>CM056052.1:296830345-298300345 GCA_029574335.1 Rana kukunoris
CCCAAAAAATAAAATAAATACAGCATGAAAAGAAACAAAAATAAATATATCAATCAAACAAACATTCTCTCAAACACTATCAAAAACCACTTTCAAAAATTCTACAACAACCACTTGATCACACAGAAACACTAATCTGACAACTACAAAACACAAACACACCGCAACGAACAACAAGAACAAAAGCACTTTGTTAAATGGGAAGGGACAAAGGGATGTACTTTTGCAAAGGAAGTGCGTTTGTGTGTGTCTATTTATGCTGTTTGCGTAGTTCACAACGTTGCCCTAGTCCATTTCCAATTTCACTGATTGCGCCGCTCCCGAGTTGTGAGCATGCGCACAGCGGAGCTGACATGGTCTCCTTCAAGCGCGCATGCGCGAGCCGGCCAGCCCTTCATTTGCATGGGGTCACGGCTCATTTCAATGTAACACGCCCACGTCCTTCCCCATTTGTATTACTCCTCCTTACGCCTCTGGAAAAACGTTACGTATGCGCAATTTCCTGCGCAAAAGCTACGAGAATAGGGTGATTACGCGGAAAAATTGCGCAAGTCTAACGTAAAGGCGGTGCGCTACGCCGGTCCAATAATGCGCAGATGTACGTGAATCTGGGCCACAGTCTCTATAAAATGGGTGATGATCCAAATGAATATATGAGTGATGGTGCTCCGATAATACATTATCCCCCCCTAGCATAAGACGAATGAAAAAAATAATAATAATAATAATAATAATAATTCTCTTACAAAACATAAAGTGTAGCGCTAAATTACAAAACAATTGATGAATATACTACATGTATAGTATATATTATAAATCTGTGAATACATATGTTATAATAAACCTGCAAACACAGTCTCTATAAAATGGGTGACAGTCCAAATGAATATATGAGTGATGGTGCTCCGATAATTCAAAATGTGAAAAACCAAGAAAAGAAGAAGCTGTCACCAACTGTAGAAAGGCTTACCGGAGAGATTGAACCCTGAGGAACATATGTTCGAGAGGGTCAATCTGGTATTATATAGTGGATGGTTTTGATGTATGTGTTGAAGTGACCCAATGGTAGTCAAAAGGCAGAGCCAAAAGTTGAGTATCCTGTGTAGGAGATTAGACTCTTCACTCCCTTCATCCTCGTGTGGCTTCTGTTTTATTTATTTGATATTTAATATTTTAGTGTTTCTCTCTCCCCCCGAATCCCCCTATCTCTCTGCATCATTATTTGGCAAGGTCGTACAGTGTTCAAAGTCCCAGACCTCCAGCTTCAAATTTCTCTTGATTGTTTCTATGTAGGTAAATATATTTATTCTTTACTACAGTTTCCCTTAGTTGTGTTCTCCATTCCTCTACCGTTGGGGGATATATGGAAATCCATTTCTGCGCTATCAATTTGCTTGCCAAAAACAGGCATCTCGCTATTGCACTATAAGTGTTTTTTTTGATATATTAGGTTTATTTACTATATTTAACAGACATATTCTTGGGTCTAATATTAGTTTTATACCTAGTGTATTATTAATGTTTTGAATTATGTCTTCCCAATATCTTTGGAGTTTGGGAAATCTCCAAAGCATGTGTATAAGGTTGACTGGGGAGCCTCTACATACAGGGCATAGGGAGATTCCCTGTGTTTCCACTTAAATAATTTATTAATATGATTATATGATCTGTCTAAAATTAACAATTGTGTTAATTTTTGAGTTGTGAAAAGTGAGACCTCTTATGCCGCGTACACACGATCGGTTCATCTGATGAAAACTGTCTGATGGACCGTTTTCATCAGACGAACCGATTTTTTTTCCCCATCAGTGAAAAAACGTAGAACCTGTTTTAAAATTATCTGATGGTTAAAAAAGCGATAGAAAAAAAAAGATCGTATGTGGGGAAAACCATTGGTTAAAAATCAACGCATGCTCAGAATCAAGTCGACGCATGCTCAGAAGCATTGAACTTCATTTTTCTCAGCTTGTTGTTGTGTTTTACGTCACCCGCGTTCTGACACAATTGTTTTTTTAACTGATGGTGTGTAGGCAAGACTGATGAAAGTCAGACCGTTTTCATTGGATGAACTGATCGTGTGTACAGTGCATAAGATCGCAGAGAGAGCCTCCGACCACTGAGCATCTGACAGTGGGCCAAAGTCTCGTTCCCCATTGTATCCTGGCCGGAACCGTTTCTTTTTTTTTACTTATTATTCAGTATCTCATACATTTTTGATATTAAGCCCTGTCTTTTACCGTCCGCTTTGAGCAATAATATTATTTTGGGATTATTTCGCTTGAGTTCCGACGTACGTGCCTGAGCCTGTACAGCATGTCTAAGTTACAGAACCTGGAAGAACCTCTGTCTTGGAATCCCAAACTCCTCAGACAACTGAGAAAATTATTTTATATTGCCATCCCAAAACAGTTGTTTCTAAGACCTCGAGTTTACCAAAACTCAAATCCCTCCAATTTCTGCAATTCTACATAATTTTCATTATTCCAGATTGGAGTATAAGGCCCCTTTCACATGAGCGGACCGTTCGTCCGCTAATTACAAGTCCGTTTACGGACTTGTAATGAGCCCCTATAGGAGCAGATCCGTTAGCGGATGATCCATCTGCTAATGTCTGCCTTAAATCCGCGTCCGTCTGGATCCATTTTGCGGACGCGAAGAAAACCCTATTATTCTTCCTTTCGGTGGAACGGATCGGTTGCAAACGGACAGACGAGTCCATTTTCATCTGATTCCCCATAGTGGATAGCGGAGGAGAGACAGGGCGGTCCCTGCACAGTGTGCAGGGACCGCCCTGTCCATCGACAGCTGAGCGGGGACCCCCAGCTGAGCCGACGGACCACACACGAGCGGACCGAAAAACGGACCGCTCCACGTGAAAGGGGCCTAAGAGGTATAACCTGTAATATTTGTAATGTCCTTCATTTCATGCCATACATAAGCAAATAATTTACCTGTAACAAAATTTGTATCTTTTTGCATAATTTTAGCCTCCAATGTAGACAACAAATGTATAACCATTTCCCAACGGCAGAAGTAATCTCTGTATGGGATCTTCTTTCCACAGTCTCTGGCCAGCCAAAAAACTCTTGTATCAGTGCTGCTAAAAAGTAATTCTTTGGCTGTAGAATGGCAAGACCTCCCTCATCTTTAGCTAGCATTAGAGTTGTTAGTTTAATCCGAGAGGTTTTTTTGTTCCAGATAAGTTCATGAAAGAGGGATTCTATCCTGCGAAACCAAAACATTGCTATCCACATTGGACAATTGTGAAAAACATACAATAATTGTGGGATCCAAATATTTTTTATGAGATTGGACCTTCCAATCACAGTTAATGGAGTTTACACCAACTCCGGCTTTTTTCTTTAAATTTAAGTAACAATGGTCTGATATTCAAGTCTATATAACCCCCCACTTTTAGCTTTACCTCGATTCCTAAGTACCTAATTCTGTGGCTAATCTTAATTTGTTTTTGCGCAGTCTGGCAGGTAAATGTTTATCATTATGTAATGGCATCACACACCTGGTTTCTCCCAATTGATGCAAAACCCAGAAATCCGTCCAAATGTACGCACAAGGGTTATATAGTTCCTCTAAGGATTTTTGTAGGGTTGTAAAGATGCAGTTTAGACTTTTATTCACTGTGTGTGTGTGTGAGTTATTTTGAAGGTACAGAACATTTTACATGGTTATACAAGCAGTACACTCACTACTTTTACATTAGTAGAAAAGTGTAATTTCTTCAGTGTTGTCACATGAAAAGATATACAGGCGGTCCTCGGATTACAAAAAAGATAGGGTCTGTAGAATTGTTCTTAAGTTGAATTTGTTTGTAAGTTGGAACAGGTCCCATTTTTTTAAGTGTAGCTCCAGCCCAAAAAATTTTTTTGGATAGCATAGGGAAGGGTTAACCACCCCTGTAATGTTTTGTTTTGTGCTGTCTGTGCCCATCCAGAAGTTTTAACCTCACTGACAATGACAATTGGGATCTGGAAAAATGTAGGTTGTTTGCGGAAACAAGCCTTGCTAACAGCCTGTAATATAAATATTTACAAAAATGTGAGGGGTGTACTCACTTTTGTGAGGTACTGTATATACTACATATATATAATTCTACATATATTATACCTATATATGTGTATATACAGTATACTGTGTGTGTATATATATATATATATATATATATATATATATATATATATAATATACAATTTGCAGTGACTCAGCATAAAACAGCCCTGAAATGTAACAAATGCGTGTCACTTCAAACAGCCAAATTGTTTTGTTTGAAATAGCAGCATCTGCATGCCATAAGAAATATATGTGCAGTAGATGAAGGAGATCTGTGAACTGGTATAAAAGTGCTCAGCACTGGTATCACACACATCTAAACATTCCCACAGGACATAATTTAGCTTGCCACCTAAGAGGGTGGCAATATTCATTATCAGCCAGATTGAGCTGATATGTCCCCGAGACATTTTGATAGTGAAAACAGCTTAGAATACCACAGCTTTTAAAATGCAAAGCTATGTAGCCATGCTTAAAAAATAGGCAATATTAGGCATTTTCAAATTTTAACCATCATTTACATCAACACATCTTTGCAGCTTTGCAAATGAGGAAAACAAGTTATATACTCTAATTCTCTCTCACGCCAGTAAAAGGTAAATCACCAATTTTGATTAAAAGCCTTGCCCAGGTTTGTTAATGATAACCTCACTTTTAAAAACAGTAACTGCCTTTTTTTTCCAAGCTGTATGTTGTTGTTTTTTCTTATTACGCTGCATGATACAATGAAAATATTTTTTTTTCTGGGGGTGTGGGGGATCATACTTCACTGTTTTACAGATTTTTTCTAGCTTTGGTAGCAAATGTTATATTTACCCTTTTAAAGCTATCAATTTATTGGTGAGTTGTTGCTGTCTATGTATTGTATTGCAGGCCGCAGCTTAAAATGGGTTTATTATAATTTTTTGGGAACCTGAACATCAAAATTCAATTGGATTAGTGATTGCAGATGAAGAAAAAAAAATAACTGACATTTAGCCAGAATGGCAGCTCTTTTGGATTGCAGAACCAATCATGTAACAAAAAATCATTGTTGGGAGACAGAGCAGGGGAGCAACGAGCTACATGGGGTAGTGGCACAAGCTGTGGTTTATTTAAATGTAGTACAAGTCCATAGTTAATCCTTTGAGCAAACTAGCTTTATGTTGAGAAACAGTCCACTGTGTCAGGGCAAGCCTTGCAAGGGAAGTGGAAGCCACACTCCAAACATGTAAAGGCGCCTTTGAGTAAGATCTGTAGTATTAAAGGAAAAAAGGTGCATTAAAAACTCACATTTGAGGGGCGTTGCTACCGCGCAACTACATGGATGTCTAACCAGACAGCTCCTCTCCAGCATCCAGAAACCTAGCACGCCAAGGTGTTCTAAATCAGCCCCCTTAGTGCCAGCTTGTCCCTGTAGTGACAGCTGACAGACTGGGATGCCCCTTAAACAGATAGGCTTATCTCAATTACCTAATTTCTTCCCGCCAATGGCCCGCAGCACGATACAAGATGGCGTCCCCAGCGGCGCTTCTCTGGCCTCCTCCAGCAAATCCAGCTCTGCCACACCGAGCCCGGGGTCAAAGGGAAACCCAAGTTGCAGATTGCCTGATGCATCTACACCACTATCCCGCATTCTGGCCAAATCCAAGCCTGCATGGCAGCAGACCTCTGCAATTATAAGGTGAGTGCATGCCATGAGTTTATGGATTATACCTGGCAGATACAATTAACTCCTTTCCCACCACTAATCAGCTCATATCTTAATCCACACTGAAGGATATGCTGGTCTCCCTTCACAGTTCCATCCATGCTGATATGATGGAGTGTATGAGAAGGTTTAAATCACAGGTGAGCGAGATAGGAGAGAGGGTGGGCCACGTGGAGCAGAAAATGGGGGAATATGCTTTTTCATACAATTCATTAGATGATGCCCATAATGACCAGTCTGATGAGGTGACCTGGCTGAAGGCCAAGGTGGCTGACCTCGAGGACAGGTCAAGACGGAACAACATTAAGCTCAGAGGAATTTCTGAGTCCACATAACCTGCGCAATTTCAACAGTTTGCCCAAGACCACGTGAAAGCTTTTCTGCCTGAACTGTCTGACTTAGAACTAGTAATAGACAGAATTCACTCTCTGCCCAAGCCATCTCATCTCCCAGATAACATTCCAAGAGATGTTCTCATGCGGTTGCATTTTTTTCATGTTAAGGAGCGCTTCATGATGGCTTTCTGCAAAAACAAACAACCACCTGGGAAGTATTCCTCCATTCAACTGTTCACTGACCTATCTTTACTATGCAGAGGCGCAAGTCCCTATTGCCTATCACAAAATCACTACACAACCATGACATTACCTATCGTTTGGGATACCCCTCGAAACTGACCATCTCCTGTGATGACCATACTTCTGTGATCAACACCATTGAGGGAGGGTTCACACTACTACAGTCCTGGGACATCCTCCCTGAAAAAACTACTGAAGGATTACCTTCCACATCAAAAATAGGGAGTAAGTTGTGTCCCACAATAAAAAGTCTAAAAAGCACAACACTTGAACGCCTTGCCTCTCATATTCAACCTACTCTACTAGATTCCTGTGGCACTGTGGAGACTTCAGTGCACGTACTTCACCCTCCTGAGAAATGTGCAGTGTTTCTGCCATCAGATTCATGTTCGAATCTCCCTTTTTAACCTGTTGGTTCAAACTAAATGACTTGAATTGTTTTTGTTATTGCTACCTTTTTTCTTTTCTCCTTCTTTACTCTATCCTATCCAAGATGGACTCTCATTAGACACGGAAAGACTCACCTATGATGTGAAATGGACTGCAATCTGTTGGACGTCATTCAGGTCTGGACTGTCTGGATCCTCATTTGGTACTATTTTTACCACTCTTGTTGTACATAAGACATGATTCTTAATATTGTTTTGTTTAATGTGCATGGGCTGAGTATACAAGAATCACACTTTTTAGCCTCTAACCCACTTTCCTTCCAACATAAGAACTTTCCCCATGTATACCTAACCTCGGCTCCACACAAGCAAAAAGGGAGTAATTACCATTATAAAAGACTCTGTTGCCTTTGTCCATAGAGAAGTCATATCTTGGATCGTGAAGGAAGGTTTCTGATACTGGTTGGTGAGTTCAACAACCAAACGTATACAGTCGTTAATTTGTATGCACCTAATACCTAATCCTAATAAGCACTGGACACCACTACTAGATCTAAACTCTCCCTGCCTATGCTGCAGTCTATACTTCACTCAGAAGACCTTTATGATGTCTGGAGGGATCAACACTCTAACGAGTGTGACTACACCTTCCACTCCTCCAGACATAACTCTGTCTTGCGTATTGTATATGATTATTGTAGATAGAATCCTCCTACAGGCAGTGTCCTCCTCTGCCATCCATGACATCTCGTGGTCTGAACGTTCTATTTTTATGATTTTTTTTTCAATATAATTACAGTGTCATAATAATCATAATAATCAGGAGACCCTGATGATGTGCTAGAGTGTGAAACTAGTTGGGTGGAGAAAAAGCGCTGATGTCATCACTGCCGCAAGGTGTTGTCTGCAGCAGCCTTAGTTGTAAGTTCTGGATACTGTTGTTGTGTTTCCCTGTTTTTTTACACAATGCTATTAAATACTACACTATGAGCCAGATCCACATACAATTGCCCCAGCGCAGTGTATCAGAGATATACTATGCCGCCGTATCTTACCTGGCTCTAAGTCGAATCCTGGAAGATTTTGCGTCGTAAGTTACGGCAGCGTAGTGTATTTCTGGCGGCAGCGGGTAGGGGGCGTGAATCATTTAAATGAAGCGCGTCCCCACGGCGATCGAACTGCGCATGCTTCGCTCAGAAATTTCCCACCGTGTATTGCGCGAAATTACGTCGAAACGTTTTTTTTTTCTACTAGTGTAAATTATGTACATTCCTATTCACGGACGACCTACGCGAAAATTTTGAAATTGAAATTTTGACGCGGAACGACGGCCATACTTAACATGGAAAGTCTAACTATAGACCATATAATAGCAGCTTTAACTATACGCCAGAAAAAGACGACTAGCGATGACGTAAGTGAATGCGACGGCCGGTCGTACCTTTGTGGATCGCCGTAAAAAGCTAATTTGCATACCCGACACAGAAAACGACGTGAACTCCACCCAGCGGGCGCAGAAATATTGCACCTGCGATCCGAAGGCGTACGAAGACGTAAGCCTGTCGGATCGAAGCCCGAAGCCGTCGTATCATGGTTTGAGGATTCAAACTAATGATACGACGCGGGTAATTTGAAAGTACGCCGGTGTATCAGTAGATACACCGGAGTACTGGCTCTGTGGATCTGGCCCTATGTTTTTTTTTGTTTTTTGTTGTTTTGTTATTCACAATAGATTTCAAGGCCCATAGTACGGCTTTGAATTATTTTCCATTGCAGTAGGTATAGAACATCAAGTACTTAGGAGTTGAATTTTACCCCGATCCTAGGAGATATTGGGTCAAAGTGGATAGCGTGGAAGTCTTTACCATTATCCTTACTGTTATGCATTAATCTTTTAACCACTTGATCACCGAGCCTGTTTTTCAGATTCGGTGTTTACGAGACTAAAACAGTTTTTTTTTGCTAGAAAATTACTTAAAACCCCCAAACATAATATATATATTTTTTTTCTAACACCCTAGAGAATAAAATGGCAGTCATTGCAATACTTTTTGTCACACCGTGTTTGCGCAGCGGTCTTTTGAAAAAAAAAAAAATAACTTTTTTGAATTAAAAAATAAGACAACAATAAATGTTGCCCATTGTTTTATATATTGTGAAAGATAATGTTATGCCGAGTAAAATGATACCCAACATGTCACGCTTAAAAATTGCGCCCGCTTGTGGCATGGCGTCAAACTTGTACCCCTAAAAACCTCAATAGGCGACGTTTAAAAAGTTCTACAGGTTACATTTTTTGAGATACAGATGAGGTCTAGGGCTAGAATTATTGCTCTCACTCTAACGATCGCGGCGATACCTCACTTGTGTGGTTTGAACACAGTTTTCATACACTTCTGTGCGCAAGCTCGTTGGGACGGGGCGGAGACCCCGTTATCATTAACAGAACCGCCCACTGAAGAGATGGATATCTCGGTTGTGGCAGCAGCTGCTGCCGTTACCGAGATATCCATCTTTAAAAAAGGACGTATTTTTGCTATGGGGCGGTTACCAAGTGGTTAAAAATGAATCAATATGACCATAGTCTATACATATGAAATGTATTCACCGAGACGTGTAATCACACAAAATAGTTATATATTTTGGTTAACAAAAACAGATGATTGCGTTACATAAAATCCTTTAATATCAGTTGAAACACCCGCAAAATGGGAGTGTAGATGTAATATCACCATGATAAACTTCTCTGTAGAATCAATAACCTTGTGGAATGACAATTAAACAGAACGTCTGTATTTCACAAGTCCAACCATTACTATACTGCAGGTAAGTAAGTGATTAACACTGTGAAATAAATTAGATGTTTGTTTTGCCAATAAGTATGGAAACTATGCAAAATGAAAAATATTATGAAAAATTGAATCTTTAGAGAAAAATCTAAAAGGCAGTTATTGATTCAGGAGAATAATTATTAATTGTAAAATATTCAATACATCAAGGTTTTAAGTTTTTGTTCAGGAATCTTCATGAATGTAAAGATATGTATTGATGAATGTTGCACGAGTATCTGAGTGTGTGAGTGTCAGTCTGTGTGGCAGTGTGTATGTGTGGCTCGGTGTCCCCTCCCAGTGTGTGTCCTTTTATAACTTTTTTTTTGTCTCTAAATACTATCTCAGACAATGAGATCATAAAAATTATAATAAGCTCTGCCCAAAAGGCATGTTTTTTTTTTCATTGGTAAGAAAAACCCAATCATTAACTTTTCCTGGGAGCCCAGTGATTTTTGGGAAAATCACCTTCAACCACTAGGTATGTGAGATGTGTTTTGAGCATATCTTTTTAATTAATATATTTTATTTTTCATACCATGTATAAGTCTTTATGTTTGTTCTGAGGAATATATATCTAAGATTCGGGTATGCTGGCATCGTATAAAATATGATTAGTATCATTTTGATTCATTGGCATCACATGAAATGGTTTGATATTTATATATAAGTGTCTATATTTTAAAACTGGTTTGTCTAGGAATGACACAGGTTATATATATATATATATATATATATATATATATATATATATATATCACACACACAAATTCATTATCTATATGAATAAATCAATCATTCTGATATGATGAGGATGTGTTAATCTAACATAGGTTAATTTCTTATATGGTTATAATCATGATTGTGTGTCTTCCATAACGCTAATTAGATTTTCAAAACATTTCTACTTATAATTACTACTTTTATATTTTACCTTATACCAAAGATATTATTAGGTTAGTGGATACTAAAATTATAATCATCTCTGTGATCTAGAATATCATAGATAATTTGAATGGTTTATCAAGGATATGGATGACTATTGTACACATTGATTCTTACAACATGCGTTGCAACATTGTAACACAACATATTATATATTTATTATATATCTATATAGATAAGATATTATATAGAATTGTAGAATTAACCAGGCGTTATATGATACCATTGTCTGGGAAAGCTTAATCAACACTGGTTACTTTACTTAAGGGGTGATCTCACCCTTTGAAACAATGGGATAATTTACCCTGGCTTCCTTTTAACAAAAGCCTTGATATCTAGAACTCAAAATACCAGATTAGTATTGTCATTTGGTTTCATGTGAGGTAGCATCATTGTTTACAGAGTCTCTGCTTCAATACCTGCTTGTAAAAAGTCTTAATGGTTGATGTATTGATGTATTGAAGACTTGCCAAAACATATGAGGTCACAAAGTCCTTTAGTTCATCTATCTTGCTTTCAGTAGGTCCAGAAGAATGATCCAATTTTTGCAAAATCATAGTTCATCTGTTTTGAGGCCTAATTGAATTTTAACACCTCTGCCAGTAAATATACAATGTATTATTTCTTCACAACCCACAACAGGTTGAAAGAGAGAAGTAATGATTGTACCTGTGGGCATGAAGTGTAAAGTGTGGAGGGTATCTGAACAGTAGAGATCGCCTCGTGAATTGTATCAATCTTCTTTGTGATTGGTGAGTTGGTGGGCAGAGGCAGTGGAGGACGAAGTAGAGAGTTGAAGGTAAAGAAGAGTTAATGGAGATGGCAAGATAAGTGATAAAATAGGTCTGCTTGGCAGTGAGGAGGCTGTAATTGCATTTTTGGAGGGTAGATCTATACTGGTTGAAATATTTCTGAGACATGATCTTACGCTACAGGTGCTCATGAGTACAATTATGTTTTTTCAGGCTTCTAGTATCATATGTTTGCCAGGGTTGAAGGGGTCGGGGCCTGATTCTGTGTGTAGTGAGGGGGGCCAGGAAGTCCAGTGAGGCTAGAGGTGAAGCACTGTAGACAGAAGTGGCTAGGTCAGTGCAGGATAGGAGTGAGATTTTGTTATATAGATTACCGTAGGCTTCTGAGGATAACTTTTAGGCGGTTAGAGGGAAAGGAGGTGAAGGAGAGGGAGAGAGTGAAACTAATAAGGTAGTGATCAGAGAGAGGGAATGGATAGTTGGAGAGGTTGCATGGAGTGTATAGGTGAGAGAAAACAAGGTCAAGTGTATTGCCTTTAGAGTGAGTAGGAGCATGTATCCACTGCTTCAGGTCAAAGGAAGAAGTTAGGCTGAGAGGTTTGGAAGTTGCAGTAGTGTTAGTATTAGGGATGTTGAAGTCACCCAGAATGATTATGGGGATTTCAGAAGAAAGAAAGTAGAGTATCCAGGCAGAGAATTCATTGAGAAAGGTTGATACTGGTCCAGGGGGCCTATAGATCACAGCTATCCTTAAAGAAACTGGAGAGAAAAGACGAATGCAGTGTGTTTTGAAAGAGGAGAGTGACAGTGAGGGAGGTCGGTGAAGTACCTGAAAGGTGCTTTGTGGGGCTAGAATGATTCTAACACCTCCTCTCTTACATTCAGGGTCTGGGGGAGTGAGTTCAGAGAAGAACACCATGGGATAGGTCAGCAGAAGATGCAGTGTAGGATTCATGAAGCCAGGTTTTAATGGCGAGTAGATTAAATGAGTTAGCGATAAAGAGGTCATGGAGAGAGGTGAGTTTGTTACAGACAGAGCAGGAATTCCAAAGGGCACAAGAGAAAGAGAGTCTGGTTATGGGAAGAAGGGAAAGGGAAACTAAAATGATTTTTTTGTTGCCGCTGCTGCCAGAGGGTGCAGGGTTATGGGAGCATTGTGTAGAGTTAAATGATGGAGGCCTGGGGTTTGGGGATATATCTCCAGAAGTTAGGAGAAGCAGAAGGGTAAGGGAGGAAATATGGGAGTGATATTTATATGAAGGCACATGCCCCAGGGTCCTAGAGATTTTGTGTGTGTGTGGATTTAGAATTAGCAGAGGTTGGTGGGTGCAGTAATAAGGAGAGGACAAAAGTGAGGGTGAAATATATATATATATATATATATACACAGTATATACTGTGGGGGGGGGGAGGGTGAAGGAGAGATAGTTTAAGGATAGAGGACAGAGCTGTCAAAAGGAGTGGGAGAAAGTGCATGTTACAAAGAGCTGAAGGGGTAAACAAAGTCACCTGATGTCTGTGTGTTTTCTTGTGTTCATTTTCTTTGTGCATTTGCTGAATTGCAGAGTCAGAAGTGCTCCCACTTATAGAAATAGCCCCACGTTGAGACAGAGCCACAGTTGCCAATGTGCCCCCTGCAGATGCCTTAAAAGATGCTTATATTTATACTGATAGGAATGGGGTATGGGTGCATTTCAATTATCAATCATGAGGTAATAAAGGTTTGCTGGTTAACAGGGCGAAATTCTCACTTCAGAAACAGACTAGCAAGAAGGCACTAAAGTTAACAGGCCATCATTTTGGGTAAGACAAGAGAGAAAATAAAGCATTGTAATGTGGACAGGTCTACAGATGGTTAAAGTGGTTGTAAAGTTTAGAATTGTTTTTTTTTTTTTAAATAACAAACATGTCATACTTACCTCCACTGTGCAGTTTGTTTTGCACAGAGTAGCCCGAGCCTCCGGTTCTGGGGTCCCAAGGTGGCTGTCTCGGCTCCTCCCCGCAATAGCTAACCCCCTCTGGGAAGCTCTCTCCCAAGGGGGTTACCTTGCGGGCACGCTCCCATGTCATACACTTGGCATACATAGCTGCCGAGTGTATGACTCGGTCCCGCCCCCGGCACCCTCGTCATTGGATTTGATTGACAGCAGCACGAGCCAATGGCTGCACTGCTATCAATCTATCCAATGAAGAGCTGAGAAACCTAAGCAAAGATTGAGTGCATTCATGATGCAGGACTTTCCAGGGCTCAGGTAAAACAGGGGGGCTGGGGGTCCGGTAAATGTCAGATGTTTTTTAACCTTAATGCATAGGATGCATTAAAGGGGTGGTTTCCCTAAAAAGAAACTTTTAACATTGCATTTCTCTTCTTAATTACATGTAGAATCGGCTGGTATTTAAAAAAAAAAATCCGTCCGTACATACCATTTTCGGCATGTAGTCTCACCGCCGCTTCCGGGTCTGACGGTCGGGGTAGGGCGTGCCTACTTGATTGACAGGCATCCGATCGACGCATACAGAGCGTCACGAGATGCCGAAAGAAGCCGAACTTTGGTGCGCATGCGCCGTATAGAGCCGCACCAACGTTCGGCTTCTTTCGGCATCTCGAGACGCGCTGTATGTGTCGATCGGATGCCTGTCCCCAAGCATATACCCGGAAGCTGCGGTGAGGCTGCATGAAGAAAATAGTATGTACGGATGGATTTTTTTTTAAAAATACCAGCCGATTCTACATGTAATTAAGAGGATAGATGCAATGTTAAAAGTTTATTTTTAGGGGAACCACCCCTTTAAGATGTAAAAACATGAACCTTTATAACCCCTTTAAGCAAAAATAACATACCAGTATTGTTAAATAGACATAAGCAAAAGCCGATAGCAGTGTTTTTAATTTGTTGGGTGGAGATGTTTCAGCAAGACATACCAATACAGTAAAACCTTGGTTTGAGAGTAACTTGGTTTGAGAGTGTTTTGCAAGACAAGCAAAATATTTTAATACATTTTGACTTGATATATAAGTGATGTCTTGATATACAAGTAGCGTCATGTCACAACTGAGTATAAAAGAGAAGAGAGGAGCCTCTAAGTGTAGCAATATGGTTCCATTTAATGAATGTACAACATTTAGCAACGTATTGCTACACTTAGAAGCGCCTCTCTTCTTTTTTATACTCTGTAGCTCCTTGCTTCTAATCTCATTGTGGAGACTTCCATTTGTGGATGGACATTTTATGGTTACACAACCTGGTCACATTGCTATAATCGTTTTATATGGACTATAAACTGAAGGACCTATGAATAAATGGTTGTAAACGGAATCATTTGAGTTCCCATTATTTGTTATGGAGAAATTTGCTTTGAAATAAGAGTGCTTTGGATTACAAGCATGTTTCTGGAACGAATTATGCTCGCAGTCCAAGGTTTTACTGTATTGTTAAATAGAAATAAGCAAAAGCAGATAGCAGTGTTTCAGTTTTTGGGTGGAGATGTTTTAGGAAGACACAACAATATTGTTAAATAGACATAAGCAAACATTTAATGTTTTTATGTTTATAGTTTTTGTATGCCTTGCGCTTATGTCAATATATTAAATGTATGTACATAATACCATACAATATACCTTGCTTGTTTTCAGAACATCATCATCAATTGCAGACAATTAAACAGTAGGATATTACTTAAAGGGGTTATAAAGGTAAAAAAAAAAAAATCCCCTAAATGCAGAACGCCCACTAACACACAGCTCCTTTCTCTATCTGCAACATAGAGAGAGTCCTGACTCTCCTGCTCCACTCCACACCAGGGAGAAAGCTTTGCATTGCTGTGTGTAGTTACAGACAGAAGAACAGGAAGTTAGGATTTCTCAGAAGAAATAAGGACATTTAACCACTTGACCACTGGTCACTTAAACCCCCTTCCTAACCAGACCAATTTTCAGCTTTCGGTGCTCTCACAATTTGAATGACAATTACTCAGTCATACAACATTGTACCCATTTGAAATTGTTGTCCTTTTTTTCACACAAATAGAGCTTTCTTTTGGTGGTATTTGATCACCTCTGGGTTTTTTATTTTTTTGCGCTATAAAAGAAAAACGACTGAAAATTCTGTAAAAAAAAAAAAAAACTTGTTTCTGTCATATTAGCAGGTTATTTCTCACACACAGCATATGCATACTACAAATTACACCCCAAAACACATTCTGCTATTCCTCCCGAGTATGGCGATACCCCATGTGTGAGACTTTTACACAGCGTGGCCAACTGGCCACATACAGAGGCCCAACATGCAGGGAACGCCACCAGGCGTTCTGGAGCACCCAGGCCAATTCTGACATTTCTCTCCTACATGGAAAAATCATCATTTATTTGCTAGAAAATTACATAGAACCCCAAAACATTATATATTCTTTTTTAGCAAAGACCCTAGAGAATACAGTGGCGGCCGTTACAACTTTTTATCTCGCACAGTATTTTCGCAGAAATTTATTGAACGCGTGTTTTAAAAAAAAAAACTGTTTTGTGCTTAAAACAAAACAGTAAAGTTAGCCCAATTTTTTTGCATAATGTGAAATATGAAGTTACGCCGAGTAAATAGATACCCAACATGTCACCCTTCAAAATTGCGCACACTCGTGGAATGGCGCCAAACTTCGCTACTTAAAAATCCCCATAGGCGGTATTGCAGAGTATCGCGCAGGGTATTGCAGAGTATTGGGGTATTGCAAAGTATCATGCAGGGTATTGGGGTATTGCCGAGTATTGGGGTATTGTTGAGTATTGGGGTATTGTTGAGTATTGGGGTATTGCCGAGTATTGGGGTATTGCCGAGTACTGGGGTATTGCCGAGTACTGGGGTATTGCCGAGTATTGGGGTAGTGTTGAGTATTGGGGTATTGTTGAGTACTGGGGTATTGTTGAGTATTGGGGTATTGTTGAGTATTGGGGTATTGCTGAGTATTGGGGTATTGTTGAGTACTGGGGTATTGTTGAGTATTGGGGTATTGTTGAGTACTGGGGTATTGTTGAGTATTGGGGTACTGGGGTATTGTTGGGTACTGGGGGATTGCTGGGTACTGGGGGATTGCTGGGTACTGGGGATTGCAGGGTACTGGGGTACTGCAGAGCTGGGATGGATTGAGGGATGGCTGGATCTGTGACTGCATTTGTCACAGATCCAGCCACAGCTCAGCTGCTGACACCCCGCTCCCCCCCCTCTCCTCGCACTCTGTACCGAACGGTACAGAGAGGAGACGCAGGAGAGGGAGGAACCGGCGTCATCAAATGACGCCGGTTTGTTTACAAGTGATCGCGCCGTCATTCGACGGCGCGATCACGTGGTAAACGGCCGCTATCAGTGGCAATTTACCGTGATCCGTGATGCGCCGGGTCTTCTAGACCCGGCGAGCACGGACACTTTCGCGAGCGCGTCCCAGGGGACGCGCAATCGCGAAAGTGCACGACGACGTCCCAGGGACGTCGTGTCACAGTAGCTCGACCGCGCTGTAGCAGTATTTTTGCTATAGCGCGGTCGGCAAGTGGTTAAAAGCAAAATCGAAAGGATGAGGTAAGTGAAGGAGGACTGCACTAAGGTAAAGGAAGCTATTCAGTGGATTTTTTTTTACCTTTACAACCCCCTTAAGATCACAAATGTTCACTTCTGAATAATTATTTGTGTATGCAGTAATAAGTAACGTACATAAATGAATACAATTGCATGATTTTAAAAAGCTGAGCACTTGGTAAAATAAATGGTTCAGGGCACACTTTTCTGAGTCAATTACAGTTTTGAATTAGGTCATCTGCAATTTGAGAAGATATGTCCGTTTTTACTATGTGTTACCGACAATGTAATAGACTTTTCAAGAATAAAAAAAATAAAATGTTTAGCTTTTATGGGGGTCTATGATTGACTAAATTGAGATTATGAGCTTTGCTCTGTAGGAAACATTTTAAATGAGTCAATGCAGGCCATACACGTTCGAATTTTGAACAAATTTTCTTTTCAAAATCAGAACGTTTTTGTTTTTTTGATCCGATGAATATTCGGCTGACAAAACCCTCATGTTGCCGGGAATATTTGTTTCTCTCCGGGAATATTCTTTTCTCTCCGGGAATATTAGTTTCTCTCCGGGAATATTAGTTTCTCTTCGGGAATATTCTTTCCTTGCACAAGCACATTTTTTTTTCTATTACATTTCTCGCACGATTCTCATATCATTGATCAGAAAATCGTTTGTTTTTCAAAAAATTTCCAACATGACGGATTTCTCAAATTTGTTTGCCTCACGAAAATCGGCTGTTGCTGCAGCCCACTAACGGTGCGAAATACGAACAAAAATTCTTTCATACGATTTACCGAAGCAAATTATTTTGAAATCCGAACCGTGTATGGCCGCCTTTAATACATGACATATTTTATCCTTATATTCCTAAGACTCAGCACAGCATTTAAAAAAAAAAATTCTGTCACCTTGTAAAAAACTGCTTAAAAGGCACATAGAAGATATTACATAGTTAATCAGGCTGAAAAAATATTGTATATCAAGTTCAACTAATAAATGGCATATTGTTGCCAGTGTTTTTGCAGAGGTACAATCCAGGCACAAATGTTAATTGTGCCCAAGCAGTACCATGGAAAATATACATTTTGTGTGGAATTCCTCATATAAAAGAGCAGTGCATTTACTGGCATATGAATGTGCCTAGTTACTTCTGTAGATTATTTTATCTGTATATATGTAGTGTGAAATCTAAAACACTGATGCTTCTGGCTTTTAGTCTCCGGAGATTCAATGTCATTGAGGTGCTACTCACTGTTCTCCTTGCTGGATGCTCTGAAATGGAGAAGCCAAACCCTGCCAACAACAATCAGTCGTATACTGCACAAATCTGGCCTTTATGGAAGAGTGGCAAGAAGAAAGCCATTTCTTAAAGATATCCATAAAAAGTGTTGTTTAAAGTTTGCCACAAGCCACCTGGGAGACACACCAAACATGTGGAAGAAGGTGCTCTGGTCAGATGAAATCAAAATGGTTCACAAATAAACATATCCAGGTTAGAATGGCCAAGTCAAAGTCCAGACCTGAATCCAATCGAGAATCTGTGGAAAGAACGGAAAACTGCTGTTCACAAATGCTCTCCATCCAATCTCACTGAGCTCGAGCTGTTTTGCAAGGAAGAATGGGCAAAAATTGTAGTCTCTCAATGTGCAAAACTGATAGAGACATACCCCAAGCAACTTACAGCTGTAATTGCAGCAAAAGGTGGTGCTACAAAGTATTAACTTAAGGGGGCTGAATCATTTTGCATGCCCAATTTTTCCGTTTTTTAATTGTTAAAAAAGTTTAAAATATCCAATAAATTGCGTTCTATTTCATGATTGTGTCCCACTTGTTGTTGATTCTTCACAAAAAAATTACAGTTTTATATCTTTATATTTGAAGCCTGAAATGTGGAAAAAGGTCGCAAAGTTCAAGGGGGCCGAATACTTCCGCAAGGCACTATATATATATATATATATATATATATATATATATATATATATATATATATATGTATTAGCAGAGAATCTAGATAATAAAATTGCAATATTTTATGTCACGCTGTATTTGCTCAGCACAAATAAAAAAAAAAAAATAAACAGTAAAGTTAGCCTTATTGTTTTGTATGATGTGAAAGATGATGCTATGCCGCATAATAATGTCCCTAACATGTCAATTGCTCACACACGTGGAATGGCAACAAACTACAGTACCAAAAAATCCCCATAGTTGAAGCTTTAAAAATAATAATGGTTACCAGGTTAGAGTTACAGAGGAGATCTAGTGCTAAAACTATTGCTCTCACTCTGACGATCGCGGCAATACCTGACATGTGTGATTTGAACACTGTGTACAATTGCGGGCGTGACTTATGTCTATGTTTTCTTTTCTGCGTGAGCATGTGGGGATGAGGATGCTTTAAAAACTGTTTTACTATTTATTTATTTTTTTATTTTATTTTTTTACATTGTCTCTTTTAAATAAAAAAAAATATCACTTTTATTGCAGTCACAAGTAATGTAAACATCCCTTGTGACAGTAAGGCCACGTACACACGATCAGACCGGTCCGATGAGAATGTTCCGACGGACCGTTTTCATCGGGTCACCGCTGAAGTGGCCTGATGGTCTGATGTGCGTACACAACATCAGTCCAAAATCCGATCAGGTCAGAAGGCGGTGACGTAGAACACAACAACGTGCTGAAAAAAGTTCAATGCTTCCAAGCATGCGTCGACTTGATTCTGAGCATGCGCGGGTATTTGGTCCGATGCTTTTGTGTACTATCCATCGTTTTGGTCCGATGGTCAGGCGTCTATCGGACCGATTTTAAAGCAAGTTTTAAAACTTTGGTCCGATGGACAACGGTCCGATGGGCCATACACACGATCGATTTGGTCCGATGAAACTGGCCTTAAGGCCAGTTTCATCGGACCAGTCTGATCGTGTGTACACGGCCTTATAGGTGGTGACAGGTACTCTTTATGGAGGGATCGGGTTCTCACAGACCCCAAATCCCTCCTTTGCATTATTCAGTATTCAGATCACCAAAATCAGCAATTCTCAATACTGTTGTTGTTTTTTTTTAAATTGCTGCCATTGGCTGCCATTGGCTGCCATTGGCTGCCATTGGCAGTCAAGTAAAACGGAAGTGGCGTTGTGACGTCGCTTTCAAGTTTACACATATGAGAATGGAACAAACCCATTTGCAACTTCCTTTTAGTCTCACTCTTGCCGGCGGAAGTTCCAGATCATGGATCGGGTCTCCCGGTGGACGGGAGGCCTGGGAAGAGCGGGGGAATGTCCCATCTTGCTCCTTCAGGATAACAGCTGAGCGGCTTTTAGCCGCATTGATTGTTATCCCTGAAGACCCGACTGCCCACTCTTAAAAACAGTACTGGGATGATGCCTGCAACTGAAGGCATCATCCCGGAATAACGCCTTAAATTTGAGGCTTCATATATGTGCATATATGTGTATGATCGGCGCTAAGGGGATTTATTATACAGGATTCATATAGGACCAACAGTTTGCACAGACAGTACAATTACAATACAATTCAATAGAGGAGAAGTCAAAGGGCCTTGCTCATTAGAGCTTAGGCAGGATAGGCTTCTCTGAAGAGAAAAGTTTTCAGGGATCACCAAAAAGTGGATAGATTTGGAGATAGTCTTATGCTGCGTATACATCAGAAATTCTGACAAGAAAAGGCAGATGTGAGCTGTTGGACAGAAATTTCCACTGTGTGTATGCTTCATCTGTCGGAATTTCCAGCAACAAAAGATTGAGAGCAGGTTCTCTATTTTTCCGACGGAAAAAGTTCCTGTCAGAAAATCCGCTCATCTGTATGCAATTCCGACAAAAAAACGAGCATGCTCAAAATCAAGCAGAAGAGCCAAACTGCCTATTAAACTTCATTGATCTGGGTTTGTAGTACGTCTTTTTTTTTTTGATCAATAGTTTTTATTGAATATTTTCAAGTTTACAAAAGGACAAATGAACAAATGAAGAAAAATACAAAGGAAGAAACACAGAATTAACGAGAGGGATAAAAAGAAAAACAGAATGTGAATAATATACACAGCATCAGATATACAGTATATCAACAGTGTTTGGGCCAGATGGACCAACAAACGTCAAACTTTCTGCAAGTTAGTGAATTAATAGCCAACAGTCGCTCAAATGTATAGTTCCTGTGAACCGCTCTAGTGATGTCAGAAATGTTTATGGCCTTATCGCTTTTCCAGTTGCGAAGTATCTGTAATCTTGTTTCAAGGAGAATATGGGATATTACCGGTCTGAAGTCGTGGTGAAATTTGTCTATGTTTATGTGGAGGATTGCCAGTGCAGGGTCTGGAGTAGTGATTGTGCCCGTCAGTGAAGATATCAGTCGGAATACCTGGGTCCAAAGACATTTGATATTGGGGCAGTGCCAAAGCATGTGGAGTAGGTTCCCCACTTGTCCACAATTCCGCCAACAGTTGGGGGAAGCTCCAGGGAAATATGTTGCTATTCTAAATGGGGTATAGTGCCATCTGTTCACGATTTTGATCCCCAGTTCCCAATGTCTAACGCAGTGTGAAGCTTTATGTATTTCCTTAAATGCATGTTGCCATTGATCCCCTGAGAAAGAAGATTCTAGATCCCTCTCCCACTTACTCATAGCTGTTGTTTTGGAAAATTCCATTTTGTTCTGGAACAAGTTGTAAAAGAATGATATGCCCTTCGTGGTCTGTGTAGCTGTGGTATAGAAACGCCACACCATACTAGGGATAGTCACACAAGGTGGTGGCGTGCACTTAGTGAGATGTGTAATTTGTAGGCATTGGAAGAGTTTTGTAGGTGGGAGCTTGTATTGGGTCATGAGTTCCTGCGCATGTTTATGTCTGGAGCCCTTATACAGGTCCGAAATGTAGCATATACCCCGCTCCGCCAATTCCCCAACCTGCAACGTCTGAATTTTTGCTTCGAGTAACTGCAGGGGTAAGTCAGGCCCTTTCGGTTGTGTGTGACTGTGGGTGTGGTCTAGAAGGATCCTCCATGTCGTGAGGGACGTCTGCATTGGAGGTGTCAGACCGGTCAGGCCCCAACGAACCCAACTATCACCCAGAAGTAGTAGCTTTAGGTCCTTTGTGGGTGAGATTTCTCTTTCTATGCCTACCCATAAGGGTGCGTCCTCCTCCCTAAACCAGAATTTCAGTTGGTCCAGTCTTGTAGCCCATAAATAGTCATAAATATCAACCACTCCTGCCCCCCCCCCGCTGTTTTATGGGATACCAAATTAGTCCGTGAACATCTTGGTCTCTCACCATTCCAGATGTACTTCCACCCGACATTTGATAAACTTTTGATATAGTGGTGCGGAATGGGAATTGTAAGAGTTCTAAAAATGTATAGAATTTGTGGCAAGATCATCATTTTGTAGGCAGAAATCCTGCCCATCCAAGAAATCTCTTTCTTGGCCATGTCTCCGAACTGAGCCTCCAGCTTGGCTATAAGAGGGGGTAAGTTGGCTTTGGCAAGTGTGGCAATCCTGTTCGTGAGAACTATACCCAAGTAGGTAATGCCGCCCTTGCTCCAGGTGTACGGGAATTGTTCTTGTAGCGCTGTTCTGGCATGCGTTTGGACTCCCAAGTCAAGAATTAAAGACTTAGAGTAGTTAATCTTGTAGTAGGAGATGTCTCCAAACTCGGTGAGGATATTGTGTGCAGCTTTCAGTGAAACGAGCGGATTGGATAGCATCAGGATCACATCGTCTGCGAATAAGTTAATTGTATGTTCAGTAGAGCCAAGCTGGAAGCCCGTGACCAGAGGGTGGGAGCGTATAGCCTCTGCTAGCGGTTCTATCATAAGATTAAATATGGTTGGGGACAGAGGGCACCCCTGTCTCGTCCCGTTAGAGATCGAGAAGGGAGTTGACAGGAATCCAGCAGTGTACACCTGTGCTGAGGGAGCAGAGTAAAGAGCCAGAATAGCATTCAGTATGTTTCTCTGGAAGCCAAACTTCTTTAAGACCTGGGCCATATAGGACCAATGGACTCTATCAAACGCCTTCTCTGCGTCTATTGAGAGCAACAGAGAAGGCGTTCGAGTTACCTCTGCACGATGAATTACATTGATTATGCGGCGTGTTGCATCCGAGGTTTGTCTCCCCTTCACAAATCCCATTTGGTCGCGTTGAATCAAAGAGGGTAGAATGTGCGTCAATCTTTTGGCCAACAGTTTGGCATAAATTTTGGTGTCTGTATTGAGAAGAGATATGGGCCTAAAGTTTGCTGGAATATCAGGATCTTTACCCGGTTTTGGCAGGGTCACTACAAAGGCCTTCAGCATCTCTGGAGGAAGAGTCGCTGATTTAGCTGCTTTGTTGAAAACATCAGACAAGTGGGGCGAAAGTAAATCTTTGAATAATTTAAAATATTCATTTGAGAACCCGTCGGGGCCTGGTGATTTACCGTTCGGAAGTGAGCTAATAATTTTCTCTATCTCTGGGGAGGTGATGGGCGCGTCAAGGACGCTGAGCTGCTCCTCCGACAAAGACGGAAGATGAATTTTCTTCAGGAAATCCTGAATTTTGCCCATGTCTGGTTGTGGCGTGGCGGGGTCTGAGCTCAAGTTGTACAGGGAACCGTAATATTCTGCAAACTGGTTTGCAATTTCTTGAGGATTAACAACCTTGTTTTGTGAGTTGGGGTGCTTCAGGTAGGCTATCCTGGCTTTGGTGCGGACGGCTTTCAGTCTGTTAGCTAGATATTTCCCTGCTCTATCTGCGTTGGAATAGTAGTTCAGTTTTAGCCTATTGAGGTGTTTGTCATATTGCTGGGTAAGTAGCTCCCTAAGATCTTCTCTTAAAGATCCTAGTTTGCTGGCTAAAGAGGGCGATGGGGACTGTTTGTTTTGGGATTCAATGTTCCTTAGGTCTACAAGGATTTGATTGAGTCGTTGGGCCTTTCTTTTCTTTTCTATGGCGCCTAATTGGATAAGGATTCCCCGCACACAAGCCTTATGGGCATTCCACAGGATATAAGGGTCAGTAACCGAAGTGCTATTGTCTAAAAAGTAGTTTCGGATGTGTAGTGCTATTTTTTGTTGGCAGTGTTGTTCTTGCAGTAGCCTTGTGTTGCAACGCCAAATGGGAGGTGAAGAAGAGACTCCCCTTTCCACAACGGACATAGAGATGGCAGCGTGGTCTGACCACGTAATGTCATGAATTGTTACTATCTCTACATTTTGCAGGAGCCACTTGTCAGCAAGAAACATGTCTATACGAGAGTATGTTCCATGTCTACCCGAAAAAAAGGTGTAGTCTCTCTTAGTAGAATGAAGACACCTCCAAACGTCAAACAGTTCCTCGGCATGTAACAGAGATTGAAGAGATGGCACCCTTTTAGATGTACCCGAGGAGGTGTCCAACCTGGGATCTGAGGTAATGTTGAAGTCACCGCAGATCAGGAGGCGACCATATTTCATGAGGTTCACCCTGTGTAGGACTTTCCTTAGAAATCGAATTTGGTGTGAGTTAGGCGCATACACATTGACTACCGTGTAAGGATTGGAGTTTATGTCCCCGGTAACTACAATGAACCTGCCTCCTTCGTCAATGTACGAGTCCTTAGGTTGAAAGGATATGGAGTTCTTGAAGGCCATAAGGACCCCACCTTTTTTGCCACCTGGTGTGCAGGCCGAGTATACATACGGAAAGTCTCTGTGGGAGCACCGCGGGGATTTATGCAGCTGAAAATGAGTCTCCTGCACACAGAGAATGTCCGCCCTTTGTCTACTGACTTCAGTCCACAGAGAAAATCTTTTCGCTGGGTGGTTCAGCCCCCGGGCATTGATAGACAAGAACTTAATCGTCATGATGTGCTGGGTGCGGGCATTGTTGTGTGAGGGTGGTGCGTTTACTCACTGTGTCCAAGGGGGTTGGCTCCTGGTAGAGAGGCAGTGTACCGGAACAGGAATTGGGTACAGCTGTGTCGACAACAATAGTAGCGTCTTCATCGTATATTCTGTGTATATCAAAGGAACTGAGCAAAAACAAAAACAAAAGAATAAAAAACAACATAGTCAATCGAGAACAATAAGAATTGGATCCAAAAAACAGATCCTCGTGCAGACGTAGCTGCTAGTGAGATAAGAAGGGTGAATAAGAGAAATGAACTAGAACTCTTTCTTCCGGAGAATCTTAATAGCAATGGGGTGGTAATGTTATGCGCTACCACTATGTTTCTTCTTGGTGGAGCGTTTGTGCGAAACCAGTTGCCAATCATTATCCATAGGATTTGGGCTATGGCGATGAGGATGTGGGGCAGGTTGTTCTGGGATAATACCCCATTGTTTCAAAACATTCAGACCCTCTTCCATCTTAGATACGGATACGGTGGAGCCATTGTGGGTAATGACAAGCGTAGCCGGGTACCTCCACTTGTGTGGGATACTATGGTTCCTCAATGCCTTAGTAATGGTCAGTAGATTACGGCGGCGTTGTAAGGTGTGCCGGGACAAGTCTGGCAGCATTCTAACAGTGGCGTATTGTGGAGGGAGACCCCCTGGCTTGCGTGAAGCTTGCAGGAGTTGATCTTTGATATGATAGTAATGGACTCTAAGTAGGACATCCCGGGGTGTATCATCTGGGAGGAAGGATGGCTTAGGGATCCTATGGATCCTGTCCACTACAAAGTCCTGTGCTGTTGCTTCTGGCAGCATGGTGGAGAACAGTGCACTGGTGTATTGCAGGAGCTGATTGGGAGGTACTGACTCAGGGATCCCCCTTAATTTAAGATTGTTCCTCCTGGATCTGTCCTCGAGGTCAGAGAGCTTGTCTTTAATCCATTCTAGTTCTTCCCCCTGCGCTGTATGTGCTTCTACCAGAGTATTGTATGAGGAAGTAAAATCCTCCATCTTGGATTCTATCTTGTGCACTCTGTTCCCCAATCCCTTTACTTCGCTGCGGCATTCATTCAATCCCTTGAGGAGGTCGGATTGTAGAGATGACCTCAGAGAAAGCAACATCTCCTTTAACATTGTGTCAGACACTGGGCAATTTGTGGTGGGGTAGTCGGCTATGGGATCTCCCCCCTGTCTGCCTGGATCTGCTGATGTGACATGCGACCCGCTTACCTCCATGCTGGCACCCAATACAGAACGCTGCGGGGAGTCACGTCTCTGCCTAGACTTGGCAGGACTCCTGGTAGTCGGGCTGGAGGTCTCAGATGATGAGGCGCTTAGCGGAACAGCCAGGCGGGAGATCCCTTGTGAGTGATCGCGGCCGGCGTGCTGAGGGAGATCCGTCCCGTCTTTTCCCGCGCTGCCGCCAGTACGCTGCTGTGCATGTCCCTGAGGGAGAAAGAAGCCGTCCAACTTTTGGGGCTGCAGGGGCTTCTTTCTGTTTCTGCCCATGCTCAATCAGATCCTCGGGTGATCAGCGAGCAGTCAGCTGTGGGTATCGCTGTGGATGTTGCCTGTGGGCGCTGTGATGGCTGATTCCTCCGGTGAACGAGCGGAGCTCTTGGTCTAAGCGTCCATCTTAGAGCCCGGTCGCCACGCCCCCCCGTAGTACGTCTTGATGGTCAGAATTTCCGACAAGATTTGTGTGACCGTGTGTATGCAACACAAGTTTGAGCAACGTTTCGTCAGAAAGAATCCACGTTTTTCTTGTTGGATCATGTGTACTCTACATTACAGATTGGGGTAGGAAATTCCAGAGGATGGGAGAGGCTCGGGAGACGTCCAGGAGGCGAGTATGGGAGGGGGTGATGAGGGGGCTAGAGAGCAGGAGGTATTGGGAGGAAGGAAGAGGACGATTAGGTTGGTATTTTGAGACTAGGCTAGTGATGTAGCTGGGGGCAGAGTTGTGGATGGCTTTGTAAGTTATTGTTAGTATTTTGAATGTGGTGTTAGTAAGTCATTTGTAAGCTATTTAACTTAATTGATGCATTTCAAAAGCAGTGTACTGTATGTGTCTGATATTTTCCTGTTATTTCCATTTTAAATTTGATAACTTTTGGGATAATTCTTTCTTATTATTTTAATTTTACCCTTTACTGGGTTATACCTGATTGGGTTTTTAGCATGATAAAAATGTCTTCCCATTCTGAAATCGACATTTAAAATTAGGTTAGTATAAGGTTCTTATGGAGAAATGTTCTACTTTTAACAATAAAAAATGTTTTACTTTTTACAATTCTCATACATTCTCTTTAAACATCCACTTGCATTACAAGAACAATTGCCCATAGATCTCAATGCATAACTGATGTAGCACTCACAATTAGAGTGAGAGAAGCACATTGTGATTTTAAGTTGAAAGTAATAAAAAATGCACATTTGACACCATTCTATAAATGGCTTGTAAGTATATAAAAAAAAAATAAAAAATGAAATGCTCAAAATACTGCTTAGTACATAGCACACATTACATTATTCTTTTTATAACTACTGTTTTCTGTGTTTATTTTTCCATATTCCCTGAACTGTTACATTTTAATAGAACCATGTTTATTTCAGAACAAAAGATATTTTATGTTTATATTTTTGGCAGATAAACATGCTGTTAATTAGTTACTGATGTGAAGAATTCAAATAGTCTCCGCTCAGCTGCAGAAAGCCATAATCATAGGATGTAAATGCTTCCTTTGAAAAGTCTGTAGAACTCTATTGTATTTAACTGCCTGTAAAAATAGCATTCAAAGATCACTTGAATTACATTCTGAGTTTGGTATCCCAGCACAGGATAATGGGAGATATCAATTGTAAGTAGAGATTTGCATGTCAAATACTGTATATAGAAACAAATTGGTGATCAGGCCAAACCTATTAAATTATATTATTGGTTTGTGCATTGAAAAGTAAGGGGGTCATTTACTATCATGAATGTGTGTGTTCTTTTCCGCTAGGACTTTTTTTGTACAGTACACACTTGTTTAGGATTTAATAAAGTAAAATAAATCAAAGAGAAATTAGGCAAAGAGCAGTGTTTAAAACATGTATTTTTTTAAACATGTAATCTTGTACAAAAGAAATGTTTTCTTTTTACATTCCTGCAAATTCCTATATGACTGAATGTTTGGAGGAAGCACAAGCTTATCATCATTTTACATCATTTTTGCAAACCATCTTACAGTACATTTATGCTAGGATTCAAAATTAAACATTGCCTTTCATCCCCTTAAAGGGGTTGTAGAGGTACATTTTTTTGCTTTTAAATGTCCTTATTTCTTCTGAGAAATCCTCACTTCCTGTTCTTCTGTCTGTAACTCCACACAGTAATGTGAGGCTTTCTCCCTGGTGTGAAGTGTCGTGCTCACCCCCTCCCTTGGTCTACGGGAGAGTCAGGACGCTCTCTACATTGCATCAAGCATATATAACACCCCAGAGAATTGCTTGCTTTCAACCTATCCGTAGCCCACTCTGTCTGCTGTGTGCTTCAACACCTGGGTCCTTTTATTATTTGATATGGTCCTGCCCAATTATTCCAACTTTTTGGCTTCAGGTTCATTCATTTTCTACATGATCAAATGGGTTCTACAATTACTCTAGACCCCAAACTATTCCTACTTGGTCTACTACCAGACCTAGACACTGACAAGTTTCTTGCCACATTTCTACATAAAACACTTTTCATGGCTAGGAAAATGATAGCTCGGAATTGTATGCAGGCAATACCTCCCACGATCCAATGCTGAAAAAAAGAGATCAATGATACTCTTCCATACAAGAAATGTATCTATATACATAGAGGATGTCCCTCACATTTGTGTAAAGATTTTAATTACAAATATTTTCATGTTATATCTTTTCCATTTGCTGTCCCCTCAAAATAACTCAACACACAGCCATTATTGTCTAAACCACTGGCAACAAAGGAGTACACCTCTAAGTGAAAATGTCCAAATTGGGTGTCAATATTTTGTGTGGCCACCATTATTTTCCAGTACTGCCTTAACCCTCTTGGCCATGGAGTTCACAAGTGCTTCATAGATTGCCTCTTCCACTTCTCATAAAAATCAAAATCATGGAGCTGGTGGATGGTTAGAGACCTTGCGCTCCTTCACCTTCCATTTGATAGGAAAGGTAACTGTCAGCGCAGATACAAAGTACATGTATGGTAGGGGTATGGTGATTAGTCCATTAGAAGTAATAGTAACAGGCAGTTCAATGGTTAAAAATGCAGGTGATTTGGTTGTTCAATGGCGGCTGCTGTCCTCAGAGAGCTGACTCTGTGGTAAACAAAAGAGGGGTAGAGAAAGGAAGCGCCACCTAAGTGCAGTATTAAAGAGGTTCTTTTAATGACACATTGTACAAAACACACTTGCAAGAAGGTAAAGATAGCAGAATGTGTTGAGTCTTTAGGCTTGTCCTGTGGCCATCAGGATGACGCCTGTTCCAGCCTCACGGGTCATGTGACAGGTCACGTGGTTACTTCCGAGGAACACTTCCAGGAGGAGGGTCAGACAGTGAGGACAAAGGCTGATTGGGCTACGCGCTCGGAGCCACTGCTCCTTCAACTGGCCTGATAGTGAGCTATACAGGCTGGTGCTTTTTTTACCTATGTCGGTGCCGTGGGACTACAGGTCCCAGCGTGGCCCAAGATAGCAGCAAACTAACAAATAAATATGATGGCATAAGTAAAAAAGCTGGATAAAATACTATAAAAGATGTGTAAAAAAAAATCACTTTATATAAAAACTGGGGTGTATAAAAACCAGGATAATTAAACATATGTATGTCATAAAACTGTAGAAAATCTATTTATATGTATAACACAGGGCCAACAAAGAATATATGTAAAATATATACATACGCATATATTCATATACACAGAAAATAAAAAACATGTTTGCATGGATTATTAGAAGGGACCCATTCAAGAATATATATATATATATATATATATATATTTTTTTTTCATAACACATAGGGAGGATGCTCAGAAGCCTACAGTACCTGGTATTCCCAGGCGGTCTCCCATCCCAGTACTAACCAGGGCTGACCCTGCTTAGCTTTTGGGTTTAGGTGCTTTCAGGGTGATGTGGCTATGGGCGATCACATACCCAATTAATACATGATTGATATCAGCTAGAAAACGACAAAATATCACTATAATTGGGTAACACCAAAGGATTATAAGATATAGGCAAACTTAGGTAAAAAGAAGAAATGCTAAAAACGTAGTTGTAAACATTACAGCTAATGACTACAATACTTACTATGGTAGCAAATCAGACAGAGGAACTCTGTACAGGTAAGGGACATGGTTTAATTAGGTGATTTACCACACATAGAGGAAATATATATATATATATATAGATAGATAGATAGATAGATAGATAGATAGATAGATAGATAGATAGATAGATAGATAAATAATATACTATGCTGTGCAGGGGATACACATAGTGGGTGTGCATATACAAATGCATGCACGTGTACACATATAGGTATGCATCCAAATGTGTAGAAGAGGCATGAGAAAATACATAAATACACACTTACATACACAAAATACACACATTAGCATATAAGGGAAGGATGGAGGATATCTACACAAAATAAAAATTGAGTTCACAACAATGTGTGAACCCGAATCTCCTCATTCAACCCCCCAGGGGCAAGAGTGCCCAGGGAATATATCCAATACGTTTCTTGCTGACACAGGCGTTTATACCGTTCAGCGGCAGTGTAGATGGCAGGGATGGACTCAACCACCCACACCTTGAGACCAGCTGTAGATTTGTCATGGTGGGTGAGGAAGTGCTTAGGAACACTGTGGTGGTCACGTTTTTTTTCGATAAACCGCCTGTGCTCGCCGAAAATAAGTGCCCTAATTGTCCTGCCGACATAAAAGAGTCCGCACGGACAGGTGAGGCAGTACACAACAAACTCTGTAGAGCAATTATAAAATTCCTTAAGGGTATAACTTTTCCCTTTAACGGAAAAAGTTTTTTGACCATGGTGTATAAACTGACAAGTCAAACAGAGTGTTTTTTTACACTGGTACATCCCTTTAATGAGTACTAGTCGTGATGAGATGGGTTGGACTGACTTATTTTTGCTTTTACTGGGTGCGATTTTGCTCTTTATATTTCTACATTTTCTGTATGCAACTTTGGGTTTTGTTTCAATGGTAGTTATCAAATGAGGGTCCTCTAGAATGGGCCAGTGTGCCGCTAAAATCATTTCCATGTTTTTGTACTTGTCATGGAACTGTGTAATAAAATGTGTTGCGATAATTGTTAAAAGCATCACTAATAAGTGCGTTGGGATAACCTTTCTCTAAAAACTTCTGGGAGAGCAATTGGCTATGGGCCTCAAAATCGGAATCTTTGGTGCAGTTCCTACGTAGGCGACAGAACTGACTGCGGGGGATGTTATTAACCCATCTAGGATGGTGGCAACTCTTGTAATGAATGAATAGGTTCCCTGCTGTAGGTTTGTTAAAGTTGTTTGCATAGATAAAACCTTTCTCGTGGCAAAGTTCAAGGTCTAAGAATGCTAGGATATGTGGGTCGGCCACGTGGGTAAAAGATAGGCCCAAAGTGTTTAAATTACAATATTGCACAAAGCCAGCTTTATCATCAGCTGTGCCATCCCAGATGATCACTATGTCATCAATATATCGACCATAGTACACCTCCTGGGTGGCAAAGGGGTGGTCAGCTGCAAGGTACATGCTCTCCCAAAACCCCATTGTGAGGTTGGCATAGCTGGGGGCAAAGTTTGCCCCCATAGCTGTGCCATGGACTTGTAGATAATGTGTTCCATCTGATTTAAAGTAGTTATGTTTTAAACAGAACACTAGGGATTCTAGTATAAAATTGATTTGTCGGGAATTAATTAGGGGATCTTTGGCCAAAAAATGTTCGGCAGCCCTCAAGCCTATCTCATGAGGAATGGATGTGTAAAGAGATGACACATCAAGAGAAAGCCACCAATAGTTGTCTTCCCAGGTGTAATGTTTAAGCATCTCAAGCAAATGTGAACCATTCCGTATGTAAGAGGGAAGATCTTGTGCCAAGGGCTGGAGAAATTGGTCAATATAAATAGAAAAGCCACTAGTGACACTATCCATGGCCGCTACTATAGGGCGGCCAGGGGGGTTGGTAAGATCTTTATGGACTTTGGGTAAATGATAAAAATAGGGGACTTTATAAAAATTCTTAATGAAAAATGTGGCTTCAGATTTAGAAATAATATTGTCCTTGAGAGCTCGGTCAGCAAGGTTGATAGCTTCAAGGGCAAACTGAGAGGTGGGATCACATGGAATAGGTCTTAGTGTCAGACAATAATCTACGTGATTCACGGGCATAGTCAGTTCTATCCTGAATCACTATGCTGCCCCCCTTATCGGCTGGTTTAATGACTATTAATTCGTTCTGAGTCAGATGTTCGAGAGCCTTAAGTTCTAATGGTAAGAGATTGGATTTAGTATAGGCATGTTGGGAATCAGCTTTACACATTTTAATAAGGTCTGCATATACAACTTGGTAAAAGGTTTGCAAATATGGGCCTTTGTGGTATGTAGTATTAAAAGTCGATTTTTGCCCGCAATGTAGTATGTCTAACTGGGGGTGAAGTAGGACAGTGCTGAGTAAGCCACTCCAGGATCAGCATAGGCATTATCAGTATATAGTTTCTTCTAATAAAGCAAGTGCAGGCAGATCTGTATCATCAAGGGTACTGTTGTCAATCGTGGGTGAAGTCAAATTAGATGTGTCAAACGGTGGTACATATTTAGAGGCTTGTATATTAAAATGTCTCTGAACTGTAAGATTTCTAAAAAAACTTATTGAGATCTTTAAATAGTGTAAAGGGATTAGGCTGCATAGTGGGAGCAAAGGTAAGTCCCTTACTAAGGAGAGAGACATCATAATGGGTCAGTTCAGTACATGAAAGATTATAGATTTTTATAGTTTTCGCATTTTCCCCATTCTTCCTACTTCTACCTCTGCCCGCCCTCCGTCCTCTTCTTCTTCCATTTGAGGATACCCCACAGATGCTCAATAGGGTTTAGGTCTGGAGACATGCTTGGCCAGTCCATCACCTATGCCATTAACTTCTTTAGAAAGGCAGTGGTCATCTTAGAGGTGTGTTTGGGGTGGTTATCATGTTTAAATACTGCTCTGCGGCCCAGGAAGGGGATCATGCTCTGCTTCAGTATGTAACAGACAGGACCTGTGCTAGGACTAGGCAAACTAGGCAGCCGCCAAGGGTGCACTGCTATCTAGGGTGCCTGCCCACTGGTGTCCCTACTCTCTTCTATCTGCAGCAAGCAACTGAGTCTCAGCATCAGCAGGCAGCTGCCTCTCCATTGGCACATAGTGTCAGAGGCGCAGCAGCGGCAGAGGACTGTGTCTGTGCTCCGACTCTAGAATTGAATGAAAGCAAGCAAACCTTCATTGATGGGCAATGGTAGGCTGCATAGATGGGCACTGGTAGGCTGCATTAATGGGCACAGTTGAGGCTGTAGGCTGTATTGATGAGCGATGGTAGGCCGTATTTGATGAGCACTGGTGAGGCTGTATTGATGGACGCTGGTGAGGCTGCATTTGATGGGCGCTGGTGAGGCTGCATTTGATGGGCACTGGTGAGGCTGCATTTGATGGGCACTGGTGAGGCTGTATTGATGAAAGCTTGTAGGTTGCATTTGATGGGTGCTGGTGAGGCTGTATTGATGGGCGCTGGTGAGGCTGTATTGATGGGCGCTGGTGAGGCTGTATTGATGGACGCAGGTAGGCTGCATTTGATTGGGGCTGGCGAGGCTGTATTGATGGGCACTGGTGAGGATGCAGTTGATGGGCACTGGTGAGGCTGTATTGATGGGCACTGGTAGGCTGCATTTGATAAGCACTGGTGAAGCTGCATTTGGTGGGTGCTGGTAAGGCTGTATTGATGGGTGCTGGTAGGCTGCATTTGATGGGCGCTGGTGAGGCTGTATTTATGGGAGCTGGTGGGCTGCATTTGATGGGTGTTTCATTAAAAAAGTGAGGTATACTGTACATGGGCAGGGCAAAGGGGGTAGAGCCAAGGGGGGGGAGCAAAATTAGATTTTTGCCTAGGGTGTCACAAATACTTTCATGGCTCCCTTAATGAACTATAGCTCTCCAGTGCCAGAAGTGCTCATGCAGCCCAAGATCATGACACTCCCACCACCATGCTTGACTGTAGGCAAGACACACTTGTCTTTGTACTGCTCACCTGCTTTCCGCCACATAGGCTTGACACCATCTAAGTTCATCCCGATTTCATCAGACCACAGGACATGGTTCCAGTAATGTCCTTAGTCTGCTTGTCTTCAGCAAACTGTTTGCAGGCTTTCTTGTGCATCATCTTTAGGAGATGCTTGCTTCTGGGATGACAGCCATGCAGACCAATTTGATGCAGTGTGTGGCATATGGTCTGAGCACTGACAGGCTAACCCCCACCCCTTCAACCTCTGCAGAAATCCTGGCAGCACTTATATGTCTATTTCCCAAAGACAACCTCTGGATATGATGCTGAGCATGTGCACTCAACTACTTTGGTCGACCATGGCAAGGCCTGTTTTGGGTGGAACCTGTCCTCTTAAACCTCTGCATGGTCTTCTTGGCCACCATGCTGCAGTTCAGTTTCAGGGTCTTGGCAATCTTCTTATAGCCTAGGCCATATTTATGTAGAGCAACATTTTTTTTCTATTTCTCAGAGAGTTCTTTGCCATAAGGTGCCATGTTGAACTTCCAGTGACCAGTATGAGAGAGTGAGAGGAGGGAAAATGGCTAATTGTGCCCAATTTGGACATTTTCACTTAGGGGTTTACTCACTTTTGTTGCCAGCAATTTAGATATTAATGGCTGTGTGTTGAGTTATTTTGAAGGGACAGCAAATTTACGCTGTTATACAAACTGTACACTCACTACTTTACATTGTAGCAAAGTGTAATTTCTTCAGTGTTATCACATGGAAATATATGATTAAATGTTTACAAAAATGTGAGGGGTGTATTTTGTTAGATACTGTACAACACGATATGGGATAGATGGCTATCTGATGGCGAAACCTGAACCTGTTTTTTCTAATTTGAGACAAAAACATTGCATTTTACTATATTATACATGCACAGATTGTGAGTGAGAAACCAAAATGGGGTTAAATATTAAATATTTGAGAGCCCAAAACTATACAAAGCTGATTTTACACACTAACAAGGAATTCACTTAAAATTAAGAAATTATTATTATTTCTGAGAATGTAAAATTAGCATCAAACTGACTAGCATATACAGTATGCATACATTAGTTGGTTTCTCATTTATTCTTCAAAACAAGAAAATGTCTTCTCATGTATGTTGCCATTGCTGTGTGTGGTTTCACAATGTTTCCAGTCACTGGCCAAGGACAAGCATGCAACAAGTGAAGTTAGATCTAATGATCTTTAAGGGTCACTAAAGGAAACATTTTTTTTGCTGAAATGACTGTTTACAGGGTATAGAGACATAATAGCTAACTGATTCCTTTTAAAAATGATTAAACGTAGATAAAAAACAATCATATATTGTGCATGCAGTTTAGTTTCACATTTAAACTGGTTTTATGTTTCTGTGAAGTAGAGAAACACACAGAACAAAAACAAACAAATACAGGGCAGTGTTTTGTTTTTAAAATGAATCTGATTGGTTCTGAGGAGTTTTAGACACACAGTAAGGAGCCAGACAAGCAGGAAGTGTGGAGATCAGAGCAGAATTACAGCAACTGCAAAGCAAAAACTAACAATGAGGACATGAAACCAGGACCACAGTAAGGTAAAGGAAGCTATTTAGCAAAAAAAAATATCCTTTAGTGATCCTTTAATGCTTGCTCCATAATCGGCAGGACAGACAGGAAACTGGGAGCATTTTCAGAAGGACATGTCAACAATTATTCTATGAATTCAGTACAGCTTTCCTTTAATATAAATCAGCACATACCGCTACTTAACATATTACTACTTACTACACTAAAGTATGATGTCATAAAACTTATGTTTGATACTGCTGAAATATAGTAGTATAGCAATATACTCATAAAATATAAAGCAATTAAATCCTATGTTAGCGGGCACAGTGATTTTTGGGGGAGACTCTAATGTAGCATTTGATCAAGCACTTGATGAATCCAAACCCCTGAAAGACCAGTTAACTCGCCCAACCAGAGAAAGACAAAAAAATCCCAAAGCCCATAACCTCTTGGATACTTGGAGGGATTTAACCAATCTAAAAGGGACTATACACATTATTCTCATCCCTATAACACATATGCTAGGATAGACCACATTTTCACTTATTCACCCATGCTTCCTTTTATAATCAATGCTCACATCAAAGATACGGCACTGTCTGACCATTTAATAGTTATGATTTATTTTTGCTCCTCGGTTTTAGGTACAAAACAAAGTCGCTGGAAACATAACCACTTCAGATCCGCCCCATCGTCAAAATACGTAATTTTTTTAAAGATGGATATCTCGGTAACGGCAGCAGCTGCTGCCACATCCGAGATATCCATCTCTTCATGGGGCGGATTTGTACACGATAATGGCGGTCTCCGCGGCGGATTCGCCGCGAGATCGCCGTTATCGGTGGCGGGAGAGGGTGCCCCCCCTCCCGCCGCTCTCCCGCGCTTTCCGCCGCTTACCGTTGCCGTCGGTAGCGGCGGAGGCGATCGGGTCTGCTCGTCGTCTGTCCGGGGATGCGTCTGAGGGAAAAATTTCCCTCAGCCGTCCCCATACCTCTGCTGGGCGGAAGTGACGTCAAAACGTCAGTCCCGCCCAGCGTCTTAAAGAGACATATTTTTTGTTTACTTTTTTCTTTTTTTTTTTTCTTTTGCATTTTTTTCTTTTAGGTCTTTTTGACCCCAGATCTCATATTTAAGAGGACCTGTCATGCTTTTTTCTATTACAAGGGATGTTTACATTCCTTGTAATAGGAATAAAAGTGATCAATTTTTTTTTTATTTATTTCAGTGTAAAAAAATTAAAAATAAATTAAAACAAATAAGAAAACAAAAAAAAAATTTAAAACGCCCCGTCCCGACAAACTCGCGCACAGAAGCCAACGCATATGCGAGTATCGCCCGCATATGAAAACGGTGTTCATACCGCACAAGTGAGGTATCGCCGCGATCGTTAGAGCGAGAGCAATAATTCTAGCCCTAGACCTTCTCTGTATCTAAAAAAAATGCAACCTGTAGAATTTTTTAAACGTCGCCTATCAAGATTTTTAAGGGTAAAAGTTTGACGCCATGCCACGAGTGGGCGCAATTTTTAAGCGTGACATGTTGGGTATCATTTTACTCGGCGTAACATTATCTTTCACAATATATAAAAAAATTGGGCCAAATTTATTGTTGTCTTATTTTTTAATTCAAGAAAGTGACTTTTTTCCAAAAAAAGTGCGCTTGTAAGACCGCTGCGCAAATACGGTGTGAGAAAAAGTATTGCAATGACTGCCATTTTATTCTCTAGGGTGTTAGAAAAAAATATATAATGTTTGGGGGTTTTAAGTAATTTTCTAGCAAAAAAAACTGTTTTAGTCTCGTAAACACCAAATCTGAAAAACAGGCTCGAGTCTCAAGTGGTTAATGAGTCTATTTTATCTAATCCAGCCTCAAGTGAAGTTTTAGATAAGACATTACAGGAATACTTTTCTCTTAATGACACTGGTGACGTTTCAAACACAGTTCTTTGGGCTGCACATAAAACCTTTATTTGGGGTAAAATTCATTCAAATTGCCACACAAGCCAAAAGAGATCGTAGGGCTAACATAGATCGATTGAAAGCCGAATATAAAGCTTTACGAACTAAGCACAAAAGAAATCCCTCCAAGGTTCCCATAGCTTTATTAGACAGGGCTAGACTAGATTTTAACCTTGCTCTAACTACCCAGGCTGAAAAGGCACTAAGATGGAATGGCAATACATTTTATATACAAGCATACAAATTGAGACCACTACTACCAGCAAAATTATCTCCCAGTATCAGATTCCATACCATGCCTAAAATCAGGATATTAGGTCAACCCCCTACTGCCAATCCTGCTAAAATCCTGGAAGCATACCAAAATTTTTATTCCAACTTGTATAATTCTCATTTGGATAAAAACTACGGCCCAGATTCAGAGAGCCATTACGCCTGTCTAACTGGTGTTAGACTGGAGTAATTTCAAATTACACGCGTTTTCTAGCTAGTCGAAAACCTTAAACCATGAATAGACGGCTGCGGGCTTCAATTCGACTGGATTACGTGTTTGTATGCCTTGGGATCTACGCTGCAATAAAATTGCGGCCACTGGGTGGACTTCCCGTCGTTTTCGGCATTGGGGTATGCAAATGAGCTTTTGCCGGCAATCCCCGAAATTACGATCTTCAATCGCAATCTCTTACGGCACCTTTAGTCATCTTTTATTTGCGTAACACTATACCAGCTTTTTGCTGCTCTAATATTAGACAGCCCATGTTAAGTATGGCCGTCGTTCCCGCGTCGAATTTCTACGTTTTCCGACGTCTTTTATTATTTTTAACGTAAGTCATCCGGGAATAGGAATGTTCGTAAACGCCGCTACTCAAACAACGAATGACGTAACGACGTGATTTCGCGCAATGCACGGCGAGAAATTTCTGAACGGAGCATGCGCAGTTCGATCGCCACGGGGACGCGCTTAATTTAAATGCTTCACGCCCCCCAATCGCGTATTTCGATTACGCGGCGAGAAATAGACTACGCCGCCGTAGCTTACGGGCAAAAATCTACCAGGATTCGGTGTAGAGCCTGGTAAAATACGGCAGCGTAGAGTATTTCGATTACGCGTGTATGTGAATCTACCCCTACATTTCTAGGTTCTTGGATGACCTACCTATTCCAACCCTACCCTCTTGGAGGCTCCTATTATGGGGGAAGAAGTCAGGGATGTAATTAAAGACCTCAAAAAGGGATCGGCTCCGAGACCTGATGGCTTATCTATCCCATACTATAAAGCCTTTGATGATGTCTTAGTCCCTTATCTGACCAAATTCTTTAATAATAAAAAACACAAGGAGATCCCATGGACACACACCTAAACACAGCATACATTACAGTCATCCCGAAACCAGACAAAAATCCAGTGGAAATCAGTAATTATCTCCCTTATAAATAACAATATAAAAATACTGACAAAAATTATGGCCAATCGATTATCATCATTTATTAATTCCTACATTCATAAAGATCAAGTAGGCTTTATCCCAGGTAGACAAGGTCCAGATCAAATTAGAAGAGCAATCAACTTAGTATCATTACTACAATCAAATTGGGTTGGAGGTAAAAAGCAGCAGGGTCTCCGCCTGTCATTGGGCCTACAAAAGGCCTTCGATACAGTGTCCTGGCCATATCTATTCACACTTATTGAACGTTGGGGTTTTGGTGAACGTTTTATGGGTCTTTTACACTTGCTTTATTCTAGCCCTAAAGCATTAATTTGTCTACAAGATCACTACTCCAACCCATTTAATATTACAAGAGGCACTAGGCAAGGATGTCCACTTTCTCCTCTCATTTTCGCCATGACAATTGAAACTCTAGCTATAGCCATCCGACAAAATTCAAATATTAAAGGGGTAACATGTGGTTCTCAAATGCATAAATGTGGGCTCTTTGCGGGTGACATACTTCTTTTTGTGACCTCTCCACTAATCTCTTTTCCCAATATCTGCCTAGTCCTAAATCATTTTTCAAAAATTTCAGGCCTTAAGGTCAATAATGCGAAATCCCGGGCCCTTAATGTTTCTCTTACTCCCCAAGAAGTTTTGTTATTAAAACAATTATTCAATTTTGAGTGGAATGACACCTAAATTAAATATCTGATACATTGACGGCCCGAGTAGAAATTTTATATTTACATAAATATCCCCCACTATTCAAGAAGTTAGAAAATGATCTTTCAACTTGGTCCAAACATGAATTGTCATGGTTGGGCAGGATCAATTTGATTAAAATGACATTACTCCCTAGAATCCTATATTATTTCAGGTCTCTCCCTATCCCGGTCCGTCAATTCCAGTTGAAAAAACTTCAGGGTAAAATAGTCAAATACACATGGAACACCTGGTTATAGAATACCCCAAAACACCCTTTTTAGTCTTAGAAAAAAGGGGGTCTAGGTCTTCCTGATCTCTATAAATATTTTCTATCAGCAAGACTAGCACAGACCTCGACAATCTATTCTATATCCGAACAACCAGATTGGCTTGATATTGAAAAACAAGTGGCTCCACAATGCTTGCTTGAATACCTATTTTGGTGTCCCCCTAAAAAGAGACTTTCAATTCTAGTCCCGCCTCTATCCCAATCACTTACGCTCTGGGATGAACTTAGAAAATAGCCATCTCTTGTCTCAACCGTTCGACCACTTTCAAGTCTGTTAGGGAACCCGGACTTTCCCCCTGGGCTAAATCTGGAGGCTTTTAACCCTCTTAGCTGGCTTCTATTTTCCCTACAGTTTTGTTTTAGGGGATGTCAACTCCTGGGAACTATGACTCATATCTGGTGGGAGTGTCCTAGCATTAGATAATTTTGAAACAACATTTTTTCTATGATTTTCAAGGTAACAGGTTGCCAGGTCTCAAGATCTCTACCAATAGCTCTCCAAAATGCGCATATATCTCAAATTCCAAAACATTCTCAAAAATGAATTCACTTTATTCTTGCAGGAGCTAAGCTTACAATTGCCAAAAATTGGAAGAAACCTAAGCCCTATTTCTCGAAAGCAAAAAAAATAATCTCTTGGATAATGACTGAAGAAAAGTTAGCTAGCATTTTAAATTATACTGTTTTGAAATTTGAAACGATCTGGAAACCTTGGGCCAGATATATAGGTATTTCTCTTACTCAGGATGCCTCTTCGATTCCTGCAAACACTGTATATTAGGTATATAGCTTGTCTTATTCCCTTTCCTCCCTCTCTTCTTTGTCCCCCCTTTTTTTTTTCTCTGACTTTTCCTGCTTTCTTATTATTTTTCTCCCCTTCTTTAGGGGAGCCTAGTGATGTTTTGAATGGGATTTATCCTTATTATTAAATAGGTATTTTTTAGGGTTAGAAATAATAACCTTTGATTTTAGATATTAAGGCCTATTTATTTTAATCTAGAAACATGGGGTTTGGTTCAGAGTGTAATTCAGTATGTCAAAAGGATTCCGCTCCTGGTGCAGTTTGAACCCGATAGGGGCACCAGGAGATTATAAGTATCCTTATTTCTATTGAGTTAGCTTATATAAGGAGTCCGTTATCTCTCTTACTTAAATATATTATATATATATATATATATATATATATATATATATATATATATATATATATATATATATATATATATATATTTTTTTTTTAATTGTTTAACTTTTAATACTCACATATTTTATTACAATGTATGATCTTTTTTAATTTTTAATTGTATTTTTTTTCTCTCCTTGTCTAATCTTAAGGGGGGAGATTTTCTATCCCCCTCTCTCTGAAAGTCTTTTTTAGTTCCTGATGATATTTACTAGGTTATGTCCATATTAATATGTATTGTGATTTATTGACATTTTTTTTTTATTTCTAAAAAAATAAAATAATTTGAAAGAAGAAATTATTTAACCACTTAAAAAAAAAAAATATATATATATATATATATATATATATATATATATATATATATATATATATATATATATATATAAAGCAATACCTTCAATCTCTGCAGCTGAAATTCTTGTCACAAACTCAATATAGTGGTATTCACATCCCTTCAAGGGCTATCATAACTAACATTGTTTATCTTGGGCCTGTTCTAAAGAGTTTTAAATTGTATTGCTCTTGTGCGGTAATGTCAAAAGTCCCAAAATAAATATTAGTTGTGATAGCTATTTGTAAAAGCTATGGAATGTTAAAACCAGTGTACATCAGCAACAGAATAAAGAGATACAATGCTGTGCCCTAGGTTCACTCTTTTAATGGTGCCAATGGCACTCAAATTGCCTCATTTTCCCTGCTACACTGTTTTACCACATATAGTGAATTAAAAATACCTGCTACTTATGCGTGCAATGGACATACCTCCCTTACATGGGACAGTGCTGATGCTTGGTGATTATTTGCTCATGGACCCAGTGCTGGAAGTGGAGAGAGCGTCCCCAGTCTGTATAACCTACTAGAAATGACTTGGAGCTTACACAGAGCAAACTTTGCTTTGACCCTGGTTAGCCAAAGCAAGTACAAGGGAGTAAAGGGAGCTGCTAGGGCCAGCATTAAAGACAAACTCCCCTTTACCCCCAATGTCCAGTCTTCTGGTGGGTCCACTGACATCCTTTTTCTTCTTTTCTGGCAATGGCAGCATTTCCTCCTAGACACCCTTTGCTTACTAAAATAAGAATACACATTAATTATTTTTATATAGTGTTCTGTACCTCAGGAAGCAAAATACATATAATATTGTCCTAGATTCCTTTGTGTTGTGGAAGGCTAGTTATGTGGCAAGACAAAAAGCCCTTCTACTATACCCCCCCTCCACTGCATTAATCGCCACCACTTGTCTCCATTTTCTAACACTTTCCCTACACAAGCACAAGCAAGAGGAATGCAAAGGGATGGGAAGTTTACAAGCCCCTCCTACCTGTACTCCTCTTTCTTTTGCATGTGTTTAAGTAAAGTGCTTGGAAATTACTTTTTTAATGACCTGCGAGTTAAGTGTCATGTCATTAGTTTGGCTGGGTGCATCAAATCCTGTGAGAATGTCCCTGAACAGTGTAATAATCACTCTATCAAAGGTGCTGTCCCTCACAGACTCACCAATCTTCTTTTGGATTGAACGATGAATCGTTATGTGGTGCTACACTCTGCAGCAATTAGGATCTGCCTTCCACCAGAGAAATAAGAGAATAAAGATGCCTCTTGATGCCACATAACCAGATCAAAAATCCAAGGAATAAAAGGTAGGTATACAGGTTGATTTAAGGGTGCTAGGGGGTTCCCAAGGGGAGAAAAACAGAAGGGAGTCCCAAGCATGGATATAGGATTTAGATCTTCCAAATACTTAAAAGGATACTGGAACGCGGATCTCTGTAAATTTATCTTAGAGTTTATTTAGCCTGCAGGAATTTCAACTGCTTGAAATGTGGTCTCTTGATCTAAATGGATGCAAGACTTCCTTTGACAACCATTAGCATCGAACAACTGACAGAACTCCTTGCACTGTTTAGTGGCTTTCTCGGCTATCCATCATATGACTTAGTTGCCTACCAGATCAAAGAGCCAGTCACAAGGGAGAAATGGAGTGCATCTGTCATATGAACCCCAGAAACAGTTGTTAAAGGATGCCTCATAGCTGCTTCTGTAGACAAATCAGCAGGATTGTGTGAAATCTGTAAGTCTATAAGAGAATATACTATAATAAAATGACAGAAAAAATAAATGATAATAATCTGACCAACGATGTGCCATAAAATAGTCATGCATAGAAATATTGGTGACCACATGACCTTCTCAATACAATTTAGTGGTATCATTAACATTTTGCACTAGCAAGAAGTCCACTGATCTGAACCAAATTATTAACATTACATTTATATAAGTGTGCATGTGTGCCAGTGTGTGTGTATGTGCAAAATGTGACACAAATTAGGTAATATAAATATTACCTTGCAAATATGACCTAATTAATCTTAAACAGCAACAATTGCTATGCCTAAAATATGAGTGCCATATTTCATGCCTGTAGTCAATCTGCTTTGCTATTAAAAAAGTAAATAAATATGGAATATGAGACCTAGCATATTATGACAGTAGGCTCTGATAACGGCTTCAATGATTTATTATCATAAAAGTGTATTGATACGGTAATGGAATTTGTCATTCTGTATTTTACTTACAGTCGGTGACAGCCTCAGCAGTATGGCTTGCAGATGGGGCTCAGTGATTTCTTACATTTTACAATACCCTTACATATGCCATTCAGCTATTTATTTTCTGCATTTGTCAAAATATTCTCTCTGATGTGGCTGGAATGATGTTATTTACATTCATTGAGCACTATTCACATTCAACTCAATTCATATCAGGCAAAGCTTTGCAAGTGGTGTAGTTGAAATACAAATGATGCAATTTAGTAACAAATTCTAAAGTACATCACCTTTTATTTCCCCTTTTTCACATTTGCCTGTTAAAAAAGCAAGCCAGAGGCAAATAGTGTAATTATGTGCACCAGTTATTCAATATTTATGTTCAGAGCCAAGACACCGCATAATAATAATAAAATGTGTTGATCAATCAAGCCACTTACAGTGGAAATGTATTTCTGGGGTAGATTTGGCATATTACTTCATTGTTCCGTGTTAATTAGGTACACTTTGCTCAGCTTGCAAGCCTTTTGAAAATTATTTTTGTTTATTGGAAATCCTGTCTCTTTTAAATTCTATTTCTATGGGGGTGTTTACTGTAGAGCTTGTGCTGCTGCTATTAGCTTCCTTTTCCCTTTCTCTCAGTTCAGCTAAATGGAAGTGATAAGCATTTACAGAACATAAACATAATGTTTCTTCTTCCTTTATTTCTTTTAAAGTTAATAAAAGAGGATCCCTTTTGCAAAATGTATTGGTATGCATATAGCCGTGTTATCTTCATTGCAGCCCGAGGCAATTGAACTGAATAATTAATTTACATTTGGACATGCAAGAGTGGTTGTAATTAAAGCATGTACTATAGGTGCCAATTAAGCTGCAAGTCACAGAAAACAGCAGAGGCCAATCACACCCAGTCAGGCTCATGTCTGTACTTCCTTGTTCCTTCATTACAATACACTCATTGACTATTTATTTACTCACTACAAAAAGCTGCTGTTTTTTTTTCTTTTTATTATAGGATCTTTTCAGCCTCGGAACTATGAAAACTAACTCTACGAACTGGTATAATGATGCCTAATTTTGTTTGTATAAAAAGGTCTTAACCAAAACATTTACTGTAGTTTGTTTCTGAATGAATAGATTAATATAGACTTTCTGGAGCTTTTTAATGGTCATACTCGGAAACCAGCGTAAGAACTAAAACAGTGATTGGATAAAACAATAAATGACCATAATGTATTTCTAAAAACAACCTAGTGAAAGTAACACCAAGCTTAATAGAGGGAAGATCGTTTATTACAAGTAATGAATATACAATGGATGTTTGCTTGATTAACAGGACAAGACAACAGTCATGTGGTATTTAATTATGTTGTTCAAATATAGGAAATACTAGAAGTGTATGTCATGCAGGAATTTCTATATTACAGAAATGATCAACCTAAGTATTAACTTTCTTTGGAAAAACAGTCACAAGAAACATCAAAGGCCTGATTGTATTCCCCCTTCTTTACTGTACATGAAGGGAAACACGGTTCCAACTGACTGAGATAATATTTTTTTTATGGAATATTCCTATACAGTCTCACAAAGTACAGCTTAAAGGGGTTGTAAAGGAATTTTTTCCCCTAAACAGCTTCCTTCACCTTAGTGCAGTCCTCCTTCACTTACCTCATCCTTCAATTTTGCATTTAAATGTCCTTATTTCTTCTAAGAAATGCTCACTTCCTGTGCTTCTGTCTGTAACTCACCACCATAATGTGAGGCTTTCTCCCTGGTGTGGAGAAAGCCTCTTGAGGGAGGAGGGGGCGAGCAGGAGGGTCACTGGAGGGCTTTGTTTCAGGTTAAGTCTTTCATAATGTGCTAGTATGCAATGTATACTAGAAAATCCAAAGCGTGTACAAGTACATACGGCACTCCTAGGAGAAGTGCAGAGTCACTTGAGCCATTTGAACTTAAATTTGTATCTGAAGACTGTCAACAGGGTAGAGTTAGGGATGAGGTAACTGGATGGATGTAAGGCCTCGTACACACGATCGGACATATCCGATGAAAACGGTCCGCGGACCATTTCCATCGGATATGTCCGATCGGGAGTTTGATCCGATGGCGTGTACACACCATCGGATCAAATTCCCCGCCGCCGGACGGCGCGGTGACGTGGCGGTGACGCGGCGGTGACGTTGACGCCGCCACGTCACCGCCACGTCACCGCACCAGGAAGTTAAACACTTCCGCGCATGCGCCGAATCCATTCGGCGGCGGCGCGGCGGCGGTGGGGGACGACATGTCTGCTGGTAAGTGTACTAACCAGCAGACATGTCGGGCGGACAGATCCCCACCGGATAGATTTCAAAGCATGCTTTGAAATCTGTCGGGTGGAGAAATCTGTCCGCTAGCCCATACACACGAGCGGAGATGTCTGCTGAAACGGTCCATCGGACCGTTTTCAGCGGACATATCCCCTCGTGTGTACGAGGCCAAAGAGTAATCGATGGATGGCTGAGCAGAAGAAGGGATCGAGACTGGAACTTCTTCAGCTCCCACAAAAGATCTGGGTAGGGTCACATTATGTAGAATAAAATAAACAGTGGTGTGCTGAGGTCAGTTTCAATTTTAAAAAAAAATCACTTTATTAAAATAATCAGCAGACTTACATTAAAGTTAGCATGAAACAGCACAGACAGGGAACACCAGGGACCAAGCAGATGTGATCAGTGTGAGACTGCAGGCATAACTTTGCAAACAGAGACCAAGGATGACAGAGAGCCAGCCAGTTCAAGATATAGATATTAGCGGTGGCGTTCTCAGCTGCGCACAGGAATGACAGCTGTCAAAATACCTGATGGATGTCGCATTTTCAGAGACTTTGCCCTCTTTTCCAAAGGCATTTGAAAAGAGGGTGAAGTCCCTGGAAATGCGCCATGCACACTCCCATTCCCCCATCCCCCATATTGCATGTAATTGTAGGGTGAAATTTGCTTTCCTTCTTTCTCTCAATAGTGACAGTCTGAAAAAGGGTGTGCATCAAATATGTAAAATTACTTTTAAAGATTCCCTCTCTTAACAACAAAGGATTTGGAGTTGTTGTAAAGATATTTTATATTTCCATCTTCACTGTCCATAACTAAGGCACTGATATACAATTTTCTGGTATAAAATGTCTGTCTTCTCTATCCAATTTACAGACTGCCCACACCTGCTGAGCTGTATACTTTTTTTCATCCTCAGTGTGTTTTGTTTTGCAGATGCTAAATGCCTTCTCAATCTCTCAGAAATTGCAGCCTGTTCATACAGGCTTCTAGCTGTGGTGCACCTGTATGCTGTTTTCATTATAACTGTCCAAAGATGGATGCTAAATCTGTAATTACACATACAGCTTTGAAGCATCCCCCAAGCATAATATTTAAAGTAATAACATATTTGTATGTTGCTTTATGAGACAATTTAACATGGCTTTTTATTTTATTGTTTTCTTTAATGTCTGGCCAGGTCAGTGTCCAGCCCTCCATGACCTTTCTTTGTCATTCTCTGGCTGAAAATGGACATCCAGCCTCCAATGATTTCAATGGGGTTCAGATTCCCAATCAGAACTTTGATAACTTTCATCGAACGTTTGCCAAATTAAACCTGGGTATGTTCAGCTCAATGCTAGTCATAAACCGCCTATGGCTTCTATAAGGAAATATGTAAAATTTGATGGTTCACTGGATGCTAAAAAATCCTACTGTTTAATGTATGGATTTTCAAATACAATATTGTATATGGATTTGTTGTCTATTGTATCTGACGCAGTTGCTTAATTGGGACAGCACTTGTTATCCTCAAGACTTAATTGAAGGCACTGGGACATAAATGAGATTCTGTTCTATTCTTACAAATGAAGTGAAGGCTCTGCACTGGTGGCACCACAACACACAAGTAGCCTGCAGGGGGTGTAAATGTAGGGTTATACATACAGCAGAGGGTGGAAAAATAGGGCTATGCATACAATTGAAAAAGATTGCCTTTATTTCCCTACTGCCCTGCAAGTGATAACCCTGACAACAGGGGGGGCATCACCAAGGGAAGATGCTTATTGGGTAGTGCAGCCAATGCTGGGTAGGCATTTCCTCCGTTCCCCCAGACATTTAAATGCAGGTGTACATGCGTTTCCCAATGGCATGAATGAGAAGAACCCTCACAGTTTAGCTGCTGCTTTTGCCATTGAGTCAGTTATATGAACGTATAATATAGAAATGTACATAGCAAATACCATCAAGTGAAATCAATGGAGCTACTACAACTCTTATATTTTCTATTAAAACCAGTTGATGCCAATAATCATACCATGCAGGGACAGTAATTTAGATAATAATTGTTAAAGTAGATGCATAATGCATGCTGGGGGGTGCAGAGCAGGGATATGCGGTGAAGTCAGTGGCTGGTAAGGCACTGGCTAGTATCAGAGCCAGATACACACAGGTTACATACTTTGATATCATTAGAGTGAGAGCAAGAATTATAGCACTAGACCTCCTCTGTAACGCTAAACATGTAATCTGTAAAAAAAATGTAAGCGTCGCCTATGAAGATTTTTAGGAAACGAAAGTTTGGTGCCATTCCACGAGTGTGAGCAATTTTAAAGCATGACATATTAGGTATCTATTTACTTGGAGTAACATCATCTTTCACATTACACCAAAAAATCATGTTATCTTGAGTTTTTTTTTCTTTTTTATATTCATTTTCCCCCTAAAAACGCGTTTGAAAAATTGATGGACAAATACAGTGTAACATAAAAAGTTGCAACAACCGCCATTTTATTACCTATGGTGTCTGCTAAAACAATATATATATACTGTTTGGGGGTTCTGAGTAATTTTCTAGCAAAAACATTATGATAATTACATGTAGGAGAGAATTGTCAGAATTGGCCTGGGTGGCAAGGGTTTTTTTTTTTTTTTCCAATAAACTTTATTAATACATTTTTTAAAGGGTAACAATAGTCTTAAGGACAATGGTTGCACACAAACAGAGAATATATTAATGCAGGCGGACGCAGCCGCCACATAGGTCAGAAAATTGAGGCCTTCAGTGAAGAATTGCAGCTTATGGTAGTGGGAGTGAACATCGAGCATAAACAGTGTTAAGTAAAACATTAAGCGTGAAACGTGTCAGGTGATGGGTCAACTGGGCTTGGTTCCTGATCTGAGCAGTCGTTGTTAACGTCTCCAGCGTCTGTCAGTGATGTAGCTAAGCGTGGAGGGGAGTATATTCCCAGCAGTAGAGTCATTCCTGGCTCCAAGTAGGAGCGGATCTCTACTGTTTACCCTGCCTTTTTAAGCAGGTCTCTCCAAAGCCATGCCGTTGCGCCAGGGAGCAAGAAATATCAGTGGTTGTAGGCTATTCAGTACAGTCTTATCCATATGGGAGAGTGGTGGGGTCAGGAAAAAGAGGGGGGGGGAGGGGGAGAAGGGGGTCCTTCCACTGGAAGACTGGGTGGGACCGGGGAAAAAAAAAAAGGGGGGGGGGGTCAGTCCGCCACAGCTCATCGTGGGAGTGGGGTGTGAGTGCCTATGGTCAGCGTCCCCCGAGTCTGGCAGTTTTATATTCGTCTGTTGAAGTAAAATGCAGCCAGCAGGCCCAGGTCTCTGTAAATCTAGCGGGAGTGTCGTTTGCTTGATGTATCCAGTTTTCCATCTCCATTATCTTCTGAAGGCGGTTAAACCAATCGACTATCGTTGGCGAGCCAGGCAAGGGGAACGCACATCCTTGCGGCGTTCACCATGTGCATAGCTAAGGATTTACAGTAAGCTCGTGGGAGAGACGTAACGTGGTGGAGAAGGAACTGCGCGGGGGTGAACTCTAAGTTGTCAGAGGATATACGTGCGATATATTTGTGGATCTCGCTCCAATATGATCGGAGCTTGGGGCATGTCCACCAGATGTGTAGAAAGGAGCCCGTCTCCAGATGGCACCTCCAACATATTTTTGGAAGAGCGGGGTTGATTCTGTGCAACTTTAGCGGTGTCCTGTACCATCTGGAGAGGAGTTTGTACGCGTTTTCCTGCGTTTGGACATTAATTGAACCTTTGTGGATGAGTCTGTATATGTTCTCCCATTCTGCTTCTGTCGGATTGATCTCAAGGTCGTTTTCCCATTGTTGGTTAGTCCAATGGAATTTGGGCGAGTGTAGAGAGAACATTAAGCCATATATACGCGAGACTAGGTGTCTTTGTGGTTCTATACTGTTGCATAGGATTTCGAAGGGGGAGAGCTGTCTCGACCATTGCGAACTAGGGGCCTTTTTGTGTAGGAAATGCCGGATTTGTACGTATGGCCAAAAAGGGAACGTATTGTCAATCGTGAAGTCTGCCAGATCAGCTTGTGTCAGGAGCTTCCCTGAGGCGAAGAATTGTCCGGCCCGTACCGTGGCGTGGGGCCATTGCTCGGACAGAAACGAGGGGGACATTCCAGGGGGGAAGTCAGGATTCTGTCTGAGGGGAGTCATGGGGCCGTATTGGTCCGACAGTCTGTGTTTGGTACAGGCTTCACGAAAAGCTGTCAAGGAAGCTTGTATGAATGGGTGGTCCCCGCACTCCGCAGGGGTGTGACCGGGGGTTATCCACGGCAGGTGGTGAAGTGGAAGGGAAGAGAACGACTGTTCTAAACTCACCCAATTCTTATGACTTTCATTCGTGGCCCAATCAACTATTCTAGTTAATGCGCAGGCTCTATTATAAATCTGTATGTCTGGTAGTCCTAGGCCCCCCTGTAGCTTCGGAATCGTGAGTCTAGCGTAGCTTAGGCGGGGGCGTGCGTCGTGCCATACAAACCTTGTGCACGCCGATCTATAGGAAGAAAAAAAAGCCAGGGGGAGCCTGAGGGGGATCGCTTGCATGATATACAGGAGCCTGAGGAGAATGTTCATTTTTACCACTGCTATTCGGCCGAACCATGATAGGGGTTTGGGGGACCACCCCTTCAGATCTTTAATTATAGTTTGAAGCAGGGGGGTGTAGTTCAGGGCGTACAGGTCTGATAGGGAAACGGGGAGCTGAATCCCCAGGTACGTAATGGAACGAGTAGTCCAAGAAAACGGGAAATTCAGTCGGCACAAGTCGCAGAGGGCTGTGGGCAGAGAGACGTTCAGGGCTGACGACTTCGAGAAGTTGATTTGGAAGTTGGAAAGCATTTTGAAGTCGTCAAGGTCTTTCATCAGATTCGGGATCGTCGTGAGGGGGTCCCTAAGAAAGAGGAGGATGTCGTCCGCAAATGCGGCAATTTTATAGGAATGGGAATCAATGTCAATACCTTTTATCGTCGGGTTGGAGCGGAGCTTTCGCAAAAAGGGCTCCAGGGTAAGGACAAAGATCAGGGGGGAAAGGGGGCAGCCTTGGCGTGTTCCGTTCGATATGGAGAAGGCATCCGACAGGTGATGGTTAACCCGGACCCTCGCCGTTGGGCCCGAGTATAGCGCGGAAATGAAGTTCAACATGATCGGCGGAAGGCCCGAGGCCGCTAGAGTCTCACGCATGAAGTCCCACGCCACCCTGTCGAACGCCTTCTCCACATCGAGGGAAAGGAAGAACCCGGGAGATTTATGGGAGGTGAGCCAGTGGTGAATGTTCAGGGCCGTAAGGGTGTTGTCCCGAGCTTCTCTACCCGGGACAAAGCCCGCTTGGTTGGGGCCGACCATATTGTGCAAGTAAGGTAGGAGCCTATTCGCTATTGTCTTGGCAAACCATTTGAGGTCTACATTCAGGAGTGAGATGGGCCTGTAGTTGGATACCATTGAGGGGTCTTTACCGGGTTTGGGTATTACCGCGATGTGAGCTGTCAAGAGGTCTCGGGGCGGTACTGTGGGAGTGGCATATGAGTTGAAGGCAGAGACAAAAAAGGGTGTGAGGATGTTTGCATACGTTTTGTAGTATCCAGTAGTCAGACCGTCGGGGCCAGGACTCTTGCCTGATTTCATTTGTTTCAGAGCCGTCTCCACCTCGAAATTGTTAAGGGGCTTATCTACGTCTGTTCTGGCTTGGGCAGGCAATTTGGGGGGGCCGTGTTGGTGTAGAAAGTTTGTGATCAATGTCTGTCTCGCTGCTTGCGCTTCAGATGATGTCGGGGACGGTAAATTGTACAGGTTCTTGTAATATGCAACGAATAGTTTAGCTATGTCAGGCGGGGATGAAACTTTAAGGCCCTTTACATCTGTAAGGGAGTGGATGGTCGTCTTGGCTTTTTGGGACTGTAGGGTTTTCGCCAATAGTTTACTGGCTTTGTCACCGTATTCATAGAACGATTTTTTGGCTAAAGCGTAATTGCGTCTAATCTTCTTGTCTACGAGTTCCAGGAGCTCGGCCCTTGCTTGGCCCAGGTCTTGGAGTACCGCCAGTGCGTGCGAGTGTTTGTGCGTCGTTTCCAGCCGTCGAATATGGTCCATGAGTGCGTCATAGTGTTTGCGTCGTTCCTTGTTGCGCTTGGCAGCCGCGGCTATCAAGGCACCTCGGACCACGCATTTATGGGCCTCCCAGTTGATGCTGGGGGCTGTGTCTTCTGACCTATTTTCCCGGAAATAAGAACTGAGCGTTTCCTCCAAGTCTTTAGCTATAACCGGGTCGGTGAACAAAGAGGGGTCAAGCCTCCACGTTCGCGATCGCGGGTGGCCGGGGGGTATTGACAGCGTCGCCGAAATCGGGTTATGGTCCGACAGAAACATGGGATCAATAGAGGTGGAGTTTAATGACGAGAGGTCTTCCTGGCTAATGAGTAGGTAGTCAAGTCGCGAATAGCGGTTGTGGGGTGCCGAGAAAAACGTAGAATCTTTACCCTTAGGATTCAGGGTTCGCCACGTGTCGTGGAGGAGGAGGTTGTGGAGGAGCAATTTAATTCTCCTCAGTGCTGCGTAAGGGAGAGAGGAGGTACCTGTTGACGTGTCTAGGGCGGGGTCGAGGGGGACATTAAAGTCGCCTCCCAGCACCAACGTCCCTTCTTTAAAGGGTATCAGTAAGTCCAGAACAGTTTTAAAAAAGGGTACTTGGCGCTTGTTTGGTGCGTACAGGTTAGCGAATGTGATTGTTTTGTTGAAGTATGATCCTTTTAAAAACAAGAACCTCCCGTCCGGGTCTGCTAGTGTATCTGTTGGTTGGAAGGGGCATCGTTTGGCTATCAGCGTGGAAACCCCTTTGGTTTTAGTTTGTGAGTTTGTGGCGTGATGGACCGTTGGAAAGTGAAAATTATGTAACTTGGGTGTGGAGTCTGATTTGAAGTGCGTTTCCTGTATAAACACAATGTCAGCTTTAGCTCGGTGCATGGCATGTTTCTCTGGTATATTGAGACCCTGTGCGTTAAGAGAGACAATTTTCAGTAGGGGGGTGGATGTATCCGTCTTTGAGTTTGGCATTGTGGGAGACCGGGACGGGTCGCGGATCCTTGGGTATCGGATGTGCGGGCACTCGAGCTGTGGCGGAGTTGGGTGGCTTCAGAGAGAGGGGACTCCCAATAGGGGTTTTGGGGGTAGCAAGGGGGGCGGGGAGGAGGCCGATCAAATGGTTGTCTCAACCGGTGTAGGGACGCGTTGAGCGGGCCGGGGGTCTTGACAAGTTAAGTTACGGAGTCTGATCCACGGCCGGGGGGGGGGAGGAACGAGTACAACCGATTAGGTAGAGGGACTTAGTCCCGCCACCTGATAGGGGTGGTGGGTAATCGGAGTGGTGCGGTCGTGTGGGGAGCCCGTCGCCGAGAATGGGCGCGAGCACCGGATCACGTCACCGCTTGGGGGTTGGTCTGGGCTACGCCAATAGAGGACCAGATCAGGGTGTAAGTAAATCCGAGTGGTATAGTATGCCACCCCAGAGCGGCATGTTAGCGGGATGCGGGATGTATTGATCCCCTAGGCTTATGGTTTACGATGGGTGTAGAGAACTGGCAGTCAAGGCGTCTCTTCCTCTACAAAGAGAGGAAGGGAGGTCCAATCGAAAAAAAAAAAAGAAAACATTGAACATTGTAACATTAATAATATAACATTATAGAATAGAACAAATGGAACAAATGGAACAATCTCTCTCTCCAGCACTTGAGCCATGGAGGGTGTGGTGGGATCCCTACCGTCACCCACACGTCGACAGGAGGGTCCCTGCCAACGGGGGGGGGGGGGCTCGCCTCGGGCTGCCCGAGATCTATTTGGTTAAGTGAGGCGGCAGTCCAGGGGAGGGAAGGGAGAGAGGAATTCAGGGCAAGAGGCCGTTGTGTGTATGGCAGTCCCTTACCAAATGTCACTACCGGCGACACATATGTGGGCTGGATCCCCGATGTGGTAGTCCAGCAGCGGGATGGTAGCAAGCAATTAGCTTGACCATAGAGGTCAAATCTGTCAACCGCCATTCATATCAATACACATACTTATCAGGAGTCAGCTGCCATTGCGCGGAATGTAGAATCCGGGACAAACAGATGTGTATGCAGTGCCAGCCTTAGGAGCAAGTACAAGTCTGATGGCTTCCAGGTCCGCTGTGTAGTTACCAGTTTGACGGCCAGGATTGCGGCGGTAATCAGGGGCTTTGAGTTCAACAAGCGGGGATAGTGGAACGTCACAGCTGTTAGGAGATATCTCAAAGCGTGGGCCTGGCGTCGGTGGGTACTCGTAGGAAGGCAGGTGGGTGCTGACCAGGTTACAGCCCCCGGTGACAGTCTAAGGTGGGAGGATCAAAGGCCGGGCTTCTGGAACGGGATATATTGTGATCGGCTAGGGTCCCGTCACCTGACAAGCCTGCGTCTCTCAAGAACATCTCCGGGATGTGCTGGGTGAGTAATTCGTTCTGTTCCCTGGGGGATCGGGATCTAGACGCAGAGGATTGCCTCGATGCTGTACCCATCTCCAGAGTTAGAAATTGGGGTCAGGAACCGCAGCTAATGGTGAAAATCGCCCTGAGGTGGCAGGAGCTCAGCGATCAGGCAGCCATCACTTAGCCCAGCCCAGCCACGCCCCCGGCAAGGGTTTAATTACCATAAGAAATATACAAATAATAATAATTATTGTTTTAAGGTAATTTACTATATTTTCAAAAACTGTACTCAAGCAGGTGGCTGAAGTTTGAAGTTATAACTCCTTTTTTTGTTTACAAAAGTTTATTGAAGATATATAAAAACATAGAATCATTGCATACAGAGAATGACAACGTGGTTTATAAACATGTTAACAGGGTGTAATGGGAACAGGTCATACAACTTAATGTGGAAGCAAAAGAGGGAGTCGTTGCACATGAAAAAGAGGTAGCGAAACATATGTAATACAGAATTATTAATTAGGATGATGAGAGGGGTGGGTGGGTAGAGGGATGGAGAGAGACTATAAGAGGGTCATGGTTGCTGAGCAATATCCCAGTAGGACCATTCAAGGTCGAATAAATGGAGGGAGTCATTTAGGGCATGGTAGACTCTTTTAGTCAGTCTGAGCACTTCCATACACTTGAGACCAAAGAAGATTATTGGTCCTCCAATTAAGTGCTATCATTCATTGAATGGAGCTACAAAGGGAATTAAATAGTCCAGATCTGATCCAGCATTTGGAGGCAGCTCCAAAATGTGTGTAGTAAAGTGCCCTCTGTTTGGCAACCTCTAAAGCAATTGGGGGATACCGAGGGATAGAAAAAATTATTTTGGAGGGTCTAAGGTACCATCTAGAAAAAGATCTTCATCGGGGTTTCTCTAAATGAGATAGCTCTGTTTATATTTGCAGAGATTCTCTGCCATAGAGTACCATGTTTCGGTCGGGATAGAGTATCCCAAATCATCTTCCCAGTGAAGCATTGGGTTGGATTTCTCTTGTAGGGTGAGGTTATTGAGGTAGTGATATAGCCTGGAAATCATCCCTTTGTCTCTGGAGGATGTAAGGCAAATCTTTTCGAATAATGTGTTAGTTGATGGACTGGATAATGATAAATGTGTATCATAGAAGGACTTGATTAGTTGGTAGTGTTCGTATTCTGTAGAAGGGATGTCATAATCTTTTTGCAGTGAGATAAAAGATTTAAAGACCCATTTGGATTGTAATGAGTTCAGAGTGGTGAGGTTATTTTTTATCCATGTGGAAAATAGGGGCCTGTTGGTGTAGGCTAGAATGAATCTAGGGTCACCCAAAAAGGATGTGAGTGGGGAGATGGGAGAGGATAGTAGGTAGGTGTCTTTAGTTTTGAGCCAAAGCTGAAAGAGGTAGGCCACTATGGTATTATGTTTTAGGAGCTGGCGGTGAAGAATGTAGTTAGACCATAGAATACCCTAAAGGTAGAATGGGGAAACTGACGAGGACTCAAATCTCTTCCATGGTATGTCATGAGAGAAGGAAAACCATTGGGATAGGTGGGAGAGTCTAGCAGCAAGATAATAGTGCCATAAGTTTGGGAGACCCAAACCACCTTTGGGCTGCGGCCTATGCAGCAGAACGTAACTATATCTGGGTTTTTTACATGCCCAAATGAACTTGTTGATAACTCTCTGAAGATATTCTAATTTGGATTTTGGGATGTTGATCGGAAGGGTGCGGAAATAGTAAAGGAGTTTAGGGATGATGTTCATTTTAATAGCACATATCCTACCTAAAAAGGATATGTGGTAGGAGGACCAGGTGTTAAGGAGAGAGCTAATATGTGCTATAAGGTGGAGGTAGTTAGTCTTGTATAAAGATTTATGTGAGGAAGTGATGTCGACACCTAGGTAGTTTATGGATTGGGGACACCATATAAAAGGGAAATTTATAAAAAGTTATAACTTCAAACCAGTAATTTCACAGTAAATAGATAAATAATAAATTATTATCTTATAACATGTAGAATAATAATAATATATGATTAAGGCAGGCCATACATGATACAAGTTTCAAACGATCCATCGAGCGATTTAAAAAAGCAGCACTCACGTACAGTATGCGAGTGTACCATCAGTTGGGAAAAAAATCGTACTTCCAAACACTATGAGCCAGATTCACGTACATTGGCGCATATTTTGACCGGCGTAGCGCACCACCCTTACGTTAGATGTAGAGGCGCAATCACCGTATCGTAGTATTTGCGCAGAAATTTGCGCCGGTGCACAGTTATTCCCGAGGCGTAAGGCGGAGTAATTCAAATTGGGAAGGACGTGGGCGTGTTACATTGAAATGAGCCGTGACCCCATGCAAATGAAGGGCCGGCCGGATCGCGCATGCGGACATGAAGCAGACCATGGTCAGCACCTCTGTGCGCATGCTCACAACTCGGGAACGGCGCAATCAGTGAAATTGGAAGTGGACCCGGGCAAATTAGTGAGCTACGCAGAGAGCTCAAATAGACAGACACAAACGCCCTTCCTTTGCAAAAGTACATCCCTTTGTATCCCTTCCTATACAGCAAGGTGCTTTTGTTCATTGTTGTTTGTTTTGTTGTAGCGTTTTGTTGTAGCGTTTGTTTGTTTGTGACTTGTCTTTGAGATATTTGGAGACTGTTTTGCAGAGTGATTTTTGTCTTTTCTGTGTTTTCTTTGTTGTGTTTTTTTTTTAATTATATTTTTGCTGGGCATTTTTTTTTGGTTCTGTTTGTGAATGATTTTGGAATGTGGGGGTGACATTCCTGCCGGAAAAGAGGTTTCACCCTCATTTGTGGTGGAGAACTGATCCCCAGCTCCGTGTGAATGGTGTATGAATGTACAGTGACATAATTGGAGCTGCAGGACTTGTGAGCAGCGAGCTCACAAGTCCTGCATGGTGGGCTTGTGCTAATCCAATTTGATGAGGATGTGATGTGTCTGTGCTAGGGACCACAGTGGTGTGCATGCATGCATTCTCATTGTGCCATGATTAATGTGTGTGTTTAACGTGCAAAGATACCTAATGTGAGCTGGCTCCTGTCTGCTCTTCCCTCAGAAGACGGGGTAGCCTCGGTTAGGTTCGGGGGTCAGGTCATCACTTATGTCAATCTCCAGGCCCTTTCTCACTGCGAAGTTGTGCAGCATGCAACATGCACCGATGATCTGGCATACAAAGTTTGGGGAATACAACAGTGTACCATTGGGGGTTCCGGATAGGAGTCATGAGATGGGGTCCCAGGGCATATGCAGAGTCACCCTGAAGGGATAAGACAGGAGGATGTTAGTAGTGCATCTGACCCTTGTGATTTCAGCATCATGGGGGGGACAGTCATGCCTGCCACCCATGTCACTCACCAACCAGCCAGCTGTCCCCATACATGTTCTGTTCAAAATCTGTGGGGATGGGGCTAGGATTGTATATGTAGCTGTCATGGGTGTCATGTGTTGGGTTGGTGATGTCCTCCTGCAGGGTTGTGGTTAATTCCAGGATGGCATGAGGGGTGAATCTGAAGATGCGAGACACCTCAGAATCACTCATGCCAAAGATGTCTATGCGTGTGTGATATATCAAGTGAAGAGTGAGGGGCTTGTATCAGATAAGAATATTGTATTAGATTAGATTATTCAAGGTTTCAAAGGGCTATTGAAAGATAGTGAGACCATGTTTGTAATTTGTATGTATGTTATGTATTGATGTATATATGTATGTATATATTTTTTTAATGTTTATAGAAGCAAATAAAAAGTTTTTGGAAAAAAAAAAATCCTCTCCCGTGCCCTCCTCCGTGCCCTCCTCCGTGCCCTCCTCCGTGCCCTCCTTCTTCTTTGCTCATCTAAAGTCAGTAGTATAGCTATGAGCATGGATGCCCCTGGCATGTTGGCATACAGTTTGTTGTGCAGCAAGTGTGACTGCTCAGCTCCTCACTAACAGTGTTGCTTTAGCTGACATGTAGACGGATTGTCTAATTTTATTCCACCTTTTCTATGGACTAATTTTAGACAGGACGTGCAGCTGTTGAGCACAGCGCGTAGCCTGCGCTGCACCAACTTACTTTTGTGGATCCCCGTAACTCCCTCATTTGCATATTTAAAATAGCGAATCAATAGTGTGTCTAGCGCAGTTTTGCGCGGACGGATACGCCGGTCTATCGAAATTACGCCGGTCCAAAAAAAGTAGATTTCATGCGTATATCGTTTTGGGGATGCGGCGCATTGATACGCATGCGCAGATTTAGACTTACGCTGCGCATCTCCTGTAACGCCGCCGTAATGGCTCTGTGAATCTGGCCCTATGTTTTCATGCCAATAGAGGACGTGATGTAATGTTGTTTAACCTTTTAACCACACCTCTACTTGACACAACCCTACTGTACAAAATCGGGTCGCGATATTTACGAAAAGTGCACAGCGCACGTCCATTCGCTCAAAGAAAAATGCCTTTCAAGAGGTACAATAGAAAGCACTAAATGGCAGCTATGGTAATTGGAATGATAGCCTTGGAGGAGGAGAAGAAAAAATAAGAAATAGAAGGAAGAGCAGAGTGTGGACAAAAAACTGGCTTATTCAACATTAGAAATTCTCACTTGTAAACCTACTGACAAACCTGAGGGGAAATAATCATGAGGATTATCAAAATTATTTGCGGATAAGACAGTCTTTTGAGATGCTGTTATCTCATGTAGGGCCACATATCTCCAAACAAGACTCCTATATAGGAAAGGCTATCAGCGTAGAGGAGATGCTCATGGCAACCCTTTGTTTCTTTTGAAGACATTGGGCCAGATTCTCAAAAGAGATACGCAGGCATTTCATAGGAAACACCGTCGTATCTCTGTTTTTTTTTTACTGGGTATCTATGCGTGTGATTCCTAGAATCACTTACGCATAGATACAGTGAAGATCCGACATGTGTAAAACAATTACACTGTCGGATCGTAGATGTAATGACATCGCTGGCCGCTAGGTGGCCTTTACGATGATTTCTCATTTGCCTATGCAAATGAGCCTAATCCGACGATTCCCGAATGTTTTTACGCCGCCCCGTCATCGTTTACGTCGTTTACGTACGCGTAAGGTTACCCCTGCTATATGAGGGGTAACCTTACGAAGTTCAGTCATTGCCATGTTAAGTATGGCGTCGTGTCAGCGTCGTCTTTTTCCGTCGGTTACGTTGTTTTACTAAGTCGTTCGCGAATAGGGATTTACGTAAAAGATGCTCACGTCGGTTTCATTCACTTTTTCCGACGTGAGCTGGAGCATGCGCACTGGGCTATTTTTGAGGCTGGAGCATGCGCAGTTCGATCGACACGGGGGCGCGCTTAATTTAAATGCAAGCCCCGCCTTGAATTATGCAGGGATACGCAGAGCCATTTACACTACGCCGACGCAACTTACGGAGCAAGAGCTTTGGGAATACGGCACTTGCTCTGTTAAATTGCGGCGGCGTAGTGTAAATGGCTTACGCTACGCCAGCGGCAATTCTACGGGAATCTGGCCCCTGAAGTTCACAACTGGAATTTTTGCCTAATCATTAGATTGGATTATACCAGAGACGTTTGAGGCCATAGTAAAGGTTCTCCAACCACAGTATTTAAAGGGAAAAAAACATGGGCCCAGATTCACAGAGCGATTACGCCTGCGCAACAGGAGATGCGCGTGCGTAAGTCTAAATGTGCGCGTGCGTAAGTCTAAATGTGCGCGTGCGTTTCGATGCACGGCATCCCTGAAACGAGATACGCAAGAAATCTACTTTTATTTGTCCAGCGTAATTTCGTTAGACAGGCGCATCCGTCCGCGCAAAACTGCGCTAGACAGACCATTGATTTGCTAGTCAAATATGCTAATGAGGGAGTTACGGGATCCACAAAAGAACGTTGGGGCAGCGCAGGCTACGCAGTGTGCGCAACAGCAAAATGTCCTGTCTAAAATTAGACCATATAAAAGCTGGTCTAAAAAGAGAAAAAACGTCTACATGTTAGAGAAAGCAACACTGTTAGTGAGGAGCTCAGCAGTCACACGTGTTGCACAACAATCTGTATGCCAACATGCCAGGGGCATCGTCGCACATAGCTATACTACTGACTTTAGATGAACAAAGAAGGAGGAGGGCACGGAGGATGGCACGGGAGAGGATATACCGCACACGCATAGACCTCTTTGGCATGAGTGATTCTGAGGTGTATCGCATCTTCAGATTCACCCCTCATGCCATCATGGAATTAACCACAACCCTGCAGGAGGACATCACCAGCCCAACACAACGCTCACATGCAGTGCAGCCACTGGTCAAGGTCATGGCAACGCTCCATGTCCTTGCCAGTGGCTCTTTTCAAAGAACAAGTGGAGTGGTGGCTGGGATGTCACAATCCTCCATGAGCAGATTTGTGCACCAGGTTGTCCCAGCAATCCTCAGACGCATGGCCAACCAAATCATCAAACCCACCACTGAGGACCTGTGGCTGAAGGCAATGACAGATTTCTACAGAATTGCCAGATTCCCACGCACCATCGGGGCCATTGATTGCACACATGTGGCACTCCAGCCCCCCCATGAGACAGAGCACATGTACCGCAATCGGAAGCATTGGCATTCCATCAACGTACAGGTGATAGTCGATGCCCAAGGCCTCATATGGCACGTCCGTGCTAAACACCCTGGATCCAGCCATGACAGCTACATCTACAATCAAAGCCACATCCGAATGGAATTCGATCAGAACGTGTATGGGGCCACCTGGCTGGTTGGTGAGTGACATGGGTGGCAGGCATGACTAACATCCTCCTGTCTTTTCCCTTACAGGTGACTCTGCATATGCACTGGGACCCCATCTCATGACTCCTATCCGGAACCCCCAAACCCCAAGAGAGGAAAGATACAATCAAGCACATGCCCAAACACGTGCAGTGGTGGAGCGCACCTTTGGCCTCCTGAAGTCACGTTTCCGATGCCTGGATAAGTCTGGGGGTACCCTCTTGTATTCCCTAAACTTTGTGTGCCAGATCATCGGTGCATGTGGCATGCTGCACAACTTTGCAGTAAGAAAGGGCCTGCAGATTGACCTACGTGATGACCTGAACCCTGAACCAGACAATCCCCCCCCTAACCGAGGGTCCCCCGTCCTCTGAGGGAAGAGCAGCCAGGAGACAGCTCACATTGGGCATCTTTGCACGTTAAACACACACATTAATCATGGCACAATGAGAATGCATGCATGCACACCACTGTGGTCCCTAGCACAGAAACATCACATCCTCATCAAATTGGATTGGCACCAGTCCACCATACAGGACTTGTGAGCAGCAACGCCACGCCAAGGCTCCAATTATGTCACTGAACATTCATACACCATTCACATGGACCTGGGGATCACTTCTCCCTGGTCCTGGGGAACCCTACTCCACCAAAATTGAGGGTGACACCCCTTTTCCGGCAGGAATGTCACCCCCACATTCAAACAGCATTCACAACCCAAAAAAAAAAAAAATACCATCAAAATCAAAACATTTCCAGCAAAAAAAAAGGCCAAAAAAAAGGGAAAAACAAATTAGTGCCCTTGACGTGAGCCACGTCTGGGGCGCCCCCGGCCACGGCCCCGGCTCCTCAGGGGAGACTCATGGGGAGGGGGAAAACCGGGGAAGGAGGAGCAGCCCCTGATCTCTGCCCACCTGGCGGCCTGCCCTCCAAGGCCACGGCTATTCTGTCCAGGGCACCACCTAGTGTTGCCGTGTTGGCCTGGATAGCCTGGGTGAGGGCCCTCACATCCTGTCCAACGCCTGCTGATGTAGTCTGCAGGTCGTTAAGGCAGTTTGTGAAAGCCCGGGAGTGGCAGTCCAGGTTCCCCAGCGTATCCTTGATGGAGGACAGGCTCTCCTCCATCCACACCAATGTCTGGCTGACCTGTCCCAGATGGCAGGTCTGGAGGAACTGGTCCCTTCTCAGAGTGGCGGGCAGGAGATCGGCCACCCCCCTGGTCTTCTGGGTCACCTTCCTGCCTCCAGCTGATGCTTGTGGCCGGGAAGAAGGGGAGGCCCTTGGGAGAGGAGCCAAGTTGGGGGAGGAGGGGGGGGCTCCCCCTTAGGGAGGGCTGGCTGCTGCCAGCCAGAGGGGAACGGTCCTCCAACAACAATAGGCCAGTGCCTGACATGGACTCCTCCTCAAACTCCTCCTCCTCAACCTCCTCCTCCTCCTCTTCAACCTCCTCCGCGGACTCCGGCCTTGTCGGGGGGGCCTCATTAGGCTGCTGTCCTGGGGATGGTGCGGTCAGGCCAAATGGCCCTGCACCCTCCTGCACATCTGTGGATGACACAAAACATTCACAGGTTGGAGGATCCACACAGTTGCCACATATTCCCTTTCACCCCCTCCCCCACACATGCTACACACCTGATATCAACAAAAAAAACTTACCTGGCACCACGGGCTCTGGACTTGATTTAAAGCCGGGCAGGCCTTTCATCTCATGCCGATGAAAGGTCAGGGCCACCGCACGCTCCTCCGCTGTCAGCCTAACACGGCATGGTGGGCCCCCTCCTGTGCCCCTGGCATGGGCAAGCATTTTGGCCAGCTTCTTTTTGACCAGACGCCGGAGGTCATTAATCTTTTTATCAATCCCAGACCGGTTCCGTGTCTCCCCCTCCCCCGCTAAATTGACCTGCTCAGTGATGATGTCCAAAATCTCCCTCCTTCTGGCCGGGGTGGTGTTGGCACTGTCCGGGCCGTGGAGGAAACGCCCATAATCGCTAATGGCCCGGGCAAGAATTTGTTTCTCCCCCAAAGTGAAATTTAGTTTTCTCTTTCTCTCTGTCATACTCATACAAAAACTCACTCCCAGTCAACAAAAATCAGTCACAAAAACAAGCACAACCAATCAAGCAAGAACACACACAAAGAGAAAACTAACACCCAAAAAATCACACAAGCACTCAGCAAAAATCAGTCACAAAAACAAACAGCAACACTTAAGCAAGAAAACAAACGAGCAGAAATATATCAAACAAACAGTCTCTCAAACACTTATCAAAAAACACTTTCAAAGATCTACTAACAAACACTTGATCACACAGTACACTAATCTGACAAATACAAAACACAACGCAACTAACAACGGGACAAAAGCACTTTGTTAAATGGGAAGGGACAAAGGGATGTACTTTTGCAATGGAAGTGCGTTTGTGTCTGTCTATTTATGCTGTCTGCGTAGTCCTTAGTCCATTTCCAATTTCACTGATTGCGCTGTTCCCGAATTGTGAGCATGCGCACAGAGGTGCTGACCATGGTCTCCTTCAAGCGCGCATGCGCGAGCCGTCCGGCCCTTCATTTGCATGGGGTCACGGCTCATTTCAATGTAACACGCCCACGTCCTTCCCAATTTGTATTACTCCGCCTTACGCCTCTGAAATAACGTTACTCATGCACAATTTTCTGCGTAAAAGCTACGAGAATAGGGTGATTACGCGGCTACATTGCGCAAGTCTAACCTAAAGGCGGTGCGCTACGCCGGTCCAATAATGCGCAGATGTACCTGAATCTGGCCCATGGTGAACTGTCTGATTTATGTTACATGAATACATATGAAATAGAGTTAGAGGGCCAGATTCACAGAGCCCTTACTCCGGTCTATCTCCTGTTAGACCGGAGTAATTTCAAATTACCCGCGGCGTATCATTAGTTTGAATCCTCAAAAAATGATACGACGGCTTCGGGCTTCGATCTGACAGGCTTACATATTTGTACGCCGTCGGATCTACGCTGCAATCTTTTTCCGCCTGCTGGGTGGAGTTTGCGTCGTTTTCAGCATCGGGGTATGCAAATTAGCTTTTTCCGGCGATCCACGAAGTTACGATTGCCCGTCGCATTCTCTTACGGCATCTGTAGTCATCTTTTTGCTGCGTAATGTCAGGGAAGCAAAAATCTGGTCTATAGTTAGACAGCCCATGTTATATATGGCCGTCGTTCCCGCGTCAAATTTCAATTTTTTTTTTTTTTGCGTAAGTCTTCCGGGAATAGGGCCGAAATCTACCTGAATTTGTCTTAGAGCCAGGTAAAATACGGCGGCCAGGGCAATTGTACCTGAATCTGGCCCAGATCATCTAAAACTCAGCAATGTGTCTAAAATTTGGCAAAAATGCTATTAATTGTAAGAAAACCCATATCTATAAGTATACCTTTTCCAAAAAAAAGGAGACATTTTGCAAAAGAATATATTTTTTATTTAACAATATCATTAGTTAACAATGACCATTTCAAATTCAACATAAGGTGCACAACAAGAACAAGAACAGTTAATACCATAAAGAAAAATTATTCACAGAATAGTGAAATGTAAGTCATAAAACCAAGAACCTTGGTGTGGTTCTTGGTGCATTGCCCAGCTTTTGGTTGCTTGTGGTAGGGACATATTACTCATCTGCCAATAATTTCCAACTATTATCAATGCTAAATATTTTTTATTTTTTTGCCAACAATTTCCCACAAATTCCTAGGAATAGAAAGACCTTGCTAAAAAATTCCAGGATCCTATTTTTACAATTACAAAGGGTTCTTTCATATAAAATGAATGGCGATCGTCAAAGCAAAATACAAATTCATTTACCTAGACATAGGGAAAAATAAAAGAAAGATAGAGGAGTATTACAGTGGAGTGAAATCCTGAACAGATTGAAGGAAGGTGTTTTGCATCTCCCATCTTCAAGTAAGTCTGTGGAAGGACAAAATGCTGTCTTCATTGGGGATTATGCATTTGCTTTGCCTGAAAAACTTTTGAAGCCTTATCCCTTGTGTAATTTAACAGCTCAAAAGAAGATATACAATTATAGCCTGTATAGGGCAAGATGGGTGGTTGAGAATGCGTTTGGTATCATGGCCAGCAGATTCAGAATTTTTCACACTGCTCTATGACTGTGGCAGTGGAAACAGTGGACATTATTGTGGAGTGCTGCTGTATGCTACACAATTTTTTAACCACTTCCCGCCCGGTCAATAGCAGATTGAAGTGGTTCTGAAATCCTGACTGGACGTCTATTGACGTCCTACAGAATTTCATGTCGGCGTGCTACCATGTGGGCGCGCAGCATGGCGATCGGTGATGCAGGGTGTCAGTCTGACACCCTGCATCTTCGATCTCAGTAAAGAGCATCCGGCGGGGGCTCTTTACCACGTGATCAGCCGTGTCTAATCACGGCTGATCACGATGTAAACAGGAAGAGCCGTTGATGGCTCTTCCTCACTCGCGTCTGACAGACGCGAGTACAGGAGAGCCGATCGGTGGCTCTCCTGACAGGGGGGGTTCGCGCTGATTGTTTATCAGCACAGCCCCCCCCTCGGATGCCCACACCAGGGAAGCCCACACTGGACCACTAGGGAAGGGCAAAAAAAAGGGCAGTAAAAATAAAAAGATGCTAATCAGTGCCCACAAATGGGCACTGACTGGCAACCTGGATCCATCAGTGCCACCCCTCATGGTCCATCCGTGCCACCCCACAGTGTCCATCAGTGCCACCCCTCAGTGCCCATCCATGCCCAGTGCCCACCTATCAGTGCCCACCTGTGCCACCCATAAGTACCCATCAGTGCCACCCATGAGTGCCCATCTGTGCCGCCTATGAGTGCCCAGTGCCGCCTATGAGTGCCCATCAGTGCCGCCTATGAGTGCTCATCAGTGCCGCCTATGAGTCCCCATCAGTGCCGCATACCAGCGCTACCTCACCGGTGTCCATCAGTGCCACCTCATCTGTGCCCATCAGTGCCGCTATATCAGTGCCTGTAAGTGAAAGAGAAAAACGTATTTACAAAAAAATTAACAGAAAAAAATAAAAACATAATTTTTTTCAAAATTGTCAGTCTTTTTTTAGTTGTTGCGCAAAAAAAATAAAAAAATCGCAGAGGTGATCAAATACCACCAAAAGAAAGCTCTATTTGTGGGGAAAAAAGGACGCCAATTTTGTTTGGGTACAGTGTAGCATGACTGCGCAATTGTCATTCAAAGTGCGACAGCGCTGAAAGCTCAAAATTGGCTTGGGCGGGAAGGTGCGTAAGTGCCTGGTATGGAAGTGGTTAAGATGCACAACAGTGTCATACATAACATCATCTGCAGTTGATACGGAAGACATTACCAGTGGGACAATTGTGCCAGGTGACTGGCAAAATAATAGTACTGGTTTGCAAAATTTAGCTCCTACAAGGTCTAGACTACCAATGCACGTCAAAATCGTCAAAATTATACAGATTATTTTGTAGACAGGGGGGCAGTTGCATGGCAGGACTATATATAGTTAAATGTTTCATTGTATAATAATTTCTGGGTATGTGTAAATCAGTTTCAATTATTAACTCATGAGTCTGCATTCAAAATACATTGAAATGCAATTATTTAGTAAAAACAGTATATACTGCTAAATACCCTTACCCATCAGCAGTATGCAGCGGTTTTGTAACTTCTTTTAGTGTCAGGTTAAAGCTTGGGGAGGAGTTCTCATTCTACTCTGGCTGTCCTATGAAGCTACAGGACCACTGACTGGTCTTCGCAATGCTAATTAGCCCAGTACTGATCACATGCACCCCCACTCCCCAAAAAAACGTATGCCGCATACACGCGATCAGATTTTCCGTCGGAAAAACCTTGAATGTTTTTTTCAAAGGGAATTCCGCTCAAGCTTGGCTTGCAGACACATGGTCACACAAAAGTCCTCTGAACTTTTGACCATTAAGAACGTGGTGACGTTCAACACTACGATGAGTCAAGAAAATTAAGTTCAATGCTTCCGAGCATGCGTTGAATTGTTTTCCGAGCATGCGTCTGAATTTTGCATGTCGGAATTGCTACAGACGATCAGATTTTCCGATAGGATTTTTTTTCCATCGGAAATTTTGAGAACCAGCTCTCAATCTTTTGTTGGCAGAAATTCAGACAACAAAAGTCTGATGAAGCATACACGGTCGGAATTTCCGTTTAAAAGCTCACATCGCACTTTTGCTGTCAGAATTTCTGATCGTATGTACAGGGCACAAGTGAAAATCTCTCTAGCACTGCACACCAAACAGCCTTTGTTCTATAAAGAGATATATTGGGGACAGTGGAAGAAGGGAACAGAGAAGACAAGATCAAATGGCCATTTTACACAATGCAGAGGATTAACCCCTTCGGTTCCACAGTAAGTGTAACAAGCATGCTTTACTGCATATACATGCTGATTTTGATATTGTGGTTTCAGTTTAACTGCTTGCCGACCTGCCGCCATAATTTTTCTGCGGCAGGTCGGCTCTCCTGGGCGAGAGCCCATAGCTATACGTTGGCTCCTTTTGCTGCCACTCGCTCCCCCGTTCGCCCCCGAGTCCCGCGCGCGTGCCCGGCGGGCACGATCCCCACCAGGCACACGTGATTGCTAGTTACAGAGCGGGGACCGGGAGCTTTGTGTGTAAACACAAAGCTCCCGGTCCTGTCAGGCAGAAAAATGCTGATCTTCTGTTCATACAATGTATGAACGAAAGATCAGTAATTTCCCCTAGTGAGTCCACCCCCCCATAGACTTAGAACACACCCAGGAACACACTTAACCCCTTTCCCGCCCCCTAGTGTTAACCCCTTCACTGCCAATGGCATTTTTATAGTAATCCAATGCATTTTTATAGCACTGATTGCTATAAAAATGGCAATGGTCTCAAAAATGTGTCAAAAGTGTCTGAAGTGTCTGCCATATTGTCGCAGTACTGATAAAAATCGCTGATCGCCGCCATTACTAGTAAAAAACATTATTAATAAAAATGCCATAAAACTACCCCCTATTTTGTAAATGCTATAACTTTTGAGCAAACCAATCAATAAACGCTAATTGCGATTTTTTTTTACGAAAAATATGTAGAAGAATACGTATCGCCTAAACTGAGGAAAAAAAATGTTTTTTTATATATTTTTTGGGGATATTTATTATAGCAAAATATTCATTTTTTTCAAAATTGTCGCTCTATTTTTGTTTATAGCGCAAAAACTAAAAACCGCAAAGGTGATCAAATACCACCAAAAGAAAGCTCTATTTGTGGGTAAAAAAGGATGCCAATTTTGTTAAATAAATGTCATACTGATGTTGGCCAAGAATGTTTTTGTATAATCTTCTTGCAATGTTATGTGCAAAAGTACCAATATTATTTTTTCTTGTTCAACTCCACAGTTTCCTTTAACGCCACAGGAATGGCAGACTGTGGCATTACATTTTTGCCCAGCGGTGGGACTTTCCCAACTGTGGAGGGCCTATAGATGGGAAGCATGTCCGCATCGTGCCAAATGTAGTTAACCCTGTATCTGCCCAAAACATTGTATTATTAATGAGCGAACAAATAATGTTTACTATGACTGATTACTGTGCCCACGAACATGAAACTGAAGAACTGTAAAGAAAAGCACATAGAGCAACATGCAAGTAATAATAATCATATTAACAAAGGATAAATACATACTTTTTCCAAGGACTTTCTTGATCCTTCTGTACTGATCCTGCTCCCTCAGTTTCAGATCAAACCACTGTCTCCGTACCCCAATTTTTTTGTGCAGAGTTTTCACCACGTTGGTCATTATTTTGGCCTTTCTGAGATTTGGGATGGTGTAGGATTACCATCATGCTTGCCATCATAGTTGGCCCTCCTCAAAATTCCCACTTACTCCACCATTTCTTCAAACTACATGTTTGAGGCCTTATATCTCCTCCTGGATTGGGAGGTTTCTTGCTCGGGCTTTGCTCATCGTTTGAGCTATTATCAGCTACCTGCCGTGTCTCTGCCATGTTGTCTCCCACTGCGATGAGAGAGAAGGGGTGGAGAAAGTAATAGAAAGAACGTCAGGGGTGGGCGACGTGTGTGTAGATTCACGCATGTGCGGTGTATATAAAGCAAACACGCAAGTGTCGTACCTACGTTGTATGTGCGGAGAATGGAGAAACGGAAGTGCCAAACGTCCTAACGAAGGTAACATTTTAACTTGGGACATCAGTGGCCTATACTGGGATAAGATTCTGACAGTTTAGGCTGACAATAGTCTTTTTGTTTTGCAGCAAATATGGAGAAAATTCTGCAATATGTGCAGACACGGCTCCCCATGGCAACCATCACGTTTTTGGAATCGAAAATTGGGATCTTGAACATGTATAAGAAGGAGAATAATAAGATCCAGAAATTCCTCAGATCAGGAGCAGCAGCAGCGCAAGTGTATGTCCCCAGGCTGTGGTACTACAACAGACTGCGATTTCTGGATGACCAGCTTGAAGGCAGGGAAACACTTTCTAGCCTTCCCTTTAGCCTTCCCTCCACCCTTCCCTCCAGTCTTCCAACCACCCTTCCCTCCAGCCTTCCCACCACCCTTCCCTCCAGAGGACCAACCTGGGCCTGACATCCTGAAAGAAGTGGATGCGCCCAGCTGGAGCCAGGTATAGTATTTTTATACATAATTATTGTCCTTATATTAATGATGTTAACTAGATGTTATTATTGATAACAAATTAATAATTAAACAAAAAGTGAGTTACATATCAATAGACAGTAGTGGCCAAACATTATTGGGACAACAATGAAAAATACTGGGGTCAGAATGATAGTCTTTTGAATTTATTACCATTCAATTTGCAACAGTCATGAGCTGAAAATTGTGTGTGATTGATTAACGAAAAACTAAATCTATGTCCCTTTTTTATACACAGGATTAGCTCTGCCAGAATGAGGGTCTGGAAAGTGGCAGACAGGAGGAGGCCGGGCCCAGTGTCAGCCAGGAGGTGGCCGGCCCATTGTTAGGCAGGAGGTGGCTGGGCCTGACCTAATCACTCCGCCTTCCAACAAAAAAGCCCAGAAAGGGGAGCATCACAGAGGAGGCAGCACTGGGCCTCATTAAGGATGCAAGCGAGATCATGAGAAGACCCCCCCGACACTGAAGAGGCCTAGAGCTGCTATCTGGCTACAAGATTAATGAAATTAAAGGAAGCCCAACGCATCCTCTGTTAGGGAATATTTTCAGAGGCCCTTCAGCTGACTGAGAACAGACATGTAATTGAGGTCGCCCATCCTCCTCCTGTCACAAGTCCACCACCAGAGCCACAGCCTCCAAGGAATTAAGCGTGGAGTGAAGGCTGCGGGGAAGGCTGCAGGGAAGGCTGCAGGGAGGGGTGCAGGGAAGACAAAAAAGTGATGACCTGCCTTCAGTCTGGTCTGACAGAAGACACAGGCTGTTGTAGTACCACAGACTGGGGACATATATGTCACCTGATGCTGTTCCTGATCTCTGTGAGCTCTGGACCAGGTTGTGCTCCCAATTATATGGACTCCTCAAGATAACAATTTTCTTTTCCACAGACTTGATGTTTGTCCTGGGGTCCGAAGGCTTCACAAATTCCATCAGTTTCTCCAGTGTTGTCTTCCAATTTATTTTGTTACCCAGAATAAATGGATAGTTTTTTTCTGCAAATACTTGCCTATGTGATTTTATTAAAAAGGACAGTTTGTGAGTAGGCAGATACATTAAAAAAAAAACAATGTCAAATTAACAAGGGACACCAACACCAACCTCCTTGAGGTAAAAAAAAATATATAAGATATAAAATGATGGAGATCACTAGAAAATATTAAAAAAATAATAATAATTCAACACATTATTATGGAGATCTAGCTATTCATGAGATAATGAGAAAATATAAAGAGAGTTTGTCTGCATGAACTCTGTGTGAATATCAGCAGCAAAACAATTATTGTAGCATTATAAAGAACAAAGGAATGCGCTGCATTAAAAGATACCAGAATTTGCAGCATGACAAATGTGCTATCTCCATTATGAACAGCAGTTTCCCAGACCTAGCACTTCCGTCTCGTACTTGATTCTGAGCATGCGTGGTTTTTAGTCTGTCAGGCGAATGGAAATTCCAATAGAATTTTTTTTCATCTGAAAAATTGAGAACATGTTCTATATCTAATTCCATCTAAATTTTCAGACGCAAAAAGTTTGATGGGGCATACACACAGACAGAATGGGGCTGATTTACCAAGCCTGTGCGCCATGACTCATGGTGCACAAGCAGGAGTAAAACTGTTTTTGACATTTACAAAAGAGATACACTGCCAGTGCAGTGTATTTCTTCATTTACTAAACTGCCTAATGCGCCCAGGAGAGGGCGCACAGCACGCCAGTACAGAGCTGGCGTACGGCATTTAGTAATGTAAACATTGGGGATTCGGGCGGGAGTTTATGAGGGGAGGGAGGGGGTAATGCAGGGGAAGTGTAGTGACATGTGTTTGAACGTGTGTGGCGGGCCGAATTGAAAGCGAAAGTGACTTTTGAGAAACGATCCCCGTGCGCTTGCAAAGTACGCCAGAACCTCGGAAGATTCATTTGCATACTGGGCATGCACAGAGGGAGATTTCAGGGAATGCCGTGCGACTTGTCAGTGTTTGCACTGCTTGAAACGGCGCACGGCAATCTCCGAGCTGTTCTCGGGCTGCGCCGACACTGAAGGGGAACTCCGCGCCAAATTTCAAATTTGAAACCGGCGCGGGTTCCCCCCCCAAGGGTATACTAGGCTCTCCGGCTTTGGTCCGGAATGTGAGGGGTTAACCCACGCCAAAAATGGCGTGGGGTTCCCCCCCAGATCCGTACCAAGCCTTATCCCTGGCACGCAGTCTGGCCGGACAGGAATGGGGGTGGGGACGAGCGAGCGCCCCCCCCCTCCTGAGCCGTACCAGACCACATGCCCTCAACATGGGGGAGTGTGTGCTTTGAGGGAGGGGGGCACTGCCCCCCCACCCCAAAGCACTCTTGTCCCCATGTCGATAGGGACAAGAGCCTCTTCCCGACAACCCTGGCCATTGGTTGTCGGGGTATGCGGGCGGGAGCCAATCAGAATTTAATAAGGCGGCCCCCAGATTCTGGCCCCCCACCCTATGTGAATGAGTATGGGGTACATGGTACCCCTACCCATTCACCTGGTGGAAAAAGTGTTAACACAAATAAACCACACAAGAATAAAATAATTTATTAGCCAGCTCCGGGGGTCTTCCGCCAACCCCCCCCGGTCTTCGCCACCGCAGTCTTCCGCCGCCGCCCCCTTCACCACGAAGCTCCGTGCTTGTGGGGGAGGGCAGCGGGCTTCGAAGTTTTCGCCGGGGTGAGGGTCGTACATCCCACCCCGGTTTTCTAGTCGTCTTCCGCCACGACCCCCTTCACCATGAAGCTTCCTGCCTATGGGGGAGGGCCGCGGGCTTCGTAGTTTTCTGCCGGGGGGGGGCTCTCGATAGCCTCTTCTGCCTGGCTCTTCCGCTGGGCCAGGGCTTCTCGTCGCTGTGTCGCCGTCTTCCGCCGCCGCCCCCTTCACCACGAAGCTCCGTGCCTGTGTGGGAGGGCAGCGGGCTTCGAAGTTTTCGGCCGGGGTGGGGGTCGCACATCTCACCCCAGACTTCTAGTCGTTTTCGCCGCCGCCCCCTTCACCATGAAGCTTCCTGCTTATGGGGAGGGCGGCGGGCTTCTCGTCGCTGTCTTCCGCCGCGGGGTGACACTCGCGGGCTTCTTCTTCCATTCGATGTTGACACGGCGAGGTCCGGCGCTGAAATGCCGACAGAGCGGTGGGCACGGACTTATATTGGCATTGGGCGTGGGCGTGGTTATGCCACCATGTGACCTTAACCCATGTGACATCACAGGGCATGATGGGAATGTCGTCCGGCGAAGCCCGGGGCCCAATGGGCTGGTGGTGGGGGGTCCCGGCAGAAGACCCCCAGAGCTGACTAATAAATTGGTTTATTTGTGTTTACACTTTTCCACCCGGTGAATGGGTAGGTGTACGATGTACCCCATACTCATTCACATAGGGTGGGGGGCCAGAATCTGGGGCCCCCCTTCTTATAAGGGGCTCTCAGATTCTAATAAGCCCCCCGCCCGCATTCCCCGACAACCAACGGCCAGGGTTGTCGGGAAGAGGCTCTTGTCCCTATCGACATGGGGACAAGAGTGCTTTGGGGTGGGGGGGCAGTGCCCCCCTCCCCCAAAGCACACACTCCCCCATGTCGAGGGCATGTGGTCTGGTACGGCTCAGGAGGGGGGGGGGGCGCTCGCTCGTCCCCACCCCCATTCTTGTCCGGCCAGACTGCGTGCCTGGGAGAAGGGTTTGGTCTGGATCTGAGGGGGAATCCCACGCCGTTTTTGGCGTGGGTTTAACCCCTTATGTTCCAGATCAAATCTAAGAGCCTGGTGTGCACCTGGAGGGGGACCCCCACGCCATTTTTTTTTTAATTTGGTGTGGAGTTCCCCTTTATCCCGGTCCTGTCAGGGGGGGGAATGCCTGCTCGTCTGTCCATACAATGTATGAACAGTGATCTGTCATTTCCCCTAGACAGTCCCACCCCCTTTACAGTTAGAACACACCCAGGTAACATAATCAACCCCTTCCTCGCCCCTAGTGTTAACCCCTTCCCTGCCAGTGACATTTTTATAGTAAGCAATGCATTTGTATACCATTGCTCGCTAGAAAAATGCCAAAGCTCACAAAAATGTGTCCGCCACAATGTCGCAGTAGCCAGAAAAATCAATGATCGCCACCATTACTAGTAAAACAAAAATATATTCCTAAAAAACCCATAAGACCAACCCCTACTTATAACTTTTGCCCAAACCAATCAAACGCTTATTGCGATTTTTTGGAACCAAAAATATGTCGAAGCTTACGTATCGGCCTAAACTGAGGGCAAAAAGTTTTGGAATATATTTTGGGGGAGCTTTATTATAGCAAACAGTAAAAAAGTTGTCTTTTTATTTACAAAATTGTCGCTATATGTTTGGTTCAAGCAAAAATAAGAAAAAAAGCAGAGGTGATCAAATACCACCAAAAAAAAAAAAATTGTTGGGGGAAAAAAGAGGACGCCAAATTTGTTTGGGGGCCACGTCGCACAACCACGCAATTGTCAGTTAAAATGATGCAGTGTTGAAATGCAAAAACTGGCCCCGTCAGTGACCAGTAATATGGTCTGGGGCTCAAGTGGTTACAAATTAAGAAAACACTAAAGTTATCCCAATTTATGGCCATAATGTGAAAGATGATGTTACACCGAGTAAATAGATACCCAACATGTTACACTTTAATATTGCACACACTCATGGAATGGCGCCAAACTTCAGTACTTGAAAATTCCCATAGGCAACACTTTTTTATTTTATTTTCAGGTTACCAGTTTAGATTTCCAGAGGAGGTCTAGTGCTAAAAGTATTGCTATGATACCTCACATGTGGGGTTTGAACGGCGGTTAAATATGTGGGGGCGGGACTTACACATTTAAGGCCCGCCCACATATGGAAACATCCTTCAAACCACACATGTGAAGTATCATAGCGTGCGTAAGAGCGAGAGGAATACTTTTAGCACTAGACCTCATCTGTAAATCTAAACTGGTAACCGGAAGAAAAAAAAATGCTGCGTGTTCGCTTCTGATTGCGAGCTACTAGGGACAGGGGCGTTAAAATTATTATTATTTATGTTTGTTACGTAAAAATTCTATAAGACCTCCCCTTCAGGTTGTAAAGCATCAGTTCAGGGGGACCAAAAAATAAATAAAACACCTCTAATGCTTTCATCCGCCATTGCAGATTTGATTCTGGTAATGCATTTCGAGTGAACTGGGCATGCTCGAACACTTAGAAAAATAAGCTGGATGTTTGATCCTGAAAATGACATGCATCTTTCTGAGCATGCTCAGAAAGCTGTTTTTTTGGCTTAGTAATTTAAGGACATCCTTAACAGGTGTAAGCAGTTACAAGTGCACACAAACTAGAGGCTGACATTTCTTTATGTGTTTCCAATTGGTTCATTAGCACACATGTTATAAAAAGCGTGGATAGTGCACATGTCAGCTGCCCTCAGAGGGGGCAGATTTGCTGGCTGGAAGTAATGGCGGAGCGAAACAGAGATGTTTTGGAGCAAGTTTTTTTTTTTTTTTTGATGTTTTGTCTGCTGCATAATTTTGCTAAATGTTTCTCAAGATGTTAATGACTAATGTTTTAATCCTGTGGGTCTATCCTGTTATTTCAAAAGCATGATTTATTTTCCAATGACTGTGAAATAAACGTTGGTCTTTTTTGTTTTTAGTTTTTTTTATATTTTTTTGGTGTGTTTATTTGTAATTTTTTGTTTTGCTTTCCTTGTTTTGTGGACCAATAAAATTACTTTCAAATTTTGAAGTTTGTTTTGTGATATTTTTTTCATGCTATGAATTTCAACCGCTGCAGCTGAAATAGTTTGGGCCTAAACCATCAAGTGTGATTTGTCTCTAAGCTCTTTCCTGGTGTGTATGCATGAAATGTTTAGTCACCAGAAAAGGAAGGACAAAGCGGTAAGTATTGTTTCCTAGAATTGATGTCCAGACTGACTTTTTAAGGCACATGTGCAAGATGTAGGAAAACCTGCAAACAGGGCCTGTTTGGAGGGGGGGTGGTGTATTGGTGGACAGGCTTGACGTGCTGATTTACAGCGCTGTGCTTGAAACTAGCACAAGACAATCCTATTCTAATTGTGGGTTGTTTGAGGGAAGCCGAGTGTTTGAACCCCTGCTAGTGTTTTTAGGTTGGGCTTTGTGTCCCTTTTCTTATAATTGGCTTCACTTCCTGTCACACAGCTGAACAGGAAGTGAGGTTAAAACCCTACCAATGGTCTTTTCTTCGGGACACAGGTCAATCTAACTAGTGTCCCCATTAAGCAAATTGCACTGCAGTGTACACCCCAAATGATTAGTTACTTTGGGGTTTAGTAAAGGCAAAGCCGCTCTGCAGTAGAAGCGTAGGCAATGAAAATCAGAAGGGACGCACTGATGGTTTTAACTTCCAATCCCGTCAAGTTTTTATTTTTCTTCCTTGCTTGTCCACTTGTAGTGCAAAGTGGATTTGCCTTTAGTAAATGGAACCCAAAGTCCAAGATCTATACTAATTTGGGGTGTACACAGCAAAATGCAATTTCGAAAATGGGAAACTATTTAGATTGATCTGTGTCCCCAACAAAGCATTACTCAGGTTTTTCCCTCACTTCCTGTTTGGCTATGTGGCAGGAAGTGAATGAATTAAGTAGAAAGTGACAACATTTGTGAGGTGTCTTTACCCTATCAGGGGTGCAGGCATCCCCAAAACAAACAAGAAAATTGTTGATTTAACATTGGGTGGTGTTTGTGGGGGTCCCTAACACACATTCATACATATTAGCAACGCTGGATCCTGGCCTATTGGCATGGTTATATTTTCTTAAGCCTCTCAATAAAATTATCTGAAATTTGGGGTTAAACTGGAACTATAATCATCATTTTTTGTTTTCTTTCATTTTGGATAGAGTTGGGGGGGGGGGTTAGAAGCTCTGTCAGTTTATTTTGTATTATCCCTGTCCGTTTGGGGAGATTGGCCTTCACTTCCTGCCCCATAGCCAAACAGGAAGTGATCGAAAAACTAGGCAAATTAAGGGACTCCTGTGCCCCCCCCCTACAGAACTTGTGTGTGTCCCCTGAAAATTCCTGGGTGGGTCATAAAAAACAGGGTGTGGCCTTGACAGGAAGGGTGGGTCATTTTTCTATTAGGGGGTGCCAAAATTTGGTCAGGCCTAGGGCAGCACAAAACCTAAATATCCTACTGCATATTAGGGCTTATTTAGACATGATCCAATTTACAGCATGTTTTTAGATTGTGGGAGGAAACCCGCACAGGGAGAACATGCAAACTCCAGGCAGATAGTGTCACAGGCGGGATTCGAACCAGCAACCCTTTTGCTGCTAGGTGAACATGCTACACACTACACCACTGTGCTGAACGAACATGATCGCAGCTGAAAGCATGAGATGATTTTTTTAATTTTTTTTCCAATTCCATGCTTTCCAGCCTGGAGGACAGATGTGGGGTCTAATTGACACCACCTCTCTCTATAAAGAGGACCTGTCACACACTAGTCCTATTACAAGGGATGTTTACATTCCTTGCAATAGGAAGAAAAGTGAAAAATAATACAAAAAAAGGGACAAACAAGTGCAAAAATGAAAATATTAAGTAAAAAAAAAAAAGGAATTTAAATGCTCCTGTCCCTAGTAGCTCGCACTCAGAAGCGAACACGCATGCAAGTCCCACCCACATATGTAAACATACTTCAAACCCCACATGTGAGGTATCATAGCGTGCGTTAGAGTGAGAGCAATAATTTTAGCACTAGACCTCCTCTAACTCAAAAGTGGTAACCTGAGAAAAAAAGTCAAGCGTCGCCTATGGAGATTTTTAATAACGAAGTTTAGCGCCATTCCATGAGTGTGCGCAATATGAAAGCGTGACAAGTTAGGTATCTATTTACTCGGTGTAACATCATCTTTCACCTTATCCCTAAAAAATGGGCTAGCTTTACTGCTTTCTTATTTTGTCATTCATGAAACAGTTTTTTTTTTGAAAGCCAAAAAAAAAAAAAAACTTTTGGAAATTCTTGGCGCAAATAGCGTTGGAAATTTGTAAGAAAAAATGGCCGCCACTTTATTCCCTAGGGTGTTTGTTAATAAAATATATATAATGTTTGGGGGTCCTGAGTAATTTTCAAGGAAGAAAATATAATTGTTACATGAAGGAGAGAAGTGCCAGAATAGGCGCGGTATGGAAGTGGTTAAAGTGCAACAATAAACGTTAAAAATTCCTTGAAATTTCGTACCACGGGGGGGGGGGCAATCAGGGCCGCCATCAGGAATTATGGGGCCCCTTACACAGCTTCAGGCATGGGCCCCCTGGAGCAGAGAACAGGGGGGGGTGCTGCCGCCTGTAATTGAGAAGGGGGGGGGGGGCTGCCGCAATTTGATAAGCGGGGGGTTCCTTTACAAAAAAATAAATATAGAAAAATATATATTAAAAAAAGGGTGGTAGCCATCCGGGGGCCCTGGGGACCTCTGGGCCCTTTAATAAAAATAAACCTCTGGGCCCTTTAATGAAAAATAAATTAAAATATCTATCTATCTATCTATATATATATATATATATATATATATATATATATATATATATATATATATATATATATATATATATATATATATATATATAAAAAAGGGGGTTGCCTTGAGAGCTCTGGGCCCTTTAACAAAAAATAACTACCAAAAATAAATAAAAAAATAACATGGGGTGGGAGCTGTGGTGGCTCAACGTGAATGGCACTGACTGTGCTGACAAGCCGTTCACCTCTGCAGCCAAGGGTTCGGATCCCGGTCTTGGCTACATGTGAATTGAGTTTGGTGGTCTCAGCCCGGCTCCCGGTGGGTGTGCTATGCAAGGTACGCCTGTGCTTAGTACGCCCACCCCCCCTCCCAAAAAAAAACACCACACTTGCACGCACACGAACGCACTTTGGCCATGAGGTCTCCTAAAATAAAGAGAGGCGAAGGACCTACAGGGCTGGCTGGGTGGGCTAGACTCCCTCATAGGGGGAGTCCCTCTGTCCCATCGGGCTCCCAAGTGTAGCAGGTAGGGTGGGGTGAGTGGGAGGCCCCCCCTCACACCCGCCATTGCCACCGGGGGCATGGAGAAGGATGGCGATTGCAAGTCCAGCTCCTCTCTCTCGACTTCACGCACAAAATACACTTTAAAAAATTAATTAACGAAAAAAAAAAAAACCTGGGGAAAATATAAAATGTTTATAACATTTTTATAAGCAAAAAGGTTGTCATCTGGGGCCCTCTGGGCCCTTTCATAATTATATATATATATATATATATATATATATATATATATATATATATATATATATATATATATATATATATACATATATATATATATATATATATATAATGTTAAAAAAATAACCAAAAAAAATATCAAAATATATAATTTTTTGTATTTTTTAAAAAAAAGGGGGGGGGGGTTGTCATCTGGAGCCCTGGGGATCTCCGGGCCACTGGGGACCTCCAGACCCCTAAAAAAAAACATTGGCCCTTTAATAACAAAAAATATGGGGGGTTGCCATCCGGGGCCCTGGGGGCCTATGGGCCCCTGGGGACCTCCGGACTGCTAAAAAAAAAAAATTCCAAAAATTGGCGCTTTAATAAAAAATACTAAAAAAATAAACTAAAAAAATATATATAAAAAAAAAGAGGGGGGTTACCATCTGGGGCGCTGGGGGGCCTCCAGGCATCTGGGCACCTCCGGACCCCCGGGCCCCTTACAGGTGTACTGCCTGTACCCCCCTGATGGCGGCCCTGGGTGTAATGTCAGCATGTGAAAAATGACATTCTGAAGGAAAAAAGCCGTTTAAAACTGACTCGCGGCAACAATGAATTGTCAGCTCCTGGCAATTGTAGGAGAATTCATTCATAAAAAACACCAAAAAAAAAGCATGGGGGTCCCCCCAAATTCAATAACCAGACCCTTTAGGTCTGGTATGGATATTAAGGGGAACTCCACCCCAAATAAAAAAAAAATGGCGTGGAGTCCCCCCTAAAATCCACACCAGACCCCTTATCCGAGCACGTTGACCTGGCCGGCCGCAGAAACGAGGGGGGGACAGAGCGCGGCCCCCCCTCTCCTGAACCGCACCAGGCCACATGCCCTCAACATTGGGAGGGTGTTTTGGGGTACCCCCCAAAACACCTTGTCCCCATGTTGATGAGGACAAGGGTCTCTTCCCCACAACCCTTGCCCGGTGGTTGTGGGGGTCTGCGGGCAGGAGGCTTATCGAAATCTGGAAGACCCCTTTAACAAAGGGGCCCCCCAGATCCCGCCCCCCCCCTGTGTGAAATGGTAATGGGGTACATTGTACCTCTACCATTTCACCAAAAAAAAAAAAATGTAAAGGGTTAAAAACGACAAGAGCCAGTTTTTGACAAGTCCTTTATTATCTTCTTTCTTCTTCTTTTCTTCTTTCCTTCGGGTTTCTTCTTCCTCCTCCTTCTTCCTCTGCTTCTGTCTTGGGTCTTCTATTCCCGCATCTTGCCCGGCGTGTTCTTCCATCCTCTTCTCCTCCCGCTGTCCGCATCTTCTTCTTCTTGTTCTTCTTCGCCAGACCCGCCGCTTCCAATTGAAATCCCCGCTGTCTGCCGGACCACGCCCCCCTCTGACGCCACGGGCAAGCTCTTAGGAGTGTGCTGCAAGTGCGTCAGAGGGGGGCGTGGTCACATGTCAGAGGGCGGGCAATTCAATTGGAAGCTTGTGCGCGGCTTCTTCTTTGCCAGAGTCGCCGCTTCCAATTGAATTGCCCGCTTTCTGGAACATGTGACCACGCCCCCCTCTGACGCACATGCAGCACACGGGGATTTTCCTAAGAGCTTGCCCGTGGCGTCAGAGGGGGGGCGTGGTCACGCAGACAGCGGGGATTTCAATTGGAAGCGGTGGCTTCGGCGAAGAAGAACAAGAAGAAGAAGATGCGGACGAGAAGGACAGCGGGAGGAGAAGAAGATGGAAGAACATTCCGGGCAAGATGCGGGAATAGAAGACCCAAGACAGAAGCAGAGGAAGAAGAAGATGGAGGAAGAAACCTGAAGGAAAGAAGAAAAGAAGAAGAAAGAACATAATAAAGGACTTGTCAAAAACCGGCTCTTGTCGTTTTTTACACTTGACACTTTTTTTTTTGGTGAAATGGTAGAGGTACAAGGTATCCCATTACCATTTCACACAGGGGGGGGCCGGGATCTGGGGGGCCCCTTTGTTAAAGGGGTCTTCCAGATTTCGATAAGCCTCCTGCCTGCAGACCCCCACAACCACCGGGCAAGGGTTGTGGGGAAGAGACCCTTGTCCTCATCAACATGGGGACAAGGTGTTTTGGGGGGCACCCCAAAACACCCTCCCAATGTTGAGGGCATGTGGCCTGGTGCGGTTCAGGAGAGGGGGGGGCGTGCTCTGTCCCCCCCTCTTTTCTGCGGCCGGCCAGGTCAACGTGCTTGGATAAGGGGTCTGGTGTGGATTTTAGGGGGGACTCCACGCCATTTTTTTTTTTATTTGGGGTGGAGTTCCCCTTAAATTCCACACCAGACCTGAAGGGTCTGGTTATGGATATTTGGGGGGAACCCCACGTAATTTTTTTTTTAAATTGACGGCGGGGTTCCCCTTAATATCCATACCAGACCTAAAGGGTCTGGTTATTGAATTTGGGGGGACCCCCACGCTTTTTTTTTTCGTTTTTTTTATGAATGAATTCTCCTGCAATCGCCGGGAGCTGACAATTCATTATAGCCGCGAGTCAGTTTTAAACTGCTTTTTTGCTTTGGAAAATGTCATTTTGTGCAGAGACAGTTCTAACCACGGGAAACATGCGCTTTTTCACATGCTGACATTAGAGCCCCCCACCCCCCCCTATGCTACGAAATTTAAAAGAATGTTTCAAATGATGTGGGGTTCCCCCCAAATTCCATTACAGGCCCTTCAGGTCTGATAGAAATATTAAGGGGAACCCCGCTGTCATTTTTTGGAAAAAAAAAAGACGTGGGGTCCCCCCCAAATATCCATAACCAGACCCTTCAGGTCTGGTGTGGAATTTAAGTGGAACTCCACCCCAAATTTAAAAAAAATGGCGTGGAGTCCCCTCTAAAATCCACACCAGACCCCTTATCCGAGCACGTTGACCTGGCCGGCCGCAGAAAAGAGGGGGGGGACAGAGCGCGCCCCCCCTCTCCTGAACCGCACCAGGCCACATGCCCTCAAGATTGGGAGGGTGTTTTGGGGTACCCCCAAAACACCTTGTCCCCATGTTGATGAGGACAAGGGTCTCTTCCCCACAACCCTTGCCCGGTGGTTGTGGGGGTCTGCGGGCAGGAGGCTTATCGAAATCTGGAAGACCCCTTTAACAAAGGGGCCCCCCAGATCCCGGCCCCCCCCTGTGTGAAATGGTAATGGGGTACCTTGTACCTCTACCATTTCACCAACAAAAAAAAGTGTCAAGTGTAAAAAACGACAAAAGCCGGTTTTTGACAAGTCCTTTATTATCTTCTTTCTTCTTCTTTTCTTCTTTCCTTCGGGTTTCTTCCTCCATCTTCTTCTTCTTCCTCCGCTTCTGTCTTGGGTCTTTTATTCCCGCATCTTGCCCGGAATGTTCTTCCATCTTCTTCTCCTTCCGCTGTCCTTCTCGTCCGCATCTTCTTCTTCTGGTTCTTCTTCGCCGGAGCCGCCGCTTCCAATTGAAATCCCCGCTGTCTGCCGGACCACGCCCCCCTCTGAAGCCACGGGCAAGCTCTTAGGAAAGTCCCCGTGTGGTGCCTGTGCGTCAGAGGGGGGCGTGGTCACATGTCAGAGGGCGGGCAATTCAATTGGAAGCGGCGACTCTGGCAAAGAAGAAGCCGCGCACAAGCTTCCAATTGAATTGCCCGCCCTCTGACATGTGACCACGCCCCCCTCTGACGCACTTGCAGCACACTCCTAAGAGCTTGCCCGTGGCGTCAGAGGGGGGCGTGGTCCGGCAGACAGCGGCGGCTCCGGCGAAGAAGAACAAGAAGAAGATGCGGACGAGAAGGACAGCGGGAGGAGCAGAAGATGGAAGAACACGCCGGTCAAGATGCGGGAATAGAAGACCCAAGACAGAAGCAGAGGAAGAAGAAGAAGATGGAGGAAGAAACCCGAAGGAAAGAAGAAAAGAAGAAGAAAGAAGATAATAAAGGACTTGTCAAAAACCGGCTCTTGTCGTTTTTAACCCTTTACATTTTTTTTTTGGTGAAATGGTAGAGGTACAAGGTACCCCATTACCATTTCACACAGGGGGGGGGCCGGGATCTGGGGGGCCCCTTTGTTAAAGGGGTCTTCCAGATTTCGATAAGCCTCCTGTCCGCAGACCCCCACAACCACCGGGCAAGGGTTGTGGGGAAGAGACCCTTGTCCTCATCAACATGGGGACAAGGTGTTTTGGGGGGTACCCCAAAACACCCTCCCAATGTTGAGGGCATGTGGCCTGGTGCGGTTCAGGAGAGGGGGGCCGCCCCCTCTTTTCTGCGGCCGGCCAGGTCAACGTGCTCGGATAAGGGGTCTGGTGTGGATTTTAGGGGGGACTCCACGCCATTTTTTTTTAAATTTGGAGTGGACTTCCCCTTAAATTCCACACCAGACCTGAAGGGTCTGGTTATGGATATTTGGGGGGAACCCCACGTCATTTTTTTTTTAAATTGACGGTGGAGGTTCCCCTTAATATCCATACCAGACCTAAAGGGTCTGGTTATTGAATTTGGGGGGACCCCCACGCTTTTTTTTTCCGTTTTTTTAATGAATGAATTCTCCTGCAATTGCCGGGAGCCGACAATTCATTATAGCCGCGAGTCAGTTTTAAATGGCTTTTTTGCTTTGAAAAATGTCATTTTGTGCAGAGACAGTTCTAACCACGGGAAACATGCGCTTTTTCACATGCTGACATTAGAGCCCCCCATGGTACGAAATTTAAAGAAAAATTACACTTTTATTTTTGCACTTTTAGCATTATTAAAATCACTGCTCCCGAAAAAACAGCCGTTTTAAAAAATAAAAAAAGCATTGGTACATGTCCCCTGGGGCAGGACTGAGGTCCCCAAACACTTTTTAGGACAAAACTGGCAGATTAGCCTTTAAAATTCACAATTAAGATTTCCCCCATAGACTTATACAGGGAGTTCGGCGGCGGCTTTACTAATGAATTGCATCGTGCTGCTGTGCTACGCCGGTTCATGCGCCCAATTAAGGCTTCATCCAGCGCACCTATTAAGGCATGTACCGGCGCAGCGCAGTGCCAATAGTAAATCAGCCCCAATATCCGATGAAAAGCTTCCGTCTGACTTTTTCCATTGGAAATTCCGCTCGTGTGTACAAGGCATAATGCTGCGTACACACGACTGTTTTTCGGGTTCTGAAAAATTACGGGCCAGATTCTTAAAAAATTGCGTATCTGGCGGCGTAGCGTATCGTACCGCATTTACGGTACGCCTACGGCAATTACTGGAGCAAGTGCCGTATTCTCAAAGCACTTGCTCCGTAATACAATCAGTGAGGGAGGGGGTGTGCTGTATTTAAATTAAGCGCGCCCCTGTGTCAAACGAACTGCGCATGCGCCGGCTGGGAAAAAAGCCCAGTGCGCATTCTCCAACTCACGTCGGAAAGTGTCCTTGAAACCGACGTCAAAACGACGTGATCGTCACTTACGCAATTCCCTATTCGCGAACGACTTAGTAAAACGACGTAACCGACGGAAAAAGATGACGCTGACCCGACGCCATACTTAACATGGCAACGACAGAACTTTGGAAACCTACCCCTCATATAGCAGGGGTAACCTTACGCGTACGTAAACGACGACGAGTCGGCGTAAAAACGTTCGGGAATCGGCGTATTAGGCTCATTTGCATAGGCAAATGAGAAAACAACGCAAAGGCCACCTAGCGGCCGGCGTTGTCATTACATCTACGATCCAACCGTGTAATTGCTTTACACCTGTCAGATCTTTAGTGTATCTATGTGTAAGTGATTCTATGAATCACACGCATAGATACCCATTGAAAAAAACTGAGTTACGACGGTGTATCTGAGATACACCATCGTATCTCAGCTGAGGATCTGGCCCTACGTTTTTTTTATGTCATTAAAAATGATCGTGTGTGGGCTTCAGAGTATTTTTGGGGTTCTAAAAAAACGGGCAATTATTTTTTCGAACATGCTCTATTTTTTCACGACGTTTTTAACGTTGTAGTTTTTCGGGTTGTAAAAAATAGTCGTGTGTGGGCTTTAACGACGTGAAAAATCCACGCATGCTCAGAAGCAAGTTATGAGACGGGACCCCTCATTCTGGTAAAACTACAGTTTGTAATGGAGTAAGCACATTCATCACGCTGTAACAGACAGAAAAACGCGAATCGTCTTTTACTAACACAAAATCAGCTAAAGCAGCCCAAAGGAGAATGGAACTTCCCCTTTATAGTGCCGTTGTACGTGTTTTAGGTCACCGTGCTTTGCTAGAGCATTTTTTACACATGCATTGACACTTGTATTTATTTCACTTTTACTGCAGACTTGTTGGCACCTCATCAGACTTTGCTGTGGCCTATGGTTTTTCCTGTATTATTATCATTATATAGTTTACCGCTCAGAGGTCCCAGGTGGAGTCCAAACACCTGGGTGCAGGCAATGCAATAGTATGCAAAAATGTATAGAGAAAAACCGGGACGGCCGCACTCCAAAAAAATGGTTCCTTTTAATAAAACTGGTCACAACATGAACATATCACAGCAAAAAATCAGAAGACAAGCTGACACGTTTCACACTACCACTCATGCTCATGCTATGATACGCACTGTATGATAGTGTGAAATGCGTCAGCTTTTCTTCTGATTTTTTGCTGTGATATGTTCATGTTGTGACCAGTTTTATTCAAAGGAACCATTTTTTTGGAGTGCGGCCGTCCCGGTTTTTCTCTATACATTTTTGCATTATCATTATATAGTTGTATTCAAACATGTGTTTGTGCTTTTTCTGTATGTTTTTCTTCTTGTTCAAACTGTCCGGGGATCATGCACAGTTCTGTTTCTTAGGTCAAATCGTACAACTCTCCCATTATTGATACAACATTTGGATGGGTTTTTTCGTAAAAAAAAAATGTTGGATCAGTTCATTTCAACTGTTGTATGAAAATTGCATGTCACACATACAACACTAACTATACATAAAATGATTCACTTGATTATAACAGTACCCTTTCAACAGCAGCAGAGTCCCATTCTCCCTCATAATTGTGTGAGAAAAACATTGGATTGTGGGTAAATCGTATACCCATAAACACATGTTTTTTTCCTTGTAGTTAGGAGGGCTAGGCTGGAATGGAGCATTTGTCTTTTAGACACATGCCCCTTCTATGACACTGCAGTGAGAGGCATGCCTCCACTGCAACATTTTTATTGGACGGCTAGGGAACGAACTTTACCATTGGTCCAAGACTCCAAGCTGTACATTGAGCTCAGTGCCTCTGACAAGAAGTGAGAATGGCCACTATGAGCTCAACCTCTCAGTCTGCTGCAAAACAGAGTGTGTGAGCTTGTATTTAAACTGACCACTCTGCATGTAACTTCTGACAGGCTGCACAAGGATCCCTGTAACTCTGGTCTTATGAGCACTACCAGTGGTGGGGCAGGAGTTAGGCTACCTACCCCTCAAATTTGGGGGTCTCTGTGACCCCAGGTCGCTGAGCTACAACCCTCAAAGCTCAATTTTTTTTTTTTTTATTTATGTTCATAGCAGGTGAGGCTCTACCTCATTTGCCTCCCCTGACTGCACATCCATGATGCAGAGGATGGGTGCTTTACATTGCTCTCAACTATATTCAGAACAGCGTTACCATTATAGCCAGCACATCTTACACTAAAAAAATGTTGTACCTAGTGCAGAATAGTACTTCTAGGGCACCTAAAACTAGGGTTGTCCCGATACCGATACCAGTATTGGTATCGGGACCGATACCAAGTATTTGCGGGAGTACTTGTACTCCCGCAAATACCCCCGATACCAGAATAGAATACTCGCCCCCCCCCCCTCCCCGCCGCCGCACCACACCATCGCCGCATCCCCGCCGCTTAGTTAATACAGGCGGGGAAGATAACAGCTTTCATTTGAATGGCGCCGCACATAGACACTCCCCCTTGCTCGTGATTGGACAGATCGCGAGCAAGGGGGAGTGTCTATATGCGGCGCGGCAGGAAACGATACAGCTATTCAAATGAAAGCTGTTATCTTCCCCGCCTGTATTAACTAAGCGGCGGCAGCGGCGATGCAGGATGTAGGTATGTGGGAACTGGCTGCATATATGGGGCTGACATAGCTGCATATATGGGGGTGATATAGCTGCATATATGGGGGTGACATAGCTGCATATATGGGGGTGACATAGCTGCATATATGGGGGTGACATGGCTGCATATATGGGGGTGACATATATGCAGCTATGTCACCCCCATATATGCAGCTATGTCACCCCCATATATGCAGCTATGTCACCCCCATATATGCAGCCATGTCACCCCCATATATGCAGCCATGTCACCCCCATATATGCAGCCATGGGGGTGACATAGCTGCATATATGGGGGTGACATAGCTGCATATATGGGGGTGACATGGCTGCATATATGGGGGTGACATGGCTGCATATATGGGGGTGACATGGCTGCATATATGGGGGATATGGAGGTGACATAGCTGCATATATGGGGGTGACATGGCTGCATATATGGGGGTGACATGGCTGCATATATGGGGGTGACATGGCTGCATATATGGGGGTGACATATATGCAGCTATGTCACCCCCATATATGCAGCCATGTCACCCCCATATATGCAGCCATGGGGGTGACATAGCTGCATATATGGGGGTGACATAGCTGCATATATGGGGGTGACATGGCTGCATATATGGGGGTGACATGGCTGCATATATGGGGGTGACATGGCTGCATATATGGGGGATATGGAGGTGATATAGCTGCATATATGGGGGTGACATGGCTGCATATATGGGGGTGACATGGCTGCATATATGGGGGTGACATGGCTGCATATATGGGGGTGACATGGTTGCATATTTGGGGGTGACATAGCTGCATATATGGGGGTGACATGGCTGCATATATGGGGGATATGGAGGTGACATCGCTGCATATATGTGGGTGACATGGCTGCATATGTGTGGGGACATGGCTGCATATGTGTGGGGACATGGCTGCATATGTGTGGGGACATGGCTGCATTTGTGTGGGGACATGGCTGCATTTGTGGACACGGCAGCATTTGTGGACACATTTAAAAAAAAAAAAAAAGTATCGGTATTCGGTATCAGCGACTACTTGAAAAAAAGTATCGGTACTTGTACTCGGTCCTAAAAAAAGTGGTATCGGGACAACCCTACCTAAAACTGTACAAAGATACACCCAGCTCATTGTGGAATCTTCCAGCCAATGCACCTCACATTTATAAATGTTATACCCAGCATGCTTCACACTGCAGAACATCATATCACACACCAGTACATTACACCCAGCATTAGATACACTGTTGAGCATTACACTCAACAGCATATCAAAGGACAATTACACCACAACAATTTTGATCTGGTTTGTCAGTACTGTACTGACCATGTACTGACTATGACCACCGATGCACCCATTGAGCATGGACTGCAATGATGACATCCAGGCATGCAAATATTGCAGCCTTCAGCATCTCATAATCCTGGGCAGCATCTGGTTCCAGGTCAAAATAGGCCTTTTGGGACTCTCCTGTCAGAAAATGTGCTAGCAGTCTTGCCCATTGAACTTTTTTCCATCCTTCTCAAACAGCAACTCTTTCAAAAGCCACTAAGTAAATTTCCATATCATCTGCAGGTGTCGTCTTCTGCAGGAAATAGCTGGCACACGCCATTTTCTGTCTCACCGGCAAAGGTCCTGCAGACCCCTTCTTTAACCACATGCCGACCGCCCACCGTCATTATACGGCGGGACGGTGGCTCTCCTGGGCGAAAGCCCGTAGCTATACGACCGCATTTTTGCGGCCGCTAGGGGGCGCGCACGCCGGGCACGCGCGCTCGTTCGTTACAGAGCGGGGGCCGGGAGCTTTGTGTGTAAAAAGTCAGCGGGGTCCAGTCAGCGGGGAAACACCGATCTTCTGTTCATACAATGTATGAACAGAAGATCAGTGGTTTCCCCTAGTGAGTCCACCCGCCCATACAGTTAGAACACACTTAACCCCTTCTCTGCCCCCTAGTGTTAACCCCTTCACTGCCAATGGCATTTTTATAGTAATCCAATGCATTGATTGCTATAAAAATACCAATGGTCCCAAAAATGTGTCAAAAGTGTCTGAAGTGTTCGCCATAATGTCGCAGTACTGATAAAAAATGCTGATCGCCGCCATTACTAGTAAAAAAAAAATATTAATAAAAATGCCATAAAACTACCCCCTTTTTTGTAAACGCTATAAATTTTGCACAAAGCAATCAATAAACGCTAATTGCAATTTTGTTATGGAAAATATGTAGAAGTATACGTATCGGCCTAAACTGAGGAAAAACTTTTTTTTATATATATTTTTTGGGGATATTTATTATAGCAAAATGTAAAAAATATTGAATTTTTTTTTAAAATAGTCGCTCTATTTTTGTTTATAGCGCAAAAAATAAAAACCGCAGAGATGATCAAATACCATCAAAAGAAAGCTCTATTTGTGGGAAAAAAAGGACGCCAATTTTGTTTGGGAGCCACATCGCACGACCGCGCAATTGTCAGTTAAAGCGACACAGTGCCGAATCACAAAAAGTGCTCTGGTCATTGGGCAGCAATATGGTCCGGGGGTTAAGTGGTTAACTTCACCAGGGCCTCCACAAACTAGCAGTTATTTTCCTGCTGGGCTGCAATGGCCTGGCGATTTGCCTCCTGCTGTGCTGCAGTGGCCTCTGTAATCACCAGGCTTACTGCTGCTGGCCATTGGCTTGCTGCTGACGTAACATGCCTCCATCATTCCACTTGTCCAGGAAGATGCCTGCCAAAAATCCACCATATGTGGGGGTTAGCTCAATGGGGATCACCTTCCCTGGAAAAAGCAGTAGCATAATGCACACCCAAATCAGAACATCAGTAAATATAGAGTTATTTACCTAAATGTGGGACCCTAACTACCCAGGCCTGAGGTGTGCCATTAGCCTCGCTGGACAGTACGCCTATAAGTGGGCAAAAAGACCCAGAAGTAGGTGTGCTAAAAGAGTGGAAGGGCACGAATTATCTGTCTGGTAGAGAAAGCACGCCCTGACAGTCTCAAGAACGGCTCCGATAAGCATCCGTTACGACAGCAGAAAACCAGCGTCCCAAGAACCGATGATTGGAAGGAACCCCGTAACCAAACGACTGTCCCGTGCCTGACCGACTAAGCTTTCCTCCAAAAGCACAGACATGGGAACAACTGCTGGTGGCGAGAGGATACGTGGGGGAATGGAACAAGGGCCGCCCTGACGAGCCCTGTGAAAGCAACACCATCCAATAGGATGTAAGACCAGTAACCCATGTCAAACACCCACAACCACTGGCCTAACTATCCATACCTGGTAAGGGGACGTGAGAAGGAGAGATGCCAAAAATGGACAAACTGATAGGAGGGAAGGGGTTTGAGAGCCGGCTACCCGAAAGATGAGTTGCTGATGTTAATTGACGAGGCCAACACGCAGTAGCGATATGCAACGATACAGAAACAGAACCAGACATGGTATGACACGACCTACCCGAGTAACTGGGACCCCCCCCTATCAACAGGCCGGGCAATGGACAAAGAGCCTGGCCTGACGGACCCGCCCCGACGATCTGGCAACCTATGAACAAGAGAACAGCCCCAAAGATAAGAAGCAACGACTCCATGGATGAGAACCCTAATAAAATTGTCCTAGCAGGAACGGCCAGAACACGCTCAATGCTGATATGTGAAGCAGCTGGGATGGAATTGGACACAAACTGAAACGTACCGCCTACCCTGCTGCGGCCTGAAAAAGGAAACCCCTTGTAGACTTACCGCTCTGCTGAGCCAAGTACGGGCCAACCCCTGAGTGACGGCGTACTGCCATGCTCTGTACCCCCACCTGGAGCAGGCGGGATGCACCAGAATGTGTCGCCCCCTAAACGTGCCGCACGCCCAACCCTAGGAAAACCGAAAGAAAAAGACAACAGACAACAAAACATGAGACACCCCCCCCCCCCACTGTAGCTGCCTGGGCCAAAGATGTGAGCAGAAATGACCAGACCTCAGCGCGTGAATGAACCTGACGACAGATCCCATCCAAGTGTATGTGATAAGTGTAAGCAGTAAGCGAGCCCGAGTAACCTGCCGCGCAGACAGGTAATTAAAAACGACACACTCAAGGCGATGTACCCACAGACCGTGGTGGGTAGATGTATAGGCGTGAGAATGAACGTGCACGTATGACGTATGTTATACAGGCGAGAAGATTGTGGTCAACAATCATTTAAAAAACGAAACCTCAGCCCGTATGGATCTGTAGACATGACAGATCCTGAGATGCGCACACTGGCTAACTATACCCGAAAGAACGGTATGACGAGACAAAGAAAACAAATAAAGCTACAAGGCTGTTTGTGTGCCGTGACTGCATAGCACCGACAAGCTATGTGACCAAACCATGCTGGAGTAGGACCCTCAACAGAAACACAACCCCCTCTGTGCCTACCCAAGTATGAAGACATGGCAGTGACGGAGGGACCCCAGCATGTCAAAGAACCCGACGACCCCCCCGTGAATAACGTGAGTGAGTGCAAGTGACCTGCTGCACAGCAGAACACTGAGGACCCGTGCACCCACAGACCGTGGTGGGTAGTCCTGCCCGTGAAATGAAACCCAATGCGTAGTAAGACGTGACATGACAGGCGAGAAGTTTGAGGTGAACAATCATCTGGAAAACGAAAACCTCAGCCCGAATGGATCTGTAGACGTGACAGACCCCGAGATGCGAGCCCTAGCCAACCGGACCAGGAAAGCAACCTATGCAAAATAATGAGACATGGAAACGAACAAAGCTAGAACGGCCACTGGTGCAAGCTGAACCTGCGTGACGACAGAAACACGCCATGACAGAAACACGCCATGACAGAAACACGCCATGACAGAAACACGCCATGACAGAAACACGCCATGACAGAAACACGCTGAACATGATGCTGACAGAAACATGCAACTTATGAAACCGCTATGACAGAACATACTACTGAAAGCAGAAAACATACTGCTGACCGAAACGCTATGACAGAAAACATACTGGTGACAGAACCGCTATGACAGAAAACATACCGCTGACAGAAACCGCTATGACAGAAACATACTGCTGACAGAACGCTATGACAGAAACATACTGCTGACAGAACGCTATGACAGAAAACATACTGCTGACAGAAACCGCTATGACAGAAAACATACTGATGACAGAAACCGCTATGACAGAAAACATACTGCTGACAGGAACCACACTGCTGACAGAAACCGCTATGACAGAAACATACTGCTGACAGAACGCTATGACAGAAACATACTGCTGACAGAACGCTATGACAGAAACATACTGCTGACAGAACGCTATGACAGAAACATACTGCTGACAGAACCGCTATGACAGAACATACTGCTGACAGAACGCTATGACAGAACATACTGCTGACAGAACCGCTATGACAGAACATACTGCTGACAGAACGCTATGACGGAAAACATACTGTTGACAGAAAACGCTATGACAGAAAACATACTGCTGACAGAAACCATACTGCTAACAGAAACCGCTATGACAGAACATACTGCTGACAGAACGCTATGACAGAAAACATACTGTTGACAGAAACGCTATGACAGAAAACATACTGCTGACAGAAAACGCTATGACAGAAAACATACTGCTGACAGAAACCGCTATGACAGAAACATACTGCTGACAGAACGCTACGACAGAAAACATACTGCTGACAGAAACCACTATGACAGAACATACTGCTGACAGAAATGGCTATGACAGAAAACCTACTGCTGACAGAAATGGCTATGACAGAAAACAATACTGCTGACAGGACCGCTATGACAGAAACATACTGTAACAGAATGGCCTGTGACACCCAGAGACGTTGGAAGGATGAGAGATACTCTTGTGCCAGCAGCACCAAAAACTCTTGGGTCGAAATCCACCCTGTGCCCTTTTGGGTATAGGGTGGCTAATAGTGAATCATAATTCATATTACATGAGATGGGACATTAATAATACTTCATATTGCAGGACTGAGATATCACAAGGAGTCATGACATGACCAGGTCAGCCAGTGAGTCATACCTTTTGTATAATAGGCTATTGAAATATCCTAAGGTGTTGGCTATTCAATGTAAAGACACCCACTCTCACTGCCATTGTGTGATAAAGATGCAGTGCCGACCGGCCTACATGGTTAGCTTACCTGAATGCCTTTTAGAGTGTGATTGAAGCCCCCCCATGGTGTGAAGGGGGGTGGAGATTGCATTGTCCTGTGATTAACTGTATTATGCTGTACTGGATATAAGAAGCTGAGAAAATACTAATAAATTGTCATATCTTTGGAAGCAAGAACGGAGCGCTGTCTCGTCTTATTCTGGGAAAGGATATGGATCGTGTATGCAATATTGTCAGAGTGTGTCAGATAAGCTTGTCGTGGTTGGATGGAAGGTTGTAAGCGGTGGTAACCGTTACATTGGTGGCACAGCGGTGGGATGATTCCATCACCAGAAGGACGGCTACAAGGACACAGGACAATGGAGACGGTGTATGAACAGATGAAGCTCTCTTCCCTCATGGACTTACTGGAGAGCCGGGGCAGACCGGCCAGCAACCGTAAGAAAAGGGACATTATCGCAGAACTGGTCGAAATGGATAGAGCTAAAAGGCCCGCCGTAACGGACAGGACACCCGAGGAAGAAAGTTTTGATCGGGCTGTTAACCTAAGACTGGCACATCATGGTCCTAACCCTCCACCGGAGATCAGGGACCGAGTTATTGCGGCTCTGAATGCCACCTTGCTACAGCGAAGAAGTGCTGCAGCAGCTGAAGTCACAGCAGAACCAGCTAAAGGGAGAGGAGAGGTGCAGATACCAGTCTCCATGGAAGAGGAATTCCAAAGAAGGTTACAAGAGATGCGGATACAGCATAGAGGACCAGTATCAGATGAGGTCCTGTTGGGATGGTCGGATGTGATTCGGTGCCAACTCTGGAAGGAAGCGTTAGCTCAGGAGCAGCAAAACCAAGGAAAGGTCCTGCCCTCCATCTATGCAAGGTACTGGCCACAGTATGACGTACGAATGCTGTTGTTGGGGGAACAACCGAAGCAGGAGTGGATAGCCGAGTTAAGCAGGCTGATCCGGGCAGAGATGCAGCTGGATGAGAGCTACAGAGCCCTCCGGTGGTATGTAGCCCAAGAGTGCCCGTGGTCAGCGGATGACAGCCCCACAGAAGGCTATGACTATGATGGCCTGGGATTGTTGTATTGGAGGATGTCCAGTGATCCCGACTTTGGGGATGATCGGGAGTGGCGCTTGGAGGACATAATGGAGCACAGAGAGGAAAAATTAAATATCTCGGGAGGCCACTGGTCACAGGAAGATTTAGAATTTCTGGCCATTCGGGAATGGGAGCTGGAGGTTGCCTACAGACAGCTGCTAGACTCGGCTCAGCAGCAGGGTGGGGCTCCCATTGCCTGGGACTATGAGGAAAGTTCAGATGACAACTGTGAACTCCTGGCTGATGAATCGGCAGTGGAAAATATGGAGATTTTCATCCCTAAAGCCGAAGCGGATGGTGTGGAGTTCCAGGGAGCCGGAGCGGTTGGCCCCCCTCTCCAGCAACAAGCTGAGGTGGTAAAGCTTTTACTCCCAGCTGAATCACTGGCAACAGAGCAGGGTACCCCAAGCCTCTACTCCCTACTAGCAGAAGAGAGGGACACTGTGGTAGTGGATGGGACTGTGGTCTCCACTCACAGCAACCCAGCGGAAGAGCTGGCAACAGAGCAGAGTGTCGTAGGCCTCTGCTCCTCACTAACAGAAGAGGGGGTTCCTGGGGTAGTGGATGGGACTTCAGTCTCCACTGGCACAACCCCAGAAAATGGTACAGGACTGGGACAGGAGGATGTCGGCTTTGCTTTGCAAGCACCGGGGGGTTTTCACCAAGCACCAGTGGATGGGACTTCAGTCTCCACTGGTATACCCCAGGAAGGGGGGGCAGTTGGCCCAGACCCCCAACAGCATGATGGACTGAGCCCAGCTACCCTGCCTTCTCCACAGCGGCAGGCGTGTTCTCTGAGAGAGGCAGAGGTTGGCGGGGGGAGTAATGCTCAGTTTGGAGCCATTTATTTGGGGTACAGTATGGATACCCGCATTGGAGGACGGGAACTACTGACGGACTTCGGAGTCAACCCGTTTTGGGGTTCCCTCCTGTGTCCGTCTCCCCCCGAAAGGGGAGAGATGTAACAGAATGGCCCGTGACACCCAGAGACGTTGGAAGGATGAGAGATACTCTTGTGCCAGCAGCACCAAAAACTCTTGGGTCGAAATCCACCCTGTGCCCTTTTGGGTATAGGGTGGCTAATAGTGAATCATAATTCATATTACATGAGATGGGACATTAATAATACTTCATATTGCAGGACTGAGATATCACAAGGAGTCATGACATGACCAGGTCAGCCAGTGAGTCATACCTTTTGTATAATAGGCTATTGAAATATCCTAAGGTGTTGGCTATTCAATGTAAAGACACCCACTCTCACTGCCATTGTGTGATAAAGATGCAGTGCCGACCGGCCTACATGGTTAGCTTACCTGAATGCCTTTTAGAGTGTGATTGAAGCCCCCCATGGTGTGAAGGGGGGTGGAGATTGCATTGTCCTGTGATTACCTGTATTATGCTGTACTGGATATAAGAAGCTGAGAAAATACTAATAAATTGTCATATCTTTGGAAGCAAGAACGGAGCGCTGTCTCGTCTTATTCTGGGAAAGGATATGGATCGTGTATGCAATATTGTCGGAGTGTGTCAGATAAGCTTGTCGTGGTTGGATGGAAGGTTGTAAGCGGTGGTAACCGTTACACATACCGCTAACCGAACCGCTATGACAGAAACATACAATTGATGACACCGCTATGACAGAACATACTGACAGCAAGCGCCATGACGGAAACATGCTACTGACAGACAACCGCTAAGCAATGAACAACGTGAGGCAAGAACAAGCCAAGATATCCCACCAACCGGTCCCCCCCCCTTCTGGACTGCACCCCCTCCCCTAGAATCGTTCCCCCCAAGGAAGCCAGACTATCATGAAAGACTCCTCCCCCCCCATGGGGCCATGCCAGGGCACGTCCAGGCCTGGCAACCATACCTGGAATTCCTAGGGAACCTGGTGACAGGAGGAACCAGGACCAAGGGTGTCCACTACTCCATGCCCCGGGAAGGAAGAACCGCTGAGAGGGCATACCCCCCCCCCGAGTGAGGCCTCCCGTGCGTCTGGACCAGCCATGCCAGCACCATGGGAACCAGAGAGTTTGATCATCACCAGCATCAAACTCCCAGCCGACCGTGCTGCCATTCTGGGCTCTAGGAGAAACAGCGGCGGGTCCTACGCTGATGCAGGATAGAGCCCTAGCAGTGGCAAACAGGAAGGGTGTATGGACGGACACCCCCCCCCCCGCGCGCGAGCATCGGAAGAAGCAGGCGGGCGGCCTCCTCAATGCTAGATGGAGCCCCGGCAGCGCGGGTGGGCGGGTGGATGTACGGCCCCCCCTCGCCCGGCGCGAGCACCGGGAGAAGCGGGCGGCCCCACCAATGCCAAATGCAGCCTTGCAGCATGTGCCGGATGGATGACAGCCCCTCTCTCCCGGCGTGAACAAAGTGCTGCACAGTGGTGGATGACTGGCGAGAGCACCGGGAGTGTGGGTGGCCGAGCATGAGCACCGGAAAAAGGGGGGGCCACAAAGCAGACTCCAACCAATGTGGACCTGTCCAGGGGGGGGGTGGAGGGAGCGCGCCCCCAACTCACCCTCGAAGCAGCCAGCATGCGCAAGATAATGGTAGGTAAGTAGCGGGCGGTCCCCTCACGATGATACCCGGCGTGCACCCCGAAAGAGCGGGCGGCCCCCTGCCATAGCCCGCATGAGCACGAGGAACGAAGGTAGGCAGGTAGCTGGCAGCCGTCCTGCCAGAAACCGGAAGTGACGCGGCTACCCAGAAACCCCACCGACGCCGGACATTAGAGGGGAGGAGGGATAAATAGCCCTCCGACTCCTCCTACAAACTCAGGCAGGCCTACGGCCCCGCCTTCCACTTATTTTTTCTACAGCAAGCTTATATGGTGAGGAAAGCCATCTACAGTATAACCGTTACTTGTTTAAAATCTTTTCCTATTTTTATTGAATACAGCTGGTAGTGTGTATGCTGTGTGTATAGGTTTCTCGTGGCAACAATGAAAATCTTAACTTTTTATTCAAGGAGAAGCACAATTAAATAGACATGGTAACCAGGGCCGCTGTTAGAAATTATGGGGCCCCATACAGCATACCTGACGGGGCTCTCTTTAACCATGCCCTTGACCACACCCCTGCCCTAACCCCTAACCCCGTTTCAAAACAAAAGGCAGGTTTGTTGCCGTTTACACATATGTGCGGGGCCAACATGTGCGTTTACAATTGCGCATAAGCATTTTGTTAATACAATTACATTGTATCTTTCATTTTTATATATTTTTTGCTTTCACAAGGAATGAATAACATCCCTCGTGATAGCAGGGCCATGACAGGTCCTCTTTTAATTTGTGCAGAATCACTGGGGCTAAAAAATTATATCTGATCTTTGCTGCAGTGATAACAGCGTTATGACCCTTCCAACCCAGCGACGTGCTGGTGTGTCGCTGGACAAAAAGTGGTTTGTTTTTGGGAGGGGGGGGGAAATGCAGCTCCACTGCACATGTTTACTGCCCCCCCCCCAACTGAAGTGTAAAGTAGCAGCTCATTAGCATTACAATCATCATCACAGGCAGCACAGTAAGCAGGGGCTCTATCATTGCTGTATGTGACATGGCTGTTTGCTGACTTTGTTAACTTATGGCTGTACTGTCAGTGTTGTAAGTAACGGAGTTACAATAAACGCAGTTACCTAACGCAGCCCCTTTTGAGGGTAACGAGTAATCTACCCGATTACTCTTCCCCTCACGGTAACTCAGTTCCCATTACTTGGGCGGCATTACGCCAATTACATCTACCGCCACTAGATGGCAGCAGAGTAATTGCTTCTGCCGGCGCTGTGAATATGAATATGGGTGGAACTCCACTTTAGAACGGTCTAAAAAATTCCCAATTGCAAGGACCCCTGGATACAATGAGCCCCATCCGCCTCACACTCACCTATCAACGGGGGAACAACTCCAAAAAATCTGACATCCCCATTCCAGATCCCTTGCATCTAATAAAGCTTATATAAGATAAATAAAATAATAAACAATAAACTATAGAAAATTCTTATAAAGCCTAATATAAGATTTTAAATTACAGACTCTGTAAACGTCAAGGGAATATATATTATAAACATACATTTTAATCCAGCTTATAATTTGGATGTAATATATAGCAGATGGATAAGGGTTTTAAGTCCTATTAGCTGCACATACATGGTGGGACGGATGCACCTAGGCGGGGATATACATGGTGGGACGGATGCACCTAGGCTGGGATATACACGAGATCACCATTTGTTTCTGGTTTTCTTCTCTCAAGGATCTGGCATTCTTTTGTCTTGGAGTATTAACTCACTGCTCCCTGGCAAGCGCCCATCACCTGCATTCTAGAAAGGAAATCATCTCAACAAAGCATTGTAGAATATTAAAAAAAAAAGTCAGTTACTTTGCTGAGTAACTAATTACTTTTTCAATGTAGTAACTGAGTCACTAACGCAATTACTTTTTCAGGGAAGTAATTTGTAAGGCCTCGTACACACGAGCGGATATGTCCGCTGAAAACGGTCCGATGGACCGTTTCAGCAGACATCTCCGATCGTGTGTATGGGCTAGCGGACAGATTTGTCCACCCGACAGATTTCAAAGCATGCTTTGAAATCTATCGGGTGGGAATGTGTCCGCCCGACATGTCTGCTGGTTAGTACACTTACCAGCAGACATGTCGTCCTGGATTCGGCGCATGCGCGGAAGTGTTTTACTTCCTGGTGCGGTGACGTGGCGGCGTCAACGTCACCGCCACGTCACCGCGCCGTCCGCCGGCGGGGAATTTGATCCGATGGTGTGTACACGCCATCGGACCAAACTCCAGATCGGACATATCCGATGGAAACGGTCTGCGGACCGTTTTCATCGGATATGTCCGATCGTGTGTACAAGGCCTAACTGTAACTAATTACTTTTTTAAAGTAAGATGAGCAACACTGTGTACTGTATATAACAGACTGTAACACAGCACAGCCATAACAAAGTCAACAGCCATGAGACACAGAGCCAGGATAGAGCCTCTACTTACATAACTGTGCTGACTGTGAAGACTATTGTAATGCTAATGATACCCTGCTATGAGTTCTATTCTAAGGACACAGTGAGGATTCTATGCTTTGTTCTATCTTCACTCACTGTGTCCATTGCAGCCACGCTCTTCTTCCTGTTCCCTGTCAGCCTCTGCACATCTCAGCACCTGAAAACGACCGACGCCGAGAGGAGAATTATAGTATCACTCCGCCGGCCGGGTCTAATTGAGTATCGTTCGGGCTGGATATACATCCGCTCCCGAAAATGAAGAAATAGTCCCTCCTCTGTGCGCACCTGGGCCCCCCCGTTGACCTGATGGGGCCCAGGAAAATGGTATAACCCCACTCCATAAAACAAGCAGGAGTGGGGGAGAAGTTTACCAAGCACAATTTTATTTTATTTAATGCAGCAGTGATCTATAATGCTGGCCGGGCCCCTCTATGCAGCTGATAAGGCCGGGCCCCGTACAACAGGGCTGGCTGTACTGCCCTATCAGCGGCCCTGATGGTAACCATTTAAAAAACTTGCTTTTGAATTTGCAGGAAAATATGACTGCTCCAGGAGAGTCAGTTCCTTAACAAAGCCTTCTTCCTCCCTGGGTACCATAGCCCTCTTCTTTTCTGCGAGTGTTAAATTCTCTCTGTGCTTGCCCAGCATCCTCTCCCTCCTCTCTCTCCCTACAGAACCTTTTATATGGCAATACGAGGAAGAAACAAAGGCAAATACTGTAAAGTGTCACTTTAGTGACAGCTCTAAGTCTGCATGGTTGGCTCACAGCATATTCAAGATGGCAGCACCCAACATCAGTTTCAGGACTTTTGGTTATTTACATAAGAGGGGCTTTTTTTTTAAAGGTAAAAAAAAAAAAAAAATATGCAAAACAACTGGCAGAGCTGATTATACAAGAGATTGCAAGAGTGTAGTTGTAATCTCAATCATCAAAATATTGTATAAACTCAATATCATTGAAATTATGTCCCCTCTCAAGCGTCTCTTCTCCCGAGAGAATAAGTTCAATGCTCGTAATATTTCCTCATAACTAAGGTCCTATAGTCCCTTAATTAGCTTTGTTGCCTTTCTCTGGACGCTCTTCAGTTCCAGCACATCCTTCCTGAGGACTGGTGCCTAGAATTTGACAACATACTCCAGGTGCGGGCCAAACCAGAGTCTTGCAGAGTGTGAGAATTATTGTTTTATCTCTGAAGTTAATCCCCTATTCTGTTGGCTTTGCTTGCAGCAGCCTGGCATTGCATGCCATCGCTGAGCTTGTCATCTACTAGGGCCCCCAGGTCCTTTTCCATCCTATATTCCCCCAGAGGTCTCCCCCCTAATTAGTAGATAGCATTCATATTTTTGCCACCCGTATGCATTATTTTACATTTTTCTACATTAAACTTCATTTGCTATGTAGTTTGTTCAGATCTTCTTGCAAGGTTTCCACATCCTAAAGAGAAATGTTTGACCTGCTTAGCTTAGTATTGACCACAATAAATAGGATTGATACCATTTTCTTTACTAAAATTTTGTATAGTCCCTTATCATCCTTGTCATCTTTAGTTGTATAGATGAACCAACCAGGTATACCTCTTATGCAAGGCAACAGTCGAATGCATTACAACTGATGATACCATTAAAAACAGAATGCAAAGAATAGATAGTATACCTATAACCAAAATAATGATTGTTTACTACAGAACTCCTACTACTACATAAATTAATAATGTTTATAATTTGGATGCCTAATATGATGGACAATCTTTTATTAAGGGGTAACCATGCGACACAGGCTGGAGACTACAATTGAAAATTTCAACACAAACTACAAAGGCAGGTTTTACTGTTGTCACCATCAAGAAACCCTTCCTGAGAAAATCCATATAGTCATAAAAGTAGTGTGTGCATGTAGATAGGAAGTGGCATGTACTGTGGATTGGAAGGTGCTTCAAAGAGCCGCAGGAAATCAGCAGCACTGAGATTAACAAATAATTTAAAAAGTCACACAGAGCTTTAGCAAACAATGTCATTAAGAGAGGGTTGACATCTACTGTTAGGAAGAAAAAAAAATCTGCTGCATCATATTGTAATCATAAGCTAATAGCTTCTTATACTTTACATGACACATACAATTGTATTGACAAGGACAAGGGTGTATCAGCTACCCTTTATTTGCAAGATAATATAACTTTCCAAGTGAGTTTACCAAATATCTCAGTTAACAAAAATCCATTTGTGCACATATTTTGGCATTGAATTTGCTTTGACCACACATATGTTTATACAAGGGATGTACCAAGACCCACATAAGGAATCAAAACCTTTGACAATTATGTTATCAATTACCCCTCAATTGCTTTCTTTTGAGCATCTAGATTTATTGATTTTTAAGTGAACTCCTGACAATATAGTACATGAACCTATTATCCAAATAGAAAATGTTCTATAATGCCAGTGTAATTGACTTATCTTTTTTAAACTGTCACATTAGAGATGAAAGAAGCACTGCCAAGAACATGAAACCAATCAAGATGCAATACAAAAGACAGTTAATATGAGCCCTAGTAAGACCAAGAAAAAAACAGGAAGATTTTGAAGACCGGATCTGAAAATAATAAGGTAGACAGACATACTTGAACTAACATTCACAAGCACAGACAAATGTGTTCTACTGTATTATAATATTGCGACACTTTACTGCTGATTTTGGAAAAGTATTGTTTAGGAACAAATTTAATTGGAAAGGCATTGGGCATGTGTGTAGACTGTTTGAAATTAAATGTCCTAATGGCAATTTCAAAATGTGAAGTGTATTTGATCAGTGTGTCAAGCTGAAATATGTCTGTGAGGATATAAGAAAAGCTTAAGGGTGCTCTTGCAGCAAAATTTAAAGATCGTCTCACCATGTCACTGTTACAAAGAGCAAGTGTTAATGAGTAGAGATGGCTAAATGGAATGATTTATTTATAATGATTTATTTATAATTCCAAGTGCCATTTAGATTTGATTACAACAATCACATTTCAGTTGAGAGAATCCTAAAAATCAATGCTTGCTGTGTTTTTGGACATGCGTTTTTACAGCGATTTTGCAGTGATTTGCATTTTTTACACTGTATATAGCTGGTTGCTAAAGGGGGGGGGGACTGGGAAGCCGACCGACATATCCTTGACAAACGATGAGTCATCAGCTGTCATAGGGCTTCCCCACTGAATGTAAAAAAAAGAATAAAAAGAAGAGGGTAAAAGCTGCACCACTTAACCAAACCAAAGGTCCACTGAAAAAAAAAAAATAGTCCAAGTGTGCACAAAATGTTAGACTAAATATAGTCCAAGTGTGCACCAATCAGTGTGTACACAGATAATTCAATCTTGAGAGATATGCTCCAAAACTTCACACCACAGTGACTTCACAGATGTTACACACTTAGGTGAAGACCCACCACTGAGTATCAAAGCCGCTTACTAAAAGGGAAGCTTGATTAGCAATCGGCTAAAGCCCAGTCGCAGCCTTTACAAGCTGTAGTGGACTCCCGAGGTGGAAATTCCCAAAGCCCTTCCCCTTTGGCATGGTGACGTCACTGCGCATCCACCCACTGGGTGGACGCGCAGTGACGTCAGCACGCCAAGGAGAAAGGGCTCCATTTGTTGCTGGCTGGCATCTGTTTTTATGTGAACGATGTTACTTGTATCTTGTAATCACCACTCTACACATGTTCATTCGGTGGAGTCTATAAATGTGAAGGAAGCCAGCTCTGAGAGCTTATCAGAATCTGGAAGACCCCTTACACAAAGGGGCCCCCAGATCCCGGCCTCCATCCTATGTGAATGAGTATGGGGTACATTGTGCCCCTACCCATTCACCCAAAACAAGTAGTGTAGTGTTTTCACAAGTCTTTTATTAAAAATATCTTCTTCTTCACAGCTTCTTTCTCCAGTCTTCCTCCATCTACTCCTACATCTTCATCCTTTGGGCTTCTCCTTAGTTGGTAGTATGCATATTAAAAACTATCTTTACCAGGTTTATGTAATATAATAATTAGTAGATATGTGCATTCACGTTCGTACGAATGTTATTTTCGTACGAAAATGTTAATTTTCGTACCCGCGGCATAATGTGTACATACGAAAACGGTAAAGCACCAAAATACGAACGAACGATCCGACGGGAAAAAACGACAAAACGAAAACGGCAAAAGAACGAAAATGAAATCTGTATCAAAAGATTTGCATTGTGTATTTTGTTTGAAAATTTTTTTGTGTTCATTTTCAGTTGTATGTTCATTGTTCAATGACATCTATAACAAAAGAATTTCATTATGTATATTGAATGAATTCCTTTTTCTGTTCATATTGTGTATTCAAAATACTGAATGCAAATCTTTTATTATAGGTGTCATATCAACATACGAAAATAACAAAAGAAAAAGGATTCAAATGCAAATCTTTTGTTTATCGTTTTTTTGAATGGGCAGTGAGTGTAGTTAGTGAATCAGCTTCTCTTTTGTGCTGAGTACACTAGTACAGTGAGTACTGGTACCGTAAAGCCAAATAAACTTTTCTGTGGATTTTCATCTGAAGGGAGATCAGTTGGCCAGACTTTTGAACCCAAAAATGGTTTTCTGATGCAGTTTAAAAACAAACAAATTTTCTGAGAACGATCAGAAAACAACCGTTTTTATGTTTGTTGTTAAAACAGTCTGACCAAGTGTATGGGGCTTAACAATAGTTAATATGGATGAGCCGCGTGTTGAAAGTGCCGTGAATCCCGCGATATATTTAGGAAAGTACAAAATGACGAAAATCCTTTTTTCTGTTCATATTTTCAGTCCACACGTTCCAAGGAATTTTGTCATTTTGTACTTTCCTAAATATATTGCGGGATTCGCGGCACTTTCAACACACGGCTCATCCATATTAACTATTGTTAAGCCCCATACACTTGGTCAGACTGTTTTAACAACAAACATAAAAACAATCGTTTTCCGATCGTTCTCAGAAAATATGTTCGTTTTTAAACCGCATCAAAAAAAACATTTTTGGGTTCAAAAGTCTGGCCAACTGATCTCCCTTCAGATGAAAATCCACAGAAAAGTTTATTTGGCTTTACTGTACTACACTGTACTCAGGAAAAAAAGAGAAGCTGCTTTCACTCACTGACTCTCTGGCCATTCAAAAAAACTATAAACAAAAGATTTGCATTTGAATCCTTTTTCTTTTGTTATTTTCGTATGTTGATATGACACCTATAACAAAAGATTTGCATTCAGTATTTTGAATACACAATACGAACAGAAAAAGGAATTCATTCAATATACATAATGAAATTCTTTTGTTATAGATCTATAAATTCACGATTTGAACAATGAACATACAACTGACACTAACATACAAATAACAAAAGAAAAGCATTCAAGATACACAGAATGCAAATCATTGACGAAAATTCACGATAATTATTGTCTAACAAGTAACGAACATGAATTAAACAGAATAACGAAACGTATGTACGAAAATAAAATGGTAACGGAAATACGAAACGATCGGAATACGGAAAAATCGCGTCGTACAACACACGAACGGGAACGAACGGGAAAACGGGCATCTTATGAAAAACGAACGGAAACGAACCGACGGGACCATACGAAACGGAACAAAAAAAAACGAATAATAATAATTAGAGCTTCCACAACAGAGTTATTCCGCATACACACGATTGGAAATTCCGACAAGAAAACCGTGGATTTTTTTCCGTCTGAATTTTGGGTCAAACTTGTCTTGCATACACATGGTCACACCAGATTCCGACCACCAAGAACGCGGTGATGTACAACACTACGACGAGGCTAGAAAAATTAAATTCAATGCTTCCAAGCATGTGTCGACTTGATTACGAGCATGCGTAGGATTTGCATACAGACGATCTGAATTTCTGACAAGAACTTTTCCTGTCGGAAAATTTGAGAACCAGCTCTCAATTTTTTCTTGGCGGAAATTCCCACAGAAAAATTCTGATGGAGCATACACACAGTTGGAATTTCTGACCAAAAACTCACTTTGGACTCTACTAGAATTACCGATCGTGTGTACGCAGTATTAGGTATGCTTACATTTTCAATTGCCTCTAAAAATAGACTATGCAATTTGGCAGGTGAGCATATCTGAGCTGAACTGATACCACTAGGGTTTTGTTAGGGAAAAGAGAGTGAATAGCATCAACTATCTCTCCTTTATTGATATGTTTATTCAGTGACTTAAGTGGTAAAAAATGGTGGCAAATGGAACATGGTACATCACAAGCAGTCCTGGCTTGCCTTGACATTGCGTTTTGCGCACATGCGCTTTGTCACAGTCCTTCTAGCCCAGCGCCATCTTAGGTGAGGTAGGCAGGTACGGGGATGGATGTGTGTCTCAAGGCTGCTATGCCAGCTGACAGGCTTTTTTTATATGGTCCCACTGATCTTTGATGTCTGGGGGCTTTATAGTTTGCTTGGGCATTGAACTCGCTTCCCCAAGCTGCTGAATATCGCTGTGAAAGCCGGAGGTGTGCAAAACCCAGTCAGAGCATGTCCTTCTATGGGGCCACATGCCGGTGCACTTACCCCCCTCCATTTTCATCGTTCTCCCCTTTTGCTATTGTTCTTTTTATTTCTTTACCTGTACACCTTTTCCCAATTTTCCTCTTTCTTTCTTTTTCTTCTCAGGTGGGATTTCAATCTTCCTATACTTAATGCTACTTACATATGTTCAAATTTCTACTGGCATATGCTCTATTTAAAAGTAAATCATTTAAGAGAATAATTATTTGAAAGCAGAATTGGATAAAATTTGCAACTGCAATCTTGCATTGGATTGTTTGAATTTGTAAATATTTTTTTTTATATTTTTCGATATTTGTTATTATTTTTTTTTTTATGTGTATGAGGGTGAAGACTAATGATTTTATTGGGACAGGGCTGTGATATTTACATATGCTACCATCAGGTAAGATATCCATCTATGGATTGATGTTATTTGAGGTGCTATTTGGGGTATTATTGATAACATAGTAAATGATAATGTCAACAAGTACCCGAACTTCTTACTAAATAAATTATGTTCACATTGGAGTATGTTTTATTTTTTTAACTATTACTAGTCGATGGACCTTTTATGTCTTCCTTGAAATGCCAGCACATGTGAATATATTTAACCCCTTCCATACAGGGCATTTTTACCCCCTTCCTGCCCAGACCAATTATTAGTTTTCAGCGCTGTTGCAATTTGAATGACAATTGCGCGGTCATGCAACACTGTACCCAAATTAAATCGTTATGTTTTTTTCCCCCACACAAATAGAGCTTTCTTTTGGTGGTATTTGATCATCTCTGCGGTTTTTATTTTTTGCGCTATAAACAAAAGAAGAGCGACAATTTAAAAAAAAAACAATATTTTTTACTTTTTTATGTAATAAATATCACAATTTTTTTTTTAAAAAACATTTTTTTCCTCAGTTTAGACCGATATGTATTCTTCTATGTATTTTTGGTAAAAAAAAAACGCAATAATCGTATATTGATTGGTTTGCGCAAAAGTTATAGCGTCTACAAAATAGGTGATAGATTTATGGCATTTTTATTTTATTTTTTTACTAGTAATGGCTGCGATCTGCATTTTTTTTGTGACCGTGACATTGCGACGGACATATCGGACACTTCTGACACGTTTTTGGGACCATTCACATTTACACAGCGATTAGTGCTATAAAACTGCACTGATTACTGTGTAAATGTGACTGGCAGGGAAGGGGTTAACACTAGGGGGCGCTGAAGGGGTTAAAATGTTACCTAAAGTATGTTCTAACTGTAGGGGGAGGGGGACTCACAAGGGGAGGAGACCGGTGTATGTTCCTCTGTACTGGGAACACACATCAGTCTCCTCACCGCTGACAGGAGGTGGATCTGTGTGTTTACACACACAGATCCACACTCCTGCCGTGATCAGCGGTAATCGCGGGTGCCCGACGGCAATCGCACTAGTGCCCTAGAACACCGGGAACAAAGGACGTCATGTGACGTCCACTCTCATCGGCGAGGGGTTGCTGCAGATGTCAATCCCCTATGGCCCGGTATGGAAGGGGTTAAAACAATGTTGTATTTAAATATATGTTTTGATTTTTGGATATACATGTTTAAGATGAAATAGGATTATGTGGAAGGATTTAAACTTGCCTGTCTACCTACTGATGACTCTGGGCCCTAGGAGGTGAGGGGAAATGCATCACTGGGTAGAGTGTCCTCTCTGCTTGCCCTGTGCAATAAAACATGTAAAGAACATTATGAATGTTATTGATTATATTGATTATATGGAGTGTGCCTTCAATATTTAAAGTTCTACTGTTTGTGGAAAAAGGCAAAGCCTGGAGGGAATTCTGCACCAGTGATTGGTGATATGAGGTACTGGAGGAGCTTGAAAGCACATCAAGGGGATATTGTGAGGCATTTTTCTTAACCACTTTAGACCCGGACCTTTAGGCAGCTAAAGGACCCGGCCAGGTTTTGCGATTCGGCACTGCGTCGCTTTAACAGACAATTGCACGGTTGTACGACGTGGCTCCCGAACAAAATCGGCGTCCTTTTTTTGATCACCTCTGCAGTTTTTTTTTTGCGCTATAAACAAAAATAGAACGACAATTTTGAAAAAAATTCTATATTTTTTACTTTTTGCTATAATAAATATCCCCCAAAAATATATATAAAAATTTTTTTTCCTCAGTTTAGGCCGATACGTATTCTTCTACCTATTTTTGGTAAAAAAAAATGCAATAAGCGTTTATCGGTTGGTTTGCGCAACATTTATAACGTTTACAAAATAGGGGATAGTTTTATTGCATTTTTATCCCAAATTTTTTTTTACTACTATTGGCGGCGATCAGTGTTTTTTTTGGTTTACACACGGCTCTCCTTGTTCTTCGGCTCTGGGGACCAATAGCCGGACCCGGTCACAGAGCTTCGGACCGGGACGCGCGCTCGCGCCCGTTCGACCCACGGCTGGGCTTAAAGGGCCACGTACAGGTAGGTGGATGTGCCCAGATGTGCCATTCTGCCGACGTATATTGGCGTGAAGGGGTCTTTAAGTGGTTAAGTTCATATTTTTTTCACTATGGAAATACAAATATTTGTCTCTCGGTGCTGAAGGCTAAAGTACCTTCATGTGAAAGTTTCTCTTTGTCAGGATCAGTGTTATTGCTTGGGTCACCTGCTGGTGGCACTATTACTTTCAGCACCAAAAGGTGTAGTTCTGGTGGCCCCAGCGGGTGTCTTCTAGCAGATGGACGTCGTGACGATCAAGCTGCACCTGACGTGGAACTGCTGGGAGTATATAAGCCTGCCCTTCACTGAGGCTCAGGGCTTCAGTATTCCCTCTGTAAGCCTTGTCACTGCCTGTACCTGATCTGTTTCCTGCCCTGTCCTGGAATCCGTTTCATGTATCCTGTCCCTTAGACCTGTTCCCTGATACCTGCTTCCAGCTCCCCCTTGCTGACTGCTCCCAGTACCTGGCCTTCTGTTACCTTTTTCTCTCGCCCCTGCCTTGTTTCTGTATATATATATATATATATATATATATATATATATATATATATATATATAATTTTCTGTGTTTTCTTTGTATTAATTTCTTGTTTATGGTTTGCACGTGTGTCTTTATCTTAAATAAATATATATCTTTTTCCCTTACTTTGTGCCTAGTTCCTGCCCACTGATCTGTTTACCGTGTGCTGGATGCCTGCTTTAGGGCCGGCGTTTCTGTTTTCTGTAGTCAGAAAACAAAAAACGCCGGGTTGGAGTTCCTATACGAGCGGCGTAATTGTATTTCGCCGTCGTATCGGAACTGCAATTTTAAAAATGGCGCTCGGGGCGTTCCCGCTGATTAACGCCGAGAATATGCTAATCAGCGAGAATCGGCAATTCACGATCGTATTCGGGCCCGACTTTCCGACGTTTCCGTAAGAGATACGAGGCGTAAAGAAAAACCAGCCCCCTAGTGGAGTATCCTATGTTAAGTATGGCCGTCGTCATCGCGTCAAATTTAAAAATTTTCGCGTCGTTTGCGTAAAACGTCCGTGAATGGGGATTGACGTCATTGACGTTCCCTGACAGAATTTGGAGCATGTGCACTGACAGTCGACTCATGCGCAGTACGTTCGCCACGGGATCGCGCCTAGTTATAATAATACACGCCCCCTACCCGCCCAATTTGAATTCCGCCAGCTCATTTTCGCTACGCCGCCGCAACTTTAGGAGCAAGTGCTATGTGAATACAGTACTTGCTCCTAAAGTTTCGGCGGAGTAACGTAAGTGAGAAATGTTACTCTAAAATAAAGATTTGCCCATCTACCTGAATCTGGCCCATAGTATATACTGTGTGTGTGTGTGTGTAAAATATAAAACATTATTATTGGTTGGGAACTTAAAAAAAGTTGCTTGGCAAAGGTAGTCACAATAGGCCAGATTCACAGAGCGATTACGCCGGCGTAACAGGAGATGCGCGGCGTAAGTCTAAATTTGCGCATGCGTTTCAATACTCCGCATCCCCAAAACGAGATACGCAAGAAATCTCCTTTTTTTTGTCCAGCGTCATTTTGATAGACAGGCGCATCCGTCCGCGCAAAACTGCGCTAGACACACCATTGATTTGCTATTCAAATATGCTAATGAGGCAGTTACGGGGATCCACAAAAGAATGTTGGTGCAGCGCAGGCTACGCGCTGTGCGCAACAGCTGCACGGCCTGTCTAAAATTAGACCATATAAAAGGTGGTCTAAAATTAGACAATTCGTCTACATGTCAGAGAAAACAACACCGTTAGTGAGGAGCAGAGCAGTCACACGTTTTGCCCAACAATCTGTATGCCAACATGCCAGGGACAGTAGCTATACTACTGACTTTAGAGGAGCAAAGAAGGAGGAGGGCATGGAGGAGGGCACAGGAGAGGATATAACGCACACGCATAGACCTCTTTGGCATGAGTGATTCTGAGGTGTATTGCATCTTCAGATTCACCCCTCATGCCATCCTGGAATTAACCATAACCCTGCAGGATGACATCACCAGCCGAACACACCGCTCACATGCAGTGCAGCCACTGGTCAAGGTCATGGCAACACTCCATTTCCTTGCCAGTGGCTCTTTTCAAATAACAAGTGGAGTGGTGGCTGGGATGTCACAATTCTCCGTGAGCAGATGTGTGCACCAGGTTGTCCCTGCAATCCTCAGACGCATGGCCAACCAAATCATCAAACCAACCACTGAGGACCTGCTGCTGAAGGCAATGACAGATTTCTACAGAATTGCCAGATTCCCACGCACCGTGGGGGCCATTGATTGCACACATGTGGCACTCCAGCCCCCCCATGAGACAGAGCACATATACTGCAATTGGAAGCATTGGCATTCCATCAACGTACAGGTGATAGTCGATGCCCAAGGCCTCATATGGCACGTCCGTGCCAAACACCCCGGATCCAGCCATGACAGCTACATATACAATCAGAGCCCCATCCCAATGGAATTTGAACAGAACGTGTATGGGGACAGCTGGCTGGTTGGTGAGTGACATGGGTGGCAGGCATGACTGTCCCCCCCCCATGATGCACACATCACAAGGGGCACATGCATGACTAATATCCTCCTGTGTTTTTCCTTACAGGTGACTCTGCATATGCACTGGGACCCCATCTCATGACTCCTATCCGGAAACCCCCAAACCCCAGGAGAGGAAAGATACAATGAAGCCCACGCCCAAACACGTGCAGTGGTGGAGCGCACCTTTGGCCTCCTGAAGTCACGTTTCCAATGCCTGGATAAGTCTGGAGGTACCCTGTTGTATTCCCCAAACTTTGTGTGCCAGATCATCGGTGCATGTTGCATTCTGCAAAACTTTGCAGTGAGAAAGGGCCTGCAGATTGACCTATGTGATGACCTGACCCCTGAACCAGACAATCCCCCCTAACCGAGGTTACCCCGTCTTCTGAGGGAAGAGCAGCCAGGAGACAGCTCACATTAGGCATCTTTGCACGTTAAACACACACATTAATCATGGCACAATGAGAATGCATGCATGCACACCACTGTGGTTCCTAGTACAGACACATCACATCCTCATCTAATTGGATTAGCACAAGCCCACCATGCCGGGCTTGTGAGCAGCAACGCCACGCCATGGCTCCAATTATGTCACTGTACATTCATACACCATTCACACGGACCTGGGAATCACTTCTCCCTGGTCCTGGGGAACCCTTCTCTACCAAAACTGAGGGTGATACCCCTTTGACGGCAGGAATATCACCCCCACATTACAAAAACATTCACATCACAAAATAAAATGTCCAGCAAAAAAAAGGGGAAAAACAAATTAATGCCGTTGGCGTGAGCCACGCCTGGGGTGCCCACGGCCACGGCCCTGGCTCCTCAGGGGAGACTCATGGGGAGGGGGGGGTGATCCGGGGAAGGAGGAGAAGCCCCTGGTCTCTGCCCACCTGGCGGCCTGCCCTCCAAGGCCACGGCAATTCTGTTCAGGCCAGCACCTAGTGTTGCCGTGTTGGCCTGGATAGCCTGGGTGAGGGCCCTCACATCCTGTCCAACGTCTGCTGTTGTAGTCTGCAGTGCGTTTAGGCAGTTTGTAAGAGCCCGGGAGTGGCAGTCCAGAACCCAAAGCATATCCTTTATGGAGGACAGGCTCTCCTCCATTCGCCCCAAAGTCTGGCTGACCTGTCCCAGATGGCGGGTCTGAAGGGCCTGGTCCCTTCTCAGATTGGCGGGCAGAAGCTCGGCCACCCCCCTGGTCTTCTGGGACGACTTCCTGCCTCCAGCTGAGGCTTGTGGCTGGGGAGAAGGGGAGGCCTTTAGGAGAGGAGCCCTGTTGGGGGAGGAGTGGGAGGGGCTAGCCCTTATGGAGGGCTGGCTGCTGCCAGCCAGAGAGGAAGACTCCTTCAAAAACAGCAATCCACTGGCTGACATGACATCCTCCTCCTCCTCAAACTCCTCCTCCTCAACCTCCTCCGAGGACTCCGGCCTTGTCGGGGGGTCCTCATCAGGCTGGGATGGTGCGGTCAGCCCAGATGGCCCAGCACCCTCCTGCTCATCTGTGAATGACACAAAACATTTACAGGTTGGAGGATCCACACACTTGCCACATATTCCCTTTCACCCCCTCCCCCACACATGCTACACACCTGATAGGGAAAAAAACCTTACCTGACATCACGCCTCCATGACTTGAGTCATAGTCGGGCAGGCCCTCCACCTGTTGTCTATGAAAGGTCTGAGCCACCGCACGCTCCTCCGCTGTCAGCCTAACAGGGCATGGTGGGCCGGAGGTCATTGATCTTCTTTTCAATCCCCGACCATGTCCGGGTCTCCCCCCCCCCCCAATGCATTCACCTCGTCAGTAATGTTCTGCAAGATATCACGCCTCCTGGCCGGGGTGGTGTTGGCACTCTCCGGGCCGTGGAGGAAACGCCCATATTGGGAAATGGCCCGGGCAAGAATTTGTTTCTCCCCCAAAGTAAAATTTAACTTCCTCTTTCTCTCAGTCATACTCATACAAAAACTCTCTCCCAAACAATCAGCAAAAATCACTCACAAAAACAAGCAGGAAAAATCAAGCAAGAAAACAAAAAACTATCAACCAAAAAGTCTCACAAGCAGTCACCAAAAATCACTTTCAAATATCTTCTAACAAACACTAGATCAAACAGTCCACAAATATAACAAAGACAAATCACAACGTAACTAACAACAGAACAAAAGCACCTTGCTGTATAGGGAGGGATACAAAGGGATGTACTTTTGCAAAGGAAGTGCGTTTGTGTCTGTCTATTTATGCTGTCTGCGTAGTTCACTATTTCGCCCTAGTCCACTTCCAATTTCACTGATTGCGCCGTTCCCGAGTTGTGAGCATGCGCACAGAGGTGCTGACCATGGTCTGCTTCAAGCATGCATGCGCGACCCGGCCGGCCCTTCATTTGCATGGGGTCACGGCTCATTTCAATGTAACACGCCCACGTCCTTCCCAATTTGTATTATTCCGCCTTGCGCCTCTGAAATAACGTTGCGCAGGCGCAAATTTCTGCGTAAAACCGACGAGAATAGGGTGATTGCGCCGCTACATTGCGCCAGTCTAACGTAAAGGCGGTGCGCTACGCCGGTCCAATAATGCGCAGATGTACGTGAATCTGGCCCAATATGTTTAATTGTAACTATACAGGATTATGCAAATGTTTGTTTCCTCTGCTCAAATTGCATGGTTTGTTGATTTTCTCACTATAAAAAAGTTAACATAACCTCTGCAGGGAACAAACTTAAACATATGCTACTTCAAAATTTAAAGAACAGTTACTATTTTTTGAATGAATTTAATAGCCCGCAATAAAAAAAATACAACGTGTAAAACTTTGTACACATAAAGGGCCAGATTCACAGAGCCATTACGCCTGTCTAACTGGTGTTAGACTGGAGTAATTTCAAATTACGCGCGTTTTTTAGCTAGTCGAAAACCTCAAACCATGAATAGACGGCTGTGGGCTTCAATTCAACTGGATTACGTGTTCGTACGCCTTCGGATCTACGCTGCAATAAAATTGCGGCCACTGGGTGGACTTCCCGTCATTTTCCGCGTCGGGGTATGCAAATGAGCTTTTGCCAGCGATCCCCGAAATTACGATCTTCAATCGCAATCTCTTACGGCACCTTTAGTCATCTTTTATTTGCGTAACACTATACCAGCTTTTTGCTGCTCTAATATTAGACAGCCCATGTTAAGTATGGCCGTCGTTCCCGCGTCGAATTTCTACGTTTTCCGACGTCTTTTATTATTTTTTACGTAAGTCGTCCGGGAATACAAATGTTCGTAAACGCCGCTACTCAAACAACGAATGACGTAACGACGTGATTTTGCGCAATGCACGGCGGAAAATTTCTGAACGGAGCATGCGCAGTTCGATCGCCGCGGGGACGCGCTTAATTTAAATGCTCCACGCCCCCTAATCGCGTATTTCGATTACGCGGCGAGAAATAGACTACACCGCCGTAGCGTACGGGGAAAAATCTACCAGGATTCGGTGTAGAGCCTGGTAAAATACGGCAGCGTAGAATATTTCGATTACGCAGTGCAATATTAAGTGTATGTGAATCTGGCCCATAGTATTTTTAAATGCCTTTGGCAAAAATCACAAAAATGTGTCTTGTAGTCAGATAACATTTGTTCTATTCTTTATAATTCTTTATAAGGCTGTCTTAAGTGCACTGCCCTCAGGATTTCATTAACATGTAGGTTTAGGGACAGCAAAAGCCAAAGCAAAACCTTAGTTTATTAATTTTTCGCAGCAGTAAAAGCATATCGAAAACCCAAAAAAACTAAAATGAGTTACTGTATATTGCAGCTTACCAGTTCTTAGATGAGATGTCTCCTTTTTCTCTTTTATTTTCATTTAGCAATCCTGAAAATAACACTTTTGTCCCTAGATTGCTACACTCACTCCTCTACTGTATCTATTAAGAAATCCATTGTTTCCAAGCAGGCAGGACTATAACCATTTTTGCTTTTGCTTCTCCATTACATGGCAGTTAGGGAGTTTAGTATTTTACACATAACATTGTTTTATGCTTCCATTTAAGCAGACAGAAAGTGACAAAGACTCTGCGTCTCTGGCAAGATCAACCAATATTTTCTGTACTTATGGAACATATACTGAAAATGAAAAACCCATGAAGCCACCACATCTAATGCCACGTACACACGATCATTTTTTGTGATGAAAAAAAACGAAGTTTTCTGTGAAGTAAAAAACGACGTTTTTGAAACGTCACTTTTCAAAGACGATGTTGCATACACACCATCGTTTTTTTCACAAAAAGCAAGGTTACGTTCACCACTCTTTTCCATTGAAGCTCGCTTCATAACTAGCTTCTGGGCATGCGCGGGTTGAAAAACGTTGTTTTAAACAACGTTTTTGCTACACACGGTGACTTTTTGTGAAACAAAAACGACGTTTTGAAAAACGACACAAAAAATTCAAGCATGTTGGAATTTTTTTTTGGTCGTTTTTTTGAAGACAAAAAACGACGTTTTGCCCACACACGATCAATTTAAATGACGTTTTAAAAAACGACGTTTTTTTTCATTGCAAAAAACGACCGTGTGTACGCGGTATTAGGATCGGTAAACAGAAATACATTACGTTTTTTGGTTTAGTTATCCTTTAGTGACATATTTCAGATCATTGAATTGGTGGAACATCCAACTTCATTTAATCTTCCTTAAAAAATTTCAATGACTATGGAACATTAGCTCCCAAGATTTGCTGAAACATAATATAATTAATTTATTGTGCTGTATGTTTACAATACTTCCTATAGCACGGACTGCACAGCAAACCAAAAACATAATTACTTAAATTATTATTATTATTAAATAATTTTCCTTTTAAATCCAAACATACCTTTGACAAGTGTTACCAAAGAGTACAATTTTGTTGTGTTAGGCCACAAGATTTGCTACCTAATACCCGTATGTAAATTATGTAAATTATATAATTTGAATTTTGTAATGGAATTACATGGATGCTACAGTTTGCAGCAGCATTTCATGTTTAGTTTTATTTCAATAAAATATTGTGTTTACTTATTTTCATTGAGAAGGTCAAATTTTGCAAAAGGGCATTTATATGTTGTGAGGCACTGGCTGGTATGACTGTGGATAGCGTGCATGTCACTTAGGTTTCTCACATACACATGATGAGGGGCTTTAGGGTTTATTGATGTAGAGAAAATAAACTTTATGTTTTCCTAGAATGTTACCAAGTTTTGTTTAGGGTCTTGAAGCCCAGAGGCTTTGTGATACTTTGGGTGATATAACACTTTTATCCCTAGACCTGCATCTTTCCTGGTAGCCAAACCTTGCTATTAATCTGACCTGGGTGGGCGTATATAAATACAGGCTGCTAAATCTTCTGGTAAAGAAAATCAGAGTGACCAGAGTGCTGAATTAGTAAAGTGTAACAACGTTTATTTCCAAACATAATATCCTCATTTACATCAAGGTCAAGAACCAGCAGCTTCCAAAGTAGAAGGGGACACTGTGAGCAGACACAGACCCCTGTGACATGGAACTGAGCAGCTGGAGCAGCATGGATCCAGACCTGCCTGTTTTGCCCATCGGGCTTCTATTTAGTTTACGTATGTTTATGTGCCTGAAATAACATGTTGGTTTTCTTGATGTATACCAAGATAGTTATATGCAGAGCACAGGTGCCACCAACTGTTCTGTTTCTGGTATAGCTTGCTGTTTTGCATAGTTAATTATTGTATTCTCCTAGAATGTGTTAATAAAGTTATTAGGAACCAGTGCATTCTGGCAGAATTCTCTAGAGGAAGTGAGTCAGTTACCATTTTAAGACTCTTCAGCAAAGCAGTAAGGCTGTTTCTCCAATCTATCGCCATCACCTCTTAGCGAGCTTAACATTTTTATCTGTCTCGTTATAATAAATGTAAGATTAAAGAAATATGATATCTGAAGTTTATGAAGTGGAAAGGTTTAGCAATCTGTCCTACAGACAGAACACTGCAAAAACAGAGAGATATTGGCGGAGTCCAACAGCCTCCTTCTTGCTCTGGGATTGCAAGCGAGAATGGAATGTGAGCAGCTACAACCTTTTGAAGGGCTGGCTTGCTTTGTCAAATGTTCCCAGGAAGGAAACTACCTTGTTTTTAAACCAGCGGATGACAGAGGAATTAAGGAATCTGCCACAAGCTGGCAGAAAAATAAAAGGGAAGGACAAGCAATAAGCAATGTTAAGTTCAATATGACAGCAGGACTGGTGGGAAAAGCTTATACAACGGGGACAAAGCATAAAAATACATTATATTACTAAAAGTATTGGGACACCTGCCTTTACAAGCACATGAACTTTAATGGCATCCCAGTCTTTATGTGTACGATTCAATATTGAGTTGGCCTACCCTTTGCAGCTATAACAGCTTCAACTCTTCTGGGAAGGCTGTCCACAAGTTTTAGGAGTGGGTCTATGTGAATGTTTGACAATTCTTCCAGAATTGCATTTGTGAGGTTAGACACTGATGTGGACACTAATGTTTTTATGGACCTTTTTTTGTGCACTGGTGTGCAGTCATGTTGGAACAGGAAGGGGGCATTCCCAAACGGTTCCCACAAAGTTGGGAGCATGAAATTGTCTAAAATGATGGTATAAAATGGAGACTGCATGCCAGACCTTTTCATCCATATCAGTGCCTGACCTTGAAAATGCACTTTTGTAAGAATGGTCAAACATTCCAATAGACACACTCCTACACCTCTTGGACAACCTTCCCAGAAGAATTGAAGCTGTTCTAGCTGTAAAGAGTTGGCAAACTCAATATTAAACCCTATGGACTAAGACTGGGATGCCATTAAAGTTAATGTGCGTGTAAATGCAGACGTTCCAATTCTTTTGGTGATATAGTGTATATACACATTTACAATACATAAGAAATTCATAATAATGATTACCATCAACATTTTTGCATTAGTAATAAATGTCTTTCTGTAAGTGAGGATATTATGTTTACCGATAAACTTTGTTACACTTTACTTATTTAGTGCTCTGGTCACTCTGATTTATTTTTCAAGCTGCTTTGAATCCTTCCCAGACCTGGTTTACATGAGCTGTGAATTACAGCGTAACCTTCTATTCCTGTGATGGCTTCCACTCAGAGTTGATTGGACTTACCTTAAAGGCTAAGTTCACCTTTTTTTTCTCTAAAATCCAGCTCCCCTTGCTACCAATATACCAGTAATATACCTCTGTTGCACAAAAATAAAATATTTATTTGGTTTTGAAGACCAGGACTCACCTCCATGCATGGCTGTAGTTTGTAGATCACTTCAGAAACTTCCTGGTAGACAGAGGACACAGGACGGAACAACCAGTATGACCCAGGAAAGAGTTTTCCAGCTGTCCTCATTAGCACACCTTCACCCATCAACTAAGTTTTCAAAGCACTCCTGGCATTCTTCCATGTGTGAATTTGCCTGACGTCCCAAACATCCCTTCGGACGTGCTCAGGGTTCATGCTAAATTCCCTGGGGCCACATGCAACCCATGGGACTGCAAGTGCCTGCCAGATTGGATTGATGGTTTATTCTCCTATTATATTATTTTGGAAAATCTAAAAGATTGTAAAAAGATTGTACAATCAGCTTGTATAGTGTATGGCCACATTTATACACCTAAAGTTGCGCTTTTAGTGTCATCAATTGTTAACTACACACAAACACAGAAGGAAACACACATTTTGCTACATGAAAAAACAGGTGACAAATGCAGTAACACATTTACAAAAATGTGCTATGAGCTACTTTGCCAGGTGGAGCGCAGCCCATTGAAATCAACTGGCTGCCCTATGTGTGTCACTGGAAAAATTTGCTAAAAACATGCACTCCCACAACCCAGAACCATTTACATCTGTGTGTTTCAAAAAGCATGGCAAACTGCACATAAAATGAACGCTTTCACATGAGTTTTCTAAATGCTGCAAATGTGCATTGTGTTTTTGGTGTCATCACATGTTAAAGCGGGGGTTCCGCGGGTTTTCGTTTTTTTTTCTTGATGGTTCTGGCGCTCTTACCTTTTGGTACTCGACAACCCGTGTGTCCCAATCGTCTACCTGGCTGCATCGGTTTTGTCCCACAAACAATATTTATAAAATCCAGCGATGGACGTTTCCATCTTGATTGTGGGCACTCTGAAGCCCACAGGATGTTCTTCCGGGATACGGTGAATGCTGACGTCCCAGCATTCACCGCTCTATTCCACGCATTTGCAGTGTTGACGGCGAGCGTCACCATCAACACTACACAGTTGCCATAACAACGGCCGGCGCAATAAGCTCACACCCCCCGTTGTGAAGACACGTGACCCGCGAGAACATGGGATTACAGTACATCGCGTCTCCTGGGAGGCTCAACACTCAACGCGCTCGCTCAGGGAAAAGTAAATACACGCCCACTCCCGCGGGGAAAGGATGATTGACAACAGACTAAATGCGGCTGTCACGTACCTGATGGGAGACTGAGATGACGAGGTCGGCCTCTCTTGTATCTCCAGCCCTGGTACCGCTGGAGATGGAACAGAGGATACCAAGGGACAGAAGGAACATGAGTGCCTGCAGATGAAGGTTCAGACAGCCGTGGCGGGTCATACGGAAGCCGGGTCAGGTAGCAGGCAGGCAGCGAGGTACAAGCAGCAGGCGGTAGAAGCGTCAAATGGGTAGCCAAGATCAGAAACCGGAAGTCAGACAATAACAAAGTTCAAGATCAGGGTCAGGGCAAGTCGGGTCCAGCAACAGGAAGTAGGCAGGGTAACAGCAGGAATATTGGGTGCTAGGGTACTAGCTGAAGACCAGCCAGCAATGGGTCTAGGTCAGAGCACTTCCTTAAATAGGCAGTGAGTGCCAATTGGTGCTAGGGGCGCGCACGGCGTCCGTCGCACGCGTGTGCATGCATTGGCGCGTGTGCACGCACTGGCGTGCCCGTGTGTGCGTGCGCATGCGCGTTGGTGCGCCTAAGTATTTTAGGATGCCCGTGTGCGCGCGCATGCACATTGGTGCGCCTAGGACAGAAGGTTACAGTTCTCTTACAGCGGCATTACAAAGGTAAAGAATCGTCTAAAAAAAAAAACTGAGTGTGCTTACACGATGGCTAGTTGTTAGAATTAGACAAACATGAAATATAGGCTGAACCTCCCTTTTAACCACTAGGGAACCGCATGCCGTCAAATGACTGCGGGCGGAATACCCTATTGTTCTGACAGGATGTCATATGACGTCCTGTCATTTAAAGCCGCTAGGGGGCAGCGCATGCGCGCACATGTTGCATTACTGGGAACACAATGCACGTGCCCTGTGGCCGCGATGGCCGCCGGGCACCCGTAATTGCCCAGTAACTGAGCAGGGACATGGAGCTCTGTGTGTAAACACAGAGCTCCACGTCCTGTCAGGGAGAGGAGACTGATGCTGTGTCCCTTGTACATAGGGACACAGATCGGTCCCCTCTCCCAGTCACCCCCTCCCCCTACAGTTAGATTTTGTAGGCAGTATAACTTTTGCGCAAACCAGTCACTATACGGTTATTGCGATTTTATTTTTATTTATTTTTACCAAAAATAAGTAGAATTCGTATCGGTCTAAACTGAGATAAAATTGTAATTATTTTTTTTTAAAAATTGAATATTTATTAAAGCAAAAAGCAAAAAATATTGTGTTTTTTTTCAAAATTTACGCTCTTTTTTTTTGTTTATAGCCCAAAAAAAACAACGCACAGGCGATAAAATACCACCAAAATAAATCTCTATTTGTTGGAAAAAAAAGGACGTCAATTTTGTTTGGGAGACACATCGCATGACCGCGCAATTGTCAGTTAAAGCGACGCAGTGCCGGAAGCTAAAGTTTCGTCTGGACAGGACGAAGGTCAGGTAGGTGCACAGTAGGCAAGTGGTTAAAGGTTTCCCAAGTGTGACAAACACACTGAAAACTGCTGTAACGCACCATGCGTACTCCAAAAATTGTTCTGGAGCTTCTCTGGGGTGATTGTTGCACAAAGGGCAGTCTATTCTAGTGAATAGGCTGCCCTATGTGTGACGAGTGAAAACACTCCAGAACACACAAAACAATTGCATGCAGTAATGTGAGCTTAGTTGTGAGTCAGTGAATGACAAAGATGTGAACACTGAGTACCCCACTTGCAATCTCATCGACTAAATGTGGACTGCTTGTCATGTATGTCAGAGTAAACTAATTGCCTAATGCTGTGGTGATATGGTCCCTAACGTACACCCTCCTACCCACCTGAACAATCCATTCAATATGTAGAAAAACAGGCAGGCCCTTGTACTACATACCTGATGTGAGAGCTAAAGGAGATTGTATGGGAAATGGGTGGAAGGTGTTATTGTGATGAGGGGAGTGTGGTCCGGAGTGGTGAACACCCCCTATCACGCTCCCTCTTCTGTGATGCAACAAGGAAGTGATGGCTTCTGGTACATGACCTAACAAGAAGTGAATTCTGATACAAGCTACAGGAAGTGATGTAATCTGACAATTCATTCAAAGATACAACAAGACTGACAAGAGTCTAAATATTATGTGAATGAGGTAAGTGAGAGAAAATTACTATGGGAAGATTGGGTCAGGAATGGCATTGGAAAATTCCTCTATTTATTATGAAAAGTGAAATTCTACCCAAAAAGAAGAACTCATCATTTAAATCCCAGATGGTCTTGTAAGTGTGGTTTGATTCAGTCACAACCTGACCTTTTTTGCAGACTGATTAATATTAACTTTATGCTATGGATCCCCTTACTGTAGGTTTACTACTGCTTCATTGCCAATTGCATTGTCTTTTCCTCTGTACAGCATTTGCATTTTTGAGTGCTGAACATACACTGTATGTTCCTTTTGTTACATCTGATCGATGTTGCAGGGTCTCTCTCTCTTTGCTTTGAGAACCTCCTACTAAGTACAGGGGGTCTTAACTGAAGAAAAGCCGGCAATCTGGATATATCATCTGTGGTCTTTATTGTATCTTGGCAAGTATAAAAAGGACAAGCAGATGTGTTTCGGCACAAGCCTTGTTCACAGCTCTGTCCAAGAATGACAAACACAACATATATATATACACAAGAAAATGCCCTCCAATCAATCAATTCATCAAATGATGTCAATCAACACAAGTGGGAAACATTTGATACATGATTGTGAGAGAGGTTCATTACATATTAAATGTAAAAAGGACATACAATATGAAATAAAACTAGAAAATGCATTTCCTGCAGAAAATGTGTGGGAACGCTGAATAGCTGAATTGCTAAGCCCGCAACAAAGCCATTCACCAGAACCACTACACTATATTTAGGACATTCAAGCAATGTTCCTTCAGTACTTATAAAGCTTCTCTTTGATCATTAGGGGTTGTAAAGGTAAACATATTTTCCCTAAAAAGCTTCCTTTGCCCTAGTGCAGTCCTTTTTCACTTACCTCATCCTTCCATTTTGCTTTTAAATGTCCTAATTTCTTCTGAGAAATCCTCATTTCTTGATCTTCTGTCTGTAACTGCAAACAGTAATGCAAGGCTTTTTTCCTGGTGTGGAGAAAGCCTCTTGAGGGGGGAGGGGGCGAGCAGGATGCCTAATAACATACAGCTCTTTTCTCTATCTGCAATATAGAGAGTGTCCTGACTTGCCTGCTCGCCCCTCCTCCCTGCACTGATGTAAAGGCATTTTTATAGCGCTGTTCGCTTTATTAATGTGAATGGTCCCAAAAATGTGTCAACAGTGTCCGATGTGTCCGTCGCAATATCCAAGTCCTCACAAAATTCGCAGATCGCCGTATTACTAGTAAAAAAAAAAAAAAAATCAGAATTCTATCCCCTATTTTGTAGCCACTATAAACTTTGCGCAAACCAATTACTATACGCTTATTGCTTATTTTTTTATATTTTTTAACAAAAACATGTAGAATACATATCGGCCTAGACTGAGAATTTTTTTTTTTTTTTTATTGGGCTATTTATTATAGCAGCAAGTAAAAAATATTGTATTTTTTTCAAAATTGTCGCTCTTTTTTGTTTATAGCGCAAAAAATAAAAACCGCAGAGGTGATTAAATACCATCAAAAGAAAGCTCTATTTGTGGGAAAAAAAGGACGTCAATTTTGTTTGGAAGGCACATTGCACGACTGCGCAATTTTAATTTAAAGCGACGCAGTGCTGAAAGCTGAAATTTTGCGTGGGCAGGAAGGGGGTATATGTGCTTTATGTTTTTGTTTTATGCTATGGTACAGTGCCCTACTGCATTAAAAGTGTGTATGTTTGCTTCCCGGCTGCAGTGCAGAAGTGCAGAACAACCTTGTTTTGACCATTGCTGGGTATCTGTGTCTTGTGCATGGTTTTACTGCTGAACCTTTACTAGTTGAACCTATCTAATTACAATATACTGTATATAGGTTTTAACCACTTCAGCCCTGGAGGATTTGGCTGCCCAATGCGATTCGGCACTGTGTCGCTTTAACAATTTAGTCCGATATGAATTCTTCGACATATTTTTAGTAAAAAAACGCAATACGTGTATATTGATATGAGGTTTCGCAAAAGTTATATCGTCCCCAAAATAGGGGATAGTTTTATGCCATTTTTATTATTATACATTTTTTACTAGTAATGGAGGCTATCTGCGTGACTGTGACATTATGGCGGTCACATCAGACACTTTTGACGATATTTTGGGACCATTATCATTTATACAGCAATCAGTGCTACAAAAATGCACTTATTACTGTGTAAATGACACTGGCAGGGAAGGGGTAAACCACTAGGGGTGTGGAAGGGGTTAAGTGTGTCTTAGTGAGTAATTCTAACTGTGTGGGGGCTGGGCTACCAGTGACACGACATTAACTACTGCTCCCGATGACAAGGAGCAGTAGATATAGTAGTAGTGTCCTATCACAAGGCAGAACAGGGAAATCCCTGTTTTGCAGCTCCGTGACACGATCACAGGACACCAGCGGACATCGAGTACACGGTCACAGTCACGGAGCTTGGGGCTGGGGCACGTGCATGCCGGCCATGACGCACTTGCGCCCGCACATCGGCAGATTTAAAGCAACGTATCTGTACATTGCTTTGCGCAGCCGTGCCATTCTGCCGATGTATATGTGCAGGAGGCGGTCGGCAAGCAGTTAATATTTGCCATAAAACTTAAAACAAAATGCATAATACATTCAATATTTGTTCATAGATCACAGTCTATGGCGGCGTACACACGGCCGAGGTTCTCGCTGGAAACCAGCGAGAACCTCGCTGGAAGCTGCATTCCAGCGAGGACCTCGGCCGTGTGTACGCTCTCGGCGAGCATCCCGTCGGGAATCCCGTTGAGCGAAAAGAGAGCACGCTCTCTATTTGCTCGACGGCCCGCCTGGATGAATGGCTGGTTGCCATTCCCGACGGGCGGGTCGCCGATTTCGACGGCCGGCAGAGAACCTCGACGGGCGGAACGATGTGTTCTGCCCGTCGAGGTTCTCTGCCGTGTGTACGCGGCCTTTTAGTAATAAATGTTTTGAGAGGGAAAACATGTTTTTTACTTGTTTTCTACTTGTTTTCTGTTGCAAGACAAGAAACTATTGAGTTTGAACCCTGAGACTAGAATAGTAGGAACAGATTGGGTAAACTGCCTGTAGAGTGTTATTTTATATATTTGTTTATCTATACCTTAGAGTATATTCTCTATAAGAATTGTGTATGAAGCATTTGAAAAATGACATGAATAGTGAATAAAAAGATAAATATGTTTTAACCACTTAAGGACCGCCTACTGCACATTTACGTCGGCAGAATGGCACGGCTGGGCACATCAACGTATATATACGTTGATTTTAGTACCCAGCCGTGGGTCGTGGGCGCGCGCCCGCGACCCCCGGTCCGAAGCTCCAGGACCGGGACCGCGGGATTCGCGGACCCGATCGCCGCTGGAGTGCAGCGATCCGTCCCTGGAGCGGAAGAACGGGGAGAGCCGTGTGTACACACGGCTTCCCCTGTGCTTCTCTGTGGCCGTAGCATCGATCCCGTCATCCCTGTAATAGGGGGACGCGATCGATGACGTCACACCTACAGCCACACCCCCCTACAGTTGTAAACACACACATTAGGTCACACATCCCCTACAGCGCCACCTGTGGTTAACTCCCAAACTGCAACTGTCATTTCCACAGTAAACAATGCAATTTAAATGCATTATTTGCTGTGAAAATGACAATTGTCCCAAAAATGTGTCAAAATTGTCCAAAGTGTCCGCCATATTGTCGCAGTCACGAAAAAAATCGCTGATCGTCGCTATTAGTAGTAAAAAAAAAAAATGAATAAAAATGCAATAAAACTATCCCTTATTTTGTAAACGCTATAAATTTTGCGAAAACCAACAGATAAACGCTTATTGCGATTTTTTTTACCAAAAATACGTAGAAGAATACGTATCGGCCTAAACTGAGGAAAAATAAATGTTTTTTTTATATATTTTTGGGGGATATTTATTATAGCAAAAAGTAAAAAAATATTGAATTGTTTTCAAAATTGTCACTCTATTTTTGTTTATAGCGCCAAAAATCAAAAACCGCAGAGGTGATCAAATACCACCAAAAGAAAGCTCTATTTGTGGGGAAAAAAGGACGCCAATTTTGTTTGGGAGCCACGTCGCACGACCGCGCAATTGTCAGTTAAAACAACGCAGTGCCGAATCGCAAAAAGGGGCAAGGTCCTTTACCTGCATTTTGGTCCGGGTCTTAAGTGGTTAAAGTAAGCTTTCAATTTGAGGTTGGGCTCTGTTTTCAGATTTCAAGTCTGTAGCTACTAATACCCGCTGAAAGAATATTGGGAAGATTTATAAGGAAAACAATCATTTTTGTCCTTGAAGAATAAAACAAAGTCTGGATGTACTCACTGGTTTTGAAACCGTGTAACAGATATTTTATATATGCTAAAGTTACGGATTTATTTAGTTCAGTGAATATGGTCCAAGATTATTCAGATGAATCATCTGTTTCAAAAATCTATCTATCTATCTATCTATCTATCTATCTATCTATCTATCTATCTATCTTCGTGTTCGAACATCGGCTGTTCGATCGTTCGCCGAAAATCGAACAAAACGTCTCGTTCGTGCCAAATTCGAGTGACACCGCCACGGCCCATAATTCACTGCGGCATTGCGCGCTGATGATTGGCCAAACATGCACTATGACCCGCATGCTTGGCCTATCACAGCGCGCAAAAAACGGAGAGCCATAATTGGCCAAAGCCAGGGTGGCTTTGGTCAATTATGGCTCAGGGCTTTAGCCTGCAGGGCGGCCGCGTGTAGTTTGTTCCGGGCTTGTTCCAGATCAGATAGAGAGAGAGAGAGAGAAATTGTATTTTTTTCTAGCTAGATAGAGCAGGCAGGCTAGTCAGTTAAATTTACAGTGTGTAGAGGATATATATACATCCCAGGAGTTGTACATATATTTATACACTGTATAGTTTGTGACAATGGGCCAGATTCTCGTAGATCGGCGCATATTTATGCAGGCATAGCGCATCTCAGATGCGCTACGCCGACGTAACGTGTAGAGGCAAGTACCATACTTTCACAGCAAATGCGTCTAAAGATGCGGCGGTGTAATGTAAACTCCTCGGCGTAAGCCGGCGTAAACCCACAGTAGTAGGGAAATGAAGCGTGACCCCATGCAAATGAACCCCGGAACGAACGGAGCATGCGCCGTGACGTGGACCTATGTTCCCCGCCCGTCTGCGCATGCGCAAAACCACGCAGGGTGTAACTCGCTAAGATACGCGGCCGGCCCATTGCATAAATACGCACAGACATGCGCCCGTCATTCGCAAAAGTTCACCATTTTTTTGGGGGGCTGGTGTGAATACTTTTGTGGGACATGTCTGATCCAAGGAAGGAGAGGAGAAAAAAAAACTTCTCCCCAGAGAAGAGGGCTATTGTTATAGCTGCAATGGAAAAATATGATGCTCGGCTCCATGGTGCAGATAGTGCCAGCACCAGTAGGCCGAGGAGGGATGAGATCCTTATGAGGATTGCAGCCCAGGTCAATGCCCTCTGCCATGAGGTTCGGACACCCCAGGACATTAGCAAGAAGATGAATGACCTGCGGCGTCTGGTGAAGGGCAAGCTGGCTGCAATGAGTCGGCATGCCACAGGCACTGGTGGTGGGTCACCCTGTATGATCAGGCTGACTGAGGAGGAGACGGTGGTCGCCCGCTGCCTTCAGAGGGAGCAGGTGGAGGGAGTCGGGGGCTACGACTCAGTTGAGCCAGCCTTGAGGACAGGTAGGTGTGTTTTATATACTATCTGGTGTGTAGCATGTGAGGGTGGAAGGGAACATGTGACAAGTGTGTGGGTCCACCAACATGTGAATGTTTTGTGTCATTCACAGATGTGCAGGAGGGAGCGGGGCCATGCGTTGCTGCCAGTGGCCGTCCGATTCCATCCCCCTAGCATCCAGTCCCTCTGGCTGCCCCATTCGAAAGACAAGTGGCCTTGGTGGAGGGAAGTGGGCACACCTCAACGGAGGAGGTGGTTGAGGAGGGGGTTGTCCAGGGGGACGAGGAGGTGTACCTCATTTTGGAGGAGGCGCATGGGTTTCCCGGACCATCCCCAGCAACCACCCCATTCATCTCCAGCCCCTCAGTGTCCACCCTAACCTCTCCAGTCCCTCCGGTTCCTCCCCCCTCATCTCCGGCCCCTCAACTTTCTCCCCCTATGCAAGGGCCCCAGCCACTTCTGTGCCCAGGAAGGTGACTCAGAAGACGAGGGGTGTTCCCGAGTTTCTGCCGGAACAGCTGGCCAGGCATCAGGAACAGCAAAGTCGCCACATGGCCGAGGTCGTGGTGGAGATGAGGCGCCTGGCCGACAGCCTGGCCTCCTCGGGTCCGTTAATGGATGCCATTCAAGACGTCACTGGGAACAGCGCAGCGACGGTGACCAGCCTTGGGGAGCTGCAGGCGACCACATCAGAACTTGTGGGGGAGGTCAAGTCCCTGCGAGTTGCTGTACAGGCCCAGACAGCTGTGCTCACCCGCATAGCGGTGGCCTTGGAGGGCATGCAGGCAGCCAGGGAGGGACCTGGGGATGCTACTCCTCCACATGATGCCCCACCCCCCCCACCTGAGGCTGCCCCCAGGCAACTGAGGGCCAGGAGCATTGGCACCAGCCGGAGCCCACGCCAGGCCAAGTGATTTTTGATTTAATTATTTTTTGCTCTGGTGAAGAGTGTATTTTTTATTTTTGCTCTGGTGAAGAGTGTATTTTTTATTTTTGATACTGCACACGGTGCAGTGTGAATGTTGTGTGAATGTGGGGGTGGCACTCCTGCCAGTAAGTGGTGTCGCCCTCGGCCGTTGGGGGGAAGTTATCCCCACAGCTGTGTGAATGACGTGTGAATGGACAGTGACATCATTGGGGCCTTGACGCGGCCTTGCTGCTCCCAAGTCCTACATGCTGGACTTGGGCTAATCCAATGTGAGGTGGATGTGGTGTGTGTGATCTAGTGACCACAGTGGTGTGCATGCGTGCATTGTCTGTGTGCCATGATGAATGTGTGTTTAATGGTCAAAGATTCATAACACGAGGACCCTCCTGACTGCTCTTCCATCAGCAGACGGGGTCTCCTCGGGCAGGGGGGGGGCTGTCAGGTTGGGGGGGTCAGGTCATCACATATGTCAATCTGCAGGCCCTTTCTCATGGCGAAGTTGTGCAGAATGCAACATGCACTGATGATCTGACACACAAAGTTTGGGGAATACGTTAGCTGTGCATGTGCCCCTCGTGATGTCTGCATCATGGGGTCGGACAGTCATGCCTGACTCCCATGTCACTCACCAACCAACCAGCTGTCCTTGTACACTTTCTGTTCAAATTCTGTTGGGATGTGGCTTTGACGGTATATGTAGCTGTCGTGGCTGGACCCGGGGTGTTTGGCACGGACGTGCCATATGAGGCATTTGGCATCGGCTATCACCTGTACGTTGATGGAATGCCAATGCTTCCGATTGCGATATATGTGCTCTGTGGCATGGGGGGGCTGTAGGGCCACATGTGTGCAATCAATGGCCCCGATGGTGCGTGGGAATCTGTCAATTCTGTAGAAATCCAGCATTGCCTTCTGCCGCAGGTGCTCAGTGGTGGGTCTGATGATGTGGTGGGACATGCGTCTGAGGATTGTGGGGACAACCTGGTGCACACATCTGCTCATGCTGGTTTGTGACATCCCAGCCACAACTCCACTTGTACGCTGGAATGATCCACAGGCAAGGAAATTGAGTGTTGCCAGTACCTTGTCCAGTGGCTGCAGTGCATGTGAGCGGTGTGTCTTGCTGGTGATGTCATCCTGCAGGGCTGTGGTTATTTCCAGGATGGCAGCAGGGCTGAATCTGAAAATGTGATACACCTCCAAATCAGCCATGCCAAAGAGGCTCATGCGCATTCGGTATATCCTCTCCCGTGCCCTCCTCCTCCTTCTACGCCCCTCTGCATACAGTAGTAGTGATAAGACCATGCCTGCCCCTGGCATGTTGGCATACAAATATGTTGTCCTGTAAGTGTGATTGCTCAGCTCGTCTGTTATGGTGCTGCTGTAGCTGCTCTCCAGCTGACTTGCACAAGTCTGGTGCAAAGCTACCCCTGCTTTATGAGGGGTAACATTAGGCCGGACTTTCATCTTTCCGTGCACCGCGCATAGCCTACGCCGAACGCGCATAGTTTTGGGAATCGGTGCATCTCCCTCATTTGCATATTTGCATACTAATTCAATGGGAGCGCAAGATGCACGCAGCATACATATGCACCTTCGTCTCGCCAGCTTAAAAACTTTACGCCGGTCGGGAAAAGCCTTTTTTCAGGCGTATCTGGTTCTGTGGCTACGGTGCATAGATACGACGGCGCATATTTGCACTTACGTCACGCTTCTCCATATACGCCAGCGTAACTTCTTTGAGAATCTGGCCCAATGTGTATATAGTGTATTTAAACAATGTGGTTTAAATTCCAAACATATATAAACAGCGCTAGTATGTGGATGATCCACATAGGTGAACAAATTAATATAAAATGACAATAAGAATAAACAATTAATATGAACCCGTGAGTGAATAAAGTGTTTCAGACAAAAAGTTCATAGGTGTTTAAGAACAAAACAAAAGATAAATTATCTCAGATCTATAATCTTCAAAGTAATCTTCCACCGCACCCGATGTGTATAGTGAATCCTCCACCAGTTAAGTTGGCCGCTCGCCAAGACGAGTTGCCTGAAACTCACGTGTTTTGGCACAAAAGCATGAAGTATGTTTCTCAACCCATCAGGTAGAATTCCAATTCCACACATTGTGGTAGGTGAAATCCAAAATAAAGAAAGCCTGTTATCGGGAACTCCGCAAAAATAATCTCTTTTTAAATAGGCACGATCCCACGCTGGTGGTAACTTAAGCTTGCGATACACATTGTCACATTTATCTTATTTAAAACAGCAGCTGTGAATTTTTGTTTTCACCCATACCTTAGCGCAGCGGTGGGAGTCATCAGGGCGCGATCATTGTGACTACCATTTGTTTCATACACTGTATAGTTTAGTTAGATTAGTTCTTTCTAATCTGTCAGGCAGTTGATTGTGCAAGCTACAGTGTTCTCACGTGTTGTATTGCCCGTGTGCTCAGTGCACCTAAACCAACTTGCTGTATACTGCAAGTTTGCAATCTACTTTACAACTAAACCCACTTGGTGCATAGTAAAACAAAGAAAAAGAAAGCGCCGCTGAGTGATCTGTTTTTTATTTTTAACAATATTAGTAATCCAACACTTACATCTAACATATTCTGATGCAGTCTGGGGCGCTGGTATAGATGCTGCTGTGAGGTCTAGGATGGGAGCCGGAAGAACCATCAGTGGAGAAAAGTCTGCCGCTCGTAGGGGAGCCGACTCACACGTCCGTGTGTAGATGTTGTGCTCTCAGCTGACCGGCTGATCCGCTGGTCCATGACGTCACTGAGACGGTGGCCGAGGAGGGACACGGCACGTTTCAGAGCCAGCGCAGGGTGAGTGAAAGACCTGCGCACTCCTTTGTCAAGTGTAGTATAAGGAGGAAATAGGGGATGTGAGATATACATATCACATGGTGAGGCACCAACCAATCGGAAAGCTTAAAATACGAGTGACATAAGAAACCGGTCACACACCGGCTTCACACACTGCACTTGACAAAGGAGAGTGCAGGTCTTTCACTCACCTCGCGCTGGCTCTGAAAATGCATTGTGTCCCTCCTCGGCCACCGTCTCAGTGACATCATGGACCAGCGGATCAGCCAGTCAGCTGAGAGCACAACATCTACACACGGACGTGTGAGTCGGCTCCCCTCGGGCTACGAGTGGCAGACTTTTCTCCACTGACGGTCCTTCCGTCTACAGGCAACAGTGCTGGTCATGGACACGGTGCATCCTCATCAGCAAGTGGCTGTGGGACACGCTCGTCCTTGTTTTCGGCAGCTGGCCATGTTGAGCTGCAACATGCCGAAGACTTGGTAAAGTGGATGACCAAGCCATCCTCATCCTCCTCATCCTCTCTCACCCATGCTCAGGGTACTTTGTCTGGCAAAGTAGCTGCCAAGGCGTCCTCTTCCCTCTGCTCAATGGCATCACTTACTCCTTCCTTAGTCATACCATGTCCTCCTGAGGAGTCCTACGAACTGTTTGAACACAGTATTGGGTACATGCTGCAAGATGAGAAGCGTTTTGAAGGCTCCAATGATGGAACACAGATAGAGGAAGGCAGTAATGTGAGCCCAGAGAGAGGGGGTGCCCAAGAAGGACAGCAATCTGGCAGTCATCTTCCCTCAGTTGCAGCATACTGCCAGGTTTTCGTCAGTGATGAGGAGGGAGGGGATGATGAGGTCACTGACTCTACGTGGGTGCCTGATAGGAGAGAGGAGGAGGAGGAGGAGGCACATCTCCTAAGAGGCAGGATGCCCTCCAGGGGACAGCTTAAGTGCAGCACACCAACTGCATTACATCGCAGAGCTACGCCTGTGCAGGGTGCTGCTGCGTCTCAGCATTACTGCAAAAGTTATTTGGTGTGGGCCTTTTTTGAGAAATGTGCATCAGATCACACCATTTGCAACATATGTCTCAAGCGTATCTCGCATGGCCAAAACATCAACCGCTTGGGCACCACATGCTTGACCAGACATATGTCGACCTGCCATGCAGTTCATTGGCAAGCATACCTAAAAGACCCACACCAAAGAACAAAGCAGACCTCCCCTTGCCCCTCATCAGCTGGGATCCCCACCCCCACTATACCATTCCTATCTGAAGCCTGCACTGATAGGACTGAAGGTGTAGAATTAGGTGTGTCACAACCTAGTACTACATGCGTGCAATCTACTATCGTTACACCAATGGCAGATTGTACCAGAAAAATTCCCCCGCCCCAGCTGCTGCAGCGCCAAAAGAAGTACTCTCCGAGCCATCCACATGCCCAGCGGTTGAATGCTAGCTTAGCAAAATTGCTAGAACTTCAACTGCTGCCTTTTCAGTTGGTAGATTCTGCCCCCTTCCGTGAGTTTCCCAAACGCCACTTTTTCTCACGGAAGGCGATTCTGGCTCTCTACCACCATGTGGAAGGCAATGTCCATGCCTCGCTGGACAGGGCGGTCAGTGGTAAGGTGCATACTGAGGTGGCTGCGGATCCTGTCATCCTCAGTGACCCAGAGGACTGTGCCCCGATTGCCTCAGCAAACCTACGCCACATGGCCTCCCTGATCCTGCAAAGCCTGTGTAAGGTTCCTTGTATTCGTGCTATCAAGCAGAGGAATCATTACTGGCTGGCAACTCTCCTTCATCCACATTACAAGGGTACGTTTTCGGACCTTATCTTGCCGTCGCAGAGGAAGCAGAAGATGAAACATCTTCGGGAGGCCTTGCAGAAAGGTCTGTGCAACGCGTTCCCAGAGACTGGGGGGTTACCAAATCCTGGTCCTGTTGCTGAGGCTTCGGTGAGTCACAGAAGGAGCGGTGGAGAAGGTGGCCATCTGACTGATGTGTTGCCAGACAATTTTTTAGTCCGCAGCCCCAAGGTATGACCGGTTCCAGCAACCATCGCCAGCATCTGTTTTACATGGTGCGGGAATACCTAGGGGCAAGAGCAACCTTGGACACCTTTCCCACTGAAAATTCTCTGGCTTACTGGGTCTTGAGGATGGATCACTGGCTAGAGCTTGCACAGTACGCAATTGAGCTACTGACTTGTCCTGCATCCAGCGTTCTTTCAGAACGCACATTCAGTGCTGCTGGAGGCTTTGTGACCGATCACAGGGTGCGCCTCTCCACCGACTCCGTTGATCGACTGACCTTCATAAAAATTAATCAGGCTTGGATCACCACCAGCTAACAAGCACCTGATGCTGATCTAACTGAATAATTTTTTGAAATGTCAGATCCCTTGGAGACTGCCTATGCTGATGCTGAGTGACTATCCTGGTATTCTGACTGAATATTCTTCTCCTTCTCAATGATCTTGCTAATAGCTTGTAAGAACATTGTCGGTTCTGGGCACCGCCACAAGTGGCTAAGGCCCAAATGTTCCTCCCCTGTTTAACAGGGGAATGTAATTTACAATTTTTGATGCAATAGCTTGCAGCAGGCTCTTTGCTGCTCTACAACTAGAGTATCTGTGAGGGGGTTGCAGTGTTGTGGCACCAACACCAGTGCCTAAGGCCCAATTTTTGTGCCCCTGTTCAACAGGGGAGTGTAATTACAATTCTTGATTTAATATTTCACAGCAGGGCGTTCCAGCGCCCACCAAGACTAACTGTGAGGTGTGGCAACACCAACACCTAGGGCCCAAATTTCTGCAGCGTATATACGGCAGGCCACTACTTTTAAACATCCAACTTAAAAAGGACTCCTACTTGCAAACGGAAGTAGACAACAGGAAGTGAGAGGAAATCTACCCCTAGGAAGGGAAATTCTCTTCTGTAAAAGGTGTCTCCTGTTCACTGATGCTTTATCACAATCCTTGTTTCACAAAAAATCATTTGTCTTTGGGACAGAAAGTGATGTGCAATCTTCTGAACAGATGCACACAGACAGCAAAACAAATGTTACAGGGGTAATAACCCTTCTCTGGGCTAGATTCAGGTACGGAGGCTTACATTTTCGCAGGCGCAGCGTATCTTGTTTACGCTACGCCGCCGTAAAATCTGAAAAATTTGACGCGGTCCCGACATCCATACTTAACATAGGATGCGCCATCTTTTGATGGTTTATCTTTACGCCGGAAAACGCCTTACGTAAACGTCGTAAATTCACTGCGTCGGCCGGGCGTACGTTCGTGAATAGGCGTATCTCGCTGATTTACATATTCTAGGCGTGAATCAGCGGGAATGCCCCTAGCGGCCATCTTTAAAATGCAGTTAAGATACAACAGCATAATACAATTACGCCGCTCGTATCTTAGCTCAATCCCGGCGTATCTTGTTTTCTGAATACAGAAAAAAGATACGCCGGCGCATCTAAGAAGTTAAGCGGCTTCTCTAGAGATAAGCCGTGTAACTTGTTACTGAATCTGGCCCTCTATGTTTTCAGAAAAGCTTAAAAAAAGATTTTATGGCTGAAGCTACACTTTAACCACTTCAGCCCCGGAAGGATTTACCCCCTTCCTGACCAGAGCACTTTTTGTGATTCGGCACTGCGTCGCTTTAACTGACAATTGCGCGGTCGTGCGATGTGTTTTCCAAACAAAATTGGCGTCCTTTTTTTCCCACAAATAGAGCTTTCTTTTGATGGTATTTGATCATCTCTGCGGTTTTTATTTTTTGCGCTATAAACAAAAATAGAGCTACTATTTTGAAAAAAATGCAATATTTTTTACATTTTGCTATAATAAATATCCCCAAAAAAATATCTAAAAAAACATTTTTTTCCTCAGTTTATGCCGATACGTATTCTTCTACATATTTTTCGTAAAAAAAATCGCAATTAGCGTTTATTGATTGGTTTGTGCAAAATTTATAGCGTTTACAAAAAAGGGGGTAGTTTTAAGCAATTTTTATTATTTTATTTTTTTTACTAGTAATGGCGGCGATCAGCGTTTTTTTTCGGTACTGCGATATTATGGCGGACACATCGGACAATTTTGACACATTTTTGGGACCATTGGCATTTTTATAGCGATCAATGCTATAAAAATGCATTGGATTACTATAAAAATGCCATTGGCAGTGAAGGGGTTAACACTAGGGGGCAGGGAAGGGGTTAAGTGTGTTCCTATTTGTGTCCTAACTGTATGGGGGGTTGGACTCACTAGGGGAAATCACTGATCTTCTGTTCATACATTGTATGAACAGGAGATCAGCGTTTCCCCGCTGACAGGACCGAGAGCTATGTGTTTACACACATAGCTCCCGGTCCCCGCTCTGTAACGAACGAGCGCGCGTGCCCGGCGGCGATCGCGCCCACCGGGCGCGCTCGCGGGACTCGGGGGGCGCGCGCGCGCCCCCTAGCGGCCGCTAAAGATAAGACGTAGAGCTACGTGCTCTCGCGTAGCAGTGCCGACCTGCCGCAGTAATATGACGGCGGCTGGTCGGCAAGTAGTTAAAGAAGTACCAGTTGAAAATTACAGATTCTACTTAACAACAAACCTACAGTCTCTGTCTTGTTTGCACCACCTGTATACTGCTGTTCAAAGTATATAGAGCCAAAGGGGCTTGTAATGACCTGGGGGGAGGGGGGATGCTACCCATGCTATTTTTATCAGTGATTTTCATCCATATTGCAGGGACCAGACATTACATTAAAGCCACAAGCAGTTTTAAATTACCTTTTTCTTATAGTAATCTCATTTTGTACAGGGACAGTTCTAAACACGTGCCACTACTATAGACACCCAGCAGGTACGAAATTTAAAGGAATTTTTTTCAATTGATACATGTTCCCTGGGGCAAGACCCGGGTTCTCAAAGATTTTTTCCGACAATAACTTGCATATGGGGCATTAAAATTAGCACTTTTGAATTCGAACGCTCGAGTCCCACTGACGTCAATGGGGTTTTAAATGTCCGCGCAAACGGTCGGTCCGTTTGAAAGTTCTGGTGTGAATCGAACGCGGGGGTGTTCCGCTCATCCCTAATATATATATATATATATATATATATATATATATTAAAGGTGCATATTTATCCAAGATTACCTACCCCTTTGCCTAAATTCACATTTATCACAGATTTATTCTAGATTTACTTAACCACTTCTGCCCCCGACCATATTGCTGGTCAATGACGGGCCACTTTTTGCGATTCAGCACTGAGTCGCTTTAACTGACAATTGCGCGGTCCTGCGACGTGGCTCCCAAACAAAATAGAGCTTTCTTTTGGTGGTATTTGATCACCTCTGCGGTTTTTATTTTTTTGCGCTATAAACAAAAATAGAGCGACAATTTTGAAAAAAAAATATTTTTTACTTTTTGCTATAATAAATATCCCCAAAATGTATATAAAAAAAATGTTTTTCCTCAGTTTAGGCCAATACATATTCTTCTACATATTTTTTCATAAAAAAACGCAATAAGCGTTTATTGATTGGTTTGCGCAAATGTTATAGCGTCTACAAAATAGGGCATCGTTTTATTGCATTTTTATTAATATTTTTTTTACTAGTAATTGCGGCAATCAGCGATTTTTATTGGTACTGCGACCTTATGGCGGACACTTCGGACACTTTTGACACTGGCAGGGAAGTGGTTAACACTAGGGGGCGAGGAAGAGGTTAAGTATGTTCCCTTGGTGTGTTCTAACCTAAGGGGGGTGGGACTCACTTGGGGAAATGACAAATCGCTGTTCATACATTGTATGAACAGCGAACAGTCATTTCTCCCCCTGACAGGACCGGGAGCTGTGTGTTTACACACACAGCTCCCGGTTCTTGCTCTGTAACGAGCAATCGTGGGTGATCGCGACCACAGGGTACGCGCGTCGGGACCAGGGGCAAGCGGGGGGCGTGTGCGCCTCCGGTGGAGCGTACGCGCCCTTATTGGCTGCATAGCGAGATGACGTATAGCTACATCATCCCGCGCAGCCGAGCCAATCTGTGGCCGGCAGCTGGTCAGCAAGTAGTTAAAGTCTAAGAGTCTAAGGGTCCTTTGACACATACGGACCATTCAGATCCGCCTGTCAGGTTTTTTTAGGCGAATCTGAACGGGCTCTTCATATACCTCTATGTAGCATCGGATGTCAGCGGCGGTGACATGTCCACTGACATTCGATCAGCCCCGATCTGATCCTCTCTGCAAAAGTGTGACGGATGCAAACCCTATTTTGCATCTGTCGGGCGGATCGTATGAAAGCGGACAGACGGTTCAATTTCATCCGATCTCCCAATAGAGGAGAGTGGTCTCTGACTGGTCCGTTTCTGCACACGTGTGCAGAGACTGACTAGTCATTAGCCGGCTCAGCGGGGATCAACAGAGCGATCCCTGCTAAGCAAGCGGATGTTTAAAAATGGATCCTCATGGGATCCGCACATGTGAAAGGGGCCTTAATCTGTTTTTCATTATGGTTGGCATAGCACATTACTGTACACAATTTTTTGTAACGTATATTGTAAAGCTTTTTTTCATTTTTTTACATGAAGATCCTGCCAATAACATAATTTCCTGTTATGATTGGCAAAGCTAAGCCACTGCCTCTTATTTAGCAACAGCATTGTTAGATCATGTATTTGATGGACCTAATAAGCAGTCCAGTGGCCAATTGTATAACAGACCAGAAAATGCTGCTTCTAATTGGAAGGCAGTGATATTGTTAACTTGCAAAAAGGAAGTGTTTTTACAGACAGCTTCTTCAGCTAAAAATAGTCTTTTTTTTTTTCTTAGACTAAGATTGAAGTCTAATTTGAATTTAAAAAGACACTGCAATAATACAATCTGCTCATTATAGTCCTAAACAAAAGGCTAAACTTTACAGGAGATATTTTTTACAAAAAAATTGCTTTATTTTATTTGTTTGCCTAGAAATAACAGGATAATGGCATAATTGCATTTCTTTCTTTTTTAGTTTTTTGGCGTGTGTATTAAATTGAGATACCAGAAAAAAAATATTCCAAACTGATTTACAGTACGTCTGTAGTAAAGATTGATAATAGAAAATATATATGGCGTTTTTTGGGTAATTTTTAGGTAATATATATCAAAATATATCAGCAGTCTCTGCTTTTTAGCCAAAACTGATGTCATCTAATAAGGGGGTTATCTGCTTTTTAGAATCGAATTTCCTCTCATCCAGTATTCATTGAATGCATTTAATGGTGGGCACAGGAACCCTTTCTTTGTTAGAATGATAACAAAAAACATGTCTTGTAAGACTGGACTTTGAATACTTCAATCATATTCAATTTTATCAGCAGAAAGTGAATGTAAATTACTGAGGAATGAAGGAACTTGAAAGGGTGACAGAGAGACATTGGCCCTGAGCAGGAGAGAAAAATAAAGAATCACTGGCAGCATCATAAAGCATTAACTGCAGGATCTGCTGCCTGGTTGTGTGCCTCAGCCACTGGCAATGTCTTTGGCTAAGTTAATCTTCCATTAAATTGGTAGATGGATAGTAGATCTCAGAAAAGGATTTCTCATTCAATACTTTTGTGTCAGGACATGTGTTTGTATTCTGCAGTGCATGGTTTAAATGTTTCCGTATGCTTTATGTTTAAGTGCAGGTTCCGCCAATTTTTATTTAATTTTTTTTAAAAGCCAGCAGCTACAAATACTGCAGCTGCTGACTTTTAAAATATGGACACTTACTACTTGTCCAGCGTGCCCACGATGTCGGCAGCAGAGGCCGGTAAATCACTCGTCCCTTAGCTGCACCCGCCGCCATCCTCGGTGAGGGAAACAGGAAGTGAATCGTGCGCGAGTACACACCGTCACTGCTCCCCGCTCTTTCCTCGGAACAGTGTGTTTCCCAGAAGACAGCGGGTTTGGGTAGGAGCGTGACTGCTGCAGGAGTGTATTTCCAGAAGTGGGTGCAAATACCTATTTGCACCCCCTCCCCCCTGAAAGGTGCCAAATGTGACACCGGAGGGGGGAGGGTTCCGAAAAGCGGAACTTCCATTTTTGGGTGGAACTCCGCTTTAAGCATAACACCAAAACTTTCATATCAGTGGAAGTATGAAAAAGTATGTCTCTGTGAGGCATTAACAGCGCTATATGATATTATATCAATTGAACTCAAAAGTTCAAACTCTGCTTATATGAGGTGCAAACATCAACCAGGACAAAAAATCCTTAAAATGATAACTATCCTCAAATAATAAAAAAACAATATTAAAAACCGATATTACACATAAAATAAAATGACATAATATTCCACTGGTGATAACACGTGGGTGTTTTAAACAAAACACAGTCTATAACATTCCTTAGGGTAAATAGGTCTTGAAGTCTTGAACCAAAACCTGGATTTCCTTCACTTGTAGTCCCCCTCAAGGTTTTGTACTCACCAGATTGACATGGTGTTAAATGCCTTCAGGTGTTTTTAAATCTCCCTTCCATGATATTCAGATCAGTTCAGCAGCAATGTTTTTCTCCTCCCAGTGGATATGAATGGGATTAGGTGCGTGTGTGCAGCATGAGCGGTCATATGAAAATAAACATAGAGGAAAAGGGCGTATGCGCGAAGCCTGGCGGGACGGACATGCCGGGCTAGAGCTCCGCTCCGTGAAGGAGAATTCCCGCCGATATAGTATCGAAAACCAAGGCGAAAACGAACAGGGATTCGGTACAACTTTCACAGAGGTGAGGGACACTTTTTATTCGAAAAATGGTGCTGGGAAGAGCAAGAAACAGGGACAAAACGAATCCTGTCAGCGGCGCTCAGCTGGCTAGGAACGCTGCAAAGAAAGCACCTGTCCCCTCAGAGAGCCACACCTCAGTGAAGGCACACCAAAGCACAGCCAAAGCTGCTAAAACTGCTGCACTTATGGCATCCCTCAGAGACTTGGACTCAGACAGTGAGGAGGAAGACAGAAATGTGGGAAAACTATCTACATCACAGGACATCACAATCCCCTCAGGTATTTTAAAACAATTTGAAAGAATGCTCCATAAAGCCCTGCAAGTCACCTCAGACCAGATTACAGCCAACCTTACCAAGGAAATCAGGGAGCTGGGTAGCCGCACGGAAGCCCTGGAAACTAGAGTAGAAGAAATAGAAATATACACCCAAGAATGCCTGTCAGAAATTGAACACTCTCAAAGAAGAAAATTTAATACTGCAAAGCAGATTGGAGGACTTCGAGAACAGGGCCAGGAGGTCTAACCTAAGGTTTAGAGGTATCCCTGAGTCAGTCACAGACCTGCAAGCCACTACTCTGGCATGGCATTGTGCCAAGAGCTTCTCCTGGGATACCGGGTAGAAAGGCTAGAAATGGGACAGAGTACATAGGGCACTCACCTCTAAGAAAGCTGACGGTCCCCCTAGGGACATAATAGCAAAATTTCACTTCTACAAGACAAAAGAACAAATACTGGAAGCCGCCTGAGGAAAAGAATGTCTATCATTTCAGGGCCACAAATACCAGATCTTTGCAGATATATCACAACTGACTATAACTAAAAGGAGGGCTATGAAGCCTCTCCTAATGGAGCTACAAAACCGCAATATAAAATACCAGTGGGGTTTCCCCTTCTCACTGCGATTCACCTATCAGGGGACAAAAATTGTATGCAGAACACCAGACCAGCTTCACCAAGCTCTTCTAGACTTCAAGTTAATCGACAGGCCAACCTCAACAAGTACAACACGCAGGAGAACAGCATCCTCCTCTCCACGCAATGATTCACCATACCACAAACAAAATAACGGCGTGCAACAATCAAGTAAACGTGGCAGATTCATGGACCAGCCCCAGGAACAAGAAACAGATACTATGGACTGAACTTTCTATACAAGAGCATTCTAACAATGCACTTCTCTCTTTACCCAATAATCCGATTAATCTGGCACCCCAATCTGACTCTACCTCTGCACAGGAGGCCGCAACACCCCACCAAATTCGACCTCACTTTTCTATCCAACCTATAGCAGCTCCCCCCCTCTTTTTTTTTTTTTTTCTCACGATCTAGAACTCCTAACACTCACTTACTAAGCATCTAGCCACTTTATATGGAATGGGGCAGAAACCCACTGTCTTGACACATCCCCTTGCAGCACTTTCACATAGATGCTCTCCCTAGTACCACTTATTCCTGCCCTTAGATTGGAAGTAAAGCAACCCCGCCTGCACACCTCAGGCCCCCATCTAAGCTATGCTCCATTTATTTAGAAATGCTCTCCCTAGGGCACTGCTAATCAAACACCCTACCCTCATCAAGCCGACACTCTTCAGCAACGCAACCTCAGGCACCCTGAGGGGAGCCTGAAAGTTTTATCTTTTGCCTTTTTGTTTCTCTTTTTTCAGTATGCGGGTCTCCGATGCACGGAAACAACATGCGCCACCTTAGACCCTCCTCTGGACCCGGCAATATTATGCCGGACCTAGACGTGGGCATTTTTTCCCCTGAAGGGAACTTGTTCTCCCCTTCACGGGCCAGACTTGGACACTCAGTTAATATAAAGTTGTTTAAGAATTTTATGTCTTATAATGTTTTCTATCTTTTTTTCAAGGATAATATTTTTGACACCCCCCCCTTCCTTCTCCCTTCCTGTCTGCATGGGCTGGACCGGGACATCGCACCGCAACCGCGAACGCCCAAGGTAAGATTTTCATGATGGTTTGGCTGCCATGGCTCCGTTAAACTTGTTATCGCTCAACGTACAGGGCCTCAATGTTCCTCAGAAACGTTCCAAGGCATTTAGACACTTTCAGGCTAAGAAAGCACATATCGTTTTTTTTGCAAGAAACCCACTTTACCCCTCAATCCACTCCTAAATACTATAATGCATCCTACCCACAAGTATACACAGCATCCGCCTCTACCAAAAAGAGAGGCACCCTTATTGCATTCCACAGATCAACACCCTTTACCTTGAAGTCAGAAATAAAAGACCCAGAGGGACGCTACCTAATCCTAACAGGGCACATAATGGACACGGTAGCGACGGTAGTGTCATACTATGCGCCTAATCAGAACCCATTACCATTCATGTCACATCTCCTCCAAATCGTCAACACACACAAGATGGGAGCTCTCTTCATGTGCGGTGATTCTAACCAGGTTATCCTCCCTTTATTGGATAGAACCCTTACCCCCAACAGCCAATACAGATAAGGGGTCCCTCCCCAACCTATTATCTAAACATAAATTGGTGGACACTTGGAGAGAATCCAACCCAACGAAACGTATATATACATACTACTCAACCCTCATAGATCTTCTAGCCGTATTGACCATATTTTTACTACCATTGGAATGTTGCCAGAAGTACTTGATTCTAGCATCATTCCCATTCCCTGGTCCGATCACAATGCAGTCTTCACAACTTTCTCATCCACAATTCCTAAGAATCATGACCCTACCTGGTATCTCCCAGAAGTTCTTCTTAAACATCCCGTCCACTGTTCCGCAATTGAGCAAAATTTAAAAGAATATTTAGAATTCAACACTGACCCAGAAACATCTCCCCTCACACTCTGGGAAGCCCACAAGCCTGTGCTTAGAGGTTTTCTTCAAAGACAACTGGGAATTCATAGAAGAGAACGCTTGCAGTTAGGGAGAAAATTGGAAACAGATTACAACTTAGCTTTCCTAGCCTTTCAGCAGAATCACTCCCCCAGCACCAAAGCACGCTTAGACGAGACCCGTCTGGAATATGACCTTTTCCTTACGAATTCTGCTATAAAAACTATAACCAGGTCCAAACACTCCTACTATAAGAACTCCAACAAACCAGGATCACTCTTGGCAAGAGCTCTAAACTCGATAAACAAGTCCCATAACCCAGTAAAACTGAAAATAGCGAAACAAAACCTCACCAGCAACCCCATCAAAATAGTGCAGAAATTTAGCGCCCACCTCAAAAAATTACTTTCGGAATCAAATACCTTTAATAAATCGGAAACTGACTCCTTTTTTTCACAATTACAACTCCCGCAAGTGACAGGAGCCCAAAGAACAGAATTAGAGAAACCAATAACACACGATGACGTCATGGAGCTATAAAAGAACTTAAGTTAAATAAAAGACCAGGTCCCGACGGGTTTTCAGCCAGATACTACACAAAACCTTCACTAGCATAATCTCCCCCACTTTAGCAGATGCATACAACGACCTCTTAAAATCAAACTCCTTCAGGCAGGAATCACTAACAGCCACGATCTGCATGATCCCAAAACCACACTCTGACTCCACCCTTAGCGAAAATTACCGCCCTATATCCATGTTGAACACAGATATTAAACTCTTAGGTAAAATTCTTGCCAGCCGCCTAAACAAGATTTAGGATCATTGATTCATTCACCGGGACCAGGTGGGTTTCATGCCCACTAGACAGGCAGGGGATAATATTCGGAGGGCATGCTTGCTTGCTCATTCAGCAAGGCAAGGCGAGGAAAATCCCAGCCTGCTTCATATCTCTGGACATCAAACAGGCCTTTGATTCCGTCTCGTGGTCCTACATGGAATATACCTTACAGAATTGGGGCTTCGGTCCAAATTTTAGAAATTGGGTTATGGCACTGTACAACAATCCAAAAGCTTACGTCAAATACGCAGGTTACAAATCTGATACGTTTGCAGTCCAGAGAGGAACAAGACAAGGCTGTCCCCTATCTCCTTTGCTGTTCACCCTCCTGATAGAACCCCTAGCCCAAAGAATTAGATTGGACCCTAAGATATTAGGCATAGAATTGGGTGGGTTTTAAACATAAATTATGCCTCTACGCGGATGACATTTTACTTTTCTTATCCTCCCCCCAAGTGTCCGGACCTAACCTCATCCCAATTCTGAATCATTTCGCAACTATATCAGGTTTAGCAATTAATCCTAAAAAATGTCTTGCCCTAAACATTTCATTATCGGACACAGAATTAACAGCTACCAAATCTGGACTCCCCTTTAACTGGCCCGGGAAAAGCATCCCCTATTTAGGAATCCACCTAACAGCAGAAATAGCAAGACCTATTCTCGTATAATTACCCCATACTGTTAAAGCATATATCAAGTCTACTGAAATCTTGGACGCAACTTCCCCTGTCGTGGTTTGGGAAATTAAACGCAGTAAAAATGACAATATTGCCGAAGCTCCTATACCTTTTTAGAGTACTCCCTATACCAATCCCGGCATACTACATGAGAATAATCCAAAAACGGATCTGTATCGTACAGACGGAGCAAGTTACACCCGGGACACATCAGTTAGAGACGGAGCGGAGACGCCAGGCTATCTGAGTGAGCAGTAACTTTGTAAACCGTTGAGCACACTACTGTTTTTATCTTGTAAGCATATCTTTTAAGCAGGGGTATTTTTTTACAATAAAGACAGAATTACACTATGTCCTCTCCCTCTATGTTTATTTTCATATGACCGCTCATGCTGCACACACGCACCTAATCCCATTCATATCCACTGGGAGGAGAAAAACATTGCTGCTGAGCTGATCTGAATATCATGGAAGGGAGATTTAAAAACACCTGAAGGCATTTAACACCATGTCAATCTGGTGAGTACAAAACCTTGAGGGGGACTACAAGTGAAGGAAATCCAGGTTTTGGTTTATTGCACAATCAAAACTTCAAGACCTATTTACCCTAAGGAATGTTATAGACTGTGTTTTGTTTAAAACACCCACGTGTTATCACCAGTGGAATATTATGTCATTTTATTTTATGTGTAATATCGGTTTTTAATATTGTTTTTTTATTATTTGAGGATAGTTATCATTTTAAGGATTTTTTGTCCTGGTTGATGTTTGCACCTCATATAAGCAGAGTTTGAACTTTTGAGTTCAATTGATATAATATAACATCATATAGCGCTGTTAATGCCTCACAGAGACATACTTTTTCATACATTCTTTACTTTTATAATAGCTGCTTTTTCTGCATACAAATTCTTTTAATCTATTAAAATAGAGGACTAGTCCATTGAGCGCTAGGATCAGTTTCTATCTTAGGATATATTCTGGTATTTCTTTTTTACATATCAGTGGAAGTATTTCTCTTTTTTATAAATGTTGATTTGTTTTATTTATGCAAAAGCAATACAAATGTATCACTATCAAATGATGGATCGATCACATGTAAGCAAACCGGCATCACATCCGGTTCCTCTCTCCCCTCTCTGTACCGATCGGTACAGTGTGAGAGGAGAGGGACGAGATTGGTCGCAGCTCCTTGCTCATTGCAGCCACAGCCATCCATCCATCCATGCTCAGCCATCCCTTAGTAATACTCAGCCAGCCATGCTTAGCCATCCCATCCATACTCAGCCATACCCAGGAGTATCCAGCAATACCCAGCAGTACCCAGCCATACCCAGCAGTACCCAGCCATACTCAGCCATACTTACTAGTACCCAGCTATACCCAGCTGTACACAGCCATACTCAGCGGTACACAGCCATACTCAGCAATACCCAGCCATACACAGCAGTACCCAGCCATACTCAGCAGTACCCAGCCATACTCAGCCATACCCAGCTGTACCCAGTCATACCAAGTAGTTCCCAGCCATACATAGCCATACCCAGCAGTAACCAGCTATACTCAGCAGTACCCAGCCGTACCCAGCAGTACCCATCCATACTCAGCAGTACCTAGCCATACTTAGTAGTACCCAGCCATATTCAGCAGTACCCAGCCATACTCAGCAGTACCCAGCAGTACCCTGCATTTTCATTTTCTTTACACATTTTCCAAAAACTTGTCGAAAGACTCATTACGCCTCATAGATTATACGTTGGGTGTTTTCTTTACAAAATGGGGTAATTTTTGGAATGTTCCCATTATCCTGGTGCTCCAGGGCCTTTAAAAGTGCAAGAGGTAGTCAGGAAATGATATGTGTAATTTATGTTCCAAGAACGCCTAAAGGTGCTCCCTGCATGTTGGACCTCTGTATGTGGCCACGCTGTGTAAAAGTTTAACGCATGTGGTATCGCCATATTCAGGAGGAGTAGCAGAATGTTTTTTGGGGTGTAATTTGTGTTATGCATATGCTGTGTGTGAGAAATAACCTGCTAATATAACAATTTTGTGGGAAAAAGAAAAGAAATATAGATTTTGCAAAGAATTGTGGGAAAAAATTACAACTTCAAAAAACTCATACTGCCTCTTACTAAATACATTGGAATGTCTACTTTCCAAAAAGGGGTCATGTGGGGGGTATTTGTGTTGTCTTGGCTTGTTAGGGTCTCAAGAAATGAGATAGGCCATCAGTACTTCAAGGTGTGATCAATTTTTAGAGATTGGATTCTGGACTCTATAACTTTCACAAAGACCAAATAATATACACCAATTTGGGTTATTTTTACCAAAGATATGTAGCAGTATAAATTATGACCAAAATGTATAAAGAAAAATTACTAATTTGCATTTTATAACAGAAACAAAGAAAATTTCATTTATTTTACAAAATTTTCCACATTTTTTTCATTTATTGCGCAAAAAAAAAAAAACTTGCAGTGATTAAATACCACCAACAGAAAGCTCTATATGTGTGAAAAAGGGACAAAAAAATGATATGGCTATAGTGTTGCATGAGAAATTGTCATTCAAAACATGAGAGCACCAAAAGCTGAAAATTGGTCTGGTTAGGAAGGGGGTTAAAGTGGTTAAGTGGTTAAAGCATTTTAGACATGTATTACAAGCATTTTACAGCTTCAGGCATTTTTGTCAAGGGGGAGGAGAGGGAGAGAAAATTAAGGGTGGAGAGCTGATATGTGAGCATTTTGAGAGTGTTTTATAAGCATTTTACAAGAGTTTTCTGTCAGGCGTTTCTATTAAAGTCTATTTGGCAAAAAAAAAAAACACTTGTAATCTGCCAAAAAGAAGCTCATGTACTTTTTTGAACTTCAGATGTTTTGCCTTAGGTGACAGAATGCTCATATGTGAACAGGTGCCATTGGAATTAATCGGTTTTGCTTGTTGGGCATTTTGGAGCTACAGAGATAAATGTTTTACAAGCTGAAAAATGCTCAGGTGTGAACAGGGCCTAATTGGCAAAATCAGTTAGGTTGCCTTACTCTACCTACTCATATACTATACATTTAAAAATTACAGTTGTCATAAATAATCAACAAGAGATATGATTTTATCTATATGCATATAGACATGCAGACAATTATGAAGATTATCAATATCAACTCAAATTCATAGTATATGCATGTACTACAGTGGTTCTCAACCTGACGGTCGGGACCCCCTCGGGGGTCGAATGACAATTTGCCAGGGGTCACCAAACCTTGGGCTGTTCCTGAAGCCCCAGCCCAGCTGGGCTGTTCCTTGAGCCCGTGGCTGCCCACTCAGCTTTTTCGCAGCCACCCATTCAGTTCACGGCATGGCTGGGGAGCAGAGATTAGATGTCAGCTGACTGGTGAGGAATGGGAAGGGCTGGAGGAGACCCTATCTCCTAAATTTTGACTTAGGTGTCACTGCTGCGAGACACCACAGAGCTGGAGACACAGTGAAGCCGGAGACACAATGAGTAACACTTCCTGTGATTAGAGTTGCCATTAAAAGTCTCCACTACAGTTCTCAGATCAGCAGATGATCTTGATCAAGAGCACCTAAGTTGGCTGATCAGCAGAACTCCCCCCAGCACTGCCACTCATCTCATTACCCCTACACCTCCACCAAGGAGTAAGAGAAGGAATACATGGAAGGGAGAGGAAAAGAGGGGGAGGAACAAAGAAAAATCGAGAGAAAGAATACGAAAAAGAATACGCAAAAGAATAAGAAAAATAACAAAAAAGATGGCTAGAGAGAGGTATGGGGGAATAGGGAAAAAAAAGAGAATAAAAGGGAAAGAAAGGAGAACATGAAAGAGTGGTACATCCGAAATTGTACCATAAGGGGTTTTAATAATGTAGAAGTGGATGGGACTCGGAGCGCTAAATATCCCTGGGTTAGGGGTGAAAATGACTTGTCTTGCCTTGGGTGCTGACAACCCACGCTACAAAAATGTTACTGTTAGGGGTCCCCACAACTTGGGAAATTTAATCAAGGGGTCATGGCACTAGTGAGGTTGAGAACCACTAATGTTCTAGCTATAGCACACATGTTGATCAAGTTAATGTACATTTTTTAGAACCAAACCAGTCTGCACAACTGTTTGCAACAATGTATACATATACATATAAACTCAAAAGAACTCCACTGTTTGACAAAAACATGACACATAGGTATAGTAAAAGCCATTCCTGAATTGACACACAGCCCTTCTTAGGCTGTAAATCATCAATTCACTATGTCCACACCAAGGAAAATTGGAAAATAAAGCTGCATCATCTCTGAGGCGGCGTACACACGATCGGACATATCCGATGAAAACGGTCCGCGGACCATTTCCATCGGATATGTCCGATCGGGAGTTTGATCCGATGGCGTGTACACACCATCGGATCAAATTCCCCACCGCCGGACGGCGCGGTGACGTGGCGGTGACGTTGACGCCGCCGCGTCACCCGCCGCCACGTCACCGCACCAGGAAGTATAAAACACTTCCGCGCATGCGCCGAATCCATTCGGCAGCGGCGCGGCGGCGGTGGGGGCCGACATGTCTGCTGGTAAGTGTACTAACCAGCAGACATGTCGGGCGGACAGATTCCACCGGATAGATTTCAAAGCTTGCTTTGAAATCTGTCGGGTGGAGAAATCTGTCCGCTAGCCCATACACACGAGCGGAGATGTCTGCTGAAACGGTCCATCGGACCGTTTTCAGCGGACATATCCCCTCGTGTGTATGCCGCCTTAGAGAATACAGAGAAGTAATAGAAATTATGTCACTATGAACTGTAATATCAAATAATGACACAAAATGTATCTTTATTTATGCACATGTACTGTATAACATATCTTCATATATTATTTAAAAATGTTTTCTTATTTACCAGGCATACAGAATAAGAATATTACATTTTTTATTTTCCTGTTTATACTATTGCCATTGCAACTTAAATTCACAGAGGGTGTAAATATACAGTATAAGCCTATTTACACAGGGACAACACAACTTCCAGCGCGACTTTGGGAGGCAACTTGAATACGATTTGAGTATGAATCACAGCGTGAGTTGGGGCGACTTCAGCGTGACTTGGGGCGACTTACAATGTGACTTGAAGTCGCCACCAGGAGGGGAACTTCATGTCAAATTTTAAATAAAAAACCGGCATGGGTTCCCCCTCCAAGAGCATACCAAGCCCTTAGGTCTGGTATGGATTTCAAGGGGAACCCCCTATGCTGAAAAAATGGCATGGTGGTACCCCCAAAATCCATACCTGACCCTTATCCGAGCACGCAGCCCGGCCAGTCAGTAAAGGGTGTGGGGACATGCGAGCGCCCCCCTCCTGAACCGTACCAGGCCGCATGCCCCCAACATGGGGGATAGGTGCTTTGGTGCCCAAAGCACCTTGTCCCCATGTTGATGGGGACAAGGGCTTCTTCCCGACAACCCTGGCCGTTGGTTGTCGGGGTCTGCGAGTGGGGGCTTATTGAAATCCGAGACCCCCCTTTAATAAGGGGGACCCCAGATCCCAGCCCCCCACCATATGTGAAAGAGTATGGGGTACATCATACCCCTACCCATTCACCTGGGGGGGTAAGTGTCTAGAAAAAAACACACTTGACAGGTTTTCAAAGTAATTTATTAGTCAGCTCCGACTTCGGGGGTCTTTATCAGACTTCTCCGCCCTCTTCCCCTGCTCTGCGATTCTTTCTGCCTTCTGCCGGGCACTGCTATCTTCTTCCAGCCCTTTTACTAGCGGTGGCCCGGTCTTCTCCCTTCTTCCGACTTCGTGGTCTTCTTCCGACTTTGCCGCTCTCTTCTCCTGCTCTCCGGTTCTTTCTGCCTTCTTCCGGGCACCGACATCTTCCTCCAGTTCTTTTACTAGCAGCGGGCCGGTCTTCTGTGTCGTCTTCTTTCCTCTTCTCTTCTTCGATGTTGTCTCCCGCTGTAATGCTGGGTGTGCAGTGCGCAACGATTTATATAGGCATGGGGCATGGTCCCTGGGTGATATCACCCGGTGACGCTGCCCCTTATGTCGTCACCAGCCAAAGCATGATGGGACTGTGACGTCATAAGAGGCCTATATAAATAGCTGCACACCGCGCACCCGGCACTACAGCGGGAAGAAGCGTTGAGTCAACATAAAAGAAGAGAAGAGGGAAGAAGACCTGCCCGCCACTAGTAAAAGAGCTGGAAGATAGCGGAGAAGTCGGAAAAAGACCCCCGAAGTCAGAAGAAGGGAGAAGACCGGGCCACCACTAGTAAAAGAGCTGGAAGAAGATAGCGGTGCCCGGCAGAAGGCAGAAAGAACCGGAGAGCCGGAGAAGAGAAGTCTGAAGAAGACCCCTGAATTCGGAAGAAGAGCTCCCGGGCTGACTAATAAATTACTTTAAAAACCTGTCTAGTGTGTTTTTTTTTCGACACTTTTTTCCCCCCAGCTGAATGGGTAGGGGTATGATGTACCCCATACTCATTCACATAGGGTGGGGGCCGGGATCTGGGGGCCCCCTTATTAAAGGGGGCTCCCGGATTCCGATAAACCCTCCCACTTGCAGACCCCGACAACCAACAGCCAGGGTTGTCGGTAAGAGGCCCTTGTCCCCACCAACATGGGGACAAGGTGCTTTGGGGTGGGGTCGGATTGAAGTAGTACAGTAACCTTTTTTCAAGTCGGAGCGACTGCAGTAGTGTGCATTAAGACGGCTCCATTCACTTACATTGATTTCTTTATGCAGCATGACTTGAGGCGACTAGGGGCGACTTGTGTGAATGGACTCTAAATCCTGGGGCATTTCAGTATAAATAGTTGTTAGTAATCGTGCTGAACATACAACATTGCAAATGCTGTATAGTGTGCACTAAATTCTACTCAATTAAAGTGTACACACTTCAGACCAGTGAATAATTAACACAAAATTCACACTAGGATGCACTTATCTCTTGCTTCCTTGAAGCTCTTTTCTCACTTCACTTTCCATGTGCTTCATCAGAGGCATCATGTCACTCGCATCATAATGACACCATAGCTAACTGCGGGAGAACTAAACATTGAAACATTTCATTCCAGGTTTAATTTCCTCAGAATGTACCTGCCCTATTACCACTGTTTTTTTTTTTGTTTGTTTTTTAAATCAGAGACATATAGATTAACATATCAATCAACAATGTCTTAAATCTTTCACTACCAAATTGTCATATCAATGCTACCTAATGGGAAAAAGTCTTAGCAAAGTAAACAGCCTGAACAGTGCCCCCCCTTTCAAAAAACAGAGCGTAAAATTATAATCATCCTTTACATCATAGGTTTTACATAGCTCAATGAATATAAAACCTTTCAAAAATAATATTAAACATAAGTTTGCAATATTACCCTAAAATATATATCAATTGTATTGAGAACTCAATTAGTTCTCCTTTCTCTTTTTTCTATACCCTTAGTAGAAAAAAGAATACCAAACACCTTTAATAGTCAATCTTTAAGTGACACCCTTTAGGTGATATTGTGTGAAATGTCGCCTTGGGCACTCTTTTCTTTTTTGTTAGTGATATCTCATATAAATTAATTTATGTATACTCTCAGTTGTTCTTCCATTATTCAAATATATAATAGCTCACATGGGCACTCAGTTTGTAATTTTAACCTGCTTGATGCACAGTTGATGAATTTATTAATATGGAAACACTTACTCCTATTAGAAGATCAAAACATATTGCTTATTTTAACATATTTAGAGATATGGCATCCATTGCACTTAAACATACCAAAAAGATATCTTAATCTATCCTTAATATCCTCACTTATTACAAAAATGTTCATCAAACATCTATCTCTTTTAACTATCATACTTGGGTATGGGCCCACAATTCCAGCTATTCCTGGATTAATTAGAATTCCCCTTAGAGCCCATTCACACAGGGGCAACATGACTTCTAGCAAGACTTTGGGAGGCAACTTGGACACAACTTGAGTTTGAATTATCAGGCAACTTACAAGGCAACTTCAAGTTGCCTCCAGGACAGTACAAGGCAACTTCAAGTCGCCTCCAGGACAGGAGGCTTTCCAGTGGTCAATCAAACAACAATCATCTCTGTGGGAGAGAGGGGGAGGGAGGGGTTTGCCTGAGAAATGTATGTTATCTTCCTGTATTGTTGCTTCAGTTAAGACAGTGATCCCACTTCTGAGGCGACTTCCATTGAAATCAATGGTTATAAGTTGCCTACAAGTCACCTAGAAGTCAGATTGAAGTAGTACAGGAACCTTTTCTGAAGTCGGAGTGACTTCAGTAGTGTACATTAAGATGGCTCCCATTCACTTCCATTCATTTTTTGGACCGCGCGACTTGGGGGAACTTGGGGCTAGTGATGTCGCGAACATAACATTTTCCGTACGCGAACGGCGAACGAAAAACTTCCACAAATGTTCGCGAACGGGCGAACTGGGCGAACCGCCATAGACTTCAATAGGCAGGCAAATTTTAAAACCCACAGGGACTCTTTCTGGCCACAATAGTAATGAAAAATTAGTTTCAAGGGGACTAACACCTGGACTGTGGCATGCTGGAGGGGGATCCATGGCAAAACTCCCATGGAAAACTACGTACCAGTAGTTGTCGCAGAGTCGGGTTTTAATCCATAAAGAGCATAAATCACCTAACATTCCTAAATTGTTTGGAATAACGTGCTTTTAAACATCAGGTATGATGTTGTATCGATCAGGTAGTGTAAGGGTTACGCACGCTTCACAGTGACAGACCAAACTCTGACAGACCAAACTACCCGTTTAACGCACCAAACAACCGCAAACAGTCCATTTGCACAACTGCAAACTCCCCATTTGCACAAGGTTGGACACCAAGCTAGCCATGTCCCATTCCTTGTCCTCACTGAAGTCATTGAATGTCTCTTTCTCCACCCAGCCACTGACAACACCAAGGGTCCCTGAAAGGTGACAACAAGCCCCCTGGGATGCCTGCTGTGGTTGGTCTTCCACCTCCTCAAAGCCACCTTCCTCCTCTGACTCCTATTCTTCAGACTCCTCTCTCTGCATTGCCACAGGTCCAGCAATTGACGATGACAAGGCTGCTTCTGGTGGTTATGGTTGAAGACCGCATCTCTTCCTCTTCATGCTCATCTACGGCTTGATCCAGCACTCTTCAAAGGGCACGCTCCAGAAAAAACGCATATGGGATGAGGTCGATGATGTTGCCTTGGGTTTGACTGACCAGGTTTGTCACCTCTGCAAAAGGACGCCTAAACCTACAGCCATTGTGCATGAGTGTTCAGTTATGTGGCCAAAAAATACCCAGCTGCGAAGAGGCTGTGCTCTTTTTTTTATTTTTATTAAAAACAATCTGTTCTTAAAAGTTTAATTTCTGTTTTGTCGCCTATCAGGGGCCGGTGTATGGAATAGATTTTAGGAACGGAGAGATAGAAAAAGATGCTTGGTTACTTCCAATTTGGGGCACTGCACGTGCGCCATGTAATGTACTGTGCAATCCCAATATGAGTGGTATGTTAAGTAGTACTATTCCTATCATTTTAATCCCTGTTACGTCCCCTATCAGGGGACATGGATGGAATAGATTTTAGACAACCGCAAAGAGTTGTCAATAGTTTACACACTCACAACATAAATGTTATTCCTCTATGCGTCAATCTTGGTGTAGTGATGACTGTGCTCGTGGGCACGTCTGGGAGATTGCAGACGATGGGGGTTTTTCAAAGCTTACGGTCGTGCTGAGGTAGTTCAATGACAGTTAAGTGACCCAGAAAACAATGATTTTGCAGTGTGCGCCCATTGTTGGCCTAGTAGGTTTTAATGATCCCCTTAGATCATAAAGAAAATTAATGTTTTTTCTATGCAAAACTATCCAGCCGATCGCTTTTAGTCTGTTCACAATGAAGCAACTCCTCTTCCAGCGTTGCCATAGGTCCAGCAAGCGATGCTGATAAGGCTGTTTCTCGTGGTGATGGTGACCACAACTCTTCCCCTTCCTCTTTACGCTCATCTACGGCCTGATCCAGCACTCTTCGCAGGGCACGCTCCAGAAAGAAAACAAATGGGATGATGTCGCTGATGTTGCCTTCCGTGCGACTAGGTTTGTCACCTCCTCAAAAAGACGCATGAGCCTACAGGCATTGCACATAAGCGTCCAGTAACGTGGCAAAAAATTCCCAGCTCTGCAGAGGCTGTCCTAGCACCCTGGTCATACAAATACTCATTGACGGCTTTTTCTTGTTGGAGCAGGCGGTCGAACATTAGGAGTGTTGAATTCCAACGTGTCGGGCTGTCACAAATCAAGCACCTCACTGGCACATTGTTTCGCCGCTGGATATCTGAAAAGTGCGCCATGGCCGTGTAGGAATGCCTGAAATGGCCACACACCTTCCTGGCCTGCTTGAGGATGTCCTGTAAGTCTGGGTACTTATGCACAAAGCGTTGTACAATCAGATTCAACACATGTGCCATGCACGGCACATGTGTCAACTTGCCTAAATTCAATGCCGCCGGCGCCAACAAATTGTTTTCGTTGTCACACACCACTTTGCCAATCTCCAGTTGTTGCTGAGTAAGCCACTGATCCACCTGTGCGTTCAGGATGGACAGGAGTGCTGGTCCAGTGTGACTCTCTGCTTTCAGGCAAGTCAACCCCGAGATGGCGTGACACTGTCATATCCGGGATGTGGAATAGCCCCTGGGGAGCTGGGGGGTGCAGTTTTATGTGGAGCAAGAAGCAGCAGTAGATGACTCAGCCGAGGAGGTTATTGAAGAGGATGGAGTAGGAGGAGTAGAAGAGGTGGCATCAGGCCTGCCTGCAAGTCGTGGCGGTGTCACCACCAACTCCTCTGCAGAGCCACGCATTACATGCTTGGCAGCCGTCACCAGGTTTACCCAATGCGCAGTGTAGGTGATATACCTGCCCTGACCGTGCTTTGTAGACCAGGTATCAGTGGTCAGATGGACCCTTGCCCCAACACTGTGTGCCAGACATGCCATGACTTCCTTTTGCACAATAGAGTACAGGTTGGGGATTGCCTTTTGTGAAAAGAAATTTCGGCCGGGTACCTTCCACTGCGGTGTCCCAATAGCTACACATTTTTTGAAGGCATTTAGACTCCATCAGCTTGTATGGTAAAAGCTGGAGGGCTAAGACGCCGGGCAAGGGGGTGACTCTGTGACATTGGCTTCTTACGCTCAAACATGTCCTTGACAGACACCTAATTGGAACTGCTCAAGGTGAGAGACACAGTATACGCTGTGAGCCTGACACAAACACGCTGGCAATCAACTGACTGCTATTATATTGCAGTCAATTTTTTTTTTATGTAATCTACTGTGCCACCAGATATATGAGTGGTGGCACTGGGCAAGTGGGCACAGTATACGCTGTGAGCCTGACACACACACGCTGCGTGGCAGGCAACTGCAATTAGATTACAGAGAAAAAAAATGCAGACTGATATACTAGCCCTAAAAGGGTCTTTTTGGGGTGCTGTCAGGATGCTGTCCTTACAGCAGAGATCAGATGAGTCTTTCAGGACTGGAGTGGACACTGAATACACTGGCCTAGCTATAGATTTCCCTATTAAATCAGCAGCAGCTACACTGTCCCTCCTCTCACTATAACTGCAGCATCTGAAGGAATCTAAAATGGATGCTGTCCAGGAGATGGGAGGGTCTGGGAGGGAGGGTATGCTGCTGATTGGCTGGAATGTGTCTGCTGACTGTGAGATACAGGATCAAAGTTTGCTCAATGATGACGAATAGGGGGCAGACCGAACAACGCATATGTTCGCCCACTACAGCGAACGCGATCAAGCGATGTTCGCCAGTAACTATTCGCCGGTAGGGATGAGCTCCATGTTCGAGACGAACGTATGTTCGATTCGAACATCGTCTGTTCGTACGTTCACCGAATTTCGAAAAAAAACGGGTCGTTCGCGCCAAATTCGAGTGACGTGCGTTCGCCCATAATTCACTGCGGCGTTGTGCGCTGATGATTGATCAAGCATGCACCATGACCCTGCATCCTTGGCCAATCACAACGCGCACAAAACGAAGAACAATAATTGACCAAAGCCAGGGTGGCGATGGCCATTTATGCCTCAGGGGGTTTAGTACATGCCCCATGCTATAAAAGGCAGCCTGCAAGGCGGCCTCGTGTAGTGTGTTCCGGCTTTGTTAAAAAGAAGATCAGTCAGACAGTTAGAGAGAGAGAGATAGATAGAGACACAGGGCCATATTCAGGTACAATTGCCCTGGTGCAGAGTATCAGAGATACACTACGCCGCCGTATTTTACCTGGCTCTAGGACGAATTCAGGTAGATTTCGGCCCGTAAGGTACGGCGGCGTAGTGTATTTCTCGCGGCGGAATCGAAATACGAGATTAGGGGGCGTGAAGCATTTAAATTAGGCGTGTCCCCACGGCGATCGAACTGCACATGCTCCGTTCAGAAATTTCCCGCCGTGCATTGCGCGAAATAACGTCGTTACGTCGGGGTTTTTTTTTTGAGTAGCGTCGTTTACGTACATTCCTATTCCCGGACGACTTACGCAAAAAAAAAAAAAAATTGAAATTCGACGCGGGAACGGCGGCAATACTTAACATGGGCTGTCTAACGTTAGACCAGATTTTTGCTTCCTTAACTTTACGCAGCAAAAAGATGACTATAGATGCCGTAAGAGAATGCGACGGACGATCGTAACTTTGTGGATCGCCGGAAAAAGCTAATTTGCATACCCCGACGCTGAAAACGACGCAAACTCCACCCAGCGGGCGGAAAACGATTGCAACGTAGATCCGACGGCATACGAAGACGTAAGCCTGTCGGATCGAAGCCCGAAGCCGTCGTATCATGGTTTGAGGATTCAAACTAATGATACGACGCGGGTAATTTGAAATTACTCCGGTCTAACAGGAGATAGACCGGAGTAATGGCTCTGTGAATCTGGCCCACAGTGTCTTTTCTACTAGATAGATAGATAGATAGATAGATAGATAGATAGATAGATAGATAGATAGATAGATAGATAGATAGATCGATAGATAGAGCAGGAAGGCTAGTCAGTTTAGTTAAATTTACAGTGTGTAGAGAATATATATACATCCCTAGGAGTTGTACATATATTTATACACTGTATAGCTTAGCTATTGTTAGGCAGTAGATTGTGCTAGATGCAGTGCTCTAACGTGTTGTATTGCTTGCATTGGGCCAGATTCAGGAACAGTTAGGCTGGCGGATCCAGTGATCCGCCAGCCTAACTGTGACTTTAAGCCGGCGTTTCTGTTTTCTGTAACCAGAAAACAAGAAACGCCGGGTTGAAGCTCCGATGCGAGCAGCGTAACTGAGTTTCGCCATCGCATCGTTACTTCAACTTAAAAATGGCGCCGGGGGCGTTCCCGCCGATTTCCGCTCAAAAAATATGTTAATGAGCGGAAATCGGCAATTCACGATCGCATTCCGGCGCGACGCTATGACGGTACGACGTTTCCGGACGGGATACGCGGCGCATAGATATACCTACATGGGGTTGGAGTATCCTATGTTAGGTATAGGCGTCGTCATCGCGTCGGGAAAAAAAAAAAATCACGTCGCTTGCGTAAAAAGTTCATGAATGGGAATGTGACGTCATTGACGTTCATTCACAGAATTTGGAGCATGCGCACGGGAATGTTTGGACACTCGACGCATGCGCAGTACGTTGGCGGCGGGATCGTGCTTAGTTTAAATACTACACGCCCCGTACCCGCCCAATTTGAATTCCGCCGGCTCATTTGCGATGCGCTGCCGCAACTTTAGGAGCAAGTGCTTCGTGAATGACAGCACTTGCTCCTAAAATTTCTGCAGCGTAACGCAAATGAGAAGCGTTACTCTGGAGCAAAGATGCTCCCATCTACCTGAATCTGGCTCATTTGCGTTACCCTGCAGAAATTTTGGGAGCAATGTGCCATGTCATTTTGCTTAGGGCCCTAGGGAGGTCAGGATCGGCACTGGGTCTTGTAATGACCTGGGGGGAGTGGTGGCGGGGAAACTCATGCTATTTTTTTTCAATGATGTGTATCCATATTGCAGGGACCAAACATTACAATAAAGTCGCAAGCGGTATTAAATTACTTTTTTCTGAGAGTAATCTCATGTTGTGCAGGGACATTTATAAACATGTGCCACTTCTATAGACACCCAGCAGGTATGATATTTAAAGGAATTTTTCATTTTTTTTCTCTTTAAGCATCATTAAAATCGCTGCTCCAGAAAAAACAACCGTTTTTAAAACTTTTTTTTTCCATTGATACATGTTCCCTGGGGCAAGACCCGGGTTTTCAAAGACTTTTTCCAACAATAACTTGAATATTGGTCTTTAAAATGATCGTTTTTGAATTCGAACGTTTGAGTCCCATAGACTTCAATGGGGTTCTAACCCGCAGTCTGTTCGAACGTTCTGGTGTGAACCGAATGCGGGTATGTTCGGCTCATCCTTATTCGCCAGTGAACAGTTCTGGACATCTCTACTTGGGGTGACTTGAAGTTGAATCCCAGGTCGCCCCAGTGTAAACCGGCTATTAGAGCCTTGCAGTTAGACCCAGATGTAGTAATCAGGCCTAAAAGGCTGATCATGATTTTGTTTGTTTTTAACTGCAGCATTATCTTCTATAATGGTTCAATGAACATACAAATCCATTTCTAATGTGTCAGAAACATTTTGCCCTTTTAAATTCTGTTTTTTTTTGCTGGAGCTAGCTCCCCCTACATCATAATGCAGCCAGAGGGCGAGATGCTCACTGAATCTCTGGGAGTGATAAACTATAGTGTCTTGCCATCAGCCTAGATGTAAACAAGCATAGACTGCTACTCCTATGGCTACACTGTGTCTGTTTTGATAGAAATGACCTTCAAATTATATTTTTTATAAAGTTTAACAAATTTGCAATACATGTATGAGTCTCATCAAATCCCTCAAACCACTGACAAGGAAATTCTTTTTAGCTAGGACATGTGTAAGCCATGATTTTAAGTTGCTATTGGTAACCTTAAAATAAGTCAGAATGACTATACACTATGTACAGTTTATAGATGGAATTAAATATCCTGGAAGATTATTAATCACAATTGTAAAGTTTACATTTATAGATTGAGTGGAATTACCAGTTTACATTTATAGATTGAGTGAAATTACCTTTTTAAAGGATTTTGTCAAAAAAAGTTAAATTTTTTTGCAAAAGTTTGAGCATTTTTATTTCTCATATTTTTCCATCTTGATATTTGTTATAATTTTCTAACTTACTTTTGAAATCCTTTTATAACCATTTTCATTATATAAACTGTAACAACTGTCCTTCTAAGGTCCTCTGAGATCATGTTGGCGTTCAACATCAATCAGGTGTGAAGCGAAGAAAACCATGTATGCAATCTTTTATTCTACTGCCCCACTTTTTCAGTCCTTGTTTTTTAAGCCATTTGGTATTGAAAAATATAATGTGTTGTTTATTAAACCACACTGTCCTACAATTAGGCTTTCGATTAAAGTCAAATTAGATTTTAGTATCCAATAATGCAGATCTGAAAAAAATCTTTCTTGCACACCTATACCTGTATCCTATGAACCAGAGAAATTATTATATTGTTGCTATGATTCAGCAATAACTTTGCCATTACTGTATAGCTAAGTAATACATATATACATTTTACAACAAATAGGGCTTTCTTTTGGTGATATTAGCTTGCAAAAATGTTTTTATGTTTTATGCAAACCATAAACAATTATATAAAAAATAATCTGCGCTAATATAACGTGAGTGATCACAGCTAGTGAATAGAAAAAACAAAGAACACAAATACAATACTAGTGAGGTACAGAACGTAATAGGGAAGAAAAACAATAAATGAAAATAAAAATGAAAAAGTATATATGAGGAAACTCATCATCAATAAAAGTGAAAAAAAAAAAAAACATTAGTTAAATCCACATAACAGGAATAAATTCCACAGTGTGAGAAATGGTGATTCCAATGGGGTGATAGAATCCAGATTCCTTCCACCTTTCCATTCCTTTTATGAATCGAAAGAATCCCACTCGATACGTGGGGACCCTTAACCAAACTGGTGGACTTCCTAATGAGCAAGAACAAATGCGCCAACAGATTTAGCCCTCTGATGATCCTCCATATCCTTGGAACCCTCCAGTTGCATCTGGGAATCCTCCACGGTATCCTAACTGGAATTAGAAAGTCTGGTCTGGGGGGCGCACTCTGATGAGCTGCTAGACATGCTATATGAGGAGTGTTCATGGTCTGTATATACATGGCACGTCTATATCTCTGCCTTCCCCAACACAGCTACAGACAGGGTGTAGGAAAAAAACTGATAATGTAGGAGAATAATGTATGAAATTAAAGGTGGGGGAAAAGGGTGGGGGAAAGGGAGGAATTATGTGACGCATCCAAGACCAAGATCCCAATCAAGTGCTAAAAATGCATTTCACAACTATTAAGAAATAGAGGAAAGCTACCAAAAGCATTAATACTCATGAAGCTATTGTGAACTCACAGAAACATCGTCAGAGGCCATTAGCTCTGCCTATCGAAGAGTGGACTTGAATTCCAGCCGGCATGCCCGAATTTTAATAAAGGAGAGGTAATTCAAAAGTAATGTCCTTTATTTCATAAATATGATCTATGGCTTGGAATCATAGTTTTAGTGAGGGTACCTGCTATTGTTTTCCAAAATAAGGGGATACAAAAATGCTGTTGCATTGCAGTGCTAGTAAAGTTAAAGGGGTTGTAAACCCTCATGTATTTTCACCCTTATGCATTCTATGCCGTCTGATTGGCTGGAGCCACGATGATGTCACTTCAGTGCATGCTCACAGGAGCCCCGAGCAAGCAGAGCTTTGAAGGAATGGCACAGGTATGCTGTTCCTTTAGAGTGCATGCACTGGTGGTGTCACCGGGTGCTGCTCACTGGAACATCTCCTAAAGCAGCTGTCATTAAATGGTGGCATTTCTAATGGTTAGAAAATTAATTTAATGAAAATAAATAAGCTGGAAAATAAAAGTCAAGTGGAGGAAGAGAAGAATGAGTTACTTTGGATGGATTAGGGTAAACTAGGGGTTAAAAAGGAATATATTTTAATTACTTTTTTTGTAACTTTGTAACTCATCACGTTGCTTTAACGGACATCATTATGCAGATTAAGCTCATCCCTTTGATCTGTAGATGAATTAAACAAAGATACAAAGTAACAATATGACTTTCTATTTCACATCTGATCAATGCCTTTAAACACTGTTTTAGATCTGTTTTCTAACAGCAGCTTTAGCATCTGCTACAGTATATTTATTGAGAAACTCATTTTTGCCATTCACAAGTGCAAGGGAAGTACAGTAGGGGGTAAAAAAGCAGGACAGAGGTAAAGGACAAAATATGCCCTGTGTACATTGGTGATGTTTTTTGGCCATGTTTGGTACACCCAGGGCCAGATTCACAGAGCCATTACTCTGGTCTATCTCCTGATAGACCGGAGTAATTTCAAATTACCCACGTCATATCATTAGTTTGAATTGTGAAACCATGATACGACGGCTTCGGGCTTCGATCCGACAGGCTTACGTCTTCGTACGCCGTTGGATCTACGCTGCAATCTTTTTCCGACCGCTGGGTGGAGTTTGCGTAGTTTTCAGCATCGGGGTATGCAAATTAGCTTTTTCCGGCGATCCACGAAGTTACGATCGTCCGTCGCATTCTCTTACGGCATCTGTAGTCATCTTTTTGCTGCGTAAAGTTAGGGAAGCAACAATCTGGCCTAACGTTAGACAGCCCATGTTAAGTATGGCCGTCGTTCCCGCATCGAATTTCAATATTTTTTTTTTTTTTGCGTAAGTCGTCCGGGAATAGGAATGTACGTAAATGACGCTACTCAAGAAAAAAACTGACGTAACGACGTTATTTCGCGCAATGCACGGCGGGAAATTTATGAACGGAGCATGCGCAGTTCGATCGCCGCGGGGACGCGCCTAATTTAAATGCTTCAAGCCCCCTAATCGCATATTTTGATTCCGCCGCGAGAAATACACTACGCCTCCGTACCTTACGGGCCGAAATCTACCTGAATTTGAACAAATCTGCCTGCTGGGATTTTGGTTTGCTCGCGTGTACACACGAGCAAACCAAAATCCCCGCCAGCAGAGAGCGCGCTGACGTGTCGGTGACGTGGCGGTGACGTTGACGCCGCCACGTCACCGCACCAGGAAGCAAAACACTTCCGCGCATGCGCCGAATCCATTCGGCGGCGGTGCGGCGGTGGAGCAGGACGACATGTCTGCTGGTAAGTGTACTAACCAGCAGACATGTCGGGCGGACAGATTCCCACCCGATAGATTTCAAAGCATGCTTTGAAATCTGTCGGGTGGACAAATCTGTCCGCTAGCCCATACACACGATCGGAGATGTCTGCTGAAACGGTCCATCGGACCGTTTTCAGCGGACAAATTCGATCGTGTGTACGAGGCATTAGAGCCAGGTAAAATACGGCAGCGTAGTGTATCTCTGATACTCTGCGCCAGGGCAATTGTACCTGAATCTGGCCCCCAGTGTTCACAGCTGGTTAATTATATTGGTGGTAAAAAGAACCAACAGAAGAAACAAACTTTAAGCACGTGGGTATCCCGCACACATTATTTCACAAATTACATAATTTTGTCACTGACACATTTCGGCAAGTGTTCCTTGTATGGTTTGACCTGCCAATTTTTTATTTTTTTTCAGCTTGTAGAGAAGTAAAAAAAAAAAAAAAAAAAGCAAAGCTCCTTAGCACGCTTATTTATACATAATCCCAAAAAAGTAAATTTTAATTATAATTCACTGGTCTTACTCATATACCAAATGTATTATCATGTAAAGATGCTTATATATGGCAACAGCAAAAGAGTAATTGCAGGTAAATGCATTGGGCACAGTACTCAAGGCTTTCCTATTAGGATGAGTATCTTTCAGAATGAGTCCAAGCTAAGTGGAATTATTGGGTTTACATAGAATTTGAAATATAAATATAAGTATAGTTACTATGCAAAATGGTGACGGATTTTTATAGTACAAGACATGGTGCACTTAATAATCATGATTAAAAAGGAAAGAAACTGTTTCAGTGCATGTCCTTTCAAATCAGCAAATCAACCTCTCCTGACGGTTTATGCCATTACATCACTTCATCAGAAAGAACAAGAGTTTGCACTTACATTGTTAAGTACTTTTGGATGTCATGTGGTGTTAAATTAGACTGGACTATTTGACATAGCTTATAAAGTAAAAAGAGAGCCTGCAGATTTTCTGAGGTAAATGTTTATATTTTATTATACTTTCAAGTATTTCTGTTCCCTACAGTTATGGTTTATATCGCTGGAATCTGCTTTCCCCTCTTCTAGAACAAGTAATATATATACTGTGTGTGTATATATATATATATATATATATATATATATATATATATATATATATATATATATATATATATATATATATATATATATATATATATATATATATATATATATGCTTATTTATTTATTTATTTACAGTATTTGTACTTGGAGTCTCTTGCAGATAGTTCAGGAAAGGTAAGGGAGGAAGGTGGGAAAAGTAACCTGGGGTGTGCTGTGGTCAAGAGATCAGTATGCCTAAAAGGAGGGTGTACCCAAGATGTAATTAGTAAATAAAGAAGAAGTAAAACAAAGGGGAATAGTTGGGTGGGATAACGTAAATAAGAAACACTGACAGGATGAGTGGATTGAGGGGCAGGGGCGAAACTCCTCCTACCAATTCAGGCTGACCATGATTGAGTCTCAGTTGACAGCATTGTGATGAGTTTTTAATGCGATTTACAGCGTGATTATGTTGTGCGACTTTGATGCGACTTTTCATATTCTATGGGGCCTAGTCGCAATGTAAATCACACCAAAGTAGTGCAGGAAACTTTTCCAAAAGTGCATCGTCCAGAGTCACATTGATTAGAACAGACACCAATGAAAACAATGAGAATTCCTTTTGGCTTGCCACTCTGTTCGACTCAAGTTGCATCAGAATAAGGCCTGATTCGCCACCAGTGTTGGTATGAGTCAAATTCACTGCTTTATCAATATTCCCCTTTCTCAAAGCACGCAGGATACCAATCTTAATTCACTCATTTGGCACAAAACTGTTGTCAATATGAGAAAATATGCACAAACATCAGTATAATCTATTGCATTTTTCTCAAGCAAATAATTCTGAAAGTGGAAATAAGCCTATCAATTTGTATCTCAAAACAAATCAGATACTGTATGTTTAATAAATATGAATAAATACTCATGTTAAAAATGTTTAATCAATGTTTTTCAAACCTTAAAGGGGTTGTTAAGGTAAATGTTTTTTCACCTTAATGCATCCTAAGCATTAAGGTGAAAAAACATCCGTTGGTACCGCCCCCCCCCCCCCCCCCGAGCCCCTGTTTTACTTACCTGACCGTTCTAAATTCCCGGGCGCGTCCACGTCATCCTCTTCATTTCCCAGCCTGGCCGTTGATTGGCTAGGCTGGGCGGTTTGATAGCAGCGCAGCCATTGGCTGGCACTGCTGTCAATCACAGCTAATGACGCGGCGTGCCGGGGGCGGGGACGAGTGATACAGTCGGCGGCTATGGCCGCCGCTGTATCACGGGGGCGCGCTCGCAAAAGCTTTCCACTGTGCGAGCTCGCTCACATTAAGGTGGAATGATTTTGCAAGCAGGACATGAGACAGCCGCCGAGAGACTCCAGAAGATAAGGTTAGAGGACTCTTTGTGCAAAACAAGTTGCACAGTGGAGGTAAGTGTTATTTAAAAGAAAATGACTTTAGTGTTCCTTTAATCACAAAGAAAACAATGTGTTTTTTTTTTTTTGCAATGTTTGTTATTTACACTGCCTACTAGTACTTACGCAGTGTATGATACATCATATGCCTATGGTAATAACTGTCACAGTAGCTAGTGTGCTTATTGTGCTTAGTGTGCTCTCAAGTCATATTTTTTTAGCCTTCAAATTTCTGGTGTCATAGCTGATCATGTGTGCAGCATAATGGAAATGTCAGATCAAAATAAATGCTAAGATGGCATCATCTTTGGATTCAGACACATTTTCGGTCCAGAATGCCCTAGCTTAGGATTCAGCACCCGGATCTCTTTAGGTTAATTCTCGCAGAATTCAAGTCTGATAGGCGATCACCATCAAGCCTCTCAGTACATGGTGCATCCTTCGATGAAACTTCCAGGCCTCTCTCGAAACACACCAGCCTCCAGCTTGGTCCTCTCCAAGATAGGTCCTTCATCAAGTGGCTTCCTCCCTCCAGGAAGGACAGCACAGGATCACCTTGAAACCGTAAACCCAGTCTGCTTACTAGGGCTACTCAACAGATCATAACCAACGTGGTCCCGGAGCCAGGATTGCAGGAGCATGCACCCCTGGCCAGGAGGGCTACGAGGTGGTGGGACGACAGACCAAGGATCGACGACCTTGGCTCCGTGGCGTCAGTTTCTTAAGTACCCCTTCCCCGGCCTGCACAGCGGGACGATCAACCCCCACTGATTGGCTGCTGAGGGAAGACACCCAATATCACCCTGATTTAGCTGCTACCACCCTTGGCCTGGGGTGGTAGCAACACCCCAGACAAACAATGGTGGTTACTCTCAACAGAGCCATGGCTGAAACAAATTTAGCCAACGTTATACATGTCTGAGTTCGAGTGGAGTTTCCATCTAATTTTTATTTTTTGCTTTATAGTGGACATTAGACCTAAAAAATAAAAAATAAATAAGAAAAAAGTTTACTCACCTGGAAATGCCTGTTGCTATGCGGTCCCACGAAATCTGCCTTCGGATTCACCTAGGATCCTGACGTCAGCTCCCTCGGCTCCTCAGAACGCTAATGCTCCTGGGAAATGTGTGTCATCATTTCCCAGGATGCTGTGCGCTTCCCCTAGGGCAAGAATCGCATTACTTTGATACCGGAAGTGACGCGATTCAATTAATATTGGCTGTATGAATCTCCTGGCTTGTTCTTGTTTATGGGTTGCCATCACAACGGCGTGCACTTCCGCCGCCGCCGCTCATTGTGATGGCAACCCAAGTGGTTGACAGCGTGGCGCTGCTGCTTTCTTGCACATGTGCGAGAATGGGGTGGGACGGACGGCCCTTTCAGACTCATCACCAGTGCATTCCCAGAAGTAATTGCTTGTGGGCTTCACAATGCCCACAAGCAAAATGACACCAATGTCATGCTTACCTCCACTGTGCAGAGTGGCCCTGATCCTCCTGTTCTGGGGTCCCTCGGAGGCTGTCTCAGCTCATCCCCGCAATAGCTAACCCACTCTGGGAAGCTCTCTCCCGAGGGGGTTAATTTGCAGGCACGCTTCCTTCCTGCTTCAATCTATCCAATAAACGCAGAGAAGCAGTGGAGAAGAGGATGCCAGGGGACGCTCACAGCAGGTGAACGGGCTCAGGTAAGTAAAACGGGAAGCTGGGGGGCTGGGGGGCCTGTGACAGGGAGGTGTTTTTTCACCTTAATGCATAGGATGCATTAAGGTGAAAAAACACGAACCTTTACAACCCCTTTAACACAAGGATAAAGATATTATTGTACATTTTGAGTCTCATTGGGCTAATCTGAAAACAACTGTCTTTGTGAAATGAGCTGTTTTTTCTAATATAAATTATAATATATCCTTTGAGTTTCTGCTTAACCAAAATTACTGCTCTCGTCTTCCCATTTAGATACATCTCTGAAGCGATTGGACATATTGGATTTGAAGATTTAAAGTGGAGTTCCACCCAAAAGTGTAAGCTCCACCTATTTGTGTCCATCCCCCCTCCGGTGCCACATTTGGCACCTTTCAGACGGGAGGGGGCAATGGGTATCTGTTTTTGACAGGCACCGTCCCCACTTCCAGGAGACTGCATTGCAGTGACCTTCCCCGACTGCCAGGCCAGTTAGAAAGTGCACAGTGCTTCGTGCATGCACAGTAGGGAACCAGCTGTGAATGGTGGTGGGAGCACCCAAGAGCTGATCTGAAAATCAGTTGGGGTGCTGACATCAGAGGAGTCTTTGGCAGGTAAGTGTCCTAATATTAAAAGTCAGCAGCTACAGTATTTGTAGCTGCTGATTTTTTTGTGGGGGGTGGGTAAAACTAATCTAAGGCCGCGTACACACGAGGGGACAGATTTGTTCAAATGTGTCGGCCCGACCGTTTCCAGCCGACGCAGCAAATCTGTCTGTTGGTCTGCTGTGCGTACACACGAGCGGATAGAAATCTCCCCGGACCAGAACGCGTGCACGTAAACCACGTACGACGTCACTATAAAGGGGAAGACCAAAGCTTACGGCGCCGCCCTCTGTTCCTCTTTTGCTAGTAACGTGTTAGCAAAGGTTTGGTTAGAGCCGATTCGCGCTTTTCGGTCTCCGCGCTTTACAGATCGTATTCTCGGGTTCAGTGTGTGCTTGTGGGTGCGTATTTGGCAGTCAGTGCTGGCTGTCAGGTCGTTTCTGCTTTGCAGTGGCGTTCTGTCCGCGGGTATCTGTTTGTCGAGCGTATTTTGCAGGTCTTGCTGGATTAGGGGGTGCTTTCTGTGAGTGTGTTCTTGACTGACCAGCCGGCCGGTTTGAAGCCATTATGGAGCAGCAGCGTAACTTTGCTAGAGTTCGTGCTGGATATGGGCTTGCTTCTGGATGTTATAATTATTCCAGACCTTTGGCCAGGAACAGGGGGAGGAGGAGTTCCTGGGCCAAGAATTGGTTGCGCCAGCGTGACCGATTCTCTCATATGCCTCTGCTTAGGGAAATCCAGGAGAATAATCCTGATGACTTCAGGAACTTTCTCCGTATGACGGACCCCGTTTTCAACCGTCTGCTGGATCTTCTGTCCCCCTATATCACGAGGCAGGACACTGTGATGCGCCAAGCGATCACGGCCGAGCAGAGGCTTATTGCCACGTTGCGGTACCTGGCGACTGGGAGGAGCCTGCAGGACCTCAAGTTCTCAACAGGCATCTCTCCCCAGGCGCTTGGGATCATCATACCGGAGACGTGTTCTGCTGTCATACAAGTCATGCAGGAGGAGTATCTGAAGGTAAGTTTCCTCTTTTCTGAAGCTCACATTCTCTGTCTTTATAAATGGTATTTTTTTTTTTGGTTTGGCATTTGTTCCCTATAATGACCATGCTTTTTCCATGCTGAGTGTTGAATGTTGCCTTTTCTCCCCATGCATGCATGTTGTTAAGCTTTCCATGTTCTTTTTGTTGGCCTACCTACATATTTTTTCCTTGCATGACTATTAACCTGTCCAGCATGCTATCCTAGGGACAAACACACCTAGGCTTTTTTTTTTTGTTGTGTGTGGCATATTTGTCTTTGCTGCATTGTAGTTCAACCCCAACCCCCCCTAAAATCTTGCCCCATCAGAGGGGTGGGGAGTGTGATAATAAGTGGGATTTTTTAGTGGCCACAACTCCACCCCAATAATAAGATAAAATTGTTAATACTGTGTGATGGTGCACAAGTATGGTTTTTGTATTGTGTTTGCAATGTTTATGTGCCTAAGTACTATATTTTTTTTTGTCCCCACAGTTTCCCTCCACGCCACAGGAATGGCAGACTGTGGCTTCCCAATTTGCCCTGCGTTGTGATTTTCCGAACTGCGGAGGAGCAATAGATGGGAAACACGTCCGCATAGTGCCACCACCCCGTTCGGGGTCCTACTATTTTAACTACAAAGGTTTTCATAGTATCGTGTTGATGGCGGTGGTGTCGGCACAGTACGAATTTTTGTATGTGGACGTGGGGAAGAACGGCCGGCTGTCTGATGGGGGAGTGTTCGCGCGGACTGAATTTTACAACCGTCTACAAACTGGTGGTCTTGAACTGCCACCGGATGAAGACAATGTGGAAGGACTTCCGTTTGTTTTTTTAGCGGACGAAGCTTTTGGGCTTGGACCTCACCTCATGCGGCCTTTTCCCCAGAGGACTCTTACCCCGGAGAGGAGGGTGTTCAATTTTAGGCTAGCCAGGGCCCGGAGGGTAGTCGAGAATGCCTTTGGGATACTCGCCAGCCGGTTCCGCCTGTTCCTGACAGCGATAAATATGGCGGAATATAAATTGAACCATATTGTTTTTGCCTGTTGCATATTGCATAATTTTTTACGCAGGCATTCCCAGACGTACCTACCCAACATCGGTGCTGAGGCAGGACTACCCTCAGATACCCTTCCTGGGCTGGACACTGGTCGCGCTGGCTCGGCCACCCAATCTGCTCGTGAGGTACGCGACAAATATGTTGAGTACTTCATGGGCCGGGGGGCCATAGCTATGCCAGATCATATTTCTTTCTAATTCGTCCCCCAAAAGAAAGAAATATTACAAAATATAATAAATAATTTGACCATTGGACTCTATATACAGTTGTTTGTCATTATTGCTTTTTCTATTTATCTCTGTCTTCTTGGTTCTGAAACTAGTGCACTTCTAGTGCCAAATGTAGTTGTCATGTTTTAGTAAATAACCACAATTGGACATTACAGGCATACCCCACTTTTAAGTCCACAATAGAAGGGTCACTTCTGCACACAAACCAATGAGATACCAGCATTTATAAAATCTGGCTTAACTGAACAAGCTTGTGTTGGAAGAATAATTTTTGTTTACGCAGAAGTGAGGCTGATATTGTGATTTGCAGCGGTAAGAACTAAACGCTAGTGTGTACTTAAAACCGGGTTTATGGCTGTAGTTACAAGTCACTCATCTACAAACTGGGTATTGAGCATATATAAACAACAAGCCACTCATGTTAGCGTACAAAATTTTTTATCAGAAATTTTTGGGTTTGCCACCATGTAACATTTTTGGAGTAAAAACTTTTTTTTTTTTTTTTTTTTAAATTAAAAAATATGGATTATACCAAACATTATTTGTATAAAAAATATAAAATATTTTTCAAAACCAATAAAAATACTAAGTACAACAAGGTCATTACTACAACAGTCTCCCAATGTCACCCCGGAACACAACAAACTTGGAAGATGCACACATTCTTGTGTGTGAGTGAGAGGGCCCAAAAATGAGGATTATATCAAATGTCCACATGTGCTATCTGGCATCATGGGTGATCAATGCATGTGTTTTGTGGGTGCAAACCCTTCCCTCTTACCTGCTTGAGAAGGGAGGAAGGGGGTGTACCCACAAAGCAAAGACAATCCATAACCTGTGATGGCAGATAGCACATGTGGACACACTGTGTGTGCATCTTTCGATTTTTCATAAAAAAAAATTTTTGTTTGCAAGACGGATGGGTGATGGGGGGGGGGGCCGGGCAGGGGGATTTAGTCTTTGATACGGCCCATCATATCAATAATATTTTTGTAATTTTGTTCAATTACAACCATTGTTTGCCTCATATTATCCATCTCTGTGCTACACTCCATAATTTGTTGGATGACAATTTGTGCACTTGCACGTGAAAAAGGTGGACTACTGGATGTGCTTGCAGCATCTTCATCCCCTATAACAAAATAAAAAAAAAATACATTAGTAATGTGCAGGCCTATCTACATCTCTTTCTCCCTGTGTGAAGCTGCGGTGACACTGACCTGTTGTGCTACTAATCTCCACCTCTCCATCATCCACAACTTCGCCTTCTTCCACAATCAATCCTTCTTCAATAACTCCTCCTTCTTCAATAACTCCTCCTTCTTCAATAACTCCTCCTTCTTCAATAACTCCTCCTTCTTCAATAACTCCTCCTTCTTCAATAACTCCTCCTTCTTCAATAACTCCTCCTTCTTCTACAACAACTCCTTCAATAACTACTCCTTCTTCTTCACCAACTCCTTCTTCTTCACCAACTCCTTCTTCTTCACCAACTCCTTCTTCTTCACCAACTCCTTCAATAACTACTCCTTCTTCTTCACCAACTCCTTCTTCTTCACCAACTCCTTCTTCTTCACCAACTCCTTCTTCTTCACCAACTCCTTCAATAACTACTCCTTCTTCTTCACCAACTCCTTCTTCTTCACCAACTCCTTCTTCTTCACCAACTCCTTCTTCTTCACTAAATACTCCTTCCACATTTGCGTCTTCCTCATCTCTCCCTTCCACCACTCCTTCTTCTACCTGGTCCTCCTCCTCCACATGGCTAGATTTTTTCTTATGAGAGAGTTTGGGCCTCCTTGCGTCCTCCAATTTGTGTCCTGTTCTTTCCCCTAGAAATATCCGAAAACAAAAGGTATACTTATCAGCACACAGATATTTGAGGAGGGCATTAATAAATCATAATCATTGTGTCAAAGTGTGTTATAAACTTTGGATTATTGTCTTCCGCCACCAAACATTAACCTTTGTTTTTCGAATGACTTCTCCCAAGCTGTGATAATGACCCTTTTTATTGAAGGGACACACATGGAAGCAGGGCCGGACTGACAACTCATGGGTCCCCCGGGCAATAGAATATTAGGGGCCCCCAGGCTTACAAATGCCCACTAAGCCAGGTGGCAGTATAGAGGCGGGGCAGCTACAATCTCAGTCAGTAGTTTCACATCAAAAGCATGTAGGCTTTGGACATATCAGGGACAGATGAGCTAAATTAGCAGATTTTTACATACTGTCCCTGGTTGAAAAGAGCCTGGCATCTCTGATGGGGCCCCCTAGGGGCATGGGGCCCTCGGCCAGTGTCCGATTTCCTCAGTGGTCAGTCTGCCCCTGCATGGATGCCCCTCCCTAAAAATTAGGTGTCACAGACTGTTAAAAATGAATCTCATTATGGGGGAGACACAGGTGCTCTTGAGTCCAGATGTTAATCCAGCTGCTTATTATCACTGTGTGAATGTGAATGAATCCTGTTTGTTTTTTCACATTCAAATCATTTATGAAATCTACATAATTTTATCCAAAATGTGTAATAACTTTTCTCTATAAATGCCAAATAGCCATGTCCTGGTGTGCTGTTCCTTAGGACATAGTATGTGGATGAAACGAGATGATTGAACGATGTTTCTAAAGAACGATTGTGCATAACTTCTTATTTGGTGTGTGTGTTTTTTTTTTCATATTACAGGAAATATCCTAAAATAATTATTCCAAAGTACAACCATTCCAACAAGGCACATGCATAAATATACATATCAAACAATGATATCACACAATTGCAAACCCCCCCCCCCCCCCACAAAAATAATACCTACTTTTATCCAGGATTTTCTTTATCTTCCGAAACTGGTGTGGCTCACGCAACTTCAAATCGGACCAGCGCTTGCGTAGCTGCTCTTTGGACCTGCTCACCCCAAAGATCTCAGTAAGCCTCTTCGCCACCTTGTCCATAATTTTGGCCTTACGGCGGTTCGGGGTGCTGTATGGGCCATAATCCCCATCATAATCCTTCCTGCGCAGGATGTGTACCATCTCCACCATCTCCTCCAAACTCATATTTGTGGCCTTGTACCGTTTGCTCCTTGAGCGTGACGTTCCTGGTTGTGTCCCTTCCTGATCCTCATGAGCGGGTAATGGTCGCTCGTGGGACATGGCCATCTTTTCGTTTCCCACTGATAAGGGGCGTGGAAAAGAGGAAAAGTTCCGTCATGGGCGTGGACGAAGGCGGCGTTTCACGCATGCGCGGATGAATACATCGTGTTTACGCGGAGCTGACGCGCGCGTTAAAACGATGACATACACATATGCCGGTAACTTGCAATATGAGGCCCTGGATGTTGAAATGGGGGGGTTAAAAACGGGCGGAGACATTGCGAACGAAGAGGGCGGCGGTATAGCTTTGCGCGGCCTATATAAGGAGATCGACGTGATTACGTCGGTTACGCGGAGATTACTCGAGCGTACGCGAGGAGCTACAGACACGAAGGTAAATTACAACATGGGATCAGCAGAGGCGTCTCAACTTTTAAAACCCATGTGGGGGTGGGGGTTTGGAATGTTGTTAGGAGCGTTTGCGCTATTTAGCTAGCTTGGGGCCACCAATGCAAGTTTTGTACAAAAATGATTGAACACATCACTACATATATATATGACAATGCTCTACCTCTTTATTTTTGTCTTGTGGATTCACATCATGCATGTATTGTTCTGTAGTGTTTTGACAGAGGTAATTAGGTTGTGTATTAGCTCCTCAATGCTGTGTGAGGTGCATGATATCTACACAATAACTAGTGGCTTCATTTTTGGAAAAAGAAATAAATTGTGGATGATTAAAGAGATGGCATGTATTTATTTCCATGTTACCAAAGGGTCTGCATGTTCCAAAAATGAATTGCACAACAATGGAGTGGAGCTGGCCAGCATTGTATCAGCAGGACACATTGGGGGTTATTTACTAAAGGGAAATCCAGTTTGCACTGCAAGTGCACTTGGAAGGGCATTCTCCATAGATGTGGAGGGGAAGATCTGAAATGAAGGGAAGCTCTGCTTATTTTATCAACCAATCAGGTGGAGGCTAAAATTGAATATATATTTTTTCTTGCATGTCCCCTTCGGGGCTACAGCGATTGCATTTCCAAGTGCACTTTCAGGCAGTGTACTTTCAAGTGCTTTTGCAGTGCTAAAGTGATTTTTTCTTTAGTAAATAACCCCCAATGTGTTTGTATACTAGTTCCACAATGATTGTACACATACATATTCAGAAAATGATAAATCTGAGCCTTTTTTCTTGTGGGTTTTAATTAATTTTTATTTGTATATTCTAGAGCATTAATCTGAACATATAAAAAAAAAAAAAGATGGACCAGTTGGCTATCCAAGACAACACTCTTAAATTAATCGAATGTTATCGCGAAAAGCCTAATCTATGGGATACCAGGCACCCAGGCTACCCAAACAAAAATCTCCGAGCAGACACTCTACAAGAGATAGCAACCTACATGCAGACGTGGGTTCCATCCTGCACAGCAAACATGGTGAAGGATAAAATGAGCAATCTCAGGAGCACCTATCGTAAGGTATATAAAGAGGTTAAAACCAAACGATCTGGATCAGCAGCAGATGCGCAAAAGGAGCCCAGGCTGTGGTACTTCCGCGAGCTTGCATTTTTGGATGATGAACTGGAGGGCCGGCCATCACTTTCCAATCTTCCTTCCAGCCTTCCTCCCACGCTTCCTTGCAGCGGAACTTCCCAGGATCCCCACGCCCCTGCAGAGCCAGAGGAGGGCCTGGCTGACATGGACCCAGATCTGGCGATCTTCAGTGAGGTATAGTAGTTTCCTAAATATTTATTTGCTTCTAATTTGGGTTTGATTCTTGAGTTAGTATTGTTAAAATTCTAACGTTTGGACCAACAAAAAAAGGGGTGTGCAAAAAACTAGGGATCTCAGGGATGCCAACTGAGGGGTCTGAAGGACAGGCAGGTCTATTTAAATTAAGAAAACAAAAAGAGTCTAGAGCCAAATAATGTGTGTGTGTGCTTGATTGAGCTAAATATTACAACATGTCCCTTTTTTTGATACAGGAAGAGGCCAGTCAGGAGGTGGCAGCTCCTCAGGACCATGTCAGCCAGGGGGAAGGGGTGAGTGGCAGCCAGGAGGAGGCTGGGCCGAGTGGAAGTCAGCATGTCCCCAGGCTCAGCACCATAAGCCAGGTCCCTCCCCTCCAGATGAGGCGACCAGGCCAAAAGAGGCGGATGAGGGAGATGGAGGAGGAGAGCCTCAAAATGATGAGGGAGGCTGCTGAAATAATGCGGGCCCCCCTCAACCCCACAGAAGCCTTCAGTGCCTCTGTGGCTCATGAACTGAGCCGAGCGGAGGAGGATCAAAGGGACCTGGCTAAGGACTTAATAAATAAGGTCATCTTTTGGATGCACAGGGGCATGCTGACCCGGGACACAGACCTCAGTGACCCAGCCCAGCCTGCTCCCCATCTTTTGCCTCCTGCTGCCACATCATCAGCACCTGCAAGGGGCCATGGATGGGCCCGTGGACGTTTCGCTGCAAGGCAGCCAGGAAGGAAGGCTGGAAGTAAGAAGAGAAGGTGATTACCTGCCTTCCAGTTCATTATTCTAAAATGTGAGCTTGTTGGAGTACCACAGCTTGGGTTTCTTTGCTAATTTGCTGCTGATTCAGATTTGATTTGTTTTGTGTCTCCTGAGATTGGTCATTTTATCCTTCATCATGTTTTGTGGAATGCACAAGTCTGCATGTAGGTTGCTATCTGATCAAGTGGTGCAGATCATGTTTATTTTATTTGTTTTTCTTGCCAAAATAAATGGCTTTTTGAATTTACGTTAAAACCTTGTCTATTGTGTTTTCTACTGTGGTGATTATGCCCCAAACCTACTAAAACTACAAGGTGGAATTTTGGAAGGACACAAACTCCTGGGTGGGGGGGTAGGTTTGGAGTGACAACTTGGTAACCCATGGAAAAAAAAGCAACAAAAACAACAAAAAAATGCATTGAAAAAAAGGATCAAACAAAATAAAATAAAAATGCATTGAAAAAAAGGTACAAAACATCCAAAAAAATGCATTGAAAAAAAGGATCAAACAAAATAAAATAAAAATGCATTGAAAAAAAGGTACAAAACATCCAAAAAAATGCATTGAAAAAAAGGATCAAACAAAATAAAATAAAAATGCATTGAAAAAAAGGTACAAAACATCCAAAAAAATGCATTGAAAAAATGGATCAAACAAAATAAAAAAAAAATGCATTGAAAAAAAGGTACAAAACATCCAAAAAAATGCATTGAAAAAAAGGATCAAACAAAATAAAATAAAAATGCATTGAAAAAAAGGTACAAAACATCCAAAAAAATGCATTGAAAAAAAGGATCAAACAAAATAAAAAAAAAATGCATTGAAAAAAAGGTACAAAACATCCAAAAAAATGCATTGAAAAAAAGGTACAAAACATCCAAAAAAATGCATTGAAAAAAAGGTACAAAACATCCAAAAAAATGCATTGAAAAAAAGGATCAAACAAAATAAAATAAAAATGCATTGAAAAAAAGGTACAAAACATCCAAAAAAATGCATTGAAAAAAAGGATCAAACAAAATAAAAAAAAAATGCATTGAAAAAAAGGTACAAAACATCCAAAAAAATGCATTGAAAAAAAGGTACAAAACATCCAAAAAAATGCATTGAAAAAAAGGTACAAAACATCCAAAAAAATGCATTGAAAAAATGGATCAAACAAAATAAAAAAAAAATGCATTGAAAAAAAGGTACAAAACATCCAAAAAAATGCATTGAAAAAAAGGTACAAAACATCCAAAAAAATGCATTGAAAAAAAGGTACAAAACATCCAAAAAAATGCATTGAAAAAAAGGATCAAACAAAATAAAATAAAAATGCATTGAAAAAAAGGTACAAAACATCCAAAAAAATGCATTGAAAAAAAGGATCAAACAAAATAAAAAAAAAATGCATTGAAAAAAAGGTACAAAACATCCAAAAAAATGCATTGAAAAAAAGGAAAGGTACAAAACATCCAAAAAAATGCATGCATTGAAAAAAAAGGTACAAAACATCCAAAAAAATGCATTGAAAAAATGGATCAAACAAAATAAAAAAAAAATGCATTGAAAAAAAGGTACAAAACATCCAAAAAAATGCATTGAAAAAAAGGTACAAAACATCCAAAAAAATGCATTGAAAAAAAGGATCCAAAATAAAAAATTATAGTCATGTGGAGGAAAGCTCAAAACAATTAGGAGATGCAGCAAAAAAATAATTACAAAAAGACAACGCGATATACTAGAATCAAACTTTGCGAGATTGGGACAACTCAGTCTATATAAATGGCATCAGCAATAGAACAGCTTGATTATAGCAAGAGAACGAAGAAAGGCAATAAACGATACAATATAGATAGTTACAATGACGAATGTGCCAACTCACAAACAAACACGAGGTTTACCTGAACGAGCGCTCCCGTCCCCTACTTTTGTCTGAGCATGCGCGCGATTTTGGTCCGATGGTTTGGTGTACTAACCAGCGGACATATCCGACGGACAGGTTTGCAGCGGACAGATTTCAAAGCTTGCTTTGAAATCTGTCGGGTGGAGAAATCTGTCCGCTAGCCCGTACACACGAGCGGAGATGTCTGCTGAAACGGTCCATCCGACCGGTTTCAGCGGACATATCCCCTCGTGTGTACGCCGCCTAAGGCCCCATACACACGATCGGATATATCCGATGAAAACGGTCCGCGGACCATTTCCATCGGATATGTCCGATCGGGAGTTTGATCCGATGGCGTGTACACACCATCGGATCAAATTCCCCGCCGCCGGACGGCGCGGTGACGTAGTGGTGACGCGGCGGTGACGTTGCCGCCGCCGCGCCACCGCCACGTCACCGCACCAGGAAGTAAAACACTTCCGCGCATGCGCCGAATCCATTCGGCAGCGGCGCGGCGGTGGTGGGAGCCGACATGTCTGCTGGTAAGTGTACTAACCAGCAGACATGTCGGGCGGACAGATTCCCACCGGATAGATTTCAAAGCTTGCTTTGAAATCTGTCGGGTGGAGAAATCTGTCCGCTAGCCCATACACACGAGCGGAGATGTCTGCTGAAACGGTCCATCGGACCGTTTTCAGCGGACATATCCCCTCGTGTGTACGCGGCCTTAAGACTAATCATGTCTTTGTATTACTCTTACTCTGCATGAGATAGGCTCCCACTCTTTATCTACCATTGCTTGTTTTAGCAATTATTCTACAGTGAAAACATAACAAACTGTAAACTGTTTGCATAGGAAAATAAAAAGATAAGAATTAGGAAAAAAGTTACTGATTTGCCAGACCACCTAACCTTTTGCTTCAAATATACCTGCTGCGGCTTATCGGCTAGCGGTTAATGTATACACAGGCTATGTGTTTTACTAATTGTCTCTTTAATGCCCTGTACACAGGATCGGAATTTCCAATGGAAAAAGTCTGATGGACTTTTTCCAACGGAAATTCCGACTATGTGTATGCCCCATCGGAGTAATGTCATCGAAAATCCCGATGAATTCCATTGTAGTTTACATAGAGAACATGTTCTCTTTTCCTCCAATGGAATTCCGATGTGAATTAGGTCGGACAAAGGTCTGATCGTATGTAAGGGGCATTAGAGTTTGTTCACTCTATGATCTGTGTTCATGCATATTCCTATTTATATAAAATTATCCAGTAAACTATTGGTAGAATTCTTACTCAAAGTTTATTACATTCAGTGTTGCTGGGTCTTGCTCTTTTAGTACTGCTTAACAGGAAAGCATTCACTGTGGTAAGTGGAGTGTGGATTCAGTCTATTAGAGAAGGAAATTGCCAGGAAATGGGGAGGAAAAAGGGACTGTGTTGCCACTGTGAAGAGCTGCACCGGATTTTGCACTCTCTCTTGTTTTGGTAAATCAACCCCACAGTGTGTAGAACGATACAGTTCTACTCCCTGTATGTAAGGGTGACTTCTGCAGGAAAAAGGAGTTGCAATGAAACTGGAAACCTGGGCTAGTGGTAATACCACAAGCTTAAACTGGAACATAGGTAAGGAATAAAAGACAAAGAAGTTGCATGCTAAGTAAGTGATTAAATCATAAGTTGAGGGTTGAGGGTTATCACTTTAAGTAGAGTTTATATCCTCATTTATAGTATGAAAGAGCAAGCAAGGAAAATAAAATAATTACATTAAAATAGATTTCTGGTAAACTTTATATTATACACTTGCTAAAATTACACAGTGATTTATTTTAAATAAAATCTCTTCACCTTGCTCATCTTACTAGCATCGCTCTCTCTGGGACCTTGTCGTGTAGTTCTTTTCTTAATCACTTAAGAACCTCCTACCGACGATATACGTCGGCAGAATGGCACGGCTGGGCACAGGCACGTACAGGTATGTCGCCTTTAAGAGCCCATCCGTGGGTCGTCGGCGCGCACACGCGAACCAGTCCAAAGCTCCGTGACCGCGCATGCGGTACCCGCAGACCCGAACGCTGCCGGTGTCCCGTGATCGGTCACAGGAGCTGAAAAACAGGGAGAGGTGTGTGTGTAAACCCACCTTCTCCGTTCTTCTGTGTGGCAGTGACACTGATCGTCTGCTTCCTAATATAGGGAACTATGATCAGTGATGTCATGCTTACAGCCACGCCCCCTAGAGTAAGAATCACTCCCTTAGGGCACACTTAAGCCCTTAGTGCCCCCTAGTGGTTGACCCCTTTACTGCCATTGTCATTTTCACAGTAAACAATGCATTTTATAGCACTTTTCGCTGTGAAAATGACAATGATCCCAAAAATGTGTCAAAAGTGTCCGATGTGTCCGCCATAATGTCGCAGTCACGTAAAAAAACGCTGATCGCCGCCATTACTAGTAAAAAATGTTTTTAATAAAAATGCCATAAAACTATCCCCTATTTTGTAAACGCTATAACTTTTGCGCAAACTAATCAATAAACGCTTATTGTGATTTTTTTTTTCAAAAATATGTAGAAGAATACGTATCGGCCTAAACTGAGGTAAAAAAAAAATATATATTATTTGGGGATATTTATTATAGCAAAAAGTAAAAAATATTGATATTTTTTCAAAATTGTTGCTCTATTTTTGTTAATAGCGCAAAAAATAAAAACCGCAGAGGTGATCAAATACCACCAGAAAGCTCTATTTGTGGGGAAAAAAGGATGCCAATTTTGTTTAGGAGCCACGTTACACGACAGTGCAATTGTCAGTTCAAGCGACGCAGTGCCAAATTGCAAAAACTGGCCAGGTCCTTTACCTGCATAATGGTCTGGGTCTTAAGTGGTTAATACAGCAGCATCCAATGATCATGCATACAGCCCTGGCAAAAAGTTTTGACAATGACACACATATTAATTTTCACAAAGTCTGCTGCCTCCGTTTTTATGATGCTAATTTGCATATATTCCAGAATGTTATGAAGAGTGATTAGATGAATTGTGATTAATTGCAAAGTCCCTCTATGCAATGAAAATGAACTAAATCCCATAGAAAACGTTTCCACTGCATTTGCGTAGAACGCTTCAGGGCGTTCAAGAAAGTGCAACAAGCACCAGGACCCTCTCCTACAAGTGATTCAGCTGCGGGATCGAGGTACCACCAGCACAGAGCTTGCTCAGGAATGGCAGCAGGCAGGTGTGAGTACATCTGCACACATAGGGCCAGATTCAGGTAGATGCGCGCATATTTTATCCGGCGTAGCGCAACGCATATACGTTGCGCTGACGCGAACTAGTGAGTAAAGTCAAGTATTCACCAAGCGCATGTTCGTTACTTTGCGGCGGAGTAACGAAAAAGCGCTGGCGCAACCCGACGCAAGTGGAAGTGGGTGTGATTATATGTAAATGATGGGCGGAGCCCAGTGCAGTGACTTACGTTCATCGCATCATCCACGGAGCATGTGCAGTGAGGGAGGGCTCGCCTCGCTCCCCTGTGCGCATGCTCACAACTTCCGTTGGCACCACTTAATGGGAAACGCCAGCGCAATGTCTTCCGTTGCGCGTATAAAAGCTATATGCTGGGTGCTTGGTGTGCTTCTGTACCTTTAAGGAGGGGTGGCTCCCCTTCAGTCCACCTGCCCCTATCTATCCATTAAAATGCATGTGCCTCCATTGTGAGGACACTCACTGTTAGTGTTAGGACCACAGAATTATGGGGTGCCTTGGCGCGGCTCTGTGGCTCACGCATGCGTTTGCAAATGCGTGCGGACAAAACCCCTGTTTTTACCGCACATTGTTAGACAGGTTAATTGGTTGTTCTGCTAGCTGGTCGGTAAGTAGGCTTGGTTATTCCCTGGGCATTCCCCAGGTTCTTGTTGTTAAAAGCGGCTGTAGATGCGCCTTTCCGGTGCAAAAGTATATCCGGTTTCCCCCACCCCAGGGAAGTTACTTTTGCTTTATGATGGCTGCTCCCGTTCCCCCCAAAGAGAGGAGAAACCTCAATTTTAATGCCCAGGAGCTCACCCTAGTGATCTCTGGTATGGAGACGTTTAACGACTTTCTCCACGGCAGGAAAAGTCGGAAGACCAGCCGGGATAGGAAGCAGGGCATCCAGGATGTCCATTGCTGGCAGGGTCAATGCCCTGGGCTACTCCACCCGGACTGCTGCCGATATCGGCAAGAAAATCAATGATCTGAGGCGCAAAGTCCGGGGCAAGGTGGCCGCCATTAGGAGGCATGAGAGGGGCACGGGTGGTGGACCCCCATGTGCGGTCAGCCTGACCACGGAGGAGGAGGTGGTCGCCCGCTGCCTGGAGAGGGAGCAGTTGGAGGGGGTCCCGGGATATGATTCCGTGGAGGAAGGCTCCAGGACAGGTGAGTGTTTTTTATCCCCTATTTGGTGTGTTGCATGTGGGGGTGGGGGAGGGTACATGTGCCAAGTGTGTGGGACAACCAACATGTGTTTGCTTTGTGTCATCCACAGATGACGGAGCTGGGCCATCATCTGTCGGCGGCCAGTCCACCCCAACCCCCCAACGGCATCCTGAGCCCGACCCCCTGGGTGGTGAAGAAACAGAGATGGAGGGGAGTGCCCACTCCTCACCTGCTGAGGTGGTTGAGGAGGAGCCTGCCTTTCCAAAGCAGGACTTACTTTTAATTTTGGAGGAGTCCTCCCCTTCTGCAGGGCCCTCAGTAATCGCCTCCCCCATTCTAGGAAGCCCCTCAAGGGCGACTCCATGACCCCGGGGACAACCATCTTCTGGCCCCAGGAAGGCGACCCGGAAGACCAGGGGGGTGTCTGACATGGTCCATGACCAGATGGCCTGGGACCAGGCCAGGCAGACCCAGCAGATGGGGGAGATTGCTGGGCATCTTGACCGGCTAGTTGACAGCCTGGGCTCCGTATCCCAGCTGACGAACGCTGTGCAGGATGTCAGCTGCAACTGCGCTGCAGTGGTGACCAGCCTGGGGGAGGTGCAGGCTGATGTTCGGGAACAGGGGAGGCAGAGGCAGCGTGACCAGTGGCATAATGTCACTGCCAGCTGAATGCAGGCCCAGACCAATAATTATCTGAGCCGGATTGCCGTGGCCTTGGAGGGCATGCAGCCAACACCTGCCAGGAGTGGCCCGCCCGGGGATCAGCCACCTCCAGATGCCCCCCCACCCCCACCCACTCCCTCCATGCAGCTGAGAAGCCAGAGAGGGCCCACAAGAAAGAGCCCCCGTCAGCCCAGATGAGGGCTTTTTTTTTTGTTATATTATTGGCTCAGGTTATGAGTTTTTTATTTTATTTTGGTTTATGTTATGAGTTTTTTATTTAATTTTTGGCTCAGGTTATGAGTGTTTTATTTTATTTTGGCTCAGGTTATGAGTTTTTTCTTTCAGTTTAACTGCACGCGGTCAGGAGTGCAATGGACAGTGTGAATGGTGTGTGAATGTGAGGGGGTGGCACTCCTGCCAGTAAGGGGTGTCACCCTCGGCCGTTGGGGAGAAGTTATCCCCACGGCTGTGTGAATGACGTGTGAATGGTGTATGAATGGACAGCGACATCATTGGGGCCTTGACGCCGGCGTTGCTGCTCCCAAGTCCTGCATGTTGGACTTGGGCTAATCCAATGTGATGTGGATGAGGTGTGTGTGATCTAGGGACATCAGTGGTGTGCGTGCGTACATTGTCCGTGTGATCAATGTATTTGTTTAGTGTCCAAAGATGCCTACGGCGAGGACCCTCCTGACTGCTCTTCCATCAGCTGAATGGGTCTGTCTGGTTGGGGGGTTAGGTCATCACGTATGTCAATCTGCAGGCCTTTTCTCATGGCAAAGTTGTGCAGAATGCAACATGCACTGATGATCTGACACACGAAGGTAGGGGAATACAATAGGGCCCCCCAGACTTATCCAGGCAGCGGAAACGGGACTTCAGGAGCCCAAATGTTTTGATATGTGCTTCATTGTATCTTCTCTCTCCTCTGGTTTGGGGGTTCCGGAAAGGAGTCATTAGATGGGGTCCCAGTGCATATACAGAGTCACCTGTAAGGGAAAAGACAGGAGGATGTTAGTCATGCATGTGCCCCTTGTGATGTCAGCATCATGGGGGGGGCAGTCATGCCTGCCACCCATGTCACTCACCAACCAGCCAGCTGTCCCCATACATGTTCTGTTCGAATTCCATTGGCATGGGGCTCTGATTGTATATGAAGCTGTCATGGCTGGATCCGGGGTGTTTGGCACGGACGTGCCGTATGAGGCGTTGGGCATCGGCTATCACCTGTATGTTGATGGAATGCCAATGCTTCCGATTGCGGTATATGTGCTCTGTGGCACTGGGGGGCTGGAGTGCCACATGTGTGCAATCAATGGCCCCCACGGTGCGTGGGAATCTGGCAATGCTGTAGAAATCCTGCATTGCCTTCAGCCGCAGCTCCTCAGTGGTGTGTCTGATGAACTGGTTGGACATGCGTCTGAGGATTGCAGGGACAACCTGGTGCACACATCTGCTCATGGAGGATTGTGACATCCCAGCCACCACTCCACTTGTATGCTGGAATGATCCACTTGCAAGGAAATGAAGTGTTCCCAGTACCTTCACCAGTGGCTGCACTGCTTGTGAGCGGTGTGTTGGGCTGGTGATGTCATCCTGCAGGGTTGTGGTTAGTTCAAGTATTGCATCTGGGCTGAATCTGAAGAGGCGATACACCTCCTCATCCCCCATGCCAAAGAGGCTCATGCGCGTGCGGTATATCCTCTCATGTGCCCGCCTCCTCCGTTCCGGGGGACCCATTATTAGTGCTAGGACCACGGCTGCCCCTGGCATGTTGGCACACAGAGGTGTTGTCCTTGCAAGTGTGGTTGTTCAGCTTGCAAGTTTCGTCGGTAACGCTGCTGCTGTAGCTGCTCTCCTGCTGACCTGTGGCCGTCTGGAGTAAAGATAAAGCAGCCATTTGTAGGAATAACTTTGCGACAGATGGACGACATACGCGTGGCGCATGTAGCCAGCGTATGGTGCTAATCCGTTCGCGAATCGGGAAATTTCCCTCGTTTGCATATTTGCATGAGAAATCAATAGGTGCGACGGATGCGACAAGCGAAAATATGCACTTACGATACTCTGGCGAGGGAAAGTTAAGCCGATCGGAAAAATCCTGTTTTCTGTCGCATCTAGTTTGGTGGGTACGGCCGCATAGATACTACGGCGCATCTTTACACTTACGCGGCGCATATCGATATACTCCAGTGCAAGTCTTGCTGAATCTGGCCCATAGTGAGGAAAAGGCTTTTGGAGGATGGCCTGGTGTCAATAAGGGCGGCAAAGAAGCCACTTCTCTTCAGGAAAAACATCAGGGCCAGACTGATATTCTGCAAAAAGGTACAGGGATTGGACTGCTGAAGACTGGGGTAAAGTCATTATCTCTGATGAGCCCCCTTTCCGATTGTTTGGGGCACCCGGAAAAAAACTTGTCCGGAGAAGCAAAGGTGAACACTACCACCAGTCCTGTGTCATGCCAACAGTAAAGCATCCTGAGACCATTCATGTGTGGGGTTGCTTCTCAGCCAAGGGAGTATGCTCACTCAAAATTTTGCCCAAGAACACAGCAGTGAATAAAGAATGGTACAAAAGCATCCTCCAAGAGCAACTTCACTCAGAGCTGTCGTAATGAGAGGGCACACACCTGGGCATGGCCCAGGGGCCCCAGCTGCATGGGGCAGGGTCCTGCACTTTCCCCAAAACAGCTGGTCCTTTTTTCTATATATTTTTTCTATATTTTGTCATCAATTATCCATTGGTGTGTTGGCTGCCTCACATTTTGCAGTATCACGCAATTTATTTATGATTATAGTTTAGCGCAATATATTTATTTATAATATTTTTTTAGCTGGTCCTCGAGCCCACACTGCCCTGAAATTGAGGGCCCCATTAAAGGCACTGAGAGTGAGGGATACACAGGGAAGGCAGGCTGGCAGTGGCGCGCCGTGCTGTGCAGAACAATACCTATTATTTCACAGCCAGCAAGGAGGTGCAGGGCCCGAGCACCAGTGATGCTTTAACCCCACCCCATGCAGCTTGCATGCTCGGGACTCGAAAGGCTGTGGGTGGGAGCTGAAGTGGGAGCTGCTGAGTCGCAGCACTGAAATCCCACCTGCGGAAGTAGCATTGTGGATGCTGTCATGGTTAGCCCAGCTGTCCAGCACTGTTTACACCAAAAGTCTTGGAATGCCCGAAGGGATGCTCCCTCCCCCGCCCCTCCTTCTTCCTGCTTGATTAGTATTGGTTGAGTGCAGTCCTGAAGGTGGGCACAAAGCCAAAAGTTTAAATGCACTATATCTCCACAGGAAATGGTGATACTACATGGATGGAATAGGGGGCGTAGAGTGCTGGGGGGGATATCTGGGGTGTAGAGGGGTCAGATTGCTGGGGGGGGATATCTGGGGTGTAGAGGGGTCAGAGTGCTGGGGGGAAATCAGGGGTGTAGAGGGGTCAGAGTGCTGGGGGGATATCTGGGGTGTAGAGGGGTCAGAGTGCTGGGGGGATATCTGGGGTGTAGAAGGGTCAGAGTGCTGTGAGGATATCTGAGGCCTGGAGGGGTCAGAGTGCTGGGAGGATATCTGGGACTTGGAGGGGTCAGAGTGCTGAGGGGATATCAGGGGCATAGCGGGGTCAGAGTCCTGGGGGATATCTGGGGTGTAGAGGGGTCAGAATGCTGGAGGGGGTATCTAGGATGTAGAGGGGTCAGAGTGCTGGGGGGATATCTGGGGTGTAGAGGGTTCAGAGTGCTGGGTGGATATCTGGGGCGTTGAGGGGTCAGAGTGCTGGGGGGATATCTCGGGCGTAGAGGGGTCAGAGTCCTGGGGGGATATCAGGGGTGTAGAGGGGTCAGAATGCTGGAGGGGGTATCTGGGGTGTAGAGGGGTCAGAATGCTGGAGGGGGTATCTGGGGTGTAGAGGGGCCAGAGTGCTGGGGGGTATCTGGGATGTAGAGGGGTCAGAGTGCTGGGGGGATATCTAGAGCATAGAGGTGCCATTGTGCTCGGGAGGCATAAATCTAACAGATATATTATATTCACAGGACAGCTTTGTTACTTGTATGTATGTAGTATTTTCCCACTGTTTCTTTGCTGTACAGAATGATTGTTCATGTAGTTAATGCGGAGCTCCACCAAAAAGGGGAAGCTCCGCCTGTCTGCCTCCTACCTACTTGATGTCTGTTTACCTGCACTGTATCCATTGTAGGGGCCCCAGAGAAATACTTTGCCCAGGGGCCCATGATGTTATTAAGACGGCCCTGACTTCTCTCAACCATCCAAGAAAAGTTTGGTAAGGAACAATGTATTTTCCAGCATTATGGAGTACTTTGCCATAAGGCAAAAGTGATAACTAAGTGGCTTGGGGAACAAAACATAGACATTTTGGGTCCATGGCCAGGGAACTCTCCAGACTCTAATCACATTGAGAACTTGTGGTCAATCCTCAAGAGGCCAATGAACAAAAAAACACCCACAAATTCTGACAAACTTCAAGCATTAACCACTTAAGACCCGGACCAATACGCTGGCAAATGACCCAAGGGGTTTTTGCGATTCGGCACTGCGTCGCTTTAACAGACAATTGCGCGGTCGTGCGACGTGGCTCCCAAACAAAATTTGTGTCCTTTTTTTCCCACAAATAGAGCTTTCTTTTGGTGGTATTTGATCGCCTCTGCGATTTTTATTTTTTGCGCTATATACAAAAATAGAGCGACATTTTTGAAAAAAAAACAATATTTTTTACTTTTTGTTATAATAAAAAACCAATAAACTAAATTTTAGTCAAACATTTAGGCCAACATTTATTTAGCCACATGTCTTTAGTAAAAAAAAAATCGCATTAAAAAAAAATTAGCTACCTAGCGGGAACAGCGACACTAATACAGCGATCAGAAAAATGATCGCTTAGTGACGCTGGCAATAGGGAGTGAAAGGGTTAACTAGGGCAGTGATCAAGGGTTTAAAACTTTATTGGGGGGGGTGGGGGGGCTAACACTGACTGACTGTCACACTGTCTGTCACACTGACACTAAATACAGTAATCATACATGTATGATTACTGCATTCAGTGACACTGTGACAGGGGGGAGGGGGGGGGGGGCGATCGCGGGGGTTAAATGTGTTTGTGTCTGTGTGTAAGTGTGCTGTTGGTGCAGACTTACTTGGTGTGTTGTGATCTCTCCTCAGCGGCGCTTGAAACAAACGCCGAGGGAGAGATCACGTCGCTTCCTCCTTCCTGTGTTTACACAGGAGGAGGAAGTGACAGGGCGGGCGGGCGCGCGCATTGGCTGGGAGCGATCCGGAGGGGGCGGATGAAAACGGATAGCCGCCCCCACTTGTCGGATCGCTCCTGCAGCCGCGCGGACCGCCGCATGTACGGGGGGGGGGGTCCGATCGGACCCCCGATCCCCCCCAAGGCACCAACGTATATATACGTTGATGTGCCTGTCGGTGCCATTCTGCCAACGTAAATGTACATGCGGCGGTCCTTAAGTGGTTAATTATGCAAGAATGGGCTGTCATCAGACAGGATATGGTCCAGAAGTTGATTGACAGCATGCCAGGGGGAATTATAAATGTGTTAAAAAAAGAAGAGTCAACACTGCAAATATTGACTCTCTGCATAAACTTAACCACTTAAGACCCGGACCAAAATGCAGGTAAAGGACCTTGCCCCTTTTTGCGATTCGGCACTGCGTCGTTTTAACTGACAATTGCATGGTCGTGCGACGTGGCTCCCAAACAAAATTGGCGTCCTTTTTTCCCCACAAATAGAGCTTTCTTTTGGTGGTATTTGATCACCTCTGCGGTTTTTATTTTTTGCGCTATAAACAAAAAAAGAGCGACAATTTTAAAAAAAATTAAATATTTTTTACTTTTTGCTATAATAAATATCCCCCAAAAATATATAAAAAAACATTTCTTTCCTCAGTTTAGGCCGATACGTATTCTTCTACGTATTTTTGGTAAAAAAAATCGCAATAAGCGTTTATCGGTTGGTTTTCGCAAAATTTATAGCGTTTACAAAATAAGGGATAGTTTTATTGCATTTTTATAAAAAAAAATTTTTTTTACTACTAATAGCGGCGATCAGCGATTTTTTTCGTGACTGCGACAATATGGCGGACACTTCGGACAATTTTGACACATTTTTGGGACAATTGTCATTTTCACAGCAAAAAATGCATTTAAATTGCACTGTTTACTGTGGAAATGACAGTTGCAGTTTGGGAGTTAACCACAGGTGGCGCTATGTGACCTATGTGTTGTGTTTACAACTGTAGGGGGGTGTGGCTGTAGGTGTGACGTCATCGATCGCGTCCCCCTATTACAGGGATGACGCGATCGATGCTACGGCCACAGAGAAGCACGGGGAAGCCGTGTTTACACATGGCTCTCCCCGTTCTTCCGCTCCAGGGACGGATCGCCGCACTGCAGCGGCGATCGGGTCCGCGAATCCCGCGGTCCCGGTCCTGGAGCTTCGGACCGGGTCGCGGGCGCGCGCCCGCGACCCACGGCTGGGTACTAAAATCAACGTATATATACGTTGATGTGCCCAGCCGTGCCATTCTGCCGACGTAAATGTGCAGTAGGCGGTCCTTAAGTGGTTACTGTAGTTGTCATTAAAGCCTTTGACACTTCTGAGATGCTTGTAATTATACTACAGTATTCCATAGTAACACCTGACAAAAAGATCTAAAAATACTGAAGCAGCAGACCTTGTAAAAAAATAATATGTGTGTCATTCTCTAAACTTTTGGCCACAGCTGTACACATAAAAACAAACAAGTGTAGGCTGATATGCTTATCCTAAAAAAAAAGTAATTTAAACAGCAGTGTTCAAATTATTGTAAGCAATAGAGAGCAATCAGTTTCCAGTTTCCTGCAATCACGTCAGTACCGGGGTAGCTTTTGATTGGTTGGTTGGTATGATTACACTATGCATGTCTTCGTTGCTAAATGCATTACCTTACTGAGTAAGCCTGCAGATGTTGAAATCTGTACAAAAGAGTTTGAACTAAACAAGAGACACTTATTGCCTGACATTGCAATCGTCATGAATGTGTGATCAAGCTAAACAAACCAAAATGACTGCAGAAAATTACTGTGATCAAGCAGTACAAACCAAAATGATTGTATTGCAGCCCAATGCTCTGTATTTCTTTTTTAACCAATGGACAGGAGTAGACAATACATTGTTTTTTATAATACTTTTATGGTTCAGCATATACAGTGCAGTTGGCTGTTCACTTGCCATTACAAAAACCATGATGTGCAGAAATCTCCATGTAAATGGTCATGGTTAGTAATAGTCAATTTAAATTCTATTTGATTTTTATTGACTGGTTTATGTCATCATTTTGGCTGCTTGCTCAGTGGTGTCCTTTACATGCTGGCCATGTCCAGCATTCATATGGATTAGTATTACACATAAATATAAATTATATACTTAGATTCTCAAGAAAATGTACTTGATTGTTCTGCTTTTGTTGTGGAACTATTACAGCTGGGTTTGAATCATCCAGTTGATTACCAGCTGCAGTTCAATGACTTACTAATGCAGAACTGCAGTGGCCTTGGTTATCCTTTCCTGTGTGATGGGCTCATCAATAAGTACAATTTCTCTAGGGCTGCGGTATTGTTTTGATGCTTAATTTGCTTTCATAAAAAACAAGAAATATTCCGTTGCCTGATAGGTTTCTGTAAACATGACAACAATAAATTGACCAGATGGCCATATTTTCATGTTTATGATGCTGTAAGCTGAGAGAAAACAGAGATTTTTTTTTCATCATGTGTCCTGAGATAGATCTTCAGTGCAATAAAGTAAATGTATAATCTTCACAGGAAAAAAAAAAAACAACTAAAGAAGCTCTCTCAATATTATTTCCATTGTCCCTTGACTAGCTGGGATTTTAGGTCAATGCATACTAAAACAGCTTGCTTATTGATGTTCACACACATGATTGATTGTTGAATAATTAAAAAAACTCTAACACAGAGATCACTGTTGGATGAAAGCTGCATTGGACATTTCTTAGCTTACAGCGACTGATCTTCCAATGAATGCAGTTGATGCTGTTCACTTTGACGTAACTTCACAAAGGAAGGCATGTAATTGGCAGAGGTAGGATATGCCTATTTCCTTGTTCATTAACATACAGTTATATGTTTGGTGATAGGTAATTACTCTTTCTGCCATGAGACAATCAATACCATTTTAAAGCAGTCTGTTTTAAATATACTTTTTTTTTCTTGTGGAGTGCACACATTTGCATGTAGCTCACAATGCTGACAACAGTATACTATGAAAGTTCATTCTCTAAAAATGATTGGGCTTTTGCAACTGTCAGTATTTATTTGAGATAAGAAACATTATGGGAAAGTTTACAAATTTACATGATTTCTGCTTTGTTAATGTATTAAAGAGAAGTGCCACAAATATTTATTTGTAAAAAAGATGCATATCATTTGTGTCATTTCAGAATAAAGCAGCAAAAATGATTTCTTTGGAAAAATTCAATTTGATGCCAATTCATCAATGTGACAGATAGATATGAAAAAAGTAAAATGCATATCACTAAAGTGGTCACTTACTCAGTATATCACAGATCATCGGGTCTAAACCACTAAAACATTCTTTACCCCTTCTCATATTCTAATCCAGAGGTCTTCAAACTACTGCCCTCCAGTGGTTCAGGAACTACAATTCCCATCATGCCTAGTCATGTCTGTGAATGTCAGTGTGTTACAATGCCTCATGGGATGTGTAGTTCTACAACAGCTGGAGGCCTGTAGTTTGAGGATCCCTGTTCTAATCTATGTAAGCTGTTCTGAGGGTTGTCACTAGGGTTGCCACCTCATCCCTTTAAAACAAAACACCTATTAATTACACAGGTTCTGAAGCTAATTTAATGCAAATAAGACACTACTTTAGTTTAATTAAAGCCTTAATCTGCCACAGAACCTGTGTAATTAATAGGTGTTCAGTTTTAAAGGGATGAGATGGTAACCCTAGTTGTCACACATCCTGTACAATACAAGATTATCCTGATCTCAAAATAAAATATTACTTCCTGTGTTGGTTCAATACAGGATGCAGTGAGTCACACATTTGTGGACATCTGTTCATACCCCTTCCTGGTAGGATTGCCACCTCATTCCTTTAAAACGGAATGCATATTACACAGGTTCTGTGGCTGAGGTGGTAATCAAACTAACTTGATGTCTTATCTGAAATAAATTAGCCTCAGAACCTGTGTAATTCATATGTGTTTAGGTTTAAAGGGATAAGGTGGCAACCCTACTTCCTGGCTTATCAGTCTGTATAGACTAAAAAACTTAGCAGGACTTCAACTACAGTCCTCTGGACCTGACGGTGGTGCAGTTTCACTCACTTCCCAGTTGTGCTCCCCTTCTCACTTTCTGGAAGACTTCTTACAAGTGTGCTGGTAAATCATAGGGCAAGATGAAAGATAATATTGCTTGTGTATATTCTGTATATTTTGTTCAATTCTTTTTCAATGGATTTTATGATATGTAATTTTTGTAATTAAACTTAGAATTTTTTCTTAACTCTCATGTCCCTGTGATTGCCTTAGAAAGTCTGCCTTGTCACTACCCTGTGTAGTATTCTTCTTTTTGGTAAATCATAGGGCTCTACCTCAAGCTACCTTTCATAGTTTAAGAGAGTGTGCTAGTGAACAGCGGTAATGGGCGAACCTTGGAGGACCACACAGTTGCCAGCATCCTTCCCAGGGGTTTACTTACATACCCCTATTTATAGAGCAAAAGCCTGCCCTGTGACCCATTGTTGCACCTGAGTATAAATGGACTCAACTGCCACTGACGCCTGAAGCCCCAAGAAAAACTCTGCTTCTTTCTTCCTAATCTGCTTTACAGAGATCAAAACTTTTATAGATACAGCAGCACAGGAAACATGGAACCACTGCCCCTAGAGGCCAATAGTGAAGCAACACCTTAGACAGTTATAGCTGATCCCACTTAAATTGGCCCCAACAACAAGAGACTCGCAGGTTCTAGCCACAGGATCCTGACAAAGACAAGGTCAAGGATTCAGTTTTCACTCATCATGGCGGGCTTGTCCCTCCGGACCCTCAGGGACTTGCTCCTTCCTTCTTTTGGGATCCACTGCCCTGGGCATGTACAGCACCCTACTGGAACACCTTTTGTCAGTACAAGAACTGTCCAGTGTACCATGTCTGCAGGGTCCAAGTACCATCTATCTTAGCATCCCTGGTGTGGGAATGGATCCGGTCTACCAAGTTTACCAACCTCTTCATCCCTGTTGGAATCAGTTGAGAACGTAGTACTATTATGCAGAGAACTGCATTTCAGTGACTATTACCTTACAGACACTTTCTGTTTTAATGATTTTAACCTCCCTGGTGGTGTTCCCGAGCGTGACTCGGGGTGTTTTTTTCTTGCTAAGAATGGTATCCCCGAGTCACGCTCGGGGTAGACATGCAGAGCCTGCAGCGCGCGCTGGCTTACCTTCTTCCTGGATCCAGCGATGCATCCACGCTGTGTGAGCGGGTGCTCGCTCGATTCACACAGCGTCCCCGTGTGCCGCCGAGCTCCGTTCCCTGCGACGTTACGACGCACGGAAGCGGAGAACGGCGCCAAATTCAAAAAAGTAAACAAACACTTTACATACAGTATACTGTAATCTTATAGATTACAGTACTGTATGTAAAAAATACACACCCCCATGTCCCTAGTGGTCTGTCCAGTGCCCTGCATGTTCTTTTGTATAATAAAAACTGTTCTTTCTGCCTGGAAACTGTAGATTGCCCATAGCAACCAAAAATGTCCCTTTATGTCAAAAATGGTTTTAGATCAGCTAGAAAACAGCGATAATAAATTATAATCACTTGCAGAATTTAGCGATAGCAATTTGTGGGGAAATTCGTCATAAAAAAAAAAAAAATAATGACAGCAAAAATTCTGCAACTGAGCAAAGTTCAGTGATTTTGATTTGATTACATTATTGAATAATTTTTACTATAATTATATTATTATTTGTTATAATTTTTTATAATTATTTATTATATTATAATTTTTAATTAAAAAAAAATAAAAATCATACCCGGGATGCCTATTAGACTCTTGTTTGGATAGATTTAAGTGAGTTATTCCTAAGAATTACAAGCCTACAGTATAAAACGCCAAATTCCCTTGCAAATAATGGTACCGCTTTCAGCACCTAAAATCTTAAAGAATCATACCGCCAGGGATGTTAATAGAAAATTTTCAGGACATTTAAATATTTGAGATTAAACATCATTCCATATCTCTGTATTACTATACAGTGAATGTTTCTAGAAGAGAAAGTTATCATCTTTTGCCCTGCACTTCTGTTGCAGCTTATTGCTCTAAATCAGAAGAGGAGAATAATAAAAAAAACTTTCAGGAAGTGTGGGAACTTTCTAAGAAGAGCTTATATTGGGTGAATTTCTGTCTGTTCTTTCTGCTAGTTTGCAATCATCTACAGGTGGCACAAAACCCAGGTAATCATGGTTTATTGCCTATATAGTCCTGTGATGTATGATAAAGAAAAAGTATTTTTTTCCAACAGGTACATGTGTCATACTGTTTTAAATGTTGTCTTTTGAAAAGTAAAACAATTTACCCCAAGGTTTCAAAAATTCTTAAAAGATCCCAAGAGGTAAAGGTTTTTTTTTAAATGAAAAAAGAAAAGAAAAACGGCAATGTTATTTTGCATAGATAGACAGTAATTGTACTGTGCATGAGAAATTTGTGGCCCTGACTTCATTGGAGGGTCAAAGAGAATGAGGAAGAGGAAGCTAGCCAGTGAAGTCTTTTTTGAAGTTGGAAGCATAGGTTTCAGACCCAGTGGGGATAAAAGACCATGGAGCCTGGACTAAAGATGAAATAAAGAGGCACGTAACTGTACCAACTGTATTGCTTGACAAAGAAGATTACATTGGTGTTGCTGTAAATGGGGTGATAAGGTCCACTTTGAGAAATTTGTATTCAGTGAAGCATTGTGCCAACACACTGAGAAATTGATTTTGTGTTTCCATGCACCTTTGCTAAACCCACGACAGTAAAATTAGTCTGTATATGCAGTAAAGAATGTTTGTTATACTTACTGTGGAAGGGATTAATCCTCTGCACTGTAGAAAAAGGCTGTTTGATCTTGTATGCACAGACCCTCCCCTTCTTACATTGCCCCCAAAACATGTCTGCATAAGACAGTTAGTGGAGTCAGTATGCACATGCTCTGTTTGGTGGTAGAGAGCTTTTTTTTTCTTGGGAGAGTGCATGTGATCAGCACAGGGCTAATCAGCACTGTCCACACAGAGGGTCAAGGGCCCTGCATCCTGATAGGACAGCCAGTGCAGTATGCAAACTACTCCTACAAGCTTTAATCAGGCACTGATAGAAGTATATATAGTGAATATACTGCTGATGAGAAATGGTATTTTGCAGTTTATATTTGCTAAGCTGATTCCATTTTCACGTTCTGTGTGCTGTGGGAGACCAGATATAGTGAATGCAGGATCCTGGGTTTAGTAACACTTTAATGATTTAATTGCAAACATTTACCATCTCCCTCTAATCTTCTGATGACTATGGCTGACCCAATCCATTTTGTGGATTTTTTTTGTCAGCAATGTTAGGTGACAGTGCAGTTTGCAAGGCCACAGCTCAGGAGATATATGTCCCAGCCTATTATTTTCTAATTTGTTAAAGTGGTGTAGCATTTCCACATTTCCAATATAATTCAAACATCATGCACACACAATGCAATACAAAAAATGCCCGAACAATTTACCAGAAATGCAGTAATCTCCTAAACATATGTAGTAGCCCTTCTTTCTCATTTCTATAGCTGTTTCTTGTTTACGTTTCCATCCTATACCAGGGCCTGCTGACCCCGCCCCCCTCCACACACACATACCAGCAATTTCATTGCTGCTGCATTTCTGGCAAATATCGTGCATTTTTTTGGTACTCACTCACAGAATTTTTAAAGAAGAACTCTCACCTAGTTTGAAGGCCAGAAAGGACACTACCCCAACCCCTATCCCCACTGCCATCTAACGGAGCCACCACTGCTTGATTACCTGCATTTATCTCTACTCCAGACCCATGATATGTGGCAACAAAAGGGAATGGAGAGGGGCAAATGCAATATCAGACTTGGAGCTGAGACAAGCAACAGTTATCAAGCAGCTGACTACTAGCTGCGTTGTCGGATGGTAGCGGAGAAGAGGGGTCGAGGGGGGGTGCATGTATTTGTCCCTTGGGGAACAGGACACAGAAGCAATTAAATTAAAGTGAGAGTTCTAACTTCAAGAAATGTGCATGTGTTGAGAAATGTGATTAATGTTTATGTTTTATACTCAACCATTTTAACAAAAATGTTGCAGAGTAGTGTTTTATAGATGATACGGTCATAAATCAGAACTGTGTATAATAGTAACCAGTGAAGATTGTACATTGAGTGGTGCGACTGGTTGGAAATGCACATAACCAATAATGTACAGTATATGCACCAATCAAAATACAATAGTTGCTGATGTTGCATGTACCCATTGATTAATAATACTTTCCATTAGGATTCTGATCATTAAGCTCTTAGAGTTGATTTAGTTAAAAGCTTTTTGTAGTTTTTAGGCTGTTGTTGGACACCACGATATTGGAATGTATTGAGTTTGGCACCTCTGTGGACAAGAGACTGACCAGGATAATTTTCTATAATTTGTGAACAAGATGAGTAAGAGTATTTTATTGTGAAATAGGGGTAAAACATTTTAAATAAATCTTTTCCACCCACAAATCTGTATGTGTGTGTATATATATATATATATATATATGTTTAAAGGCTGACTGCAGGTCAAGCCTGTATTTGTAGGAGGAGTCGGGAGGTATTTAAACCCACCCTCCTTCCTCCTTCTGGGCGTTGGTTTTCTGGTGTGTGGGGTTTCTGGGTATTGCACGTCACTTCCTGTTTCTGTCCAGAGCAATGGAGGCAGCTGCTGCAGGTGTCCATTGTGCTCTCCTCAGGATTCCCAGTGGACCGGACTGTCTGCACCCCATCCTCCTCTGTCAGCTGAGCACCGCTCACCCCAACCGCCCCCCCCGCTTCTCCCGATGCTTGCAGGGGGGGTGCAGGTTTGTAGTTGTGGCAGGCACCATTGGGGGGGCTGTCCACCATGTCAGCCAGGCCCTTGTCAGCATCATAGGGGCCGCCTGCTTCTCCACTCGGGCTCACGCTGTGGGGGGTCCCTCCATTCTCCCTCCTGCTCCTCCGGGCATACTCGGTGAGAGGGGAGCCAGCCGTCCTCCCTCTCACTCCTCCGGGCACCCACGTCCACGTGGTACAGGGCTCCATGGAGACCGCCCGCCTGTTCCTCCCGCCCCCCGTTTGCTCCTATGACGTCACCCGCTCCATGGCTCCTCAAGCTAGTCTAGTACCTCACATGGGGGGATGTTGGTTGGGTCAGGTGCAGTAGTTTTGTGGGCTCAGTCAGCATCAGAGGTCACATCCCGGTGCGGGGGGGGGGGGGTCGAGTGTGTGGGCATGTGCTTTCCCTGTCCGCACTCTGCTTCCTCCTAGCTGTGTCATGTAGCTGAGCGCTGTTTGGCTGAAGGAGCATCTTCCCCAGCGCGGCCTGTTTCCTTCCCTGTGACACATGTCTCCCAGTGACAGCCCAGTGGGTGCTGAGGGCTCCCCGTCAAAGTTTCTGAGTTTCTCCTGCTAGTTAAGGTTCTTCTGATGGTTTTGTTTCTCTTATGTTATGCGATTCATGTTATGCGATTCATGTTAGGCGATTACGTTTTTCATGCTAGTTATGTCCTCATGCTATGTGTTCTTATGCCAGTAATGTCCTCCTGCAATGTGTTTCTTATGCTAGTGATGTCCTCATGCGATTATGTTTCACGTACGGTCACGTTCTCATGCGATCACGTTCGCGTGCGATCGTGGTCATCGTGTTACGTTTCTCATGCAATCACGGTTTTCATGGTGGTTCTCATGCGATTACGTTTCGCATAGTAGTTCTCATGCGATTATGTTTCTCATGCGATCATGTTCATGTGCGATCACGGTCCTCGTGTGTTATGTTTCCCATGTGACTATGTTTCCCATGCAACTATGTTTCCCATGGTGTGTTTCTGACTCAATTACGTTTTCCATGCGACTATGTTTCCCATGGTGTGTTTCTGACTCAATTACGTTTTCCATGCGACTACATTTTCCATGCGACTACGTTTTCCATGGTATATGTTTCTAATTCGACTACGCTTCCCATGTGACTGTTTCCCATGGTGTGTTTCTGACTCAATTACGTTTTCCATGCAACTACGTTTTCCATGCGACTATGTTTTCCATGCGACTACGTTTTCCATGGTATCATGTTTCTAATTCGACTACGCTTCCCATGCGACTATGTTTCCCATGGTATGTTTCTGACTCGATTACGTTTTCCATGCAACTACATTTCCCATGGTATTATGTTTCTGATACGATTACGTTTCCCATGGTATTCTGATGCGATTACTTTTTTTTTTTTTTTTTTTCATGCGACTACGTTTCCATGCGATTACGTTTCTCATGGTGTCTTATGCGGTTATGTTTCCCATGCGACTACGTTTCCCGTGGTATGTTTCTGACTCGTTTACGTTTTTCATGTGACTACGTTTCCCATGGTATGTTTCTAATTCGACTACGTTTTTTCATGTGACTATGTTTTTTCATGCGACTCCGTTTCCCATGCGACTACGTCTCCCATGGTATTATGTTTCTGATATGATCACGTTTCCCATGGTATCATGTTTCTGATGCGATTAAATTTTTTCAGGCGACTGTTTTTCATGCGACTATGTTTCCATGCAATTACGTTTTCCATGGTATTATGTTCTCATGCGATTACGTTTCTGGTGCGATTGCAGTTTTCATGCGGTTACGTTTTGCAGGCGATTTTGTTTCGCGTGGTGGTTTCTCATGCGGTCGCGTTCGCGTGGTGGTTCTCATGCGGTCGCCTGGTGGTTCTCATGCGGTCGCGTGGTGGTTCTCATGCGGTCGCGTGGTGGTTCTCATGCGGTCGCGTGGTGGTGCTCATGTGTTTGCGTTCATGTGGTAGTTCTCATGCGTTCGCGTGGTGGTTCTCATGCAGTTGCGTTCGCGTGGTGGCCATGTTGATCATGGTAGGTTCTCATGCGATCACGTTTATCATGGCTGGTTCTCATGGGATTGCGTTTCGCATGGTAGTTGCTCATGCGTTCACGCTTCTCTTGGTTGGCTCTCATGCGATTACCTGGCTCAGGCATTGCGTTGCGTATGGTTTCTCCCATGCGATTACGTTTCTTATGGTTGTCATGTTCCTGTGCAATCGCGTGGCTCATGCTTGCCTTGTGGTTGCGATTCATGTTTGTCAAGTGTACACGTTTCTCTTGCTACTCATGTTCTCGGGTGTTCACGTTGCTCATGCTATTTCTGTTCTCATGTTTTCCGTTTCTCATGCAATTTTACGTTTGTACTTTCCGTTTTACGTTACGTTTCTCATGCTATTCATGTTCTCAAGTGTTTACGTTACTCATACAGGTTTCAGTCGTGATGCATACGATTCCGTTTCTCAGGGTATTTTTATGTTCTCAGGTATTTACATTTCTCATGTTTTTGTTTCCCATGCTTTTCATGTTCTCTAGTGTGTGCGTTTCATGCAACTTACGTTTCTCATGCAGGTTTCAGTTGGGATGTTTTCTAGTTGGTAGCATTGGTATGTTCATTTTGATTCATGGCGTTCACCGATGGGGGGGGGGGGGTGTGTGTCACCCATCACGTCTATGGGTGCTTACGGATTGAGATGAGCGTTTTTAATTGGCTTGTACGGTGGCAAGTCTCCTCATCCGTTTCTCATACGTTTCATGCATCTTGACATTTCATCTCTCATACAATGACCTGACACGTCTTCAGGTTCATCAGGCCTGAGTGTACGTTTTTAATTTGCCTGCTACGCCTCAGGTTGCTCGGCCTTGGTAATTCACGGGTTTGTCACATTCTCAGTCCAGCTGCACTTGTCCTACACTTACCCACATTTAATTTTCATAGTCTGGGCATACATGTTAGGTTATGGCCCCTCTCCACTGCTGGTTACCTGTCACGTCTACGGGTACTGTCGGATTGAGATGTTTCGTTTCTAATTGGCTTGTGCAGTGGCAAGTCCCCTCATCCGTTTCTCACACGTTCATGCATCTTGGCTTTTCGCATACAATAACCTGACACGTCTTCAGGTTCATCAGGCCTGAGTGTACGTTTTTAATTTGCCTGCTACGCGGCAGGTCGCTCGGCCTTTGCTATTCATGGGGTTGTCACGTTCTCAGTCCAGCTGCACTAGTCCTACACTTACCCACGTTTCATTTGCACAGTCCATACATACAGGTCACATTCATGTCCTCACGTTAGTTCATGACCACTCTCCACTGCTGGTTACCTGTCACATTTACAGGTACTGTCGGATTGAGATGTTCGTTTCTAATTGGCTTGTGCAGTGGCAAGTCCCCTCATCCGCTTCTCACGGCTTTCATTACATTTTTCATACGTCACGTAATCTCGTCACTTACATCACCTACCCGACATGTCTTCAGGTTGTTAGGCTTGAGTGTTACGTTTTCCGTTGGCCTGCTTTGCCTCAGGTTGCTCAGCCTCGTCAGTTCCGCAGACTGACACGCTCTCTGTCCTGCTCTACATCACTGCATGTGTCAATCACGGACACTTACGTAGGTAGGGGTAAGGGGAGGTAGGGGTTTTCCTTTTCCTAAGGTAAGTTGGGGCTTGTTGGTTTTGTTTAACAATGTCTTGCTTCTTTGCAGAGTTCATGTCACGGGCAGCAGATATCGCAGATTGTGCCGTCATCCATCCTTCTCCAGTTACAGGTTTTTCACATGGTTGTGCACCCTCCTTGTATATTCCGATTTTGTCATAGACGAAGCTTGATCTTCAAGTCCTTTTCAATACAGCCCGGAAACTCGTGACTCGGCCTGGGATATCTTCCAGGCGTTCCTATCTCGGTATCCTGGGTTCTTTTCTCACAAACATGCCAGTACCTACTTGCGTTTGCTTTCTTTTGCCACTTGCAGCTTCAAACGGGTTTTAGCTGGGTCCAGGACATTCTGGGCGCTAGACCGTTGCGGACATACTCAGGGATAGGCCACTTTTCCTTTTCCCTAGTACCCCCTTCCCTGCTAGCACAGGGCATGACATTTAGTCATTACCAGCTTCCTATCTAGGGTGGCACTTTATCATTCACTCCGGGCCATGGTTTCAGTACAGGTGCAGTTTTGCTGCTATTCGTAGGGGGTTTGTATTCTTGTTGTGGAAGAGTTAGGTGGGCGGTAGGTAGCTTTCTTTTCCAGACATATCCCAGTTCACATGTCAGCCACAGGCATTCTTGCATTAGGGGCTTGTGGTACATTCAGTTACTTTCATTTCAATCCCTTCCCTAGCTCATCCTACTGTGTTATTTTTTGGCCCCTTTTAGGCATACTGACCACGTGACCCCGGCATACCTCAGGTCATTTCCCTCCGCAGGTCGTTTTCCCTGTTTCCACTCAGTCCTTTCCCTAGCACGATTACCTGAGACTCTGAGTACAAGTTTAAAGGCTGACTGCAGGTCAAGCCTGTATTTGTAGGAGGAGTCGGGAGGTATTTAAACCCACCCTCCTTCCTCCTTCTGGGCGTTGGTTTTCTGGTGGCCCACCCACCCATCCCCTTTTTATTGCTATTTCTTCTTTTACTTCTACTTGGGTATGCCCCCTTTTAGGCATACTGACCACGTGACCCCGGCATACCTCAGGTCATTTCCCTCCGCAGGTCGTTTTCCCTGTTTCCACTCAGTCCTTTCCCTAGCACGATTACCTGAGACTCTGAGTACAAATATATATAGTGCAAATCATATACAAATCTTCCCAGGTATATCTGTTCATTGCCTGGCCTGGAACCATATACTGTAAAGATTGGATAACCTACTATTTTATAGAAGGAAAGCTAAGACTGACATCTTTAACTGGTTGAAGCAGCACAAGCATCAGCATAACATGTGGATGTGGCTTGGGACACTGTATGTGTACTGTATGTGCACTGTATGTGGATGTGGCTTTAGGCACTGTATTGTACTTTGGCTGCAGTGTATCATAACAAGTGAAGCAGCAATGCAGGTAGTAAAATATAGGTGGGGGCATCTAAGATTTGCTGGTGGATCTATCTTCAAGCAGAAGTGGTTACAAATCATCATGTGCCTGATATGTTTTCATTTTCATACAGGCACAATTCGTTGGCAAGAGAGCACATGTATGGCAGATGATGTGTTACAATGATGCATTGGGAAGTTCAGAAGGTCAAAGGTAAGACTCCTAATGATCTCTGGAGAGTAGCATAATAGATTCTTACTTATTTTCCATTCCAAGGGTCACAAAAATTACCCCTTTCTTAAAGGGAAATCTGAAGACTTGGCTGCCCAGAAGGCACACATCTTGCCAGCCAATCAGAATCCAAACAAACAGTCTCATTACTCTATAATTCCATTAATAGGTTTTGTTGTCATCATCTTTATGGCTAGAGCTGGCAGGTGTTCAAGACACTAAAACTAATAACTACATATGTTGTTTTTTTAACCTTTGTGTATTAGTTTTTCTTGCTTTCCTTTCTTTCCCCCTAAGTGGTGTCCCTAGCATATAAGTCCCCTGCATACCTGTAGCAACCTCAATTTCAGCTAAAACCTTTTTGTTTTTCGTTTTTGTTTTTCAGATAGAGCATTAGGCTAGATTAGGATGGAACCTCTGTCAGATTTGTATAGACATTCATGCCCCTATTGGGGTATTTCCTTTTACTTCCTTTAGTAGAGTGAGTTAGTGTTAAAACATCTGACAACGAGTTTATTGCCACCCATGCCTTCCTGTCCCATTGACACCCCCCCCCATTCTTTTCTTGTATGAGCATTAAAGAGACAGGAAATGAGTGAACATTTCCCAAATGGGCTTCTGGGCAGATATAGAAAAACTGACAACAATGTTGAATGAATGAAAACTTATATAGCGCAGCACATGCGAACCAACTCGCCTCTGTGCGCTTGTTGTTCCTGTCTCCTTTGATATCAAAAGAGATGAGTTTTAATCTTTCTCCTGAATGCTAAGTGGTTCTCCTCCAACCCAAATGCTGGTTGGCAAAGCGGTCCATAGTCATGTTAACTCTCTTCTACATTTTTCAAAACAAAAAAAGTACCTGCTCTAATACAGTATATGGTGAGGGTGTTAACATTGCTTAAGCCAGGCTTCACACTGACCCAAGTATTTAATTATCTCTGCCTTGGCTCAAAGAAGTGCATACTTTAAGCTTCTGTACTGTGGAGCATAATGTAGTTATTGACTATTTTCCATTATTTAATGAGGTGGCAAAACACCTGTAGAAAATCAAAATGTGTCAGAAGAGGATATATGCTTTGAGTTTGCAATGCCAGGAGCATATTTTAGTAGCCTAAAGTGCTGCTACATTGGGTACAAACTCTCTTGATTTTGTCCAAAACCTTTTCCAACTCTTCATAAGTATTTTTTCAGCATGATTAACTGTGAACAAAATCAGTGCAGAAATGATGTTCTTGCTGTCAGTATTTGTCAGGTTTCCCAGTAGGAGAAGGTAAAAGGTGTGAAGGGAAAACAGAGGCCAGTTATACTGGTTAAAGCATGCAGCAACTAATCTATTGCTTGGCATTTCTTCTCTAGATGGATCAGGTAAAATATGGCCTGCCAACATTTCAGTTTACACTATGATAAGAAGTAAGAGAAGCAGCGTGTGTTGCTTTTATGGGATGCATAGAAATCCTGCAAAGAGCATGCAAAGAATTTGGATATTTTTCTGTTCTTCAAGACTGACCATTCCAGTTCTGGTGTTATGTTTCCTAGTATTGTTGTCATAATACATCATTGTCACAAACACTTACTGGGCTGATACAATGGCTAAAAAAAAAAACAATTTTCCTTGATTGTATTTACAGCTACTGATGGCATGCAATCATACAGAATTTCAGGGAGGTGCTGTGTTCTGGATCATACAAGTATGCCTTGCTATAATAAATGTATCTTTAAAATAGAGGCAGCTGGGTATTTACTATCAGGGCTGAACACATGCCATACATTCTGTAAAAAAAAATTGGATACTAGTGACTGCACTAATAGCAACTTGTTCAGGTGAAGGTTTTGTTTTCATACTATCTCTCCCATACTCTTCAGCATCCTATTTCCTTTTACAAGTAATTAGTAGTATATATTTGTATAACACCATGCATATTACCAATATTTTTTAAAGAAGACTTATATTTGTGGAATAGAATGTCTTAATTTGTGTAGATATTTTTTTTTAATTCTTATTTATGAACTAACAATACTAATGTAGAAAAAATACACCATATTGCATAGATTGCTACAAATCTGAATTTGGCCGAGACTGCAAAAATATTTGAATGAAAAATGAAACCCATAATTTTTCTAGGAACAACTTTTGGAAGACCAGAAATGCACAAAAGTCAGCCAGTGACCTTAGTAAATAAGGTGAATCAATATTGGTGTCAATGTTCTAGGAACATCCATACTGCAAAATGAGCATTCAATTTTGGTGGTGAAAAAAGTATATAATACAATAGCCGTTGTTCCCTTTTATTTATTTATGGTCCTTTTTTATTTAATTATTGGTTTGTTTTTTTATTTTATTTTTATTTTAATTAGTATAATTATAATTTTACTGACATTAACAAATAGCATTTGTTTCAGTGCAGACTAATATGGGTTAAAACATTAATGTTTTTTTTTTTTTTTCCTAAACAGAACTTTATTGAAAAAGCAATTGAGGAGAAAAAGGAACAGAATTCCCCACACATTAGGCATTAACAGTTGGCATTCGATATGTGGCACTATTATCTTATAATCACAGCACATCTGCATAAAACTCAGATTTCGCTTTAAACAATTCAACATAGATCATCTGTTAAGAATTGAGACACCAGGTGGAATACTCCCTCAAGTGACTGTTATATTCCTTTTCAAATAGCAAACGGTCCATAATCAGATCAACTGGGGCCAGGCAAGGAACTTTTCAGCCTTGGTGTCCAAATTTAGTGAATTTTCTTACTACCCTTGTGTTAGTAAATACATTTTTCCAGCCTGATTTGTCGCCCATTTGATTCAGACACTCCTTCACTGTGGGGAGATCTGTTGAGTGCCTCAAAATTAATTTCCTAGCCTGAAAAAGAGTCCTGGCTATAGCTAGTCTAGAGCCCTCCTCCACTGGAACTTCATCTGTTATTCCGAACAAGCACAGTTCATGGTTTCCGGTAAGTTGGATCTGAAATACTCGGTTGATAATCCCCATCACCTTCCTCCAATAGAGATGCAGTTTTGGGCACCTCCACAACATATGGATCAGGTCACCTCTGGTCACCGTGGCCCCTCATGCAATGAGTACAGGAAGGATCCTCAGGTACACCTATCCCACTGGTCAAGCTGGTGTGTAATGAACACACAGGAGCAAATATGCCCGGGGATAGCCTTTGGGCCCCATTTAAAACTCCAACACCCCTCTCCCATTTGGAAATTACCCCTGCGGTACTGTCAGGAAGGAATTTGTTAAGTAGTATAGAGAAGCTGCATGAGATAAAACTCTTGTATGAGGTCACCTCCCACTTATAGTTAAAAAATGGTGTAGGAGTCCATGCATCTAATTCCAGTTGGGCCTTGACCACATGTTGTAGTTGGAAATAATAAAATAACATGGATGAAGGGAGTTTAAATTCTACCTGGGGAGTATGGAATGGGACTTGCTTACCATCCCTAAATATTTCAGCCATGTTAGTAATCCCATAATGTTGCCATCTTGTGCCATATTGTAATTTCTCCAACTCCAAGTACCGCCTGTTTCCCAATATGGGGCTGAACCTAGTAAATACCTCAACTTGTTGCAATGCTCTGGCTTTGTTCCATATTTTCTGCATCAGGTTGTAAGTGGGATACAACTTGTTTGATTTAGAAAAATGCAACACTTCCAGGCCCTCAGCCACCTCCTCCCTAGTTGTAAACCGGAGGAGCCATGCTTTCCAGTCTACCAAATTCAAACCCGGAGCTTTATCAAGGCACAGAATTCTGGGTATGTGTTGCAGTTGGGAGGCCAGATAGTATAGTCATGGGTTCAGACATGCCATCCTACCTGCTTCCTTAGGGCACTGCAACATTTCCAGTTTCACCCTGGCAGTTGAATTGAGCCAAATAAGGGACCGAAACATTGAGTTATTGATACGGAAATGCTTCAATGGAACAACCATTCGAGAATTGTGGAGTATATCGAGAATTTGTAGCATTAAGGTCATTTTGATCAAGTTGATCCTGCCTATTGGGATGATTTCAATCTAGAACATAATTTAATCGGGAAAAGGGGTCAGATTTTAAGTAATGTATTCTAGGGGATTAGGTGTGTCCTGTATATATAAATACTGGAATTCAGTAGATATCGGGATATCCATTAGGTTTACCAGCCTTGGGTCAGGTTTCTTATCTAATACATGAGAGATGACTTAGTCTAGTTAATCACTAGTCCTGAATAAAGGCCAAATGTTTGAACAACCTTCATAGCCTCCTTCAGGGACCATGACATGTCTCCTAAAAGGAGCATGGTGTCGTCTGCATTCAGAATCACTTTTTTCATGGAGCTCTCCATACTGAAAGCCTTGGATATTAGAGAAAATAAGAGCTGCCAATGGCTCTATGGCAGGAACAAACAAAAATAGGGGATAAGGGGGACCTCTGAGTGTCTAGTGCCCCTAAATAGACTAAAGTATGGGGATACCTTACCTGCCTCCTTAATGGTCGCTTTTGGGGAGCTATATAACATATAAAACAAAAAAACTGCGCTAGTTAATAATAAATAGAATCAATGAAGATAATGAAAATATAACATTCAATAAAGAGAAAAACACGTTAGGCTGCAGTTGTCGTGGGATAACACAAAAAGAATCAGAAAACAAAAGCAAAACTGCGCCACATAAAAACTGGTAAATGAAAGAAAAAACCGTGTGTACAGTTTTTATAAAAATTCAACACAGCATGAGTCCAATCTGAATTTCAAAAGCACTTCCATTAGTATTGAAGCTGTATGTAAATATAAGGAAACCTCCGTAGCAACACACCACCACAGTGACACACCAATACGTATGCAAGTGATCCCTTCACCAAGATAGGAATGGCTGCTTACCAGAAGTAAGCTCAAGCAGAGCAGTTGGCTATAGCCCAGCCACGGCCTTTGTATCCGGAAGTCAGTGATTACTATATGGTTTCCCAGAACTGACAGGAAGGGACACTGTGATATTCATCCACCGGGATACACTTGGGCGTTTCCAATACTCATAATAAAAAGCATAAAAACAAGCATATAAGAGCCGGCCGGCAAGCGATAGAGAATCTCCCCCACGTGGTGACGTCACAAAGCGTCCCCCAGACGCTTGCCGGCCGGCTCTTATATGCTTGTTTTTATGCTTTTTATTATGAGTATTGGAAACGCCCAAGTGTATCCCGGTGGATGAATATCACAGTGTCCCTTCCTGTCAGTTCTGGGAAACCATATAGTAATCACTGACTTCCGGATACAAAAGCCGTGGCTGGGCTATAGCCAACTGCTCTGCTTGAGCTTACTTCTGGTAAGCAGCCATTCCTATCTTGGTGAAGGGATCACTTGCATACGTATTGGTGTGTCACTGTGGTGGTGTGTTGCTACGGAGGTTTCCTTATATTTACATACAGCTTCAATACTAATGGAAGTGCTTTTGAAATTCAGATTGGACTCATGCTGTGTTGAATTTTTATAAAAACTGTACACACGTTTTTTTCTTTCATTTACCAGTTTTTATGTGGCGCAGTTTTGCTTTTGTTTTCTGAGCTATATAACAATTGGACCCACGCTATATACTCTTTCCAAAACCCAAATGTATGCAAGATAACCCATAGATAGGTCTACTCAATATTATCAAAGTCCTTGTGGGTGTCAAGAAAGAGCAACCCTCTGTTACCCATATTATTGGACCCGGATTTTAGATAAAAAAAAAAGGCTGAGTAGATTTATATGATGTTACCTTATTCAATCTTAGGGCAAACACGTTAGCCAGTATTTTTATGTCAGATTGTAATAGGAATATCGGCCTATAGGAGCCATGGTCTAAGGGGTCCTTTCTGTGTTTCAACAATAAAACTATAATGGCTTTGGTCATAGATGGAGGAAGGTATCCGTTTGCTTTGGCTTCATTGAACACCCCTAACAGTTTAGGTAATAAATGCACACTGTATTGCTTATACACCTTGGCAGGAATACCATCCTCTCTTGGTGCTTTGGAGTTCAGGAACATTCCAGGCACCACCTGTAGCTCCTTCAATGTCAAAGGAGCATCTAGATGTTGCCTAGCTGTGTCAGACAAAGTAGGTAACTTTACCCGTCTAAGATAAATGTGTAAAGAATCTTCCATGTAATCTGATGAGAATTATATAAATCTGAATAATATGTGCTGACATGATAGCATCCAGAGCATTGGCTACTATTTCATTGGATGATGTTAAGGCACCAATGGATGGAGATGCCTGCTGTGAGTGGGCGATTTTTGCTAAAAGGCAACCAGTATGTTCGGCCTCCTCATAGAATGCTAGTTTGCTGAAAAAACATTTCCGCTCTGCTGCTGAGGAGGTATATGATGCTGCTGAAATGACTTAATGCATCATGAGCTGACAACCATGCTCCCCTACAGTCCTCAGTGGGGTTAGAAATAACCTTGACCTCCAAGTCATGCACCAAATGTTCCACCCCCTCCTTTTGTGCGTTGGATTTCCTATTGAAAGCTGTAATTTCCCTAATAAAGTGCCCGAAGAAAGGCCTTGAAAGTTTCCCACACTACGCCCTCATCTGGATGCCCCACCTGATAATGCCATAAATCAGCAATCTTTTGAGCTATCTGGGCCTGTGCCAGAAGGAGATTAAGCCAGAAGGCATTTAGCTCTGGCCACTGTTGAGAAAGGAAAACAATCCAGATTCAGAATAAGCAGAGAATTATCTTAAATTCCCCTAAGGGCATAGTTCATCTCGGCCTCAGATTGGACCTCTGTGTCCAAGAAGATCTTTGCGTGACAATGATAAATGTGATTTTGAAAAGCAAGAACATTTTCTCTACCCAGGGTGTTTACCCCTTCATGTATCAATCCAGCCCACTTCCTCAACTAGCTGTGCGGCATATGCCTCTTCCTGGAGCCACTGGGGGATGCTTATCAAATAAGGGTCCAAGTGGCAATTGAAGTCATCCAGAATATATAACCGCACATCTGGATGACACAGCTGAAACTCAAGCACAGCCCGTAACACCTGATGGAGGTGGGATATAAACAAAGGCAAGTATACATTTCTATGAAAACAGGCGGCAATACAAAATTACATATTTTTCCTCATTGTCTACCAAGTTCCTGTTAGTCCAATGAACCATGTATTATTACATTCACCCAGCGAAAATTCATGCAAAACAGGGAGTCAGGGTGAGGTGAGTCTCCTGTAAAGCACAGATAGCAGGGATATATTAACATAATGAAAAATAAACCATCGTACACTTAAAGGAGTTGTAAAGGTTCGTTATTTTTATTACATTTTCCTTCGATTTCCTTTCTAAATGTTTTTTTTCTCTTTGTTTTCTTTGTCTGAATTTCTCACTTCCTGTTCCTCCTCAGTAAGCTGTTCTAAATGACTTTCCACCACTCAGATGATGGTGGAAAGCTTACTGAGCAGAAACAGGAAGTGAGAAATTCAAACAAAGAAAAAAACATTTAGAAGGGAAATCAAAGGAAAGGGTAAGTTAACCAACAATGCACTTGCTTAAAGGAACCTATTTAGAAAATAAAAGATGAACCTTTACAGCCCCTTCAAGGGGATCGCCAAGCCCCCAAACGTTCCATGACACTACAGATACCGTAGTCATCACCCCTGCCATGGTAAATATACATTAGGGTACATAATAAATGTTACACTCCATAGTAACGCACGTCCCTTCCATCTGCCCAAAGTCCAATGGCAATGAGCCGACAAAAAATCTGACCATGCGGTGAGAGGCCCATAGTGCCTGAATGTTCATTTTTTTTAATTCTCTGTACTGCACTGGATAACAAGTTTGAAACAAACTGAACCTTTAAGTGCAACGACCAAACTCAGTGGGGGTTATTTACTAAAGGCAAATCCACTCTGCACTGCAAGTGCACTTGGATGTGCAGTCACTGTAGATTTGAGGGGGACATGCAAGGAAAATAAAAAACAACATAATTTTAGCTTGCACATGATTGGATTGCACATGAAGTGCAAAGTGGATTTGCCTTTCGTAAATACTGTAACTCCCAGTGTGTATAATTCATATAGTAGCGGCGGGGCGAAAGGCAGATGTTGCAATGCCTTGGTCTCTACAGAGACCCCTAAATTTAACAGGAAAAATCTTGCAATAAAGCATTGAACAGCAGACTTAATGGGGATATTAATAATAAAAAAAAATGCTATGTGAATCTCAGCCCCATCTAGTGACAAAAAATTATATTTCTCTAGAATACCTTGATCAGGGAATACAACATTATGGCCACTAGATGAAGTTAACAATCATAAATAAATATATTAGACACATTATGGGGGTTATTTACAATGGCTGTGTAATTGTTGAAGATAGTTTCTTAAATAAATAGATCCCCCAATGTTGTTTCTTACTTAGCCGTCCTAAAGAGGAAGCAATGCATGCTTTAAAACTCTTTGAGTTCTAACTAATTTTAATACATCTGGAGTTTGGAGTATGGAGTTTTATATTAATAAATTTTATCAAGAATTACCTTGTTTGTTCCATTCCCTGTGTATACACATTATCAAACAGTGCTTGTGCCTTGTTTATCTATAATCATCATTAAAGTGGTTGTAAAGGCAGAAGGGTTTTTTATCTTAATGCATTCTATGCATTAAGATAAAAAAAAACTTTGATGTGTGGGAGCCCCGCTCAGTTCCCCTTATACTTACCTGAGCCCCAGCTCTATCCAGCAATGTGCACCAATGCCTCAACGATCCGGGACTCTCCCTCCTGATTAGTTGAGACACAGCAGCAGCGCCATTGGCTCCCGCTGCTGTCAATCAAAGTCAGTCAATCAGGAGAGAGAGGGGTGGGGCCGGGCTGCAGCTCTGTGTCTAAATGGAGACACAGAGCTGTGGCTCGGGTGCCCCCATAGCAAGCTGCTTGCTGTGGGGGCACTCAAAAGGAGGGATGAGTCAGGAGCGCTGAAGAGGGACCTGAGAAAAGGAGGATCAGGGCCGCTCTATGCAAAAGCAATGCATAGAAAAGGTAAGTATGATATGTTTTTTAATTTTAAAGGAAAAAAAATGAGACTTTAGTATCACTTTAATATCAAGTGAGTCCTTTCCCAGGGGTATGTTTTGTTGCTGGTTACAGAAACACTTAGGCTGGCCATACATGGCTCAGATTTTTAATTCAGCCAGTGGGCTGAATGAAAAAATCTGAACTGATTTCTCCATCCATATTATCAAAGTGGATAAAGTAATTCTTCCCTTTGTGCTATTGTACCCTGATGGGGTCAGAATACACAGATCAGCACATGCAAACATTGGCTTCATGCGCTGATCGAGTGGCTACAATACAACAGAGCAGTTGAACTGACAGAATTTTGATTCATATATGGCCAGCTTTAGATAAATTATTTTTAACTACATACATTCAAAGCTTATTGTGGTTAGAATGCAGAATCTTAATACACAAGCTTTTGCAGAGATATATACTATTGTGCTTTCTTGTTCACCTGTAAAGGTAAGCATTGTATATCAAATAAATTGTTCATCTGAATCCACTGAAACACTTAGCAGTGTTTCTTCTTTGTTGCTTTTTCAATATATATTCTCTTTTGAGAAATAATGGTCAGCTGCGCTTTTGGCAATGGATCTCCAGGCTTCCCCAGTTTGTAAGAGGTATTGAACTTTGGATTGTGCATCTTATCTAGCCTAAGACAGTTCATTTTTTTATTTTTTATAATACCATAAGAAAACAAATGTCTTTTGGAGATTGAAAGCCTGAGGCACTGGAGGAGTAATATGTTTTGGGTAAAATAGTACGTTAAATAAACAGCATAGTCAATATTAGCAAAGTCGATGTTAGTCATAGTCAGCCAACATCAGCAAATTAAAAATAACATTATGTACCTTAAGACCAGTTACAGATTCAGTATAATGGGAAAAGAGAACCAGTTAAAATATAGGCAATAATAAAGTAAAACAAACCAAAGCTGAAAACAATTCCTTTACAATATTTTTTCTGTTAAATTACAGTTATCCGGACCCCTGTAAATTTCATTAGAACTAGAACTGTCAAGAGACAGAACACTGTAACACAGAGGTACTGTTACAACTGTACAATAAAGAAGAGGTTAAGGTATGTATTGTAACTGTTAATTAAAGATTTGTAATAATAATAAAAAACTCTTGAAAATTACAACTTATATTGACTGTTATATCTGACTGTTTGGGAATCATTAACCACTTAACCCCCGGACCATATTGCTGGTCAAAGACCAGAGCACTTTTTGTGATTCGGCACTGCGTCGATTTAACTGACAATTGCGCGGTCGTGCAATGTGGCTCCCAAACAAAATTGGCGTCCTTTTTTTCCCACAAATAGAGCTTTCTTTTGGTGGTATTTGATCATCTCTGCGGTTTTTATTTTTTGCGCTATAAACAAAAATAGAGCGACTATTTTGAAAAAAAAACAATATTTTTTAAATTTTGCTATAATAAATATCCCCAAAAAATATATAAAAAAAAAACATTTTTTTTTCTCAGTTTAGGCCGATACGTATTCTTCTACATATTTTTCATAAAAAAAAATCACAATTAGCGTTTATTAATTGGTTTGCTTAAAATTTATAGCGTTTACAAAAAAGGGGGTAGTTTTATGGCATTTTTATTTAAAAAAATGTTTTACTAGTAATGGCGCCGATCAGCGTTTTATTTCAGTACCGAGACATTATGGCGGACACATCGGACAATTTTGACCAATTTTTGGGACCATTGGCATTTTTATAGCGATCAATGCTATAAAAATGCATTGGATTACTATAAAAATGCCATTGGCAGTGAAGGGGTTAACACTAGGGGGCAGGGAAGGGGTTAAGTGTGTTCCTGGCTGTGTTCTAACTGTATGGGGGGGTTGACTCACTAGGGGAAATCACTGCTCTTCTGTTTATACATTGTATGAACAGGAGATCAGCGTTTCCCCCGCGCAGGACTCGGGGGACAAAAACGGTGGCGCGCGGGCGGGCCGCCGCCGGCGTGCACGCGCCCCCTAGTAGCCGCTAAAGGGAGGACGTAGAGCTACGTGCTCTTGCCCAGCAGTGCCACCATCCCGCCGTATAATGACGGTGGGCGGTCGTCATCTGGTTAAACTGGCAAACCTTTATGGGGCTCCATAAGCTTTTGAATGATGATTTTATGTGCATTGACATGGCCATGACTATAACTGGCCACTACACTTCAGAATTCATGGAATGGTCCAACAACAAGAATAATTAAGAAAAAAAATTCAGATTGAAAGCAATAGATTGGGCATGTCCAAAGTCAGGCCCGCAGTTTAATGTGGCCCCCTGGTAATTTGGATATATATATCTTTTGTGGCCCCCCAGGGCATTGATCAGCCTGCACCGGTGGCAATGGTGAGGCTGCATTCATGGCAATGGTAAAGCTGCAGCTGGATAGGCACTGCTTAGGCGGCATTGATGGGCACTGGCCCTGGTCCTGAAACGTCCTTCTTAAAGTAAAGGTTTGTTTTATACGCCAATAAATACGGTATATTCAAATAACACGCCCAAGCTCGTCCTTAGTTCTGAGTGGGGTTCAGGGATTCGTTGGGGCCACAAAAGATATATATATATATATATATATATATATATATATTTATATATATATATATATATATATATATATATATATATATATATACATATATATCCAAATTACACGCCCAAGCTAATCTCTTCACCACACACAGCCATAAAGGCAAGAGAATTCTTGTTGGGCTGTGTATTAGTGCTCGGAGGAACACACTTAGGCTGACTTTTATTGGTTCAAAGAATGTCGGGCAAAATGGTCGGCCCTCATACATGTTCACTTAATCAAATCTGAATGAATGAATGGGAACTTATATAGCGCAGCACATGCGAAGTAAATCGCCTCTGGGCGCTTGTTGTTCCTGTCTCTTTTGAGATCAAAAGAGATGAGTCTTAATCTTTCTCCTAAAGACTAAGTAGTTCTCCTCCAGCCGAATGCAGGCTGGTAAGGCGTTCCATAGTCTGGGACCTTGGACAGCGAATCTCCTGTCTCCTTTGGACTTGTATCTGGCTTTCGGTATCTGAAGCCGATTTTGATTGGTGGATCGTAGAATACGATTGGGATTGTGAATTTTTAATTTTTCGCATAGATAATGGGGAGCATTCCCATGGATACATCTATGCGCTAGACAGAGAGCTTTAAAGGTGATTCTGTCTTTAACTGGTAGCCAGTGAAGGGATCTCAGTGAAGGTGAGATCGATTCCCAGGGTTTTTTCCCTGTCACAAGTCTGGCGGCCGTATTTTGAACGACTTGAAGACGAGCGATTTGGTACTTGGGGAGTCCGAGGTAAAGGGCATTTGCATAGTCCAGTCTGGAGTTTACAATTGCTCCCACCACGACCGCTATGTCATTCTTGGGAATAAAAGGCGTGAGTCTGCGTAGTAGGCGCAGCAGATGGTGAGATCCGCTGACTACTGCCCCTATTTGTGCGTTCATTGTCATGTCGGAGTCAAAGATGACCCCAAGACTTTTGACTTTGGTGCTAGGGGTGATGATTTTGCCCAGAATGGGCGGGGGGATCCAGGTTGTCTGGCCCTCTTTAAAAAAAGTTTGGACACCCCTGCTAGATGATTAGTTTAAAAGTCATACAAGAGTAACCACAAAATAGCCAAGTGTAAATTGTGCACTTATTCCACACATTAGTTTTGTTAAAGAGTTTGTAAAACCTTGTGTTTTTTCATCTTAATGCATCCTATGCATTAAGGTGAAAAAAATAATTGATTTTTAAATACAGCTTACCTGTAAAATCCTTTTCTTGGGAATACATCATGGGACACAGAGCCTTAATTACTTAATGGGTTATGTAGTAAACAAAGGTGATTGGACACTGGCCAACCCAATTAAAATTGAGTTTTTCCCCTATATAACCCCTGCCAAATGGAGAGTACCTCAGTTTTGTAGCAAAGCAATAAGTGTTCCACATTAACTTCCAAGAGGGGTGGGGCTCTGTGTCCCATGATGTATTCCCAAGAAAAGGATTTTACAGGTAAGCTGTATTTAAAAATCAAATTTTCTTGATCATGCATCACGGGGCACAGAGACTTAATTAGTTAATGGGATGTCCCATAGCAATGCTAACATTTTGAGGGGAGAGAGACATAGATCAGAATAAGACCACCATCGAGCCAGAGGATCTATACTGCTGCCTGCAGCACACTACGCCCGAATGCAGCATCCGTGTAACCTCTTACATCTACCTGATAGAATTTGGTAAATGTATGGACCAAAGACCAAGTAGCAGCCTTACAGATCTGAGCCATGGGGGCCTGTGATGCACTGCCCATTAAGCACAAACTGCTCTAGTCGAGTGTGCGTTTACCTGAAAAGGAAGGATCTTCTTTTCTAAATCATAGGCCTGAATAATGAGTTGTCAAATCCACTTTGCAATAGTGGATTTTGACGCTGCCTGGCCCTTCTTTGGGCCTTGCCAATTGCTGTACCCCCTAGGGGGTGTGTTTCCTCGGTGGGATTTTGTGCGTGGGAGATTGGTTATAAAGTAAAAACTATGTTAGTCAACAAAAGTATATCAAAAAAATATCAAATTTTATTTCAGTAATGTTGTTCGTGGACAACATATCAAATAATGTGTCAACGACATGAACAGCAAAAATATCTAAATGACCAAACATAAAGGAAGGCACAACTTAGGGTGAGTGACCATGAACGACACTATACATTACTCAGGATAAGACATAGACTCGAAATTGTATGTTATTTGGAGCGACAAAAAAATGCAGTAAGGAACCCTTCCAATACTGTCTCGTAGGTGCAGACAGTGGTGCCAACGTTTCGAGGCTCATAGAAAGTACCGCCTCTTCATCAGGGCTAGGGTACTGCAGAAATGTCGCAATACAGTCTAAAGGATAGAGAGAATAAAATGAATACTTTCAGTAAACAATAAAAAATGCAAAGCTAAAATGTTACATTGTTGATTACAGAGAGCAATATATATAAAACACTGGCAAGTCCTAATCATGACTCTCACCGTGTATGAGGTGATGCTCAGAACCCAAAGTCGGGACAAAAAAGTCCCGAGTCCCCCTCCCAAAATATCGACCATACCTGCAGTCCCATTGTTTCAAATTCTTATAGTGAAGCGAAATATATATAAAAGTGTATACTAACCGGTCAATAGATGGTCGGTCTATCTCCAAGAGACGTGGCAAAAAATGTTGCTTGGTCAGTTTGGGGAGAAGATATTCGGATTATTTAAAAAGGGGGGATGGATGCACGAAATGTCTCCATGCGATGCGACCTAAGGTCTACAGGGTATATGAGACCAGAAGGGACAAAGTAGGGAAGGAGAAAAAGGAGGAAGTCAGAAAAATAGCATATAAGAAGGGAGGGGGTGGTGTCTGCGCTGAAAAAGTGAAAGGGGGAGGGGGGATCTGTGAATATGTGTGGGAATGGGGCAGGTGACTGGTGGGGAGGAAGGTGAATGAAGGTGAATTTAGGACAACATAATAACCAACATTATACAATGAACAATGTGAATGATTGTACACATTAAGGGTGATTACCAATAAATATTGTGACAACAAAGGGAAAAAAACTAACCGGTGCAATGTGAAACCAAAAGAACCTTAAATAAAACACAATACTAGATCCAAACAGACTATAAGTCCAGAGAAAAATCCATGGGGGAATGCCTCTGGATACACAAAATAAATAAATAAATGAATAAATAAAGTCTCTGGTGAAAAAAACAAAATGTCCAGGAAAGTCCAGAGTGAAATAGTGGTGCCAGGAAAGGGTGACAGCAGAAAACACCTCGGGTGGTCCCCAGCTCCTCACCTCAAGGCTATTGCACGGATAGCCTACAACAGCACCTCCCGGTGGAGGACAGTGATCCCTCAGCAGGGCAAGCAGCAGATGCACTCCTCAGCAGTAAAAAAAAAATGAAGCAGGTAGAAGCGGGTGAGTGACAATACAAAAACTTCTATATGGACAGCTTGTGTCACTCATACATCCACTCACCACAGGGTGATGGATGATGGGCCTATCTCCCACGAACAGCGAGTTCGTTCTTGATCAAGTAGCAGGTACCCTCTTCTAAGATGGCCAAATGGTCACTCAAAGCAATGGACCTCTCAGGTAGCATACATGATGAAAAAGAAACAGACCATAGCGCAATCCCGCAAGGTAAAAACACATTTAATAAAAAATAACACTCACATTTAAAACGATCCAATGGGCATAAAACAAACAGACGTCAGGTGGAACACTCTGCGTCAGGCGTCTGGACTCTGTGGCTCCTCAATCCCTACGCGTCTCGTCACACCACGTGACTTCCTTAGGGGATGATGCTGGTGAGACTTCCTAATCTTATATACACTGCCCGAATGTCCGCTTTGCTGGGCGCATGGCGGCCATTTTCCTGTAGCCTGCACTCGTGATTGGGTGATAAAGGTATACTATGATGATCGCCATCTTGCCTGTGACACTTCCTATTTACAAGTAGGAGTGGCTCCAGGGATGGACGTAGAGTGATAGGGTGTAGAGCGGACTGGGCGGATCAGTGTCTGGTGTAAAAACACCAGAGTAACATGGGCATATAAATACACTGTCCGGATGTCTGCTGTGCTGGACGCATGGCGGCCATTTTCCCGTAGCCTACACTGATGATAGAGTGTGGAATTATCATCCTATAGTGGTCGCCATTTTGCCTGGGACACTTCCTGTTTATAGGTAGGAGTGACTGCTGAAAGGGACATACTAGTGATAGGAAGATGGTGAGACTTCCTAATCTTAAACACTGCCCGAATGTCCACTTTACTGGGCGCATGGCGGCCAATTTCCTGTAGCCCACACTCGTGATTGGGTGATAAAATTTTACTATGATGATCGCCATCTTACCTGTGACACTTCCTATTTACAAGTAGGAGTGGCTCCAGGGATGGACGTGGAGTAATAGGGTGTAGAGCGGACTGGGCGGATCAATGTCTGGTGTAATAACACCAGAGTAACATGGGCATATAAATACACTGTCCAGATGTCCGCTGTGCATTTTCCCGTAGCCTACACTGGTGATACAGTGTAGAATTAACATCCTATAGTGGTCGCCATTTTGCCTAGGACACTTCCTGTTTATAGGTAGGAGTGATTGCTAAAAGGGACTTACTAGTGATAGGATGTGGGGCAGAATGGGCAGGTCAGATGTAATTACCATATAATAACAGCCGAGTGACATAACCAAATGGCCAGTTTCCAATCGAGGACTGGAGAAGTATGGCAAAAATTATTAAAAACTAAAAAACGAGAGGAGGGAGTGAATGATCACAGATCGATTCCTTAATTCTAAAAATATGAGATAAAAAATATGAATGTAAACGGATGGAAGTGGATATATATTATATTATATTAGGGAAACCATATATAACACACTGCCCGGCAGATAGGGCAGGAATAGTGACATGGGTTTAAATGGGTTTCCCTTGTGACATACTACAGAAAATAACTGGGCTCTGACAGGAGCTGCAGAGACAACACACATGACACATATTAGGCGGTTTTACTATAATCGTCGGCCTGGTTGGTATAAGCATATACATAGGACTCCGAATGTATGCAAAGTAAATACATATAATGTGCACATATATATAGGAAACAGAACTGGGTCTAGCATATGAGGAAAGGGGGAAAGGGAAGGCTGGTCCTAAAAGGTAAGTGCTCTTAGAAGTCATTAAGAAAGCAATTTTGATCAACATCTATATTGAGTCCTCTTGGGGCAAAGATATCCATGGAGAAGATAAACTTAGATTCTAGTTGGCTAAGCGACCTAACTTTATGACCCCCCCGCCAGGGTCTGTTATAGGGTGCTATCCCCCAAAATTTGAGATGGGACGGGTCTTTGTTGTGAACTGCCTCAAAGTGTCTGGAGACACTATGCTTATCGAACCCTTTAATAATATTTTGCACATGTTCTTTTAGCCGTATCCTCAATAAGCGTTTAGTGCGACCTACATACTGTAGACCGCAGCTGCACTCTAGTACGTACACTGCCCCCAACGTATTGCATCCAACAAAGTCCTTAATCTCATATTCTGTTCCATTGCTGTTGGATATGAATTTTGTTTTCTTTTCATTGGGGCGTTTTGTGCGTGTGCAAGCATAGCATCGCTTGCAGGGATAGAATCCTTTTCCGGTGAAGAACGTGAGCTGTTTCTTGGGCGGGTTAATGACTCCCTTTACAAGTTGGTCTCGAGGGGAGGAGCCCTCTTGTAGATGAATTTTGGCTTCTCAGGCAGAATCGTTCCCAGTTTGGTATCCGTTTTTAAAATGTGCCAATGGCGGGAAAATATTTTTTCAATTTTATTGTAATGGATATTATAATCTAATATGACTGGGACCCCATCTATTTTACTAGTAGGTTTCTTCTTAGTAACTAGAAGATCTTTTCTTGGGATGTTGGTGACTTCCTGGATCTTCTCTTGGATAAACGTGTCGTCGTAACCCTTTTGTGTAAACCTTTCTCCTATTAGGTTAGCTTGAACTTTGAACTCCTCTATTTCTGTACAATTCCGTCTTAGTCTTAGGATTTGGCCTTTAGGGATGTTGAATAGCCAATTCCTATGGTGGCAGCTGGTAATGGGGAGGTAGCTGTTCCTGTCGACGCTTTTGAAGAACGTCTTTGTGATGAACCTTTCATTTTTTCGGGAGATCTCTAAGTCTAGGAAGGGAATTTTCTCTTCCTCAATTTGCCATGATAGGACAATATTCATGTCATTATTGTTTAGTTTTTGGCAAAAGGCATTGAGTGGTTCTCTATCTCCCCTCCAAATTATAAAAATGTCATCTATGTATCTCCTGTACATGATGAGGTTATCAGGTTGTTCTTGGAATACAGCTTCTTCTTCCCATCTTGCCATAAAAAGTCCTGCCACACTGGGAGCAAACTTGGCTCCCATTGCCACTCCAGTTCGCTGTTGGTAATGTTCATTATTGTACCAGAAGTGACTGTGTTTGAGACAGAAATCCAGGCATTTGATAATATATTTCCTCTGGGTACAGGGGAGTTTAGTATGCTTGCGAAGTCCCCATTTTGTGGCTTCGCAGGCTAGGTAATGCGGGACGATAGTGTATAACGATGACACGTCTGCAGTTGCCATTAATAGAGGACCTTGATCGTTTCTATCTTCTAATAAATTGAGCATGTCTTTGGTATCTTTGAGATAAGCCTTCGTTTTTTGTACGGCTGGCTGGAGGAATCTGTCAATATATTGCCCCAATCTTGATGTGATGGACTCTATCCCATTCACAATCGGCCTAAATGGCGGGTTACTCTTATCCTTGTGTATTTTGGGCAGGGCATATATGATTGGGGTCCTGCATGCTTCAGGTATGAGGTACTTGGCTTCCTTTTTATTCAGAACTTCTTTTTTGAGTCCTAAAAGTACCACTTGTTCCAGTTCCTTTTTCCATCTGAAGGTGGGATTGCTTGCCAATATGCTGTATGTGTTGGTATCTCCCAACATCTTCATCATCCCTTTGTGGTATTGTTCAGAGGTTTGAATAACAATACCCCCCCCCCCCTTTATCGGAAGGTCTAATCACTAGATCTTTTCTTTTCATTAGTTTCTGTATTCCTATTTTGATAGATTTCGGTTCTTCAATCTTTTTCACTGTAAGGCCTCGGAGTTCTTCAGTAACTAGTTTTTTGAAGACCTCTATGTGTTTGTTGTCTTTTATCTTGGGATTTAAGGTGGATTTGTTTCTCAAATTGCTGTGTACCACTGTATTTTCTTCTTCGACTCGGACATTGATAGGTTTATCTAGAAGATATTTCTTAATGTTCAGTTTCCTTATATATTTCTGAACATTGATATATGTTTGAAATTTGTCTAAATTCTTTACAGGTGCATATTTCAATCCTTTGTCCAAGGTCATAAGTTCTTCCGGGGTCAGTGGTACCTCAGTGAGATTAAAAATCCCTTCACCTATTAACTTTGTCTTCTGTTTTCTCTTTCCACATCTACATCCTCTTTTCTTGAAGGGCTTCTTCTCCTCACCTCTTCTCTTTTCTTTGAGGGAGGGGGTTCCCTCCCTTTGTCTAAAAAAGAACGATTTGGTCCTTGTTCTGATCGATATTCAAATTCTCTTCTCTCCTCTCGAAATACGTCTCGCAAGTCTCGTAGCGGGGCATAGTGGTTAGAAGTATATATTGGACTTCTTTCTCTGTCTCTCGGTCTCTGAGGTATTGGGGCCCATCCGTCTCTCGGATAGAGGTATTGACTTGGGCCTGGGCTCCTAATGTACGGTCTATGTACATAGTATGGGTCCCCTTTAGGCTCTCTAGTGTCATAGTATCCTCGCGGATACGGTGGGCTCCTAGTTGGTTGATAAGTCTCATATGGAGGTCCTCTCGAGTCCTTGTAGCCCTGGTTCTGTTTCGGCCCATGGTTATTTTGTGTTTTTTTGTTGTTTTTCCAATGGTTCGGTTTTTTCCAATTCTTTTGCGGGGTGCGGGTGGTTTTAGGGTGACTGTCTTTCCTGTTATGAGGCGTATGGGTGTTAGGATGTTTCTGTGTTCCTTCATTATTGGCCTGTCTGGGAGGGTCTTCTTTTTGTACTTGAGCTACTAATGGCCTCGGGTTCCCATCTTGCTTAGGTTCCCCTATAATAGGGGACACTACTGGATAAATTGGCCTGATGGAGACTGGCCTCTCTGGTGTAGAAAATGTGGAGGTGGGTTCTTTAGTCTCTAGATTGTTTTGCCATTTATAGACAAGGTCATTTTTGTAGTCATTAATATCTCTGGAATATTTATTACTTTTCCTCGCTTGAATCTCTGCATCTTTCTTAGTCAGGTCTTTATTCAATTGGGTAGTGAGCTTTATAAAATCTGCTGAGTCTTTGTGTGCCTCTAGTTGAATTTTAAGTTCTGCTATAGTTTGGTCTATTTTCCGGATTTTCTTTTGTTTCCTTTTCAGTAATAGATGAAGTAATTCCTTCCCTTTTTCATTGAAAAACAGAAACCATTCATCGATGGACTCCTGATCTTTCAGGCCGTCATTGGGGGGTACATCCCACCTCAGACGTCAGGGGACTATGTTAGCCTTGATGTACTTGTCAAAGGTGGTGACTTCCCACCATAGGCTAATTTTCTTTTCTAGTCCATGTCCTAGACGACGCATAAGATATTCAATGTTGTTATCTGTTTTAGGGTCCTCTGGGTTGAATACTAGGTCAAGGTTGACCTCTCTTTGTTCAAGAAATGTAAAAATTTCCATAGTTGCTGCAGGAGTGTAGTGAGAAGAAAGAACACAGATATATGGAAAGGCTCCTGCGCTACCAAGTGGGATGGGTTGGGGTGAAGTTGAGCTGGGAGGTGGACTGGGGATACTGCAGCAGACCCCCAACACTCTGTCCTGGGCAGAGAGAAAATAGCATATAAGAAGGGAGGGGGTGGTGTCTGCGCTGAAAAAGTGAAAGGGGGAGGGGGGATCTGTGAATATGTGTGGGAATGGGGCAGGTGACTGGTGGGGTGGAAGGTGAATGAAGGTGAATTTAGGACAACATAATAACCAACATTATACAATGAACAATGTGAATGATTGTACACATTAAGGGTGATTACCAATAAATATTGTGACAACAAAGGGAAAAAAACTAGCCGGTGCAATGTGAAACCAAAAGAACCTTAAATAAAACACAATACTAGATCCAAACAGACTATAAGACCAGAGAAAAATCCATGGGGGAATGCCTCTGGATACACAAAATAAATAAATAAATGAATAAATAAAGTCTCTGGTGAAAAAAACAAAATGTCCAGGAAAGTCCAGAGTGAAATAGTGGTGCCAGGAAAGGGTGACAGCAGAAAACACCTCGGGTGGTCCCCAGCTCCTCACCTCAAGGCTATTGCACGGATAGCCTACAACAGCTCTCCCGGTGGAGGACAGTGATCCCTCAGCAGGGCAAGCAGCAGATGCACTCCTCAGCAGTAAAAAAAAATGAAGCAGGTAGAAGCGGGTGAGTGACAATACAAAAACTTCTATATGGACAGCTTGTGTCACTCATACATCCACTCACCACAGGGTGATGGATGATGGGCCTATCTCCCACGAACAGCGAGTTCGTTCTTGATCAAGTAGCAGGTACCCTCTTCTAAGATGGCCAAATGGTCACTCAAAGCAATGGACCTCTCAGGTAGCATACATGATGAAAAAGAAACAGACCAGAGCGCAATCCCGCAAGGTAAAAACACATTTAATAAAAAATAACACTCACATTTAAAACGATACAATGGGCATAAAACAAACAGACGACAGGTGGAACACTCTGCGTCAGGCGTCTGGACTCTGTGGCTCCTCAATCCCTACGCGTCTCGTCACACCACGTGACTTCCTTAGGGGATGATGCTGGTGAGACTTCCTAATCTTATATACACTGCCCGAATGTCCGCTTTGCTGGGCGCATGGCGGCCATTTTCCTGTAGCCTGCACTCGTGATTGGGTGATAAAGGTATACTATGATGATCGCCATCTTGCCTGTGACACTTCCTATTTACAAGTAGGAGTAACTCCAGGGATGGATGTAGAGTGATAGGGTGTAGAGCGGACTGGGCGGATCAGTGTCTGGTGTAATAACACCAGAGTAACATGGGCATATAAATACACTGTCCGGATGTCTGCTGTGCTGGACGCATGGCGGCCATTTTCCCGTAGCCTACACTGATGATAGAGTGTGGAATTATCATCCTATAGTGGTCGCCATTTTGCCTGGGACACTTCCTGTTTATAGGTAGGAGTGACTGCTGAAAGGGACATACTAGTGATAGGAAGATGGTGAGACTTCCTAATCTTAAACACTGCCCGAATGTCCACTTTACTGGGCGCATGGCGGCCATTTTCCTGTAGCCCACACTCGTGATTGGGTGATAAAATTTTTACTATGATGATCGCCATCTTACCTGTGACACTTCATATTTACAAGTAGGAGTGGCTCCAGGGATGGACGTGGAGTGATAGGGTGTAGAGCGGACTGGGCGGATCAATGTCTGGTGTAATAACACCAGAGTAACATGGGCATATAAATACACTGTCCAGATGTCCGCTGTGCATTTTCCCGTAGCCTACACTGGTGATACAGTGTAGAATTAACATCCTATAGTGGTCGCCATTTTGCCTAGGACACTTCCTGTTTATAGGTAGGAGTGATTGCTAAAAGGGACTTACTAGTGATAGGATGTGGGGCAGAATGGGCAGGTCAGATGTAATTACCATATAATAACAGCCGAGTGACATAACCAAATGGCCAGTTTCCAATCGAGGACTGGAGAAGTATGGCAAAAATTATTAAAAACTAAAAAACGAGAGGAGGGAGTGAATGATCACAGATCGATTCCTTAATTCTAAAAATAGGAGATAAAAAATATGAATGTAAACGGATGGAAGTGGATATATATTATATTATATTAGGGAAACTATATATAACACACTGCCCGGCAGATAGGGCAGGAATAGTGACATGGGTTTAAATGGGTTTCCCTTGTGACATACTACAGAAAATAACTGGGCTCTGACAGGAGCTGCAGAGACAACACACATGACACATATTAGGCGGTTTTACTATAATCGTCGGCCTGGTTGGTATAAGCATATACATAGGACTCCGAATGTATGCAAAGTAAATACATATAATGTGCACATATATATAGGAAACAGAACTGGGTCTAGCATATGAGGAAAGGGGGAAAGGGAAGGCTGGTCCTAAAAGGTAAGTGCTCTTAGAAGTCATTAAGAAAGCAATTTAGATCAAAATCTATATTGAGTCCTCTTGGGGCAAAGGTATCCATGGAGAAGATAAACTTAGTTTGGGTTAAGGAATTGGCACCACGTGGCTGGTGCACTCCTTTGTATATACAACTAATATGTGTAAACATGTTTTTTATGTATCAATAAATCATTTATTGTTCCACCATTGTATCCAATTTGTCACCATGAGCTTCGTATAAAGTCCCACCTCTTTTTTGTTTTTGCAACCAACCTTGCTGTCTTGCAACCTTGCTCCCATTTTGTCAATATGACAGGGATGGAGGCGCATGACTCTACCCAGTCATGGCTTCATTTAAAGTCCCAATCTCTCAATCCCCCTTTTAACAATCATGATTCCCCTTGGTGTCCTGCTTTCAATGGCTTAGTCCTTGCTAGCAGTATTAGCAATGGGCAAATAGCCCTCTCAACAGTCCCTGAGATGCTTTAGTGACCTCTCGTTGTGGAAGGGGGGCCCAAACGGCCTTTTCCCAAAAGCCTTCTGTGATCAATGGTGGGAAACAGAGGGCTAGTGGATGCTCCAGTCTCACTGCGCCAGCGATGCAGGTGCTATGATGTGGTGCACTGCCCCTGGGTGTCCTCACTCCCAGTCCCAGGCTTGGATCTCTGCTGGTATAGTCTCCTGATGGTAGACAGAGAGCATTTTGAGGGCATGTGGCCTGGTATGGTTCAGAAGGGGGAGGCTCGCTCACCCCCTCTCCCTTTTCCTGGTCTGCCAGGCTGTGTGCTTGAGTAAGGGACGCATATGCATTTTTTTAAAAACATTTTCGCTTAAAATCCAAACCAGAATAAGGAAAGGGATGGTTAGCACTCCGGATGTCATCCAAAATAGTATTCCTTTATTAAATACATGTACAAAGCTGTAAAACATCCAATGTGTTCCGTATGTTAGTACTTAGTCAAATCTATACTAGACCCAATGGGCCTGGTATGGACTGGGGGAAGGGAAGGGGGGCATCTTTTTTTTTTTTTAATAGACAGGTGTCGGCAATTGCAACCTCGAGTCAATTTAAATGTGATTTGACTTTTTTCTGCAGCAGGTTCCATGCTTGCTACAGATGTGCCACTTTACATACAGACTAAGAGGACCCCCCATGCACTATATTTAAAGCAATTTTTAATTTTTATTGTTTCAGTTTAAGCATCATTAAAATCACTGCTCCTTTAAAAACGATTGTTTTTAAAACAAAAAAATGGCATTGATACATGTCCCTCAGGGCAGTACCAAGGTCCCTTTTTATGACTAACTAGCTGAATACCCGGCGTTGCCCGGTCTTCCTATCTTAACCTTTTGGGGAGGAAAATCATAGTTATATAAATATAAATAAATAAATAACACAATGTTTAATTGAGGCATTTTCACACTTTAAAATAATCCACAAACAAAAATGTTAATAAACTTGCAAGTCACAATTGAAATGTACTGTATCACATTTTTCAACATAAATTTGAAAAAGTTACTGAGGTAGCCCTCATAAAAAAGGGCAAAAATTAGAAGGGGTGTGGCTTGTGGGAGGGGTGTGGAGAGGGCATGGTTAGTGGCATGAGCATGGTTTGCAAGCCAGCCCACAGACTGACCTGAAGATGCAGTGCAGAGCTTGTGGAGTAAGGTGTAGCTGAGCTGTGATAAAAAAAAACTGTGGTTAAAGGACCTGTGATGACATTAGTAGGTGTGGCTAAGCTGTGATGAAGAGATAGGTGTGGCTAAGCTGTGATGAAGAGATTGTGGTAAAAAGACCTGTGATGACATCAGTAGGTGTGGCTAAACTGTGATGAAGAGATTGTGGTAAAAGGACCTGTGATGAAATCGGTAGGTGTGTCTAAGCTGTGATGAAGAGATTGTGGTTGAAGGACCTGTGATGACATCAGTAGCTGTGGCTGAGCTGTGATGAAGAGACCACAGTCCCATATACTTGCATGGGACTTGAAACAAAAACCGTCGTTTGGAAGTTATGAAGTAACATGTATTTCCCATAGAGTTGAATGGGACTTTAAAGAAAAACCCTTTCCCATAGAGTTGAATGGGACTTTAAAAAAAAAACCCGACCATGGCAAATGGGGGTGGGTAAGGGTTAAACCACCTATCCTATGTTTGTTGCTGACATATAAGTAACATGTGTGCCAAGTTTCATGTTAATATCTTTAGCCGTTTGGACGTGATGCTGGAACATACATACATACACACACGTTGAGTTCTATATATATAGATTACTTGCATATAAGCCTTCGAAATAGAGACTTTTGATTTCTCATGTTTGGCTCCCATATACTTCAATGGAGTTTGTTGTTCGGGGGCGGGGCCAAACTTTTTCCCTATTTGGGAGTTCTGCTGTGAACCAAACAGGGGTGTGTTCGACCCATCTCTACCAGATTAGTATGTCCGATTGATACATACTAATAATAAGTATAGATCCACCAAACAGCATCTTTTGAATTTCCTAACATCCAATTTAAGAATGTTTTTAGTGTTTCCACACTTGAGTATTTCATGCATAGAACACTACATCACAAATATGAGAACACTGATTACATCTTCAATGCCTGAGTGCACTCTTAGAAATTCCTCTGGAAGGATCCTGGGATTTTTTTTTTTTTTTTACTTAGATGCACATTTTATTCCCTGGAAACTTGCTCCATTTACTCTCAGTGCATCTTACCAGCATTCTGGAGATAACACACAGCGATAATTATAATGAGCTCTGTTTATCCTTTGCATCTTGAAAAAAAAAAAATATGTTAGCTAAATTAAAAGCTATGCCATCTTGCTGGATTTGTAAAGCAAATTGAGAATCATCCATAGCACATAACATCTTTTCTTTGTCAGTGATGCAACTAGTGTTTTTCTCATTGAGCTGGAAGCTGCATTTCAGATGTAGTGCCATATATTACCCTTTAAATAAATGGAAGAATGGGGACTCATTAAGTCAACTTTATGTGCTTTATATAAGATGAATGTTCTATTGCACATACATAGTCCACTCTATTTCAGAGGATATTTTCAGATGGATGAGTAGGGGAGCCTACTCTTTGTATAAACATTGATGCTGCCACATTAAACTGTATGTGATCAGAGGGGTTCGTGTTTGATGCATATACTGTAGCGTGTTCATGTATTAGAGGAAGAAAGTAGAGAGCAATGTTGGACATCGTTCGCACTAACAGTGGGAGTGTCTCTGTCATTCAGCTCTTAGGACTCTTTCTGTTGCAGCGTTACTGCCATAGCTGAGGTCTAAGCCAAGCCAAGCTGTCCCACCCTCCCCAGCCAGCAATCGCTTTTCATCAAACAGCCAGCCGCCCGGGGGCTGACCTAGCCTTGACAAGGTAAGAGTTCTCAGGACCGGGACACATGATCCTGTACATGGCACCCGACCCGATCATTGAGACGGCTATGTAACTACTGACACCCTAGACTAGGGGGAGTCGCTGGGCTTGTCCACTAGACTCCTCCTTTCCCTCTTTTCATTTGCCTTGGCATGCCATTACTACCTGTCACTACACAGGTGACTCCTTCATCGGAGTCTCCTTATTTCTGTCATAAACAATCTCATACAGTTTGTTAAGCTTGCAATTCATCCATGGCATCCACTAGTCCTGCCTTCATCTGTCAAATGTTTCACATTCCAAGACAATTCATTTTCCAAGATTGCCTCTACAATAGTAGGATCAATAGTTGTATGATATAATCCTTGTTTTTCCAATAATCATTATTGGGAAGGGAGCAATGGTCATAGTACAGTTTATATTCATATCATCAGTCTTATATAAAATGTGATTGGATAATGCAGTTTCCAATAGCAACCAAGATCTGATCAGTCTTATATAACATGTGATTGGCTATTTCAGGTTATTGTACTATTGTCGGATCAATAGTTAGATAATATATATTAATCATTATTGGGAAGGGAGCAATGGCCATAGGGACAGTTTCCAATAGCAACCAAGATCTATTAATGTGTGAGCCTAAAATGTGATTGGCTACTTCAGGTTATTTTACCATTTTCGGATAATATCATGCTTGTTTTTTTTTTGTATTAATCATTTTTGGGAAGGGAGCAATGGCCATAGAGTAGTTTGCAATAGCAACCAAGATTTATTCATGTATCAGCCTTATATAAAATGTGATCGGCTACTGCAGGTTATTGTACTATTGACGGATCAATAGTTAGATAATATCATGCTTGTTTTTCTATTAATCATTATTGGGAAAAAAGGAATGGTCCTAGTGCAGTTTCCAATAGCAACCGAGATCTATTCATATGTCAGCCTTATATAACATGTGATTGGCTGCTTCAGGTCATTGTACTTTAGGGCCAAACGTTAAATAGTATCATGCTTGTTTTTTTTTTTTTTTTTATTATTATTAATTATTATTAGGAAGGGAGCAATGGCCACAGTGCAGTTTCCAATAGCAACCCAGATATTTTCATATGTCAGCTTAAAATGTGATTGGCCACTGCAGTTTATTGTACTATTGTAGGATCAATAGTTAGATGATACCATGCTTGTTTTTTATTAATAATTGTTGGGAAGGGAGCACTGGCCATAGTGCAGTTTCCAATAGCAACCAAGATCTATCAGCTTTATATAAAATGCGATTGGCTACGTCAGTTTTTTTGTACTATTGTAGGATCAATCCTTAGGTAATCGCATACTTGTTTTTCTATCAATCATTATTGGAAGAGGAGCAACGGTCATAGTGCAGTTTCCAATAGCAACCAAGAACTATTTATACGTCAGCCTTATATAAAATGTGATTGGCTACGTCAGTTTTTTTGTACTATTGTAGGATCAATCCTTAGGTAATCGCATACTTGTTTTTCTATCAATCATTATTGGAAGAGGAGCAACGGTCATAGTGCAGTTTCCAATAGCAACCAAGAACTATTTATACGTCAGCCTTATATAAAATGTGATTGGCTACTCAGGTTATTGTACTTTGTACATCCCTGCACTTTGTCATGGGGCTTTGACTCGTTTGTGTTATTATAAAGGCAGTGCAAAGGACAAAGAGGACGTGTAAACTGCAATACCCATGACAAGTATCCCTTGTAACTGGTCTGACCATAGTAAGCTCAACTTTGGTTGTCCTAATCTGCACTACTTGAAGGTACCCTTATTACTAATACTCATTGATCTGCCTTCTGAATGAGCTCTTTGAGTTACATTTAAATCATAAGCATTGCATATCTAGCATTGCATATATTACAGCAGTGCTTTAGTAACATGATGTCTCTATGCCATAATGCAATCATCTGCAGCTTTGCAGCAAATCTATGCATGTTTGAGAAGGCGGGTAATTCTTATTTCTTTAGAAAATAATCAAGATAGAGAGAACTGGGATTGACTTGAACAGTAAATCTGCCCCCAGAAAGCATCTTTGATTAGATAAAACTCCAGATTTGATAGCAGGGAAACATTAATTACCATCTTAAATTGGCATTAATCATCAACCTAGTAGGGGCAGATCATAAATCAGAAATACAGTGAGCTAAATTAGGAAGCATGGGAAATCCCAGACTCTGTATATTTAGAGGGAGTAGACAGGATATAGGGCCTTTGTCCATCTGATAAATCAGAACAGATAACAGCTGATTAGTTAAATCGGCACCTACATTAAGTCAAGTGATATGGAGATGGGTGTATGCCTGACCATCCGTTAATAATGGCTGATCTTCACAAATAGTATATTATGCTTTCATCAAAGCTTGCAGTATCTGATCACCAGTTCTCATGCTTAATGAACAGAATCTGAAAACAGTAGCCCTTTTATAGGTACTGCATTCACTGAAGCGTCGTCAGAGCCCCTCATTTAAACAGAACGTGATATGTTAACATACATTGTTACTCTTCATTATCTGCCATACCTAATGTTGATTACTGCAACATCAGATCTCTTCAATTTTGACACTCAGGAATCAGGACAAATCAGTACTGCAATTAGATAAAGAACAGAGAAAATGATAGAAACTTAATGAGATTCGGTGGTGAAAAAAAAAAAAAAAATACCTTGAAATGCATTCATAAACACACGCACAACAATGCTGAACACTGTTGTGTTGTGTTCCTGGGGTTTCAAGATTTGCGCTTGGTTCAGGTGTTTGCAAATGCTGAGTCAGGTAATAATTTGTCTTCATTATGAAGTGCTGTATGATATCTTATACAAAGAATGGAGGAGGAAGTACAGTCTTTATAATACACAGTACATAGCAAAAAAAAAATACATCTATTCATTGCAAGGGTTATATAAATACGACTTTACAGAGGGACATGCAGGAGGCAGACATTTCTATACTAAATGCATTAATAAGAAATCAATCAATCCCCAAGTACAATAGTTTTTTTTTTTAATCCATTATTTTAACTATTTAAGCTACCACTTTGGCCTCAAAGCAAATATGCACTTTGCTAAGACTAGGCAAACTAAGAGGCAATCAAAGCAATGGACTCCATATTGTACATGCTGTTGCCATCATTGCAATGTTCCCCTATGTCAATCATCTACTGGTGCCCCTAAAAATTATTTGCAAAGACCATCTTTCTGAAAGTTGATCCCTTCACATGCTTTCCCCAATACTTACATGACTGAGGCCTGTAGACTGGTTAATTAGGAACCTATGTGCACACATGTACCCTGTACCCAGGGTACACTATACCCTGGGTACAGGGTACATGTGTGCAGATGGGGTTGCAGATGGGGGAGGGGAAGATAACTGCAGACACTTTGTACCTGCTATGGCTTTTTATCTACGTGGGCCTGCATAGAGCACACAATAAGAATACAAAAAGTCTACTGATCTAAAGCCTAAACAGAAGGAACACATGAAGAGTTTGGCTACCAAGAGCTTTGTTGGTGTTTCACATGAATTGAGACTGCACAAAACTTTTGCATTCGGTCAGGCCAGGCCTGACAAAGATTGCTGCTCTCATGCAGATATATAATAATGAACAATCAAACAATAACACAGTAATATGCTCGTTTTTACATTTAAATTACCTCTTTAGTATAATTCACCTTTGAACATCGTTACCCTTACCAGCCTAAAAAAAAAATGCTAATGCTGTACGATTTTAGGCTTATCCAATGAACCTTAGTTATATATGCACACATTGCAATAATATATAGCATCCATTTATATTTGAGTTCATTGTAATGAGACTAGAGAAGAGTAAATTCGTATTAGTTGTGTGTATCAGTGCAGTGTTCATTGCTGCGTGCCTTGTTGGAAAGTGCAATTTATCATTTTATTGCTGGTAAGGTCTCCAGTACTTGCCATTTATTGCTGGGAAAAAATAAAAAATAAATAAATACCAGTTTAACCTTATATCAGCATGAGAAGCAAGGTCTTTAATAATCCACAAAGGACATCTGAAAAATAACATCAGCACATAAATAAAGCCTCAAAACTTGTATTTCATAATTAAGTCTAATTAGCATTTCCAGACACGTAGGATCGTGGCTACTATGTACATTTAAAAGAATGATACAAACTTTAAAACGTTTGACTCTGACATTAACAGGCTTGGACAAAAATTCAAAGCGAATAGTCTGTTTATTGATTTTACAGCCTGTAGTTCCCTGAGCTCAGATATTTAAATACATAGGCCCTCTCTAAGCACATCAGCAACACTCACTCTCAAAACATATTTCACATTTGGAAGCCAAGGTAATAAAAGATACCTTCCCACAATATAGCATATCATTTCTGAGATAAGCTTGCTGCAATGCAAAGGAAAACACTTTTTTTTTGCTATTCTCAAAGCAGCGCCTTCAGTTCTGTGGTGTAATAAATCAACCCAGCGCACGTCAGTACATGTCAGATAAGTTCCAGGCTGGTGTTCAGTGGGTTTTGTTGAGGTAAACATATGGTGCAAAGTGTCCTTTTTCAATTGTTTCGGTACGAGGTGCAGAATCTAAGCGCATTGCTGCAGGCCTACACAAAAAAATAACAAATAGTGCTGCCTATCAGTGTAGTTTTAGCAACGATCTATGTAGCAAATGAGTTTGGATCTGGACCCTAGGGGTGCGGAAGATCTACTAGTGAAGGTGATTGGATCCACAGATATCATGCAATCGTGACTCAGAAGTCAGATCATGTACTAGTACGGTGCTCTCCAAGGTGCTGAAACTACACACACCATTACAGCACCCCATTAGCACCAATACGCGTCAAATCATATGCTACAACGGGACTGTCCTTGGTGCTGAAATGGCACACACAATAACTATAGCCTTATGTATCATACCAGTACCACTAGGATGCATATCAAACTATTCCCGAAACGTGCTAGAAACAACAAACAGTAGTCCTATTTTCATCATCAGTATTACAAGGAGTCAGACACTCTTTGGTGAGGAAATGTAAAAAAATCTCTACTGCCCCATGTCCTTTATTCATATTGCAAGGAGCCAAGTCATGTTACTCTCCCAGATGCTGAAACGTGATAAATAATAGCAGTAGTTCCATTTTTCTCATCAGTACAATAAGGAGTCAAATTATGTCCAGGCAGCACACTCTGTCCCTAACCCCATCAGTACTACAAGTAGCCAAATCATGTTACTTCCCTTTAGTGCCCAAATAGGACAACACAGTCACAGCAGTCCCATATTTGTCATCAGTGCTGTATACAAGGAGTGGCATTATGTCCTAGCACCATACTCTGTCCATAACCCCATCAGTACTACAAGCAGCCAAATCATGTTACTTCCCTTGGTGCCCAAATAGGACAACACAGTCACAGAAGTCCCATATTTGTCATCAGTACTGTATACAAGGAGTCACATTATGTCCTAGCACCATACTCTGTGCATAACCCCATCAGTACTACAAGTAGCCAAATCATGTTACTTCCATTTGGTGCCCAAATAGGACAACACAGTCACTGCAGTCCTATATTTGTCATCAGTAATGTATACAAGGAGTCACATTATGTCCTAGCACCATACTCTGTCCATAACCCCATCAGTACTACAAGCAGCCAAATCATGTTACTTCCCTTGGTGCTGCTGAAATAGGACAACATAGTAACAGTATTCCCATATGTGTCAGCAGTACTACAAGGAGTCACATTATGTCCTAGCACTATACACTGTCCATAAACCCATCAGTACTACAAGCAGCCAAATCATGTCACTTCCTTTGGCGCTGAAATAGGACAATACAGCAAAAGCAGTCCCTTATTTGTCATCAGTACTACAAGGAGTCATATTATGTCCTACCACCATAATCTGTCCATAGCTCAATCAGTACTATAAGCAGACAATCATGTTTCTTCCCTTGGTGCTGAAATAGGACAACACAGTAACAACAGTCTCATACAGTATTTGTCATCAGTGCTTCAAGGAGGAAAATCATGTTACTTCTCTTGGTGCCCAAATAGGACAACACAGTAGCAACAGTCCCATATTTGTCATCAGTACTACAAGAAGTCATAATATGTCCTGGAACCATACTCTGTCCATAACTCAATCAGTACTTCAAGCAGCCAAATCATGTTACTACCCTTGGTGCTGAAATAGGACAACACAGTAACAACAGTCCCATATTTGTCACCAGTACTACAAGGAGTAACATTATGGCCTAGCACCATACTCTGTCCATATAACCCATAAGTACAAAGCAACCAAATCACGTTAATTCCCTTGGTGCTGAAATAGGACAACACAGTAACAACAGTCCCATATTTGTCACCAGTACTACAAGGAGTCTCATTATGTCCTAGCACCATACTCTGTCCATATCCCCATGAGTACAAAGCAGACAAATCATGCTACTTCCCCTTGGTGCTGAAATAGGACAACACAGTAACAATAGTCCCATATTTGTCATCCGTACTACAATGAGTCACATTATGTCCTAGTACCATGTCCTGCCTTAACCCCATCAATACTTCAAGCAGTTAAATCATGTTAATTCCATTGGTGCTGAAACAGGACAGCACAGCAACAACAGTCCCATATGTGTCATTATTACCACAATGAGTCACATTATGTCCTAGCACTGTGCTGTCCCAGCTGCTGAACTGTTCTATGTCCCCCATTAATATTGCACAAAGCCAACAATGCTACCTTCCCTACTGCTAAATAACGATACACCATAACAGCAGGAACATTATCTAGTCATCAGTATTACAATGCACCTGTATAAGTGCACTATGGTATACCTGATCACTATTACAACAGGTCAAATCAGGTACTAATGGTACCAGTACCTCAAGAGTTAAATCAAGTAGTGTGGTACTGCCCTTAGTATGGAAACCTACTCACTGTCTGCTCTTCCATATTCCTCACCAGTACTGAAAGACATTAAATCAGATACTAGTATGGTACTGTTCTTGGCCCTGGAACATCCTTTACACGCAACTTCTGCCCCATATTCCTGATTGTACTGCAGGCCCTAAATCGGGTACTAATGTGATGTTGTCCATAGTGCAGAAACATCCTACACACTGCTCCCTATATTCCTGATCAGTACTGCAAGGCATTAAGTCAGGTACTAGTGTGGTACTGCCCTTAGTGCAAACACACTACACACTGTCTGCTTCCCATATTCCTCGCCAGTACTGTAAGGCAATACATCAGATACTAGTGTGGTACTGTCCTTGGTGCTGGAACATCCTTTACATGCAACTTCTGCCCCATATTCCTGATTGTACTGCAGGCCCTAAATCGGGTACTAATGTGATGTTGTCCATAGTGCAGAAACATCCTACACACTGCTCCCCTATATTCCTGATCAGTACTGCAAGGCATTAAGTCAGGTACTAGTGTGGTACTGCCCTTAGTGCAAACACACTACACACTGTCTGCTTCCCATATTCCTCGCCAGTACTGTAAGGCAATACATCAGATACTAGTGTGGTACTGTCCTTGGTGCTGGAACATCCTTTACATGCAACTTCTGCCCCATATTCCTGATCAGTACTGCAGGGCCCTACATCAGGTACTGATGTGTTATTGCCCATGGTGCAGAAACATCCTACACACTGTCTGCTTATTCATTTTCCTCACCAGTACTGCAAGGCGTTAAATCAGGTACTAGTGTGATAGTGCTGAAACATCCTTTACACAGAAACTTCTGCCCCACATTGCTCATCAGTACTGTAAGGCATCAAATCAGGTACTAGTGTGATATTGTCCTTAGTGCTGAAAAATCCTTTACACAGAAACTTCTGTCCCACATTGCTCATCAGTACTGTAAGGCATCAAATCAGTGTGATATTGTCCTTAGTGCTGAAACATCCTTTATACACAAACTTCTGCCCCACATTGCTCATCAGTACTGTAAGAGATCAAATCAGGTACTAGTGTGATATGGTCCTTAGTGCTGAAACATCTTTTACACAGAAACTTCTGCCCCACGTTGCTCATCAGTACTGTACTGTAAGGCAGAAAATCAGGTACTGGTGTGATATTGTCCTTGGTGCAGAAACATCCTACACATTGCTTCCCCATATTCTTTGATCAGTACTACACAGAGTGTTAAATCAAGTACTACTGTGTTACTGATCTTAGTCCTTAAACACCCTATACTCAACTACAGCTGTTCTGTCCCATGTTCAATATCAATACTGCAAGGTATTAAATCAGGCAATATTGTGTTTCTGATCTCACCCTACTCAATAACTGCTGCCCCTTATCCTCACCAGCAGTACAAGACGTTTAAACCAGGCATTATTATGGCACAATCCTTTGGTGCTGAAACATCCCCGTCAATAACTGCTTCCCCCATATTCCTCTTCAATAATATACAACGCATCATTGTCAATATGGTGGTCAGCCACAATCTGCCTCTTAAATGACTAGCCAATGCGTACTTCTACAATATGGCTAGATAACCAGATTTTAGACCAGCTGCCTTTCAAGTGAATATGCATTGTCCTCTGGGGGATACTGTGACAAGCTTTATTATAAGATGTTTTCCGACGATGCATGCACTCCTGGGTAGGCACTCCTGGAATACTAAATTGAAGTGGCTATATTTAGGCAAAACTGAGAGCCCGAACACATAGGGGATAATATTCTACTTGCATTTGATCTCCATGACAGTAATATTGCTCTGCTGATGTTTACTACACGTGCCTGGTGCTGCTAATCAACAAGAGCTTTGCACCTACTTTTTTAACATGGGATTTATTTTAAACCCTGGCTAGGCTCTTAGCACATCTTCAAAGCCAGTCATTCTACATTACTATCTATGGGTAAATAACATAGCTTAGCCTTTTTAATTTGAAAGTGTCTGTTGTGTGTTTAAAAAATAAAAATAAAAAACGATCTATGCATGTATATACGAACTGAAGGAGTCGCTAGCTCCTTGATTTTTGTATAGCTATTCTCATAGAGAGCCTGCTCCAGCCACAGAATTTCACACAATTGCCTTCCAGATATCAGCCCGGCCATTTGTGATACTTACTTTGACACTGCATTTATGCCTCCATTTGGAAGGGCAATGATGCTGAATAATTTCAGAATGGGCTATTGATATCGACAAACTATTTGTCTTCAGTAAATATATTCTGATTCATTTTGGAAACCTATAGCGCAATCCATATTTCACAAAACACAGCCTTTTTTTCATAAAATGTCATTTTATTTGGAGGGGGAGTGCATTCAAAATTCCATAATATAAATGATCACTTCTATGATTGAATGGAGTAACCTTTTCCAGCATCAGTATTGTTATGTGACATGCTGTAGGAGGCACTTCAAAGTTAAATCCCACTTTCTCATCCCCATCCCCATCAGTAGCTCTTTACTAAAGGAAGGGCAAATTGCACACATAATAAAGCCAATTGCTGCATTAGCTGTGTTTCAATGTTAATCCCCATCACAGCTCTTTTTTCATAAGATACAAAGTGTAGGTGTAACTCATTTTAGTGAGTTAAAGCAGCCCTTTTCAACCAGGGTGCCCAGGCACTCTGGGGTGCCTTAAAGTATCTTCAGGGGTGCTTTGGCAAATGCCTACAAATTCCCCCCAAATTATATACAAGCCAGCAGAGGGATGAAGCCTAACTTTTAGTCACACAAAACCACAGGTTTTCACTGTGCACCATTACAACCTTCGAGCCATCTGTGTCACAACAACCAATGACCCTACCCTGCCCCTTTCTGTCAGCGATGGGGTCACATTAGCTGAGTGATGGAGGAAAACTAAGGGAGAAGAGAAACATTAGAATACTAGTCACAAAAGTGTATTGGATTTGGAAGAATACATCACCTCTAATCTTGGGTGCCCTACATGTGTGGCTGTTGACAGGGGCGGACTGATAAATCATGGGGCAATAGGAGATTATGGGGCCCTCGGGCAATAGGAGATTATGGGGCCCTCGGGCAATAGGAGATTATGGGGCCACCAAGGCAATAGATTATGGGACTACACAGTATACACACACACACACATACAGTATACATACACAGTATACACGGACACACAATATACACACACAGTATACATACACACAGACACTCAATATACACACACAGTATGCATACACACAGAATACACATACACACACTGAAAAGGTACAGCTATGATCTTGGGATTTTTAAAATAACACAGGTTTTCACATACTGTCCCTGGTTTTACTGAGGCTGGCAACCTTGATGGGGCCCCCCTGGTGGTATGGGGCCCTCGGGCAGTGCCCAAGTGCCCAAATGATCAGTCCGCCCCTGGCTGTTGATGTATTTGAATTGTTTCTTTACATTTTAGAATGGGGGTCCCTTGAGATTGTCCATCATTTTAGCGGGTGCCTTGAGACTGTCCATCATTTTAGAGGATGCTTTCAGATTGTCTATAGATTTAGAGGGTGCCTTGAGATTGTCCATAATTTTAGGAGGTGCCTTGAGATTGTCCATAGTAGTTTTAGAGGTGGCCTTCAAATTGTTTATACATTTAAAGGATGCCTTGAGACTGTCCATAATTTTAAAGGGTGCCTTGAGACTGTCCATAATTTTAGAGGGTGCCTTAAGACTGTCCATATTTTAAAGGATGCCTTGAGATTGTCCATCATTTTAAAGGGTGCCCTGAGACTGTCCATCGTTTTAGAGCGTGCCTTAAAACTGTCCATAGTTTTAGAGGATGCCCTGAGACTGTCCATAATTTTAGGTGGTTCCTTTAGAGGGTGCCTTGAGATTGTCTATAGATTTAGAGGCTGCCTTGAGACTGTCCATAATTTTAGAGGGTGCCTTGAGATTGTCTATAGATTTAGAGGCTGCCTTGAGACTGTCAATTATTTTAGAGGGTGCCTTGAGACTGTCCATAATTTTGGAGGGTGCCTTGAGACTGTCCATAATTTTAGAATGTGCCTTGAGATTGTCCATAATATTAGAGGGTGCCTTGAGATTGTCTATAATTTTAGAGGGTGCCTTGAGTCTGTCCATCATTTTAGAGGGTGCCTTGAGATTGTCTATAGATTTAGAGGCTGCCTTGAGACTGTCAATCATTTTAAAGGGTGCCTTGAGATTGTCCTTAATTTTAGAGGGTGCCTTGAGATTGTCCATAATTTTAGAGGGTGCCTTGAGATTGTCCATAATTTTAGAGGGTGCCTTGAGATTGTCCATAATTTTAGATGGTGCCTTGAGATTGTCCATAGTTTTAGAGGGTGCCTTGAGACTGTCCATCATTTAAAGGGTGCCCTGAGACTGTCTGTAGTTTTAGAGGGTGCCTTGGGATTCTCTGTCTATAGATTTAGATGCTGCCTTGTGATTGTCCAAAATTTTAGAGGGTGCCTTTAGATAGTCTATAAATTTAGAGGGTGCCATAAGACTGTCCACATTTTAAAGGATGCCTTGAGATTGTCCATCATTTTAAAGGCTGACCTGAGACTGTCCATCATTTTAGAGGGTGCCTTGAGACTGTCCATAGTTTTAGAGGATGCCCTGAGACTGTCCATAATTTTAGGTGGTGCCTTTAGAGGGTGCCTTGAGATTGTCTAAAGATTTAGAGGCTGCCTTGAGACTGTCCATTATTTTAGAGGGTGCCTTGAGATTGTCTATAGATTTGGAGGCTGAATTGAGACTGTCCATAATTTTAGAGGGTGGCTTGAGATTGTCCATAATTTTAGATGGTGCCTTGAGAATGTCCATAGTTTTAGAGGCTGCCTTGAGATTGTCCATAATTTTAAAAGATGCCTTGAGATTGTCCATTTTAGAGGGTGCCTTGAGACTGTCCATAGTTTTAGAGGGTGCCCTAAGGCTGTCCATATTTTAAAGGATGCATCACAGCTATGCAAATTGGATGCAGATTTCTCTGCATCCAATTCGCATGACAGGAGATTGCGACAGGCTCTCTATGGAGGTCGGTTCACATATATCTGTTGCAGCTGCGGAGCGGCTTGCACAGGAGTGCTGTGCGTCTTTGGCTCCATTTCGGGGCCGATTTCAGGCCACACTGCTGCGAGCCGCATCAGTCGGAGGTGTGAACCCAGCTTGAAAATGCAGTTGCACACTGCAAGTGCAGTTGCTCCAGAGCTTAGTAAATGAGGAAGGCTTCACTTTACAAAGAATACTTAATCACATGCAAGGCACATAAAAAATAGCGTTTTTGCTTGCGCATGATTGGATGATGGAGGTCAGCAGAGCTCTCCCTCATTTACCAAGCCCTGCATGGAGCAACTGCACTTGCAGAGTGCACAGTTTAGTTGCCTTTAGTAAATCAGCCCTATAGAATAACATTGAGCTGCTTCTACAGTAAGAACACAAAACTTCTATAGAAGCAGGCTTTTTTTTTTTTTTTAAGCCAGTGTGCATGGAAATGATGCCAGAAGCGTTTAGCCTGGAGTAGCATAGCCCTTCTTCCAGGAAAGGGTTAAACCTAGAGATAATCTAGAACCTTGGAACCCGACACATCTCAAAGTTGCTGATTTCAAGCATCATCAGCATCATCAGCAGCAGCCACAGTCACCTAGCGATCAGCACGTATTGATCTTCTCCCATAGGAGGCTGATCGCCACCAGCCTCCGTAGTTGTCGGGCACGACTGAAAAGCATGCAGCACGGGGGAAATCAGATCGGTTGCTGAACGCTGGCTGGCTAACTGGCAGCCTTTAAAAAAAAAAAAAAAAGAAGAGAGAGAAGCGATCTCAATTTCTCTCACTTAATCTTGGCTGCACGTCAGAAGCTGTGCAGCAGTGCAGCAGAAAGGGGAAAGCAGCAAAGCACTTTTCCCATCACTAAATCGCTTCTACACACAGACTTCGCCCCTCTGCTACTATAGCTCAGCGATTTTTGCTTTCTTTTTTTTTTCCTTCCGAGCTGGATTATCTATTGATTGCCTTTCCCTCCTTCCCTCCCTCCCTCCCTCTTCTTCCATCCCTTCCAGGCTCACCGGGATGGACATAGGCGTTTGGATTTCTCAAGGATTCTCCCCCCTCTGACTAACATGGATGTCCCACCATTCCTTGCAGTTGAAGGTTGCTCCTTGGCGCAGTGAATGAAGAACATGCAGGGATTGCTAATGGGTTTGGGAAGCGGATCCCTCCTCGCTGTTGTCTGTGTGACCATGCCGTGATCGTGTCTGAGGGCCATCACCCAAGTCTGTGTGTCCTTTCTCATTCTTCTTACCTCAACGCTCTATAGAGGCTGAAGGTGGAGGAGGGAAAAAAAAATACAAGAAATAAAAAAGAAATACAAATAAAACGTGCGGATGTACGCTGGAACCATGAAGAATATTTGCCTTTTTCTAACTCATCCGTTCTTCAGGTGCCACCTAACACTGGCCGCTTGCTTGTTTTGGATTGGCTATACTCAAGGGACAACACACGTTTTGAGATTCGGTAAGAGATTTGCTTTTTTTTTTTTACTTTGCCATGGCAAGGATGCTCTCCATGTCTGAGGTGGGCTTATTGTGTGTGTGTGTAGCCAGGTCCCTGTGATAGGAAAACACACACTCTCCTACATCTACTGTGCCTGCAGAAATGGATTATTGTCACTGCAGTCCATTGGATGGAACAGCAGTGTGATAATGATGGATATATAATAGGAATGTGTCATTGTAGCTGTAGCACCATTCATTTAAGATGTGTGTCTTTTCTAGCATGTTAGTCATCCCTTGCCTGTGTGTGTGTGTGTTTTTTTTTATTATTTTTTTACAAGCAACTGTGTATTGAATGTCTGAAGGGGAGTTGCTAGTCAGCAGTCACATAAAAATGTCAACAATAGTATTTCTTTCAAAGCCCTGCAAGCGTTTTCCTTTGCCACTATTTAGTTTATTGGGACTAGGCTAGCTCAACAGCCTTTTATTTTGTTTTAATGATCTCTTATTATAAGTAGCCATAGGCACAATTTATAAAGCGATATGCACTTATTAAGACTTGTGGGGTGAGAAATGTCACCACCTTATAGTTAGAGAAAGAGGCACCATGCTTGATTCTGTACTTCTGCCCATAGTGGGCTGTTACTCATCATTAGGAAACAATCAGGGAGCTGTGTGTTAAAGTGCATCTGTCTTTGGCATTCTCAGTTAAGGGTTAAACCTTCAATCCTGCTAGCCAATCCATTTTCTTGAAAAGTCTGAGAAAACTTTATCCAAGTAGAACTAGGCAGAGCTATGCCATCAAACAGGTGCTGGTGAAAAAAAAAAAAAAACACATATGGGAAGGGCATCTTGTTAAAGCCAACGCTTAGCTTCCTTTTCAATGGTACAATGGTTCTAGTTTAGGGTTGCCACCTCATCCCTTTAAGACCAAACACATATTAATGACACAGGTTCTGTGGCTGATTATGGTGGTAATTAAACTCACTTCTGCATTAGCCTCAGTGTAATTCATATGCCTTTGGGCTTAAAGGGATGAAGTGGCAACCCTATTCTAGTCATTCTTGCATTTTGAAATGTAGACCTATGAGGTCCATATAACGCAAAAGGAAGTTTTTTTTTTTTTGGGGGGGGGGGTAAGGTTGAGTGTGTATAGTGCTCCATTTTTAATGGTCACTTAATGGCTAAGTGGCACCTATATTAAATGCTTGGTAAATTAAAAGCCCAGATCTTGCAGAACACATTGATCTGCTAATGTTTTGTGTTTATAGTGGCCTTCTCCTTTGCCTTCATCTGCTTATAATGATGCTTGAAGCACGTTGCTCATAGAAACGGTCTCTACGAAGACTGGTTTCTTTGGAAGCACAGACACATGTCTGTATATCCCTGTGTGAATGGCTCTGCACAGTATGAACAGAACCAGTGTATCACAATAGAAGCAACGCACTGGTTAAATATGTTTTTGTAATGATGGCTTGACACAATGTCACTCATCCATTAAGGCAATCACTTGCTAGCTGCAGCATATGTGTCTACTCCTTCAACTTCCAACTACAGCTGTTTAACTGATTGGGAAATGTGGGGAAAAAAAAGCCATTGTCTCCTATAAATCATATATAACATAAGTAATCGTGCTGTCAAGTAATATAGAAATATGAAGTAATGTTACTTGTACATCAGCTCCTCATTGTCACTCGTCATTACTGGAAGCCGCCTTATAGAGCACTATCCATGGATATGTCTGAATAGTGTGCGGCTGACTTGTATACAGTGCCTGGGCTACAACGTGGATAGAAGTGATGATGATGATGATGATGATGATGATGATGACCCTTGCCTACCACCACACTGGGGAATGTTTAATACTCTGCAAGCACTGGGCGTTTTACAGAATATTTCCCTTTGCCATCGCCTCGTTATTTGACCGTGACAGCTGGCTTGCGGATGTAACTCAGCCTTCATAGTAACATGTTTTCCCACATCAGTCCCCTTTCCAAAGACAATGGAGCATTCTTTTCATTCTTTCGTCCAGCATTTTTCACAACATTAGACAATATTAATAACAATAGTACGAGCAATCCTCATGTTCCCTTCTGCTCGGTTGAGGTCAAGAGTTGTCTGAAGAGAGTCTTCAAGGGACAACTAGCCGCTGATTTTCTGCCTTTGCCTGCAGCACTATGGCAACAAGCAAGTCTTTAAACAATCGCTGTGCTTTGACGTCCTATGCAAGGCAACAATGCAACTGTATTGCCTACTGACACCCTCACAACCCCTCTATGCTTACCTACTATAGAGTCAGGAATCCAGCTTGTATCATGCTTTAATGGAAATGTGATCCAAATTCATAAAATGTCACTTAGACATTTTATTATCCCTCCTTGTGTTACAGTATATATATATATATATATATATATATATATATATATATATATATATATATATATATATATATATATATATATATATATACACATACTGTCACACAAGGATGTATAATTTTTAGATATTTACAGATAATGGCACATCACATGTGTCATGCCATCAGTTAGAAATGCACAGCAACATCTGTCCACTTTTCATTGAATGAATACAAGTCTCACTGCTAGGCAACCTGTTTTACTCATTATATTCTCCACAGTTATTAATCCAGTATTCCACATTTATCTCTGCATATGCTCTTAGTCATAAGTTTAGAACATTGCCTGCGCTTATCTGTCTGTAGCGTTGTGTCAGTGAGGCATATAAGCCAACAAAACCACAAAATGTGATTCATTTGTCGGGGATGGCAAAGAAAAATAACTAGCATGGGTTACCTTGTTCTGTTTTAGTATGTTTACCCCTCGCTAACAAGTCTGGTGGCATATTCATATATTTATGAGGCTAAGAAATGGTAATATTACATTTGTTTATAAGAATCGTTTTACTAAGGCCACTTATTCACATTGCCTGTATGCACATGTAAACTTTATAAAAGGTAGACTTATGGTACATCAAAATACATAATTCTAGTGAAAGCATTGTTAAATGCATTATACCTGTAAATTATAGTGTTGCACTATGCTTTTCTCAGTGATATGCATCTAGGCATGATAACAGAAAAAAAAAAAATGAGCAATGGTGATTGTTTGGTCCTGTGGTTCTTAAATTGTTTAAGAAACTAGACTTAAAATTGAAAATATTGAACATATTGCATTTATGATGAACCATTGTAAGAGGTGTTCACAATCGCAATACTATGGGACAACTATTTCATTAATGTGCTGTGCTGATAGCCACTGAATTGTGTGATACAGACAAATTTTGAATATATATCTAAAACAACGACTCTTTTTGTCACAGCTTAAAAAATTCACCCATTCTGCAATCCGATTTCTTTCCTCATACAAACTACTGTCCATCAGTTCCATCAAGGTTATATCATATCAGGCATCATTGATAAATAAGCCAAAGAGAAACTTGGTGTTCATCAGCTCAAGAACTTTCAAGCACATGAAAACACCTTGGTAGAACGTGAGGTTGAATATCCCTTGAAGGGAAGAGTTGAGGAGCATTTTTATTGACTGGTCCAGATTAAACACCAGAGAGAAAGATTTCAATTTGATAACGTCACATCCCTTCCTGTTTTTCTTTGCTTTTTCTACTGACAATTTTGTAAGGTAATTAAATTGGCTGATTGAAGTCACAGTGGTCATGGGGTGATAAAGACTATTTGGATTTAATGGAATTTAAAAACAACAGCGAATAGCATACAACTCTTACCGACCAAGAATTTTAATGGCCCATTCAGGTGCTGAATAAATAGAACATGCTGAATATGTTTAATTGAAAGGGCAAACCGGATTAGCTGTATACCATCTTTATAGCGACAGATAGGAGAATTAAAATTATTATCCCTTAAAAAGAGTCATTATTATGTTATCAAGATTAAATGTGGGTTAACTAAGCTTGCTCCAGTACAGTTTTCAGGATAGAAAGTACAACAACTAAAGAACTGTATATTAAAAAAAAAAGTCTGGTGAGTACTGGTGATATTATATAATTTAGTTTAGACTTTGCTTTGGTCTGCAGGGCGTAATACCAACAATCTACTAATTGTAATATTAACACTGTTCATATATTGGAATATCATTTTGACACCCACTATTTCAAATTTCTAACATTCTTTTTCTTAGTTACTCGTCTGTGGTGAAGTGTATCTCTATGCAAGGTTTATTCACATCTAGGGATGCCAATTTTCTAAATTGTACACATACAGTAATGGTATCAGCATCCTGCCAAAATGAGTAGTCAGCTGAAGACACAATCATTTTCTATCCACATAGCACGCATAAGATATATTGCAGAAAGCACAGGACATACCGCTTCACTAGGTTATTAGGAGCATTTTCTAGGCAGTGTCATAGTCATTCACTGACACATTATAGGCCCTTTAGGATCCTTACCTCCCTATTTTTCCAGAGATAGAAATCTCATATTGAGTCTAACAGCTTATGTGATATATATAAATCTCTCTCTCTCGCTCTCTCTCTCTATATATATATACATATATATATATATATATATATATATATATATATATATATATATATATATATATATATATTCTAGTGAGTTATTATCACATGCTATTGATATGCGGATTCTACAGAGAAACCATATTTGGCTAACCCACAGGAGCTCAAAGTAATGTTTCAGTGCAATTTATTTAAATTGTTTTATTCATTTTTGGGATCAATATATCATGCAGTTTGAGGCAGGCTCTATAGTTTTGTCAGCATATACTGCAGTGTTAGGGTAATAGAAAAACATCATGCATAAAGGTTACTTACTCAGCTTTTCAAATGCTGTTTACTACCGTGCATACTACAGGTAAATTCATATTATTCAGCATGATAAAAAACAGCTTTTCTGGATATAAGTGCAAATTTGTAAAGGGTTCATATTTGGTTCTTATGCTGTTATTTAGAGCTATTTATAACAGTACAAGACAGTATATTGATAAAAAGTGTGCCACGCAGACAACTTTTCATTGTTGTTGTTGCTATTATTGATATAATCATTACTGTTATTCCTTTAATCCATCTACGTTGAGTTGGTTTACACTGTAATAAATAGTGGCCAATATGTAATTTGCATAAGAATATGCACTTTAGGGGATATTTGGAAAAATGTGCAGGTCATTTATATGTTGAGATACACAGCTTTAGTAAATAAACCCCATTGTGTACTTAAAAGTAGGGTATGCCTGTATACAGTTAGCTTATAAAGGCATGCAAGCAAATGGCTTTCTTTCTTGACCTTAACAGATTCAAGGCAGTTTGGGCCTACATTCTCACATTGTTAAGCCATGTGATATCAGTGGAACTTCCTTTAGAAACATAAAAAAGGTTCAGGTTTTTATGAATGCAGTGTAAGGAAACCATGGTATTACATGTAATCCTCTTAAGTCTAGCTTGATACCAGAGATAGCAAACGCGGTGTCAACAGACATTTTCAAATCCAAATGAACAAGTGACAACCTAGTAAATGACAGCCTTGTGCAAATTAATAGTGACCTAAGGTAAATATTGTGTTTCTGTAAACCTTGGCATTGCTTTATGCTAAAATAATAGAAGCAGACTCACAAGCTAGTATGATGCAGAGATTATTTACTAATGTTGATAGATATTTCATAGAACTTTGGTCATGTCTTCAACTGTAGGCTTATCAGCGACATATAAACCAGGATCACAATGTGGTAGAGCAAACCAAGTCACTGGTGAAATTTATTTTACTTTATTCATAGTGTGCTGCCAAATAATCAACAATGGAATATCAGAGCATTTTTTATTTATTTTTTACATAAAGCTTCAATACGGTTACAGCAAGCCTTACACAGTCAAAAGCATGTAATGCTGTAAAATGCCTGGACATTGAAGTCAACTAAGTATTGGTTTTATGAATAGTTGGTATCTTGAAGTATTCAAAAAAAACATTCTAAATCGATTCAGTGCCGCATTTATTTTGTTGAGATGAGGTCTTCTATAAGTTAGAACTCATGACATAACTGTTTTGTATTGGATAGTGATGAAGAGTGTCTTTCTAAGGCCTCTGTTTGGAAATATCTTCTTAGGTTCTACCCCAACAACAGCATTTTAAGTTATATAGAACCGCTATCAGTTTTTACTACTGTCTGTAGACCCATTGGAGGGATTTACCTTCACTTTCTTTCCCAAGAACAGTGTATCACCAGAACAAGTCAGAGAACATCTCAAAGGGGTTGATTTACTAAAGGCAAATAGACTGTGCATATTCCAAAGTGCAGATGCACTAGAGCTAAGTAAATAAGGTAGAATTTTACTTTGCAAAAAAATCCCAATCACGTGCAGGAAAATAAAAATAAAAAACAGCATTTTTTCTTGCACATGGTTGGATGATAGTAGTCAGAAGAGCTTCTGCTCATTTATTAAGCTCTGGAGCAACTGCACTTTGCAAATGGCAAAGTCGATGTGCCTTTCGTAAATAAACCCCCAAGAGAGCAATAGAAAGCTGTTATCTAGGGGAAAACCCAGTGTGGGATACAAACTTTTTACCTTTTGTTTAGGATAAAACAGGGAAAGGTCTGTTGTCAGTTTTTTTTTTTTTTCACTATAAAAAATGCACATCACCAGCACAACAGAATGTTTATCAGGAGCATATATTTTTCACCCAGATATCAACTTTTCAAGGCTTGATGAAGGGTACCTTCTGTGGCCCTGAAATGTTACAATACAAGCTCTTGGCGAGCATTTCAGTGGGCTAGTGATGCTTATATTTCACTGGGTTTGGTTACAAATTTTCTACCCATTGTTTTGTCAATGCACACTCTTATCAGCATCTATTGTATGTTTATACACTGTATGGAAAGAACCTGAAGATGTGAATGTTGTTATTGCTGTCTCCCTTCTGATACTTTTTTGTTGCTGTATATTCTATCTTGCCTCATTTTAATATGAGCAACACAGCAACAGGAAGTGAGAACAAATCTGCCCAAATGAGGTCACGCAGACTAAAAAACTCGAGAGACATTGATGTAAACCTCTTTCCCACCCTGACGCTAAAATCAAGATTGCTGTAGTTTGAATTTAAGGCAAGAAATAGCTTCCTGCTTGTAGACTAATGTTATACCTGCAGTAAGGTAGTTTAGGAATGAGTATCAGTAGAGCATTTTTACGGCAGAAGTCGATTCACAAGTGCAGGTTTCAGGGCTTCCTGCCCATGTTTATGGCTGAAACTCAAGTAACAGAATTTCCCCACACAAAGGTATATTCTGCATGATACAGCAACATGGGCCATAAAAACAATTATTAGCCTCATGGCTTGCTGTCTTTCAGTTCAAGCTTGTTGCTAGACTCTTGTGGTGTGTTCTGGTCACAGACTAAAATTCTCTTGAAAGTCTCTAAGGTTAGATGTCCTACTTAAACACTGCATCATGGGAGCTTGGGTGCAGCATGTTCCATCTATGGGCCAAGGCCCACTGGACTTCTCAATTTGGCTGCTTGTTATAAGCTATCAGGTATCCTTTCTCTATCAATTATGATTTTAATATTCCAAGCAAACTCTCCCATCCATCTATGTCTCCATGCTTGATTTTTCATAAAAATCACTTTGAAAAACATGCTCCTAGCATTTCAAGCTGTGGCCATCTTGAGTAAGGGCAGGTGATTCATGAAGCCTTTACTTCCTGGAATTCATCTGCCCTTGGCTCATGCATGCAAACAGGAGGGTGTGTTAGCTTATAAAGCTGTTCCTCCCCTCCTGAAGACTCCAAAGAGGTTTGACATCATTGCTGAGGCCAGAAACCAGGAAGTAACTGCGGAAATGTAAAAAAAAAGTTTAAAACAAGTAAACATAATATTCCTTTCTATATATTTACTAATGCTAGCAGCATAAGGATTAAAAACACTTCATGGTGATTGAGAGAGTGAAGTTCCACTTTAATGACTAAAATATTTTAAACTAGTATACATTTTCAGGAGATGAGAGAGAGTGGGTGATGTCAGGCTACTGATTGTCAGTCTTTAAAGTGGAGTTCCACCCATTTTTTTATGTTTGTCTGTGCTGCATGCCCTAATCTCATAGTGTTCAGAATGGACAATTTTTATTTATTTTGTTGCTTGTAAATACCTTTATTTTGTAGTCCTTCATTACTTCCTCCTCCTTATTAGCCTAGGCTATTAAGTCACAAGGCTATTTTCAAGGGTTTCTGGGATAGGCATTATGTTTCCCAGTAGTCCTTGCAAACCTGACTGAAACCTATTACATTGCTTGTGCAGCACTGAGCATGTGCGAGATATGCAAAGCTGAAATCCAGGAAGTCATACAGTCTGGCTTCATGATGCCCACACTTAAGATGGCCACGGTCTATTTCTAGATTATAAACTACTAATCTACATGCTGTAACAACCTAACAAAATGGACCTTAGTTTACAGACTAACTTTTACTAGAATACATTAAGCTTGTGTATTAAATGGGTATTTAAAAAGTGAAATTGTGGGTGGAACTCCCCTTTAAGTAACAACTTATACCTGAATCTTAATGAAAGATTTACAAGGTAAAATTGTGTATAATATACTGTAAGTGGGTATATTCCATGAACAAAGGGGCTACAATTTCCGGTGTATTTGGAGAAAGAACATTGAATAGTAATACACAAACTGTGTAATCCATAGAAAACAGTCAGATTTTAGATTACTTTAGTCACAATCAGGAAATTGGATTCTGTTAAAGATTGTTTTTAGCACATCCTTGTTGCTGTCAGTATTGCTTTTTTTAATAAGCTAATAATGACCTAAATAGAGTGCATTGTTTAAAAACATGTAGCATATAGCAGAATGTATAGCAGGATGAAGCACTTAATGTATAGTGCAGCATGGCAAAAAGACTGAAGCAATCTCTCCCTTTATAAAAGCCACCTTTGGTGGCCAGTGATAACATCTTGCCAATAACCACCATTGTAAGGGAGTACATCACCGAACACCAATACAAGTGGGTACTTTCAAGTAATCTCCAACTTGGTGGTGCATATGTTTTTATCAAGATACACTAACTTGGTGGTCACTGGTGAACTGTCCCTTACATTTATGGTCAGTGAAGAATGTGCTGAAATATTTATGAGCCCTTAAGTTTCAAACAACCTTTTCAGTTTAAAAAAATAAAAAAATAAAAATTGAGAACAGAGAATAAGTGATCACTTACAAAAAAATGTATGTATGTATGTATGTATATATATATATATGTATATATATATATATATATATATATATATATACATTTTTTTAAAGTAATTATATATTCCCAGTTCTCAGCTTAGAAAGCTACAGTATACAGTCAATGGCTGGTGGGGGGGGGGGGTGTTTTGAGTAAAATACAGTATTCTTTAAAGTGGCTTCTGTATTTTCACTCACCAGGCTCTTCCTTGGTAATGTGCATGCAGCACAGCAGCAGTCACAGACCATGAGTCTCTAAGCTACCACCACCCCACCATTCAAGAGTGTAGTGTGACTGCATGCCATGGGTTGGAGATTAGGCAGGCAGGGTGCAGCTGATGTTGTTGTTACTAAATCCAGGTAATAGAGCCAGGCAGGTGAAGAAGCATTTTGATGGTAATTAACTTTCGAAGTTAACTTTCAATGACTGTGGTGCCCCAGGCCATGGTCTAGGTGGCCTACTGGGAAATCCAGGCCTGTGCATATCATGTTGTAACATCACTGAAACAAAGCAGATGACATACACATGGATTATGCTGTATGATTAAAAATAATATAATATTATATTGGCTTTCAATAACTGTGTTTTTATCAACATCCATATGTGGAGAATAAGATATCCTGAATATTAATTTAGTGCAATTCTTTAAAATTACACTGTAAGTATAGAAAAGGAAAAATCTAGATTTGTGAAACATTATGCTGTCTGCCCCCATTAATTGTATTTTTAGTTGCAATAGCAGAATTGTTAAACTTATAATATGTATGATCAAAAGTATGACAGTTCAAAGCTCAGATAATACTGTAAATAATATTTTAATATTTATAGAAAATTAACCTATTCAAAGAACTATAAAAAGTCATGCTTTATTTTAATTTCTAACTTGTTTTACGTATACAATACAGAATAAAATACACTTTTTTTTTTTTTTTTTTATGAAAAAATAGTTCAAAAGTCTTCTCTGGGCAAATATAAACCCTCTTGTCCAATGCCTCTAACCTGTCCTGCAGGTTTTTTTCTTATTTAGTGAAGAAATATATACTCACCTAAGTCTGCTACCTTGTCACTTTCCAGTGCTGTTTTTAGATGCGGGGACTGCTAATCCAGAGCTGCAGATGTGCCCATGCTGGATGGTCCCTGACAGTTGTCTCACATGAGATCACCAATGCAGACTTCTCCTCTAGATCCAGAGAGAACCTTACCACTGGACATCCAATAGGATGTGTTAATTGTATGCAAGCAGTGACATGGACAGCAGAGGAAGGACCCTGCCTCCTGTAGACAGAAGAATAGAGAAAATATTAGGACTGGAACATCAGGTGACTGCAGCCTTAGGTGAAATGAAAGAGCATTTTGATATTTTTACTATATTTTGTAAAGCCAGAATTTACTTAGAGGCAGGTGGGGGTTAAGCACACTGGTGATTATCTTTAGATTCCAGATATGACTTGTGCTAGACAAGGGGCTTCCTGTGATATTAAAGCAGTATTTAACTACAGTATAAAAGCAAACATGTTTTATATTGAAGCTTACCAATTCTTAGATGTGATGGCTGCATTAGTCTTCTTATGCATTGTACACACAGTCAGACTTTTGACTGTGCAAAAGTCTGCTGTTCGTCCATCGGAAGTCCGACAGAAAGAAAGAGAACAGGTTCTCTATCTAAAAATTCCCCATCTTCCTCCATGGACACACTTGCCCCCCTTACTACACATAGAGATAGGCCCTGACCCCTACAGCCTTGTCAAACAGATGACACAATAAGTCTCAAAAAAGTAGCCACACTCTTGAGAGCCTGTGGCATAAGACAAGTCTCAAAAATACTTCAACTTATATAAAATTGCTCTACAACAATACAATTCCTGCTTCCACATTGCCAAGCAGACTAATTGTATCACTCTCATTAACACCCTCTCATCAAGTATTCATTAATTCTTTTATACCTTTAACTTTCTACTTCCTCCTCCAGTGCCCACACCCACTAACTTACTCACTATCCAGGAGATAGCCAATCACTTCAAAAATAGGATTGACATGATTTGTGATGTGATCCCCACTGTACAGATATCTCTCTCACTTAACTCTCCATGTCCACAGGTGCACTCTATACTTGCTCAAGGTTAAGGTTGCTAAACATTTTTTTAATGCCCACCTAAACACTTGCCCCCTGGACCCTGTTCCCTTACAAATACTACAATCACTCTCTGGCTATATCCTACACTCTCCCTCTTTTCTGACATCTTCACCAATTCTCTAAAACATGCACTAGTCACCCCCATACTTAAAAATCCTGGGTTTAAAAACGCTTTAAGCCAGTGTGCATGTAGCTGCATGTGCAAATACATTAAAGCGGAGCTCCAGCCGCAATTTTTTTTTTTTTTAAAGTCGGCAGCTACTAACAGTGTAGCTGCTGACTTTAAATAAGGACACTTACCTTGTCCTACTTGCCCGCGCTGATGGGCCCCCCGATGCCGGTCCCACGATCGCTCCGGGTCCCGCGCCGCCATTCACACTATGGGAAACAGGCAGTGAAGCCGTACGGCTTCACTGCCCATTTCCTACTGCGCCTGCGTGAGTCTCACACTGGCTTGTGAATGGGCGCGCTGCTCTCTGAGAACACACACAGTTCCCAGAAAGCAGCGCGCCCCATTCACAAGGAGAAGGACAAGAAGAAAAGGCACCGCGGAGTGGAAGAGGCAGATTACAGACTTCTGCATAGCAACAGGTATTTCGGGTGAGAATTTTTTTTTTTCAGGTTTTTTTTATTTAATTTTTTTAAACAATATGGGAAAATGTTGTTTTCCTGGGTGGAGCTCCGCTTTAACATCGCAAATAAATGATTCCTATCATTCCCATAACCCCCCCCCCCCACCACCTCTTTCATTTTCTATTTTCGTCTTCTCCCCCCCTTTCTTCCCTACCAAGACGCTCCTTTGCCTATTCATCCCCCCTTTACCCCCCCGAATCCGCCGCGATGACCGCCGTTATCATTAACAGGTCCGCCCCGCGAAGAGATGGATATCTCGGTTGTGGCAGCAAATGCTGCCGTTACCGAGATATCCATCTTCAAAAAAATGACGTCTTTGGACGTGGGGCCGGTCAGAAGTGGTTAAGTCAAAACAATCTGTACAATGTTACATGTCATTTTGCTTGATTTCATCAATAACATATTTTGTGAAAAAAAAAATATTTAACAAATGCAGTAAAGGGCATTTTTTAGTACCACAAGGATCAACAGCCCATCTAAGAAATCTTTGCTTTTAGTAAATCCACCCCATGGAGTGTATATTGTCCCTCAGGGTAATACAGGAAGACAGCAACATGTGTGCATTTCTAAAAGAAAATAAGGAAGTGTTAGATATTATTTTCCAACCTGCAAAATAAAAAAGAACATCTAGATTGGCTTGTTTGCTCTCGGCAACAAAGCTGCTTTCCTTTCCTACTTGCTTTATACTTAGAACAAAGAGAAATATATACAGTGAAAACATATAGCGAAAGTTGATAAAAAGCAAAAAGACATTTACTAAGGCAGGATTTTTACTCTGGTCTGTTTTCATTTCAAACAATCAATTAAGGTCAGGGGAATATAGAAACAATAGAAATGTTCCCAGAACTCGATTTGGTATTTGAAGTTAATACTGCCTAAGGTGAAGAAAAAAGCATTACTTTAGTAAATACATATAGTCACACATGCAGGGCTTCCTACATTTGTGATTACTAAAAACAACTTTTAAATGAGAAAGATATGTAATCTGTTATTTTTTGAATAGGCTCAATATGTTGATCTACAGATAACTAATATATTTAGGAGCCCAAGAATTTGTAATTTATGATTTATATGATTTACTAAACATGCTATTTACCGCGTTGCCTGATTTGCAAATAGAGTTGCTAAGCAAAATGTGTAATTTAGAAATATAATTATAGTCTTACACCAAAGAATGTCTGAATACTGTCATCTCCCCTATAAAGAGAACAGTTCTGTCTGTCTATCTATCTATCTATCTATCTATCTATCTATCTATCTATCTATCTATCTATCTATCTATAGATATAGATAGATATATAGCTATCTATATATATCTATCTATATCTATATATAGATATCTATATATACTCACAGTAAAACCCCGGTTTGAGAGCGTTTTTTAAGACAAGCTAAATGTTTTAATACATTTCGACTCAATATGCAAGTGATGTCTTGATATACAAGTAGCGTCATGTCACAACTGAGTATAAAAGAGAAGAGAAGCGCCTCTAAGTGTAGCAATATGGTTACATTTATTGAAGGTACAACATTTGCAACTCACTTGGTTGATGAATAAAACAGGTACATCTAAGTATGCAGGGATCCGGGGTAAAGCTGTCCACATAGATCATCCCCCGCACTGCCATCAACATCATCCCTTCCACTCTGCGCTCCACGAGCGCTTCAAGCCTCACTTTTAGATTTCTAATCTGTTGGGTTGTAAAATGTTTTGTGCACTCTGTTTTTAAATCTTATTAAACTTCTAACACAATGCCGTATAGTACTGCAAAGAAAGAAGCTCATGAATTACACTAATAAAATGTTGTGTCACTGGTGATTTTGTACAGGGAGTCAATTTTTATGTGGCTTTAAGTTTATTTTATTTTTAAATAAGCTTTCCTATGGTTTTACGGCCTGTTGTGGCTACTACTTCCACCAGTCAATTCAGTTGTGGTATATTGCTGCCTGATTAAAAGAAAAAAAAATATATATATATATATTATCACAACAATCTAAAGAAGTTGAAGTGATTTATACAGTATTAGGTTCTGCATTTAAGCCAGGCTAAATGTAAAAGGTTAAACCTCAATTACTCATTCATAGACTCAATGATGCTGACGGTGTTCCAGGCATCTCCCAAGCATTTAATTTAAGGGACTAAGGCCGCGTACACACCATGAAATAAATCCGATCAAATCGGTCTGACAGACCGTTTTGATCGGATTTGTCTGCTGCGATAGAGTGGTTTGATCGTGTACAACGATCAAACCAAAAAAGACAGAGCGGTGACGTGGTGGTGACGTTGACGCCGCCACGTCACCAGGAAGTAAAACACTTCCGCGCATGCGTCGAATCCATTCGGCGCATGTGCAGACAGATATGTCTGCTGGTTAGCGTACTAACCAGCAGACATGTCAGACGGACGGGTTCCCAGCAGACAGGTTTTAAAGCATGCTTTAAAATCTGTCTGCTGAAAAAATCTGTCTGTCCGCCCGTACACACGATCGAATTTGTCTGCTGAAACGGTCCGTCGGACTGTTTTCAGCAGATAGATTCGATCGTGTGTATGCGGCCTTATGTTTTTCCATGTTGCCAAGTCATATATAAAGGACCCCCTCTCTACATTATAGCACAGTATTTTTTTGTAAATGCTTTTTTAAATGTCCACCATGGCAGTGCCCAGCACGCACTGCCCTTTTTGACAATAGCTTTCCTATTAGCCGTGAAAATGGTCTGAATTAAGAATACACATTCTTCCCTTCTCCTTTCACCCTTATAAACCTCTTTGGGGTTTGCTGCCCAGGTTTAGTGGTTATCCCTATGTGTGATAATTTAGAATAAAACATAAGTAGATGTAGATATACTTTAGATGGTTATTGTAAAACAGGCACATTTAACATTTGTGGATTGTCTTCTTTGTACCTCTAACACAAGTGCATATGGTTTCCTAAATTCCTTTCCTGAAACATTTTGAGTGATAAAATATATATTTTAGAATATGAACTATATTCAGCTTAATTTCGTTTGGCTGGAGCATTGTGTAAGAAAAAAATATATACAGTAGTTTTTTTGTTCTCTGTGGATAGCTTTGCTCTTCTATGCATATTCATACAAAAGAACATCTATCATAAAAATACATGTGCCATGAATATTGTATTTATCAGCAATGAAAAAAAAAATATTTTGGCTTTAATAAATTAAACCAAATATTAATGATGCATTGCTTTGATTTTAGTTCAAAAAGCCCCCAAACACATTTTACTTGGCTTGTCAGTGAGTGACAATATTGAACTCTTTAGAAAGGCAATCCAATAGAGTTTTAGGCCGCGTACACATGCTCAAACTTATCCGATGAAAACAGTCCGACGGACCGTTTTCATCGGATATGTTTGCTGGGCTGTTTTGGTCTGATGGTTGTACACACCATCAAACCAAAATCCCTGCCGGCAGACAGCGCGGTGACGTGGCGGTGACATTGACGCTGCCACGTCACCGAACCAGGAAGTAAAATACTTCCACACATGCGTCGAATCCATTCGACGCATGTGCAGACAGATATGTCCGCTGGTTAGTGTACTAACCAGCGGACATGTCGGACGGGTTTCCAGCAGATAAGTTTTAAAGCATGCTTTAAAACTTGTCTGCTGGAAAAACCTGTCTGCTCGCCCGTACACACGATCGGATTTGTCTGCTGAAACGGTCTGCTGAAAGTTCCAGACCAATCACTTTATCTCTGTGTGTGAACCAAAGGCAATTGTATTTTTTTTTAAATATGGTTAGGGAAAGTGTCATCACAGTACAGTTCATATTATTCAATCTTAATCAGAATAAAAATTAAATGGTTTATAGGATAAGTTCACCTTTACAAAAAATAAATAAATGAATGTTCATTTTTATTCAGGTTAAACATGTACATTTGTTATTTTATTTTATTAAGAGCCTGTAAAGCATTGCACCCATGATTAGTAGATTGATAAGTCAATTTAGCATAATAAATGGATAATGAAATATAATATACACAAAGTAAATAAAAAACAATGGGAAGAATCAAGAAAAAGTGTCTGAGACAAACTTTGTCCCAACTCTGTCTAAACTGGAGTAAAGCCAGTCAGCTTTTATGTTGTCATTTTCTAAACTGTGGAAAAACTGAAAAATATGAGCTGATTAGTCGCTATGGGCAACAGTGCCACTTGAGAAAAAATTTGCCTTTTGAATATTAATAAAAGCAATAAGTAACCAGGAAGGTAATCATTTTAGAATGCACAAGGATATGCAGAAATGAATTCATAATATATTACTAATCTTATTGCTATATGTAGTAAGTTTTACTTCCATTTATTGTTGAATGTGTACAGAGGGCTTTTTGAAACATTTAATGGTTAAGAGCATCAGATACAACCAAAACGTCTTTGGAACCTTTACTTTCTCCTGCCAGGAGACACCATCATTATCCAGCCTTAACACAGGTCCCTTTTTGCATTCTGTTGTGATTTTAATAACACTGACTGCTCAAGATCTGAAAAAGGGGGTTGAGACCTTTTTATCCCTGGAAATGCGTTGGCAGTATTTGATGATCCTAACCATTAACTGTTTTAAAAAGTCTGTTAAGTGAGTTGAACTTGTATACAAGGCACTCCTCTATAAATATTCAAGAAACTACTGTATAAAGAGAACTTCCTTGTATCACTGTCAGAGAGGTAGCAGACTAGGACTAGAACAGGGTCCACCTATACTAGACTTAAATACTTAAATCACAGATTTGCTTCTTAGAAGCAATCATTTTACATTAGACCAATTGAAACCATGTTTTATTATTATCAGTCCAGCACATAGAAATGCTACGAGAATGCAAAAACAGCTGGATACAGGTCAAATGTGGTTTAAATGTACTTGCAATGAATTGTGTTAAAAGCATGTTTATTGACCCATAAAGACTCTTTAAGGGCTACTAAGGAGAACAGCTGTGACTGGCTCTGGCACTTGGCAATGGAAGAGGGATATAGCAGACTTCAAAGCCACCTGAATTGATGTATCTCCAGGTCTCTGTATTATATATTCACATCTGTTAGGAGTTTTAGAGATAGAGTGGGATAACCTCCACACAAATATCTTTTTCAATACCACTATTGTTACAGTTTAATCTTAGAGAGAGTAGAAGTAATCCTATTAACTAATAAAAGCTGAGGGGAGTGTAGTATATTAAGACCTGCATGGTTTCAGTGTAGCTTAAATAAGGCTATCCATTCTCCTATCTAGGCAATTTTTTTATAAATTATATTATTTGTTCTTCGCACATTGCACAGCAATTTTGAGTATATGATTTTTCTATAAGGTACAAAATAACTAGTGATGCCTACAGTCATGTATTTTGTTACTTACAACTAACTGTCTCCCCCTATAACCTTCCCCCATTTCTTCTTCTTTTCTATGATTATTGTACCATGTACCTTTTCTTAATAGAGTTGGTTTTTCCAATTAAGAAAAAATAAGGACATCCAGGTGAGGTTAACTATTGGAAGAACTTATCTAAAGTTTGTGGGTCATATTTTTTTATGTGTTCACAGTTATTTTGTGTTAGGTTGATGATTATGTCACCAGGTCTGTTTTCTGCAAATGCTATTGATTTGTATTGATTCCCTTTGAGAAATTCATGTTTGCATTACCTACATGTTTTTTTGCATTTGTCTTCATATCAGTAGTGATGTGAGGAACCATTATAATGACACATATAATATTCTTTACAATGTCAAATACCACTCTGAATAATGCAGTGACATGGTAATTATTCAAAGTTTCTATTTTAATCATCTGACTTTAATAACACATTTTCTAGGCCCTTTTTGTATCCAAAATGCGAAAATAAGTGTATTCAAATGTCTGCAAAATGAAATAATGTTTCCTCTACTTTATTAAAGAACTTTTATATCTTAAACAACTGGTAGAACTGGTGATATTTTGTGTCAGACTCACAATGTATGACATAATTTGCTCTAATAAAATGGCGTATTGGGGGTTATTTACTAAAGGCAAATCCACTTTGCACTACAAGTGCAAACTACAATTGCAAAGTGCAATTGTAGTTTGATGTTACACAATGTTTAGCCCCGCGAAACATGTTGGGCTAAACATCGTGTAACATCTCACCTTTCTGAAAAATCCATTGGTCTTCAAATCTCATATTGAGTGGCTGCGAGTCTCCCACTCTTTTGTTGTTCCTTTTATAATTATAATTTTCACTATTAGGTGGTCTGTTAAGTTTATGTGCTTCCAAACTTTTGCCATCACTGTGGCAATTTGTTATTCTTATTTGTTTTTTTAACTTTGTATTTTATATAATAAATATCCATTTTTTAAATTCTACTACGCCTAAAAAGTCCATCATCATTCCTATATACACACGTTTATTTTCTTTATTCTTTATTTTTTTTATTTTTTTTACAATAAAAATTTATTCTTTTAATCTTTTAATTGACTGTAAATATGATGTCATCATTTTGCAAAGGTGATAACATTATGACAGTACTGGGAATGATTGAAAGTAAGCTTTAGGGAATACGTCTTCAGTTAGAAGGAATAAGACTGTCCTTAAAGGAAAATGTGGCTAACTGCTGGTTGTTCAGAGGCCAAGACGATGCCATCAGCAGCTATTATTATTCTGACCCAGATCTCAGCATGTTTTCCAGGTAGCTGCATCCTTGAGATGTAAACAGTGATAGTATGCATATAGGTTAATCAGGCAATACTCATTATAATAATGACTATTGAATGAGGTAATAATAGAGAAATTGTCTCTTAGAGAAAAACCCTGTAAATAGCTGTTTGCAAAATGTGACCTGTTGCCTGCCCTTAACATTATTATGTAGATTTATAAAAAAATAAAAAAAACATAAGCTGACTTGTATCTCATGTCTGCAGTAAATGAATATGTCAACTTTTCTTTTTTAATTTCATCAGACGTCTTTCTCCACAGCTGTAAAATAATATTTGTTTTTCAATCTATTCATTTAAGTAAATCATTTCACAAACATTAAAAATGTAGTTGAACATCCTAAATTAGAAACAATAGAAATAAGGTTCTGCCTTGTGATGGCAATATCTTACTTTACAAGGAATTTTCAGCTTAAACAATAACAAACACTAGATTCCTGCTGGAAGTTCCTCTGCATAGTAATATGAAGAGAGCCTGTCTTCCTGCACTTACCCAATTTACCTGCACCAACATGTGTGATTTTGGAATTTCTCTGTATTGCCACCTGCAGGTAAAATTGGTTTAGTGAGCTCACTATTAAAGGATATGTTATCCCAACATTTAACATTTCTGATAAGTGTTTGTGGTAATATATACTTGTAATAAAAATTAGTCTGTTCTCTTTGCATTGCATCCTCTTTCAAACTGAAAAAAAAGCACATGGAAGCACATCCATACTAGCGTGGTCAGTCTGCTTTTTTTGTATTCTACGTGGGAGCACAGCCTGCTTGTACTCCAATGGTCATACTTGTGTTGATACCCATTGCAAAGCTCATCACTGTGAAAATCAGTGTACTGCTGTGTCTCTGCCTCCTACTTTCACGCCTTCCTGCCTGGATTCTCTCTATATTTCTGTCTCACATTTTTCACTGGAGTGTGTCTGTGCTCTCTTCAAGTGGCTGATGTCATGCTCTTCTAAGCTTTGCCCAATCAGGGTGCAGTAAAAGCTGGTTGTTAAGGAACAGGGCTGGGAAGGTGACGGCAGCATCCTTAACAGCCAACGAGTCATCAGCTATCAATGGGCGTCCCCGCTGACAGCTGAATAAAAAAAACATTTGTTGGTAAACAAAATAGTTAAAAAAAACTGCATAGGGTCCCCCAGTCTGCACTCATTGACCACTGAATGCCTCCTTGCCCACTTGACAGTTCTTATATAGGTAAGTAATAAAGGAATTTTTTTTGCGCTAACCCAAAAAATAATAATAACAAAATAATGTGATAAGTGAAATCACAGAAGGCAGCAATCATGTGACCTAACACAAGAAATATAAAAGAAAGAAAAAATTGCGCCGACTAAATTAAACACTTAGATCCATAATGATGAATTAAAGTCCAAAAACATAAAAAGTTCTGTACAAACAGCACCCAAGTGTAGTTTGAATGATTCATGAGCCACCACCACATGGACTGAGGCTTACCAGAAATAAGCTCAGTAAGAGCATATAGTTAATCCAATCAGGATATCACAGAGGTAGGTATCACGACAAATTCGGAGTCTCATCTCACACCACACGAAGCTGATCGCAGGATCCACACTGGACTATAGCCAGGATGCAGTGTTGGATACTCACCAGCAATGGTATCATACAGGGCAGCGAAAGACCATCTGGCATCCGCACGATCGGGAGCGAGCACACTGTCAGATGCGCTCGCTCCCGATCGTGCGGATGCCAGCTTATTTCTGGTAAGCCTCAGTCCATGTGGTGGTGGCTCACAAATCATTCAAACTACACTTGGGTGCTGTTTGTACAGAACTTTTTATGTTTTTGGACTTTTATTCATCATTATGGATCTAAGTGTTTAATTTAGTCGGCGCAATTTTTTCTTTCTTTTATATAGGTAAGGGCAGGGCCACCTGGCACCCTCACATGACCCAGTATGCATCAGTTTGTGATGGCACAAGGGGGGTTCCACCAGATGACAACGCCAGGTGGCCCAGCCCTTACCTATATAAAAACTGTCAAAGGGTGAGGAGGCATTTAACAGTTAGCCATTAATGAGTGCAGAGCATTTTTTTTTTGGGTGAGGTGGGCAGCGTGATTAACGATAGATTTACATCGGGGGACACTTTTTTTTAAATAAAGGAATTGCCAAAAATGTTTTTATTACTTTTTTTTATTATTTTTTTGGGACATCTCAGACACTATATTTAAATGAATTTTTCATTTTTACTGTTGCACTTTTAGCATAATTAAAATCATTGCTCCTGAAAAAAAAACGATTCAGACCCCCATACCCCTTTTATGGTCGATTAATTGCATATAACTCTTCAAAATGGGCACTTTTGAGTTTTCCAGTTCAGCTCCTATAGGCTTCAATGGGACTCGCCGTTTGAGTCAAAACTTTTCCCCTGTTTAGGAGTTCTGTTGCGAAACGAATTGGGGGCGTTGAGTCTATCTCTAACCACTAGGCAAGCATCTCATAGGCAAAATGTTCAATACTTTCTCAAAAGTCACAACACATTTGTTTCATCCTTTTTCAATACAACTAATGCTTCATACACACAACCGTTTTTCTCGCCAGGAAAATAAACAACGTTTTTCCCGACGGGATTCCTTTTCAAGCCTGCCTTGCATACACACATTCAGGCCAAATACTGCCCCTCCAAAGCACGATGACGTACACCACGTACAACGGGACTATAAAGGGGATTTTCTATTCAAACAGCACCACCCTTTTGGCTGCTTTTGCTGATCCTTGTGTAAGTAAAGGTTTGGTGAGAGACGATTCACGCTTTAATTTTTTTGTGCTTTTCAGTCCATTACAGCATGATGAATGTGCTATCTCCATTCCGAATGCTAGTTTTACCAGAACGAGCGATCCCATCTCATACTAGATTCTGAGCATGCACGTTTTTTTTCCCTCGGGGAAAACAAACACACACGACTACAGTAGTTTACCCGACGGGAAAAAGTCCACCGGTATTCATGTTGTAATTTTTCCCGACAGGATTCCCTGCGGTTATCCTGTCGGGAAAACTGCGATGGAGCATACACATGGCTGGTTTTCCCAGCCAAAAGCTGTCATGGCAGTTTTCCCGACGGGAAAACCAGTCGTGTGTACGAGGCATAACAATTTGAATTTTTCCATTTTTTGTGAAAAAATGCTCACCTGAAATTTGTTTATATCTATTATACTTATCTTAAAAATTGTGTTTATTTATTTTACTGTAATATTAATAATGATAGTAATACATTTGTGTAACACCTAGTTGGGTGTAGACAAAAAATGATTTAAAAAAAAGTTTTCCTAACCTGGCTGCCTGCTACACAAACTCAGGTAAATAGGTTAGCATTTTTCTAAAATAGTGTGTATTGTCACACTGAGCACTTAAAAGGATTTTTACAGTGTATACTTAAAAATGTTCATTAAAAACAGTGTGTGTTTTAAGAAGATTCAATAACTTTCACGGTATACTGCTGTATCACATTGCTTAGCCAAATGAGTTTTATATTTTAATTAGGTTCACAGTGTTTCAGTGTTTTTATTCTGTAATGAATTTGGGTCAAAGGTTATATCAGAGTTTTGCTTGGAGGATTCTATTATATGGTGTCTTCATCCTTTGAGTTAAATAACAGCTCTTTAAAAATTCCACTTATGTTGTATTAATATGTATATGTCATCATTTGGATGTTATTCACAGTGCCACTGGAAAAAATAATATCACAGTCTTGGTGCTACTGGGGAATATAATGATGGTAATTAATCATGAAAGTAATGATTATTTTGTGTTTATTATACAAAGCAAAGGGCTTTCATGTTAAACTTTGTTTAAATGTGTTATAGCTTCACTGGCAGGCAGTCAAGGGGCATATGTTTAACTGTTTTTCCCTGCTAAAACCTAAAATGCTTTTAATTCAGTTTTTTTTAATTTACCATATAGAAAATGCAATTGTTAAAGAGGAACGTCAGTCTTCTTAAATAATTTGTAATACAGATATCTTTACCATTCCAAAGCTTCCCTCCAACCACCATGCATATTGTTTTATATACACTGTGATTCTGTACTTGCCAAATATGCTGCAGAAATCTCCCTCCACTGAGTCTGGCTGCATCCATTGTAACTATCTGTTAACTTGTATTTACACAGACAAGCAGAGGTACACCTCCAGCTCTGCAGTTCTCACTGGCCCTCTTATGACTCAACTCCTCCCTTCCTGGAAAACTCTCATGAGAGTGAGAAAGAGAGAACAGTGCATGATGTCATAAACCTAGGCTAATGAACAGACAAGAAACAGGAAATGGGCTGTATAAGGTATTAACTGGCATATTTTACTATGCAAAGTTAAAATAAAAAGGGCAGAGGATTTGATAGATGGAAATAAGACTTATAGGTAATACATATTTAACACAACAATTTAATTTGATTTTCCATCTCCATCCTACTATTTTTACTACACGTTTTTCTACATGAAATGTTAGATGCTTATAGGATACTGTAATTATGCTAAGTGCAGCACTTATAGCAACCAATTAATGACGTGGTTCACTGATATAATAAAACTCTGCTTAGTTGAAAAGCGGACTGTCAGCTAATAGAAGCATAAACAATAATTCCATCCAATTAGAAAAAGAAGGATGATGTTGTATGTGAATATGGCCGACTTCACACTTCTGTACATCTGATTTGATTTCAATACAAAATTTCACAGTAGCTACTGTATCTAGGAATTTCTAGACAGTGCAATAAAAAGCTGCAATAAAAAGCTGACTTTGGATTCTATGCATAAAGACTGTTAGGCCTCGTACACACGAGGCAATCTATTTGTTCAAATCGGTCGGACCGACCGATTTGAACAAATCTGTCTGATAGGATTTTGGTTTGCTCGCGTGTACACACGAGCAAACCAAAATCCCCGCCAGCAGACGGCGCGCTGACGTGGCGGTGACGTTGACACCGCCACGTCACCGGACCAGGAAGTAAAACACTTCCGCGCATGCGCCGAATCCATTCGGCGGCGGTGCGGGACGACATGTCTGCTGGTAAGTGTACTAACCAGCAGACATGTCGGGCGGATGGATGTCGGGCAGATAGATTTCAAAGCATGCTTTGAAATCTGTCGGGTGGCCAAATCCGTCGGCTCGGCCGTACACACGATCGAATCTGTCTGCTGGGACGGTCTAGCAGACCGTTTCGAGCAGACAGATTTGATCGTGTGTACAAGGCCTTAGATGGGATAGCAAATGGAATAACAGGAATCACTTTAATGTTGAACTGCAGACATAAAACAACACCTATTAGTAAAGTTACATAAAAATTAAAATCCATTAGACCTGGTTAAATACAACTGGTACTGTAAAAGTACCTGAATTTGACTTAGTAGCAGTCTTTTGTAATCCTGATTTAGGATTACACTAGGAGCCAATCAGGTGTGCTACATGTAAATTTGCTGGCAAGGAACAAGTTGTAAAGGAGAGAACAGGGTTAGCAGAGGGATGATCTCATCAGTTTTCTACTGTACCTTTACTCTGTAGTCCCAAGCTGGAAGCAAAGGTTAGATAACCAAACTGTATTTCTTAAAGGAAAAGTTTGGGGTACCGTAATTAAAAAAAATAAACATCTATACTCACCTCTATACTGCAGCATCAGTCTGAAGCTGCAGCTATCATCACTCATATCGTAGGTCTTCTCAGAGTGGAGAGCAGTAACTGCCAGTCACTGCTCTCCATTCTGCTCCTCTAGTGCTTATTAGAGCATCAGGCTGGAGGGGAGGGGGGCACAGCTGGCTTCGGCTCTCAGTCTTGCACTTAGGGTGGGAACCAACTCAGGAAGCTAGATTGAACCCGGCAATATGGTCAGGATCCTTTCAGAGCCTAGAGCGGCTCTGTGATGTCAACTTTTTAGCTTGCTTTAAGACTCTGGATCATAGGATAGCAAAAGTAAGTTCATTCCTGTGACACGGAAGAGAAGTATGGCCAAAAAAGCTTTGACTTCTTTAAATTTAGATGCAAATGTCACTAACATGACTAAAGCTTCTGACTGCATGTGGCAGAATAAACTTATCTCATATATAAATACATATATTATATGCGTGTCAATGTTTTAAAATATATGTAGCTGGTGAGCATATCACAAAACTCTGTAGTGAATTTACCCATTGACGTGTCCAAAAAATATAACAAACCATAGGTGATTTATTTCGTAATGGATTATCCCTACATTAAAGTAGAGTGCACAAGTTCTAAATAAAAAAAATATTAGGAATTGTCTAGTAATTTCACATATGATATTATAGGCAATGTAATCATAGAAATGACTTTGAAGAAGAAGGCAAGAGGAGCATGTCTTCATCAGCTCTTCTCTTTTTCACTTTACCAAAGTTGTTATATTTCTGTCCATCAAGTCCTGTGATTTACACACTGCCACTCAGGACAGTCCTGTCTGGCAGGGCAGAAACCTTTTCTTTTTTGCTGCATTAATATTTACAACTATTCCCATACCCCCCTAGCCTATGAGTGGGGAATGAAAGCCACAGGATGATGAGCCCATCTCTTTGCAACAGATTTGAAGCCTTTCCTCCTTGCCCATAGCAAATTGACTGCTGAGTGGTGGTTCAACCTGTAAGGATCCACCGATCGCACGGCCTCAGGACCACACAGATCTGCCACTGACATTGTCCATGGGATACAGCTGATGACCGATCTGAGTACCAGCTTGCTGTTTTTTTCCATGTGATCGCCATAGCGTATCACAGCAGGTCACATGACAGTTGTAAACAATAGATGACTTCCTTCCTTTCATGTCATCTATTGAATACAGCTCTGGCCAATCACAGCTAATAACAAACAAAACAGACTGAATGAATCAGTTTTATTGAGTAAAATACTTGCATTGCTATATGCAAACTTAATGTATAGTAATATAATATGCATAATAGTAACAAACTATGGAAAAACTAAATTTTCCAAAAAATTATGCCAAAAAATTACAACTTCAAAAAACTGGCAATGCCTCTTATGAAATAACTTGGACTGTCTACTTTTCCAAATTCATTTGAGGGGTATTTGTACTGTCCTGGCATTTTAGGGCCTCAAGAAATGAGATATGCAGTCAGTACATCAGGATTGATACATTTTCTGATATATCTCATGGTTTGTTGACTCTAACGTTCCTATAGACTAAATAATCTGTACTGATTTGGATTATTTTCACCAAAGAAATGTAGCAGAATACACCTTGACCTTAATTTATTAAGAACACGTATTTATTTGTAAAATGTTATAACAGAAACAAAGAAAAACACATTTTATTTAAAAAATGTCAGCCTTTTATTGTTTATTTGGCAAAAAGTAAAAAACACAATAGGGATTAAATACCACCAAAAAAAGATCTCTATTTGGTGAACAAAATTATAACAATTTTGTTTGGGTACAGTATTGTATGACCACACAATTGTCATCAAAGTGTGACAGTGCTGAAAGCTGAAAATTGGCCTGGAACGCTCCTTCCGTCCTGCTAGCGCAACGCTCCAGTGTAAAAGCTTTTGGGCTTTCACACTGAAGTAAATGTAACAGCTGTTTATGGGCGGTTTGCAGGCGCTATGTTTAACGCTATAGCGCCTGCAAAATGCTTCAGTGTGAAAGGGGTCGTAGCGTTCTTCCAGCACTGACTCTGCTGTGTTCGGTAACATAACTTGGCTGGTTTACTAAAGGAGTCTTCACAAAATCGATCATGTGAATATTCACTCCAGATATCCAGTCATGCGCAGATGAAATGAACAAGAATTTGCTTTTCACACGATTGAATAATAGTCAACTCCTTTAGTAAATTTGCCATAAAATTTTAAAGCCACAAAAGTAGTAAATGATGAAAGATTTTGCACCAGGTACTGTGATGGCAGGTCTTCACGTACTTTATTGCACTCAAAGGCCCAGATTCACAAAGCACTTACGCCGGTAAGTGCAAATGTGCGCCGGCGTATCAGTGTGCCAGACCCACAAACCAACATCCGCCTAAAAAACCCGCCATCCAACGCCGACATAGCTTACATACGCCGGCATAGCATGGGCGCACTTTTTGCCTGGACGCATGTTGCTGCTCCTTATGATTAGGCATTCAAACATGCAAATGAGGGAAATACGGCGATTCCATCGGGCCGTTTTCATCAGATGAACCGATCGTGTTTACAGGGCATACGTGTTGTAGTTGATTGGCAGGGGAATCCATTCATAATCCCCAGGTTCCTTCTTAATCTCTAAATTAAATATGTTAGGGTAATAAAGTGAAAATGCATTTGGAAATATTAGTGTTATATTTTTTTAAAAGAGAACTATGGTTTTTTTTTTTGGTTAATCATACTTACCTTGGTGGATGGAGCATTAGACTGGTGCTGCAGCTGTCCCCTGTCATCTCTGCACTGAGAACCGAGCCAACAGACAGCGCTGATGGCTTGATTCTCACTCCTCCCCAAGCAGAGCGATGCTGATTGTCAGTCAGTATCACTCCTGGTCTACTCATTGGAGCGATGAGCTGTGAAGGGGCGGGGAGAGGCCATCTAAGCGGTTTCCTGAGATGCTGAGACTGCTATCAATCAAGGCAGCTGGTGGATCCAGACTTGGGAAGTAGCAATGACGCACTGCCTCGACTGATGGCAGTGATGTCAGCAGAGAGCAGACTTCAGAACGCTCTCTGCTGAAAACATGTCACAGGTGCACAAAACAAATTGCACTCCTATGACCCAGAGGAGAAGCCCAGCCTAAAAAGCTCAGGCTGGACTTCTCCTTTAATCTTAAGCTTACAATAGTTTTACTGTCTATAAAATGCATTAAAAAGTTTAAAGCATGCTGTAGAAAATATTTAAAGCGGAGGTTCACCCTAATTTTAAACATTACTTTATCCACATCCTTGCAACATTACATACACATATGCCTAACCGTTTTCTGCGGTTCTAATTACCTTGACTCAGCTGTCTGAATTAGGACTTCCGGGTTTTCCTCCCACAGGAGTAGGCGTGTACTTTGCTTTCCCTGGCGGCGCTATGTATGCTGGGAGGTCTCCGCAAGTGTCATGCTTCCTAGGAGACAAAGCGCAGTGCCACCCAGCGAGACACCGCTACCTAGAAGTCCGTGCTTGTGGGCTTCAATATGCCCACAAGCAAAATGGCAAATCCCAGGATCAGTCTATCTAAGTTTATCTTTTTAACGAAAACGGATAGGGGAAGATTTTAATCCACGGACGAGTGAGTAGTAAATTGTTATATGAAACCACAATGAATGGGCTTAAAAAGAAAAAAAAAAACGTCCAGACCGCGGAACCCCCGCTTTAGGGTGGAAAGCAATACAGAACTTTTTTTCTTTTAGACCAAGTGGGGAAGGGTTACAATAGCTGTGAAGTTTTATTGTTGCCTGTGTCTTTGTATGGTAGAATTTACTTTGCTTCCTGTCCCAATTGTCAATAAGGTAGGAAGTAAGTGGAAATATTTTCATTGGTGGAGGTTTAGAATTCCAGTAACTTTTTTTGTATTATCTCTGTGTGTGTGTCACCATTTGAGGGATTCACTCGATTCAATCAGATAAAAAAAAGTCAAATATTCAAATTCTTCCCCACTCTATCCAAAACAAAGGTAATAAAAACACAGTTAGGCCCTAAAGAGAATGGGGTCGATTTACAAAAACTAGTGCATGGTAGCCAATTTGCTTCTAACTTCAGATTTTTCAATTATTAAGTGACAAAAAAAAATAGAAGATAGTTGGCTTCTATGCAGAGCTGCACCAGATTTTGCACTTTCCAGTTTTAGTAAATCAACCCCAATCTGTCACTTTGTCCATTCAGTGCAAGGGACTGTTTTTTATGTTAGCCCACCACCCATTCCTTAATGCCCACCTTCTACTCTTCTGCTACTCTGCTCGATTGTCTGTATTTCATCTCATGCCTTGTCAAACCTTAAAGTATTGGGTATTTCCCAAACCCAAAAAGGATAAACAGAGTGGCAGGGGCATGTAAAGGCAAATATCTGTGAGTGGGAGAGTGCCTAAAAAAAGAACCTGTCACTTTGTCCTGAGAGTAAAAGTTGAACATTTTAATTTAACTTTATAATAAAATTTCAAAGGGAATCTGTCAGAAGATAAATATGAGATCGGCCTTTACTGACATTTATTAAAGGTGTACTGTATACTTTAGGGGCATCATCACTCCTTTCTTTGCTACTTGGGAAGTCACTGAAACGAAATAAGCTAGTGCATATTAGATGTCTTCCAGTTGGTGACCATCAAGTGCTGAAGCCCTGTACACACGGTCAGAATCTGGTCAGAAAAAAAAACCTTGTTTTTCCTGATGAGATTCTTGGCAAGAATCTCTTGCTGCCCGAGTGTACAGACTATCCTTTCAAAAGAACCAAGGTTCTCTTGAAAGGCAAGAATGCGGTGATGTCAACACTTACAACAAGCATGCGCTCATCACATTTGATGCCATCGCCGCCATCTTGCTGCAACCTACCTATGCCTAGGATACTCAAAATGACTTTGATGCATGCGCGGGTTTCCACGGCGACAGGTAAGTATACAAACTCTCTGGTTTCTCAGCAGGAAAACTGCCGGGAATCTCACAACGAGAAAATAGAGAACATGTTCTCTATTTTTCTCGTCTAGATTCTGGGCAGTTTTCTTGTCGAGAAACCTGAAAGCCTTGTACACACGCTCGGTATACTCGGCAAGAAAGCTCTGCCAGCAGTTTTCTTGCTAGTTCTTGCCAAGTATACCGATCACGTGTACGAGGCTTGAAGGAAAAATAAGGATGACAACCCTGAGGAATACACCTTAAAAACAAAATCAGCAATTTCAGCTAATTAGATCAAGGTTGAAATAACCCATCGTATTTGAAATGTCAAATTTGTTTGCTTAAATTCTAAAATCATTGAAAAAACATATTGAATGAAAAAAAAAACAGAAACTAAAAATTTATTTTATCACCCCACCCAAATTTTTTTTTCTTTTAGCAGCCGCTGTGGGTAATATACAATAAACTTTTTTCTTTCAAGACACCTTCTAGTTGCAGGGGTTTACATTGGTGGACTAGGAAAGCAAATGATGGCATAATACAGTACATACTATAACAATAATATCCTAGATAGTAATGATAATTAAATGCCTTACAAACATATTTACATTTTCAGTTGTTTGCATATTTTCAATAAATAGTTTGATAGATGACGTGTCGTTAGCATGGGTTTGAAATGTATTCAAATATCTCCTGGTGTTGGGTATAATGTGAAAATAAGTAAGCTGTCTTTTCAGTATACATTGTAAGAGATTCTACAGGCTTCCAGACTAAAGTTTCATCTTGTTTTTAAACTTACAGAGCCCTTGGGGATTAATGAGATATCTCGAAACGACAATGTGTGTGAATTTATAAATCATTTTAAAAGGGCCTCTCAGACTTTACACCTTTATCTTTCCATCAAATGCACTTCAGAGGGGAACTATTTTGACACAGTTCTTTTTTTCTATTTGCGCACAGAATCCTAATAAAAAATGTCAGAGATACTTTTGAAAAAAATGGCAAGGTTGTCATTGGAGTTTTATAAGGACGTTTTAATGCTGTAAATAACAACCTGTATGGAGATTACATTTTAGCTATAATTTCTTTGCTTAAATATTTTTGTTCTGTACTTAAATTGTTTCTTCTCTTAGTAAAACTACAGGTCTATAATGGAATAGTCAAGCAACAGCCATAGTAGCCCAAACTAGTCTAACCTGAAATAGTTTAGTGCTTAGGAACAGATTAATTAACACCAGGGAAAATAAAAGAACACTTGGAATTCTTACTTACAACAACCAATAAAATGTTACCTCAGTAAGAATTCTTATTGTTCACTATGGGCAACAGCTCCAGTTGGACAAATTTTCAAGCCTACTTAGAAAGTTAAATTTGAGATAAGAAAAGGGGAGGTAGCATGTCAACCACAAGTGCACTGCTTTGTAGATCCAGCCCGGTCACTCATGAACTGTAGGCTAGTTGTAGCAGGTTAAGAATGATCTTCCTACACATGACTCTCTGGATGCCCTTGCACTGGCTATTCAAAGAATATAATGATCATGTATTTGACCAGTTTTAATCAAAACCAAAATGTTTAGCAATATAGGCACACAAACGGCTCATGCAACAATGCAATTTAGTTGACCCTTTTGTCCATCAGGATTAAAAACACTAATTTATTTCATAATTGTTGTTTAACCACTTAAGCCCTGGACCATTTTGATAGCCAAAGACCAGGCCACTTTTTGCAATTCGGCACTGAGTCGCTTTAACTGACAATTGCACGGTCCTGCAACATATTTTCCAAACAAAATTGACGTCCTTTTTTCCCACAAATAGAGCTTTCTTTTGGTGGTATTTGATCACCTCTACATTTTTTATTGTTTGCGCTATAAACAAAAATAGAGTGACAATTTTGAAAAAAAAAAACATTTTAACTTTTTTCTATAATAAATATCCTCCCAAAAATATATATTAAAAAAAAATTCCTCAGTTTAGGCTGATATGTATTCTTCTACATATTTTGGTAAAAAAAATCGCAATAGGCGTATATTGTTTGGTTAGCGCCTACAAAATAGGGGATAGAATTATGTCATTTTTATTATTAATTATTTTTTTACTAGTAATGGCGGTGATCTGCAATTTTTTTATCGTGACTCCGACATTATGGCAAACACATCAGACACTTTTGACACATTTTTGGAACCATTGTCATTTTTCCAGCGGTCGGTGCTATAAAATGCACTGATTACTATGAAAATGACACTGGTAGTGAAGGGTTTAACCACTAGGTGGTGCTGAAGGGGTTAAGTGTGCCCTAGGGAGTGCTTCTAACTGTAGGGGGGATGGGCTGTGTGACCACAGCTTCCGATTACAGGAAGCTGTGATCACTGTCATGTCACTAGGAAGACTGGGGAAATGCTTGTTTACATCATACAGCCCACATAGCCAATTCTTAAAGGGGAAATATGTATACGTCCTTTTGTCTGTCCGTGCCATGCTGCAGACCTATATCTGCGTGCGGCAGTCGGCAAGCAGTTAAGAAGAGTCACATAAAGGTATATGTAGCATATGTAAATGCATGTTTTGCACATTCACTTGCAATCATATGGCTATGTTTATAAACAAAGGGCCATGGTTACCAATAGGCTTAGCATTATAGTTAGCATTAGGTATAGAGGAATTATTAGGGTTCATGTGGATTCAATATAGTTAAAAGGAGTTTCTCTAACCCTCTGGGTCTATTTTAATTCTAGAGGCTTGGTTTTATTTCCTTTTAAAATAATAAACACTTAAAACTTACCTGCTCTATGCAATGGTTTTGCACAGAGCAGCCTTAATCCTCCTCTTCTCGAGTCCCCTACAAACTTAAAGGATCACTAAAGGATTTTTTTTTAGCTAAATAGCTTCCTTTACCTTACTGCAGTCCTGGTTTCATGTCCTCATTGTTCGTTTTTTTGCTTTGAAGTTGCTGTAATTCTGCTCTGATCTCCACACTTCCTGCTTGTCTGGTTCCTTATGAAAAATCTCATGGCAGCTTTTCACTGTGGTCCAAGCTGTGTGTCTAAAACTCCTCAGAACCAATCAGATTCATTTTAAAAACAAAACACTGTCCTGGATTTGTTTGTTTTTGTTCTGTGTCTCTCTACTTCACAGAAACATGAAACCAGTTTAAAAACGAAAGTGAAACTAGAGGCACATTATATTATTGATTTTTATCTATTTTTAATCATTTTTAAAAGGAATCAGTTAACTTTTATGTTTCTATACCCTGTAAACATTAATTTCAGCAAAACAGTGTTTTCCTTTAGTGACCCTTTAAGCTTAGGTTTACATGGTATTGGGTCCTGTGTGCCATGTTTGTGTAGGCACAGCAGCATATTGATTTGAATGGGGTGATATACCTGATGGAAGCACAGGGAAAATGTTTCTAAACTGTTTCAAAAAATGTGGGTGCATTGATTTGCATGGTGTATGTCATACACCCAAAAATGTGCCGTATTTTCAGATTAGTGCGGGTACTATTATGAAGTAATATCACCCCTGTGCATCTGCAAAAGAGTAGCAAATTTTGCCTTTGGGTTGGGGACATGTGTGATTTACACAGATTCCCTGCTTAATAAATAAAAACATCTACAAAATACAGTATGGAATTTCAGACAGCAGCATGTTCATTCCTTGTAATAGCAAATAGGTTGATCCAAAAAAAGATAAAAAATACGGTGTAAGATTTAGAAAGCTGCTACCGCCCCCCCATGTTGAAATGTGAACGTGCAGTCCTGTGCACATATGTAAAAGCTGATCACACCACACATGAGGTATTGCTATAAACATTAGAGTGTGATAATTCTAGTGCCAGATCTGTTTAGCGCCAAACTGGTAACAGGTAAGCCTGTAAAGGCTTTAAAAACATTCCCTATGGATAATTTGTTGTGAGATGTTAGCTATCTATTCACTCTGTGTAACCTCATGTTTTGTATTTTACAAAAAAAAAAACATGTATTATTTTGTGTTTGTGTGCAATAAAATTAAATAAAGTGTATTTTAGTATCAGCAATTTATGTTTGATAAACTGCTGAGCAAATATTGTGTGACATAAAAATTGAAACAACCACAATTTTATTCTCCAAGGCCTTTGCTTTCATAAAATATATATTGTTTGGGGTTCTAAGTGATTTTAGAGCAAACAAATCCAATTTTTACATGTGTGTGAGAAATGTCAGAATTGGCCCGGTAGTCATGTGAATAGCATTTAATGTGATACCTGACTTATTGGTGTACACGGAGCTCTGTGTGTGCACATCATGTGCAAATATAGCTGAAAAGTAGTGTGCCCAGTGTTTATTTTAACACTTGGTGTTTTTTATTTATCTTCTTCAGTGTATAGCATTTTTATTTTAAAATGTCCTGTATACCTAAAGTTAAATCTTACTTTGCCCAATCATGGCATCAATCATCAGCCAAGCAGTAGGTTTACTTTAAAACCACTTTCAGACTGCCCACTGTATATATATATATGTCTACACTTTAAAGATGGATACCTCAGTTATGGCAGCAGCTGCTGCCATAACTGAGGTATTCTTCTTTTCAGCGGGCGGTCCAGTTTACAATAATGGTGGTCTCTGCAGTGGATTTTCAGCAAGATCACCATTATCAGCGGTGGGAGAGGGCACCCCCGCCGTTTACCGGAGCCATTGTATAGCGGCAGAGGCGATCAGGTGTTGTCACGCCAGTGGTATGGATATGAGTGAGGGCAACATGGCCCCCACCCGTATCCATACCATAGCAGGGAGGAAGCAATGTAAAAACGTCACTTCAGTCCATATCTCTTGAAGGGCATTTTTTTTTTTTTTTTTTTTTAAGAGGACCTGCTTTTTTCTATTACAATGGATGTTTAGATTCCTTGTAATAGGAATAAATGTGACCCATTTTTTTTTTTTTTTAAACAAACTGTTTTAAAATCAATTAACCACTTTAGCCCCGGACCATATTGCTGTCCAAAGACCAGAGCACTTTTTGTGATTCGGCACTGCGTCGCTTTAACTGACAATTGCGCGGTCGTGCAACGTGGCTCCCAAACAAAATTGGCGTCCTTTTTTTCCCACAAATAGAGCTTTCTTTTGGTGGTATTTGATCATCTCTGCGGTTTTTATTTTTTGCGCTATAAACAAAAATAGAGCGACTATTTTGAAAAAAATGCAATATTTTTTACATTTTGCTATTATAAATATCACCAAAAAAGATATAAACATTTTTTTTTCCCCAGTTTAGGCCGATACGTATTCTTCTACATATTTTTCGTTAAAAAAAATCGCAATTAGCGTTTATTGATTGGTTTGCGCAAAATTTATAGCGTTTACAAAAAAGGGGGTAGTTTTATGGCATTTTTATTAATATTTTTTTTTACTAGTAATGGCGGCGATCAGCGTTTTTTTTCGGTACTGCGATATTATGGCGGACACATAGGACACTTTTGACACATTTTTGGGACCATTGGCATTTTTATAGCGATCAATGCTATAAAAATGCATTGGATTACTATAAAAATGCCATTGGCAGTGAAGGGGTTAAAACTAGGGGGCGTGGAAGGGGTTAAGTGTGTTCCTATTTGTGTTCTAACTGTATGGGGGGGTGGACTCACTAGGGGGAATCACTGATCTTCCGCTCATACATTGTATGAATGGAAGATCAGCGTTTCCCCACGTTAACACTCACAGCTCTCATTCCCCGCACTGTAAAGAAAGAGCGCGCGTGCCCGGCGGTGATCGCGTCCGCCGGGCACGCGTGCGGGCCGCCGGCGGCGCGCACGCGCCCCCTAGCGGCCGCGAAAGTCCCGACGTAGAGCTATGGGCTCTCGCCCAGGAGAGCCGACCTGCCGCCGTAGAACCACGGCGGCTGGTCGGCTAGTGGTTAAATAAAGTAAGATAAATAAGAAAAAATATATATATTTTTTAAAGAGCCCCATCCCGACGAACTCGCGCACAGAAGCAAATGCATTTGTGAGCAGCGCCCGCATATAAAAATGGTGTTCAAATCACACATGTGAGGTATCACCACGTTAATTAGAATGAGAGCATTAATTCTAGCCCTAGACCTCCTCTGTAACTCAAAACATGAAACCTGTAGAATTTTTTAAACGTCGCCTATGGAGATTTTTAAGGGTAAAAGTTTGATGCCATTCCACGAGCGGGCGCAATTTTGAAGCGTGACATGTTGGGTATCAATTTACTCTTGTGTAACATTATCTTTCACATTATAAAAAAAAAATAGGCTAACTTTACTGTTGTCTTATTTTTTAATTAAAACAGGATTTTTTTCCAAAAAAAGTGCACTTGTAAAACCGTTGCGCAAATACGGTGTGACAAAAAGTATTGCAATGACCGCCATTTTATTCTCTAGGGTGTTAAAAATGTTTTATAATGTTTGGGGGTTCTAAGTTATTTTCTAGCAAAAAAAGTGTTTTTAACTGCTTGCCGACCGCGCGCCGTCGTTTTATGGCGGCAGGTCGGCTCTCCTGGACGAGAGCCCATAGCTCTACGTTGGCTCTTTAAGTGACCACAAGGGGGCACGCGCCACCGGCTTGCCTCCGAGTCCCGAGCGCGTGCCCGGTGGGCACGATCGCCACCGGGCACCCGCGATTGCTCGGTACAGAGCGAGGATCGGGAGCTGTGTGTGTAAACACACAGCCCCCAGTCCTGTCAGGAGAGAAATGCTGATCTTCTGTTCATACAGTGTATGAACAGAAGATCAGTGATTTCCCCTAGTGAGTCCACCCCCCCATACAGTTAGAACACACTCAGGAACATACTTAACCCCTTCCCCGCCCCCTAGTGTTAACCCCTTCACTGCCAATGGCATTTTTATAGTAATCCAATGCATTTTTATAGCACTGATCACTATGAAAATGCCAATGGTCCCAAAAATGTGTCAAAAAAGTCTGAAGTGTCCGCCATAATGTCACAGTACTGAAAAAAACGCTGATTACTAGTAAAAAAAAAAAAATATTAAAAATGCCATAAAACTACCCCCTATTTTGTAAACGCTATAAATTTTGCGCAAATCAATCAATAAACGCTTATTGCGATTTTTTTTTTTACAAAAAATATGTAGAAGAATACGTATCGGCCCAAACTGAGGAAAAAAAATATTTATTATAGCAAAAAGTAAAACATATTGCATTTTTTTCAAAATAGTCGCTCTATTTTTATTTATAGCGCAATAAAAACTGCAGAGATGATCAAATACCACCAAAACAGAAAGCTCTATTTGTGGGAAAAAAAGGACGCCAATTTTGTTTGGGAGCCACGTGGCACGACCGCGCAATTGTCAGTTAAAGCAACGTAGTGCCGAATCACAAAAAGTGCTCTGGTCATTGGGCAGCAATATGGTCCGGGGGTTAAGTGGTTAACTTGTAAACACAGAGTCTGAAAAACAGGCTCGGTCCTTAGGTGGTTAATGCCCAGCTCTCCACCAGTACATACTCTCATTTCCTTAGCTTCATCATAGCTCTATATGGCTGCCTGGAGTGAGGACAGGAAACCCTGTTTATGTTTCAAGATTTGTGGTGAGAGAATGAAACACTGTAGAAACCATCCGCATGTGACAGCACTGAACCAGGAATAAGCTTTGAAAATGACCCCCACATTACAGCACTGAGACAGCTATGCTCTTCTATAATTGAAAATATCAGGCATTCTCTTTGTAGCAAATAAATTCAAAAATCTGCACACTTGTTCTAGGCCAGTGACTCTGAAAACAATTAATTCAATAAATCACCAGGACAGCGAGACAATCTTGTATTTTCAAAATAAATTTAGCAATGGCAGCCTGTTTTTTTTTACTCAACACAGGTTTGCTTGAACCATTTATAAGTGTACTGGGACTTTTAAAGCTAATATCTGAAGGAAACCTTATTTGGTGCCTATGGAATGAACTCTACAAGTATGTCTGCTGCGGTGGGACAGATATCTGTGTGTGAATGAAAATACTGTAAGGGTGGAGCCCCACACAGGCATACCTCTCAACCCACATGAATTCTGCAGGACTTTCCCACACAGACAGCATCTTCCCGCTGTCCCGCAAAAGGGTTCATTTTCCCGCACAGGAAGCTGTGCAAGAAGAGGCAGCATGAAAGGAGGAGGTGTGTGGAGGACTATGGCTGCTAAAGGGAAGAGAGCCGACAGCTGGACCGGTCTAATGAAAGTCTGTGCAGAGGTGAGAGGCATGCCCCCCCACGTTAAACAACTTTATTGCGCGCACGAAAGGAGGAGAAACCCCAGACGTGCTGTGCGAGAGCCGACAGTCTGCACAGAGGAAAGGCCCCCTTGCTCAACAACTTCAATGTGCGAGCAACACCCCCCCGCTCAACAACTTAAATGTGCGGCACCCCCCCGCTCAACAACTTAAATGTGCGGCACCCCCCGCTCAACATCCTCAATGTGCGGCACTCCCCCCCCCCCTGCTCAACAACTGTCCCGCAGTGGATTTTTTAAATTTTGGGAGGTATGTATGCACAGGTCTACTGATTTTAAAAGTTACAGTGGCTGTGGTTTGAGGGAAGGGAAAGCCATACAACTTGTTACATGGCACACCCTAAATAGTGGGGTAACATATACCATGGTGCAAAAGATGAAGTTAGCCTTTAACTGTCATATATTACTTAAATAGTGATAACAGTAACTGTAACTTCCTGTTGTTTACACATTGCACATTCAGTGCTGCTGCCCCCATTAGATCATGCCATCTCTAGGTATTAGGAGGAGCCATGGCACCAAAATAAATATTATATTATCTATTACACTGCAAAGCAAGAACTGGCCTAAAGTAAGGAAAGTAATATCATTAGTGCATAAAGGGAAATATAATTTTTACGTGTTTAACAAAAGTAGCAAAACCTATTAACTTTTTTTGTATTGACAAATGCGTCCTCTTTAAGAACATGTCAAAAGAATCATTTATATTAATAGCACAATATTGGATTTTCTAAATGCTTTTATATGTATAATCCTTGCAGTATTGTATCAGGGAATAAAATCAAATATTATTCTTTCATTTAAAACAGATCTTCACCTTCCTGTCACTTTCCGAACTCAATTTAGTATCGGCCTCTCGCTTCATTGCACACAGTTATAACTAGCAGTAATAATAATGGTTTGACATAGCAGTGAGAATCTAGAGTACAAAATCTTGCCAACAGTAGCCATGAATTAATAAGGTGAGATTTTATTCTCACTTTCAAGCTATTAAAACTTGGCACAAAGTAGAAAAAGAATCATATAGGTTTAATACTTCTCAAACATAAAAAAAAATCATTCTTTTTACTGGATATGTTTACCTTTAATCAGTTGATTATTAAATATTTAATAACAGTTTATATAAAAACATAACTAAAGGTCAGATGCACTCCAAAAATACATTTTAGTGTGGTGTGGTTGCTGGCTTGGTTTCCATCTATTAGGAATTAAGGATGGGCTGAACACAACCCTGTTCAATTCGCAGCAGAACACACGAACAGGGGAAATGTTCTAACCCGAACAGCAAACCCCATTTAAGTCTATGGGAGCCAAACGGGAAAAATCAAAAGTACCCAATTTGAATGTGCAAGTATTTGGTCAAAAAAATGTGGGTCTGAGTACTGCCCATGCGCAGTAGGGAACCGTAAAGTGAAGCCGCAACACTTTACTTCATGATTCCCTCACAGAGGATGCCGACGGGGGCAGCTGAGAGCCAAGCGATTGCTCGGGTTCGGCTGCCAACTTAAAAGTCAGCAGCTGCAGTATTTGTAGCTGCTGGCTTTTAATATTTTTTTTTCTAGGCGGACCTTCGCTTTAAGTGACATTGAAGACATTGATGCTGGGACTTGTTGGGTCTGGATTTGTTATACAATTTTTGCAGAATGGGACTGAGTCTCCTCACTGATAGTATTCACACATAGAGATGCGGGAACTTGTTTTGCTAGAATTTGTGACACCGAATTTGAATATAAAGGGATTGTACTGCTGTGACCCATTTATTCCATCTTGGTTTTTGGGGGATGTAAACTTATAGTATTTGAGTTCTGAGTATACAGTACATACAGTGCCTTGAAAAAGTATTCATACCCCTTGACATTTTCCACATGTTGTCATGTTACAACCAAAAACATACATTTATTTTATTGGGATTGCATGTGATAGACCAACACAAAGTGGCACATAATTATGTAGTAGAAGGAAAATTATAAATGTTTTTCATTTTATTTTACAAATAAATATGTGAAAAGTATAACCACCTTTTGCTGCAATTACAGCTGCAAGTCTTTTTGTGGATGTCTCTACCAGCTTTGCACTAGAGAGTGACATTGTTTGGCCATTATTCCTTGCAAAATCGCTCAAGATCTCTCAGATTGGATAGAGAGCGTCTGTGAACAGTAATTTTCAAGTCTTGCCACATATCCTATTTTAGGATTTAGGTCTGGACTTTGACTGGGCCATTCTAACCCAACAATATGCTTTGATCTAAACAAGGGGTCTCCATACTTTTCAAGTAAAGGGCCAGTTTACGGTCTTTCAGACTTCAGGGGGGCTGGATTCTGACCAGTCGGGGTAGAAAATGCCCCAGGGCCGAGCATCAGTGAGTATAAACATGGCCCCAGTGTTGGTAGGCAGTAGGAGGAGGAATAGTGCTCCATCCTTGCTATTCGTCTAAGAAATAGTGCCCCATTGTTGGTGCTATTGGGAGGAATAGTGCCTCATATCATTGGGAGCAATACTGCCCCAGGGGCCTGATAAAGGCTAGCAAAGGGCCACATCTGGCCCTCGGGCCGCAGTTTGGAGACCCCTGATCTAAACCATTCTATTGTAGCTCTGGCTGTATGTTTAAGATTGTTGTCCTGCTGGAAGGTGAACCTCTGCCCCAGTCTCAAGTCTTTTGTAGTCTCTAATGCCGCTTACACACGGACGGAATTTCCGACAACAAATGTTTGATGTGAGCTCCCCGGAAAATTCGACCGTGTGTATGCTCCATTTGACATTTGCTGTCGGAATTTCCGACAACAAATGTTTAAGATGTTGGTTCTCAATTTTTCCGACAACAAAAGTTCTCTTCGCAAATTCCATTCGTCTGTATGCAATTCCGAAGCACAAAAATCCTACGCATGCTTGGAATCAATTTGACGCATGCTCATTTTTCTTGACTTGTCGTAGTGTTGTACGTGACCGCGTTCTTGGCAATTGTAATTTCCGACAACATTTGTGTGACCGTGTATATGCAAGACAAGTTTGAGCCAACTGTCACAATGGTAATGATGTGAGCCCACAGGTGAGTAGGTGACACGGGATCCCCCAGGAAATCTAAGGGCCAGCTGGTATTCTGACAGGGACCCCCTCATGAAGGTTTTGGGCTTGGCTGCGTGCTGACCCCAGGTCATGACCCCTAGGTTCGCCCTGCTCGCGAGCAGAGTACTAGAAGTTACAGTCAGACAAGGATGGATGGATGAAGCAAAAGGAGAGCCAGATAACGAGCCAAGGTCGGGGCGGGCAGCAGACAACGTAATCAGGAGAACTAGCTGATTCGGTGCACAAGAGATCAGTTCATAAGAAGTCAGGTTACAGGAAGGGTGCTCAGAAATAAGTGTTGCTTAAGCAACCAGAAACTGGTGGAATTTAAATAGTAAGGCACATGGGGGGCTGGACAGGAAGTAGCAGGAAGGAAGGAAATATTAAGCAACAAGTGAAGCTGCTGACACCCATAGCTGCTGAGTGCAGCCAGAGCTGAACACAAGCTTGTGGAACAATAGGTGCCAGCCAACCTACAGCAGTAAAGGTAAGACACAGATCAGCTCTGCTGCTGATCTGTGACAGCAACATTCCGTCAGAAAAAAATCCAGTTTTGTTGTCGGAATATTCGATCATGTGTACACGGCATAGCAGGTTTTGTTCTCAGATTTCCCTGTATTTGGCTCCATCCATCTTCTCCATCTATCCTCCCATCAACTCTAAGCAGCTTCCCTGTCCCTGCTGAAGAAAAGCATCCCCACAACATGATGTTTTACAGTGGGTATTGTGTGTTCAGAGTGATGTGTAGTGTTAGTTTTCCACTAGATCTTAGTTAGGGGTATCATAGCAAGGGGACTGAATACAAATGCACGCCATACTTTTAACATATTTATTTGTAAAACATGTTGAAAACCATTTATCATTTGTCTTCCACTTCACAATTATATGCCACTTTGTGTTGGTCTAGCACCAACAAATCCCAATAGAATACATTTTATGTTTTTGGCTGTAACATGACAAAATGTGGAAAATGTATAGGGTATGAATACTTTTTCAAGGCACTGTATACCATAATAAAAATAATGTTCCATTCATAGTAAAAGGGGAGCATCTGCGTTTGGTTCTTTTGATGCTTACATTTTAGCATGCAAAGTGTTCATATGGGTTATGGAAATCTATTTACAAGGGAGAGATTTATGCACATAAATTGCACTGTCTACATCAGTGTTTTTCAACTCCAGTCCTCAAGGCACACCAACAGGTCAAGTTTTCAGGATTTCCCTCAGATGAAACAGCTGTGGTAATTACTAAGGCAGTAAAACTGATCAAATCACCCGTGCAAAATAATGGAAAGCCTGAAAACATGACCTGTTGGTGTGCCTTGAGGACTGGAGTTGAAAAACACTGGTCTACATAATACCCAGTGGACCTTTTTTATCTAAGGATGTTGTAGGAGAATATTTTTCTCCACTGTAAAATAACTATATTGTTTTTATTGACTATAAACCACTAAGTCTTAAATATGTTTTGATCTAGAATTTAAAAGTCTGATACCACACAAATGTTTATACAGTATGTGTATCTTTTATTGACAAAGACAGTACTGAAGTTTAGTTATAGTGCAATCTGCATTGTAGGTGTGGGATAACATTTTAAATAATTAGTTAATTAAGTTAGTTAATTAAGTTTTACTTTGTGAAGAAATAGATGCTTGATTGCAGTCTTCCTTGATAAATTCCAATAAATAGTATATTGTTCTAAGTCATTATATAATGTGATAATAAACCACCTGTAAGACAGCGTACACACGATCGGTCCAACCCGATGAGAATGGTCCGACGGACCGTTTTCATCTCGTCACCGCTGAAGTGGCCTGATGGTCTGATGTGCGTACACACCATCAGTTCAAAAACCGATCGTGTCAGAACGCAGTGACGTAAAACACAACCACATGCTGAAAAAACAAAGTTCAATGCTTCCAAGCATGTGTCGACTTGATTCTGAGCATGTGCGGGTTTTTGAACCAATGCTTTTGCGTACTAACCATTGGTTTGGACCGATGATCAGGCGTCCATCAGTCCGATTTTAAAGCAAGTTTTCAAACTTTGGTCCGAAGGACGACGGACCAATGGGCCGTACACACGGTCAATTTGGACCGATGAAACTGGACTTCAGTCCATTTTCATCGGTTTGGACCGATCGTGTGTACGCGGCCTCATAGTCATATAAACTACTTTATTTTTATTTTTTTTATAATATTAACTGCTAATGAAGCAACAGAATAAATACTTTAGGATGCCCACTGATTGGTATTTGCTGCTTACAGTTGCTATCATTTCCAGCTCCATATTCCAGGCATGCCTAAAACAGTGCTGATTATTGGCTTTGGCTTGTCTAGCATGTGCACAATAATCTATGTACCTTCTATGCTCTAAAACCTAAAAAGTTCAACTTAAAAATAAAAGTAATTTGGATTTGTCCACATTTTTAACTTTCTCATTTACAAATGAATGCTAGTAACACGCTTCAAAAACTTTATAGTTACTTTAGGGAAAACCTTGTAATTTTGCTGCATGGGGCACATTTTAAATGCCACCTAATTAAAAAGTGTGATGGTCTTGCGTCATCTCTATGTGAGTGTAATCCACATACCTTGGTAACATTCAAAGCTTCAGAGCCTAACATTTTTCAGGATTACAGGTAACTAGAGGCGTGGGACTGTGCACTACACCAAGTTAGGGACATGGTCAAAATATGTATTTTAGAAGACATATTTAAACATTAACATCTTGAATGTCAGGGATAAAACCTTAATACTAGTTTCTTCCGCAGGTCCCAGGTGTAACTGATAATAATGACACTGAGATCATTGCTTTAGTCACTCCTTAATCGGCAAAGTGATAAAATGATAATCCCAGAAGTACTCAAATGCAGTGGTCTATGTGGACATTGCAAAAAAAAAGTATGCTGCAAAAAAATACATTCAGAGAAACTTGTCACAGAAAAGGGTATTTTTCCTACAGAATGACAATATACAGAATGGACAAAGCAGAGGAAAATTGCAATTAAAGGGAGAAGCTTGGGGAAGTTAGGAGGGCAATGAAGCTGCAGGCAAGGCACAATACAGGAGGTAGGCTGGAGGCAGAGAAGACACATAAGCAACACTGGATGAAAAGGTGAGACATGGTAAAAAGACCGCAGAGGACCAAAGGAGTACATGAGGGATGCAGCAGATGTAGAGGTTCAGTATAATGAAGATGTTAAATTGGGTATAAAAGAGTAGTACAGAGAGAGCTAGAAAATAAGGGGACATTTTGCAACCTCTCCTGAACAATTTAACTTGACAGATAGTAACCCACGTTTAAAACGTCCTTTTTGTCACGTTTACATGCCGTGTTTGCATTTAGAAGTGTTTAAAAAAAAATAGTTTAAAAATGAAAAACGCTTATAAACGAAACGCTGCTAAACGCAGGTTTTAGAAGCATTTGACCTCTGAAACGTTGGAAACTTCGGCATCTGAACTTTTTTGCCTTTAAAAAAGGCCTTTAAACGCAACTGCCTAAAAAAAAAACTGCCCCGGACCATATTGCTGTCCAAAGACCAGAGCACTTTTTGTGATTCGACACTGCGTCGCTTTAACTGACAATTGCGCAGTCGTGCGACATGGCTCCCAAACAAAATTGGCATCCTTTTTTCCCCACAAATAGAGCTTTATTTTGGTGGTATTTGATCATCTCTGCGGTTTTTATTTTTTGCGCTATAAACAAAAATAGAGCGACTATTTTGAAAAAAATGTAATATTTTTTACTTTTTTCTGTAATAAATATCCCCCAAAAATATATAAAAAAAAACATTTTTTTCCTCAGTTTAGGCCGATACGTATTCTTCTACATATTTTTCGTAACAAAAAATCACAATTAGCATTTATTGATTGTTTTTTTTCAGTACTGCGACTTTATGGTGGACACTTCGGACACTTTTGACACATTTTTGGGACCATTGGCATTTTTTTAGCGATCAATGCTATAAAAATGCATTCTATTACTATAAAAATGCCATTGGCAGTGAAGGGGTTAACACTAGGGGGGCAGAGAAGGGGTTAAGTGTGTTCCTGCTTTTGTTCTAACTGTATGGGGGGCGGTGGGACTGACTAGGGGAAATCACTGATCTTCTGTTCATACATTGTATGAACAGAAAATCAGCGTTTCCCCGCTGACAGGAACGAGAGCTATGTGTCTACACACATAGCTCTCTTTCCCCGCTCTGTAACGAGCAATCGCGGGTGCCCGGCGGCGATCGTACCCGACGGGCACGCGCGCGGGACTCGGAGGCGAGCGGGGGGCGCACGCGCCCCCTAGTGGCCGTCGAAGTGCCGACGTAGAATGACGGGCTCTCGCCCAGGAGAGCCGACCTGCCACCGTAGAACGACGGCGGCTGGTCGGCTAGTGGTTAAAGCCCAACTCTGGGCTTTGTGCTCCCCCTCATCAAGAAGACACCCCTCTTAAAGCATGCATCGGTATGTTTTCTTGTTACTTTTTTTCTGGTATCTTCTGTCCGATGGATGGGTGTTCTTTCACGTCAGTCTTTTCCCGGTGGTGAGTGTTCCTAGGTGACGTATATTGTGGTGCTAATGTGATGTCATCTGCAGTTCTCTTTATATCAATACACTGTGAGTGCAGGGTGCTCTGCATAGGGCATGACACCCTGCACTGACAGTCTTTTTCAGTCTTTTTAATTAGGTGCCACTGGGGATTATCCAACCTGGAAGACTGGGGATATCCCTTTGACAAGAAAATATACTGCAAGGGATAGCTCTGGATTGAATGTGATTTTGTTTTTGTTCTTGTTTAAAACACTCCAGGGGAACGTTAAAAAAACAAGCCTGGTGTTGCTCTCTAATGTTGTCTTTTTACAGCTATACACACATTTAAAATGTATTAAAATGTCAAAGATTGCCAATCCCAACTGCATTTGAGGAAGAATTAGAACATTTCATCTTAAAGGAGAAGTACAGCCAAAGTTTGTTTGGCTGTACTTCACCTGTGGATTACAGAAGTGCAGTTCGTTCTGCACTCCTGTGACCCATTTTCCGCTGATGCCTGCTGACAGTTAGTGTCACAGAGCCGGTCAGGGTGGTGAAAGATAAAGCAAGTCACTGAGAGACTGAGCTAGCTGCTCTCACCCCCTTCCACAGCCCAGCGTGGGAGGTGGAGCAGACAGGGGTGACTGACATTTATCAGCTCTCTTTGGGTGAACCACTGAGAACTGAGTGATCAGCTGTGATTGATCACTCATTTCTCAGTCTTAGAGCTGGGGGGAGCAGATGTAGCATTGGACTGGTGTTACATCCATCTAGGTAAGTAGGATTTATAAAAAAAACTAAAACATTTTTATCTTAAATTATTATAATGCTGCTGGCTTAATTGTAAAATATTTAATTCTTGAAAACTTTGTATTCACACATTATTTGTTTTTAATCAATTTATCTGGGGATGACTATATGAGCTGTGAGAGGCATTGTGAGGTCTAACAATAGCTACCTTGTCTAATTCTGGAACTCACGCTGTTAACAGATGCTGTTATCCGTCTCCTAAGTAGTCATAACAGTTTCAAACATAAAGCAAGGTCGTTTTTTCATTTCTTTTAACAATAAGACTATATTATGTAAAACAATGTATGCATATAGAGTACATCATTCTGTATTAGCATAATGCCAAGCAATTGACTATGTTAAGCTAAAAAAATCAAATACAAATCATGCATAGATAAGCCCATTTATTTGTTCTAATTTAGGTGTAGTGCTCGGTTGGGCACTTTATATTCAGCCTATGAGCACTGACAAAATCAATGCAGCAAGAATGTTTTTTTAGTCCTTGATGGGCAGCCAAGGAAGAGAGGAAACTTGATTGAGCTCTGATTGGTTGCTGCAGCTGAAGAGGGCCCTAGCAGGAAGGATAACTGTAGTTCGATGCTTGAATTCTGGTAGGTCAGCACATTTAACCTCACCAACCACCTAGAAGAAGAGCAGAGACCCAAATTAGGCATGAGGGAAGAGTTCCATGAACGCTTTGGGCAGTATCTCCTTGTATTGTCAGGATGAGGGCACAGAGCAGGGGCAAGGACATGCAGTGAGCCCAAGGAATACTTGAGTATACAGCGGCTCAGGGCTGCTACTGCAGAGAACTTCATGACATTCCACATGCTAAGAGACTGCTGCAGAGTTCACAACTGAGGGCTCCCTGCACAGAGACCTTGCTACTGAATGATCAGGCAGAGTGAGTGTCATTACTGTGACCATGGTGGTACTGTGTACAAAGGCTGCTGCTGTTTCCACTGCTGGAGGATTGAGCCAGAGAGACGTAAGCTACTGCACAGACTGTCTACTGCTGATGAAAACTATATGACCACTTGCTGAGCTTCTGTTCTAGAGCTGATCTAGTTTACAGAGTGTTCCAGCTACCACTGCTTGTTATATGAAAATGGGAGCCTCTAGGGTAAGGTATATAAATATTGGAATAAAGTGTACCATCATCCTTGCAATTTGAGATAGAATGTACTTGGGTCTGAGGTCCCCGGACCAAAGAGCCAAGATAGGGAAGGTTTTGGGCCAAGTAGGACTATTGCGGTACTAATATACAGATAAAACATAAGAATAAAGAATTAAAAATGTCATAATTTTATTACAATACACAGACAAGACAGAATACAAAATTAAAATAATGGCAATCAAAAACGCGACATCAGGACAGGAGTTCCCACAAGGGGAAAAACAGTACGATGAGTTGAAGATTGTAACAAACTCTCACTGCTTGTTATAGTTAAAGATGTATGAGAGGAAGGACTGGATCACCAGTCACCTAAGTGGCTTATTGGTACAATAATTGGGAGTCATCAGTGGTGAGAGGCCTGTGAACACCATCTTGATGATCTAACTGAGCTGTCCAGTGCAATGGCTTCATCACCTGCAGGGCTTAATTGGTGTACCACTGGCCAGTAGCTAGACAGGGCATGTGAGTATTAGGTTGTTCACATGGTTGTTGCCTTGTCCATTACATTACCTCTGTTAGTATTGTGGTATTGTTGTTCCACTAAGGGGTCAATTCACAAAGAGAAACGTTATTGGTTTTCTTCAGGTGTTAAATTAGCACTCCTTATTTAACGCTAGCAAACATGGTATTCACGAAAGCTAAAATCGTTATTTAACACAGTCGTTATGGTTTTCAACTGACTCTTTATCCAATCGTTATGCTAACTACTCAGACGTTATTATTAACATTTGGGACGTTAAAATAACTCTTAAGATCGTTAAATAATGCTGGAGAGATGCATTCTGGGAGCAGAAGGGGAGGAGAACAGCTGCATGTGGAAAAGAGCAGATACAGAGAGAGAGAGACAAGCAATACACATGGAGATTGAGCATGTGATGTGCAAAACTTCTAGTGTGTGCTTTTCTAAAGCCATGTGTATTTCCTCATACAGAGAATAAATCATGGGAGATGATAATCGGAATTTAGCTATCACCTGGGTTTCAGAAAAGTCATCCGAAATAGTATGTGAACGGAATACACATTTATAAATCTGAACAACATTCTAATGTGTTCTTCTTCGCCTCTGGATAATTTTAAGTTCAAATAGAGCACGGTTATAGCTTGCCCAACACTACACTACACTACAAAAATCGCCAAAAGCTTCCTCTAACAACAAAATATCGCCTGGGAAATGTCATAACGCCACCCTGAGGGAGGTGTTAATTTAACGATTGCTTAACGATTGATAACTGTCAAAAAAATCTTTGTGAATTGCACTTCTGTACATATTTAACGATTTGACTCTTTAAAATAACGTTTTGAATCTTTAAAATAATGATTTGACTCTTTAATATGGATCCACGCCTTAAAATATCGGTTCTGTGTAGGGAAACGTTATTTGATGATTTTTCAAAGCGTTAAATCGTTTAGTGAATTGAACTAGCTTCAATAACGTGCAAAATAGTTAAAATAACACTCGCAATCTGAAAATAAAGCTTTGTGAATTGACCCCTATGTCAGCTTAATGAGTTCTGGCCTGGCTATTTCACAGGGGGAAACAAACATTGCCATCATGGTAATTGGTGTTACAAAACTGTAGTTGCTCTACTATTATTCTAATTGTTTAACCACTTGTCATCTGCCCACCGTCAAATGACGGCGGGCAGACGACTCCATTGTTCTGACATCACGTCATATGACGTGATGTCCCTTTAATGCCGCGGGCGGGCGCGCGCGCGTCGCCGGCGGCACGCGCGCGCACTCGCCGCTCTGCGGGGATCCCGTGCGAGTGCCCGGCGGCAACGATCGCCGCCGGGCACACGCGATTGCTCAGTAACTGAGCTGGGACGTGCAGCTCTGTGTGTAAACACAGAGCTGCACGTCCCTGTCAGGGAGAGAGGAGAGCGGTTGTGTCCCTTGTACATAGGGACACAATCGGTCACCTCCCCCAGTCACCCCCCCCTCCCCCTACAGTTAGAACACTCATAGGACACACATTTAACCCCTTCCCCGCCCCCTAGTGGTTAACCCCTTCACTGCCAGTCACATTTATACAGTAATCAATGCATATTTATAGCATTTTTCACTGTATAAATGTAAATGGTCCCAAAAATGTCAGAAAAGTGTCCGAAATGTCCGCCATAACGTCGCAGTCCCAATAAAAAAATCGCAGATCGCCGCCATTAATAGTAAAAAAAATAAAAAAATAAATGCCATAAACTATCTCCTATTTTGTAAACGCTATAAATTTTGCGCAAACCAATCCATAAACGCTTATTGCATTTTTTTTTTACCAAAAATATGTAGAAGAATACATATCGGCCTAAACTGAGGGAAAAAATATTTTTTTTATATATTTTTTGGGTTATTTATTATAGCAAAAAGGAAAAAATATTGCATTTTTTTTAAAATTGACGCTCTATTTTTGTTTATAGCGCAAAAAATAAAAACCGCAGAGGTGATCAAATACCACCAAAAGAAAGCTCTATTTGTGGGAAAAAAAGGACGCCAATTTTGTTTGGGAGCCACGTCGCACGACCGCGCAATTGTCAGTTAAAGCGACGCAGTGCCGGAAGCTTATATTTTGTCTGGGCAGGAAGGGGGTGTAGGTGCACAGTAGGCAAGTGGTTAACAAACCCTTTCAGTATACAGGACTTTTCCTCTTGAATAAAACTCATTGAAACATTTAGAGATTTGTCAGTTTAGTTGGTACAGATAAGGGCCAGTCATCACAGGTGCAGGACAGAAGGGACCCAATACATCCAGCGTCTCCTTCTGGGGTGAGCGCTACATATAAGAGAAAATATCCACATTCTTATATAAGTTCCTTTTGAAGAGAAACAAGTGGACATAAGTTGTTTTTTTCTCTGAAAGGTTGCAGTAATGCACCTATTCTTTAAAGGTCTTGACCCATGTTTTTCTCTCCATACACCTTAAATTATATCTGTCATGTCCTTCAAATGAAATGCATGCAATTTTGTAACAAAGTACAAAATGGTTTTGTCTTTGCTAAGACCTCATTCCTGCCAGTTCAGTAGAAATTGAACAGTTGCCATTTGCTTCAATGACAGGTACATCATCTATCCTAAGTTTAATAATATTTCCTCCCTGACATCACATCCTCTATTACCTTGAGCTTAAGAATCTGCCATGCTCAAAATCACATAGCCATCTGGGAAAATGTATGTTGACTATACTGTGGACACATTTGATTTTTTTTTGGGTGTACTGTATATCTTTACAATAAATATGGCCATACAAATCATGCAAGTGGATACAATATATTCAACAAAGCTTTGTTTATTGCAATTAGGAAGAAGGGGGACCATATAGTTGGAGACAACAAAGCTGCTTGACACTATGTGTCTAAGCTATATCGATCAGTTGTTTGTTTGGTTGGGATTTTCACGGTACTGATAAAGAGGCATATATCAGGAAAAAAAATGGATTTATTACATATAAAACAATACAAAAATAAAACAATGGGACAGGCCCCACAATTCGGACACAGTATCAGGTATTTGTTAAGACAAAACAAAACAAAACCATATGGGTCAGATGCGTGGAGCCAATCTGCGACCTCGACCGGTTTTGCGGTATAATACCGCTTCTTCAGGAGGATCTACATAAATATACATTGTTTATAGAAAAGAACAAGCATGGTTAGATAATTGTAAATAAAACATTTTAGAAAAAGCAGCGAAACTGATGCTAGACTGGATGCAAAGACACACTCACCTATGGCGGCAGATGGCCTGGAATGAAATAGTGGGGGACACCGAAGAAAAAAGGGAGGGGGGGAAGGAAGGGGAGGGGGAAAGGGGGCCAGAATGAAGGAAGGGGACTGGGTGAAAAAGAGTGAAGGGAAAAGGGGAATAATAAGGGACAGAAGGAAATAAAAAGGGGGGGGGGTTTGGAATGGGGAAGCAGAGGGAAAGGGGAAAAAGAGAGGAAAAAGGATGTGGGAAGGAAAGGGCAAGAGGAAAAAGAGAGGTAAGGGCAGGTAAGAAGGAGGAGAAAGAAAGAGGAGAGAGGGAGAAGGGATGAAAAGGGAAAAAAAAGGAGGAGAAGTGCTGGGAACAGGGAGGTAAAGGGGCATGGGGAGTTGGAGGGGAGGAAAAAATGAAGGAGGAGGAAGAAAAAAGGAGGGGGGGGAGAGGAGAGAGGGGAAGCGAGACGGGGAAGGGAAAAAAGGGAGGAAGGAGAAAGACAAGCAGGGAAGAAGAAAGGGAGGACTAAAGAGGAAAAAAAAGGAGAAGGGGGAAAAAAGAGCAGGGAAGACAGAAAGAAAGGAGGGGAGAATTCAGGTGAGGAGCGAATAGGGTTTGGAACAGGGAGGAAAGGAAGGGGAGAGAGAGAAAATGAAGGGAAAAGGGAAGGGAAAAGGAAGAGAAAGGGGGACAAAGAGGGGGGGGGTGAAAAGGATACGATTGGGGAGAAGGGAAGGTGTGGGTAACAGACCTTAAAAGAAGGGGGGGAGAGGGGGCAATGATGTGTGTGTCCTCCCCATGCCCCTTTACCTCCCTGTTCCCAGCACTTCTCCTCCTTTTTTTTTCCTTTTCATCCCTTCTCCCTCTCTCCTCTTTCTTTCTCCTCCTTCTTACCTGCCCTTACTTCTCTTTTTCCTCTTGCCCTTTCCTTCCCGCATCCTTTTACCTCTCTTTTTCCCCTTTCCCTCTGCTTCCCCATTCCAACCCCCCCCCTTTTTATTTCCTTCTGTCCCTTATTATTCCCCTTTTCCCTTCACTCTTTTTCACCCAGTCCCCTTCCTTCATTCTGGCCCCCTTTCCCCCTCCCCCTTCCTTTCCCCCCTCCCTTTTTTCTTCGGTGTCCCCCACTATTTCTAGTATCAGCAAACCTAAATTGTTCTCTGCAAATTTTTACTCCTTAGAGCTATTGTCAGCTTCCCTGGCGTGAGCCATTTGTGTTCTTTTTTGGGGGGGCGCGACCGTTAGTGGTTCATTCCAGGCCATCTGCCGCCATAGGTGAGTGTGTCTTTGCATCCAGTCTAGCATCAGTTTCGCTGCTTTTTCTAAAAAAAATTATTTACAATTATCTAAACCATGCTTGTTCTTTTCTATAAACAATGTATATTTATGTAGATCCTCCTGAAGAAGCGGTATTAAACCGCAAAACCGGTCGAGGTCGCAGATTGGCTCCACGCATCTGACCCATACGGTTTTGTTTTGTTTTGTCTTAACAAATACCTGATACTGTGTCCGAATTGTGGGGCTTGTCCCATTGTTTTATTTTTGTATTGTTTTGTATGTAATAAATCCATTTTTTTACCTGATATATGCCTCTTTATCAGTACGGTGAAAATCCCAACCAAACAAACAACTGATCGATATAGTTTGCTGGTACATTATAAATATAATTTTCTATTTAAGTAATTGAGACTATACTCTCCCTTCTTCACTTTATTGCAATTAGAATAGCTATTGGAAATATTTAAATGTGGTCATTTCTATATTAGAACTTTGCCATGCTTGGTACTATAGCAAAAGTTGTATTTGTATTGTATGAGATAATCATTTTGATAAATGTCATCTTTAATAGTAAGCAAGCCTAGTTGGGTGGCTAGTATCCAACAACAACTTTTGGTTGGCTGTTTATTTACAAGGTTATGTGCTATAGAATATTTTCGAGAAGGCTGTATAATGTGTGTGGTAATGGATTGGAGAAACTACGAATGTGATAAAAGATTGTAGAGTAATCATTATCAGTTCTTATACAGTAGGCTCCATTTTTAGCATATGATGAAAAAAGTATATCTGGATTTATAAAAACCTTGGTTGTATCTAAATCTGTATTGGGCGTTCTTAAGAAATCTGGTGCAAAATTTCATCTCCAAAGGTTTTTGTTTAACAGTTCCAGAATAACATTCAAATGTATTACCAGAACACTTGGCATTATATTTATAGTTTTTATTTTTTAACAAGTGTCACTTAATGTAGTGTATAAAATTCAGGAACCCTAAGATAATAAAAATGATTGTAAATTATAGCTTCTTGTAACAGAGTCATACTTATTTTTTGTGATTTTTGTAACAATAGCTATGCATACGATCCCAAAAGAGAACATGCATATCATTTAAGGACTTGAAAGGAATTACATTTTTGTTTGTAAAACAGAATTTCAATTTCAGTTTTGTTTCATATGAAGTATTAAAATCACCTTTTGCCTAACAACTAACTTGCATCCATAAATGTATATGCTACCCTGCAAAAAACACAGAACTTGTTTATGAAGCCAAGTGGTATCATGAAAAAGCACAAGGATTATGTTTCCTACTAATGTGGAACATTTTAAATAAAGCAGTTTCTATGTTATCCTAGTTTCCATCTGATTATATATTATTATGCTGTATGTTGAAGATTTACATACATTTACATATTTTGTAGTCTAATCAATTTCAATATATGGGAAGTTCATCTTGAAAACACATTGTTACTTTACAGAAATACTGTGTCTTGGCTTAATAATCACATTAGCCATTTTTTTCTTCCCTCTCCCTTTCCCCAGCTGTTTTATAATAGACCATACTTATCTGCAACCCTGATCCTCACATGTGCCCTGTACACATGTGCTCCATACCACTTATTAATTTCCATAGAAAACTAGTCTGTCATCCTGTATGGCTGCAAAAGTGATTTCCAATGAATTGAATAGAGAAAATTGAATAGAGAAAAAAAAATCAAATGAGAAATGTAGGCTCATATTCCCAAAGTAAGAGGGTTGCTAGTGTATTGATCTTTGCTACAGTATGTTAATACCAGTTCACATTCCCTTTTGAGTCAGGTGGGTGCTTTTAGTGAAGTGCAGGTAAGTACACATGTTCCTTATACATAGGTACAGGTCACCTTTACTTGCAACTCTCCTATATTCACAAGATTTTTTTTTAGGGCACAACTAATGTAGAGGAATCCAGAGCTAATGAGCACTGTAGTTTTGCCAAGCGTGCCTAAACTTTTTACATCCTTTTGAAGAACACAAGTGATGCTGAAAGGACTGGGATAACCAATGGAATATAATATAAATCCTTACATGTTTTATAGTGTTAGATATTATCCTGTTTAATTTTTATTGTATCGTAGAAGCAGAAATAATAGCACTAAAAAAAGCATACCATTTTGTTGGAAATGTGCTTTCTTTTTTTAATGCTTTATTAACAATAGACTGTTGTTAGCTACAGTACTATAGCATCCCTGTTGTTCACACCCTAAGTAGAGTTAGTCTTAAAATGACTTTTTTTACAAGAGACATGACCCAGTTTTGAGATGTTGTCTGTAAATCATTCATAGTGTATAAATAATTTATATTTGCTTCTCAGATATATAATAACACTATAAAAAGGTTATTTGCCAGCTTCCAATTCACAAGTAAATACATCTGCAATATTCACAGCAACAAATCATGAATATGATATTTATTAACATAATCAAATTTGCAAATCTTATTTATAGTGTCTGTCAATCCATCCAAAATTTAAGTTTTTGGCTGATGCTGATGAAAGTTAGGCAATTCCAGCCAACAAGTGATATTAGTTAGTGAGTTACTGATACAATGTAGCAAACACTGTAATGGTGCTTAACTAGAAAAAAAACTCACCTAATTTACCCTAATTAGTGATCCCACTTGTCACAGTGAGTGCATTTCATATTCAAAGTTCCAGTTCAAGTATGAATCTCGTTGGGGACAGTAAAAAACTTCTGAGTACTGTCAGGCTTTGTGTGAACCTCAGCAAGGAGTCTGCAGTGTATTTGTTTGGGAATTTCTCTTCTGCATTGAAGGTAGAGGGTCCTAGATAATCACTGTACTACTAAAAGGGAATAGTGTGGATTGGTGTACTGAAACAATGCCCGGATAAGAAACAAAAGAACTAAACAGGTATGTTGGGCTAAATGTATGCATATTGGGATTTCATTTACAGTTTGACTGGAGTCTAACTTTAAACATTGACAGTTGATCATTTTTTCTAACTCTTTTGATAGCTATGTGCTTGGACTGCACAACAGGTGCAACCTTTATATGGGCAACCTGTTCTCCATGTTTTGTTTTGTTTTTTTGTTTTATTTTACATATTATGGAATTTGAAATAGAAAGAATGGGAACGAACACAAACCTGGCAACAACATTGTGTTAATGTAATCTGTAAATTATATATGAAGTCAAAGAATGACTCAAGCAATACGATTCTATCTATATCATACATATCACATTTTTAATGGCTGACCCTTTCAATTGTTGAAGAATGCTTAACTTGTGAGGCATACACACATTTTCTAATTTTGATCTGCAATACAGTACATTCCAGGCTGTTACAGGTTAAAAAAAAAAATTGGTTTAAATAACAGGTTTTACCAACACTACCTGAAGACTAGCAATTCTAACATGTTGCTAAAAACCAAGAGTTCTTAATTAAAGCAATGCTAATCGGTTTTGTGCTAAATTAATCTATGATCAAGAACAGCATAAGGCAACCTACATTTTTTTTTTCAAAAGTGTTGTCTGTGCAAAAATAAATCATGAAGCAAATACTGCAAAGCATTACAAGGTCTAAGCATATGCATGTTGAAAAAAAGACATATGGGGTTCCATATGTTATAATGCTTAGTCCGAGATGTTAGAAAATCGCAAACAAAGGCTAAACCACGTGGTGATGGTTACAAAGTGCCTTACATATCGTTATCACGCTTAAAATATTTAGAATCATTTTTCAGAACTATCATTTTTTTATAATAACCCTTTTTGTACTGAACTTTTATTGAAAACTATCTATGGCTTGTGAGCAGGTAGTAGGTAGGGTAGTACGTACAGCAATATATCTGTGGGCATTATATAAATCTTACATAATGAAAATATGATAGTAGAAATATCAGTCAACTTCAGGTTTTAAACACACAATTATGCAATGAAAATAACATAATGTCTAACAACAACAAGTGCAATAGGGAAAGAAAGTATAAATCCAAGGTCACAATAGAGCAGCTCATATGCATATAGCATGCTTATATGTGGGAATCACTCCTACAATTGACAACAGTGCTAAACCACATTATCTTACAATCATTGACATTCTAGTTCAAACTGCTGACATGGGTGTAGGAAAAGCCTAAAAAGTCCTCATGATGCAACACAGTTTTTAAGTGAGCCTCAGTATCATTGCTAATAGCAGGAATTTGCCTTCACCGTATTAAACGAGAACGGGAAAAACAGCTTCTAGGGCTCTTAGACAAGATATGAGATCTAACACAGATCAAACACAAACACACCCCAACGCCCTTATTGGAAACAAAACTCCTGACTGTTTGTCCTGACAGGCCTAAACTGAGGAAACAAAAACGTTTTTTAGATTTTTTTTGGGATATTTATTATAGCAAAAAGTAAAAAATATTGAATTTTTTTCAAAATTGTCGCTCTATTTTTGTTCATAGCGCAAAAAATACCACCAAAAGAAAGCTCTATTTGTGGGAAAAAAAGGACGCCAATTTTGTTTGGGAGCCACGTCGCACGACCACACAGTTGTCAGTAAAATTGACGCAGTGCCGAATTGCGGTACTTAACCTGCAGTCTAAGCAGTATCATAATCCAGTTACTATGTGATACACAAACCTCATAATGCAAAATAATGACTACCTTTACTTTCCTTGACTGAGCCAAATCCTTTTTCATTTGTCCCTCACATGCCTTTCCTCCTTCCCCAGACACTGTATCATCTTCCTATCCCATGGTAGTGCAAGCAGACACAGTACACGTAAGAGCGTCATCTCTGCTCTGAATTTAGGAGCAGTTCAGCATCATTGCTACATCATCACAGATTGCTGCATTAGTGGACTTTATTTTTAGGCATTTGTGGGACTTTGCAGGGAAGTAATTGTAAGTGCAGATGCACCTATAATTAAATGTTGCAGCATTATTTATATTATTATTTATATTATTTTTAAAAAGAGGCTATAGAAAATATAGATACATTCTGATCAGCATTGGGAAATAAACCTTGTGATTCATACAGGTAGCACCGTCTACCCACTTAGCACATAATTTTTTTATTCAAGCATTACTATTGTTCATCAGTACATTTAATCTTTATTATATCAGTAGTATAGTGATCTATAAACCTCTGCTTGTGATGAAGGAGATTTATTTCCAAACACACCGACTGCAGGATCCTTGCTGTATCTCACAGAACATTTTACATAAAAAACACCACTTGCTGTTTCAAACAGCCTTCAATTAGATTCAGACTTGGAAGTCTGAATGTCAATAGTGATACACAACACAGACAGAGAGTAAGTTACTAAGCACAGATTTAAAAAAGTACAGTTTTCAATTTAAGGCACTGAATATTGTTGGTAATTCATATTTGAGTTCTTAACCACTTAAGGACTCCTCACTGTATATATACGTCCTTTTTTTTAAAGATGGATATCTTGGTAACGGCAGCAGATGCTGCCACAACCGAGATATCCATCCTTTCAGTGAGAGGTCCTGTACACGATAACTGCGGTCTCCGCGGTGGATTCGCAGCGAGATCGGCGTTATCGGTGGCGGGAGAGGGGCCCCCTCCCGCCGCTCTCCCGCGCCCTCCGCCGCTTACTGCAGCCGTCGGTAGCGGCGGAGGCAATCAGGTCCTCTGTTGTGCTGTGTAGGGATGCGAGTGAGGGCAAGATGGCCCCCCCCGTCCCCATAGCTTTGCTGGGCAGAAGTGACGTCAAAACGTCAGTACCGCCTATGTGTCTTAAAGAAACATTTTTTTTTCATTTGAATTGAAATATTTTTTGCATTTAAGTCTAAATATGAGATCTGAGGTCTTTTTGACCACAGATCTCATATTTAAGAGGACCTGTCATGCTTTTTTCTAATAAAAGAGATGTTTACATTCCTTGTAATAGGAATAAAAGTGATAATTTTTTTTTCAGTGTAAAAAATAATAAAATAAATAAAAATAAATAAGAAAACAAAAAAAAAAATGTTTTAAAGCGCCCTGTCCCGACGAGCTCGTGCGCAGAAGCGAGCGCATGCGTGAGTAGCGCCCGCATATGAAAACGGTGTTCAAACTACACAAGTGAGGTATCACCGCGATCGTTAGAGCGAGAGCAATAATTCTAGCCCTAGACCTACTCTGTAGCTCAAAAGATGCAACCTATAGAATTTTTTAAACGTCGCCTATCGAGAACATTATCTTTCACAATATATAAAAAAATTAGGCCAAATTTATTGTTGTCTTATTTTTTAATTAAAAAAAGTGAATTTTTTCCAAAAAAAGTGCCCTTGTAAGACCGCTGCGCAAATACGGTGTGACAAAAAGTATTGCAATGACCGCCATTTTATTCTCTAGGGAGTTCGAAAAAATATATACAATGTTTGGGGGTTTTAAGTAATTTTCTAGCAGAAAAAAATGTTTTAGTCTTGCAAACACCAAATCTGAAAAACACCCAAGGTCCTTAAGTGGTTAAGATAAGGTGGATGAACTTTGGCCGCGTACACACGATGAGTCAAAACCTATGAAAACGGACTGAAGGTCCGTTTCATCTGTCCAAACCGATCATGTGTGGGCGCCATCGGTCAGTTATCCTTCGGTCAAAAAAAAGAGAACTTGCTTTAAAATTTAACCGATGGACGCCTAACCGATAGGTCAAAACCGATCGTTAGTATGCAAAAGCATTGGTTAAAAAGCCGCGCATGCTTAGAATCAAGTCGACGCATGCTTGGAAGCATTGAACTTCGTTTTTTTCAGCACATCATTGTGTTTTACATCACCGCGTTCTGACACAATTGGTTATTTAACCGATGGTGTATAGGCACATCAGACCATTAGTCAGCTTCATCGGTTATCGGACCGTTCTCATCGGATGGACTGATCGTGTGTTCGTGGCCTTTCAGCTTTAGCAAGCTGCAGTTCTTGCTGGGAAGTGTTAATAGCTCATTAAATGGTATTATTTGTTGCCCAGATATGCTCTTAAAATCTAGAGATGTGTGAATTTTTACAAATCGGCTCCAGTTGCATACTAATATACCAACAGCTTAAGAGTGCGTAAGAGTTGGTACAGCATCCCTATAATTTGTCAAAGGGGGGGAAATTATTTAAACTAACAACCAATGATGTTAAAATAGAGCTAAACAATAGATCTTTCATTTATATTCACTGTTATGCTTTAGATAATAATTTTATGTACGTATTTTGATAGAAAATAATTTGATATGGGTAATCAAAGGTCAGAAATCTACAAACCGTAAAGAACAAATGAAAAGAAAAAAAATACACATACAACAGAGACCTCAATAAAAAAATCCCCACCATGGATGACCTTCTTCTTTATGATAAATGATCTTTAGCACATTTTCTTCAGATTTTTGTGTTGTGTTATATTCCCTGTATATTTTTTTACTTAGCTTGTCTTTAAATGTATTTTTCATGATTGTGACTTGTTTTCAACTTTAATTTGTTCGTACAAATCTTGCAGTGGCAGTGGTTGTACGGTTCCCTTGCAATATTTTAATATGAACCCAAGCTCATAAGTTGGGTGCAGTTACAAGAAGCACAACACAGATACCGTATACTTGTAATCTACCCTTTCCAATTCCCTGGTGTAATGTACACTCATCACATTGCATTCATCTCACCTGTTTTGTTACAATGCTTGCAAGTGGATAGTGATAGGTCCTTGACGTGTTTTGAAGATATTCTGAAATCTGCTTCCTCAGAAGTTACATTATAAAAAGTATATAGAAATAACATAATAAACTAAAATAATTTCACTGAACACATGGGTACTTACTATTGCTTACCTGTGATGTCATGTGCCTGCACAAATGTATACCCAAGGGGAGACTAAAGGGAATAAAAAAAAGTCACCAAATAATCCTGTCCCGACTATGACCCTAGAATTTACACATCATAGCTATTTTAAAATATGCTCCAATTCTGCATCTGTGCTTTATGGTCTAATAAAACATTTTTTAGACGTCAAGGGCTTGCTTGATTTCTGTTCTGAGTGAGTGAGCAACTTGTATAGCACTAACAAATGCGAACTAAATCGCCTCAAGGCGCTTGTATCGGAGTCGGAGTCGCCCTTGTCCTTCATAATAGGTGGGTCTTCAGTTTTTTCCTGTAGGCACGATGGTTATCTTCCATGCGGACGATCGTTGATAACACGTTTCACAGCCGTGGCCCCTGGACTGCAAATCTTTGTTCTCCTTTCGATTTGTACTGGGTCTTGGAGATGCAGAGCAGGTTTTGATTTGTCGACCATAGAGCCCGCCCAGGATTGTTGTGGCATATTTTCTCACATATGTATTGCAGGGCTTTTTCTTGTTCTGTACTAGTATTTAAGTAACTATTACACATCAATATCATGTACACATAATCTATTTATTACATCTAAAAGTGTAAAAAGACCAACAATTATTTCAAGTCAACCTCCCACTGCTGTTTGTTCATTAATAGATAAGCGAGTTTACTATAATTGCCTTGTAAAAAAAAGGGGGGGGGGACACAAAGCAAGATTCAATCCAGTGTGGATGCAGTCTCCAATAATATAATACATTAAGGGGCTGACCAATAGCAACACACTTTCTTATACATTGGTAAAAATTGTAATTTATATAAAAAAGGGAAATAATCAATGTCAACCACATAATAAACATAGTGAAAAAGTATAACAAGAACAAGTTGGCCTATTATAAAAAAAAAAAAAAAGGTTTATAAGACAGATCATCATTGAGGCCAGGGAAATGTATTGTTCTCAGGTTATAAATAACCAGGATTGTATTAATGACATATCAAATCCCAGATAGTTAATGCAAAAAAGGTGATAACCAATATGCCAGAGTTATGGTACATGTCCACATACCTAAACATGGGGGTTTAAAATCTGCCCCTATGGAAAGCATACAGATGACCATAAATCCTCATTTACACTGATGACATAAAGGTGGACCCATCTGATATGGTGAATTTTTCACTCTGAGTTTGCCATGATACTAGGTGCAAGAATCGCGCCTTAATGTGCATTTTTTTTAGTACAGGGAATTTGCCGTTATTGTAGTTGGAAATGGCTTCATATCATGTGACATCAATTCGATTTGGATCATCTAAAGGTGAATTGAAGATATTCACTTACATATTTGTACACTATAGTGTCACTATTCAAAAGGTAACAATATATAACATTTCTTGGTGACAGGAAGTATATTGTGTGATTAATAGTGAATAATCACTATTGCCGTTAATAGTAAATAATCATATTGTTAATAGTGATTAGACATTGTATGTTTAGGGTGTCTTTTCAAAATACAGTAAAACCTTGGATTGAGAGTAGCTTGGTTTGAGAGTGTTTTGCAAGACGAACAAAATTTCTTTATATATTTTGACTTGATAAACAAGCGATTTCTTGATATACAAGTAGCATTAAGTCACAACAGAGTATAAAAGAGAAAAGAGGGGCCTCTTAGTGTAGCAATATGGTTACATTTAATGAAGGTACAACATTTAGCAACACACATGGTTGATGACTAAATCAGACGCATTTAATTATGCAGTCATCTGGGGTAAAGCTCTCCACATAGACCATCTTCTGCACCGCAATGAATGTCATCCCTTCCATGCTGCGCTCCATGACCACTTAAAGCCTCACTTTCATATTGCTCTACTGCAGGGTAGTCTTCCCGGTCATGATTGCAGATTAACAGCAGTGAGAGCTTGTTGCTTATGTATGTTTTTTCTCTTGAGTAGGGCATTTCTGTGCTATTAAGCTAAGGGGGTCCTGAGGAAGCATGTTGCAAAACGTGTCAACCCCTTGGATCATACAGTAAAGATAATTGATGGCATTTCATTAATATGACTTACACCGCGTTAGAGAACTATTTTCTATGTTTTAAAAAAAATATTTTTACTGTGATTTTGTAATACATACATATTTTTTAAACATGTGTGTGATTGTCTCTCTCTGGTACCAGTAAAGTCCGAAATACAAAAAGGTTTTTGATAGATGCTTGAAATAAAAATAACCCATAGGCTTGTTTGGACATTAGCCCCAAGGGCATCTTGTAACTATTCCTGTGAACAATGCCTTGTACTGCAGTTTCAGTGACCATGCATTGTATAAAAGGTGTATCTTTCAATATAAGAGACTACAATTCCATTATGCTGGATGATATTCTTTAAAATGTTGTATTCAATACACTAATAAGTATCTGCAACTTTACCATCTTTCCATAGCAACATTGTGATATAACAGCCGACACTTTGATGTTCATGAAAAATAATTGATTAAAGTTCAGACAACTTACATAGGAGTGGCTATACAGTATTGCTGGATGTGTTTGTCTTTAATTTACATTTTTCATGTTGAACATCTTTGGGACACATTGAGGAGTCATTAATGGCTACACAAGCTATTTCATCAATATTTAGATATACTGGTACATATTACACTCAAGATATATCTTAGAGGTGGACTTTAGGATGATCCTTTTAGTAACTCAGTCCCTGTACAGAACTTTATTATACCATATTTGAGCACTTTGTATAAAACATATAATTTTACATCTAATAAATAATCCAATATCCATGGATTCTTGTAGTGTATGTTGTTTTTAGGCGGTATTTTAGTTTTTTTTTTTTTGTTCTAAAATAAAGTATTTGTTATGGGGAATCGGTTCCATTGAATGTATTTTAGGCACCTGCAGTTAATGTAGCTACAGTATTGGGTTTGGATTTGTTCCACTGAGTCTAAAAACATTTCTAGAGAGACCCTGGACTACTTGCAAAAGGTTTGCAGGTAATTTTGCAAGGTAAATAATCAGCAAACTCCAATTGATTTTGATTTACTACCACAAGGTACTTATGGAATGTTTTCTTAAATACTGCTGAGTACACAATAAATACACATCTTCCCTTAAATGTACTTTAATTCATCTTTTCAGTTAATTTCTTTCTCCATTAATCTTTCAAGTTTATCCAACCATTGCAAATTTAGGCCGCAGAAAACAAATTAAAAAAAAAAGCAGTTAATTGACTTTATTTGCTTTAATGCTGCCAGTCCATATTATCTGCTTTTTCTTAAATTGAGTTTTGGACTGCCAACTTTGATGGTATTACACTGCGTCTTGAGCTCCTGCCAGCATATCCTCAGCAAATATATTTAAATGAAAACTAAGCTTCTTAAAATATTCATGTTATGCTCTAAGTATAGTTTATAGAAATGTGAAACCATTTAAGGCTTTAAAACCTGTTATTTAGTCAAAAAGAGTTCAACTGTGAACGCACATATGGGCATTTATAACAATTTGCCCATCTTACCAATTCAAAAAAGAAGCATTTATAATTTTTGTAAACAGTCCTAATAATGCATCAGCCATAAAGTATGACCCACATTTTTTCAGCAATTGTAAAAAGATCAACTTTTTGGTTAGTCATACATTTACAATTAGGGTAAATCAAACTACATTATGTCTAAACTCAGGAGCAAAAATATTTAATAGTTTAACCATTAAGGACCAAGCCTCTTTCTGAGATTTGTTGTTTACAAGTTAAAAACATTTTTTTTTTTGCTAGAAAATCACTTAGAACCCCCAAACATTTTACTTTTTTTCTAACACCCTAGAGAATAAAATGGAGTAGTTGCAATACTTTATGTCACACCGTATTTGCGCAGCGGTCTTACAAGTGCATATTTTTTTTGGAAAAAATACACTTTGAATTAAAAGATAAGACAACAGTAAAGTTAGCCCATTTTCTTTTTATATTATGAAAGATAATGTTACACCGAGTAAATTGATACCCAACATGTCACGCTTCAAAATTGCGTCCGCTCGTGGAATAGCGACAAACTTTAACCCTTTAAATCTCCATAGCCGACGTTTAAAAAATTCTACAGGTAGCATGTTATGAGTTACAGAGGAGGTCTAGGGCTAGAATTATTGCTTTCACTCTACTGATCACAGCAATACTTCCGCTTCCGCCCTGCTATGGTATAGAGACGGGTGGGGGCCATCTTTCCTTCACTCATCTCAATACCCAGCCACAGGAAGGACCCGACAGCTCCGGTAAGCGATGGAGGGCACGGGAGAGCGGTGAGAGGGGGCTCTCCCGCCGCCGACAATGGTGATCTTGTGGCTGCAGAGACCATAAATATCGTAAACCAGACTGCTGCCTGGAGACCAGGATACCCGAGTTATGGCAGCTAGTTGCTGCCATAACAGAGATACCCCTCTTCAAAGTTCTGAGGTATCTAATTGTGCAGCGGTCCGGAAGTGGTTAACTTACCAGTTTTTTGATGTGGTGGCTGCATTCCTTTAAATTTTTTCAGGATTTTTCCTTCCTTTTAACTTGGTGATCTGCCAGTAACACATTGGGTGACAATGCTCACTTAATGTAACTAAAAAGAGTGCACAGGAAATTGTCAGCTGAAAAGATTCCTGGCAAGATCTACTGGTATATAATAAAATGTTTTTAATAGTATACTTAAGGCCTCTTTCACTCAATAAGCCTGCTCGGATTCGCCTGTCCGTTTTTCAGGCGTATCTGAGTGGGCCACCCATTGAGTTTTATGGGCAGGCAGGTGTCAGTAGAGATGTGTCCGCTAACACCCGCCTGCCATCCGAACCATTTAAGACAAACGTATGGCGGAACGGATGAGATTTGATGAAAATGGACATGCTGTCCCTTTTTGTCCGATCTCCCCATAGAAATCAGCGGGGCTCTGACAGGTGAGCAGAGATGGAGCTGTCATCTGCCGGCTCAGCGGAGGAGATCAACGGACCGTAGAAATGTGGCATTGATGCAGATATCTGACACACAGGGCAGGATGAGAAGTATTTTTATGTTTTCTAAAATACCCCAGTCCAATATAACCTCTTCACTATTCTGCCTCAGGTTATCTCTGCTCCAAAATGCCCTCTTATGGATGTGCCCATGGGCCAACTCTTGTATTACCATTTTGTCAGGTACCACCAGCTACTCAGTGGTTTCCCCTGCTATTTATGATACCCAGTATAATAGTTTATTTTCTTTGATATATGAGAGAGCAAACCCCGTTCTCTGGCTGACCAGTTTTCCATCTATTTATCCCACATACTCCAAGCCCCTAATTAAAATGCTGTCCTTTAACCACTTAAGACCCGGACCAATATGCTGCCAAATGACCCAAGGGGTTTTTGCGATTCGGCACTACGTCGCTTTAACAGACAATTACGCGATCGTGCGACGTGGCTCCCAAACAAAATTTACGTCCTTTTCTACCCACAAATAGAGCTTTCTTTTGGTGGTATTTGATCGCCTCTGCGATTTTTATTTTTTGCGCTATATACAAAAATAGAGCGAAATTTTTGAAAAAAAATCAATATTTTTTACTTTTTGTTATAAGAAAAATCAATAATCTAAATTTTAGTCAAACATTTAGGCCAAAATTTATTTAGCTCTTTAGTAAAATAAAAATCGCAATAAAAAAAAATTAGCTACCAAGCGGGAACAGCGACACTAATACAGCGATCAGAAAAATGATCGCTTAGTGATGCTGGCAATAGGGAGTGAAAGGGTTAACTAGGGTGGTGATCAAGGGGTTAAAACTTTATTAGGGGGGGTACGGGGGCTACCCAGGACCTAACACTGACTGTCACACTGCGTGTCACACTGAATACAGTAATCATACATGTATGATTACTGAATTCAGTGACACTGTGACAGGGGGAGGGGGGGGCAATCGGGGGGGGGGTTAAATGTGCCTATATGTAGTGTGTGTCAGTGTAGTGTTAGTGCAGACTTACTTGTGTTGTGATCTCTCCTCAGCGGTGGTTGAAAAAAACGTTGAGGGAGACATCACATCGCTTCCTCCTTCCTGTGTTTACACAGGAGGAGGAAGTGACAGGGCGGGGGGCGCGCGCATTGGCTGAGAGCGATCCGGAGGGGGCGGACAAAAATGAATAGCCGCCCCCTCATCCCGGATTGCTCGTACAGCCGCGCGGACCGCCGCATGTACCGGGGGAGGGGGGGTCCCGATCGGACCCCCGACCCACCTCAAGGCACCAACGTATATATACGTTGATGTGACTGTCGGTGCCATTGTGCCGACGTAAATGTACATGCGGCGGTCCTTAAGTGGTTAATTGTTCAGTGCTAAACGTTTCTCATGGGACCTTCAAATTGGAAAACTAAAGAGGCTTTTGAACCTTTTTTCAGGATGCAGAATCCTCCCAAGGTCCTGTTGCTTCCCCTACTAACACAGCAATGAAATTCTTATATCCTAATATATGATGGTGGGTCTTAGCAATCCCAAAGTTGTCTGAATTTTGGAAAATCTCTTCCAACATTTGCAACAAGGAGCAGGTTGGAAAATAGATCTACCTAATGACGCAGATTACCTACGAGAGGACTGTAGCCCTTGATTCTGCTTTTACCAATGTTACCAGGCTAACTTAATTTAGCAATACAACAACATTGTTACCATTAATACATATTTTGCATAAATGTTTCCTTTTTCCCATTATTGCAGTTCATGTGACTGCTAAGAATAGCCACTGATGCTTGTCTCTTAGAAAATCAGTGCATAGGCTCATGTACATTTGGGTATTTGTTGCTGCAATATGTTCATCAGTAAAAAAATAAAATCCAGTTATGAACATTCTGCACCTAAACAGCCAGGGTTATATCAAATCATGTCCATATTTACACTTTCTACAAATAATAGTGGGCCCACTGTTCTTTAGGGTAACTTTCCCTTTCAGAATTCCTTTCAAAGTCATCAAAAACACATCAGGGTTATCATCCATTGGCATTTTTGGCAATTATAAGAGTATGGGAAAAGACAGTGTATTGCTTGAACCACTCTTGTCATTAGCCAGTTGTCTCTCCACAAACTGCTTCATAATTGTCCTAGTGTGTTTCTGCTACTTCTGCTGCTGCAGTAAAAAAAAATTCCCTATGGTGGTCCTTGGCTGGACGGCAACACTTTTGTGTTTTTGTCATATGTTTGCTGTTGATTAATATTTCACACCACTAAATCAAGCAAAAGAAAATTAGTCAGCAGTCAGTCCAAATCTGGGACAAATATATTTTCTGCCCTGGACAAAACCAATAGTTTTTATTGGCCTACTGTCACTCTATTTAAAGACTAGTTAACACATTTCTATTTTTCAACATGTTGTATGCATTACTTGAATAATTATAACATTCATTGTTTACTGCATACAGAGGCAATGCATTATAAAGAAGTACAGTATATACTCAAAGGAAGATACAAGTATGGTAAAATATCCAAGTCATTTATTGAAGCATATAAAACAATGTGATGGCTGTAGCAGTTTTATCATAGAAAATACTATATTATGCATTCATTGAAATTAAGAAAATAAATCTCTCATTCTAAGGACATATATCAAATGTACTGTGATTGCACAATAAATGCAACCTAATTAAGCTCATATACATATTCTACAATTAATCAAGCTGATAGGAAAAAAAAATATTTTCTCTCTCATTTAGCTTACAATAAATCACATAATAACCAACAATTTATGATGGTAAAATACAGGACACAATCTTTTTCCTCAGTTCATGGTGATGGAACAGTAAAAAAAAAGAAGATTTCAACTAGCAACATTTCCCTATTACAAACCAGGAGAGTAGTTTCCCTAATTTAACTTATATTCTTAGAATAAGTCATAAATGCAGAAAATATGTGTTGTCAGTACCAGACTATCACCATCCAGTGCTTTATTTCTGTAAAAATCACCTCACTTTTTGCCTTGTCTCTCCTCTGTTTTATACTTGCATTTGGATAATTGGCAAAAAAAAAAAAATGTTATCCTGTAAAAAATCTTGTCAGATGATAGGTTTATATGCTCTCTGCCTGTTCTGCAGTCTTATCAGTTATATCATTCCCAGTTAACTCTGAGGACTACAAAAACCCCCTTCCATGTTATGAAGAATAGGAGAGTGGGAGGTTTCAGTAGTTTTATCTTTGGGTGACAATACTGCTCCCCCATAGAGTACAGGGACACAATAGAACAGGATGTGTGTTACTGACAGATTTACTAGTTGAATATAATTGAAAAGAAAAAGCTGATGCAGTTACCACATCTAATGAGTGGTAGACCAGAATGCATGACATTTTTCTTCTTAAAGGGGTGTTCCAGCCCAAAATTGTGTTTATTAAAAGTCAGCAGCTACAAAAAGTGTAGCTGCTGGCTTTTAATAAACACTCACTTACCTGCTCCTGCGTTCCAGCGACGTGCTGACCGGGGCTCCGCTCCTCTCCCCCCCTCCCCAGCCGGCGTCTCCATCCCGACTGTGGGTACCCAGCCGTGACAGCCTTCGGCTTCACGGCCGGGCACCCACTGCGCATGCGCGAGCCGCACTGCGCATGCGCGCGCGGCGCGTCTCGCCGCTGATTGGAGAGGCGATCGCATGGGACCTGTCAGTGTCCCATGTGATCGCCTACAGGGAGGGGCTGGTGTAGGCGATTAAGGCTTAATCGCCTAACCAGCCCCTCGGCGGAAGCAGGAAGTGGGACAGGAAGTCCCACTCCTACTGAAGCCCCCACTCCCCCCCCAAAAAATTACATGCCAAATGTGGCATGTAAGGGGGAGTGGAGGGGATTAAAAAAAAGTAAAAATTTAGGGTGGAACCCCTCTTTAAGTTTACAGCAGATTCATTTTATTACATGTTTTAATTACGGCTTTATCTATACAGCCTGTATGCCACAAATCTATTGATATTTGTTGTGTAATTTTGATATTATTATATACATATATATAAATGTTTCTTGATTTTACAGAAAGGACTGGACACACATGTACTTGCCTTAAAGGGGTTGTAAAGGTAAAAAAAAATCCCTAAATAGCTTCCTTTACCTTAGTGCAGTCCTCCTTCACTTACCTCATCCTTCGATTTTGCTTTTAAATGTCCTTATTTCTTCGGAGAAACCCTCACTTCCTGTTCTTCTGTCTGTAACTCCACACAGTAATGCGAGAAAGCCTCTTGAGGGGGGAGGGGGCGAGCAGGCAAGTCAGGACACTCTCTACTTTGCAGATAGAGAAAAGAACTGTGTGTTAGTGGGTGTCCTGACACTCCTGCTCGCCCCCTCTTCCCTCAAGAGGCTTTCTCCACACCAGGGAAAAAGCCTTGCATTACCGTGTGGAGTTACAGACAGAAGAACAGGAAGTGAGCATTTCTCAGAAGAAATAAGGACATTTAAAAGCAAAATCGAAAGATGAGGTAAGTGAAGGAGGACTCCACTAAGGTAAAGAGAACTATTTAGGGAAAAATTGTTTAACCTTTACATCCCCTTTAATGTATCCATGCTAAATGGTAAAACAAACATACAGTATGAATTCAGATACACATTTAAGTAAAGGCTGCAGACTTAAAGTAATCAATTCATTCACAGCAACCTCCACAGTTTATTTGTTTATTTTGAAGTTATTTGCGAGATTTCTATCACAATGAAAAGAACATAATGATAATTGGAAGTATATTTCTTTACTGTGTGTACAGGCTCTCATGTAATCAGAAGTACAGTTAGGCCTCGTACACACGATCAAATCTGTCCGCTGGAAACGGTCCGCCGGACCGTTTCAGCAGACAGATTAGATCGTGTGTACGTCCGAGCCGACGGATTTGGCCACCCGACAGATTTCAAAGCATGCTTTGAAATCTATCGGGTGGGAATCCGTCCGCCCGACATGTCTGCTGGTTAGTACACTTACCAGCAGACATGTCGTCCCGCACCGCCGCACCGCACCGGAATGGATTCGGCGCATTCGCGGAAGTGTTTTACTTCCTGGTGCGGTGACGTGGCGGCGTCAACGTCACCGCCACGTCACCGACACGTCAGCGCGATCTCTGCTGGCGGGGATTTTGGTTTGCTCGTGTGTACACGCGAGCAAACCAAAATCCCAGCAGACAGATTTGTTCAAATCTGTCGGACGGACAGATTTGAACAAATCTGTCTGCTCGTGTGTATGGGGCCTTAGAGGAATCATTTAGGGAGTGACTGTATAAGTCTTATTATTCACTATTCATAGATGAATTATTGTTCAGCTTAGTTAACAATGTGGTCTTATATAGGTTTATCACATTGTATTTCAAATTTAAATAACATTCAGCGGTAGTAACTGACATGCAAGCTTTCCATTTTGTCTAGAGCCATGGAATGACCCCATAACATATTATATAAATAATAGGAAGCACATCTGAAAAGCTTTGAAATAAATGCATCAAAAAGCCTCATGGGGAAAATGTAAAATATGCCTGCTCTTATTGAGGTCATCATCACTATCATTGCCTGGAAATGGCTGAATAATACAGTGGCCAATGAAATGACATAGTTTGACAAGCATTTACATCCTTTGACCCATAGCAGCTCACTTTTAAGTTTTTACTTTGCGATGCTTCAAATTTATGCTGATATTACTTGCACATGAAAATTGTTGCATCAACATAATTCACGCAATAACTGTCATATCCGAGCACAAGCTTTATATACCAGGGTGGATTTTCATTAAGCTCGATGTCATACACTGCATTTGCTAGAAATTATTTCCCATCCTTGCTGCCTCAGACAACTATTTGTTTTTAACCTCCCTGGCGGTATCCCCGAGCGTGACTCGGGGTGTTTTTTTTTGCAGAGATCGGTATCCCCGAGTCACGCTCGGGGTAGCCATGCAGAGCCTGCAGCGCGCGCTGTCTTACCTTCTTCCTGGATCCAGCGATGCATCCCCGCTGTGTGAGCGAGCGGGTGCTCGCTCGATTCACACAGCGTCCCCGTGTGCCGCCGATCTCCGTTCCCTGCGACGTTACGACGCACGGGAGCGGAGAACGGCGCCAAATTTAAAAAGGTAAACAAACACTTTACATACAGTACAATGTAATCTTATAGATTACAGTACTGTATGTAAAAAATACACCCCCCCCTTGTCCCTAGTGGTCTGTCCTGTGCCCTACATGTCCTTTTATATAATAAAAACTGTTCTTTCTGCCTGGAAACTGTAGATTGCCCATAACAACCAAAAGTGTCCCTTTATGTCAAAAATGGTTTTAGATCAGCTAGAAAACAGCGATAATAAATTATAATTACTTTCAGAATTGAGCGATAGCGATTTGTGGGGAAATTTGTCATAAAAAAAATAAATAATGACAGCGACAATTCTGCAACTGAGCAAATTTCAGTGTTTTTGAGTTGATTACATTATTGAATATTTTTTATTATAATTTGTTATAATTATTTATAGTTTTTTATTATATAAAAAATTATGATTTTGTTTTTCAAACTTTATCATACCCGGGATGTCTTGTTTGGACAGATTTAAGCAAGTTATTCCTAAGAATTGCAGGCCTACAGTATAAAACGCCAAACTTCCATGCAAATAATTGTACCGCTTTTGGTACGTAATTCCAGACAGAATCATACCGCCAGGGAGGTTAAACATCTAACTTTATGGCTCAGAATAAGGATACAAAGTGCAACTTTATTTTGTACATAAGCATGCCAAAAATGCCATAAACTGTACTCACATAAAAAAAGGGATGGAGCAAATTTGCTTGTAATTTATTTTAAATGTACTATGCAAAATAAAGTACTTTAGTGTAATGAATTAATGTGTCTTGTTTTAATATATGTGATCACATACTGTCCTATTTCAGTTCAGGCATGTGTATATATTCTGCAATGTAAAAAGTAATTACATCTCACAGTTACAAACCAAAATGTTATTTTTAAAGGTGATTCTTATTTGGTATGCTCTTATCCCTGTAAATGTGCAACCTTTGCTCTCTAAGGCCTCGTACACACGAGGGGATATGTCCACTGTAAACGGTCCGATGGACCGTTTCAGCAGACATCTCCGCTCGTGTGTATGGGCTAGCGGACAGATTTCTCCACCCGACAGATTTCAAAGCATGCTTTGAAATCTATCCGGTGGGAATCTGTCTGCCCGACATGTCTGCTGGTTAGTACACTTACCAGCAGACATGTCGTCCCCCACCGCCGCCGCGCCGCCGCCGAATGGATTCGGCGCATGCGCGGAAGTGTTTAACTTCCTGGTGCGGTGATGTGGCGGTGACGTGGCGGCGTCAACGTCACCGCCGCGTCACCGCCACGTCACCGCGCCGTCCGGCGGCGGGGAATTTGATCCGATGGTGTGTACACGCCATCGGATCAAACTCCCGACTGGACATATCCGATGGAAATGGTCCGCGGACCGTTTACATCGGATATGTCCGATCGTGTGTACGAGGCCTTACAGGTTAGAAAATGCATTTTAAGGGCTAAAGATATGAAAACACCAAACAGTAAACTAAATATAAAGCCCAAAGGTGTAATGCCAGTAGAACAGGGGCATATAGGCCAATCTGTGACAGAGTCAATTTGGTAAAAAAAAAAAATCAAAAAGGTTTTGAAGGAGGAAGTTAGAGCCTGCATAAGCATAAATAATATATATACAAGGATGGGTGTCTGTCTGCCTTATTTCTGTCCTTTTAAGCATTTTAAGACCCATATGTTGATAATGTAAAACTGGCATTCCAACTTGCTAGGCCAAATTCATACTACATGATCATGCATTTGAAAGCTCTGTGTTTGTTTACATTGACATTTGTTTCTGAACTTCTATTAAAAACACCTGTTTTAATTTTACTGTAAACACACAATGGGGGGAAACATTTACTAAACCTAGGGATGACACAACCTGAAACTGTTGCACATAGCAATCAACTAGCTGCCTACTTCAGCTTGTTCATTTAGGCTTTGGAAACGATTGCTAGAAGCCTATTTGTTGCCATGCTCCAGATTAAATCAGCTCCAGTGACCATTGCTGTTTAATGTGTGTTTAAATGGCTTCTTGTGTGACAAGGTGACAACACAGGAGCAGAATTGGGAGATTGTGGCAAGAAACTTGTTACAATATAATTGGACATTTCCAAAGAAGGAGCTTCATAGATTACCAGGTATTATTTTACCAAAAGCTGTAGATTACAAAAAAAATGTGAACTGAAATTTAAAATGTAACTAATATTTAAAGCAACTAATGGTTAAAGCTTATATGAGATTTCAGGCATTATGTTTACACATACTTTATGTTAAACATTCTCTGTGTATTAAACATAAATGTTGCATCATTAGGAACCAAGTGCAAAATAAAATAAAGAATAAAAAAATAAAACAGAACTCCACTGAATTAATTATCTACATTTTGTTGTTACACTTACTACCTTTCCTCAATGGAGTAGTTACTGTGCCTGTACAAAGAAGAACAATTCCACACTGACTTAAATGGAGGTCAGTATAAATTGTAAAATATATTTTTATCTAAACCCCTCTAGCAACAATTAATTAGTGTTGTTTATGTCAATGTGGGAGTTCTCCTTCTTTGCACAGTCACAAGGGATGGGCAGCATAATACTTGTGTTTATACAGTAAAATAAAGAACTTGTTCAATAAAGTGATAGAGAGAGTATACTCAATAAAGAGCAGTGTGAAAATACAGCAATTCAGAGAAAATATACAAAAATCAAACTGCTTTCTATGAGCAACAACATTTGCATATCATCAGTTGATCTGCAAAGCCTGCAAACATTTAAGAATCCCACTACACAGGGGATCAGCTCTCAATAATGTAGAATAAAAAAATCACAGTCAAAATTATTATTAAATGGATCTAATTGTCTATAACAATCCAAGTAGTCATTCAATAGCCAACAGCCACTAGTGTTGGGATCCTGTCCCCCAGCAGATCCAGATTACAGATTCAGATTGCATTTCACATTCCAATACTGGGATCAGAAGGAATTCAACAGTACAGGTATTCATTAATGAAAATAAATATAGGGGACACTTTGGGAAAACACCAAGAGGTACAGGGGAAAAAAAACAGGAATATCCCACCAAATTTTAAAAGACCATGGCCCAGATTCACAGAGCGATTACGCGTGCGCAACTGCTGTTGCGCGTGCGTAAGTCTAAATGTGCGCGTGCGTATAGTTGGACGCGATTCACAAAACAATATACGCCAGAAATCTACGTTTTTTGGTCCGGCGTAATTGAGTTAGACATTCGCTTCCCTTCGCGCAAAACTGCGCTAGACACACCATTGATTTGCTAGTCAAATATGCTAATGAGGGAGTTACGGGGATCCACAAAAAAATGCAGTTGCTGCGCAGGCTACGCGATGTGCGCAACTGCAAAATGTCCTGTCTAAAGTTAGAGCACATAAAAGCTGATCTAACTTTTGAAAAAAAGTCTAATTGTCAGATAAAGCAACACCGTTATTGAGGAGCAGACCACACACACGTGTTGCACTACAATTTGACTGCCAACATGCTAGGGGCATCGTCGCTCATAGCTGCACTAGTGAATATAGATGACCAAAGAAGGAGGAGGGCACGGAGGATGGCACGGGAGAGGGTATACCGCACCCGCATACACCTGTTTGGCATGAATGATTCAGAGGTCTTTCGCATCTTCAGATTCCCCCCTCATGCCATCCTGGAATTAACCACAACCTTGCAGGAGGACATCACCAGCCCAACACAACGCTCACATGCAGTGCAGCCACTGGTGAAGGTCCTGGCAACACTCCATGTCCTTGCCAGTGGCTCTTTTCAGCGTACAAGTGGAGTGGTGGCTGGGATGTCACAATCCTCCATGAGCAGATGTGTGCACCAGGTTGTCCCTGCAATCCTCACACGCTTGGCCAACCAAATCATCAAACCCACCACTGAGGAGCTTCGAATCAAGGCAATGGCAGATTTCTACCGAATTGCCAGATTCCCACGCACCATCGGGGCCATAGATTGCACACATGTGGCACTCCAGCCCCCCCATGAGACCGAGCACATGTACCGCAATCGGAAGAATTGGCACTCCATCAACGTACAGGTGATAGTTGATGCCCAAGGCCTCATATGGCACGTCCGTGCCAAACACCCAGGGTCCAGCCATGACAGCTACATCTACAATCAAAGCCACATCCAAACAGAATTCGAACAGAACGTGTATGGGAACACCTGGCTGGTTGGTGAGTGACATGGGAGTCAGGCATGACTATCCCCTCCCGTGATGCACAACAGAAGTGGCACATGCATGACTAACATTCTCCTGTCTTTTCCTTTACAGGTGACTCTGCATATGCACTGGGACCCCATCTCATGACTCCTATCCGGAACCCCCAAACCCCAGGAGAGGAACGATACAATGAAGCACACATCAAAACCCGTGCAGTGGTGGAGCGCACCTTTGGCCTCCTGAAGTCACGTTTCCGATGCCTGGATAAGTCTGGGGGTACACTGTTGTATTCCCCAAACTTCGTGTGCCATATCATCGCTGCATGTTGCATGCTACACAATCTCGCAGTGAGGAAGGGCCTGCAGGTTGAGCTACGTGATGATCTGACCCCCCAACCAGAAAATCAACCCCTAACCGAGGATACCCCGTCTTCTGAGGGAAGAGCAGTCAGGAGGCAGCTCATATTGGGCATCTTTGCACGTTAAACACACACATTAATCATGGCACAATGAGAATGCATGCATGCACACCACTATGGTCCCTAGCACACACACCCCACATCCTCATCAAATTGGATTGGCACCAGTCCACCATGCAAGACTGGTGAGCAGTAACGCCACGTCAAGGCTCCAATTATGTCACTGTACATTCATACACCATTCACACGGACCTGGGAATCACTTCTCCCTGGTCCTGGGGAACCCTTCTCCACCAAAATTGAGGGTGACACCCCTTTTCCAGCAGGAATGTCACCCCCACATTCAAACATCATTCACAACCCAAAATATGCCAAAAAAGTCAAACAAACAAAAATGCATAGAAACAAAAAATGCATAGGAAAAAAAAAATGCTTAGAAAAAAACAAAAAAAAGCAGAGAACAAAAATAAAAAAGCTTTCAAAACAAACAAAAGGGGGAAAAAAAAATTATTGCCCTCTGCCTGAGCCACGCCTGGGGCGCCCCCGGCCACGGCCCCGGACCCTCAGGGGAGACGCATGGGGAGGGGAAAAGCCGGGGAAGGAGGAGCAGCCCCTGAGATCTGCCCACCTGGCGGCCTGCCCTCCAAGGCCACGGCTATTCTGTCCAGGGCAGCACCAAGTGTTGCCGTGTTGCCCTGGATAGCCTGGGTAAGGGCCCTCACATCCTGCCCAACGCCTGCTGCTGTAGTTTGCAGGTCATTTAGGCAGGTTGTGGAGGCCCGGGAGTGGGAGTCCAGGTTACCCAGGCTATCATTAATGGAGGACAGGCTCTGATCCACCTGCCCCATAGTCTGGCAGAGCTGTCTCAGAAGGCGGGTCTGGGTGGCCAGGTTCCTTCTCAGACAGGCGGGCATGAGATTGGGCGCCCCCCTGGTGCTTGGGGATGACCTCCTGGCTCCAGCTGATGGTTGTGGCCGGGGAGAAGGGGAGGCCCTTGTGAGGGGAGCCATGTTGGGGGAGGAGGGGGGGGGGCTGACCCTTAGGGAGGGCAGGCTTCTTGCAGCCAGAGGGGAAGAGTCCGCAGAAACCAAAGGGCCAGTGCCTTCCATGGACTCCTCCTCCTCATGATTCTGCTCCTCCTCATGATCGTCCTCCGCATGATCCTCCCCCTCCTCTTGTTCCTCCTCTGCGGACTCTGGCCTTGTTGGGGGGGCCTCATTAGGCTGCTGTCCTGGGGTTGGAGCGGTCAGTCCAGATGGCCCTGCACCCTCCTGCACAGCTGTGGATGACACAAAACATTCACAGGTTGGAGGATCCACACACTTGCCACATATTCCCTTTCACCCCCTCCCCCACACATGCTACACACCTGAGAGAAATAAAAACCTTACCTGGCACCGCGGGGACCGGACTTGTGTCAAAGCCTGGCAGGCCCTCCACTTCATGCCGGTGAAAGGTCAGGGCCACCACACGCTCCGTCTCTGAAAATCTAACCCGGCATGGTGGGCCCCCTCCTGTGCCCCTGGCATGGGCATTTATTGCGGCCAGTTTTTTTTTCACCTCACGCCGGAGGTCATTTATTTTCTTTTCTATCCCAGAGCGGGTCCGTGTCTCCCCCTCCCCCGATGAATTCACCTGCTCCGTGATCCTATCCAAGATCTCCCTCCTCCTGGCCGGGGTGGTGGTGGCACTCTGCGGGCCGTGGAGAAAACGCCCATAGTCGGTAATGGCCCGGGCAAGAATTCTTTTTTCCCCCACAGTAAAATTGAGCTTTCTTTTTCTCTCAGTCATACTTCCAAACAAACTCACTAGCAGTCACCAAAAATCTGTCACAAATACAAGCACAACCAATCAGACAAGAACACACACAAAGAGAAAAAGAACAGCCAAAAATCACACTAGCACTCAGCAAGAAACACACACAAAAAAATCAGATGAAAAAAAAAAGCAAGAAAACAAACGCTCAGAAATCTATCAATCAAACAAACAGTCTCAAACACTTATCAAAATACACTTTCACAAAACTACCAACAAGCACAAGATCACACAGAACACTAATCTCACAACTACAAAACACACTCTAACGAACAACAGAGCAAAAGCACTTGATTCAATGGGAAGGGACACAAAGGGATGTACTTTTGCAATGGAAGGGCGTTTGTGTGTGTCTATTTATGCTGTCTGCGTAGTTCACAACATTGCCCTAGTCCATTTCCAATTTCAATGATTGCGCCGCTCCCGAGTTGTGAGCATGCGCACAACGGAGCTGACATGGTTTCCTTCACGCGCGCATGCGCGAGTCGGCCGGCCCTTCATTTGCATGGGGTCACGGCTCATTTCAATGTAACACGCCCACGTCCCTCCCAATTTGTATTACTCCTCCTTACGCCTACGGAAAAAACCTTACGTTTGCGCAAGCTCTTGCGTAAAAGCTACGTGAATCGCCGGATTACGCGGCTAGATTGCGCAAGTCTAACGGAAAAGTGGTGCGCTACGCCGGAATGATAATGCGCCGATCTACGTGAATCTGCCCCCATATATTTTGCCTGGCACTGATTTTTTATTTATTTTTCCTTTACTTCTTAGTAGACATAAGGCATGTCATATTATGTATGTGAAAACATATTAACACTGCAATTAAAATGGTGCCTGATGTCAGACAGGCAGTTTTGTAGCAGAAGTCACTGGTGATTTGTCACTAAGAAGTGATTGTAACTGCTGCAAGCTAAACTAGTGGTACAGTATTGGGTTGGTGTACTGTGTTACAAATCACTTTCCTTCAGCTGGCAATCTTGACACCAACATTAAATGATGGATACAGTTTTTAAGCCTCATAGTAGTTGCAGATACATGGGGTAAAGGGTACCATAATCCAAAATGATTTGAGAAAATTGGGACATGGTAACCTGTCTCCAATAGGTTGCCACAAAGGGAAAAGGAAATTGGGATGGACTATCATGGTACCAAGATGAGCAGAGTACACAATTGATTATAAGTAAAATATATGTTATTAATACAAAATATTAAAGTGTAGGATACATATGCCAAAATTACATAAAAAATCAAGTTTATACATTCTAATGCTGTTCAGAGGTATATATCAACAATACACGAAAATTACTGAGATATATCAACACATGCAAATCCAGGTTTGGTGATAGTTCTTATGAAACAGCTATAAGGCCTCATACACACGCATGGTTTTCTTGGCAAGAAAACAGCTGGGAGAGTTTTTTGCCGAGAAAACCGTACGGGTGTATGGTTTCTCGTCGGGAAAACTGCCGGGAATCTCGATGAGAAAAATAGAGAACCTGCTCTCTATTTTCTCTTTGGGATTCTCCGCAGTGTTTTCTTGCTAAGAAAACACAGAGTGTGTGTATATGCTAACCTGTCCCCTGGTGCTCGATGAGACTTTGACGCATGCACGGTAGCTTACAAGGGCAGTGTAGGGTGTATCAAGATGGCGGCGACGGCATCGAATGTGACAAGCGCATGCTTGTCATAGTCTATGACGCCACCGTGCTCTTGCCATTCAAAAGAACGGTGATTCTTTTGAATGGCCTGTGTGTACACTCAGCGAGCAAGGAATCTCGTCAGGAAAACCGATGTTTTTTTTTCCTGACGAGATTCCCGGCCGTGTGTACAGGGCTTAAGACTTTTAAACTGATGGCATGTTGCTTATTTATTGATTTATATATTTAAATGTTTGTTGATATAAAGCAGTTTTTTTATTAAATTTCCCTATTTATGTGTTATCTACTTTTGTTTAAAACCGTTAGAATGCACAAAGGTAATCATACCAATTTAAGTAGTACCTTGTGCATGTTACGATAAACTGTTGAAACCTAAAACACACACACCTTAATACCTAAATTTGGTAAACTGCAAAACCGGATCAACACTAATTTAATTTTACAGTTTATAATCATATGTACATGGTATTTGTACAACTGTAAAATATGTTGTGTTAAAGGCTATAGCTTTATTCCACCCTCCTGCAAAAAAAATAATAATATGTCCTTAGCAATTGTGCAGATTAGGGCTAATCTTTCTTTCTTTTTTTTAAGTTTACTATGTGATTAAAAAAAAAATGTTAGCTAAACAATTACATTACATTGTAATGCCCTACACAGACAGAATGAGATAGTTTACTTAACATTCTGACAACAAGGATGACACCATAAGCATATCATGGAGCTCTAATGCTGCACAAATAGGAGTTACCTTTGTAGAGAATTGAGCTATTGAGAGTTAGAACACTTAAATTGATTGTAAATAATCACCTTGCAAAACAGCCCATTCAGTTTAAAAAATATAAATACCATTTTTCCCTTTTTTATAAGCGTTCTAAGCTGCATAAGAGCTGGGGGGAGAAGAAGCAGCAGCACATTGAGCTTCCCAATTACAGCAGAAAGATATGCTCTACTATATTTTTACTAGTTAAGAAAAAAGTAAGAAAAAAACACTGAATTCTGGGTGTTTCTGCACTTTTGCTTTGATTAACCCTAAAAAAATGTGCTTCTTCTATGTTTACATGATATTTTACCTGCTTCAAATTCCTGCGTAGATTTGCTCAACTTGTACTTTGTTATGTTAGTATTCTCAATAACTGTTGCACCAGAAAAAAGTTGAAAAATGTGAATGCTAATAGCAATATCATATATTGGCAGTAGATAATCTAAATTATATGTGAGTGAATGTAAATAATGCTAAATAATACAAGTTTACCAGTGATAAAGAAATAAACTGACCTAGCTAGTTGATAGTAATTAGATGTGAATTCATGACTTAAACATCAAGGTAACTTTTTTCTTTGTGTGTTGTGGCCATTAATATTGGATGCATGTGGATGTCTGTGCAATTAGCCATTACCCCTGACATTGCATTTCTCTTGGGGAATAGCAGTCTACTGTGAACAAAAACCTAGTCTGGCAAATAAGCATTTCCCCTGAGAATGACTGGCTTAGAATATCTGCAGGAGCCCATTGCCATTGCAGTTGTCTTCTATGTTCTTAATGGCTGAACCTTTCAGGCGGTTATCAAATGACTAGTTAAACTTTAATTCTCATCCATTTCCAACGTAAATCCAAAAATGTGATTGTAAAATAAAATATGTAAATATATATATATATATATATATATATATATATATATATATATATATTATATATATATTTTATGTTGTATATTATATAGGTAAAATAAATAACCCAAAGCTGTCTGCCTATATAGTCAGTTAGTAAGTAGTGGATCTGTAGTCTGAAGTGCTGTTTGATTTAGGAACAAAAACCTATATATACTGTATTTTTTTCTGGTTTTATACTGTATGTTAGATGCTATAGCTTCCACTTTGCTTTAATATATGTTAGCATAAACATCTGTATAATCAATGTTATAGTTTAACATGTAAAGAAAGATCTTTGACAAAAATATGCTACAGTATTTGATCATACATAAAAGCTAACATTCATGGCTGTTTTACGCCTACAATACCTTTTTTTCTCATTTTATTCTTTCTTATGCCCCGTACACACGATCAGGCTTTTGCCCGGCCAAACTCACATCAGAATTCCAACGGAATAAAAGAGAACATGTTCTCTATCTAAACTCTGATGGAATTCCTCTGAATATCCAATGGAAAAACTCAGATAGGGCATACACACGGAATTGGACTTTTTCCATCGGAAATTCCGATCGTGTGTACGGGGCATTACACTCTAAATTGATGTACATTTTATCAAACAAAAATAGTTCTCAAAACAGAACATTTTAAATCAAAGTTACCTCTGGTGTCATAAGTTATGTTCTCCAATAGTGCATTTACACACAATATTATAGAAAACAAAGTAGCTACCATAAATTGATAATTATTTCTTTTTTTTTTTTTTTTCTTCAATATTTTTTTATTGAGTATTTTGGTTTACAAGTAGTACAGAATAAGAATAAAATGAGTACATTCCAGTTTTTCGTCAAGAATGGTTATACAGAGTCAGAAACAGCAAACAGCATGTTGTCAAACATTACAAGTTGGCAGCTTAAGCCATACATAGCAACAGTGTTAGGTTTCACAGAACATTTCTCAAACGTGTAAGGTATAAGGAGGTATGTTGATGCTAGATCCCTGGTAGTCCGGGCGGTCTAAACCGACCTCCGGAGTCACAGAAACAGTGCTGCGTTAGGCCAATGTGCCCATGCATGCCACTTCTTTTGAGCTTCCGCCAGACGACCTTTGCTGGAGGCCAGCGTGAGCTCAAAGTTATGGTGGAGGTTCACTAGGTCAATAACATTTACTATTTTCGGGGACTCGGTTGATTTCCAGAGTCTGGCAATACTCAGCCGAGCTGCCAGCAGGATGTTAGTGACTACTAGTTGTGTGTCCCTTGGTGTTTGGTCAATGTCTATGTTCAGGAGTGCCAGAGGTGCTGATGGGGATATGGGGTGACTTGCTAGGTCCGAGAGTATTCGGAAGATGGTAGTCCAATAATTGGTAATGGACGGACAGGACCAGAATATGTGCATTAGATCACCTTTGGCATTTCTGCATCTCCAGCAGGTGTCGGGGCTTTTGTTGCTAAATTTAGCTAACCTAGCCGGGGTGAGGTACCAACGTAGCGACAGTTTCGTAGTAAGTTCCCTTAGTGCCGCATTACATGTAGCTGTATAAATGGACCGAAGTGCAGACTGCCATTGGTCTGCAGACAGGGTTTGTCCCAAGTCTGCGTCCCATTGGAAGTGTGGTTTGGATTTCTCTAGCACCGTTTTTTGACGGAAAGAGTTGTAGAAGAGGGAAATTCCTTTTTTTTTGGATGGAGCAGAGGTCAGGAAAGACCACGTAGAAGGGGGGATAGGGTAGCACGGGTTGGGTATCCGAGATAGGCAATGTCTGATTCTAAGGTAGGTAAAGACTTCCGAATGTTCTAGGTGGAATTTGGTTTGTACCTGGGGAAATGTAAGCAACTTTTCCTCACGTATAATGTCTTGAAGGAGAGATATACCGCTGTATGTCCAGCGTTTCAGATCTAGATCAATAGTACAGTGCCGGAGGCACTGCAGTGGTATGGGAGGATGGAATGGCCGAGGGTGGAGTTCACCTTGGTGAACTAAAAACTTCCAAGCTAAGGCTGATGCTCGCATTGTAGGAGGGAGTGAATTAGGCACCAGAGCTCCGTGCGGTATTCCCAGGATCCATTCACGGAGATTATTAGGGTTTATCAAGGTGGATTCCAGCTGTCCCCACAGTGTAAGAGGAGCCGGCTGGAACCAGTCTGAAAGTTGTGTAAGGATCGTTGCCCAGTAGTATTCCTTAAAATCAATGGATCCTGCCCCCCCGGCATGTTTATGCCTGGAGAGCAGTTGTGCCGTGCAGCGGGGCTTCTTGCCTTGCCATAGCAGTGCGTTCAGTGTGGATTGTAGGGAGTGGAAGTAGGATCCTGGTATAGGAATGGGAATTGTCCGGAATAGGTAGAGGAGCTGCGGCAAGTGCATCATTTTGAATGCTGCAAGCCTCCCAGACCAGGAGAGCTCATGTTTGGCTAGGTCCTGAATGTCTTTCTGGAGTTTGTCAAGGAAGGGTAGGAAGTTGTATTTAAATAGATGTTTGGTGAAGCGAGTCAGTCGGATTCCTAAGTAAGAGATCTCCCGATCCGCCCACTTAAAGGGAAATTGTACTTGTAGCAGGTTTTTAGAAGTGGCGTCAAGGCCCAAGTCTAGTATGTAGGATTTGTTAGCATTAACCTTATAGTATGACACTTCGCTGAACCAATGGAGGGTTTTATTGGCTTCGCCCAGGGACGTTGTCGGGTCGGTGAGCATGAGCACAACATCGTCTGCAAACAAACTGATCTTATGAGTGGTGGGACCCAATTTGAACCCAGAGATCCGTGGGTTTTGTCTGATGTGTTCCGCTAGTGGTTCTATGAGAAGATTGAAAATCAGTGGGGACAGCGGGCATCCCTGCCTGGTGCCGTTGGATATGTTGAATGGTTGGGAGATCATGTCGGCTGAGAACACTCTTGCCGAAGGGGTTGTGTACAAAGCCAATAGAGCTGTGAGTATATGACCCTGGAATCCAAATTTCTCAAGTACGCGTCGCAGGTACCCCCAGTGGATTCTGTCGAACGCCTTCTCTGCATCCAACGATAGGAGCAGAGAAGGCGTTCCGCTAGACTCCGCATGATGTAGAATGTCTATCACCCGTCTTGTAGCATCCGACGCTTGTCTACCTATCGTGAACCCGGACTGGTCTCTATGAACCAATGTGGGCATAATGTTGATAAGTCTCGTAGCAATCGTTTTAGCATAGATTTTTAGGTCTACGTTGAGGAGCGATATTGGGCGAAAATTTTGGGGGGAGGTCGGGTCTTTGCCCGGTTTGGGCAATGTAACCACTAGTGCTTGTAAGGATTCCGCAGGGAGTTTGGAAGAGGTGATCGCTGCATTAAAAAGTGCGGTTAAAGAAGGTGCTAGCTGTTGGGCAAATTGTTTGAAATATTCCCCTGAGAGACCATCTGGACCAGGGGACTTGCCCATTGGCAGGGATTTTATGGTTGTTAGGATTTCAGGGGCAGTGAAGGGCTCATTAAGTCGGGCCAATTGGTCCGTTGTGAGGGATGGCAGACTGACGTGATTGAGGAAATTGTCTATTTCAGTCAGGGAAGGTTGGTGAGTGTCACGGTCGTTGCGAAGGTTGTATAGGTCCCCATAGTATGCGCTGAACGCGTCGGCTATTTCTTGAGGGTTTGTGAGTTTTGCATTCGTGTGGGGGTGGTAGAGATAGTCGATTTTGCTTTTAGCTTGGCGCCTCTTAATGCGTTGTGCTAGAGCTTTCCCCGCTTTGTTGGACGTGGAGTAGGTGTTTGCTTTCCACTTCCTTTGATAATGTTCAAAGGAGTGGAGGAGAAGCAGTCTCAGCTCCTGGCGTAGGGAGAGGATACGGGCTGTCCTAGTTGGGTCTGGATTGGCTTTGTTTAGTTGTTCGCAGGAGTCTATCTGGGAGACCAGAGTGTCCAATTTTGCAGCTCTGCGTCTCTTGTGTGATGCACTGAGTTTAATTAAGATCCCTCTTACATACGCTTTGTGCGCGTTCCACACCACGCCTGGATCGGACACGGTTCCCGTATTCAGGTCAAAATATTCTGACAGGTGGTCAGAGATAGTTGGGGAGTAGGAAGGGTGTTGTAAAATATAATTATTGGCCCGCCACACATACGTGGGCCTTGTGCTAGGAGAGTCCGAAATGGTGATGGTGATAGGGGCATGGTCCGACCAGGTCGCAGTGTGGATCACAGATGCGCTGATAGATTGCAACAGCCATTTGTCAACAAGAAACATGTCAATACGCGAGTACGTTTTGTGGAGGGGGGAAAGGAAAGTGTAATCACGTTCTGATCCGTGATGACACCTCCAAACGTCAAACAGGTCGATTGATTTTATGAATTGCTTTAGAGGGGATTCTCTACGTTTCGAGGTGGAGGTAGAGTCCATAGTAATATCGGGTATTAAATTAAAATCTCCACACATAATCAGGTGGCCCCTTTTAATGGGATGAACAATTTTCTTTAGTTTTCGAAGGAAGCCGATCTGTTTGACGTTGGGAGCGTAAATGTTAACCAATGTATAATCTGTACCATTGACATTACATAAAAGAATGACATAACGCCCATTTGGGTCGGTTACCACAGAGTGCAGGAGGAATTTGACCGTATCTCTGATTGCGATGATCACTCCCCTCTTTTTGGAAGTGAAAGGGGCTGCAAAAACATGGGGAAAGTGTCTGTTGGAGCACAGAGGTGTCCCATTGGACAGAAGGTGGGTCTCCTGGATACACAGTATATCACAGTTTAGGTCCAGCACAGTTTTCCATAAGGAGTGTCTTTTAGCAGGGTGGTTTAACCCATTTACATTAAGGGACAGGATCTTGGTCGCCATTGGGGAAAAAGGGCCGGGGAATATGTAGGATAACCAAGGTCACTTACAGTTTGGAGAGCAGGTTGAGCTTATCAGAGTGTAGAACGCTGTACCGTCTGGCAGGAAGTCGCTGGTCAAGGGTCTGTCCCGTGCTAGTCTCTGTGGAGATAGAGGAGGTGCTGCAACTGAGAATCAAGAGTTAGATAACTGAACAAACAAGAAATAACTGGTGGTGTTGCTGAGTGCGGTTTGGAGTGGCTGAGCCACCAATATAGTTAGGAAGCGGAGTGTAGGGACCGAAAGGTCAACTAAACCGCCGGTTTGGGGGGTAAAAGTCCCAAGGCTGAAACAAGTGAAACAAACTAAAAAAAAGAAAAAAAGAGAAAACAGCATACTGCTGGATGCCAGGGAGAGCATCTGTTGAGTAGATATGGAAAAGCAAGCTCGGAATAATCAGGTCATCTGCTCTGCATCATCCTCTTGGGTCACAGGGGCACGACGTGCAGGTCTGGGTCCTCTTTGTGCTTTCGAAGTAGATGGATCTTGCGGTGGTTCAGGGAGGATACCCCATGAGTGCAGCATCTGTAGACCCTTCTGCAGCTCTTGGATCACATGTGTGGAGCCATTTTTCGTTACAAGCAGGGTAGCTGGGTAGCGCCATTTGTACTGCACTTTGTTGTTGTGGAGACCCTTTGTGACTGGGTTGAGTTGGCGTCTGAGTTGTAGAGTGTATTTTGATAGGTCCGGAAACATTAGGACCCCTTCGAACGGGGCCTGCAGCGGTGGGCCTCCCCTGACGGTTGCTAGTAGCCGTTCCTTGACATGAAAGAAATGAATTCTCATCAGGACGTCCCTCGGTACCTTGGCAGCTAGGTGCGAGGGTTTGGCTATGCGGTGGATCCTGTCAATTATAAGATCCCTGGGAGAGGCGTCAGGTAGTATGGCATGAAGGAGTTCCCTGGCATATTTGGGAAGGTCTGCTGGCATTATGGATTCTGGGACTCCCCGCAATTTCAAGTTATTCCTCCTGGACCTGTCCTCTAAATCTGCTAGCTTGGCCCTCATCCATTTCTGTTCATTTTGTATGTCATCATAGGAGTCTATGAGATTGTTCACTGTGGTTGTGCAGTCTCCCATACTGTTTTCTAGGTGTGAGACTCTGCTATCCAACCCTTGCATGTCTGTAGTGAGTTTTGAGAAAACTGAGGAGAGGTCTGTCATCAGGGAGGACTGGAGGGACAGTAACATGTCCTTCAGTGTGGTATCTACCACTGGTTGGCCTGTGGTGGGGAATTGTGCCATGGAGGAATGCAGTGCCTGATTCGCCTGTAGTAGGCCGCAAGCCGGGGCCTCGATTTGCGGATGTATCCGCGGCGGGCCGCGGTCGGTGCGGAGCCGCGCTTTCGCCGGGCTTCCCGTTATGGGGTTATCTCCCGTTTTGGACACAGGAGGTGAGGTAGGGCAAGGGGGGTCCTGTGGACCTTGTATAGGGCTTGTTAAGTTGGATCTTGCCCCCAACGCCGCCACGCCGGCGGCGCCATCTTGGGCTTGACTGACCTGGCCCGTGTAGTGGAAGAAGGCTGTCAGCTTTTGCGGGTGCTGGTCCGTCTTCCGTTTCCCAGACATCCTCAGCAGGTGTCCAGAGGGTCTTAGGAGGATGGCTGGTATAAAATCCGGTGGTAGAACGAGCTGCTGATGATCTGTTCCTCTCCCTGGCAGACGAGCTCATGAGCTAGGCATCCATCTCGCTTGTTGGCCGGCCACGCCCCCCCCGATAATTATTTCTTTAGAACAGCATTAAGTCAAAGCACAGGCTCAGTTAGACAAGGTTCAACAAATTGCATCCTAGGAAATATACATATACAAACAAACATGAAACAAAATACACAATACTTTCCAGCTATCTGGTGAAACGGGTATGGCGTCTGGGTATGCAAATGAGCAAAACTTAAATGGTAAATTCTTCTAAAACATATATTTCGATTTTTAAAAGTTAAATCACCTGACATTTTATTTATCTTTTTAAACCTATTAGTGAGATCCCCATTCGCTCTTGTAAGTTTATCAATCTGCACACCTCCTATGATCATTATAATGAGATATATATTGTATTTTGGATAATTCAACAAAAGATTCTGAAACACTGAAATGTGGATGCAAACACAGGAACAGTATCTGGCATTATGACAGGATGGTCTTGTTTGATTATCTAAGACAAATAAGGTATCTAGAAGGCATCTTAGCTCCTAAGGTTCCAACTATGACTACAATATTACTTTTCCCACTTTTGCATACACTGGACCTTTAACATATTGGCTGTTATTTGGCCTAATATTTTCATAACTGAGCTGAACTTTGGATAAAAAAAATGACATGTACAGTATCTCACAGACGTGAGTACACCCCTCATATTTTTGTAAAGATTTTATTATACGTTTTCATGTGACAACACTGAAGCAATGACATGTTGCTACAATGTAAAGTAGTGAGTGTAATACTTGTATAACAGTGTAAATTTTCTGTCCCCACAAAATAACTCAACACACAGCCATTAATGTCTAAACCGCTGGCAACAGAAGTACACATGAAAATTTTTGTATTGGGCCCAAAGTGTCAATATTTTGTGTGGTCAGCATTATTTTACAGCACTGCCTTAACCCTCTTGGGCATGGAGTTCACTAGAGCTTCACAGGTTGCCACTGGAGTCCTCTTCCACTCCTCATTGATTACATCATGGATCTGGTGGATGTTGGGGACCTTTTGCGCCTCCACCTTCCATTTGAGGATGCCCCGCAGATGCTCAATAGGGTTTAGGTCTGGATGCTTGGCCAGTCCATCACCTTTACCCTTGGCTTCTTTAGCAAGGCAGTGGTCTTCTTGGAGGGGTGTTTGGGGTCGTTATCATGTTTGAAAACTGCCCTACGGCCCAGTCTCTGAAGGGAGGGGATCAGGCTGTGCTACAGTATGTCATAGTAAATGTTGGCATTCATGGTTCCCTCAATGAACTGTAGCTCCCCAGTGCTTGCAGAACTCATGCAGCCCCAGACCATGACACTCCCACCACCATGCTTGACTGTGGGCAAAACACACTTGTCTCTGTACTCCTCACCTGGTCAGCACCACACACGCTTGACACCATCTGAACCAAATAAGTTTATCTTGATATCATCAGACCACAGGACATGGTTCCAGTAATCCATGACCTTAGTCTGCTTGTCTTCAACAAACTGTTTGCAGGCTTTCTTGTGCATCATCTTTAGAAGAGGCTTCCTTCTGGGACAACAGCCATGCAGACCAATTTGATGCAGTGTGTGGCATATGGTCTGAGCACTGACAGGCTGCCCCCCCACCCTTTAACCTCTGCAGCAATACTGGCAGCACGCATAAGTCTATTTCCCGAAGACAACCTCTGAATAGGATGCTGAGCACGTGCACTCAACTTCTTTGGTTGACCATGGCGAGGCCTGTTCTGAGTGGAAATTGTCCTGTTAAACCGCTGTATGGTTTTGGCCACCATGTTGCAGCTCAGTTTTAGGGTCTTGGCAATCTTCTTATAGCCTATGCCATCTTTATGTAGAGCAACAGTTCTTTTTGTTCATATGGCTTAAAACTTTTTCTCCAAATAAATATATATATATATACATCAGTTGTTGTAACTGTTTAGAAAGTATTAGCTGAAGATGGGATTTTTTTGTCTTAAGCTTCTACTTAACCACTTAAGCCCCGGAAGGATTTACCCCCTTCCTGACCAGAGCACTTTTTGTGATTCAGCACTGCGTCGCTTTAACTGACAATTGCACGATCGTGCGATGTGGCTCCAAAACAAAAGTGGCGTCCTTTTTTTCCCACAAATAGAGCTTTCTTTTGGTGGTATTTGATCATCTCTGCAGTTTTTATTTTTTGCGCTATAAACAAAAATAGAGCCACTATTTTGAAAAAAATGCAATATTTTTTTACATTTTGCTATAATAAATATCCCCAAAAAATATCTAAAAAAAACATTTTTTTTCCTCAGTTTAGGCCGATACGTATTCTTCTACATATTTTTCGTAAAAAAAATCGCAATTAGCGTTTATTGATTGGTTTGCGCAAAATGTATAGCGTTTACAAAAAAGGGGGTAGTTTTATGGCATTTTTATTAATATTTTTTTGCTAGTAATGGCGGCGATCAGCGTTTTTTTCCGGTACTGCGATATTATGGCGGACACATCGGACAATTTTGACAAATTTTTGGGACCATTGGCATTTTTATAGCGATTAATGCTATAAAATGCATTGGATTACTATAAAAATGCCATTGGCAGTGAAGGGGTTAACACTAGGGGGTGGGGAAAGGGTTAAGTGTGTTCCTGGTGTGTTCTAACTGTATGGGGGGGGTTGCCTCACTAGGGGGAATCACTGATCTTCTGTCCATACATTGTATGAACAGGAGATCAGTATTTCCCCCGCTGACAGGACCAGGAGCTATGTGTTTACACACAAAGCTCTCGGTCCCCGATCTGTAACGAACGAGCGTGCGTGCCCGGTGGCGATCGCGCCCCCCCTAGCGGCCGCAAAAGATAGGACGTAGAGCTACGTGCTCTCACCTTGCAGTGCCGACCTGCCGCCGTATAACTGCGGTGGGCGGTCGGCAAGCAGTTAAAGGCTACCCTGTCCAACCCAGTGTATAAGCTACTGTGCAAGTTCACTTCAGAATGAACAGTATTGTCACCCTTTTGCAGAAGTATAATAAAACTAAAAATAACAAATATACTAGCAGGATCAATGGGTAATAAAACAATGTTATGGGGGTACTTTGAAAAAAAATATACTTTGTTGATGCTGTATAAGATTGCTTTATTTTTGTTCGTAGTTAAACTTCAAATGTAATAAATTAAATCACAAAATATTGATAGGTAGATAGATATACACAAATGCATACCCAGCTCAAGTTAATTGTAATGTACTGTATCGTAAATGTTATATATACTGTATCCACTGCCTAAAAACGTTATTCCCTTTTTACATGTATTACAATAACATTTTTGTTGAACATTTACTTTTTATTTTACATGTTATAACTGCTAAAATCTATTTTATATAGGCTGGCTTATTGTATTTGGTGATTTTATTGGCAATTGCACATTGCTATTAAAAAAAAAAAATCAAAGATGATTGCCAAGGTAAAATGATGAGTCCCTTGGGATTGCATAGCTGAATTTGGGCATACATTTATTGTCTATAGTTTTTTTAACCCGTTTAACAAATGCTACAGTACTAAGAAAATGTGTAAGAAATACATACAGCTAAAAGTTTGCCACTTTAGTATCTTTACCGTCAGATGCATTCTTTAATCTATACACTATATTTATTTAGGTTAATGTAAAAAAAAATACAAAATGTATCATAATATGTTTGCATTTTATAACAAAAAAGCTGTTTGCCTTTGTTAAAAGAAAAACTCAAAGTGAAATCCAATTGTTCAAGTCCAAGCAGCAAACAGCAAATGGCATCTGCTAGTGGTGGATGTTCAATATCCACTGACTAGTTCATTAATCTCTACTGGAATAGGTTCTGTTTCTATTGGATTTCATTGATTTCATTAACTACTTAAATTATACCCCTTTTTGCTCGACTAACAGTGACTTTGAAGGATTTTTTATTTTATTTTGCTACATCGCTTAAGTTTGTCATTGTCCCTATACTTAAGGAAAATTCCTGCTTATTAATAAGGTTCGTACTGTTGTAGTTTAGAAATATAGTTAAACACGCACACACACTGTTTATTAAATTACTTTGTTCAGTTCATTGGCTGAGCCCCAACAGGCAGAACAAAGGAAAGTTTAGCAGTTTATTCAGAAATACCCTAAACCAATACTACTGTAGGTTACATTATGAAGTGCAAAGTACCTGTTGCAGATTAACCACTTAAGGACCGCCTACTGCACATTTACGTCGGCAGAATGGCACGGCTGGGCACATCAACGTATATATACGTTGGTTTTAGTACCCAGCCGTGGGTCGCGGGCGCGCGCCCGCGGGCGCGCGCCCGCGACCCGGTCCGAAGCTCCAGGACCGGGACCGCGGGATTCGCGGACCCGATCGCCGCTGCAGTGCGGCGATCCGTCCCTGGAGCGGAAGAACGGGGAGAGCCGTGTGTACACACGGCTTCCCCGTGCTTCTCTGTGGCCGGAGCATCGATCGCGTCATCCCTGTAATAGGGGGACGCGATCGATGACGTCACACCTACAGCCACACCCCCCTACAGTTGTAAACACACACATTAGGGCACACATTCCCTACAGAGCCACCTGTGGTTAACTCCCAAACTGCAACTGTCATTTCCACAGTAAACAATGCAATTTAAATGCATTATTTGCTGTGAAAATGACAATTGTCCCAAAAATGAGTCAAAATTGTCCGAAGTGTCCGCCATATTGTCACAGTCACGAAAAAAATCGCTGATCGCCGCTATTAGTAGTAAAAAAAAAATGATTTATAAAAATGCAATAAAACTATCCCTTATTTTGTAAACGCTATAAATTTTGCGAAAACCAACCGATAAACGCTTATTGCGATTTTTTTTACCAAAAATATGTAGAAGAATACGTATCGGCCTAAACTGAGGAAAAAAAATGTTTTTTTATATATTTTTGGGGGATATTTATTATAGCAAAAAGTAAAAAATATTGCATTTTTTTTAAATTGTCGCTCTATTTTTGTTTATAGCGCAAAAAATAAAAACCGCAGAGGTGATCAAATACCACCAAAAGAAAGCTCTATTTGTGGGAAAAAAAGGACGCAGATTTTGTTTGGGAGCCACGTCGCACGACCGCGCAATTGTCTGTTAAAGCGACGCAGTGCCGAATCGCAAAAACCCCTTGGGTCATTTGCCAGCGTATTGGTCCGGGTCTTAAGTGGTTAAAGTAATCTTTAGGATATCCATTGTGATATGGTACACTTTTAAAATAGGTGAGTTGAGGAAAAGCCTGAAGCTGACTAGCACTTGGCTATCATTTTTTTTTTAGCTTGTATCACAGCAAAGCATCTTCTTGTTATATGATAAAACAGCATGACTATTCGACCAGGCTGGTAACTTTTGGGGCAAACTGTTATTTTTTATTTTTGGAGGGCCCATTAACACCTCTAAATTTTAAAATGTATGCTTTTCCACTGAAGTCAATAGAAATGTGTGTCAACACACATTTTAACATGCATTAGAATGCACGTCAAAATGTATTGACACATTTATCTCATGCTTGTTTTATGTGGTTACAGCATTGCATGACCATGCAATTGTCAGTTACAGTAACACAGTGCCTTATCGCAAAAAAATGGCCTGGTCATGAAGGGTGGATACATCTTCCAAAGGTCAAGTGGTTAAAAAAGGGGACTAGTGATCCATTTAAAAAACTGAGGAGATCTAGGTCAAGTCTCAGAATAAACAGATGTTAAAAGGGTTGTAAAGGTTTTTTTTTTTTTTTTTCTAAATAAGTTCCTTTAAGCTAGTGCATTGTTGGTTCACTTACCCTTTCCTTCAATTTCCCTGCTAAATGTTTTTTTCTTTGTCTGAATTTCTCACTTCCTGTTTCTCCTCAATAAACTTGCCCCCATCATCTGAGCGGTGGTTAGTCAGGCAGAACAGCTTACTGAACAGCTTACCAAGGAGGAACAGGAAGTGGAAATTCAGACAAAGAAATAAAAACAAACAAAGGGAAATCGAAGGAAAAGGTAAGTGAACCAATAATTCTCTAGCTTAAAGGAACCTATTTAGAAAATAAAAAACAAACCTTTACAACCCCTTTAACTGATTGCTATAAACAAGATTTTACAGTAAACTTGTATTGTTTGAGTATAGAAGATTTTAGTAAAATGTTTGTTTTCCTCATCTATGATGTAGTGATGTGGAATAGGGAAACGTTTCTTCCTTTAATCTGTAATTTTTTAATTGATATATGGAAATGAGTTTCACAAAACATGTCCTATATTTAAACAATAAGTTCACCTTTTCGGGAAGAATTTCACTTTTTATAATAAGTAGGAGTGTTTTCCAATGCCATTTCTGGCCCAACCATCTCAGTGTGCTTTTCTCTCACTTACCTTATCCACAGGAGGTTTAAAATCTTGTCAGTTTATTTGTATTTTTAACCACTTCAATCCCCCAAAAAAATGTAACCCCCTTTTTTTCCCCCACAAACAGAGCTTTCTTTTGGTGGTATTTGATCACCTCTGCAGTTTTTAATTTTGGCGGTATAAACAAAAAAAGACTGAGAATTTTAAAAATATATATATTTTTTACTTTCTGCTATAATGCATATCCACAAACAATATATACGTATATATATATATATATATATATATATATATATATATATATATATATATATATATATATATATAAACTAATTTATTTATCAGTTTAGCCAATATGTGTTATGCTACATATTTTGCGCAAAAGTTATAGGGCTATATTCAGGTAGCCCGTCTTATCTTTGTGCGGGCGTAACGTATGTAATTTATTCACAAAGCACTTGCCTGTAAAGTTGAGGCGGCGTAGCGTAAATGGCCCGTCGTAATTCAAATTCGGCAGGTAGGTGGCGTGTAGTATTTAAATCAAGCACGTCCCCGCGCCGACCGAACTGCGCATGCGCCGGCCGTGAAAGAATCCCAGTGCGCATGCTCCAAACACGTCGCAAATTGTCAAGGAAAACGACGTGAACGTAACTTACACCCTGGCCCATTCTGAATCGACTTACGCAAACGACGTAAACGACGTCCAATACGACGATGTCCCGACGTCCATACTTAACATTGGCTGTGCCTCACTATAGCAGGGGTAACTTTAAGCCGGGCGTAAGTCTTACTTAAACGACGTAAACAGATACGCCGGCCGGGCGTATGTTCGGGAATCAACGTATTTGCTCATTTGCATATTTTACAACGGGAACGCCACCTAGCGGCCAGCGTAAATATGCAACTAAGATACAACGGTGTAAGTGCCTTACGCCGGTCATATCTTAGCAACATTTAAGCGTATCTCATTATGAGCATACACTTAAATTTGCTGTAGGGACTTTAATATTTTTTTTTTTATGTTTTTACTGGTAATGACAGCGATTTTTAGCAGGCCTGCGACATTGTTTATTTAGAAATACCCTAAACCATTACTAGGACTGTGACATTGTGGCAGACAAACCTGACCCCAAGTGACAATTTTTGGGGACCAGTGACATTATTACAGTGACCATTGCTAAAAAAAAGTACTGATCAATGTATAAATGACACTAGCAGGGAAGGGGTTAACACTAGGGGGTGATCAATGGGTTAACGGTGTCTTCTAACTGTATGGGGGGTGGAATTGCTGGAACAACACAGAGATCACTGTTCCTGATAACTAGGAACAACAGATCTCTGTGTTGTCCCCTGTCAGAATGGGGATCTGCCTTGTTTACATAGGTAGATCGAGTTTGCGGGACCCGCGGGGCCACTCCCACGGCACGCAGAGGGCATGCGTTTACAGTACCACATGCATGGACCAACGTAGAGGTATATATGCAAAAGGCGGCCGGCAAGTGGTAAAATGATTTTCAGATTCCATCACTTCCTCAGTTTTTTACTTCCTGTTAGGTCATCTCTCAGAAACGTCACTTATTGCCTCACATAAGAGGGCGTGATAGGGTGTGTTCAGCACTCTAGACCACACCGCCCTCATTACAATACTACCTTCCACCCACCTCCTATGCATTCTGATTGTACAATCTCCTTTAGATCTCCCATCATCTATGTAGTACAAGGCCCTGTCTGATCTAAATAAAATTGATAGGATTGTTCATGTGTGTCATCTTATTCAATACTTCTGTTAAATCTAAAGGAATTTTTTCAGAGATTGTAAAATCAGATTGCATAATGTATGGCCAGCTTTATGCAACTACATAGGAGGGAGTGGACTGAAACACTCAGTTGTCAGGCCTTATTCACATCTCCACGTAGCTAAAACTTCACCTTGGGTGTTTTTGAGTGTTTTTACTCATTGCTGGCATTTTTTTCACTGGTGTACAGTATACACTTAATGGAAGGCAAAGGCAATCCTCGCTAACCCCTTGAAATACAAATTACAAAGATCCTAAACAGTGATACAAAAAAAATTGAATGAACATATAATGACAGTGCTGCACCTAAATACAAAGAAGCCTAATATTGGGCTCCAAACATGTGTGCATAAAAAGGGAAAAAGGTGCGCTACAAAATATTAAGGCGAAAAATTGCGATGAAAATTCAGGTGTAATGGCAAAAAATAAATGGTGAAATCAAGTGTCCTTAAATCTATCCAAAGGAACATGTGCAATAGATAAATGAGTTCTGTCAGGGAAACATCAATGCGCTGGTTCGCATATGATCTCACTCCTCTGTGGTGGATGAATACATATACCGCTATAGGCAAATGGCAAACAGCAAATGGCAAACAGCCATTTTATATATATTAAATTATACATTTTTTTATGTAGGAGAGAAGTGTCAGAATGGGCTTGGGAGGCAAGTGGTTAATTCAGAAACTATTTATTCCATTACTAATAGATAAATAGAACAATATGACTTAACAAAAAAAGATAGAAAAATATAAACCTATTTATAAACTGCTCACAAAACAGTATGCTATTAGATAGCTGCCTAAACACTCTAAGGCCTTATACAATGAGTTTAGTTTTTTCCCCAACAAAAGTGATAATTTTGTCACAGACATTTGATTGTTTAACCAAAATCAACTGGTGCACTCTTATCAAACTCTTCATCTTTGGCAGGCAAAGGTGTAATGTATGCTTTGGCAATCAGAAAATATTTATGAGCTTTGAACTGTTTGGCCTCTATGCAAGCACTACAACAAAGTAAGCTAGATAGAACACCTTTGGCATCTACATCAATCCTCTTTATATCAGAAATTGTATTAGGTATGAATACAATATTTTTGTTTCTGATGCAGAGACAGATAAATTCATAGGTATACACATCTGTGGCAGTAGAAAAAGGTTGTCCTTGCCTTAATCAGGATGTCATCTCTTGAAAATGTTTTAGAGACAGCCTTGCAATATCTTTGTGCCATCTTTGCTTAAAGCGGAGCTTCAGTAATTTTTTCACATTTTCATCTATTAAATCCTCTGCCCGTTGTTTAAACTTTGAATCGTTTTTTTTTCTGCTAGTAAATACCTTATACAGCTCACTTTCTGTTTCTTTTATGGTCATTAGCTTAGGCTTCTGACATCATGCTTTCTTTCTCACTCTTATGAGAGTTTGTGAGGAAGGGAGGGGGTGATGAGTCATAAGAGGGCCAATGAAAGCTGCAGAGCTGGAGGTGTGCCTTTGTGTGTCTGTGTAAATCCAGGAAGAGAACTGCTTCTGCTGACCACAGTTAAAATGGCTGCAGTCAAATTTAGTCAAGGGATATTTCTGCAGCATATTTGGCAAGTACAGAATCACAGTATATATAAAATATTATGCAAAGTGGTTGGAGGGAAGCTTAAAGGAGAAATCCAGCTTGAGTTTTTTGGGCTGGGCTTCTCCTCTGTGTCACATGAGTGCAATTTGTTTTGCACTCATGTGACCAGTTTTCAGCAGAGAGCGGTCTGATGTCCACTCTCTGCTGACATCACTGTCATCAGTCGAGACAGTGTGTCATCATGTCTTCCAAGTCCAGATCTGCCAGCTGCCTTGATTGATGGCAGTCTCAGCGAGCCGCTGAGACACTGAGATGGCCGCTCCCTGTCCCTCTACTGCTCCAATGAGCGTGGAGGAGTAGAGCAGAAGCGATGCTGATTGACAGTCAGCATCACTCTGCTTGGGAAGCAGTTTGGTGGCACGGTTCTCAGTGCAGAAATGCCACGGACAGATGCAGCATTGGCCTGATGCTCCATCCACCAAGGTAAGTATAACCAGCAAAAAAAACATACTTCTCTTTTAAGAATTGCAAAGTTGTTTTTATTATAAATTATGTGAGCAGACTGTAGCTCCTCTTTAAAAAAGGCAAAGACTGCCTTATGAGAAAAAAGGCAAATAAATATATGAAAAACTATAAGTAATGCAAAATAAATACATACATAAATAAAACATTTAAAACGTAGTTATACAAATTTCATATGGGTACAGTGTTGCATTAATGTGCAATTGTCATTCAAAGTGTGACAGCACTGAAAATTGGCCTGGGCAGGAAGGGGTTAGGTATTAAAATGGTAAACAATTACAAAAAGGATAAAAACCTCCACCAAGACAGTAATTAAAAATTACAATGTTGGGGGCGTGGTTAGCCTTGGAGGAAGATGGACGCCTGAATCCGGAGCTCCGTCGGACCCCAGCCACATAGCAGCCGTTACCGGAGACTTACGCCTTCTACACATATCTAAGCTATGGGGACCTCCTCCCGAACCACTTCTGCCACCCGATCGCGATCCCCGAGGGACATTAACGGCGGACTCGCGCAACAAATCCCCGACATCTTCAGATCGCAGAGATCCAATATGGCGACGAATGTTCCCGCCTCAGCCCCTCCACTCACCTACTCGGAGATTGTCCTCACTCCCACGGCTCCGCCGCCACCTATACAAGCCTCCGGGTCACCGCCACCGCAGATACAGCCCAGCCTGACTTACACGAAGTGGCAGCTGACATAAAGAACACCTTGTTCGCCGCCATTACAGACCTCCGGCACGAGATTCGCGCCATTACGTCCAGAGTGCAGGTAGTTGAGCTCACCACCTCCCAGCACCACACGGCCCTCAGAAAAGTCGGCCACAAGTTGGATACGCACACCCTACAACTCCGTGACTTACAAAGACACGTAGAAGACCTCGACAATAGAGGCCGACGCCGGAACCTTAGAGTAAGAGGCATCCAGGAATCCGTGGAACCGGACCGCATTTTGCCCTCAGTAACGGAGCTCTTTAACCGCGTGTTGGACAGACCCATAACATTGCCTATTCCCATGGAGCGTATCCACAGGGCTCTCAGACCCTGGGGCAAAGACTCTGACCCCCCGAGGGATATCGTGTGCTGCCTGGAAAATTTCCAAACGAAGGAGGATATCCTCCGCAAGGCCCGTGGGAAGCCGCAGATCGAACATGAAGGAAGCGCCATACATATCTACCAAGACCAATCTGTGATCACCCTCAGGCACAGTAAGGACCTCCGCCCCCTGCTAGATGTCCTCCGCACCAGGGGAATACAGTACCGCTGGAAATTTCCATTTGCTCTGTCTGCCTCCAATCTTGGGCGTACGGCCCTTCTAAGGGTCCCCGAGGAACTGGACGACTTCTGCAGAATCTTGGATGTCCCCTACGTTGAGCTGCCGAATTCGACATTCCTACCCCTCACAGCCGCACGTCCGGGGAAGAACCGATGGATGCACAGATGACACGCTTCCGCAGACGCCGCTCTCCATCTGTTTCCAGATCGGCTACAAATTCCTCGCAGAGATTCCAGCCATCCAGCCCACAGGCAGCTCCGAAGCCCCGCAGAGCATGCCGCGACCGTTAAAGCCGAGAAGACTCTTTGACCCAGATCAGCCAGATAAGTGTACTGTTTTTTGCTCTTTGACCCATCCTGTGTCACCTCACCCTCCCCGCCATCATCATGTCTCCCTTGTGTCTCCTGGGCTGGTACCGGACACGCACGGTCCGCTGACCCACATATGTGACTGTCTCCCCCTCAGCTCCCCATCCCGAGCTCCACACACTACCCGGTTTCCTGTCCACCACTGCTCCCCCATGCCGCCCCGTGGGATTTGGTGCTCCTCGCTCCATCTTCCATAAACCAGCAGCCTATGTGCGATGTCATACCCTCTGTCTACTGATGCCGCCCCACTTCCACTATCCCGTCCTACGCCTCCCAGCCATCAACGCCTCTCGTAGGTATGACTGTCTGCCACGAACCACAGTGCTTTTTCCTTGGCCCCTGGACACTGCATCCTATGGTATAATGAGGCGGATGATGGTGTGGGTCCCGAACCTACACTAGCCTGTTGGCGTGGCGAGCTGCCTGACATGTGAAAGACGCGGGGACTGCCTTAACTCTCCCGCCATCTGTTATTCATTACTGTTGCTGCCTCTGATAGAGCTCGCATATCGAGCGAGCAACGGTTACATTCCAGCCATGCACAATGCACAACGCAAGTCTCTTTTTTATTTTATGATGCCTGTTTACAATTTGTGTAGGATGACTTATTACATGCTGCCCCCCCTCCCTCCTAATCCCCCGGGACGATAATTGTGATAGCCCTCCCGTGACATGACCTGCTCCTGCAACCGTCCCCATCTTCCTCCTTCCCCCGAATCCTCAGCCCTTCTAATAGTGATGAGGTCGTCCCCAGCAACGAGGCTTTACCCGAACAGTCTCTTTGACTGTACAGCCACTCCCCTCGGGACCTACCACTAGGCTGTTCTCCTACCTACCTGTGGGGATGCGTACCGCCTTGCCAGACCCTTCCTACATCTCTCTCTCTGACGTTATGAGGACACCTTGTCTCTGACTCTCTTATCTGTCTCCCTCCCGTATCTCTATTTGTTTCCAGGAGCCCAAGCCCATCTTTCCTTCTTCCTCCTCACCACCTCTCCCCCCCCTATCCCTCCCCCATCCCTCCCCCCCCCTTCCCTTCCTCCCTCCTCACCCCTCCTCTCCCCTCCCATCACCCTTTCTCTCCCCTCCCCCCACCCTTCCTCTCACCTCCCCTCCCCTTTCCTCTCCCCTTACCCTCCCCCTCCCCTCACCCTTCATCTCAGCAACCCCCGCCTCTCCTGATCCGCCCTTCCCTCCTCTCCCTCCCCCTCCCCCTTCCGACCCCTTCCTCTTCCCTTCCACTCCCCCCTCCGAATCCACCTCCTTCCCCCATCCCTAACCTCTCACTCCTACTCACTTCTGTGCCAACCTTACCCTCCTCTCTATCACCCCGCCACTTTGACTTTCCCTGCTCCTTCTCTCGCCCCCCTCCCCCGCCCCCCCCCCCCCCCCACTGACTGGGTCACGTACGGTCACAAACGTTCTCAACTGTGTCTGATCTGCACCTGATGTTATGTTATATTGTTATAGAGTACTTGTTGCAATGCCTTGCCTTGCCTTTTATTTTTTTTCTTTATTAATGATTGATGTGCACTGTTTCTATCCCCGGCTATTGCCCAAAAGGAATGGCCCAGACAGTTGTATCTAGGCCTACAATTGATGATCTGATGCTATCCGGACCTCGCTGGACTGTTGCACTCTGGCCCCTGCTTCAGCATATCCGAGCACTTGCCCTAGTTATGCGTACCCCCAGTATCCTCTTAACCCCATACTTTAAGCCTTTTCGTCTCCACAAGCGTATCGACTAAGCCCCATGAACACATGTGGCTGATAGTCCGTACACGGCACTCATACTTTGTTTCTTCCAGGACTTATCAACCCCCACGCAGTGGCTCTTCCTATATTCTTGATACATACAGTGTCAGACCACGTGCACGCCACTGACACTCTCCGGAAGTTCCGCACCCACAGAGCTCTCTATCACCAGACGGGTGAGTGTTTTCTCACCCGTCCCCGGATTCTACTATTCACCCTATACCGCCCCACTGAATTTTCCCAGCTTTCCCGCTTTGACGGGACTATACATTACTGGCCAGGCGAGGGGCTCCTCGCCTGACTTCAGATTGCTATATTTACCGCGCACAGACACCCACTGTCACTCCTCTGATATCCCCCCCACCGCAGTCATACCCGTACCCCCCCTTTTTTGACCAAACCTCTACCTACCACATTGTTTCGTGCCTACCCCACCCCTAAGTAGGGCCCTCCTTCGCCACCCACACTTGCGTCGTACCGCAGCTATCGGAACCTAGATCTTTTTTCTTTGAGTGCCTGTCACTTAACGATCTGATGGCTCCTGCTCCCTCTAAATCCGACACTCCCACGCTTAAGCTGATCTCTCTCAATGTCAGGGGCCTCAACACGCCAGAACGCCACTCACAACTGCTCCAAGTTACACCGTAACAGGGCGGACGTAGTATTCGTCCAAGAAACGCACTTTCGCGGGGGTGCAACGCCAAAGTTACACAATCATCGATACCCTACAGTGTTCCATGCAACCACTCCGGTCTCCAAGTCCAAGGGAGTCTCCATTCTTTTAGCAAAAAATTTTCCCTTTCAACTCAAAGACTCACTGGCCGACGGGGAGGGAAGGTATGTTTTCCTTAAGGGATCTTTGTACGGCCGACCTATCACCTTGGCCAACATCTATGCCCCTAACTCCAGACAGGTCTCTTTCTTTACCTCTATTGCTGCGGCCTTATCGACCTTCCAGGAGGGCATGCTCATCCTGGGAGGCAACTTCAATATCCCCATAGACCCTCTACTTGACTCCTCCACTGGGACGTCCTCTATTACGTATGCGGCCCTCAAGTCCATTAAGACCCGACTCCAAACACTGCTACTCCATGACACGTGGCGCACTCTGAATCCCAACGGCAGAGACTTCACCTTCTTCTCAGCCCCTCACAACAAATATTCGAGGATCGACTACTTCTTCCTGTCGCAAACTGATCTTCCTCTTTTAAGCAAAGCCTCTATCGAACCCTCGTTCCTCTCCGACCATCACCCGATATCCTTGACGCTGACCCTTCCTAACACATGCCACTCGACCTATTCTTGGAAACTAGACCCCTCATTGTTGACTGACCCCGCGATCGTAGCGGACATTGAGCAAAGCTTAACTCACTACTTCATGGACAACAGACCGTGAGATACTCCGGCTATCACAATCTGGGAAGCCCACAAATGTATGATCCGGGGAGTTTTGATGGCAGCAGCGGCAAAACGTAAACGCGAGCGCCAGAAACGCTTTTCGGATCTTACAGCCAAGATCCTCAACTTGGAGAAAGCACATAAGCGTTCCTTGGCCTCTTCCACCCTTCAAGCTCTCCAAGCAGCTAGGAAAGAGCTCTTGGACTTACTGAACAAACAAATTAGACAAAAATACGTTCTCTCCCAACAAATCTTCTATGAACTCGGTAATAGAGCGGGATGCTTACTAGCCAGAGCGTTACAGGCTAAGAAAGCGTCCACCACGGTGCATTCAATAACTGACCGGAAAATCGCCTCTCCCCCCGACATAGCAAAACAATTTGTGGCATACTACTCTAAACTGTATAATCTTCACCCTACGACCTCCCCTTCTGACTCGCAGGCTCTGATGGAAACTATAAAAACGTTCCTATCTGAATACAGTCCCAAACCCATCTCGACCTTTTTAGCCAACGACCTAGACTCACCCCTCAATGTGACTGAAGCCGTCGCAGCTTTGAAGCAAATGAAACCCGGGAAAAGTCCTGGCCCCGACGGACTGACGGCAGGCTACTATAAATCATTTGCCCACCTACTCACGTCCCACTTTGTCATGGCTTTCAACTCCTTGAGCCCTTCCTCCACCTCTCCCCACCTCGAGACCTGCTTTCAGCTCACATTACAGTGATACCAAAGCCTGGAAAAGGCCCCTCACTGGTTTCGACCTACAGGCCCATCTCTTTACTGAACGTCGACCTGAAATGGTACGCCAAGATGCTTGCAATCCGTCTTTTACCTCTTCTACCGGGACTGATCGACTTGGACCAAGTAGGCTTCATCCCGGGCAGGGAAGCCAGGGATAACACCCTTAAAGCCATTTCCGTCCACCACTGGCTCACGACACAGAAACGTAATGGATTTTTGCTGTCCCTTGATGCAGAGAAGGCATTCGACAGAGTGGCCTGGGACTATATGCGAGAAGCGCTAACCTTTTTGGGTCTCCCGCAGCGCTTACTCCAATTTATCCTCGCACTTTACGCTACTCCGACTGCTAGAGTCCGTGTCAACGGCCACCTGTCGGATGCCATCACCAACGGAACCAGACAGGGGTGCCCCTTGTCCCCAATCATCTTCATTCTCACGCTCGAACCTTTCCTGAGACGTCTGAGAGCTAACCCGGCGGTTAAGGGGATAGACATCGAACGCCGAACGTATAAATTAGCGGCCTTGGCCGACGACATTCTCCTTTTCCTGACAGATCCGGTCACGACCCTACCGAATCTCCTGGCGGACCTTAAGACTTTCCAGTACCTGTCCAACCTGAAGATCAACTTTGCAAAATCCAACGCACACAATGTCTCTCTCCCCCCTGACTTACTAGCACAGTGTCAGGCCAACTTCCCTTTTAAGTGGAACGCGGTCTTGATTACGTACCTTGGTATCCAAATCCCCTCGTCCCTGTCGGACTTGTACTCAGTTAATTATCTCCCGTTGCTACAACGACTCCAAAAAACCTTAAAAGTTGGTCTACGGGCCTCTTTACATGGTTTGGCAGGGCGGCTGCGATCAAAATGAATGTCCTACCCCGACTACTGTATCTCTTTCAAACAGTCCCTATTAGACTGCCCCAAGCTTTCTTCTCCACGTGCCGCACGGCCTGCACAAAGTTCATCTGGAATGGGAAATGCTCCCGGTTGAGCCATGCCAAACTCACCGCTCCTAAACTGAAAGGGGGTGTAGGCCTTCCAGATCTGAACAAATATCACCAGGCTTGCCACCTCTCCAGGATAGCCGACTGGAATCTCCATGACACCTCTAAAGCGTGGGTGAAACTAGAACATGCATTCTCGCCCGTCCCGTTAGCACAAGCCCCCTGGGCCAAGCCGGGTGCACTTCCACCCTCATGCCTAGCCCACCCGTTGATCTCCCCGACCCTGGCCACTTTCAAAACAACCTGTACTAAATATCAGATCTCCTCTCTCCTGGGACCGATGACCCCGCTCCGACTTAACCCTGATTTCCCCCCGGGCCAGGCCCCTTCCTTCTTGGCTGACATATGGCCTCACCCCCATGTGCGCGCAGCTCACTTTTTTGACAATGGCCGCCTGCTTTCCTACGACTCCTTGCAGTCCAAAATACATTCTGGCTCCTTCCCATTTTGGACATATGTTCAACTTAGACATTTTTTCGAGACCCCTCGTCCGAAACCCCCCTGGGCCCGCCGCCTTACCCCGTTTGAAACAATCTGCTCGGGCACTAGACCGGTGACCCACTTGATTTCCTTGATGTACACGTTACTTTTCCCAGAATTCAACTCAAAGACTAATTGGGCAAGCCAAAAGTGGAAACTGACCTATCCATAGACTTATTGGAAAGGGAATGGGAGGCTGTGTTCGCGTGTATCCATAAGGGTTCGGTGAATGTGTATGCTCAAGAAAATGCGTTCAAACTCTTCTCACGTTGGTACCGGACTCCGACGAGGCTCTATGCTATTTCCCCCGCTGTATCCCCCTTATGTTGGAGATGTGGCTCTGAAACAGGGTCCCTTTTGCATGTTTGGTGGTCATGCTCTAAGCTGCAAACGTTCTGGACAGACGTCCACCGCATTACGAAAGAAGTCTCCGCTCTCGATCTGGACTTTTCACCTGAACAATTACTACTGCATCACTCTGTTCCCCGAGAACATACTTTCACTCCCTAGCTATGCACATGGTAACTGCGGCCAAACTATGCATCCCCGCGAAATGGAAATCACAAGACCCACCCTCACTGAGGGACTGGTTCAAGCGCATAACCCATATCGCGGAGATGGAAAGTCTGATACACCAGGCCCGGGACACACCAACAAAGTTCACTGAACAATGGGCGTGTTGGGTACACTTCACCACTACAGACAGCTACAAGCGGATAATGTCCTAATGGCCTTCTGAGAGCTGCGGTGCGACGCCTGCCACACAGGCACTGGGAGGGAACACCCGGTGCCCCACATTCTATGCCCCACTACTCCTGTTGCCCGACCCCCTTCTCATCTGCTGACCCCATACCTAAACTTATCTTTGCGTAGATAGCGCACCTTCCCTGGACCCAGGCCCCTGAGACTCAACTAGCCCCTAACTCAGTTGATAGTGACAACCTGACCCCTTTTCTCCCATCCAGGGTTTATACCCATTGCAAGCTTCCTTGTGACCGCTATGTGTTGCCGAATGTGCATATTGCAATCCCTCAGCTCGCCCACTCTGACGTCCCAGTCCGCCCACTGGGGCGAACATTCCACCTATACTTTCTTTTGCTAAAATGGCCACCGACCCACACACCGAACCACTCCCCCCCCCCACCCCTGGAGTGACGACGTAGGCCATCCCACCCCAAGAGGTTCTTCTTCATACCATATTTTGTTACAAATTTGTATTATGTTCCCGGTTCATGATCAGTACAGTTTATGCGCTACTGTTTATAAGCGCAGTGATATACAGCGGCTGCGACCGCACTTATTGAACTATTCTTGACTCACTGTTATGCTTTGTCACATGTAATGTTTGCATTATCTTCAATAAACTTTTGGGAAAAAATAAATAAAAAATGACAATGTTGTCACATGCAGGCCTGGTAACTGCTCACACCACACACCATCAAACATGCTTCTAGCAAAGGTATACCCCATTTCAGTAGAGCAAAGGATAAATCTGTAATGATCATTGGGGAATACTCCTTACATACTCTAGTCTATAGCAGTTGATTCCCTTTGTTTGCCCAAGACCTCAATAAAAAACACATGCTGGTGGGAATTTCTCCATGGATGTTAATCTCTTTAATAAATTATTGGAGTATAAAGTAGAGTTAATGGACATAAATAACTCTCATAAGCACAGGGAGGTTAAATCCTAATAATGCAAGTCCAAAAATCCAGCCTAAAGTCTAGGCAGGCGACTGTGACTTGGCATACACTGGCCAGTATGAATACATAGGTATTAGACACCACTGACGGAATATAAAGGCTGCACAAGATCCACTTGAGAAATGTACTCAGACATCCACAGTTCAGCTGTCAGTCACTAAAAGCGTGTAACTTACTGATCAACAGCATCCCATAGTAAGTGCCTGCACAGAAGTCCCATGGAGCAGACACCTTTCTCTGGACTGTTAGGCCGCGTACACACGATCAAATTTATCTGCTGAAACTGGTCTGCCGACCAGTTTTAGCGGACATATCCGATCGTGTGTACGACCTAGCGGACAGGTTTGTCCAGTGGACAAATTTCAAAGCTTGCTTTGAAATTTGTCCGCTACAAACCTGTCATTCCGACATGTCCGCTGGTTAATATACCTAACCAGCGAACAGAAATCTCCTGCATGCGTCGAATGGATTTGACGCATGTGTGGAAGTATTTTACTTCCTGGAGTGGTGATGTGGCGGCGTCAACGTCACCGCCACGTCACCGCGTCCTCAGCCAGAGGGGATTTTCGTCCGATGGTGTGTACACGCCATCGGACCAAAATCCGATGAGACATGTCCGCTGGAAACGGTCCGTCGGACATGTTTGAACGGACATGTCTCATCGTCTGTACGCGGCCTTAGAGGAATTAGTCTTCCATGTGCCAGGCAGCACTAATTCATCAACGTGTAATGGTCAAATGCCCTTACCTGCTGTGAGCCTCCAGCCCCAGGTGCGTATTCTCACAGAAGCCAACCTGCGTGATGATGCCACAAAAGTGATACCACTGAGACCGGGCTTCTTCAGAGCGAGTCTGACTTCAAAAACTTGAACCCCTAGACTTGACCCCTCTTTATTTTTGCTGCCTGCCTATTCCCTTTCCCATAACATTTTCCTCTCCATTTGTTGCTGTCTCCTTGACTCTCCTAATTGTAAATGGGTGGGCAGATTTTTTTTTCTAAGTAATTTTTTATTTTTAAGTTATGTCGTTTTTGGACCTCATGATGGTTTCAGTAAATCCTTGCTAACTAAACCCAGATAGGTTCGCTCATCTCAAGTGTGCAGCAACATGGCACCTGCATATTTAAAGGAGTTGTAAAGGTAAAAATTATTTTCCCTAAATAGCTTCCTTTACTTTAGTGCAGTCCTCCCTCACTTACCTCATCCTTCGATTTTGCTTTTAAATGTCCTTATTTCTTCTGAGAAATCCTAATTTCCTGTTCTTCTGTCTGTAACTACACGCAGTAATGCAAGGCTTTCTCCCTGGTGTGGATAAAGCCTCTTGAGGGGGGAGGGGGCAAGCAGGAGTGTCAGGATGCCCACTAACACACAGCTTCTTTCTCTATCTGTAAAGTATGTAGCGTCCTGACCCTCCTGCTCGCCCCCTCCCCGCTCACGAGGCTTTCTCCACACCAGGGAGAAAGCCTTGCATTACTGTGTGGAGTTACAGACAGAATAACAGGAAGTGAGGATTTTTCAGAAAAAATAAGGACATTTAAAAGCAAAATGGAAGGATAGGTAATTGAAGGAGGACTGCACTAAGGTAAAGGAAGCTATATAGGGGGGGAAAAATACCTTTACAACCCCTTTAATTTGAGGCTAATATTTCATTGTCATCACCAGATAAGAAAATTAGAGGGTTTCGTTTTGTGCTAACGAATGTGATGGTAAGTGAACATAATGTACAAAAAGTGTTCTCAGTAGGCAAAGCGGTGAAAAGTGGTTGGCACCTGGATTTACCCTGTGGAAATAACCATATTTTGCTGAAAGTACCTAAAATTATATTGAATTTGACTTGCCAACTTGCCAATTTGACAACCTCGTATTTATATGTTATTTGCATTATTATTATTTTTTGACATGTTAAGCTAGGCATATGCATCTTTAAAACGTCAACATTTTTAATTTCATATGTAAATGTATCATATGTCAAACAGAGAGAAACTCAAATTTACATCTGCAGCATAAATAAGGCAAATCTGGCTCCACCAACTGTCACTTGACAGGTAGTGATTATATTATTTCCATGAGTGTATACAACTGCCAGCTAAAGATAATTGTTCTGGTTCTTTTTTTTTATTTTGATGCTGAGCTGTGTTTTCTTATTTTGTTTAATAAAGTTAATGGAAATTGCAAACAGACAGCAGGGCTGTGGTTTACATTAAGAAGGTGGCAATTTTATCTTGTTTGACAAATTGTAGAGAATTCATAATGTAAGCATAGATAATAATGTATTAACATGACCAACCCTTATAGTTTCTTACTGGTTACTGTGTATTACACATACAGTATATCACTGCTCTGTGCATTGACTCATGAATTACATTACAATCCATGTTAATAAGTATATAGACACACACATATGCACAACCACAGGCACATATAAATAGTACACTAACTAATTTGTGCGACTTAAATCAGGTACTTATAACTACATTTCAGGTCTGTATAGATGCTGCTGGGTTCAAAAGTCACCACACCACACCAAATTTCTGTACCTAGATCCTCAGATCCACCCAGCTGCCATGGTCATCACTATATTAGGTCTCACTTTTGCATCTTTATTTCTAAACAGGACGCATAGCCTGCTCTCAACAATTTAGAATAGTTCTTGTAGCACAAACTATTTGCAGATGATGGGTTTTAGTATTTTCTTTTTGTTATTTTGCATTAATAATGGAAAGGTCAATGGCCATTACTACAGATTTAATAAATACTTTCTCCATGTCTACAACTTACCACTGCATGAATAGTCACTTTGACATTCATTCTGTTTTATCTTTTATGCTGTAAAATGAACAATTTAGCACAGTGCTCTTTTAAGATGCAGACTCTCAAATTAGGAGTAATTTTGTGCAATGTAGTGAAACCATGAGCTATACTAATGACTTGATTTTAACTCCCAACACATGTACTTTTGTATTATCTTTTCAGTCTACAACTTGAAGGACACTATACTAACAAATAATTAAGATGCAATTTATTATATTTTTTACATTAACAATAAAGAAAACAAATCTAAAGCCTTCTATAGCATACCGTACTTACAATGTATTTTTTTTAATTAATCCAGCATCTAGAGGCATTCACCATTTGTTGCTTTGGTTAAACAGAACAAATGATGTAAAAATGGGGTGCATAAAATTAAAAGAACTACAAAGAGTTGCTAACTTTAGTGAATCCCTCATGCACCACTTCCTTGCTTTGACTGAAGCTGTGATACTGAAAATTAAATAGTGGCCATCAATGCTATTATAATTGCATCATCAGAAAACATTACATTTTTTGTGTTAGCAGGGGCATTGTTCATTGTGACTGATGGATCTATATTTGTAACCTTGCCAAGAGACATGGGTGTCATCTCCACATCGCTTGTGGGGGTCTGTGAGGGGATCTTGCTAGAATCTGGAAGCCCCTTTAACCCCTTCACGTCTAAGGGTAAAACAAATATTATTGCCTAAACACAATTTTTCAACTTTGACACTTGTTAGTAAAACTGTACATATAAACTACGTATGCATCCAGGTAGGTTATTCTTTGTTTGTTTTTTTCAGAACAAATTGGGCTTTCATCAGTAAAACGTAATGAATAACTCCTGATTTATTTATTTTTCAGTAAAACTGGCCCAAAATTGTATTTTTTTTTTAACTTAGCTGTATATTTCTTGTTACTACCACAACTTACCGCCAAAGAACAACTCAACTGCTTCTGACAATTGCAGCTATATCATATATGTGTATGTTATTTGTTGTTTGTAGCAAACAAAAAACAATTCTCCTGCGCTCCAGTGTTTTTTTCCCTCGAAAAGTACTATGGGTTTGTATAGTTCAATTAGAAGATAACTTCCAGAGTCTTGCAGCCCTCCTCAGAATCTTGGGAATTCATAAGACTAAGAAAAAAAGGAAAAGAACGGAGGGCGCACCGACCTAGTGTGATACCGCTAAATGAATTTTATTAAAATGTTAAAATCAATCATTGTACTCACAAATTGGAGTTAAAATCAGGGTTTTAAAGGCAATACAGCAATACAGCAGAAGTCCAACAACATCAGCAGAACACGATAATCGCTTGAATCTCGAGTCGATGTTAGGGCTGACGCGCTTCGGGGGCGTACCCCTTTCCTCAGAGCCTGGTGGTGCACTGCAGACCACCAGGCTCTGAGGAAAGGGGTACGCCCCCGAAATGCATCAGCCCTAACATCGACTCGAGATTCAAACGATTATCGTGTTCTGCTGATGTTGTTGGACTTCTGCTGTATTGCCTTTGAAAGCCTGATTTTAACTCCAATTTGTGAGTACAATGATTGATTTTAACATTTTAATAAAATTCATTTAGCGGTATCACACTAGGTCGGTGCGCACTCCGTTCTTTTCCTTTTTTTTTTTTTATTTGTTGTTTGTACCCATAGTACAAACCAGAAACAATAGTGTGCAGTTTGCTTCTTCTTTGTGCTACCTAGAACTAGAGCTGCACAATTCTAGCCAAAATGAGAATCATGATTTTTTTGCATAGAAGATGGATCATGATTCTCTCACGATTCTAACGACGTAACATTATCTTTCACATTAAAACCCAAAAAATTGGGCTAACTTTAGTGTTTTTTTTTCCCCAAAAATTGCATTTGAAAGACTGCTTGGGAAATACAGTGTGACATAAAATATTGCAGCAATTGCCATTTTATTTCCTAGGGTCTCTGCTAAAATATATATAAGCATATATTGGGCCAGATTCACAGAGCGATTACGCCGGCGTAACAGGAGATGCACGGCGTAAGTCTAAATTTGCGCATGCGTTTCGATGCGCTGCATCCTCAAAACGAGATATGCAAGAAATTTTTTTGTCCGGTGTAATTTCGATAGACAGGCGCATTCGTCCGCGTAAAACTGCGCTAGACACACCATTGATTTGCTATTCAAATATGCTAATGAGGTAGTTACGGGGATCCACAAAAGGACGTTGGTGCAGCGCAGGCTACGCGCTGTGCACAACAGCTGCACGGCCTGTCTAAAATTAGACCATATAAAAGGTGGTATAAAATTAGACAATTCGTCTAAATGTCAGAGAAAGCAACACTGTTAGTGAGGAGCTGAGCAGTGACACGTGTTGCACAACAATCTGTATGCCAACATGCCAGTGGCATCCATGCTCATAGCTATACTACTGACTTTAGATGAGCAAAGAAGGAGGAGGGCATGGAGGAGGGCACAGAGAAGGGCACGGAGGAGGGCACGGGAGAGGATTTTTTTTTTTTTCAAAAAAAAATTCTTTGCTTTAAGAAACATTTTTACAAAAAATATACATACATAAATACATCAATACAATAACATACATACAAATTACAAACACGGGGCCAGATTCTCATATATTTTCGGCGGCGTAGCGTAAGCCATTTACACTACGCCGCCGCTGCGTGCTAGAGCAAGTGCTTTATTCTCAAAGCACTTGCTCCGTAGTTTGCGTTGGCGTCTCGTAAATCGCCAAGCGTAAACCCGCGCAATTCAAATGGGGCGGCTTGTATTTAAATTAAGCGCGCCCCCGCGTCGAACGAACTGCGCATGCGCCGGCCGGGGAAAAAGCCCAGTGCGCATGCTCCAGCTCACGTCGGGAAGCGTCGTTAAAACCGACGTCAAAACGACGTGAGCGTCATTTACGCAAGTCCCTATTCGCGAACGAGTTAGTAAAACGACGTAAGCGACGGAAAAAGCCGACGCTGACCCGACGCCATACTTACAATGGCGTCCGACGGGACACGACGGCATCCGACGGGACCTCGTAAGGTTACTCCACATAGAAGCTGGGGTAACCTTACGCGAACGAAAACGACGTACGCGACGACGGGGCGGCGTAAAAGCGATCGAGAATCGGCGTACTACTTCATTTGCATATGCAAATGAAAAAACAACGTAAAGGCCACCTAGTTGTCATTACACCTACGATCCGAAAGTGTAATGCTTTTACACTTGTCGGATGTAGAAGCGTATCTATGCAAAAGTGATGCTCAGCATCACTCGCATAGATACGAGGACAAAAAAAAGGTGTTACGACGGGGTATCTGAGATACTCCGTCGTAACGCCTCTGAGCATCTGGCCCACGGTCTCACTATCTTTCAATAGCCCTTTAAAACCTTGATGGATATAATAATCTAATCTGATACAAGCCCCTCACTCTTCACTTGATATATCACACACGCATAGACATCTTTGGCATGAGTGATTTTGAGGTGTCTCGCATCTTCAGATTCACCCCTCATGCCATCCTGGAATTAACCACAACCCTGCAGGAGCCCAACACATGACACCACCCATGACACCCATGACAGCTACATATACAATCATAGCCCCATCCCCACAGATTTCGAACAGAACATGTATGGGGACAGCTGGCTGGTTGGTGAGTGACATGGGTGGCAGGCATGACTGTCCCCCCCATGATGCTGAAATCACAAGGGGCACATGCACTACTAACATCCTCCTGTCTTATCCCTTCAGGGTGACTCTGCATATGCACTGGGACCCCATCTCATGACTCCTATACGGAACCCCCCTAACCAAGGCTACCCCGTCTTCTGAGGGAAGAGCAGCCAGGAGCCAGCTCACATTAGGCATCTTTGCACGTTAAACACACACATTAATCATGGCACAATGAGAATGCATGCATGCACACCACTGTGGTCCCTAGCACAGACACATCACATCCTCATCACATTGGATTGGCACAAGCCCACCATGCAGGACTTGTGAGCAGCAACGCCATGCCACGGCTCCAATTATGTCACTGTACATTCATACACCATTAACACGGACCTGGGGATCACTTCTCCACCACAAATGAGGGTGACACCCCTTTTCCGGCAGGAATGTCACCCCCACATTCCCAAATCATACACAAACAGAACCAAAACAAAAAAAAACAGACCAGCAAAAATAAAAAATGCCCAGCAAAAATATAATTTAAACAAAATAACAACAAAGAAAACACATAAAAGACAAAAATCACTCTGCAAAACAGTCCCCAAATATCTCAAAGACACGTCACAAACGAACAAACAAACGCTAATAAACAACAGAACAAAAGCACCTTGCTGTATAGGAAGGGATACAAAGGGATGTACTTTTGCAAAGGAAGTGCGTTTGTGTCTGTCTATTTATGCTGTCTGCGTAGTTCACTAAGTTGCCCGGGTCCACTTCCAATTTCACTGATTGCGCCGTCCCCGAGTTGTGAGCATGCGCACAGAGGTGCTGACTATGGTCTGCTTTATGTGCGCATGCGCGAGCCGGCCGGCCCTTCATTTGCATGGGGTCACGGCTCATTTCAATGTAACATGCCCACGTCCATCCCAATTTGAATTACTCCGCCTTACACCTCTGAAATTACGTTGCACAGGTGCTATTTTCTGCGCAAATCAATCGAGAATATGGTGATTGCGCCGCTACATTGCGGCAGTCTAACGTAAAGGAGGTGCGCTACGCCAGTCAAAAAATGCACCGATGTACGTGAATCTGGCCCATTGATTTTAACTTAAGAAACAAGTGTCAGAAAAATATTTAGGGCCAGATTCAGAAAGAATTAAATTCTCGCAGAGTATCAGAGATACTCTACGCCGCCGTACTTTTCCTGGCTCTAGAAGGAATTCAGAGAGATTTTGTCCCGTAAGGTACGGCGGCGTAGTGTATTTCTCCCGGCGGAATCAAACTACGCGATTAGGGGGTGTGAGGCATTTAAATTAAGCGCGTCCCCGCGGCGATCGAACTGCGCATGCTCCGTTCAGAAATTTCCTGCCGTGCATTGCGCGAAATCACGTCGTTACGTCATTTTTTTTTTGAGTAGCGTCGTTTACGGACATTCCTATTACCGGACGACTTACGCAAAAAATAAAATAAAAATTTGAAAGTCGACGCGGGAACGACGGCCATACTTAACATGGGCCACGTAACGTTAGACCAGCTAATAGCTGGTTTAACTTTACGTAGTGAAAAAATGACGTACGCGATTGCGAACGACGCTCGTAACTTCGTGGATCGACGGAAAAAGCTCATTTGCATACCCCGACGCTGAAAACGACGCGAGCTCCACCCAGCGGCCGCAAAAAGATTGCAGCGTAGATCCGAAGGCGTATGAAGACGTAAGCCTGTCAGATCGAAGCCCAACGCCGCCGTATCATGGTTTGAGGATTCAAACTAGTGATGCGGCGCGCGAAATTTGAAATTACTCCTGTCTAACACCAGTTAGACAGGCGTAATGGCTCTCTGAATCTGGCCCATAGACTTTAAGTGGTTAAACTTCCTGCATTTACACATATAAGTTTGATCTAAAAAAAAAAATTAGTTACAATGTTTCATGTTGTTAAAAACTTGTCAGACTGCCCATATTTTTTCTTTACACACAGAGTAGTTTATCCCTTTGATCTAAGAAGGACACATTAATTACAATGGGGCAGATTCACAGAGAATTAGAATCTCGTAGAGTATCAGAAATACACTACGCCGCCGTTTTTCACCTGGCTCTACGTGGAATCCAGGTAGATTTTGTCCAGTAAACGACGGCGGCGTAGTGTATTTCTCCCGTGGCAATCCATCTGCGCGAGTAGGGGGCGTGAAGCATTTAAAATAGGCGCGTTCCTGCGGCGATCGAACTGCGCATGCTTCGTTCGCAAATTTCCCGCCGTGCATTGCGCGAAAACACGTCGTCACGTCGTAGTAGCGTCGTTTACGTACATTCCTATTCCCGAACGAGTTACGTTAAAAAAAAATATATATTTTCAAATCGACGCGGGAACGACGGCCATACTTTACATGGGTTACGCACTGTTAGACCAGCAAAAAGCTCCTCTAACATTACGTAGCCAAAAAATGACATAGGCGATTGCGAGGGACACTCGTACCTTCGTGGATCGCCGTAAAAACTCATTTGCATATCCCGACGCATGAAAACTATGCAAACTCCTCCCAGCGGCCGCAAAAATATCGCAGTAAATCTTAGTAATCATTCTTTAGAAATACTAATCAGTTTATAAAGTTTACTTTCTTACATCCTACAGTGAGACTGTAGGTGTCTGAATTTTTAAGCTCTGTTTGTAAAATTAGTTTATATAAGATGCAAAAAGTATATTATCAATCAAACCTGAGAAATATTTGTATTATTTTTACACTAAAATCAAATTGGTATTTGTCACAAGAGACTCCATAGGTGTAATTTAGCTGTATTGCATCACCACAGCTCATGATTCCTACCTTGTAAAATTTCCAGATAGCTAGAAAAAATAGACATTCTGTGAAACTGCAAAAAGCAGTTCACATAAGGTCTTAGATGACTCAATTCAACAACACTTTCTTAAATTATTCAGTAATTAAGTGAAAGTTCTTATAAAAAGGTTCACTCAGCCATTATACAGTACATGCAGATTTTCAAACCCAGAGAGAACTGGAAGTTTCAGCAGTTGTTTTTTACAATAGTAGATTTTATTTATTATATGACCCCATCGCTTATTCAATGTCAATCTTTCATTACATTTATAAAACATTTATTTTGTGAGTATTTGCCTCTCTAGGTGTAAAAAAATTGTGAATTTCACCATTGCTGTTGTAATTTATTTCAAATATCTAGTGTCCTGTAAAAAAAAAAAGGAAACAACTGTCAATTGCTAACTATACTTGTAAATTTATTTGAAAAGCCTTTGTGCCATTAAAATAATTAGGGGAATTATTTCAACTGCCTGTGATATTTTGTGGAATGCTTCAAAATAAATTAGATTTCACACCACTAAATACAACATTATTACTCTGGTACGGAATTTTATTACATGCTGAATTTTTTTGTTGGGATTTGAAAAATCTTAAAATAAGTTATTCACATTCTGTGAGTCATGTTAAACTTTACATATGATATCTATTTAGGCTTAATAAAGGCATTGGTATAACTGTGCAGTATATGTCATAGTGGTGTGGACAGGTTTACACCATGTATCTGTAAAAAGCCACTTGTCATATTACAGTGATAAAATGCAATCAGTAAGCAGTCCTGTGCAGAGCTGTTGACAGTTGGATTTCTAACGGCTGATAATAAAACAGATATATCAACTACACACCAACCACTCCTGGATAGTGTGCAGTGTCACGCCAGTTGTCACTAGTTCTGAAAAAAAGTTCAATCCAATTTGCACAGGCTAAACATACTCGATTTTTAGATACTATACATACCTTTAATTTGTATCTCTTGTAAATAATAGTGTGTTAAAACAGATATGTAGTACTTTTCAGGATAGTTGCAACTATTTTTTTTTGTAATATGTTTGCTTTAGTGCTATGATCTCCTTTCAATGCCTACACATACATATTTTATTAACATATAAGTAGGCAAATGTTTACAAATAATAACTATTTTTCATCCTACTAAAAATATGACGTGCATTTTGTTTTTATTTTATATTATTTGTGTACTGAACTATTATGCCAATTTTTTTTTTTTTTTTAACATATTGTCTTTATTTATCATCCATGGTTATTGGATAAAAGAGCATCAATTTATATGCATTAACACACACAAATATGTGTTTGTCTTGTTTTTTACATGCACCCATATGGTGGGTCTTGATGTGATATATTGCACAGCAATCTGCTACTGATTTGCACTGAACATGCATGCTTCTTATAATTATATTGTGGAATAATAAGGCTGGCTCCATCAGTAACATTAAGATGACAGAGTGTAAGGAATCAAAGACACTGGATATTAGCAGGATGCCTTGCAGAACACTGAAGAAAGCAGATTTAATTTACATTAAATTGTACTCTGTGCTGAACAATCTAGCAATGACTTAAATTAAAAGGTCCAGGATGTAATGAACCACTAAATCACTCTGGCGTTTGAGTGAAATAAATCTCTACACAAAGGAAACACACACCTTATTTATACACACATTTTACATTTAATTTTTAATAAACATTCAATATATCATACAGGCATAGGTTGTTATTCAGTTTCAGTGCCTTTGGTTCAAATTTTCATTAGTGTAAAATGGGAGCAGCAGCCATATTAACTGCAAGTAAAATTATGTCATACATTCTATTGATGCTGATCACATCTACACAAATAAATTAACAAGACAAAACTGTAGCCTTTTTGCCATGTACCTTGTAAAATATTAATATACAGTACACATTTTTCCCTCAATAACAACTTTTGAATTGATCTATTAAGTTGTGTTTGAAATTTCCCTCTTATCAAAGTGGGGCTATACAAATCCTGAATAATAATATTAATAATTTAAATTAAATACATTTTAAATACATTTTCATTAAATACACTATTTACAGTAAATACATTGGTTATTTCATTAAGACTAAATGATAATATTTCTATTTTTTATCAATATTTATTGTAATCCTATTATCCTATTATTTCTGTAAGGCCGCGTACACAGGATAGGTTAGCCACAGGGCAACAGTCTGATGGACCTTTTCATCGGTCAAAACCGATCGCGTGTAGGCCCCATCGGTTATTTAACCTTTAATTAATAGATTATTGACAGATAGTAACTTCTCTCAAGGGTCAGATTTCTGCAAAGCCAACACAGCCCATAACCTATGATGACAGGACTGCCATGGTAGCACACAGTCACTCGCACATTATGTTGTCACACATCATGCTGTCAGCAGCACATTTCTGTGTGTACTAAATAGTTTTAGAGTGCTATTCTGCATGCCAGTGCAATCAAATGTTATTGCCAATGGCCCTGCACAGGTTGTACATTTATGTTGCTGAAATAGTGCAATGTGTAATAATAGCACACCCATCTTAAGTTCATAAATGCAGAACCAAACTACTATGCTCAGAGAAATTCTTGGCCATAAATTTAAAGGGCTCACTTTTCTAAACCCAACTACACATTCAAAAGAACTGCGATAGGAGATGGCAATACATACAAAAAAGTAACAGGCACAACATATGGTATACAATGTGGTCAAGAATATAAAACAATATGTACTACAATAAATTAAGACACTATATCCCAAAGAATCCACTATATAAATATTAAATCACCAAAAAGAAATTCAACACATCCATGGTGTGTTTTTTTTTTGGTGACAGTTTTTATGTATATTTAGGGCATGCTTTTGAGAATCACTTTTGAAAATAAACACAAAAAATGCAAATTAGCCAATCCTCTAAGCAAATACAAAAATCATGGAGATAATTTGTTTACAAAGTATGGGCCAGATTCAGGTACATCTGCGCATTATTGGACTGGCGTAGCGCACCGCCTTTACGTTAGACTTGCGCAATTTTGCCGCGTAATCACCCTATTCTCGTAGCTTTTGCGCAGGAAATTGCGCATGCGTAACGTTTTTTTCAGAGGCGTAAGGAGGAGTAATACAAATTGGGAAGGACGTGGGCGTGTTACATTGAAATGAGCCGTGACCCCATGCAAATGAAGGGCCGGCCGGCTCGCGCATGCGCGCTTGAAGCATACCATGTTCTCTCCGCTGTGCGCATGCTCACAACCCGGGAGCAGCGCAATCAGTGAAATTGGAAATGGACTAGGGCAACGTTGTGAACTACGCAAACAGCATAAATAGACACACACAAACGCACTTGCATTGCAAAAGTACATCCCTTTGTCCCTTCCCATTTAACCAAGTGCTTTTGTCCTGTTGTTCGTTGCGGTGTGTTTTGTAGTTGTCAGATTAGTGTTCTGTGTGATCAAGTGTTTGTTAGTAGATTTTTGAAAGTGGTTTTTGATAAGTGTTTGAGAGACTGTTTGTTTGATTGATATATTTGTGTTTGTTTGTTTTCCTGCTGTATTTTTGTTTTGTTTTTTTGTGACTGTTTATTGCTGAGTAGTTTTCTCTCTGTGTGTGTTTTTGCTTGATTGGTTGGGCTTGTTTGTGTGAGTGAATTTTGTGGACTGGGAGTGATTTTTTTGGGAAGTATGACAGAGAGAAAACGAAAGCTGAATTTTACAGTTGTGGAAAAACAAATTCTTGCCCGGGCCATTAGCGAGTATGGGCGTTACCTCCACGGCCCAGAGAGTGCCAACACCACCCCGGCCAGGAGGAGGGAGATTTTGGATAGGATCAGTGAGCAGGTCAATTCGGCGGGGCAGGGGGAGACACGGACCCGGTCTGGGATTGACAAAAAAATCAATGACCTCCGGCGTCTGGTCAAACAGAAGCTGGCCAGAATGCATGCCCATGCCAGGGGCACAAGAGGGGGCCCACCATGCCGTATTAGGCTGACAGCGGAGGAGCGTGCGGTGGCCCTGACCTTTCATCGGCATGAAGTTGAGGGCCTGCCCGGCTTTGACTCAAGTCCGGAGCCCGTGGTAAGTTTTTTTTTTAATATCAGGTGTGTAGCATGTGTGGGGGAGGGGGTGAAAGGGAATATGTGGCAAGTGTGTGGATCCTCCAACCTGTGAATGTTTTGTGTCATCCACAGATGTGCAGGAGGGTGCAGGGCCATCTGGCCTGACCACACCAACCCCAGGACAGCAGCCTAATGAGGCCCCCCCAACAAGGCCGGAGTCCGCGGAGGAGGTTCAAGAGGAGCAGGAGAATCATGAGGAGGAGGAGAATCATGAGGAGGAGGAGTCCATGTCAGGCACTGGACGTTTGGTTTTTGAGGACTCTTCAACTCTGGCTGGCAGCAGGCAGGCCTCCCTAAGGGGGAGCCCCCCCCTCCTCCCCCAACATGGCTCCCCTCACAAGGGCCTCCCCTTCTCCCCGGCCACAAGCATCAGCTGGAGGCAGGATGTCATCCCAGACCACCAGGGGGGTGGCCGATCTCCTGCCCGCCACTCTGAGAAGGGACCAGTTCCTCCAGACCCGCCATCTGGGACAGGTCAGCCAGACATTGGTGCGGATGGAGGAGAGCCTGTCCTCCATCAAGGATACGCTGGGGAACCTGGACTCCCACTCCCAGGCTTTCACAACCTGCCTAAACGAACTGCAGACGACATCAGCAGGCGTTGGGCAGGATGTGAGGGCCCTTACCCTGGCTATCCAGGCCAACACGGCAACACTTGGTGCTGCCCTGGACAGAATAGCCGTGGCTTTGGAGGTTAGGCCACCAGGTGGGCAGAGATCAGGGGCTGCTCCTCCTTCCCCGGTTTTACCCCTCCCCCATGAGTCTCCCCTGAGAAGCCGGGGCCGTGGCTGGGGGCGCCGCAGGCGTGGCTCACGCAAAGGGCAATAATTTGTTTTTCCCCCTTTCTTTTTTTTTTTTGCTGGTGACATTCCTGCCGGAAAAGGGGTGTCACCCTCAATTTTGGTGGAGAAGGGTTCCCCAGGACCAGGGAGAAGTGATCCCCAGGTCCGTGTGAATGGTGTATGAATGTACAGTGACATAATTGGAGCCTTGGCGTGGCGTTGCTGCTCACAAGTCCTGCATGGTGGACTGGTGCCAATCCAATTTGATGTGGATGTGGGGTGTGTGTGCTAGGGACCACAGTGGTGTGCATGCATGCATTCTCATTGTGCCATGATTAATGTGTGTGTTTAACGTGCAAAGATGCCCAATGTGAGTTGTCTCCTGGCTGCTTTTCCCTCAGAAGATGGGGTAGCCTCGGTTAGGGGGGGATTGTCTGGTTCAGGGGTCAGGTCATCACGTAGGCCAATCTGCAGGCCCTTTCTTTCTGCAAAGTTGTGCAGCATGCAACATGCACCGATGATCTGGCACACGAAGTTTGGGGAATACAAGAGGGTACCCCCAGACTTATCCAGGCATCGGAAACGTGACTTCAGGAGGCCAAAGGTGCGCTCCACCACTGCTCGTGTTTGGGCATGTGCTTGATTGTATCTTTCCTCTCCTGGGGTTTGGGGGTTCCGGATAGGAGTCATGAGATGGGGTCCCAGTGGATATGCAGAGTCACCTGTAAGGGAAAAGACAGGAGGATGTTAGTCATGCATGTGCCCCTTGTGATGTGCATCATGGGAGGGGATAGTCATGCCTGCCACCCATGTCACTCACCAACCAGCCAGGTGTCCCCATACACGTTCTGATCGAATTCCATTCGGATGTGGCATTGATTGTATATGTAGCTGTCATGGCTGGACCCTGGGTGTTTGGCACGGACGTGCCATATGAGGCCTTGGGCATCGACTATCACCTGTACATTGATGGAATGCCAATGCTTCCGATTGCGGTACATGTGCTCTGTCTCCTGGGGGGGCTGGAGTGCCACATGTGTGCAATCAATGGCCCCCACAGTGCGTGGGAATCTGGCAATTCTGTAGAAATCTGTCATTGCCTTCAGCCGCAGCTCCTCAGTGGTGGGTTTGATGATTTGGTTGGCCATGCGTCTCAGAATTGCAGGGACAACCTGGTGCACACATCTGCTCATGGAGGATTGTGACATCCCAGCCACCACTCCACTTGTACGCTGAAAAGAGCCACTGGCAAGGACATGGAGTGTTGCCAGTACCTTGACCAGTGGCTGCACTGCATGTGAGCGGTGTGTTGGGCTGGTGATGTCCTCCTGCAGGGTTGTGGTTAATTCCAGGATGGCATGAGGGGTGAATCTGAAGATGCGATACACCTCAGAATCACTCATGCCAAACAGGTCTATGCGGGTGCGGTATATCCTCTCCCGTGCCATCCTCCGTGCCATCCTCCGTGCCCTCATCCTTCTTTGTTCATCTAAAGTCAGTAGTATAGCTATGTGCGACGATGCCCCTGGCATGTTGGCATACAGATTGTTGTGCAACACGTGTGACTGCTGAGCTCCTCACTAACAGTGTTGCTTTATCTAACAAGTAGACTTTTTTTCTCTTTTTAGAGCAGCTTTTATATGCTCTAATTTTAGACAGGACATTTTGCTGTTGCGCACACTGCGTCGCCTGCGCTGCCCCAACGTTGTTTTGTGGATCCCTGTAAGTTCCTCATTAGCATATTTGACTAGCAAATCAATGGTGTGTCTAGCGCACTTTTGCGCGGACGGATGCGCCAGTCTAACGAAATTACGCGGGACAAAAAAAAGTAGATTTTTTGCGTATCTCGTTCTGGGGATGCCGCGCATCGAAACGCGCGCGCACATTTCGACTTACGCACGTGCATCTCCTGTTGCGCAGGCGTAATCGCTCTGTGAATCTGGCCCTATATTTTTCTATATGTCTAAAAATGTCATTTCTTCATTATACTTGTCATTATAACTTAACCCCTTAAGGACCCCCGCATGTACATTTACGTCGGCAGAATGGCACAGGCAGGCACATCAACGTATATATACGTTGCTGCCTTGACGTGGGTCGGGGGTCCGATCGGGACCCCCCCCCCGGTACATGCGGCGGTCCGGTTTGCTGTCCGAGCGATCCAGGATGAGGGAGCGGCTATTCGTTTTTGTCCGCCCCCCTTCGGATCGCTCCCAGCCAATCCGCGCGCTCCCCGCCGTCTGCACAACACTACACTGACACCAGGACACACTTAACCCCTTGCGATCACCCCCCTCCCCCTGTCACAGTGTCACTGAATGCAGGGATCATATATGTACTGATCACTGCATTTAGTATCAGTGTGACAGTCAGTTGGTGTTAGGTTCAGGGTAGCCCCCCCCCTAATAAAGTTTTAACCCCTTGATCACCGCCCTAGTTAACCCTTTCACTCCCTATTGCCAGCGCCACTAAGCGCTGTATTAGTGTCACGATTGCGATTTTTTTTTACTAAAGACATGTGGCTAAATAAATTTTGGCCTAAATGTTTGACTAAAATTTTGTTTATTTGATTTTTCTTAGAACAAAAATGTAAAAATCTATTTTTGTATATAGCGCAAAAAATAAAAATCGCAGAGGTGATCAAATACCACCAAAAGAAAGCTCTATTTGTGGGAAGAAAAGGGTGCACATTTTGTTTGGGAGCCACGTTGCAGGACCGTGCAACTGTCAGTTAAAATGACGCAGTGCCGAATCGCAAAAAGAGGCCTGGTCCTTTACCTGCATTTTGGTCCGGGTCTTAAGTGGTTAAAAAAGGTTTAAAATAGCTGGTGAATTGCATCAATGTACAAACATTACACATATATTTTATTTAGTTGGCAGTTATTTAAAATTTGAATACACTGAAGAGTGTATGTACCACCTGGCCATCCACATGTTATTTTTTTTTGCAATAGATGCCAATCAGTGCCCACAAATGGGCACTGACTAGCAACATGGGCACAACATAGGAAACATTTAAAAAAAGTGCCCCACAAGGCCACTATCAGTGCCACCCCTCAGTGTCCATCCATGCCCATCAGTGCCCACCTATCAGTGCCCATCTGTGCCACCTATCAGTGCCACCCAAAAGTACCCATCAGTGCCATCCATAAGTACCCATCAGTGCCGCCTATGAGTGGCCATCAGTGCCACCTATGAGTGCCCATCAGTGCCGCCTATGAGTGCCCATCAGTGCCACATACCAGCGCTGCCTATCAGTGCCCATCAGTGCCACCCAAAAGTACCCATCAGTGCCGCCTATGAGTGCCCATCAGTGCCACCTATCAGTGCCCATCAGTTCCGCCTATCAGTGCCGCCTATCAGTGACCAACATCAGTGCCCATCAGTGCCACCTTTATCAGTGCCACCTCACTGGTGCCACCTTATCGGTGCCCATCAGTGCCGCCTTATCGGTGCCTATCAGTGCAGCCAAATCAGTGCCTGTAGTTGAAGAAGAAAATGTACTTATATACAAAAAAATAAAAATAAAAAATTATCAACAAACTGCAGAATGATGTTATTATTTGATACAATAACTTATATAAATACAAGTGGTACTCCCATACAACCATAGAATCCCTGATTGAAAGCTTATTCATTAGACTGGGACATCCAATGCGTTTTGAATCTTTGAAAATACTATTTTCATCAGGGATATAGTACCACTCTGTAAAAGAAAACAATCATATTATAGATGTGTTGTTCAAAGCACTTATAATTATATAATTGCCATTTCAAAATAATCATTAAACGTAGCACTTATAATCACATCACAATACCAAACATCCTCTCATATCATAGTGTGGGAGCCAGCCATCCAAATGTGCAAAAGAATCAGGTATGCAAGGAGCGCACACAAGATCGCACCAGCCCCCATGGAATACTGTCATTATAATGATAGAAGGGAATCAATATTAAATTAAAGTATGTCCCTCTGCCTCATCAATATTCTAAAATATAGGGGCCAATACAGCTACCAAAGATATGCCTAACACATTTTTATGGTCCAAAGCAAGGAGCTTCCCTAGTACCCCCTCCATTATGTTTGTTGCAAAACTCTAAATATATAAGAAAAATCAACTTGCTCTAAACAGAAAGGGGGGGGAGTTATTTTAATAACACTTACACCCAGGGATGAAGGGAGAAGAAATGATGGCGTCAAAATATTGCATTTAAGATCCCTCAATCACAGTATGGAATGTTAACCTTTAAACTATTATGAAGGGTCTTTCTTTCCCTGATTTCATTTTTTTAAACATTTAAAAGGTGCAAAAAGACAAGGGAGAACTCACTTGCAAGTGCACTGAGAATCCATGGTGAGTTAGAACAAAGCTGAGGAATCCTCCATTCACATTTATACTGCGATCAGTGCTATAAATATGCACTAATTACTGTATAAATGTGACTGGCAGGGAAGGGGTTCACACTAGGGGGCAAGGAAGGGGTTAAATGTGTACCCTGCATAGTGTTCCTAACTGTGGGGAAGGGGACTGACTGGGGGAGGTGACCGATCTGTGTCCCTATGTACAAGGGACATAGCATCGGTCTCCTCTCTCCCTTACAGGACGTGGGTGTGTGTGTTTACACGTCCCGGCAATTGGGATCCACACTGCGGCCGTACAAAGTCATACGGCCGGCAGCAAGTGGTTAAAATAAATAAATGCACATTTTTTTTGCAGGTAAAAAAAAAGTGCATCTACTATTGTTTATGAGCCTGGGAAACATTGCACCAGCGATCAGTAGATCGCTGATGCCATGCAGGTCTGCAGACTGTCAGTATGAGCTGTCTGCCCTGTGCATCATACAGCCAAGCAGTTTCACACTGATAGGAAGACTCAATGAACTACCACAGAGCTCAACAGCACCATGATAGTTCATTGAGAACTACAAGCCGACAGCCTCAAAGGATGTCGGGACTTGCAGTTTATTCATACACAGATCTCTGTGAATGAATGACATGGCTCTCAGGGCAAAGCCACGCACAGCTGTACTGTTGTCAGAAAGTGACAGCTTGTAAGGGGAACTTCTCCCCATAATGCTAACACAGGGAGAAAGAGAGCAGTGGTGAGTGGCTGCAGCAGTGGGAACATGTTACATGTTCCACCCTAAAAATAGGTGGAATATGTAACATGTTTTCTGAACTTATCCTTTAATTGTAACACATTCTTTTTTCATATGTAACCTGATATGAATACCTTTGCCAATATATCATGATGAAGTTATTTTGCATTCAGAATATTTATAAAGGGATTTTCTTTAACATCAACCTTTCTACTGCAACATAAGCAGTTTTAAAAATTCTAAATATGTTTAAATATATCACCTTTCATGTCCACAAAGGTTTAACCGGTTTGCATAGTGAACTTGACATAAGTCTTCTTCTCCTCAAACCTCTAGAAGACTGTTCATCTTTTAGGCCAGTAATGATTAAAATATTTCTCACCTTTAATACAATATTAAACCTTTTAAATCTAAGAAGCCACATCTAATCTTTTTAAGATTGGGAACTACTATACATTAGTGATTGCCATTTATCTAGCTTAAGTTCCTACTTCACATTCAATCTATGTGATAATTTGAGGAAAGAATAACTGAAAGCTGGACTGGAAGGCAGTCTTCTGTAAATGTAATAGAGTATAGAATAAACTTTATTTATTGTCAATAGTGTTTTGTACATTATTAAATGGTAGTTATTTAAAGTGATTGTAGTTAAAAATAAAAAATAAATAACAAACATGTTATACTTACCTGCTCTGTGTAATGGTTTAGCCTTGAACCTCTTTTTCTGAATTCCTTCTGGAGCTCTAGGCTTCTCCGCCCTGCTACTTGCTATGGGGGCACTCATGCAAGTTCAATGCTGAGCTGGTCTATGTGTGTCATTTACACACATAACATAGCTTAGCCCCACCCCCCCACTGCCTCCTTACTGGATTTGACTGACAGCAGCAGAAGCCAATGGTTCCTACTGCTTTCATCCAAGCCTGTGAATGCAAGGTAAGATGGGGCTACCGACGGGGTAGTAACTCTATACAGGTTTAAAGTCAGTGTGGGGAAAATAGAGAATGGGGGGGGTGAAAAAGAAGGGAAGGCAGGGGAAAGAAAATGGGTAGGGTGAAAAGGGTAAAATGGAAGAAAAGAAAAAAGGAAGACCTGATACAATACAATAAGCTATATTGTAAACATAGGATTCATTAAGGTAAAATAAATAAAAACACTTTAAGTATTATGTGCAATAAACTAGATAAATAAATATATGAGGCATATGTAGAAAAAAAAAACAATGCACAGTTATATAGCAAATAATACCTGTTGATTTTGTGTAAAAAGCGTCTTTAGTTCATTAAACCCAAAAGGGTGCAGACACCTGACATAAAAATTTAACAGGTTGTGGCCATTATACGATCTGACATTAAACAGCAGTTGATCAGTAAAAATAGACCAGACTATTTTTAGACACATATATGCTGAAATATACCTACTTCCACTGGTCTTTGTTTAACCTCTTGCCGACCAACCACCATTGTTATATGGCAGCAGGTTGGCACAGCTGCAAAAACCGCCTTAGGTGTACGTCGGCCGTTTTAAGAGGTATAGGGGGCGCGACACCTAAGCTGCTGTGCGATGCCGTGATGTCCGACCCGCGACCTGCGTTTTCTCTTGAGAGAGACAAAATGGGGATCTGTCAAGGTAAACAGACAAATCCCTGTTCTGTCAGGGAAGTAGAGAGAGAGATCTGCTGGTCCTAGTGATCAGTGACAGCGCTATATCTCTACCACCTCCCTAGGGAACACTAAAACCCTGTGATTGCCCCCCAGTGTTAACCATTTCCCTGCCAATGACATTTATACAGTAATCAGTGGCTATTTAGAGCACTGATCGCTTTATAAATGTCAATGGTCTCAAAAAAGTGTCAAAAGTGTCCGTTCTGTCCGTCGCAATGTCGTAGTCCAGCAAAAAAATGCAGATCACCGGCATGACATAAATATATCCCCTATTTTATAGACTCTATAACTTTAGCACAAACCAATCCATATATGCTGATTGTGATTTTTTTTTACCAAAAATATGTAGAAGAATACACATTGGCCTATGGTAATTAAGGAATAATTTTTCGGGGGACATTTATTAAAGCAATAAGTAAAAAATATTTTTTCAAAATTGTTGCGCAAAAAATAAAAACCACAGAGGGGATCATATACCACCAAAAGAAAGCTCTATTTGTGGGAAAAAAATACATACATTTTGTTTGTATACAATGTTGCATGACTGTGCAATTGTTAGTTAAAGCGATGCAGTCCCATATCACAAAAAATAGCCTGGTCATTAAAGGGGCAAATCCTTACAGGGCTGCAGTGGTTAAAATACAATTCTGCACAATGCAGTTATTATTGTAATCAACAGGATTACCAACAGTGGTTTGATATTTTATTATAAAATCTATTCCTATCTATTTTCTTTAACTGCTTCCCGACCGCCCACCGTCATATTACTGCGGGACGGTGGCGCGGTCTCGCGGGAGCACGTAGCTCTACGTCCTCTACTTTTTGGCCACTAGGGGGCGCGCCTCACGCACGCCCCCGAGTCCCGCGCGCGTGCCCGGCGGGTACGATAGCCGCCGGGCACCCGCGATTGCTCGTTAAAGAGCTGGGAAAGGGAGGTATGTGTGTAAACACATACCTTTCGTTCCTGTCAGCGGGGGAAACGGTGATTTTCTGTTCATACAATGTATGAACAGAAGATCAGTGATTTCCCCTAGTGAGGCCACCCCCCCATACAGTTAGAACACAAATAGGAACACACTTAACCCCTTCCCTGCCCCCTAGTGTTAACCCCTTCACTGCCAATGGCATTTTTATAGTAATCCAATGCATTTTTATAGCATTGATCGTTAAAAAAATGCCAATGGTCCCAAAAATGTGTCAAAAGTGTCCGATGTGTCCGCCATAATATCGCAGTACCGAAAAAAAACCGCTGATCGCCGCCATTACTATTAAAAAAAATATATTATTAAAAATGCCATAAAATTACCCCCTTTTTTGTAAACGCTATAAATTTTGCGCTAACCAATCAATAAATGCTAATTGCGATTTTTTTTTACGAAAAATATGTAGAAGAATACGTATCGGCCTAAACTGAGGAAAAAAAATGTTTTTTTATATCTTTTTTGGGGATATTTATTATAGCAAAATGTAAAAAATATTGCATTTTTTTCAAAATAGTCGCTCTATTTTTGTTTATAGCGCAAAAAATTAAAACCGCAGAGATGATCAAATACCACCAAAAGAAAGCTCTATTTGTGGGAAAAAAAGGACGCCAATTTTGTTTGGGAGCCACGTTGCACGACCGCGCAATTGTCAGTTAAAGCGACACAGTGCCGAATCACAAAAAGTGCTCTGGTCTTTGGACAGCAATATGGTCCGGGGCTAAAGTGGATAAAGCAAAGCTACAGCAGTGCCTATTTGAGGATATTAATACTCTGAAATATATTATGATTAGTTATTCAGGTAACATGCCAAATTCAACAGTGCAGCACAAGTATGATTTATGACCTCATAATCTTTAAGGGTATATTTTATAATTGTGTAGCACTGCAATGCAAACAACTGAGGCAGTATAACGGTGTATTAATGTCTTAAGAGCTGATGTAGGCAATCAAGCATATGGCTGCAATAGTGCAATTGACAATGACCACTACATGATGCCTGCATACATCAGACCGTTTTTGCATAGTAAGTGGAGCTTATACAGCATACACAATTTAAACTGTAGAATGAAAACATTGTACATTTTTTTCAAATCATTTATTTAAGACATTGGGGGTCATTTACTAAAGGCAAAATCACTTTGTACTACAAGTGCAAAGTGCACTTGAAATTGCACTGAAAGTGCACTTGGAAGTGCAGTCACTGTAGATCTGAGGGGGCATGCAAGGAAAATGAAAAACAGAATTTTAGCTTGCAAATGATTGGACAAAAAAATCAGCAGAGCTTCCCCTGAGATCTACAGCAATTGCACTTCCAAGTGCACTTTCAGTGCAATTTCAAGTGCACTTTGCATTTGTAGTGCAAAGTGGATTTGACTTTCATAAATAACCCCCATTGTGCAAATGCAATATATAACTCTATCCGGTGTTGCAAACTGCATGTCTGCACCACATAAGCATTACTTCAACAGGTCATATAAACTAGAAGTCACTTTAAAAACATACAATCCTCCTGAGGTGCAGAGCTTACAAAATGTTGGCATGGCATGACCTTAATGTAGTGAGGACAGTTCTGCTCTGAGCTCCTGTTACCCTGGGCATATTAGAGCTACAGCTGTGAACCTTAGCCTCCCAGTACACACCAGGGCATGCCAGCAAAATGCCACCTGTATTACTAACCACCCAGCAGTGGTGTCTCTTGAGGAGGGGGTACTGGACTCCTTTTTCTCCCCAGCCCCGCCCTTTCTTCCCACTCTGGAGGCAGACCATCCACCCCCTCAAATCTTGGGGATATTGATAGGGACTGGAACCTCCAGGAACATATGCAGGCTCTCCCCACTAAGGTAGCCATACTTATGATTACCACAGTTGAGCATTCCTTTAAACAAGCCATTGAGGAGCTCCATGTGGTGGACACAAAGGCATCATGGGCATGTTTAAACGCCCTACTAAAATCAAAGTGATTAGGGAAACAGAAATATAACATAATATTTGTATCAGGGGTTTTCCAGAGGCAACCCCTGCATCTGACTTAACACATACAGTTCAGAACTTATTTTAAGAGATCCTGAGAAATCCTGCACAAGCTTTAAAGGGGTTGTAAAGGTAAAAAAAAATCCTAAATAGCCTCCTTTACCTTAGTGAAGTCCTCCTTCACTTACCTCACCCTTCAATTTTTCTTTTAAATGCCTTTATTTCTTCTGAGAAATCCTCACTTCCTGTTCTTCTGTCTGTAACTCCACACAGTAACGCAAGGCTTACTCCCTGATGTGGAGTGTCGTGCTCGCCCCCTTCCTTGAGGGGGGGAGGCGGCGAGCAGGAGAGTCATGTAGAGAGCATCTCCTAACTCTCCTGCTCGCCCCCTCACCCCTTAAGGGAGGGGGCGAGCATGACACTCCACACCAGGGAGAAAGCCTTGCATTACTGTGTGGAGTTGCAGACAGAAGAACAGGAAGTGAAGATTTCTCAGAAGAAATAAGGACATTTAAAAGCAAAGTGAAGGAGGACTGCACTAAGGTAAAGGAAGCTATTTAGGATTTTTGTTTTTACCTTTACAACCCCTTTAACTGATATTGACAGGGTTCAAAGAGACTTGCTTCCTGTTCCCCAGGATGCTGACTGGCCCAGGGATGTCATCTGAAAACTACACAAATTCTTGCTTAAAGTGGTAGTTAAGCGTGTGGCACGTTATAAGTCACACAAAGACTTTGACGGCACTAAAGTTTCCCTTTTTCCAGACCTGCCCAGAAGAACCCTCATGCAAAGGCATACGCTCCTCCCCCTGCTGAAGTGTTTACACTCTGTGAATGTAGCTTGTTTCTGGGGGTTCCCTTTCCACCTCATGGCTATGAAGAATCAAAAGTCAGAAGTTATGTGCAACAAAGATCATCTGCCTCAGTTCCTTGACACTCTGGAACTCCCAACTGTCGATTTCCTAGATTGTTGATTGCAAATCACTATTCCTCTACCACAACGTCTCACTCACATAGCTAACAAAGGAGCTAACAGCTCATGGTAAACAACACAGCAAATGCTCTATGAATATCACAGCTCATACCATCCATCCATCGGTGGTCTTCTCATCAGTTTCCACTCTGCACCACTGGGGTGAGCCTGAATCACATCAACACTGGGAAGAGGATCGCTCACTGCATGGATCTAGAAAGGCAAATCAACTTTGCACTACAAGTGCAAACTACAAGTGCAAAGTGCACTTGAAATTGCACTGAAAGTGCACTTGGAAGTGCAGTCACTGTAGATCCGAGGGGGACATGAAAGGAAAAAAAAAAAGCATTTTAGTTTGCACATGATTGGATGATAAAATCAGCAGAGCTTCCCCTCATTTCAGATCTTCCCCTCAGATCTACAGCGACTGCATTTCCAAGTGCACTTTCAGTGCAATTTCAAGTGTACGTTGCACTTGTAGTGCAAAGTAGTTTGCCTTTAGTAAATAACCCCCATAGTGTCCATTTTTTAAACTAAATTCACAAAATAATAAACTATTTAAAAAATGCATCCAAATGCAGTAGTGTATTTACTCTCATGAACAATGGCTGGCTCCTTGTTATTAGTGTATGTCAGTGCAACCAGCCATTGTACAGTACAGTAGTACAGTGTTACTAGACCAGTGAAGCTAGTCACAGTGTCCCCAGTCTGTACCTCACCAGTCCTGGTATCACCAGAAAGGCTCCGTTCACATGCATGGTGCTCTCTGAAAAGTGATTTCTGTTTGGTGTTAATGTGTTTGATCATTGCTTTGGTCGAGATCAAAGACATACAGAGTCATCAGAGCATCCAGCCATTGTACATGATCTCTTAAAATATATATTTAATGTTTTACATACTGTCACCAGAACAGTGTAGTGTCACTATAATGACACTGCACTGCTGTGGCTATTGATCAGAGATACTGACAGCTGCACTGGGATACAATATCATCAGAGTAGCAGGCAGTGGCTCTGATAAATAGCGAGAGCAGTACAGTGTCACCATAGTGACATTGTACTTCTTGGGGGGCACATGTTTTTTTTCCACACATTGAATGCTTCCTATAATGCTGTTCACTATAGGAATGATTTTGTTTCCACTCACAACCAATTACTGTGCGAGGAAATGGCTCAAAGGCTGCAGGCACACAGCCTTTGTTTACATGTGTGTCTGCTGTGATTGATGACCGATCAAATGGTACAGAGACAATCTCATTGGCCTGTACCCTGATATGTAATCCATGTCTGAGGAGTACAGCAATCATAGAGCACACTGCAGCATTCCTTAAAGGGCACGTATTAAGTGTGCGATTGGGAGTACATACAGGTACATCCTCCCACATCAGGGAAGCTCCTGTCTGGCTGTTTATATAAAAGTTTTGTAAATGTTGGTCATATATATTCAAATGTGGTTGGGATGTTGTATATCACAAGTCTTACTCTGATTTCCACTTGTATTGGCGATTATTATTGATTCACTGGAGGAACAAAGAAACACTACAGCCTTTTAAAATTGGTATTACATCCATGACATAAATAATATGCCACAACAATTTGATCTACTTTTGCCGTTCAAAGAAAATCATGCTCAATGAATATTACTTTGTTCTTTGATGTCCTCACACCACTAAGTTCAACTCATTTATTATTTTACTTGTCAGCTAAGTCATCTGTATTTACTGACAGCGACACACGGCGGCGCATGCTCGGTCCTGTCATGAATCACTATTACCCATGGTAATCACACTACCTGAGTTTACACGTCCATAATCAATTCAATGGTTTCCGTGGATTCAATGTACCATCTATAAGGATATTCCAGGAGTTTCATCTACAACTATATCCTGATTTCCGGATATCGTTTGAAGCCTTATTGATCTGATGAGTATATGCTTAGTCAGATCCTTATCTTCCGGTAAGCCTCTTATGTTTCACTACACTGGTGGCGGATCCTCTAAACACTCAACTTGTTATTTTACTGAATCACTACTTGGGGGTGATTGAAAAGTCTTGGATCGACAATATGAACTTTTTTTTCACAAATTTGGACATTTCATTTGTTATAAGGACTATAGTAATTATTAGCCTTTTTCTATTTTTTTTTTTTTTTTTAGCGCTACACTTATTCTTTGTTTGTATGTTTTCAAAATTGATCTATTTTGGAGTGTTGGCTGGTTACATTTGTGACATTTGAACAGCGCGGTGATATATATACCACGGTATATACCCTTTTTTCCTGTCAGCTAAGTACAGTCTGTGTAATTTTTGACATTTACAAAGGCAATGTAGAACAAACTGTACCTGTCACAGATTGTGTTTATTGCCTTTTTTCCTACACTATTTTATTCATTTTCATGAGGCATTAGACATGTATACAATATAAATACATCCACAATTAATATGCAAGTGTCATATATGTACAAATGTCAATCATATAATTTTAACAATTATAGTTATGAAAGGTGCAATTAGTCTTAAGACTGCCTAGAAGTATAGAATTATAGATGATTGGACCAGTTTGCATACTTATTAAATAGCCGCCAGTCTTTCCAAGACCACCCTTAACTGCATTCCTACAATTGAGGTCAGTATGCAAGGCTTAAGATTTTGGGTTGATTGATTTTTCAGCAATCTGCCAAATGTATCAGGACAACATGGATATTTATTTTATCACATTTGCCATAAGGATTGTTTTTTGGGGTGTGATAGGTGTCCTGGGAGCTGCACATCAAGTGGGTGGAGTGAAACTTGTTGGGGCGTGACCTTGTGGGGATTCAGGCTGAGACTGCCATTCACTGTCCCAGGCTTTGACTTGATGTGCAGCTCCCAGGACACCTATCTGTGATACCATTGCCTGGAGCATAGACAAGCTCCCTGTTCTAGAGTGACAATGTGGACTCAGGTACTGTACCTATGGAGGGTCAGCACTGAAAGTTTAGGACATGAACTGTGCAGGGATTACATAACAGTTCCTCCTGTCTCTTCTGTATATTATAGAGGGTGTTCTGTTGTCCATAGAGAGCACTGTGATTATTGTTAAAGCGGAGCTCCAGCTCCACCCCCATTAAAAATTTTAAGTCAGCAGCTACAAATACTACAGCTGCTGACTTTTATTATATAGACACTTACCTGTCCACGGAGCCCACAATGTCGGAACCACAGCCGATCTTCAGATCGTCTATCGGGTGCAGCCACCGCCATTCCTGGTAAGGGAACCTGGCAGTAAGCTTCACAGCTGGTTCTCTACTGCGCTTCCACTAAGCGTGCTGTGCATTCTAATTGGCTCAGCGGCAAAGGAAGGTGGAGGGGGCCAAACTTCCAAAAGACGGCGCTGCGGCATCATCTCCAGAAGTGGGGAATGGTACCTGTCAACAACAGGTACTTGTTCCCCCTGCAAGGTGCCAAATATGGCACCAGAGCGGGGAGGAGACGGATAAGCGGAAGTTCCACTTTGAGTGAAACTCTGCTTTAAGTGATAACAGTGGGACACTAGTAAAGTGCTCAGGAATCTCAGTAGATTTCTGGCAATATCAACAGATACTTTTTTTGTCAAACAGACCACTTTCAGTGTTTTTTTTTTTACAAACCAAAAGGGTGAAAGTAAGAGTTTTACTGTTCACAACTCTGGATCTGAGCTCACCAATAAGTGTAAATCCTATACACTGTATATAGAGTACTATTTAAATAAATGCAGATTTTGTCATGTTAGGGGGCTGTTTAGCTCAAGTGTACCGCTCACCACACAGTCTACACCAGATATGCCGTTTAAGGGCTTGTTGGCCAGCTTTTAATAAAGCAGAATGAGAAAATCCAACAGAACAAATGGTTTACCTCACAGCGGAGTCTACCATTAACAACTCTCTTTAGCAGTGACACTGCCCAGGCCTTGTACTTCAGTCCTCCTGACCATCTAACAAAGCATCCCTGTGTTCATGTACAAACGCTGTACCTCTGTGAGCTCTCCTTCTGGCAGCTCCTTACTGCTCCGGCCCTGTCTGTCCTATCACATCCAAACTTCTGGCTGCTTCTTTGCGACAACTTGGACTACTCAAAGATGTACTTAAAGCTGACCTACAGCTTAGACCTGTGATTGGTAGATAAGCACATTACAGGTATTCTTGCTACAACTTGACCTGTTCCTTTAACTTCTATAGGGTGAAAATGATGTGCCTGTGAAGCAGCTAGAGCAGCCTTAATTACATTTAAAGTTTAAGTAGAGCCAAAACATTGGGCCAGATTCAGATACATCTGCGCATTATTGGACCGGCGTAGCGCACCGCCTTTACGTTAGACTGGCGCGATGTAGCGGCGCAATCACCCTATTCTCGTCGGTTTTACGCAGAAATTTGCGCCTGCGCAACGTTATTTCAGAGGCGCAAGGCGGAGTAATACAAATTGGGAAGGACATGGGCGTGTTACATTGAAATGAGCCGTGACCCCATGCAAATGAAGGGCCGGCCGGCTCGCGCATGCGCGCTTGAAGCAGACCATGGTCAGCACCTCTGTGCGCATGCTCACAACTCGGGAACGGCGCAATCAGTGAAATTGGAAGTGGACTAGGGCAAATTAGTGAACTACGCAAACAGCTTAAATAGACAGAGACAAACACACTTCCTTTGCAAAAGTACATCCCTTTGTATCCCTCCCTATACAGCAAGGTGCTTTTGTTCTGTTGTTTATTAGCGTTTGTTTGTTTGTTTGTTTGTTTGTTTGTTTGTTTGTGACGTGTCTTAGAGAGTGATTTTTGTCTTTTATGTGTTTTCTTTGTTGTTATTTTGTTTAACCACTTTAGCCCCGGGCCTGTTTTTGAGATTCGGTGTTTACGAGACTAAAACATTTTTTTTTGCTAAAAAATTACTTAAAACCCCCAAACATTATATATATTTTTTTCTAACACTCTAGAGAATAAAATAGCAGTCATTGCAATACTTTTTGTTACACCGTATTTGCGCAGGGGTCTTACAAGCGCACTTTTTTTGAAAAAAATTCACTTTTTTAAATTAAAAAATAAGACAACAATAAATTTGGCCCAATTTTTTTACATATTGTGAAAGATAATGTTACGCCGAGTAAAATGATACCCAACATGTCACGCTTAAAAATTGGCATGGCGTCAAACTTTTACCCTTAAAAATCTCGATATGCGATGTTTAAAAAATTCTACAGGTTGCATTTTTTGAGATACAGAGGAGGTCTAGGGCTAGAATTATTGCTCTCGCTCTAACGATCGCGGCAATACCTCACTTGTGTGGTTTGAACACCGTTTTCATATGCGGGCGCTACTCGCGTATGCGTTCACTTCTGCGCGCGAGCTCGTCGTGAAGGGGCGATTTAAATTTTTTATTATTTATTTGTATTTATTTTACCAATTTTTAACACTAAAATAAAAAAAATAAAACAATTATCACTTTTATTCCTATTACAAGGAATGTAAACATCCCTTGTAATAGAAAAAAGCATGACAGGTCCTCTTAAATATGAGATCTGGGGTCAAAAAGACCTCAGATCTCATATTTAGGCTAAAATGCAAAAAAAAATATCAAAAATTTAAAATGTCATTTTTCAAATGACATTTAAAAAAAAATGTCTCTTTAAGACGTTGTTTGGAACTGACGTTTGACGTCACTTCCGCCCAGCAGAGCTACGGGGATGGACGAGGGAAATTTTTTCCCTCACTCGCATCCCCGCTGAACAGACGAGCGCACCCGATCGGTAGCGGCGGAGGGTGCGGGAGCGCAGCGGGAGGGGGGGACGCTCGCCCGCCACCGATAACGGCGATCCCGCCGCGTAGACCGCCATTATCGTTTACCCGACCGCCCACAGAAGAGATGGATATCTCGGTTGTGGCAGCAGCTGCTGCCATTACAGAGATATCCATCTTCAAAGTGCCGACGTATACGTGCGGTGGGCGGTCGGGAAGTAGTTAAATTATATTTTTGCTGGGCATTTTTTATTTTTGCTGGTCAAATTTTTTTTTTTGGTTCTGTTTGTGTATGATTTGTGAATGTGGGGGTGACATTCCTGCCGGAAAAGGGGTGTCACCCTCATTTGTGGTGGAGAAGTGATCCCCAGGTCCGTGTGAATGGTGTATGAATGTACAGTGACATAATTGGAGCCGTGGCATGGCGTTGCTGCTCACAAGTCCTGCATTGTGGGCTTATGCCAATCCAATGTGATGAAGATGTGATGTGTCTGTGCTAGGGACCACAGTGGTGTGCATGCATGCATTCTCATTGTCCCACGACTAATGTGTGTGTTTAACGTGCAAGATGCCTAATGTGAGCTGTCTCCTGACTGCTCTTCCCTCAGAAGACGGGGTCGCTTGGTTAGGGGGGTTCCGTATAGGAGTCATGAGATGGGGTCCCAGTGCATATGCAGAGTCACCCTGAAGGGATAAGACAGGAGGATGTTAGTAGTGCATGTGCCCCTTGTGATTTCAGCATCATGGGGGGGGGCAGTCATGCCTGCCACCCATGTCACTCACCAACCAGCCAGCTGTCCCCATACATGTTCTGTTCGAAATCTGTGGGGATGGGGCTCTGATTGTATATGTAGCTGTCATGGGTGTCATGGGTGGTGTCATGTGTTGGGCTGATGATGTCCTCCTGCAGGGTTGTGGTTAATTCCATGATGGCATATGAGGGGTGAATCTGAAGATGCAAGACACCTCAGAATCACTCATGCCATAGATGTCTATGCGTGTGTAATATATCCTCTCCCGTGAAGAGTGAAGAGTGAGGGGCTTGTATCAGATAAGAATATTGTATTAGATTAGAGTAAATTGTAAAGTTTATATAAGCAAAAAAAAGTTTTGAAAAAAAATAAAAATCCCGTGCCCTCCTCAGTGCCCTCCTCAGTGCCCTCCTCCTTCTTTGCTCATCTAAAGTCAGTAGTATAGCTATGAGCATGGATGCCACTGGCATGTTGGCATACAGTTTGTTGTGCAACTGCTGAGCTCCTCACTAACAGTGTTGCTTTATCTGACATGTAGACGATTTTTCTCTTTTTAGACCATCTTTTATATGGTCTAATTTTAGACAGGACATTTAGCTGTTGCGCACAGCGCGTAGCCTGCGCTGCACCAACGTTCTTTTGTGGATCCCTGTAACTCCCTCATTAGCATATTTGAATAGCAAATCAATGGTGTGTATAGTGCAGTTTTGCGTGGACGGATGCGCCAGTCTAAAGAAATTACGCTGGACAAAAAAAATAGATTTCTTGCGTATCTCGTTTTGGAAACGCACGTGCACAATTAGACTTACGCCGCGCATCTCCTGTAACGCCAGCGTAATCGCTCTGTGAATCTGGCCCATTGTGTTTTGTTTTGGATAGAGTAGGGAAGAGTTAAAACCCAGGGGACAGAGATCACATTAAAAACTTGAGGGTTTAAACTTTCTGTACTCTAGCCAAAACATTTTTTTTTGCACACACTTTAATATGTTATACGTTAAAAAATTGTAAATTAAGGAAAAAAATCATTAAAACATTAACTTTTTAAACACAACTCTCTTTTCTATGGAGAACCTCATTTATAGCATTTTAAAGTAGGACGTCTTCAAAGGCAAATCTTCCACTGCTTATCACAGTGATGTTAAACATAGACTGATATCCATACCTTTTATTAATTTATAACTTAGACCATTAAATTAAATGTCACAGTTATCAATGAAGTGTGCATATGAACCCGTTACTGTAATCATCAGAGTAATTCCCTTAATGGCACTAACTATGAATATTGGTTTTGTCAATAATTAAAAATGATTCAGTATGAATATGTATTGAACAAGAAATGAAATATCAGCCCTAGAATGTATTTTAAAACCAAGAAAATATAGTGTATTTGTTTTATTATTTTTGTTACCATGTCATCCAATGGGTATGATTTATTAAAAGACTATTTTTGTGTTTTTTAATAACTTAGATTTAGAGTAAAGTAATTCTCCTGGACCTGCTTTTAATCTTATAAGAAAATCAGGCAAAGGAAAACAAATTCCTTTCGGAAATTAAACGCCTAAAAGAGATATATTAAAAATACTTTTCTATAAACAAAGTTAAAGCGGAACTTCACTCAAAAGAGGGAGTTCTACTTGTTTTCATCTGGTACCTGGTTTTTACAGATGTGCAGTGGGAAGCCGGTTGTGAAGCCTTAGTTAACCACTTCCTTACTGGGCACATATACCCCTTCCTGACCAGGTGAAATTTCAGCTTGTGGCACTGCATCACTTTAACTGACAATTGCGTGGTCGTGCGACGTGGCTCCTAAACAAAATTGGCGTCCTTTTTTCCCCACAAATAGAGCTTCCTTTTGGTAGTAGTTGATCGCCTCTGCGGTTTTTATTTTTTGCGCTATAAACAAAAATAGAGCGACAATTTTGAAAAAAAAAACTATATTTTTTACTTGTTGCTGTAATAAACAGCCCAATTTAAAAAAAAAAAAAAACTTTTTTTTTTCTCAGTTTAGGCGATACGTATTCTTCTACATATTTTTGGTAAAAAAATAAATAAATCGAAATAAGTTATTGCGCTTACAAAATAGGGGACAGAATTATTATTATTTTTTATTATTAATTTTTTTACTACTAATGGCAGCGATCAGCATTTTTTTTGTGACTGTGACATTATGGCGGAGACATCGGACACTTTTGACACATTTTTGGCGCCATTCACAATTATACAGCGATCAGTGCTATAAATATGCACTAATTACGGTATAAATGTGACTGGCATTGAAGGGGTTAAGACTAGGGGGTGAGGAAGGGGTTAATGTGTACCCTAAATTGTGTTCTAACTGTGGGGGGAGGGGGGGTGACTGGGGGAGGTGACCGATGCTGTGTCCCTATGTACAAGAGACACAGATCGGTCTCCTCTCTCCCCTGACATGACATGGATCTCTGTGTTTACACAGAGATCCACGTCTTGTCCCTGCAGCCGCCGATCCCGAGTGCCTGGCGGACATCACGGCCGCCAGGCACGCGCATCGGCATGTCAGCCATGCGGCGGGCACGCGAGCGCCGCCGCCGGGCGCGCGCGCCACCGACGCGGGTGCTCGCGCACCCCCCAGTAGCCTGGCTAAGAGCAGGCCGTAAAAACACGGCCTGTTAGAGATTCAGGACGTCCCTTCGGCCGTACAAAGTCGTACGGCCGTTGGGAAGTGGTTAAGATGCCAACGCCTAGATCCAAAGCTGCTTGAATATTCAGCTCGGGTGAGGACAGTATTGGATCCCTGGACAGGTAGGTAGTCTTGTATTAAAATTCAGCAGCTACAGTATTTAATTATTATTATTTATTTTTTTGGGGGGAGGGGACTAGAGCTCCTCGTTATCATTAACAGATTACAGTTTTAAGTGCTAATCAGAAATATAGATATCTTATTAAAGTATATGTAAGCCCAATCACTGTTATGTTCTAAATGTTTTAAAGCAAAGGTAGCCCCATACTAAACAGCATTCACGTTTATAAAGTGCTGTGTATCATAAACAATTGACATTATTCAAAATAAAAAAATGTATTCTCACCTTTTTTAAATTTGTTGCATCTCAATGCTACTGATCCTCTTCAGCCTCTTTCTCACTACATGCATATATTTTAGTGAAGGCTACATGGCATTTCTCAGAGGTTTCCTGATGCTGAAAACATAGAACCATACTTGTGTAATGTATATATAAATAGCCACTTGAAGTCTCCATAGAAATCCCATTAGAAATCAATTTTTTTATGAAATCTGCATATTTTAATTTAAACATTTTTTATGACCCCATGCAAATACTTTTAGCTTTCTGTTTAAATTCATAGTTAAACCATAAATAATTTTGAAAATTGTGTATACTCTTCTTTCATAACAAAGTTCACAATTTCTCTCTTGTTTAGTCAATTCTGAGTCAATAGATAATGTCAAGAAGGGGGAAAATTTAAAAGTTGGACACTAAGCTGTGATAAGAAACAGATCCATAAATAGTCACTAGGTACTGTATAAATTAAATATGTTCATACAACAAGAATATCGCCCAGTTCCTCTAAGGTCGCGTACACATGATCAGTACATCCGGTGAGAACGGTCCGAAGGACCGTTTTCATCGGTTAACCGATGAAGCTGACTGATGGTCTGATGTGCCTTCACACCATCTGTTAAAAAAAACGATCGTAAAAAAAACAAAGTTCAATGCTTCCAAGCATGCGTCGACTTGATTCTGAGCATGCGCGGCCTTTTAACCGATGCTTTTGCATACTAACGATCGTTTTTGACCTATCGGCTAGGCGTCCATCGGTCAAATTTTAAAGCAAGTTCTCTTTTTTTTGACCGAAGGATAACTGACCAATGGGGCCCACACACGATCGTAATGGACCAATGAAACGGTCCTTAAGTCCGGTTTAATCGGTTTTGACCGATCGTGTGTACGCGGCCTTAGAGGGCTAGCTGAGATACCAAAAATGACATGGGTTTTATCATGTACTCTTGATTTTCATATAAACTATACAGTGGATCTAATTTAATACATTTTAGATATGTTACGGTTAAGATAAACACACGCATTGTGTAAAGATTCATTCTTAAAGACTGGTCACCAAAAAGACCAGAGTAAATACAAAATGCCTGGAGGTGATGAACTCCGATGGGGTTAGTGATTGATTGCTTTGGGAGCAACATTATGAATTAGCCTTTAGGATAGAATTTTAATCTAACAGTACAGTTCCTGAAGGAGTCTTGTGTTGTGCTTCATTGGTAATGATTGCACAGTAGAAAAACACAAGAGTAACACTGTTCTATCATCCAAACAAAGAATTGAAGACCCTTGTGTGTCCTACAGGCTTGCTTGAAGCAAAGTTGGATTGCAAACCAATCATTTATTTTTCCAAACATCTTTTTCACAAGTTGAAAAATGTTTATCTTACATAAAATCTGCATGACACCATCTTAATTTTGCTAGTCAGTTTTTTCCTCTGAATTCTAGCTTTTATATTTCTTAGTTCAGTTCTTATATTCTGCTAATATATTGGGAGCACTAGTCTCTCTCCTAAAGCAAATATATGGCAACAAAAATTAGGGATTTGTAAATGATTTGCTACAGTAGTAGTTTTGTCTTTAACCTGTGTTCACTTCAAATACCCAATCAGTAAAATATGTGTTTACATATGTTTAAGTTGTTGGCTAGCTGTTATTCACACTTTTTCATTTTCCTAATTACATTGAAACAAAAAATTGTACGAAAGGGAACTGGTAACTTGTTACTGTTGATCAACATGTTCCTTTTTTCAGACCTTTTAAAAAATATCATACACAATTAAAAATTAAACAAATTATAAATCAAATCAAGCATTTTTATGCCCTGATTTTACTTCTACTTTTCCTCTAAACTGGTTGACTTACTTTGAAAATATCTGTAGACAAGATCGCTATGCCATTGTCCTTGTCTGTTGCCTATACCTCCAGCTGCTAGACAAGACTGATTTGAAACCCCCCATGCACACATGCTGATGGGAGCAAGAGCCTGGACATTCTTATGAAGCCATTCATTTAACTGATGTTTGGGCTGCAAACAAATCCTCTGTGCAAAATATCAGTGCCTTAGAGGCTAATTACAAAGTCTTAACCCACTGGTACCCAGTGTCTGCTCGAATCTCTGAATGTGTCCCTAACCATCCTCCAACATACTTTCTAAGTTGAGCTGGCAGCAGGCGGAGTTCGGAGAGTGTTCAATACAAGCTAGGTAAACATCTAGAATTGGGATACAGAATCACAGGAACACAGGATACTGTCATGATCAGGCGTCGGGTTTGAAGACCAGTAGCTATAGCAGTTGCAGGACAGGTATACAGACAGTCATTTCTGGCAGATGACACAGGCTCACCTGAGCTGCGGAGTCTAAGTACTAGCTGGTGTTCACCAGAGCTCCTGACGGTGGAGATGGATTTAGCTGCAAGCTAGTTCCAGGTCACGGTCCTCAGGTTTGCCCCACCAGGGTGTGAGCAAGCCGGGGGCCAGTAGCAGATAAGCGGATAAGGGTTAAACAGCAGCATGGTCAATAAACAAGCCAATAGGTCAATCACGAGTGGTTGCAGGTTGGGATTAGGGAGTAGAGTAGTCAAGGAACAAGCCAAGGGTCAATCATGAGTGGTAGCAAATACAAATGGCAGCAGGGCAGACAAATAGCAAGGCACTGCCTGAGAAGGCACAATAACCTGGCAAAGAGGAAGTGCTGAGACAAGGATTTATAGGAAGTTCATGGGAGGAGCAATGAGTTCAGGGTTCAACAGCAATCAAGACACAAGACAGAGTTGTCCAATGGATAGGATAGGATGTGTCCAATAGATCAGGAATGGAGCTGTCCAGCATCCCAGATAGCTCAATGGATAGCTCAATAGAGTCAATGACAGACACAGAAGAGGTCCCAGGCTAAAGCCCAGGCACTGACACATACAAAGGAGTCTGAAGATAAAGCAGTAATGGTCTAGTTGAAATTGCCCGTTTGGCACCAACATCTGTCACAAGTACAGTATACACATTTGAATTTGTCAGAGCACAAATGGCAAGATGTGTTGGCCTATGCACAGAGCTTCATCCAGAGGAACCGTCTTTTCTATTGGCATGCCCTTTATTACCATTTATTTTAGCAGGTAAAACAATAAACTATGAATGTATTTGTTTGCCTTGCATTTTAAGGTAAACATTTTCAACAGATATAATTATAAGTGTAGTACTTACGCTCTTGTGATTCAGTGGTCATTGGAAACTAGCATAATATATACCACGAGATAACAACATTGAAGGTGGGTATACAAGAGAATTAAGAAAAGAAAAGAAAAAGAGTATGAGAGATGAAATAGCCATGGTATGGTTACTGAAAATATTAAAATACATCTATACCCTGACTGAATAACAACAAGTTTGCTAAATATTTACCCTTTACCCATGTGCTGTTGATGTCACGTTGACTCTTTGCAGCTGTTTCCTGTCTGCATGCATGCATTTGAGTGATTATGACATGAAACATTGTCCCTGTTAGAGTACTGAAGGGTTTTTCATCACTGCCTGGCCCTCTGTCCTCCGTATAATTCAATAGGGAATGGGAAGATATCGACCCAGACAGTAATAAAATCCAAAATGTAACCATTATCATTTTTACTATAACGTTAATATAACATTACTATAATGTTAATGTTTTCCTGCACCAACTCTCTGCCGTTGAAATGTCAACTTTTGTGCTGTATGGACCCTGTCTCAAAACATTTTTCATTGCTGACCAAGTGGCTAAATATTTGAGATTTTCCATAATACATAGGAGTGATATAGACAGAAACCATGTATTTCTACATTTTTTAGTCCCGTGTGTTCCTCTAATAATGTATACAAAATATATTATTCATACACTGTAAATGTGGCTGGTCCTTTTGAACTGTGTAATGGTTTTAATGCTTTTACAGTATTGTACATATGTGTGTGATTTGTTCCCCCTGCAGTATATAATGATTTGATTTTAAGGTCAATATGAAAATCTCTAAGCTTATCTGGTACATGTAAGTTCTTGACAGCTAAAACCTCATATGCATATGCACATATCATATATAATATATGCATATATCATATGCACCCACCACTTCCTTCATAGCAGAACTTCTTATTCAGCATTCACAAAAAAGCGAAGCTTCCTAGTAAACTTTGCTTTAATTGTGCTCATCAGAGCAGGTTTAAGAGGCAGATATCCTTCATAGTGAACTTTGCAGATTTTCTTACTAATATTGAGCCAAATGGATACCCACAGTGCATCAGGAATCTCATTATCACTTTATACTCAGGTGACAAGTCTTACAATGTGTCTCCACAATGACAACTCTGATGCCGCGTATACACGGTCGCTTTTTGCGATGAAAAAAAACGACGTTTTCTGTGAAGTAAAAAACGACGTTTTTGAAACGTCACTTTTCAAAGACAATTTTGCATACACACCATCGTTTTTTCACAAAAAGCGAGGTTACGTTCACCACTCTTTTCCATTGAAGCTCGCTTCATAACTAGCTTCTGGGCATGCGCGGGTTGAAAAACGTCGTTTTGAACGACGTTTTTGCTACACACGGTGACTTTTTGTGAAGCAAAAAACGACGTTTTGAAAAACGACACAAAAAATTCAAGCGTGTTGGAATTTTTTTTTGGTCGTTTTTTTTAAGACAAAAAACGACGTTTTGCCCACACACGATCAATTTAAATGACGTTTTAAAAAACGTCGTTTGTTTTTCATCGCAAAAAACGACCGTGTGTACGCGGCATGAGAGTTGTCAAAAAGCATAGAGGGATGACAATTCAAAGGCGTTTTATTGCAAGTATGCATACCAGATAATAATACTATTATTTGTAGTACTGGTAAGGATGAATATTAGGAACAGCTATAGACTTAGGTGCAAGGTACATAGCTTTGATTTATATTTTAACATTTGTGGCTACAAATATAGTATACTTTTATCTTAGAAAAATATACATAACATACATAACTTACATTTTATGACAACTTTTTGTGATATTCTAGGATATCTTCTCTTAAAGATTAAGGGCCAGATTCAGGTAGAGTTGCGCTGGAGTATTTCGATATGCGCCGCGTAACTGTCAAGATGCGCCGTTGTATCTCCGCGGCCGTACCCACCAACCTAGATGCGCCAGAAAACGGGCCTTTTCCGATCGGCTTAACTTTCCCTCGCCCAAGTATCGTTAGCGCATATTTTCGCTCGTCGCATCCGTCGCGCCTATTGATGTGCCATGCAAATATGCAAATGAGGGAGATTTCCCGATTCGCGAACGGATTAGCACCATACGCTGGCTACATGCGCCGTGCGTATCTCGTCCGTCCGGCGCAAAGTTATTTCTACAAATAGCTGCTTTATCTTTACTCCAGACGGCCACAGGTCAGCAGGAGAGCAGCTACAGCAGCAGCGCTACCGACGAAACTAGCAAGCTGAACAACCACACGTGCAAGGACAACACCTCTGTGTGCCAACATGCCAGGGGCAGTCACGGTCCTAGCACTAGTACTGGGTCCCCCGGTACGGAGGAGGCGGGCACGTGAGAGCATATACCGCACGCGCATGAGCCTCTTTGGCATGGGGATGAGGAGGTGTATCGCCTCTTCAGATTCAGCCCTGATGCAATACTTGAATTAACCACAACCCTGCAGGATGACATCACCAGCAAGACACACCGCTCACAAGCAGTGCAGCCACTGGTGAAGGTACTGGCAACACTTAATTTCCTTGTAGTAGTGGATCATTCCAGCGTACAAGTGGAGTGGTGGCTGGGATGTCACAGTCCTCCATGAGCAGATGTGTGCACCAGGTTGTCCCTGCAATCCTCAGACGCATGTCCAACCAGTTCATCAGACCCACCACTGAGGAGCTGCGGCTGAAGGCAATGACAGATTTCTACAACATTGCAGGATTCCCACGCACTGTGGGGGCCATTGATTGCACACATGAGGCCCTACAGCCCCCCAGTGCCACAGAGCACATATACCGCAATCGGAAGCATTGGCATTCCATCAACGTACAGGTGATAGCCGATGCCCAACGCCTTATATGGCACGTCCGTGCCAAACACCCCGGGTCCAGCCATGACAGCTTCATATACAATCAGAGCCCCATCCCAGCAGAATTCAAGCAGAACATGTATGGGGACAGCTGGCTGGTTGGTGAGTGACATGGGTGGCAGGCATGACTATCCCCTCCCATGATGCACACATCACAAGGGCCACATGCATGACTAACATCCTCCTGTCTTTTCCCTTACAGGTGACTCTGCATATGCACTGGGACCCCATCTCATGACTCCTTTCCGGAACCCCCAAACCAGAGGAGAGAGAAAATACAATGAAGCACACATCAAAACCCGTGCAGTGGTGGAACAAACATTTGGGCTCCTGAAGTCCCATTTCCGCTGCCTGGATAAGTCTGGGGGGGCCCTATTGTATTCCCCTACCTTCGTGTGTCAGATCATCGGTGCATGTTGCATTCAGCACAACTTTGCCATGAGAAAAGGCCTGCAGATTGACATACGTGATGACCTGACCCCCCAACCAGACAGCCCCCCCCCTGCCAGAGGAGACCCATTCAGCTGATGGAAGAGCAGTCAGGAGGGTCCTCGCCGTAGGCATCTTTGGACACTAAACCAAAACATTGATCACACGGACAATGCACGCATGCACACCACTGAGGTCCCTAGATCACACACACCACATCCACATCGCATTGGATTAGCCCAAGTCCAACATGTAGGACTTGGGAGCAGCAACGCCAGCGTCAAGGCCCCAATGATGTCGCTGTCCATTCATACACCTTTCACACGTCATTCATACAGCCGTGGGGATAACTTCTCCACCAAAGCCGAGGGTGACACCCCTAACTGGCAGGAGTGCCACCCCCTCACATTCACACACCATTCACACTGCAACGTGTGCAGTATCAAAAAATAAAATATCTCATATCCTGAGCATAATCACAAATAAAAAAAACTCATAACCTGAGCATTAAGAATAAAATAAAAATCTCATGTCCTGAGCATTAATAATCAAGAAAATAAAAAACTCATGTCCTGAGCATTAATAATCAAGAAAATAAAAATCTCATGTCCTGAGCATTAAAAAAATAAAAATAAAAAAAAAATCATCTGGGATGCCGGGGGCTCCTTCTGGTGGCCCCTCTCTGGCTCCCCAGCTGCCTGGATGGAGTGGGTGGGGGTGGGGGGGCATCTGGAGGTGGCTGATCCCCGGGTGGGCCACTCCTGGCAGGTGTGGCCTGCATGCCCTCCAAGGCCACGGCAATCCGGCCGAGCTACGAGTTGGTCTGGGCCTGCACCCTGAGCTGCTGGGCCTGCATCCTGAGCTGCCGGGTGACCTGGTAATGCTGGGCCCACCGACTCTGCCTCCCCTGGTCCCAGGTGGCAGCAGTGTTTGCCTGGACGGCTGCAGTGAGGTGCCTTATATCACCCTGCACCTCCCCCAGACTGGTCACCACTGCAGCGCAGTTGCAGCTGACATCCTGCACTGCATTGGATATCTGGGCCACGGAGCACAGGTTGTCAGCCACTCTGTCCAGGTGCCCAACTATGTCCCCCATTTGCTGCGTCTGCCTGGCGTGATCCCTTGCCACCTGGTCCTGGACCAGATCAGACACCCCCCTGGTCTTACGGGTGGCCTTCCTGGGGCCAGTAGATGGTTGTCCCCGGGGGGATGGAGTCGCCCTTGAGGGGCTTGCTATGATGGGGGAGGGGATCTGAGAGGGCCCTGCAGAAGAGGAGGACTCCTCCAAAAATAATATTATGTCCTGCTCTGCCACAACAGGCTGCTCCTCAAGGACCTCTGCAGGTGAGGTGTGGGCACTCTCCTCCACCTCGGTCTCTTCACCACCCATGGGCTCGGCCACAGAATGCCGTTGGGGGGATGGGGTGGACTGGCCGCCAACAGATGATGGCCCAGCTCCGTCATCTGTGGATGACACAAAGCAGACACATGTTGGGTGGTCCCACACACTTGGAACATGTACCCCCCCATATGCAACACACCAAAAAGGGGGTAAAAATCACTTACCTGTCCTGGAGCCTTCCTCCATGGAGTCATATCCAGGGACCCCCTCCAACTGCTCCCTGTCCAGGCAGCGGGCGACCACCTCCTCCTCCGTGGTCAGGCTGACCGCACATGGGGGTCCACCACCCGTGCCCCTCTCATGCCTCCTGATGGTGGCCACCTTGCCACGGACCTTGCGCCACAGGTCATTAATTTTTTTTGGATATCGCCAGCAGTCCGGGTGGAGTACCCCAAAACATTCACCCTGCCAGCAATGGTCTCCAGGATGCCCTGCTTCCTCTCGCGGCTGGTCTTCCGACTTTTTTTGCCACGGAGGAACTGATTAAAAGTCTCCATAGCCGAGATGATAACAGACACCTCCTGGGAGTTGAAATTGAGGTTCCTCCTCTCTTTAGGGGGAGCGGAAGCAGCCATCACAGTGCAAAAGTAACTTCCCTGGGGTGGGGGGAAACGGAAATACTTTTGCGCCGGAATGCCGCTTCCGCTGGCGCTTTTATACGCGCAAACGAACACATTGCGCTGACGTTTCCCATGAAGTGGTGCCGACGGAAGTTGTGAGCATGCACACATGGGGCCGAGTGAAGCCTCACTCACTGCGCATGCTCCGTGGATGATGCGCTGAACGTAAGCCTCTGCGCTGGGCTCCGCCCATCATTTACATATGATCACACCCACTTCCACTTGCGTCGGGTTGCGCCAACGCATCTTCGTTACTCCGTCGCAAAGTAACGGCCATGCGCTTGGTGAATGCTGTACTTCACTCGCTAGTTTGCGTCAGCGCAGCGTATATGCGTTGCGCTACGCTGGTGAAAAGATGCTCGCATCTACCTAAATCTGGCCCTAAGTGGTGTTTCAGCAATCATCAAAAAATAAGTACATGGGGATATTATACAAAATGTTACTACCTAACCTATTAAATATAATCCTAACAATAATGATAGTTTTACAAATTAATGATTGAAATATTTCAAATTTATTGTTATTGCATTATCAATTTGTAGATCGTCTCTAAAATTAATACTTAATACACATCAAGTGCACATTCACTGCCTTGTATCATGCTTAAATAATGTAATGAATTTTATTTTTATTACAAAAATATTTAGGTTCAATAAGATTTTATTAAGAACATTTTTGACAGAAAAGAAAGAAAACATAAACTGACCACCCAACATTGGGTGGGGCGATCCTCAGAATATTAACCAGAAACATTACACATCATAAAATCCTGTATGAACAAACTTTGCTACAAAGTAAAAGTATTTGTACAAGCATCCTTGCCATTTGTTACTCTTGGTCTAACATGTACTTCCCCCGACCTGGGCGCCCCTTTGGGAGCCTGCTGTGCCCAAGGTCATGAGAAAGTAAGGAGATAGACTAGTTGTGGCGAGAGAACAACTAGTAGCGAGATAGCAACAAGTCCACACAACTAATACAGTCTATGGCAGGCCAATGAACTTACGTAATACAGAAAAGAGAAGGGAGGATAATCTTGGCCAAACTAATCATGTCTGTGGAAGGCGAAAGAATTACAAAAATATTTAATTGTTATTTATTTGTGTCAGAATTGGCAAGATGGTTATGTGGCTTGTCAATATACTGAGGAGAAGGCCCAAATGATTAGTAGCACCTTCTGACATAGTATATGCCACCAATTAGGGATGAGCTTTATGTTCGGGTTGAACATGAGTTTGACTCGAACATTGGCTGTTTGCCGAATAGTAAACAATTTGGGGTGTTTGCGGCAAATTCGAAAGCCGTGGAGCACCCTTTAAAAGTCTATGGGAGAAATCAAAAGTGCTAAATTTAAAGGCTTTTGTGCAAGGTATTGTCATAAAAAATGTTTGGGGACCTAGGTCCTGCCACAGGGAACATGTATCAATGCAAATATTATTTTTTTTTAAATGTTTTTTTGGGAGCAGTGATTTTAATAATGCTTAAAGTGAAACAATAAAAGTGAAATATTCCTTTAAATTTCATACCTGGGGGTGTCTATAGTATGCCTATAAAGTAGCGCATGTTTACTATGTTTATAACAGTCACTGCACAAAATAATATTTCTAAAGGAAAAAAAGTTATTTAAAACTACTCGCGGCTATAATGAATTGTCGGGTCTCGGCAATACAGATAAAAGTAATTGACAAAAATGACATGGGTTGCACCCCAGTCCATTACCAGGACCTTTGGGTTTGGTATGAATATTAAGGGGTACCCCAAACCAAAAACAAAAAAGAGTGCGGGTCCTCCCAAATTCCATTACCAGGCCCTTCAGGTCTGGTATAGATTTTAAGGGAAACCCTGTGCCAAAATAAAAAAAAAATGTTGTGGGGTTCCCCCAAAAATCCATACCAGACCCTTATCCGATCACGCAACCTGGCAGGCTGCAGAAAAAGAGGGGGGATGGGAGAGGCCCCCCCTCCTGAACTGTACCCAGCCACATGCCCTCAAAATGGGGAGGATGTCCCCATGTTGATGGGGAAAAGGGCCTCATCCCCACAACCATTGCCTGGTGGCTATAAGGGTCTGCAGACGGGGGTCTTATCGGAATCTGGAAACCCCCTTTAACAAAGAGGACCCCAGATACCAGCACCCCCTATATTAATTGGTAATGGGGTACATTGTACTCCTACTGTTTCACCCAAAAAAGTGACAACAAAAAGGTAAGAAAAACATACACAAAGCTTGGAACAACTCCTTTAATAAAAAAAAAATAATAATTCCAGCTCTGCTACGACCCGTACCCGCCACCACAAATGATACAGCCTCCATAGATGGCACCCAAGGGCGGGCCACATGACATGGACAGGTGACTCCGCCCCCTCTGACGCAACAAGGTTTCCGGCGGTTTCTCCGACGGTGACCCCGCCCCCTCTGACATGCCACGGGAAACTCCTGTTGCATTATAGAGTAGTTTTAAATTACTTTTTTTCCTTTAGAAATGTCATTTTGTGCAGGGACTTTTCTAAGCAGGGGAAACATTCGCTACTTTGCAAGCACTCTATAGACACCCCCCAGGTACACAATGTAAAGTAATATTTCACTTTTATTGTTTCACTTTAAGCATTATTAAAATCACTGCTTCCGAAAAAACGTCTGTTTTTAAAACTATTTTTTTTGCATTGATACATATCCCTTGGGGCAGTACCCAGGTCCCCAAACACTTTTTATGACAATAACTTGCATATTTACCTTTAAAATTAGCACTTTTGATTTTTCATGTTCGTGTCCCATAGACTTTAAACGGTGTTCGCATGTTCGAACAAAATTTTTGCTTAGATTTATGAAATGATTTCTCGTGTTAACGCCATTACTGTATTGGAATGGAATCTATTCAGGTTGATCATGGAGTCCTATCGTGATAAATGTATGTTGCATTTACCATTCATTGATATTTTTTCACACTGCGAGGCTTAATAAGACACTCATGTGAACTCTAACATAAGATCCTGCTCTTGTGAGTAGTTACAAGACCGAGAGTATAGGATTCATTGAGTGCTTAGTATTCTTGCAGTGTACATACTTTTCCATATGGTGAGGCAGGACACATCCAATCACTTTATCTACTCATTCAAACCAGTCTGCTGCAGGAAATTAGCACTGTTCACACTTGTTTAGGCTTAATAAAAATCATTTTAGCTAAAGCTCAAAGTTAAGGTCACCATCTGCTGCACAGAAACGCCAATATGAAATGAACAACAACAGAAAAAAAATACCTGAAACTCACAGTAACATCATCCTATGTTTACACAAAATTTATATATATATAGTTAACTGTTTACTATACAAAAATATACTTGGAAAGGCTAAAAGTGTTAAAAAAGGACACAAATAGCTCTCACTAGTAAATAGTATTGTTATTGTATATGTAATATGTATATATATATATATACAGTACAGACCAAAAGTTTGGACACACCTTCTCATTCCAAGAGTTTTCTTTATTTTCATGACTATGAAAATTGTAGAGTCACACTGAAGGCATCAAAACTATGAATTAACACATGTGGAATTATATACATAACAAAAAAGTGTGAAACAACTGAAAATATATGTCATATTATAGGTTCTTCAAAGTAGCCACCTTTTTCAGCAGACACATCTCTAGAACAACTGTTAAGAGGAGATTGTGTGAATCAGGCCTTCATGGTTGAATATCTGCTAGGAAACCACTGCTAAAGAAAGGCAACAAGCAGAGGAGACTCGTTTGGGCTAAAGAACACAAGGAATGGACATTAGACCAGTGGAAATCTGTGCTTTGGTCTGACGAGTCCAAATTTGAGATCTTTGGTTCCAACCACCGTGTCTTTGTGCGACGCAGAAAAGGTGAACGGATGGACTCTACATGCCTGGTTCCCACCGTGAAGCATGGAGGAGGAGGTGTGATGCTGTGGGGGTGCTTTGCTGGTGACACTGTTGGGAATTTATTCAAAATTGAAGGCATACTGAACCAGCATGGCTACCACAGCATCTTGCAGCGGCATGCTATTCTATCCGGTTTGCGTTTAGTTGGACCATCATTTATTTTTCAACAGGACAATGACCCCAAACACACCTCCAGGTATTAGGGCTATTTGACCAAGAAGGAGAGTGATGGGGTGCTGCGCCAGATGACCTGGCCTCCACAGTCACCGGACCTGAACCCAATCAAGATGGTTTGGGATGAGCTGGACCGCAGAGTAAAGGCAAAAGGGCCAACAAGTGCTAAGCATCTTTGGGAACTCCTTCAAGACTGTTGGAAGACCCTACCTCTTGAAGCTCATGAAGAGAATGCCAAGAGTGTGCAAAGCAGTAATCAAAGCAAAAGGTGGCTACTTTGAAGAACCTAGAAAATGACATATTTTCAGTTGTTTGACACTTTTTTGTTATTTATATAATTCCACATGTTTTAATTCATAGTTTTGATGCCTTCAGTGTGAATCTACAATGTTCATAGTCATAGTCATCATAGTCAAGAAAACTCTTGGAATGAGAAGGTGTGTCCAAACTTTTGTATATATATATATATATATATATATATATATATATATATATATATATATATACAGTGGGAAGAAAAAGTATTTGATACACTGCTGATTTTGCTACTTACAAAGGATGTATAGGTCTGTAATTTATATCTTAGGTACTCTTTAACTGTGAGAGACAGAATCTAAAACAAAAATCCAGAAAATCACATTCTATGATTTTTAAATAATGATTTTTAAATAATTAATTTGCATTTTATTGCATGACATAAGTATTTGATCACCTACCAACCAGTAAGAATTCCACAATGGCCAAGACCAGAGAGCTGTGTAAGGACATAAGGGATACAATTGTAGACCTGCATAAGGCTGGGGTGGGATACATTACAATAGGCAAGCACTGGCAGCTTGGTGAGAAGGCAACAACTGTTGGCGCAATTATTAGAAAATGGAAGAAGTTCAAGATGACGGTCACTCTCCCTCAGTCTGGAGCTCCATGCAAGATCTCACCTAGTGGGGCATCAATGATCATGAGGAAGATAAGAGATTTGCCCAGAACTACATGGCAGGACCTGGTCAATGACCTAAAGAGATCTGGGACCACAGTCTCAGAAAGAAGAAAAACCATTAGTAACACACTACGCCGTCACAGATTAAAATCCTGCAGCGCATGCAAGGTCCCCCCTGCTTAAGCCAGCATGCGTGCAAGCCCATCTAAAGTTTGTTAATAACCATCTGGATGATCCAAAGGTAGGAATGGGAAAAGGTCATGTGATCTGATAAGACAAAAATAGAGCGTTTTGGTCTAAACTCCATTGTTTGGAGGAAGAAGAAGGATGAGTACAACCCCAAGAACACCATCCCCACCGTGAAACATGGAGGTGGAAACATCATTCTTTGGGGATGATATTCTGTAAAGGGGACAGGACGACTGTACCGTATTGAGGGGAGGATGGATGGGGCCAAGGAGTGGCTCTGTACGAAGCATCTCAATGTCCCGGAGTGGCCTAGCCAGTCTCCAGACCTGAACCTAATAGAAAATCTTTGGAGGGAGCTAAAAGTCTGTATTGCCCATCGAAAGCCCCAAAACCTGAAGGATATGGGGAAGCTCTGTATGGAGGAGTGGGACAAAATCCCTGCAGTGTGTGCAAACCTGGTCAAGAACTACAGGTAACATATGATCTCTGTAATTGTAAACTACGGTTTCTGTGAAAATATTAAGTTCTGCTTTTCTGATGTATCAAATAGTTATGTCATGCAATAAAATGCAAATTAATTATTTAAAAATCATACATTGTGATTATGATTTTCCCCACCCCCCTGCTTATCCTGCCTTAACTGGCAAAAAATACCTGATGCTTCTAAAGCTCCTAAACAGTGGCCGAATGTATGGAGACATGTATGGAGACATCGGCCGGTTAAAACAAAAACCAGCCAACATTCAGCTCGTCTGTATGCCAGCTTTGGCCGGTTTCTGTCTGACGAGTATGCTGAAAAACCAGTAGCCGACCATCTCCCGATTAGTGCCAATGGTGGAGAGCGCTGATCGGAGTGCTCTGGCGGAGGGGTCGGGCGCCCCCTGTCAGAGCACAACAGCTCTCAGAGAATAACGCTATACTAACCGTCAGTTGTTTCCTTTTTCGTTCAACCTTCTGGGTTGAACAAAAAAAACCTCATAGTGTGTGTCAGGCTTAAGTATGGGAAAACAAGCAATCTTCTCCTCCTTATAGACCATTGTCACATGATAAAAAGATAATATGTCACTACTCACTCTAGGTTCTGGCACCTACTGACATTGGGTATTTTGGTGCCAGCTGTGACAGAGAAAAGAAAGTGGGGGAGTGCTAGAATGGGTGGAATGATTCGTTGGTTATTTAGGGAGGGGGATAGACTGATGGTGTATAAGTTTTAAACTATTGGCATTAAATGATAAAAACAATTCAGTGTGAAAAAAGAGCCTACGAAAAGATAAATAGACTTCAGTAAAAAAATATATTTATATAATAAAGATAATTAGAGGTTTTCTACACTTTGGACCACCAAAAGCCTTCTGCCCAACCTGTATTCAATGTTAAAGAAGAAGTAATTTGCAAATAAAAGAATGCCCTCCTCCTCTCTGACCCTCTGTTTCTCCTCATGACAGCACAATACTCCTTCATGTCTGCGGTTCTTTACTGGCATGGTCAAAGAGCAGCTTGGCCATCATGATTTTTTAAAAAGCTGCTTTGGGAATGCATGTATGCACAAGTAGAATCAATTTGGAGAGTTGAGGAATATCTACAAACACATTGTTCATAGAAACTTTACAGGGGGTAATGCAAAAGATCAAGAATAGATGTGTTCTGCAGCAGTAATAGTGGTCTGCAGTCTATGATAGTTATATTAGTGATAGAGTAGAGTTCATTCAGAAAGGAGATGCATTAAAATCAATGGGCTCTCCAAGTATGCGACAGCCAAGTCCAGGGGGGTTTCTGTACTGATTTCTGCAAAGGTAACCTGGACACACGAAGACGTGAAACTAGACGCCGAGGGTCGCTTTTTATTTTTGAAGGGTAAGATAGGGGAGATGCTAGTTACATTTGCGAACCTCTACGCCCCGAACAAACGTCGGGATAAATTCCTGACAAGACATTTGAAACAGCTGACCCGGTTCGCAGAGGGACAACTTGTGGTGGGTGGCGACTTAAATGCTCCCCTGTCACCAACTGAGGACACCTCCACTGGGCTGTCTTCGACCTCGCGGGCCCATGGGACCATGGTGATTTACCGCGGCGCTTGCGCGGTATGTAGTTAAGCGACTGATTACTCACCTAGCAGCGTGAGACCGGGGATGGACATGTTGACCACTAAATCGTACTGGATGCGGCGGAAGCGGCGGAAGCCCACCCCTGTTTGTGTTGTATTTTGTATTTTTTACCCATGCTGTTATTATTTTGACTGTCCAAATGCTGTGGTTCGTGTGGACCCGTTGCCTGTTTTGAATAAATAAATAATTTTGAAAAAAAATCATTGGGCTCTAGGGCACCTAAATGCACAACTGGGTGTGGGGTGAAATCTAATTTATGGCACCTAGCTTTTTTAAAACTAAAAATGGATGTAAATATATTATTTAGCTAGAACTTTAAAATACTTCACTAGTATTTAGGCATCCACACTGTTAAAAAGGTATTATTATAGGTATTTTGAAATGAGAAATCTTGACATTAAAACATGAAAAAATATACTGCCATCTTTGATCATCCTGGGACTGAGATCTGGGCATTTTACAAGGCCAGGTATAACTTAGGGCTCCATGACTATCTGTGCCTGGTTTGCCCTCTTTGGCGGTAGATCCAAATCAGTCCTGGAAGATGGGAAAATTATTTACAGTTGAAAAACCTATAAATAATTTTGTTAATAGAAAATATTTTACACAGATTTGGTCTAACTTAGAGCATGTTTTACTACAAAAAAAAGAAACTGCTGAACCAATAGATAATGCCCGTGCAGCAAGTGCATTAGATAAAATAGTTACGCCATAAGTAGAAAAGGGGATTTATTTCAGAAAATAGAAAAGCTGAGGTTTGTGCATCGAGGCAGCACAGCATATACACTGCAGCTTAAACTACCAAACAGGTGACAGTTTTTATCTCATGGCAGATGTTTCCATCAGTGTTCTAATTATTTTAATCAGTTCATAAATATGCATTATCTTATTCATATTTTTATTTAAAAAAAAAAGCACATAACATATACATGCAATAAATAAATGTAAAACTGCAATAAACATTGCTCACTATAGAAAACTGCACAATAACAGTCTAACCTGGTTTAAAATTTTGACTTTCTTAAATTATAAAATATTTCAACTTACCAACATGGAATGATACTTTATATGTCTGTGAAGTCCGCATCATGTCTATTGAATTTCTTCAAGCAGATCTGAACTTCAGTGACCCTTGGGAAACTCAAACTTAATTAAAGGTTTGTTCAACTCAGGCACAGCTTGACAATTTGATTTCTATGAGTCTAAACACTGCATATTTTTTTTTCGAAGGACACTTATAATTAATGGAATGATCTGAGAGCTTCTCTGCTATTTTACCTGAATAGTTTTATTTTGAAACACATTCTTTTTACATTTCTTTTTAGCTTTCTTCTTTTCTCATTTGGTTATTTTTTAATATCTAGCAATAGTGATGTGGAATGCTACATTTGATGAGATAGGGGTATGACATAGAGTGTTCCAAAACAAGGTCATAGATTTCTGTATGAGTACTGCATTTCATAATCCAATTTTTATTAATCTAATCTAAAACTATTAATGTGACTAACCTTTTTATAATGTACTTTTCTGCTTGCTAAGAACAGCATTAATTGGTATATTTTCTTTATAACAGGTAAATTAGCACTAATTTGAAACATGGTAAAAATATTTGCTCTATATTTTTCAAAAGGATTATATTTGTTGTATGTAGCTTTACTTATATATGTAACTATATACGGTATGTAGAATCTGAATACCTGTTTAGTGCTGCATGTTTAGGAGAATAATGTTATGCCAAATACTTCTAAAAAACAGGGAAAATGCCAGCTGCCAAATCAATTAAAAATGTAACCAATATACATTGAAAAACACTGAACCTGGTGCAGAAGCTTCAGCCTAAGTTAGACCTAGTGGTGCTCATGTCCTTTTCCAAACAATGGAGCCATGTGATATTGAATATACATGATCTATTGGCTCAAATAGAAAACTATTTCTATCTGGCTTGTAAGCAGAAAAATCTTGGAAGTTGCCTGCTAATCTAAGGCATGTACAAAAGAATGTGCATAGTATAGAAAGGATAAGGGATGCTGTTAGGCTTAGGTTTCTTGAGAGTATTGTTATTCTTTCATGGGCTGGGGATGCATTGAGGATGGCAACCAAATAAAGGCATATAAAATACAAAAATTCCTTAGCATACCTAGAGGTTTACGACAGTCTGAATATTACATTTTATGCATAATCCAAACAAATATTATTAATCAAAATTAAATATTTTAGAAAGGTTTACAAGAAACTGTTTTATACACCTCTAGAGAAACATTTTATAGGTTTGCATTTTTTTGCCAATGGCAGCAACCAATTAGACATGTTTGGTGATCTTGTACAGATGTAAGAGAGCATTAACCAGTACACTTAGGTAGACATAATCAAAATAAAAATAAAATAGAACCTCTTTCTTGTTATTATTGTATATTTAATTAAAATACAGGTTTAACCTTTAGAAATTGTAGCAAAAGCTATATGCTTTATTTGTTTGCATTGCACCAGGTAGATCAACATTAAATTAGTTGGTAAGATTTATGTTTATTTAACAAATTCTGAAGCCAAATGAATGGCAATAATTGAGTCATAAAATCTAGGAACTATTGCTGTAGTTTTGTTATTATATCCTTAATTTACATTTATGATAAACAGCTTTTTTCATATCTACATTCTTTTTTCATATCTACATCATGTTTTTCCACTTAGGTTGACTACCTTTTATTTTAAATTGTATTTGATCATGTGTTGAAAATTGATTTGCTAAGCATTCTACAGATGTCAGACATTAGAACTGTATTAAACCAATCAGCTTCTAACCTCAGATTGTTCAATTATGCTTTGTCAATAAAACCTGGAAGTTGATTGGTTTCTATGCAGAAGTCAGTCTGATTTTGTACTCTCCAACATTTTAGTAAATAAACCCAGGTATGTCTTCTTTTGCCCTTGAATTGTTTTACCAAAGACCAACATAAATATGTACAGTATATGTGGAAACGTATATCATAGGAATATACCTGTTTACTGATCATGTTTTTCAAATGAACCTGTTATTTGCTCAACCCTGCAATTACATACAGCATCATGTAATTATTAGCTGGAAATAAATGATTTTGGGTAATGACTGGAAAACGAGCACACAGAGATACTGTACATTATGAGGAATGGATGTAATCAGTACCGGCAATGTATTTTCACAGCACATGAACAATCTTGTTTTCCTATCAGTTTCAAATCCATTTCAGCTAGTTACCCAAAGTACAATTGTTGTCCGTCATTATGATAGTCATGCTTTTCACACCTGAGTGGAAATGTTCATTTAAAACCATAAAGTCATAGAAAATCTGCAGCCGTTAGTTAAGTGATATTTGAGCCAGTTAACATGATTAATGTGGAGCACTACTAATAACATAAATTCTGTCTGTGCCACCTAGAACATTGAATGTGATTAGTTTTCTTATCTGTAGAGCAACAGAGTATATTGTGAATTACCTGTGGAACTGTGAACAAAATCTTGTATTTGTTTTTTTTTATCTTAGCTAAATTGAACTTTTCCAGTTATAGTGTCTGAAATATGGGAAATTTTAAAAACACTTCTGGTTGTCTTTATGCAATGGATTGCATAGATAAAACTAAAACTCCCTGAGTTCCTGGATATGCCCAGCAAAGATATGTTTCTCTGCTTTCCTCTTCCAGCAACTTGGAGGGGGGGGGAGTAGGCACACCTGATAAGGCAAAGGAAGCTGGGAAGTTCTACAGACAGGTGAGATGCACTCCACTGTCAGAACTATCAATCGGGCAACCGAGCTAAAGCCTAAAAGTAATATTACTCCAGATGGAAGCAGGCATACTACGACCCCTGCAGAAATTACCCAAGTACATCATTGTTTGGGTGATTTGACAAGGATATTGTGGGGCCTAATTTAATCATATGGAATCTCACCAAATCAGGCAGAACTGAGCTTTATCTCCTTACGGGAGGAAGCAGAAAGATTAATTATTCACCTCCCAGCAGAAGAGTCCACATCATCTTCATAAAGCAGAGCATGGGAGAATCAATTCCACAATATTCAATGTAACTGCAATATATAGCAGCAGAGATGCAAAAGGGGGAAAGGGGCACTAGAAGTATGGCCCAGCTGGAGTGATGCTGCAGACTCACCTGCAATTAGCTTCATGGGTGGTGGCTATCTGAAAAAAGTCCAGGCAGTGGTATTTGCATTGAAGCACAGAAAGGAATATTCTTCCAAATGGAGAGGGTGAACACTGCCTTGGAGGCAGCCCAGGAAGCAGGGTCACCATCCCCATACTGAAGCAGTTGAGTTGGGACATTTCTGGTGAGACTATGAAAGCCATACAGAGTAAAAGCTGTTACACTAGACTCATCATTGATCTGGCAGGTTGTACTGTCAAGGGCCTGGCATCTCTTAGGCCCCACACACACTAGCAGACAGATTTGTTCAAATCGGTCGTACAGACCGATTTGAACAAATCTGTCTGCTGGGGACGTATTGGTTTGATCGTGTACACACGATCAAACCAAAATCCCAGCTGGCAGACGGCGCGCTGACGTGGCGGTGACATTGACGCCGCCACGTCACCGCACCAGGAAGTAAAACACTTCCGTACATGCGTCGAAACCATTCGACGCGTGTGCGAGAAGACATGTCTGCTGGTTAGCGTATCAACCAGCAGACATGTCGGGCGGACGGGTTACCAGCCGACAGATTTGAAAGCATGCTTTCAAATCTGTCGGCTGGCCAAATCCGTCTGTTTGCCCATACACGCGATTGAATCTGTCTGCTGGGACGATCTGGCAGACCGTTTCTAGCAGACAGATTTGATCGTGTGTACGCGGCCTTAATGGAGGGCCATAGAAACAGATAACGGTGGTGTCCGCAAAATGTTCATCTGGTTCAAGAGACAAGACATTGTTAATTTGTCTCTTTAATTTGCCAAACAGTGTGTGGTCTATTCGATGTTATAGGGAGGCAGAAATTCCACCTCTAACTTGGCACAAGTCTGCTCCTATAAAAATACTGACTATTGACTTTCTTATACCCCGTCACGTTGAATATGAATACTATCATGTCCCACTCATATCATGGACCACTTTACCAAGTTTGGTAAGAACCCAGTCCACAAATAAACCACCAGGACAGATATGTAGATGGCATTGCAGTACTACTGCCTTCCTTATGGCTGTATGCAAAAGATACATTCAGACCAAAACCCCATTGTTGAAAATTAGTTCTTCCAAGAATGGTGCTAATCACTAGGAATTAGGAAACCATACCCTATACTTCCCATGGTAATGGGTAATGTGGTAATGTGAGATGTTCAATCATACTTTAATAAAACTGCTAAGAGGCTTAGATCAAGGGAAATGAAGGGAATTGCTTTCATTTTTTTACAGGTTACATGTTTAGCGATACAGAGGAGTTTTAGTGCTAAAATTGTTGCTCTCACTCTAATGCACACGGCGATACCTCACATGTTTGTTTTGAACAGCGTTTACAAATGTGGGCAGGACTTATGTGCCCGATGCACAGGAGAACCCAGAGACGCACCAGAGGGCGGTGGGAGCCTGTAAGAACCATCAAGTGGGGGAACTCCCACTATGATCCTTCTTACAGTGCACAGAATCGCCAGCAAAAGAAAAATAATGATATCTAATGATGCCTGTAGCTGCATTCCCACTGAAAGTCAAGGATGTCATATGGCCAACTGCAAGCGGAAAGTGGTTAAAGAGTAGGGAACATCTAATAATACTCAGGGGCTCGCTTTGTGAAAATATCCAAAAGAAAAGAAAAACTTATAAAAAGTAATCACAATATAAAAAATTAAATAGATGGTTTATCAAAACCTTACCCTGAAATCAGGTAAAAATGGCATCCTGCATCCATGTGTACGGGAGAGGGCTAATAAGGGATGGTAAAGTCCTTAAAAAGAAGAGTTTAATGGGCTCCTCAAAAGAGGCCACCCAACTCCCCAAGATAAAATAGCCACTGCCCAATTAGTAATGCCCAGAAGGTATGGACATGCTCCTCGCTGCTCATTCACAATGAAATGCTTCCATATAAGAGCAAAAAAGAGAGATTTTTTTCAGATATAGTGGGTATTTCCCTTTTCAGCTCTTGCAGCCTGTGTCCTCATTCATATCCATCCTAAGTCCTAATGCCACCCCTTGGTTTCAGTGCTGTTGTGCTGACATTTATTGCGTTTTGATCAGTCTCCTGGTTGCGTTCTAATCTGGAGTGCATGTGGGAGGAGTCCTTTGTGCCATTTTCATTTTGCTGCATTGGTGGATTGGAATCAAGTGCAATCCGGATATGGCGTGGTGGTGTCATGTCACTTCTGGTTCCGCTGCTGGAAGCTCCAGCTCCAGCTTCAATCTGCGCAGGCATGTGTCCATAATAACAGCTTTCACATATGGAAGCATGCCATTGTGAATGAGCGGGGAGGAGCCTGAAATGTACTGTTTTCAATTTTTAGTGTCTTTATTGCATTGCAAGGATATTAGAATATCTACGAGGCCTGAGGAATAGGAGGTTTCCCGCAAAATGCGTCAACCATTTCACAGCGACCTCTTTGACACCCCATCTGAGTTTCAGCTGTTAATAAATTTATGACCTGAAATATGTATTTTTACATGGTTTTAATGTATATTAATATAATTTTAAGATTATTCTTTTAAACTGAGTTACTATTGGAGGCATATTTATAGTCCCATTATTTAGCTTTTTGTGCTTTGGATATATATGCCGGGATGATGCCCCCTTTGGTAAGAAGTCTTATATGAAGATTAGGGATGAGCCAAATACCCCCCAGTTCGGTTCGCAGGAGAACATGCGAACAGGCAAAAAATTTGTTTGAACACACAAACACCATTAAAGTCTATGGGACACGAATGTGAAAAATCAAAAGTGCTAATTTTAAAGGTTAATATGCAAGTTATTGTCATAAAAAAGTGTTTGGGGACCTGGGTCCTGCCCCAGGGGACATGTATCAATGCAAAAAAGTTTTTAAAAATGGCAATTTTTTCGGAAGCAGTGATTTTAATAATAATAAAAAGTGAGACAATAAAAGTGAAATATTCCTTTACATTTCGTACCTGGGGATGTCTATAGTATGCCTATAAAGTGGCACATTTTTCCCTTGTTTAGAACAGTCCCAGTACAAAATGACATTTCTAAAGTGCTAGAGCATCTTCTTACAAAAATTGAGATACCCAGCGTACCCTGATGTCTCATTGGAAGGGTGGTGATGAACCTGTGGTTTGGAAGCTGAAGTAAGGTAAGTATATTTACTCACCTTTTACCCTCAAAAAGCTTGTTTTTTCTATTTTATTACATAATTTCAACATTGGGGGTTAGGGACGTGAAAAAAGTGGACTATGCTTGGGGATTTAAGGTCCACCTTAAGGATGAATTACTCTACAGTATATGCAGCTAGAGAGTTCAATGAGAGCTTGGAACTCCTCTGGCCACAGATTTACTTTAACCTTTGTTCACTTCATTACTTCAATTACGTGAAAGCTTAATCTTGTTTTTGTTTTCCCTTGCAAATCATTTACAGTGTTTAACCACTTGCTTACTGTGCACTTACACCCCCCTCCTGCCCAGGTGAAATTTCAGCTTCCGGCACTGCGTCGCTTTAACTGACAATTGCGCGGTCGTGCCACGTGGCTCCCAAACAAAATTTACGTCCTTTTTTCCCCACAAGTAGAGCTTTCTTTTGGTGGTATTTGATCGCCTGTGCGATTTTTATTTTTTGCGCTATAAACAAAAAAGAGCGACAATTTTGAAGAAAAATACAATATTTTTTACTTGTTGCTATAATAAATATCCCAATTAAAAAAAAAAACACATTTTTTTTTCTCAGTTTAGGGCGATACGTATTCTTCTACATATTTTTGGTAAAAAAAAAAAAAAATCGCAATAAGCGACTGGTTTGCGCAAAAGTTATAGCGCTTACAAAATAGGGGAGAGAATTATTATTTTTTATTATTTTTTTTTTACTAGAAATGGCGGCGATCTGCGATTTTTATTGTTACTGCGACGTTATGGCGGACACATCGGACACTTTTGACACATTTTTGGCGCCATTCACATTTATACTGCGATCAGTGTTATAAATATGCACTAATTACAGTATAAATGTGACTGGCATTGAAGGGGTTAACACTAGGGGGTGAGGAAGGGGTTAAATGTGTATGCTAGGTGTGTTCTAACTGTAGGGGGAGGGGGGGGTGACTGGGGGGGTGACCGATCTGTGTCCCTATGTAGGAAGGAACACAGATCGGGCTCCTCCCTTCCAGAGACAGGACATTGTCTCTGTGTGAGCCGGCAATGAGAGATGATCTATGAGAGATCATCTCTCATTCGCCCACAGATCGCATTGCAAACGGCCGCTCTGATTGGCCGTTTGCCGCGATCTGTGATTGGCCGTGTCCAAGGGACACGGACAACACAGGGCTTCCCCGCAGCGCGCTATACAGCGCGCGCTGGGAACGCCAGAAAGACATGCCGTCAAATGACGGCATGTTGGATATTGAGGCCCGCGCTGTTGCCGTCATCCGACGGTAGCGCGGGCCTCAAGTGGTTAATAGCTTTATAATATTAACTAATCTTAGCTTAACATTCAAACTTACATTTTCTACTCCTTTAGTGAATCAACCTGACAATCTCAAGCTGTCCTGTAAGTTTACAAAAAAGAGAAATTGCGCATACCCTACAAAATAAATCCAAGCTACGTCTCAAAGTGTTATACAACACAGATACATAAATTACAAAAAAGGAGTCGCGCTAAATAACAGACAAAAATGCATTGAGTCTCTTTGCATAAAAAACGCTAGCAAATAAGCAGTAGTATGTAAATAGGCAAGTATGGAGCTTGAATGCAAAAGTGAAGAAAGTCCCAAGTGAAGATGGATCCACACATGGTGTAGCTGATGACTAACAAGGACCTCCACCAACACAGAACACACTGTCCCTTACCAGAGCCTATGATCTCATAGAGATCAAACACAGCATTTATGAATCAACCTCCACCTTCCGCAATAGGAATACGATAACAGCGTCCGTCAGATGTGGGTAATATCAGACTTCTCACATCAGCATCAATGGCAATGATCCGGAACATAAATATCAGAGAACTCACATAGCGTAAAACTGTGCGGTATTTTTAATAGTAAAAATATTGTATGCACTTACATCAATCACAAGAAAGAGGGGCATGTATAAAATCAGCCGGCCGGTTTGTAGGAGCGTACACCCAGAGGACTTCCGGGCTCTCACTCGTGAACGCGGTGAAGTCCTATCGAGAAGAAACGTCGGGAGGCGGCAATCCGACGTCACCGCGTTCACGAGTGAGAGCCCGGAAGTCCTCTGGGTGTACGCTCCTACAAGCCGGCCGGCTGATTTTATACATGCCCCTCTTTCTTGTGATTGATGTAAGTGCATACAATCTTTTTACTATTAAAAATACCGCACAGTTTTACGCTATGTGAGTTCTCTGATTTTTATGTTCCGGATCATTGCCATTGATGCTGATGTGAGAAGTCTGATATTACCCACATCTGACGGACGCTGTTACCGTATTCCTATTGCGGAAGGTGGAGGTTGATTCATATATGCTGTGTTTGATCTCTATGAGATCATAGGCTCTGGTAAGGGACAGTGTGTTCTGTGTTGGTGTAGGTCCTTGTTAGTCATCAGCTACACCATGTGTGGATCCATCTTCACTTGGGACTCTCTTCACTTTTGCATTCAAGCTCCATACTTGCCTATTTACATACTACTGATTATTTGCTAGCGTTTTTTATTCAAATGGACTCAATGCATTTTTATCTGTTATTTAGCGCGACTCCTTTTTTGTAATTTATGTCCTGTAAGTTTCCCATTACTATAATGGTCTTTTCCTTACATTTTCTTCTCAAAATCACTATTTCATTTCATAGTTGTTACTTTGAAAAGTGAATACAGTTTACCATTAAGCAATTGTTTTCTAAATATGTATAGCTATAACCTGTGCTTTAGGCAAGTTTTAGGTGGTTACGGCATTAGGAAATATAACAGCTGCAGTATTGATTTCGATAGCTCAGTAACCATTTGCATTGTCATCAAAAAACAAATGCCATAATGCATTTAAAGTGAATCTAATATGTATTTTTGTACTTAGTGCAATGTAGTTTCAGAAGATGAAAGCATAATAAGATAAATATTCATACAGGGCTTGTGCAGAATACTAAAAATATGATATTATATTTCCTTGTCAGCTACATTACATTGCTGGTAAATCAAAAGATCAATTGCAGATAATTAGACATGGTTCTCAGAAAATTGCTTAACCCATTAACCTTCTGTAATTTCAGTAAGAATTTGTGATAACAAAATCTATTATTATTATTTTTTTTTTTTTAAAGTAGCATTCAAAAAAAGGTTTGAATAAGAAAACTGTGTTGATTTTGTTTGAGAGTTGTAAAAAAAATGTAATAAACACTGTAAAAATAGAAGAAAGCACTGGTGGATATTTTAAAATAGTTTTTTTTTGGACCTAGTGCATAGCTGACAAAATACCAAATGCTGGTTTCTTGTAAAACAGACATGACCAGATATGTATGACTCTGCACAGAGATCACCAGGCTCAACAATGATTGAAAGTCAGTGGTGAAGCTAGACATTCTTTCACCCAGGGCAAATACTCCCCCCCCCTCCGAAAAGCAGCAGAGCAGAGGTTGGTGTCAGTAGGGCAGTGGACACTGTCAGTAGTTTTTAATTTGTATTATTTTATTACTTTGTACAAGACATGGATTTTTTTTTACTGAAATATGACAGAAACTCCTATTATAATCTAACAGAGGAAGAGGGGGTGGAGCGAGAGAGGGGGAGGAGGAGTTATATGAATAGGAGGGAAAGAGAGGGATAGGTAAGTAGGAGAGAGATGAATAAAGAGGAGAAAGAGGAGGGGGAAGAGGTGAAGGGAGAGGAAGGGAGGTGAGAAAGGGGTTGTGAAAGAGAGAGAGGAGTGAGAAGGGGGAGTAGGAGAGATGGGGTGATGGGGTTAGAGAGAGGGGTGAGAGAGAGAGAGAGAGAGAGAGTGAGGGGGCATAGGGGAGGTGAAAGATAAAGACAGGGGGCGAGAGAGGGGAATGTGTGAGAGAGATGGAGGTGAGAAAGAGGGTGAGGGAGAGCATATAAGAGAGAGCGAGAGGGTGTTGAGAGAGGAAGGGGGGCAAGAGATATAGAGAGGGGGTGAGAGAGGGGAGGGAGAGGATGTAAGAGAGAGGGAGGGAGAGAGGGTGAGGAAGAGGAAGTAAGAGAGTGGTGAGAGAATGGGGTGAAAGGGGGAGGGGGAGGAGTGAGGAGAGAGGGGGCTGGGAGAGAGGAGTAAGAGCGAGAGGGGGGATATAAAGGGGGTGGGGAGAGAGGGAGTTTGAGAGATGGGGGTGGGGGAGAGAGAAGGAGGAACGGGTGAGAGGGAGAGGGGGAGGAGAGAGGGGGCACATAGAGAGGAGAGGACTCCCCTATCCCCCCATACTACACCAGGGGACCACCCCATTTCCCCAAAAAATTACAGCTTTTTGATAACTGATACCTGTAATGTACCTTGATCCTGGATGCTATCAGCAGGGTTATCCAATTACTGCATTATACATGATATAGGAGTCAAAACTTTGACTTTGAAAAAGCGCTTGGAAGCGCGAAACGCGTTGTCAAGGCTGCTCAACTACCCCCCCATTGATGCCCATCTTCATGGGAGTTTTTACCCATTTTTAAACTCTCAAAGATCAACAACATTATATTTGCTTACCCACCAGCAGTCATCCATTACTTACATTGGGAACGTGCAGCTTTACGGATTGACCACCAGAGGGCACCCATGTCCTTGTTCTTTTTGTGCTGAATGTAGAACGGCGTCTCAGACGTGTGACGCCATTACGATCGGACGGAACGAGTGCACGTCTCTCTGGATTCCACCACGCTGTGTCCCCGGCTGTCAGATCTGTCGGATGGTTCGATCCTTCCTGCTCCGCGGTGATTGTTCCAGCTATGTGGATCGCTTGATGTCAGACACTCTGTGAAGGTCTGACGGCCACCTTCTTACCATCGCTATCCCACCATCTGCCTTAAGGTATTGCCGGCATTCCCTCTACTTGAGGGCAAATGTTCTGAACCCGGGAGTTTAACCCCTTGTACTGCTAATGACTGCCAGGGAATTATTTTTATCTTATCAGCTATATGGTTGTATACATCTTTGTACAGGATATTCTGAAAAGGACTTCCATACATGTTTATGTTGGTCTTAATTAAATGGAATTGTTTTTCCACTATATATATTTTTTTGACATTTCTCCTTATTTCCAATAATATTGGTCTCTCATTATTTGTGGATACTCATGAGCACGGATTCTTTTGGTATATTTGCAATGGTGGGCACAGTGAGGCTGCAATGGTGGGCACAGTGAGGCTGCAATGGGCCCAGCGAGGGTGCAATGGTGGGCACAGTGTGGCTACATTGGTGGGCACAGTGAGGCTGCAATGGTGGGCACAGTGAGGCTACAGTGGTGGGCACAGCGAAGCTGCACTGGTGGGCACAGTGAGGCTGCAATGGTGGGCACAGTGTGGATTAAGTGGTGGGCACAGTGTGGCTGCAATGGTGGGCACAGTGAGGCTGCAATGGTGGGCACAGTGAGGCTGCAATGGGCCTGGCGAGGGTGCAATGGTGGGCACAGTGTGGCTACAATGGTGAGCACAGTGAGGCTGCAATGGTGAGCACAGTGAGGCTGTAATGAGCACAGGGAGGCTGCCGTGGTGGGCACAGTGAGGCTGAAGTGGTGGGCACAGTGAGGCTGAAATGGGCACCCTATGGCTGCAATTAGCACAGTGTGCCTGCAATGGTGGGCACAGTGAGGCTGTAATGGACACAGTGAGGCTGCAATGGTGGGCACAGTGAGGCTGAAGTAGTGGGCACAGTGTATCTGCAATGATGGGCACAATGATGCTGTAATAGTGGGCACAGTGTGGCTGCAATGGTGGGCCCAGTTATGCTGCAATGGTGAGCACAGTATGGTTACAATGGTGGGCACAGTATGGCTGCAATGGCGGCCACAGTATGGCTGCAATGGTGGGCACAATATGGCTGAAATGGGGGGGGGTCATATTACGGGTGAAATGTGGGGCACAGTGAGGCTGCAATGGTGGGCACAGGTGAGTCTCCATTGATGAGCACAGGTGAGGCTGTGCTGAGGGACACTAATAAAGTTTCTGTTAATATTTATTTTTGTAACTTAATTCTGCATAAAAAATTCCAGTGCCATTTTATGAGATCATTTATAAGGAAATTAGGGGCGGGCAGGGTCGCAGTTTGGTGAGGCAACTGGTGGCAAATAACCCTTGAGATTTGGCTAATAACTCAGGACTTGAAATTTTGAGCCCTGGGTGAAGGTGAATAGTAATAGTTGGGCCTCATTTAGCAATTTCCTAGCAATGTTCTGGGAGTTTTCAGGTCAGGCCTCATAAGGTACACAAATGGCCTACACCTATAGCAAGGTATTATTACATTTTGGTCAAAGATGCCCAGCTTGTTTTCAGCTGCAGACATCCTTTATTTTTGATAAAGGTGAATTAACCCTTTAAAATATTACTGATTTATTATAAAGCAGGTTGATTATTAGCAAGCAGGTTGTATAACTATATCTTATTATAATGTTTTATTATATTGTCAAATTACTGCACTTAGACTTTTATTTTCCTGAATAAGCTAATTAATTTATTGTAGAGAAAATAGTAGCTAGCTTTGCATCAAAATGCTTAGCCTAATGTAACAACATTTTTCAGGGCATATTTATTGCACTCTGTGTATTTCAATTCCAAAAATAGAATTAGCCCATTGAGAAACTCAAAATCAATGTATAACTCATTCAGTATTAATTGGTTACATTAATTAAACATGTAAAATGAAATTCCCAGAACCATGGATAAAAGCCAAACTGTGCATTGTTTTGAGTACAGTTGCAGGTAGTAAATCATCCAATTTCAGAAATGTCAGTAAAGCCTCTCAGTGGAACAGGCCACTTTCTGTGCCTGTGTAATGAATATGGCATTCATCAACTTGCTAAGCATAAATAATAAGATTGTATATTGTGTTATTTTTATATATACTATAGTAATAAATGTATAAAATAAATGCAGATAAAGCACACTATTTAAAATAAACAACAAAATAAACCTGAACTACTCAAACTTTTTTTTTTCAGAAATGATTGTAGAGAAAGTTAAAACAAATGTATTTGATCAAAAACTCAACACACTAATTGATAGCAGTTGAATTTTTTAAAAAAACCTACAAACTAACAAAGGAAATTACTTCAATACCAATTTAAAACAGATGCATTGGCAGAGAGATATTCATTTCATCTGTATACTCCTGTTTTTCAAAGCAATACTCTTGATCATTTAATTAATATGAACGTTTTTTAGGCCGTGCAAAGGGCATTGCAGAATTGCAAAGTGCAGTCATTCAAACTAACCAACCAGCTTTCAGTTTATAGTGGGTGATTGCTAAAAGATGTTGTTTTTTCATCTGTTAACCACTTAAGGACCAGACCAATATGCTGCTAAATGACCCAAGGGGTTTTTACAATTCGGCACTGCGTAGCTTTAACAGACAATCGCGCGGTCGTGCGACGTGGCTCCCAAACAAAATTTGCGCCCTTATCTTTCCACAAATAGAGCTTTCTTTTGGTGGTACTTGATCGCCTCTGCGATTTTTATTTTTTGCGCTATATACAAAAATAGAGCGGCATTTTTGAAATAAATCAATATTTTTTACTTTTTGTTATAAGAAAAATCAAATAAACTAAATTTTAGTCAAACATTTAGGCCAAAAATTATTTAGCCACATGTCTTTAGTAAAAAAAAAATCGCAATAAAAAAAAAAAATAGCTACCTAGAGGGAACAGCGACACTAATACAGCGATCAGAAAAATGATCGGTTAGTGACACTGGCAATAGGGAGGGAAAGGATTAACTAGGGCGGTTATCAAGGGGTTAAAACTTTATTAGGGGTGGGTACGGGGGCTACCATGGACCTAACACTAACTTCCTGTCACACTGACACTAAATGCAGTGAACGGTACATATATGATCACTGCATTCAGTGACACTGTGACAGGGGGGTGGTCACAAGGGGTTAATGTGCCTGCGTGTACTGGTGTCAGTGTAGTGTTGTGCAGACTCACTGTGTGATGTGATCTCTCCTCAGCGGCGGTTGAAAAAAACGCAGAGAGCAAAAATCACATCACTTCCCCCTTCCTGTGTTTACACAGGAGGAGGAAGTGCACTGCACGGGGAGCGCGCGCATTGGCTGGGAGCGATCCGGAGGGGGCGGACAAAAACAAACAGCCGCCCCCTCAGCACGGATCGCTCCATGTACCGGGGGGGTCCCGATTGGACCCCAGACCCACGTCAAGGCAGCCACATACAGGTACGTTGATGTGCCTGTCCGTGCCATTCTGCCAACGTAAATGTACATGCAGCGGTCTTTAAGTAGTTAAATAAGTGGGTAATTGTCCCCAATTAAAATGTATTGAAACCCAAGAAAAATATTTATTATACTTTAGCCTTTCAGTTCATTAATTGTGGTGGCTAAATACATTTTATTCTGTCAGTGTTTTTTTTTCCTTTATTTTCACCAGATCCCACCCATAACACAATTCCTTTCCTAAGGTGACAATGCTTACTCTCTGTGCTTTATCAACGGAGTAGCAGCATTATCACCCTGGGGCAGGAATTGTTTTTAGGCTACAGAAAAAAACACAATATATTTTTATTTTTGATTTATTACATATCACAATAATAAAAAAAAAATCCTCAGTTTATGTATTCTTCTACATATTTTTGGTAAAGAAATTGCAGAAAGCATATATTGATTGATTTGCGCAAAAGTTTTAATTTATTTTTATTTTTTTACTAGTAATGCCAGTGATCTGCCCGTGACATTGCGACAGACATATCGGACACTTTTGACACAGTTTTGGGACCATTCCCACTCACAGTGATCAGTGCTATAAAACTGCATTGATTACTGTGTAAATGTGACGGCAGGGAAGGGGTTAACACTAGGGGGCGATCAGGGGGTTAAATATGTTTCCTAGAGAGTGATTGTAACTGTAGGGGGGAGGAGACCGATCTGTGTTTATCCCTACTGGGAACACACATTATCTCCTCTCCTCTGACAGGACGTAGATCTGTGTGTTTACACACACAGATTCACGGTCCTGCTGTGATCACGACCAATCGCGGGTGCCCAGAGGACATCGCGGCTTCCAGGCACGAGAACCGGTTCCCAAGCGATTCGGCGGATGCGGGCGCACTGCCAGCGGTGCACTGCAACACCTAGACAGCCAGGAAGCCAAGGACGTTATATGACGTCAAAACAGGATGGGATATGTACATGGGCGGGATGGGAAGTGGTTAAAATGTAGCAAAATATGTGAGTATAATCCTCCTTACCATACTTTATAAAGGCACCGAAAGATTTAAAAAAAGAAGAGGATCTTAGAAGTGAAATGGTATTATAAATTGCTATGGTAACTGTACAAGAGAAAGCCAATAGGTCCAGAGCTAAAAATGAATAACAATGTAATGCTTTATTAGCACAATTCCATAAACTACTCTCGTATTTTTCTTTTTTTTTCTTATGGTATACACTGTATTTATTTAATAATATTACCTTGAATCAATGTCACCCTGTAAAACCACAGAAAAAAAAAAACTTTTAACATTAAAATATTATTTTTTCCCATAAAGCATCTAATGCATACAAAAAGGTCACAATATTCTGAACAGGAAAATATAATTGAATAAATCTCATATTTATGTAAATCTTATTGAAGTGCAGCTAAGAAAACTCTGCCATGATTATAGGATTCTGAACCAAGAGAATTTTTCTCTCACTGTCACATTTTATCACAAAATCAATCAGGGTAATGCCTAAATTATTACAAAGGTGTGTTTATGGTAATAAAAAGCAATAATTGTAAACACTTATATTGTAGTTTTGTAAACCCCCCCCCCTTAGATTAATTATTGTATTACACTGATTATTTGTATGATCCTATTTATTTTAGTATACCGGTAATTGACCTATTTCGAGACTAATGTTAATAAGTACAACTAGACTAGTTAACAGCACCATCAGTTTCTTTCTATACCAATTCAAGCTTTTGACACGGCTCAGACAGACAAAATAATTTCATGTATATGAGGCAATAGAAAACGATCAACAACATTTCTTAACAGAAAGATCATTGCATAAAATATTAAAAATAGAACTGTAAGATGGTCTTATTGTTGTAGTTGTAGTTTACAACCTACCTAAATGTGAGACTGTTCCTATCTCTCCCCAGCAGCACATGGAGGGACATGTCCGCTGAAACTGTCCGACGGACCGTTTCCAGCGGACATGTCTCCTCCGGATTTTCATCCGACGGCGTGTACACAACATCAGATCAAAATCCCCGCCGGCAGACAGCGTGGTGACGTGGCGGTGACGTTGATACCGCTACGTCACCGCACCAGGAAGTAAAAAACTTCCACGCATGCGTCGCATCCATTCGGGTTAGTGCCTGCTGGTTAGTGTACTAACCAGCGGACATATCCGACGGACATGTCTCTGGCGGACAAATTTTAAAGCATGCTTTAAAATGTGTCCGCCGGTCAGACATGTCCGCTAGCCCAAAAAAAACCCCGCAAAACCTAGCAAGCTACACCATATTTTTGCTGGATGTCGGAGGAGCCCTGGACGCCACTATCAGGTTATCTTACCTACCCCTATGTTTGGGTTGGCTGTCTTCGGTTTGGCCCCAATACTTATTTATTTATTTTATATCTATTTTTTATCTCGTTGTTTTTTAGACTCCAGCTGGCCACCTGCTTTGGTTTATATACCATATGCACACCTGATCCTGCACTTATTTTGCCTGGGAGGTCTCCTGCTGTCCCTGTCCCGTGTGTGCTGTAATGCCGCCACAGCTCCCCTGGCGGACATATCATTTCGGCTATGGCTCCATACATCCCATATCTTTTTGCCTTAGATCCTATGTGAGTACTCTAGGTGGATATTCTTCCCACCCCACACTGGTTATCCATTTATGAACTATTCATTAATTATGCTCTACCCGTTCTAGATAATTCAAGCATCCCGCCCCTGAAGAGTGCCCATAGACACGAAACGCGTCGGGCTAGTATGGATGCTATATATATCCTGGGCTAGTATGGATGCTATACATATTCTATGTTATTATATTTTAGCATTGGTATTTTTTACATGCTTTTTACCAGTTCCTCACATGTGTAACCTTTTCGCTATAATTGTTAATATGCCTTCCGTACATATATTGTCATTGGATGCATCCATTTATCAATGCACACTAGCATGTGGCACCTGGCCAGGCATTGCTGCACCTGTTGCTGCGCTTATTGTATATGCACAAAAATACGTGTTTTCAATATAAAGTAATGTCCTCTATTTGAAATACATATGTTTTCATTTACATGTTTTTCTGTATGTTGATGTATGCTTGCATTTCCATGAATAAATTTGTACTTTTATACTATCCCCACCTTGTCTGCAGCCTCGCTAAAAGTCCCAATTTTTTTCCCTTTCCAGTTTTTCTATCTCCTGATCCAGGGATGGAGGTGCTATACTCATACACCTCATTTAAAGTCCCACATGTCCCCCTTCCTATATTTCATGTCCGCTAGCCCGTATACACGATCGGATTTGTCTGCTGAAACGGTTCGTCGGACCAGCCTGAGAGTTATGCCGCGTACACACAACCGTTATTTGGGTTGTAAAAAATTATGTTTTTAAGGGTCTAGAAAAAACAACGTTTTTCAACCCGATCATTAAAACGGCCTTGCCTCCACACGATTGTGAAAAAAAAATGCTCTAGCAAAGCGTGGTGACGTACAACACGTACGACGGCACTATAAAGGGGAAGTTCCATGAGGATGGCCCCACCCTTTGAGCTGCTTTAGCTGATTTTGTGTTAGTAAAAGACGATTCACGCTTTTTAGTCTGTTACAGCGTGATGAATGTGCTTACTCCATTACGAACGCTAGTTTTACCAGAACAAGCGCTCCCGTCTCATAACTTGCTTCTGAGCATGCACGTTTTTTTCACATCGTTAAAGCCCACACACGACCATTTTTTACAACCTTAAAAACTTCAACGTTAAAAATGTCGTGAAAATATAGAGCATGTTCGAAATTTTTAATGCCCATTTTTTAGATCGTGAAAAATGCTCTGGAGCCCACACACGATCATTTTTAATGACATAAAAAAAAACGTCATTTTTTAGAACCCTGAAAAACGGTTATGTGTATGCAGCACTATATCCAGAGTTATAGCTTACACAGGAATGTGAAACTTTGGTGTTACAGTACTGATCGGCCCAGTGTTGTCACATGAAGTGGTTTACAAGCTCCATCAAATCAGGGGGGGGGGGCTGGTGTTTCTATCTGTTTCCAGAACTAAACAAAACTGTAAATAAGTGAAAGAAAAACAATGTATGTGGGGGGATGTGATGCCAGCAAATATGTTGCTTTGCTTTGAATGGTTAAAGCACACATTTTCTTTAACCACTTAAGGACCAGACCAATATGCTGCTAAATGCCCAGAGGCGTTTTTACAATTCGACACTGCAACGCTTTAACAGACAATTGCGCGGTCGTGCGACCTGGCTCCCAAACAAAATTTGCATCCTTTTCTTCCCACAAATAGAGCTTTCTTTTGATGGTATTTGATCACCTCTGCTATTTTATTTTTTGCGCTATAAACAAAAATAGAGCGACATTTTTGAAAAAAAATCTATATTTTTTAATTTTTGTTATAAGAAAAATCGAATAAACTAAATTTTAGTGAAACATTTAGGCCACAATGTATTCAGCCACATGTCTTTAGTCAAAAAAAATTGCAATAAAAAAAAAATTAGCTACCTAGTGGCAACAGTGACACTAATACAGAAAAATGATCGCTTAGTGACACTGGCAATAGGGGATGAAAGGGTTAACTAGGGCGGTGATCAAGGGGTTAAAACTTTATTAGGGGGGTACTGGGTTACCTTGAACCTAACACTAACTGTCACACTAAACAACAAAACCTGGGGAATGCCCAGGAAAAAAACAGGTCTCCTTACCGACCAGCCTGCAGAACAACCAAATTAAATAACAGTATGCGTTAACAACAGGGGTTTTGTCCGCACGCATTTGCAAACGAGAGGAGAGCTGACATCACTTCCTCTGCCAGTGTTTACATTACACAGGCAGAGGAAGTGACATGCAGGGAGGACGCGCATTGGCTGGGAGCGATCCGGAGGGGGCGGACAAAAACCAACAGCCGCCCCCTCATCCCGGATCGCTCGCACAGCCACGGGGACCGCTGCAAGTACCGGGGGGGTCCCGATCCACGTGTAGGCAGGGACGTGCAGGTACACCAATGTGCCTGTACGTGCCATTCTGCCGACGTAAATGTGCATGCGGCGGTCCTTAACCGGTTAATATAGCTATAGATTTTTAATTTAGAGGGGAGTGAGTTGAGTGTGGTCTTAGGCTAGGTTTCACACCTTAGCGTTTTGCGGGTTTTCAAATTCACAGAAATGCACTACAGTCCATTTAACATGATTGTTCACATCTGTGTGTTTTTAAGTGGTGCATTACAATTGCCCTGGCATAGTGTATCAGAGATACACTACGCCACCGTATTTTACCTGGCTCGAAGTCTGAGCTCCGTTCAGAAATTTCCCGCCGTGCATTGCGCGAAATTACGTCGAAACGTCGGACGACTTCCGCAAAAATAAAAAATTGAAATTTCGACGCGGGAACGGCCATACTTAACATGGCAAGTCTAACTATAGACCGGATAATAGCAGCTTTAACTATACGCCGGAAAAAGCAGACTAGCGACGACGTAAGAGAATGCGACGGCCTTTCATAACTTCATGGATCGCCGTAAAAAGCTCATTTGCATACCCGACGCGGAAAACGACGCAAACTCCACCCAGCGGGCCCAGAAATATTGCAGCTTAGATCTGAAGGCGTAGGAAGACGTAAGCCTGTCGGATCGAAGCCCAAAGCCGCTGTATCATGGTTTGAGGATTCAAACTAATGATACGACACAGGTAATTTGAAAGTACGCCGGTGTATCAGGAGATACACTAACCAAACACTGCCATGAAGACCAAGGAACTTTCCAAACAAGTGTGGATCTGGCCCTGAGTTTTTGGTTGCATGAAGAACTCATGAAAAATAAATGAATATTGCTCTCAACCTCCTTCAGAACTATGGATATTGCTTTCAACCTCCTTCAGAACTTTGAATTTCTTGTTTTGATTCTGTGATCCAACTTCCAGTTAAAGAGTGGCTATGTTCATTCAGCATGGTCTAACTGTAAGTAGGAAAGTAGCCATTATCTCTTGCTTGCTCTCAAGATGGAATAGGGACTTGTAGTGTGCATAAAGCAGTGCAAATGACCTCAATTAACTAGCACTGATAATTTCAAATAAATAAAGGGAAGGGAAAAAAGGAGCCTCAGGAGCTCACAGGTGACATTGCAGGGATGCAGAAAAACACAGTAAGAAAATATTTAATGAAAAATAGATGACAGGAACATACAGCACCTTGCAAAAGTATTCACCCCCTTGGCTTTTTTTATCTATTTTGTCACATTACAGCCTTTGGTTCAATTTATTTTTTATTCTGAATTATATGTGATGGGTCAGAACACAATAGTCTAAGTTGATGAAGTAAAATTAGAAAAATATATACATAAAACTATTTTTGAGAAATAAAAAAATTATAATTGGCATGTGCATATGTATTCACCCCCTTTGTTATGAAGCCTATAAAAAGCTCTGGTGCACCCAATTACCTTCATAAGCCACATGATTATTGAAATTATGTCCACATGTGTGCAATCTAAGTGTCACATGATCTGTCATTACATATACACACTTTTTTGAAAGGCCCCAGAGGCTGCAACACCTAAGCAAGAGGTACCACTAACCAAACACTGCCATGAAGACCAAGGAACTTTCCAAACAAGTAAGGGACAATGTTGTTGAGAAGTACAAGTCAGGGTTAGGTTATTAAAACAAATACCCAAATCTTTGATGATCCCTAGGAGCACCATCAAATCTATCATAATTAAATGGAAAGGACATGGCACAACAGCAAAACTGCCAAGAGACACTAAAACTCATGGTACGGGCAAGGGGAGCATTAAGCAGAGAGGCAGCACAGAGACCTAAGGTAACCCTGGAGGAGCTGCAGAGTTCCACAGCAGAGACTGGAGTATCTGTACATAGGACGACAATAAGCCCATAGAGTGGGGCTTTATGGCAGAGTGGCCAGAAGAAAGCCATTACTTTCAGCAAAAAACAAAATGGCACATTTTGTGTTTCTGAAAAGGCTTGTGGGAGACTCCCAAAATGTATGGAGGAAGGTGCTCTGGTCTTATTTTTTACTAACATTACAGTGCTTAAAAATGAGTTTGTACCTGGATAAACATTATGAAACTGGTATTTGATTGTATTACCTGTATTGTCAGGATGTAAAGTCCTCCAAGGAAGGTAACCTGTCTCTTGCCTGAGCTCAGAGCTGGTAACTGCTTCCCCCCCCCCCAAAATGTGTCACTTACTAGAACAATTTATTTTCTTTCTTGTAAACCTGTGTTATATTTGAGTATCAATGTTCAGCATTAAGCACAGGCAGAAGATAGATTGACACAACTTAACATTCAGTCTTCTCTGACAGGGAAAACGGACAATCAAGCTTTGGGAGGTAATTCTGAACTAATATAACAAGTCAGGAATAGGTTATTACATATGCAAATTGATGTCTGTTTCAATTACAACTAAGTAACTGAAGAGAAGCCGCAAACATTCCTAAAATAGACTCCTATTAGACCCTGTCTACTGTACATACATGAAAAAAAAACATTTTGTGGTATTTAGAAAATAATGAGAAACAGTAGAGAAACATCAACTCAAAATATAATCTGTAAAGACTTTTTAACTACATGCCGACCGCCCGCCGTCATATTACTGCGGGACGGTGGCTCTGCTACGTGGGAGCACGTAGCTCTACGTCCTATCTTTTTCGGCCACTAGAGGGCGCGCGTGCCCGGCGGGCGCGATCGCCGCCGGCCACGAGCGCTTGCTTGTTACTGAGCGGGGAACGAGAGCTATGTGTGTAAACACATAGCTCTTGTCCTTGTCAGCAGGGGAAACGCTGATCTTCTGTTCATACAATGTATGAACAGAAGATCAGTGATTTCCCCTAGTGAGTCCACCCCCCTTCCCTGCCCCCTAGTGTTAACCCCTTCACTGCCAATGGCATTTTTATAGTAATCCAATGCATTTTTATAGCATTGATCGCTATAAAAATGCCAATGGTCCCAAAAATGTGTCAAAATTGTCCGATGTGTCCGCCATAATATCGCAGTACCGAAAAAAAACGCTGATCGCCGCCATTACTAGTAAAAAAAAAAATATTAATAAAAATGCCATAAAACTACCCCCTTTTTTGTAAACGCTATAAATTTTGCGCAAACCAATCAATAAACGCTAATTGCGATTTTTTTTTACGAAAAATATGTAGAAGAATACGTATCGGCCAAAACTGGGGAAAAAAAATGTTTTTTTAGATATTTTTTGGGGATATTTATTATAGCAAAATGTAAAAAATGTTGCATTTTTTTCAAAATAGTCGCTCTATTTTTGTTTATAGCGCAAAAAATAAAAACCGCAGAGATGATCAAATACCACCAAAAGAAAGCTCTATTTGTGGGAAAAAAAGGACGCCAATTTTGTTTGGGAGCCACATCGCACGACCGCGCAATTGTCAGTTAAAGCGACGCAGTGCCGAATCACAAAAAGTGCTCTGGTCAGGAAGGGGGTAAATCCTTCCGGGGCTGAAGTGGTTAAGTAGCCACTGTTAAGCTTTGAAAACTGTATACAGTGTTTTTTGTTAAAAATTAACTAGCATTTTATTCACAGTACCAGGAATGGTACAAGAGCGGGTTTTACAACCATCTTTGGATATGAAAGGGATATGAATAAATAATTTGTATAGTCTTCTTTAAGCCATCATACTTATTAATTGTATGCATAAATGTGCCTGTTGTATGTGTGCTTAGAATATGAGAGGTCATTCTGCTAGTCATTTGCTAAGATGCAATAGAAAATTTACAATACCCTGTGGCAAACAAGAGAATGACAATATGAGGTATAAATTAACAACTTGCCGGTGATCACCACACAATAACTCCTGCCAGTATGAGGCATTTTCCAGCAGTTACCATCTGGAAATCATACAGATTAATGACTTTACAAAAAAGTTTTCATAGTTGAATTAATTGACATGCATTAATAATGATAAATCATGGTACACCACACTAGAGCTAATAAAACAATTACTGAGAGCAATCGACAGTTTTTTTCAACCCCTATTCACATTAGTTACTAGAATAATAAATCAGTAATTGTAATTGATCTAATCCCATTTTTTTTATAGTAAAGGCTGCATAGCTGTATGATTAGCATTGTTTAATTTTCAAAGCATGTACATCTGCAGGGGACATCAAGCTTAGCATATAGATGATGTTAAGATATTTGTTGAGTAGCATACATTTTAAAGACATTACACAGTTTGGAAACCTTACTGCTTCATAATTTAACCACTTGTTTTGTGGGCACTTATACCCCCTTCCTGACCAGGCCATTTTCAGCTTTCAGCGCTCTCACACTTTGAATGACAATTTTGTAGTCATCCAACACTGTACCCAAATGGTGGTATTTAATCACTACTGTTTTTTTTTTTGCTAGACGAACAAAAAAATAATATTTTGTTATACAATTTTGCAAACAGGCAGTTTTTCTCCTTAACTGATGGGCACTGATGAGGTGGCACTGATGGACACTGATAGGCTGCGCTGATGGGCACTGATAGGTGGCACTGATGGACATCACTGATGGGCACTGGTAAGTGGCACTGGTGGGCACTGATGAGGTGGCACTGATGGACACTGATAGGCTGCACTGATGGGCACTGATAGGTGGCACTGATGGACATCACTGATGGGCACTGGTAAGTGGCACTGGTGGGCACTGATTCGCAGCGCTGGAGGGCACTGTTTGGCAGCACTGGTGGGCACTTGGAGGGCCGATGCCCCTCTAACAGAAGCTGGGTAATGGCTTTCTTATTTTCTTCACACTAATAGCGTGAAGGAAAAAAAGCCGGTCAAGCTTCTGTTTACTTCTGTGATCAGCTGCCATTGGCTGACAGATGATTATGTGGTAAAGGACCTGCTGTGATTGGCCCTTTGCTCTGTGATCAGCTAAGGACTCAGCAGAGCACGTTAAGGGGGCGCACACATGGGGCGAGAATGGTAGGATGTCCATGTTCGCCCTCCCAGCACAGGAAGCCCACGCTGTAGCCATCTTTCAGCTATAGCACAGGTGTCAAATGGTTAAGATTGTTTACACAAATTTATAACTGTGTTTTTAGCCTATTGTTTTTATGTGTTGATTAGAAATGAATCCTAATCATGTAAAAAAGGTAATAGAAAATAAAAGTAAAGCAACAGCTTTTCAAGCTATGATAGAAACAATACAATTTGCAAGGATTCTATTGATGTAGCCTTAGAAGTCCACATACCACAACTGTTTTGCAATATTGTACATTAATTCTTACCTAAAAAGTATGTACTGTACATACAGTATTATTTTTAGTTTATGCATTCCATTTATCAATATAATAAATACAGGTAAAGAGTGTTGCTTGGTTTACATATTTTAAAATAATAAATTCATTTTTTTTTGTAGTTTTGTTATAAATCTTAGCCTTAAAAAAAAAAAAAAAAAAAAACATTTATGTCATTATATTTAAGCAATTATTAATTTATTCTATCAGTAATTAGGTATTAAATCATATTGTGAATTTGTCATTTTTCCTTTGTACAATGTGACCTAAGCACACCTAGGGAAAAGTAAATAAATAGTGAAACTATGGAAGGTAAGGCTTCTCATATCAGTCAATATCAATTACAGTACCTGTCACCGAGAATGTGTTTCCAGCACGACAGCATCGCGCTAATTCTTGGCGACAGGGTGCCGACATCTCGCACTCGCTGGAATAGAAAAAGCACATTCCAGCGAGCGCGTCATAGAAGCGACGGGGATCTGACTTGGATTCCCGCCAATTCTACACGTGGCGTTTGGTATGAATCATGTCAGGAAAGGAGTGGGGACGAGCGAGCGCCCCCCTCTTGAGTCATACCAGGCCGCATGCCCTCAACATGGGGGGTTGGGTAGTCTGGGGCAGGGGGGCGCCCTGCGGCCCCCCCACCCGAAAGTACCATGTTCCCATGTTGATAAGGACAGGGCCTCTTCCCGAAAACCCTGGCCGTTGGTTGTCAGGGTCTGCGGGCGGGGGGCTTATTGGAATATGGGAGCCCCCTTTAATAAGGGAGCCCCCAGATACCACCCCCCACCCTATGTGAATAAGTATGGGGTACATCGTACCCCTACCTATTCACCTGGAGGCAAAGTGTTAATAAAAAAAAAACAACACAGGGTTTTAAAATATTTTATTAGTCAGCTCCGGGGCCCCCCTCTCTTCTTTGTCTCTTTTATGAGGGGGGGTCTTGCTTCTTCGATGTCTTCTGGGGGGGGTCCCAGTCTTCACCGCCATCTGGTTCTCTTCCGCCGAGTGGGGGCCGTTTTTTTCCTAAGCTCTTTTACAGCGGCCCCCTCCCGGGCTTCTCCTCTGACGTCTTCGGCGGGTCGTTGCCCGGGCTTCTGTTGCCTTCTGCATCCTTCTACCTTTTTCTTCTTCTGCATTCTGCCTTCGCCTTCTTCTTCTCTTCTTCTTCGCTGTTGACACGTCGCTTCCTCCTGCTGTAATGCCGTGTGCGCGGTGCGCACCGATTTATATAGGCCTCCTACGATGTCACAGTCCCATCATGCTACCGTACTGGAGCATGATGGGACTGTGACATCATTAGAGGCCTATATAAATTGGTGCGAGCCACGCACCCGGCATTACAGCGGGAAGAAGCGTTGCGTCAACATCGGAAGAAGAGAAGAAGGCAGAAGACGGCATAGAAGAGCGGGCTAATTGAGCTAACATGAAGATAGCAGCGGCCAGCCCTGAAGAAGAAGTCACCGGAGAGCGAGAAGAACCGGGGAGTGCCGAGACAACAGCGGTGAAGTGGAGAAGATGGAAGAAGACCCCCCAGAGAGCGGAGAAGACCCCCGGAGAGGGTAGAAGACCCCCGGAGAGCGGAGAAGACCCACAGGGAGCGGAGAAGACCCCCGGAGCAGACTAATAAATTACTTAAAAAACCCTGTGTCGTGGTTTTATTTTCTTTTACACTTTGCCTCCAGATGAATGGGTGGGGTACGATGTACCCCATATCCATTCACCTAGGGTGAGGGGCCTGTATCTAGGGGCCCCCTTATTAAAGGGGGCTCCAAGATTCCGATAAGCCCCCTGCCCGCAGACCCCGACAACCAACAGCCAGGGTTGTCGGGAAGAGGCCCTGTCCTTATGAACATGGGGACAGGGATCTCTGGGGTGGGGGGCCACAGTGCGCCCCCTGCCCCAGAGCACCCAATACCCCCATGTTGAGGGCATGCGGCCTGGTACAGCTCAGGAGGGGGGGGGCGCTCGTCCCCATTTCTTTCCTGACCGGCCGGGCAGTGTGCTTCGGATACGGGTCTGGTATGGATTGTGGGGGAACCCCCATGCCCTTTTTTCGGTGTAGGGGGGTTTACCTTACAACCCATAGCAGACCTAAGGGCCTGGTATGCCCCCTGGGGGGGAACCCATGCCAGATTTTTATTGAAAAAGTTGGCGTGGAGTTCCCCCTCATGATTCATTCCAAACGCCGCGTGTAGAATTGGCGGGAATCCAAGTCGGATCCCTGTCGCTTCTATGATGGCATTGTCCCCATCGAAGCAAGACGGCTCAGCGCTGGCTCCCACGATGGGGCTTGTAGGTGGTCAATCTCGACGAGAAAGGGAGCGAGATTGACACAATATCGCGGTCACCTACTGTAATAGGACTCCTGCTGTTCTTCTGTGAGATTTTACTCCAATGTTTTTATACACTGTGGACATTTTTTTCACCTGCGCCATACATTTCTATAGTTAGTTTTGCGTGAAAGTTTTCTGAGAGAAAGAAAATGTGAGGCTTGGCTTTCTGCAATAAAAAACATTTGTATATAATACCTTATGAGATAAGAAAATTACTGAAAAGTTCTATCAGTTGTGATTGAGAAAAACTTTATAGAAACGCATAAGCTTCTAAAATTTGGAAATTAGAAACTGGAATTTTATTGAAGTCAATGTGAATCTGAGCTAGAATCCCAAAAAAGTCAGAATTACAGAAAAGCAAAGGATGCAGCTTCTGCCGGCCCCTAACAAGATTATGAGGTCTAAATGTGAAACAAAACAAAATTTGGATGCACTCTGGGGAACCTTTAATTTGCTTAGCAGCAAAATTACCAGAACTAGTTTAAGTATAAATAACATGAACTGCATAAACAAGGGATTCTAAGGGATACTAGGCTCACAGGGCCTGGAAGAAAGTGGGCCTGGCAGGTGCCAGGAGCCTAGAGGTGGCAAAGTAACTAGAGATGATAGTCATGACAGATAGATTGATAGATGACAAAGATGCACAATCAGTTTGAGCCACCAAACCTCCCATAAAAAAACTGACGTTCAGATTTGGTTTGGTACATTTAAAATGATTAGTTTGGTCTAACTCTAATGCTTTCCAAATTTGAGATCATTTATCAATGTGATGATAGCAAGTTTTTAATACTTCTTGTTCCTTGACAAGTGCATCTTACCTTCAGTTGGCCTGCACCTGATTTGCATTTTTCCACATTCAAAGCTGCTTTACATTCTTAAAATCCTTTAGGCACAATGATTGACATTTCTCAGTTAACAACAAGTAAGTATACTTATTAAAGTTAGGCATCTTTGTTTCATTTTACTTCATTACATGTGGGTCAAATTAACTGAGTGGGTTAAAGTGGTTCTAAAGGCAGAAGGTTTTTCAACTTAATGCATTATATAAATTAAGATAAAAAAAAACTTCTGTGTGCAGCAACCCCCCTCAGCCCCCTATACTTACCTGAGCCCCATCTAGATCCGGCGATGTTGCATGAGAGACTCCGCTCTCCAGGATTCTCCCTCCCGATTGGCTGAGACACACAGTGGTTGCCATTGGCTCCCGCTGCTGTCAATCAAAGTCAGTGAGCCAATGAGGAGAGGGAGGGGGTGTGACCATGCCACTGCTCTGTGTCTGAATGGAAACTCAGAGCAGTGACTTGGCTCCCATAGCAAGCTGCTTGCTGTGGTTTTACCCGACATGAAGGTGGGGTCAAGAGCACCCCCCCCTTCACGACCAGGCCATTTTTTTGCGATACGGCATTGCGTTACATTAACTGACAATTGCATGGTGGAGCGATGATGTACACAAATAAAATGTATGTGTTTTTTTTTTTCTTACAAATAGAGCTTTCTTTTGGTGGTATTTGATCACCTCTGCGGTTTTTATTTTTTTGCGCTATGAACCAAAAATTTGCATAAACTCGAAATAAAAAAAATATATATTTTCTTACTTTTTGCTATAAGACACACACAATACCATTTTGAAAAACATCTAATTTTTTCATCAGTTTAGGCCAATATGTATTCTATTACATGTTTTTTGTAAAAAAAATCCCAATACGTGTATTTTGATTGGTTTGCGCAAAAGGTATAGCGTATAGAAACTATGGGATAGATTTATGGAATTTTTTATTATTATTTTACTAGTAATTGGGGCAATCAGCATTTTTTAGCGGGACTGCGACATTGCGGTGGACAGATCTGACAGTAAGTGATGCTTTTTGAGGCCAGTGACACCAATACAGTGATCAATGCTAAAAAATGCACTGTCACGGTACTAATGGCACTGGTAGGGAAGGGGTTAACATCAGGGGTGATCAAAGGGTTACATGGGCTCCTAGGGAATGTTTCTAACAGTGTTGGGGGTGCTTTGGCTGTGAGAAGACAGAGATCTGTGTTCCTGCTTAGCAGAAACACTGAATCTCTGTCTCCCCTACAAGCAGAACAGCAATCTGCCTTGTTTACATAGGCAGACCGCTGTTCTGCCTCTCTCTAGGGAACAACCGGCGACATCGTGTTTGCCGAACCTGCTAATTGGCTCCTGCTGTGTCCAACCACGGCGGCAGATGGTTGCTGGCAGTGCACGTGCGTGTCACAACCACAGAAGAGCTAAATCACATGCCCGTACATGAGTTTGTTCAGGAGAGCTGCCGCCCTGCAGTCTATGTACGTGGCAAGGTTGGCAAGTGGTTAAAAATGCAGAGCTTTACCTCATTCACTAAGCTTTAGGGAAAATTCCCTTACAAAGTGCAACTTAATTTGCAGAGTAAACAGTCTATTTGCTTTTAGTAAATCTACTCTACTGTTTCATTGTTAAAAATTGTGCTAATGACAATATAATCTCCCAGTGCACTGTGACTGATAATGGATTGACTGTGTCTAGTTATGCATCCTCATCTAATTTACAGTGTGAACAGGTGAGATGTTGCAGGTCAAGATAGGGAGATAATTTAGTAAAGCAAAGTGAAGCAGGCCAAAGGTCACAAAAAAACTGAAAATGGACACATGCACACAGATTTGCTTTTATGGAAGAAACAACCTAAACAATTGCAGTGAATCTCCTTTATTTTTATAATGTTTCCACTAAGCCAACCATTTTTTTTTATATCAGCATATAACTACTGTCCAGTATTTTCTGTTCAAATGTATACAATATAATAGAAACAAAAAGACTAAATCCTTTATATAATGTTTCCATTGTTACAAGATTGCTTTGGACTTCTTTTAGTATGTTTTGGCAATAGATGACATGTGTACATGTGTATTACAATTTCCCTAATAAACATTACCAAAATAAGAAAATGGTTCAAAGGGCCAACATTACATTGATATCCATATCAAGCTGACATGATCTAGTTAAGTCCTGGTCAGCACAAATCACTTCAAACATCTCTACCTAACAACCTACAATAAACAGGCATACCATTTAATGCTGTATCATGCTATTTGCATTTCAGGGGGAGGTGGAGGTAAATAAAATCTTTAAACAAAATGTTGGCTGAGGCTTATAGATTATTTTTTATATAACTTTTTTCTTTGACATTGATAAATAAACTTGCTGCAGCTTTAGTGATAATTCAGCATATTTAATTTTCTTACCTTCAGTATTTCAATAGATCATAAAATTGATGATACTTCCAAAGTGAACACACAGACTATGCATGAAACCACTTAATTAAAGAAAGATATCTGAAAGCATTCTGAACAGCATTTCTGCATCTTGTGCTTAATTTTTTAACATAGTAAATTTGCACATATAGAACTGTATGGTATATTGGGTAAAAAATGTTATACTTTTTTTTAAATAATGTATGATGTTTTCTTCTCACTTGATGTGTTCACAAATGTGTCTAATTTGTCATAAGCAGGGAGTTCTTACTGTGCATGTTTTTGTGCTACTGTAATTTGGACACATACACCAGACTAGTATAAGTGAATTTTACTTTTTGTAAACTACCTTTTAATTTGTTGGAAGAATTAAACATATGCAGCCCTTACATATTTACTTATTTTGCAGTTTAATGGTTTATTGGTGTATAACAATTAAGAATCCATCTTTATTTTGCTTGTGCCTTATTGTGACTTATTTCTGAAGAGGGCCTGGATTTTGAACTGAATTGTAATGAATCATGTATGTGTCAGCACAGGCATAAAAAAATTGTAGGTAGTAAATAGTACAATTCTTGTATATGATCAGATTAGCATTTTATTTGTAAAGGGTACATTTATTAATTTTCAGGTAAAACAGAAAATACATTGTTCAAAACAATGACATTATATAGGATCACATACATCATACTGTATAAAGGAAGTACCATTCACATATAACGTCAGGATGTTTAGCTTCCATGTAAAATTGCATATCATGCTACCGATCCATATATTCAGCCAAATTAACAACAACCTCCACCCCTTTCTGGTTAAGTTCTCTGTAATCATATCATGGAGAAAACATACAAAACAAACAAACCCAACATAGGCGCTAAGGTATTCCACATCAAGTTGCACATGGTATCTGCAACTCCTACATTCCACCCTGATATCTATTTGGAGTCCCGCTAATCTGCATACCATCCCTTTTGGTCCCCTCTATTCAGCATTTACACCATTATCTCTCTGGACAACGATTTAATCCAACCTGTCCATATTTGATTAACCTTTTCGGGCATCCCCTGGAAATGTTTGTCAATTTGTATTTTGGTAAAGCCTCTTTAAACAGGTCCATACATAACTGAAGGGATGAGGTCTAGTATCTTTCCATTTTATCGCTATAGCCTTCTTTGCTTGAAAAAAGAGTACACGCACTAGAGTCTTTTTGGATTCTGATAATTCCTCCTCCCCAAGTCACCCAGTAAGCATCTGGATGGGTCATATATGTTTGGAAGGGCTAATTTTTCCTCCATAAATTTCAGAATTGACGCCCAGAACCCCCCCACTTGGGGGCACTGCCACACCATATGGAAATAGTCCCCAACCCCCGTCTTATACCTATGACATTCAGGAGTTTCCACCCTGCCCATCTTGTGAAAACGCGCAGGTGTATAATTAACCCTGTGGAGGTAGTTGAACTGGATAATTTTGTCCCTGGCTGAGATCACCGACGGCAACAATGAGTCGATGACCCCGGCCCAAGATTTCTGTGTAAGAGCTGGTATATCACCTCTCCACTGGGCCTCCACCCTCACCATCCTAGATGAAGAGGAGGACAGTAGGGCAAAACAATATATTGAGAGCTTGAAGTGATCTTCGTCTAACATTAATTTCTCCAGAGTGAACAATTTGGACTCCCTGAAGACCAAATTGGGCTGCCACAGCGTAGCATAATTGCAGATATCTATAAAAATAGTTGTTGGAGCAACAACATTAATTTTGAATATCCCTAAATATATCTGTTAATTTGGGATTGCACCACAAGGGTGCATTCGGAGAAATGGACAGCGGGCTACGCCCCATTTGTTTTTTACATACATGGAAAATCTTGTATGAGTGCTTGAGAATGTCTACCCATTGAGAGAGGTAAGGGGCATTCCTGTATATCACATTGGTGAGTGGTTAAAACAAGTGCGTCACACCAGCCTGGGTCTCCAGTGAAGTTACCTCTAACTTTGGAAAATACCACCAATTAATGTGCATTAGTTGGGCTGCCAAATAATAGCACTATAAATTTGAAAGAGCCAGACCACCCGACTGAACCGGCAAGAACAGTGTATCAAGAGAAACTCTGGGTGGTTTCGTACCCCATAAGAATGGGGACAACAACATATTAATTTCCATAAATAGTTTTTGTGAAAATAAGTTGGTGCATGCCATAGTACATATAAAAATCTTGGGAGGTACACTATTTTGAACATATTAATTCGACCAAGGAGGTTGAGGGGCAGCTTTGTCCAGGTCTGGAGGTTATTCCTCAGGCATGCTATAAGGGGACATAGGTTATTTTTGATATATACCCTCACTGGTAGCTGGACCTCAACCCCAAGGTACCGAAACCAATAGAGTCATATGCTTTATGTGTGTCCAATGACACTACTACCTGGGTGTCTGGGGTGGGCCCTTCGGATTGCAATACTGTAAAGAGTCTCCTCAGGTTTATAGCCGTTGATCTCATGGGGATGAAACCCGTCTGAATGAGATGAATAATAGAAGCTATTACCATGTTAAAGCGTCAACATTAATTAATGAGATAGGCCTATATTATTCACAGTACTCATGGTCTTTGTGGGTCTTAGGTATCAATACAATTAATGCCTCCCTCAGGGAGTCTGGGAGCACTCCCTTCTCCAGTGCATCATTATATACCTCTGATAGATTAGCTGCCATGAACTCTTAATAAGTACCCTACCACTCGGCTGGGTAGCCATTCAAACCAGGGGTTTTGTCAAATTTAAGGATAGCATTGCAGCCATAGTTTCATCTGTACTAAAAAGAAGGTCCAAATCCTCCACCCTCTCTCTAGGCAGTACCCAGAGAGGAATTGTTGCCAAAAACTGGCCAACCTCCTCCTCTGTATAATCCACCCTGGAGGTATAAAAACCAGAATAAAATTTAACAAAAGCATCTGCTATATTCTCGTGTCTGGTGCAAAGAGCATGTTGATCATTATACATTTGAGGGATAGAAGCTGATGTTTGCTGCGAGTGAGCCAGGTATGCTAATAGTTTACTATTTTTTGTCACCAAACTCTAAGATACGCTGCACCTGGTATAATATGTGCTTCTGAGTCTTTTCCACCAACACCAGGTCCAATTGGCTAGCCTTCTCCCTCCAATCCCTGAAATTGTCTGGAGTGGGGTTTCTAATATATTCTATTTCTGCTACTGTGATGACCTGTTCCCTATCTTTAACCTTCCATTCCCTATCTGATCTCAGTTGTTTAATTAGCCCTGAGATGGATCTATGGAGAGTAGCTTTAAATGCAGCCCAAGTAGTTCCAAGGGGGACCTCATCTTTATTTTCAGACCAGAAGTGTGCAATATCAGTGGCTGTTGACCTCTCAAAGCACTCCTCCTTTAGCCATAATGGGCTCAATCTCCACAATATATAACCTTGCGCCTGGGTCAAACTCATGGAGATCAACAAGGGAGAGTGGTCTGAAAAGGCCATGGAAAGTTATCTCACATGTGTTACTCTCGCCAACACCTCCCTAGTCACAAAACACATATCAAGTGTGGATAAGGTATTTTAGGAGGAGGAGAAACATAAATATTCTCGAGCCTGAGCATGCTTCCATCGCCACACCTCCTCCAGCCCATACTGTTCTCCGAGCTTGGATTCCTGGGATTTGTGGTCGGCCGCCACCTCCCGGACCATTATCCTAAGCGGATTCAGATCATCTTCAATCGCACTGATGTGGTGCTTGGTAGTGATGACCCGGGTTCCTCATTTTGTGGACATCATCCTTTAGCAGGGCAAAGTCCACTCAGATGGTCTCAATCTGGGTTGAGAGGGACGAATGGCAGCTCTTAATGGTCGCCATGATCTGGGACAGTGACGGCTCTCCTTCCTTGGAGCCTGAGTCTGTGGCCTCCTCATCCGGGATAGCCAGGGGATCTGTAGCATCTATCTATTCCACCTCACTTTCTGCCCAAGGCTATTCCACTATAGCAGGTGTGTGTGGCCTCCCCTCCTGGTGTCGGGCACCATCTTAGCCATCATTGTGGGCGAACAATGCAAGCCTGTCCACGGGCGACGGGTCCAGGCTCGGCCCATATTTGACCATATTTGTGCTCCTTTAAACAGAGGTTCACACAAAAAGTGAACCTCCACTTTTTGGAACCCTCCCCCCCTCAGGTGTCACATTTGGCACCTTTCAGGGGGAGGGGGTGCAGATACCTGTCTAAGACAGGTATTTGCACCTCTTCCTGGTTCTGACTCCCGCAGGAGTCCAGCCACCTTACATCACTCCCCGCTGTCTTCTGGGAAACACTGTTCCCAGCAGAGAGCATGGACCAGTAACGGTGTGCCGTGATACTCGCGCATGCGCAGTAGGGAACCGGGCAGTGGACTCGCAAGGCTTCACTTCCTGATTCCTTACCCAGGATGGCGGCGGAAGCAGCCGAGGACCGAGCGATTGCTCAGCCTCTTCTGCTGACATGGTGGGCACGCTGGACAGGTAAGTGTCCATTTTTTAAAAGTATTTGTAGCTGCTGGCTTTTAAAAAAAATTTGACGAAACCTCCGCTTTAAGTGTTCCCCGATCTATCTGTGGGGTTGCCATGGGTCAGCTCCGGTGTATAGTGGCACAGGATACTGTAGGATAATAGTGTGGTCTGGAGCTCAGGAGAAAAGCTGCTTCACATACCGGAAATCGACACACCCCCCATCAGCTTAGCATTTAGTGGCTAGCAACAATACAGCCATCAGCTCTGTTTTTAGCATTCTTATTATTTTTCATCATTCGTTAGTCTTGAACACAGCAATCAGTCACAGTTTGAATTTCAAACAGTTATATTTTCCAAGCACAGTACCTATATTGCTTCTCAAAACATCATTAATATAACATCAAATGCTGCTGTCATTTGGGGTGTAGATAAAAAGAATTAAATAAACTTAATGACTGTGTAGAAAAATATGTAAAAATGTATTTTAATTAGTAAGCTCGGTGCAGTTTTGAAAGTCATACACTAGAAGGCTGATTTTTTATCTAGTTGGTGAAGCATATGTTCAAAATCCACATTCATTATCTGGATAAGAATATAATTATATAAAAAGCAACACTTTGAAAAGGTAGCTGTTTGTTAGATTAATAAATACGTTTCATGTTGTACCAATTTACTTAACAGGCTACATTTCATTTAAAAATATATTGTCAAAAAGGAAAAATATAAGGGTGTATTTACCAAGATGTAAAACATAATGTACTTTAAGTTTTTGGAAAAAGTGGAAATTACCCCTAGGGGCTTTGTGTTGCAGAAAGATAGTATGAAGGAAAATACGAGTAGGTAAAAAAGTATACATTTATTAAATATAATATTCAAAAGGAGCCCCAAAGAAAAAGGACTCAGGATATGAGCTTAACAATAAATATGTTGTAACAATCAAAGGTAGAAACAAATCACTCATGGAGCTGTGGTGGCTCAACGTGATTGGCACTGCGCTGACAAGCCATTCACCTCTGCAGCCAAGGGTTCGGATCCCGGTCTCGGCTACATGTGAATTGAGTTTGGTGGTCTCAGCCCGGCTCCCGGTGGGTGTGCTATGCAAGGTACGCCTGTGCTTAGTACGCCCACCCCCCCCCCCCACAAAAACCACCACACTTGCACGCACACAAAAAATTGGTTTAATACGCACGCACTTTGGCCATGCGGTCTCCTAAAGAGAGGCGAAGGACCTACGGGGCTGGCTTGGTGGGTCGGGCCCCCTCACTCCCTCATAGGGGGAGTCCCTCTGCCCCGATGGGGTCCTGTTGGGCCCCAGTTGGGCTCCCAAGTGGAGCAGGTAGGGCGGGGTGAGTGGGAGGCCCCCCCTCACACCCGCCATTGCCACCGGGGGCATGGAGAAGGATGGCGATTGCCTCCGGGGGGAGGGTCTGCCTACTCCCAACTCCTGCAGTCCGGCTCCTCTCTCTCGAGTTCACGCACAAAATACACTTTAAAAAAAAAAAAAAAAAAAAAAGAAACAAATCACTCAATGATGACACATACAGATAAAACAGTACTGTGAACATGTGAACTTTATGGGCAAAAAAGCCCCTACGCGTTTCGACCTTACATTTTTGCACAGCCATAGATTCTATGAAGAAAAACACATGCCAGTGAATACATAACAAATAATAATAAAAAGACATGTCTTCCCAGACCTATGGGTCAAAGTCTGGGTGTCAGTAGTCCTACTGAGTGACTATATTAGGTAGATAATGTATCCGCCGCTTACCTAGACACATGTTGGAAAGCAGGCCGGGATCATAACCCCACGACACACCTAGGATCCAGCCCAAAATAGGGGTACCAGGCTGGCAAAGGGAGGGGAAAAACGAAGAACCCAAAAGTGTCAGATGTTATGGACTCCCCCAAAGGGCACATACAAGGTAGAACTAATACCTATTCGGCCTACGAGAGGTCACAAAAAGGACATCGAGACCACAGAGGGTAGGGTGGAAAGGGGAGGACGGAGCGAAGAAGGGGCAGCAGAGTGGGAGGGGCAAGGGAATGGGGGAGCACCAAAGGGTGCACAGGGGGCAATACAGGCCAGAGCAGAGATAGCCCAAACCAGGACCAGCAGGGCCAAAGTAAACCCCGGTGCACAAAGTGGGCAGAGGAGGGTGGGGTGTATCCACAATGAGGCGTTCCCCTCCTTGGGTGGGAACGGGACTCCCTGCAATACAGAAATATATATAATGTCTATAAAAATAGGAATCAGAGATAAAACAAAAATAGAAAAATACTTTTTTGTATTAAAGAATATGTGTCGATAAAAAACACATCTACATATCTATATATGCAACAGTAATCGTGAATATCTAATACGAATAATCTCCAAGGTAAAAGAAGAAGTGAAAGGGGGATATAATGGGAAGTGGAAGAAAGAAGGAGAAGGATGAGAAAAAAAGCAGAGAAAAAAGGAAAAGAAGGGAGGAAAAAACCTCACCTATGAAAAAAGGAACGTGAATGGAAAAGCATTGGGTGTGGGGTGAAACAGTGAAATGTAGGAGCATGAAAAGCATGCTGTCGTGAGAGGTGAGGAGAACGAATCGTACGGCGTCGGCAGGAAGCATAGAGATGACTGGTGACCAGATGGTCACCAGTCATCTCTATGACCGTCGGAGGACCCGGGCGCGATGTGATGACGTCACGCCCGGGTCCCCGTAAGTAAACAAAACCGCGATTGCGGCTGTAAGCAACACTATACATGAGATCGGTGAATTTTTTTTCACCGATCTCATGGTTTTCAGCCTGGAGGAGAGATGTGAGGTCTTATTGACCCCGCATTTCTTCTTAAAGAGGACCTGTCACACACATTTCCTATTACAAGGGATGTTTACATTCCTTGTAATAGGAATAAAACTGGAAAAAAAAAATCGAAAAAAAAAGTGTAAAAATAAATAAAAAATAAGTAAAAATAAATAAATAAAAGATAAAAAAAAATGAAAACGCTGCTGTCCCCGATAGCTCGCGTGCAGAAGCGAACACACACGTAAGTCCCGCCGACATATGTAAACGCCGTTTAAACCACATAAGTGAGGTATCGCCGCGTGCGTTACAGTGCCAGCAACTAATCTAGCACTAGATCTCCTCTGTAAATCTAAACTGGTAACCTGCAAAAAATAAATAAAGCGTTGCCTATGGAGATTTTTAAGTACCAATGTTTGGCGCCATTCCATGAGTGTGCGCATAATTAAAGCATGACATGTTGGGTATCTATTTACTCGGTGTAACATAATCTTTCACATAATACCAAAAAATTGGGCTAACTTTACTGTTTTGTTATTTTTTTAATTCATGAAACAAAAAAAAGGCGTTTAAAAAATGATTGCGTAAATACCGTGAGAGATAAAACGTTGCAATGACCGTTGTTTTATTCCCTAGGGTGTCTGCTAAAAAAACATATATAATGTTTGGGGGTACTGCGTAATTTTCTAGCAAAAGAATGATGATTATTACATGTAGGAGAGAAGCGTCAGAATAGGCCCGGTATGGAGGTGGTATAAAAGCCTGGTATTAAAGTGGTTAACATTTTAATTAACAGCTTATAAATGATTTAAAAATAAAAATGACAAGAGAAAATGGCACTGCCTATATGTATAATGTATAATGGAGGGCAAGTAAGATCACACGGGATCAGTCACTAGAGCTTGTTGGGTATCCTGAAATAGGTAAGTACCAAGGTCAAGGGACATCCTATTCGGGTTCCGTCAGGAGTGACTCATTTATCCTCCAGTTCCATTCTCTTGGGCTTGTCTCTCCTAATTCCACTGTGCAACTAATTGGCGCGTGGTCCGATAATGTAAAGGAGTCAATATATGCCTCTCTCATAAGCTGTAATGCATTTTGCGATATGAATATATAATCAATTCTAGTATATGTCTTATGTTTCGCTGAGAAAAACGTATAATCTCTATTATGAGCATTTAAAGTTCTCCACGTGTCCACTAATTGCAGGTCTTGTAATAATCTTTTAGCTCTGCTGAGTTTGGAGTGAGACAAGTGTGACACTCCCTTCGAGACATCCATAGTAGGATCCAGTGCCATATTTAAATCGCCTCCCATTATTATAATCCCCTCTTTGTTTTGATGAACCAAGTTCAGATATTTTTCCAGGGCTCCAACTTGATCCTCATTCGGTAGGTATATATTTACCAATGTCACCTTTTGTTCACATAAAGAGCCGACTATAATAAGGAGGCGACCCGTCTCATCTCTAACTGTCTTATGTTCTTTCCATTGTATTTGACTTGACACCATAATTGTTACACCATTTGCTTTAGCAGTCTGCGATGCACTATGATACACATTAGAGAATCTGCGGTTCCCCAATCTTGGAATTTTATCATTTCTAAAATGTGTCTCCTGTAGGAAAATAATCTGAGATTTTAATCTACTTAATTCAGCTAATAGTCTTGTACGTTTTTCTGGACTATTTAGCCCTTAACATTGTATGAGGTAAAATTTAACCTTGTCATCTTATCCTCACTACTTCTCAAATAGAGAGCACTATCATACGGCGGGGTTGTACCTGCCTTCCCCCCCTGAAGAAGGAAGAAAAAAAAAACAGAGCACGGTTCTCGGGATCCGAGGTTCAGCGCCACTCCAAGTTCCGTAATCTCTGGGCTTTTGCAGACTCTATGCTCCACTTGGAGGAGAGACGTTAAAAATAGGGAAGAGTGGATAATATGAACATAAAATAGCGCAAGAAATAGAGGCTTTTTTTATAGCTAATAACGCAGAGGTAATATCTCCACTATGCTGCTGGGAAACACACAAATGCTATATCAGAGATATCCTCATATCGTTAGGGGCTTTTAGGTACTAGAAATCGCACATAAAAAAGCCCAAACGCAATTGTTAGAAGAAAAACTTATGAGACTACGGGAAGAATTAAATAACTTACTGATAGATAGGGCTAAAGCGAAATTAACTCGATGTAGGCGTTCATACTATGAGTTTGGAAACAAACTCAGTAGAATGCTGGCAAATGCTCTTAGAGAAAAAAGATCGAAGAATCATATTGATCAGATAAAAATGCAGAGAGATACCCTAGTCAAATCTACACAAGAAATTGCCAACACATTCAGAGAATACTATTCGAAACTCTATAGGATAGCAGGTCAACAGGCTACTGTAAAGATGAAATCTAAAGAACAACAGGCAAAAGAATATGTATTGGCCTCAGGCCTACCTGGGCTATCGGAAGAAGAAGCAAAGAGTATTGATGATCCAATTAGTACAGAGGAATTTACAGAGGCTTTGAAAGCATTGAAACCAGGAAGGGCACCGGGTCCTGATGGGTACACATTGCTTTACTATAAAACTTTTGCTGAGGCACTGGCACCAAAATTCCTCGCTGCCTTTAACTCTATCCGGGAAGGTCAGGAGATGCGAGAAGAGACACTGAAGGCCTATATTACATTAATCCCTAAAGAGGGAAAAGATCTAACGCAATGTGCCAGTTACCGGCCAATATCGCTATTAAATGTAGATCTGAAGATTCTGACGAAAATTCTAGCTAACAGATTAGTGAGATATGTACCGGCGATTGTACACCCAGACCAGGTGGGATTTACCCCAGGGAGAGAAGGGAGGGAGAACACCCAAAGGGTTCTTAGTGCCATACAGATAGCTCATATACAACAGAAACCGTTAGTGATTATTTCCGCTGATGCGGAAAAAGCATTCGATCGGGTAGATTGGATATTTTTGAGGGTGGTACTACAACATATAGGGCTGAAAAAAGGGATGATGAACTGGATCACAAGTCTATACTCTTGCCCAAAAGCAAGTGTTAAGGTGAACGATCGGATGTCTAAAACATTTGCAATTGGCAATGGAACAAGGCAGGGATGTCCACTTTCACCTATCATATTTATCCTAACTGTAGAACCCTTTTTGAGGACAATTAGGGCCAATGCAGATGTCAAAGGTATTGTAACAAAAGATAGAGAACATAAAGTTGCCGCGTATGCGGATGATTTACTGTTCTTTATAAGGTCACCAGTGCTATCTATACCAGTACTGTTACAGGAGTAACTAAAATATGGAGAGGTATCCAACTTCAAGGTAAACAACAGTAAATCCGAGGCAATGGGAGTAGAAATGAATGGGAAAATGAAACAACAATTGTCTGAGAATTTCGGGTTTAGATGGACTGACTCACATATCTGTTATTTAGGGACCAGAATACCAAACAAACTGAATCGAGTTTTTGAACTGAATTACGCTTCATTGATCCGACAGATAAAACAGGATTTTTTGAGGTGGGATAAGGAAGCATTTACTTGGTTCGGGAGGATAAATATCATCAAAATGAATGTAATGCCCAGACTCTTTTACCTTTTTCAGACCCTGCCTATTAGGTTACCTACAGGTTTTCTAAGAGATCTCAGATCGAGGTTTGTGAAATTTATTTGGGCAGGGAAACCTCCGAGGGTACGTAGAGCGGTGTTGTCGTTACCAAAAGAAAGAGGAGGGGTCGGCCTCCCGGACCCGGTAAACTATTATATGGCATCACATCTGACACGTGATTGGTGCTCAATACAAAAGGAAAAACCATGGATACAATTAGAACAATCTATAACTACTATACCCCTGGAAGGAATAATATGGATTGCAGAAGATGTGATCCCCCAGGAGGTGAAAAGACATCCCACTGTGGGGGCCACAATACAAATCATTAAAAAATCATTTAAGAAAACTAGGATGTCGATGTGTCCAAGCCCCATGGTACCAGTATTGGGGACCCCAAGTTTTGAACCAGGGTTAGTAGACCAATGTTTCAAGGAACTAAGGCGGCAAGGAAGGAGTAGGATTGTTCATTTCATGAGAAATAACTATGTAATGAATAGAGGGGAGATTGAAAGGGAATTTGAAGCCCTAGATCCCTTCAGGCTATTACAACTCAATGCGTTCCTAAGATCACTCACACAATTTAAATCAGGAATTCGCCCACTTTCCAGATTTGAACAGATCTGCTTAAAGGGGGAACCAATTAGACATGCACTATCAGCTATGTATGCGCTGTTGGTAGAACTGGAAGCCCCTCAAGAATTGGCCTTTGTACAAGCCTGGGAGAGGGACTTAGGAGTCACCTTCACGGAAATGCAGAAAAAGAAAATTCTGTTATTTGCGCATTAATCATCAATGGCAACTAAATACCAGGAAGGAGGATACAAAATCCTAACCAGTTGGTATAGAACTCCGACAATACTCAATCGGATATTCCCTCATGTGTCTAACCAATGCTGGCGCTGTCATAACCCGGAAGGCACTATATTGCACATATTTTGGGAGTGTCCCAGACTGAGAGATTTCTGGAAAATGGTATTGGAAACAATCAAAGAAATTTTAGATGTGTCTCTTGAGGAAAAACCGTCAGTTTTCCTACTGCATGATATTCCGCTATCTAATGAAAATTATAAAAATTCCTTACTGAGACATTTACTTACTGCAGCAAAAGCGTGTATACCACCCCTTTGGAAAAGTACAGTAGCCCCAACAAAAGCGCAATGGATGGGGAGAATAGCGGAGATTCAGCAGATGGAAAACCTAACGATGGTGAGAGAACAAGAAGAAAAATACTGGGAGATTTGGTCACCATATAGGGAATATAGGGAACGGAACTCATAAGGGCGCGAGGAACCAGTTTTTTCCTCCCCTTTGTTTTTTTTTGTTTTTTTGTCCCAAAGGTTGGAGGCAAGCTTTTCTATTGGGAGGTTGGGTAACCAGGGTGGGTCCCAGGTTAATAATAATAAAAGTGGTAGAGCTGTTTGATAAGAAGACGCAGACTAAGATAAGAATGTTATTGTATAAATGATATTGATTAAAGTCTGCTTAGTTATCTGTATGGAAAAAGAAAGAAAAAAAAAATTCAAAAATAAAGAATTTATAAAAAAAAAAGGGACATCCTAGATGGTAAATGGCATTATACATACCGTATTTATCGGCGTATAACGTGCGCCGGCGTATAATGCGCACCCCAATTTCAGAGGGAAGTTTCAGGAAAAAAAAAACATTTTTTTAAATTTTGTGATCAGTGTCCATCTGCAGCCTCAATGCAGCCTAGCCTGTGTCCAAATGCAGCCTGTGCCCAAATGCAGCCTGTGTCCAAATGCAGCCTGTGTCCAAATGCAGCCTGTGCCCATCTCCAGCCTGTGCCCAAATGCAGCCTGTGCACATCTCCAGCCTGTGCCCAAATGCAGCCTGTGCCCATCTCCAGCCTTACCTTCTCTCGTGGGAATCACCGAGCTGAGCCGTCATCCGAGCCAAGCCGTCATTTCCTGTTCATTCTGCAGCAGTCACACACACAGTCCCGCCTCTGCCATCGGCATTGGACCAGCTCCTGTGATTGGTAGAACTCTGGTCCAATGCCAGTGGCAGAAACGGGAATGTGTGTGTGATGTGTGCCGAGTAAACAGGAGAGACGGCTCGTGAACTCTGGCGGCGCTCGGCGGCACTGGGTAGCGCTCGTCCCCTCCGAGCCGAGGTACAGCCGTGATTTTTCCCCTATTTTCAGGGGAAAAAAAGTGCGTGTTATACACCGATAAATACGGTATATACATATAGGCAGCACCATTTTCTCTTGTCATTGTTATTTCTAAATCATTTAGGCCTCTTGAGTGAGGCACTACAGAGAGGCAGCAGCCCCCTTATACCTACCTTATTTTTAACACATTCTAACAGCTTATAAATGTATTTGTAAATCCAAAATATTAACAATGCTTTCTGTAATAAACAGTTAAGGGTCCAAACATCCCCTGCTGGTTTACAACACAGTGATACTGAGTGGCAACTAATGGAAAAGTAAACTGTAGCTTAAGGCACTGCACTCTCCAGCCTCCGATAAAGGTGTAGTTGATTTGGTATAAATGTCCTGCAGGAGATTTCCTGCCTCCTCTCACTATTTACAGTACAGATCAAGAAAACTTTGAAAGAAACAAACAAAAATAACAACAATAGTTGTTTTTTTCAAACTGCTTTGCTGAACAGTCACAGACTTGACATTGCCGTAAAGTGTTTCTAAAGCCTTACAGCCTTTTACCCTAGTGCATTTTATGCATTAAAAAAAATGTTCTGTGCTGCACCCTTATACTTACCTGAGCTTGATCTTGATCCAGCATTGTGCAAAAGAACAATGGCTTTCTTGGCACTCTCTCTCCTCATTGGTTAGATTAATAGCAGTGGAAGCCATCCTCTAATGAGGGATCAGGGGCAGGGACAAGCCACTCTGTCTGTGTCTATGCAGACAGGGCAGTTCAGGAGCAAGCCCACTTGAGTGCATCCATAGAAAGCAGCTTTATATGAGGGCACTCACGCAAGAAAAGAATAAGGACTGCTCTGTGCAAAATCATTGTACACAGCAGGTAGGTATAATATGTTTATTACCGTATTTATCGGGGTATTGCGCGCACCCGCGTATAGCGCGCACCCCTAACCTAGAAGAGAAAATCCTGAAAAAAAAAAGAATATACTTACAGTTTAGATGACCCTCGTCGGTGTCTTGCCCGGCGTCCATCGGTGGCCTTGTCCGGTCCGGCATCCGTCTGCGGCCTCGGTGGTGTCCTCCTCGCTTCTCCCGCTCTGTCTCCGAGTCGAATCCCCGCTTCTCTCACTTAGTTTGAACGCCGCCGCCGACATATACCGAGCTCAGTACACTCACGCATAAGGGCTAGGAGCGTGACCGCGAGTGAAGCCGAGCCTGGCCGAATGTACCCGAGTGTACTTTACTCGGTATATGTCGGCGGAGGCATTCAAACTAAGCATGGGAAGCGGGTATCGGCATATATCGCACACCCACGATTTCCCCCTTTTTTTATACGCCGATAAATACAGCATTTTAATTTAAAAAACTGAAGCTTTAAATTTGTTTTTTTTTCTTTAAATTACCAAAAAAAATACATTGGGGTAAAGCAAAATACATGCTCATAAAACATGCCCAACATTGTCACTTAGTTTGCTGATGATATATTCATATGCATGATACAATGTATCTATAGACGAAGTGGAGAAGGATTAACATTTCTGTCATTTTTTCTTTGCGGACTCTTTTTGCGGACTCTTTTTATTGTTACTTGTTTCCCTTTTGCAGATTTTCCTCACTACTTGTCTTTTAAACAGTTGTATCTAGAACGGACAGTGAAGAGGAATCGATTTAATGGAGCCAAGATATTATAAAATCCTTTAACATTAACATTTTGGAATTGTACCCAAAACGAAAACCCCAAAAATTTGATTGGGGGGTGTAGATATTTTTTAAGATACATTTTTTTTCATGTCATAGTTATTAATATAATAAATGGATTTACCTAAAAGTGAATGCAAATCAATTAACTTTCAAATGGAAGTAAACAATATCAGACATTAATAAGACAAAAATTAGAACAGTAAAAATGATAAGAGGGCATGAAGCAATTGTTTTGTATGAAGATCCCGAAAAATAGGGATGGTCCAGATTGGACCAGGGATAGTCCAGAGTGTTTGTTTGTTCGCAGAACAAACAAACATATGGGGCGTTTGCTGCACATTCAAACACCTCAGAGCACCCCATAATGCACTGTGAGATTGCAGTGCACTGATGGCTGCTGATTGGCCAAAGTATGCACCTGACCTGCATGCTTTAGCCAATCCCAGCATGATCTGCTGTGAGAGCCATGATTGGCCAAAGGCAGGGTGCCTTTGGCCAATCATGGCTTAGGGGGTCCATGGCCCACACTATATAAGGCTGCTTACACAGCGGCCGTGTATAGTGGGGATTAATGGAGAGAGATTGAGAATTTGAGCTAGATTAGGTAGGTTAGTTAGTGGCATGCAGGCAGTTTAATATATACATAATATATACAGAGTAGTCAGTGTAGAATATATATACAGTGCAATCAGTGCAGAGTATATAATAATGCATAGAAGTGGTTAAACAGCATGCCCCCCAATCCATACCAGACCTTTTGGGTCTGATATAGGTTTTAAGGGGAACTCCATGACAATTTAAAGATAAAACAGTGGGGGTCCCCCAAAATCTACACCAGGGAATTTGTGTCAGAATAGATTTTAAGGGGAGCTCCATGCCAAAAAAAAATAAAAAATTGGTGTTGGTTCCCCCCAAAATCCATACCAGACCCATATCTGAGAAAGCAGCCTGGCAGGCCAGGAAAGGACCGGCCAGGAAAGGGCTCCTCCTGAACCATATCAGGCAACTTGCCCTCAATATGGGGAGGGTGGCTCCAAAGCACTTTGTCCCCATGTTGACGGGGACAAGGGCCTTTTACCCACAATGCTTGCCCGGTGGTTGTGGGGGTCCGTGGGTGGGGGGTTTATCGGAATCTGTAAGCCCCCTTTAACAAGGGGGCCACCAGATACCCCCCCCCCCATGTGAATGGTATGGGGTACATTGTACCCCTACCAATTCACAAAAAAAAGTGTCAAAAAGTAAAGACCACAATATATTCAATATATTTTTTTATAAAGGAATTGCCACAAACTAAGAAAGTGTCCCCTGTTGTCCATCCGTCTTCAATCACGCCCGATAGACCCCAAAAAATTGAAATAAAAAGCTCTGCCTCAATGGGAGGCCTCCTGGCGACTGCTGTCTCATGGCTGTCTCTTGGCTGTGGCAGCTGTTATTTAAGCAAAGGTGGGGCCACACAGTGATATAACTAAGTTACCATATGAAATAGATTTGGTAAATGTAATTTGTTCTAGATGGCCATATGTTGCTTATAGTTCATGACTTTTAGCCCCTGTTCACACCCGTGTGGTTTAAAATCGTGCTACTTCAGCGCGATTTCAAAGCCGGATATCAGTGCGATTTTCATTGCCTATTTAATTGCAATTTGCGACTTTAAACAACAGACGTCTATGCAAGTTGCAATTAAAATCGTCAAGAATTAGTGCAGAAACCTTTTTCAAAGTTGCTGCGGCATTAATCACAGTAATTTAAACAGTTTCATTACCAACAATGTAGTGCGACTTGTCATGCGATTTTAACCAGTCATAACAAATTGCACCAGTGTGAAGGGGGGCTATATCTCTCATATTGGGTATGTGCATCAGTTAAATTTTATTGCATGTATGTTTTTAATTAAAATGTGCTGTAGCTGTGATAATACATGTTTTAGTGTTGCACTTGAGGTAGGTAATTGTATTCTCCTGTAACATTTTTATCAGAGAAATATTTATATTTTCTCATTATCCTAAGATCTCTTTACATTCTTCTGGTGCAGCACTAGTTTTCATGTACCAAGCAGTGCTCCTTTTACATGTCTAGAATAGAATAAAAAAAACATGCAGAGTTTTAGACTTTACAGCTCAGAACTTTAATGTGCTAACCAATATGCTAAAATGGTAGACTGAATTGATGTGGCATTGTTATTGCAGTACAATGTGGTTTCTAATGGTTTGCTACGTCCATTTAAAAGTCATTGTGCTACACAAGCACTTGTGACTTCCAAGTTAAATTTAAAGATGCATTAATATTTATTGTGACAAAAAATAATACCCTTAGGCACACACAAAGAATTTGCTGTTTTTATGTTAGTTTTAACTCTCTATTATTTTTCCCTTTAGCATGCTACATGATTTATATTGTGTTTTTTCATCCAAGAGCCTTTCTGGGCTGAATTTTTTATAACTGAGATAGAATCTTTTATACGGTAAAAAAAATTAACTTCTGCATTTATCTTAATATGCCCCCTGACTGGCCGATCTCTTTCTTTGTGAACTGCAATCAATCAAGTGCACCACAGTCGGTGGCTTCTGTGCATTTCACTGTTGCTGACTATCAAACCTGTGGCAGCCTGACACATTTCAGATCTTACCTTTTTTTTTTCCGTCATTTATCTTTAATTTACTTTAATGTTATTGGATGCTGGCTGGCAGCATGAGTAGATTTTACATTAATTTCTTTTTGTGCCTGTGTTTTTTCTCTGTATGAAGCTACAGTGAAATATAGTATGTGCTTTGTTTGTGCAATACTATTTACACATGTTAGATTTAAGGTTAGGGAATCTTAGAATAAATATTATTTTTTTATCTGAGTTGTTATATTAGCAAATTGGAAAACATATTATAACTAGAAAGTAACTTTTTAATAAAAAAAAAATGGAGTGTTTAAATGTGATATCTTTCTTTCTGCTAGAAAGTTTTTTTGCTGTTTTAAGATGGACATCAATTTATTTATATTATTATACAGCACTGCAGATTGACTACAATGTATTTTGTTAATTGTGCTTTATTATCACAACATTTTTTGCTAGATGCAAAAACATCAGAACCATACAAATAATATTAGTTTCAGGGAATTAGTCACTTAGCCCATTCAGGAGAAAATGTCAAGTTCTCTTGATCATCCTTTCCCAACCCCACCACTGACAAAGTCTGCTCTTTTCAGCTGTCCTCCTTTACTCTGTTTGTCTGTCAGTGTCTTCTGAAATACTTCAGGTATGGGGAAGCATGTGACCTTTACCCCTATTTCCGGGAGCTTACACACTGACTTGACACAAAACACCAATAAAATAAGTGGGGGAATGCAGTGAAGGTGAGTAGGTAGGTAGATGGTAGCTGTCTAGAGAACCTGTCTCTTTAACCACTTCAATACTGGGCACTTTCACCCCCTTCCTGCTCAAGCCATTGTTCAGCTTTCAGCGCTGTTACAATTTGAATGACAATTGCGCGGTCATGCTACACTTTACCCAAATTAAATTTAATATTTTTTTCCTCACAAATAGAGCTTTCTTTTGGTGGTATTTTATCACCTCTGAGTTTTTGCTATAAACAAAAAAAGAGTGACAATTTTTCTATAATAAATATCCCCAAAAATATATAAAAAAAAATGTTTTTCCTCAGTTTTGGCCGATACGTATTCGCAATAAGCATATATTCATTGGTTTACACAAACGTTATAGCGGCTACAAAATAGTAGACATGTGCATTCGTTTTCATTAGAATGCATTGTCGTCCGAAAATCGGGTATTTTCGTTATCGTTTTAACGAACGAAAACGAAAGCACAAGAAATGAAAACCGAAAGATCCGACATAAAAAATGCTTTATTTTCGTTTTCGTTCAGATCCGACGATTTTCGATGCTTTGTCGAATTTTCTTCATTCAATTCCTACCTATTCACTGTATTCAGTGAATACAGTGAATATAGGTAGGAACTGAACGACGAAAATTCGACAAAGCATTGAAAATCGTCAAATTTTCGTCGTTCAATTTCTACCTATTATAACAATAGTAGAGAGTGCAATCAGCGCAAAAATAACAAAAAGATCAAAATATATATATATTGGTGGTATAATAATGTGCTAATAATGTAAGAATGAAAAACAACTCCCAGAGTGAATTTCATATGGATGCAAGCTGAACACCAAAAAAGGACAATCACAAAATCCCAAAGGTACATAAAATAAAGAAAACAGTGCAGCGCAAACCTAAATTAAAATGGTAATAAATATACTCGTATGAGTGAAAGTGAAAACCAAGAAAGGAAGAAATAGTCCAAAATTGCAATAAGCAAACAACATGAGAAATAAATCCTGCGACCAGATGATAAGAGTATCTTCACCACGTGACTGGAAAACCAATTCAAAGTGTGATCCCTTCACCAGTAAAGATGGGTACTCTCACCTCACAGAAAGACCTTTGTTTTACCAAAGGTCTAATAGGCTTAGATCAATGGTGGCAATCCGGATAGCTCGGGGGTGTATACTATTCGGCCGTAGGACCCGGAGATATGAATGTATCCTCAGTGGCACCAATGAACAAGTATGTAACCAATATGCAAAGAAAAAACTCAGAAAACACCTGAGATCTGAGTAGATCAGTAGAAGGGGGAGGGGCTGCCTGTGATCTCCTGATACACCTGTACACAGGTGTATCAGGAGGATACATTCATATCTCCGGGTCCTACGGCTGAATAGTATACACCCCCGAGCCATCCAGATTGCCACCATTGATCTAAGCCTATTAGACCTTTGGTAAAACAAAGGTCTTTCTGTGAGGTGAGAGTACACATCTTTACTGGTGAAGGGATCACACTTTGAATTGGTTTTCCAGTCACGTGGTGAAGATACTCTTATCATCTGGTCGCAGGATTTATTTCTCATGTTGTTTGCTTATTGCAATTTCGGACTATTTTTTCCTTTCTTGGTTTTCACTTTCACTCATACGAGTATATTTATTACCATTTTAATTTGGGTTTGCGCTGCACTGTTTTCTTTATTTAATTTCTACCTATTCACTGTATTCAGAACGACGATTTTCAATGCTTTGTCGAATCGAACGACGAAAATTCGACAAAGCATCGAAAATCGTCGTTTTCGGACGAAAACTTTCCAGACGAAAATGAAATAAATCAAAACGATTTTCGGGAGTAATGAAATAAAAAAAAATTCTGGACAAAACGAAATTACGAAACAAAATATTTCAGTCTGCACATGTCTACAAAATAGGGGATAGATTTATAGAATTTTTTTTCTTTCTTTTTTTATTAGTAATAACAGCGATTAGTGTTTTTTATCATGACTGCCATATTGCGGCGGACACATCGGACACTTTTGAGACTATTTTAGGACTATTCACATTTATACCGCAAACAGTGCTATAAATATGCACTGATTACTGTGTAAATGTGACTGGCAGGGAAGGGGTTAATTCTAGGGGGCGATCAAGGGGTTAAACGTGAATCCTAGTGAGTGATTCTAACTGTGAGAGGAGGGGACTGACTGGGGGAGGTAAACGATCTGTGTCCCTATGTACAAGGGACACAGTATCGGTCTCCTCTCCCTGACAGACGTGGATCTCGCCGGGCACGCACATCAGGTTCCCAGTAACACGGCGGGTGCACGAGCCCCCTAGTGGCTCTACAAGGCGAGGACATCATATGACGTCCTCCCAGAATGAGAGGGTTATCGCACCGCTGTCAATTGACGGCGGCCGGTAGTAAAGTGGTTAAACATCAAAATTTAAAAAAATATATATTTTTTTAATCTATTGTGGTTATGTTAATGAGTGAAATCTTTTAATCTTTAACGTTTATCTAAACCAAAAAACAAAAATGTATGATATGTTGCAGCTTACTAGTCCTTAGAAAATGATTAGTTTCCATTTTGAGAGTTGATTCCTTTATTTTTACCTGGCAATCCAACAAATAATAATACACTTACTGTCCTTGGGTGGTGTATTATTATTTCTCTATAGTATTTATGTAAGTAAGCAACAGTTGTCACCCAGTCTAGACTTTAAACATGCTTGCTTTTTTCCAGTACTGGGGGATAGGGAGATTAGTAGTTTACAGAAAAAAGAGGGTATTGAATTTTAAGCAAGATCAACAAGCATATTCTGGGCTTGTTAAAAATTAGCGATAAAACGAATGCAGCCACCATATCTAGGTTACAATAAATTCACTTGTGCTCTTGGGTTACATGTGTTTAAATGTTAAAGTTGCAGAATTAAAAGATCTAAAAGACAAAACACTCTAAGGCCTCATGTACATTGTGGCTGGTAAACCGATGTATAGGAGCATTTGGGCATTTTTTTTTCAGAAGCCCCTGAACTCTCCTCAATGTTATCTTACATGTACACTCTGGCATTTATAGTAGTTTAGAAGCAGTTGAGATTAGAAGTATTACGTTCTTGACAGTAGTTTAGTAGTATTTGAAATGCCAAGTGCTTGTAACAGCACATAAGTATGTCTAAACACAGTAACCCACGTTTATAAGTGTTTTCGTTTATAGGCATTTTCAATGGGGAAAACTTTCTGACCATTTACCATGGGAAAAATTTACTTTCATGAACCCTTGTTGTTGGCTGCAAGGAGAGAGAGAGAAAGAGAGAAAAAATATATTTTCCCACATTGTGGGCATTTGGGAGGATCTACTGGAGTTAGCTGTAAATAACGCTTCTAAAAGCAAACACTAATAAATGCCACTAAATGCGCATTAAACGCAGCATGTAAAACTGGCAGAATGGATGGTTATCCTTGTCGGTTACTACAGTGGTTGACCGCGATATTGTGTCAATCTCGCTCCCTTTCTCGGCGAGATTGAGCACTTGCGAGCCCCATCGCGGGAGCCAGCGCCGAGCTGGCTTGCCGCGATGGAGACAAAGCCGTCATAGAAGTGACGGGGATCCGACGCGGATTCCCGCCAATTCTACACGTGGGCGGAGTTTGTTATGAATCCTGAGAAGGAAGTCCCCGCCGGATTTTAAATAAAAATCCGGCATGGGTTGCCCCCTCAGGAGCATAACGGGCCCTTAGGTCTGGTATGGGTTGTAAGGAGACCCTTCTACGCCGAAAAAACGGCGTGGGGGTCCCCCCACAATCCATACCAGACCCGTATCCAAAGCACGCCGGCCGGCCGGTCAGGAGGGGAGTGGGGGGCGAGCGAGCGCCCCCCCTCCTGAGCCGTACCGGGCAGCATGCCCTCAACATGGGGGGGTCAGGTGCTCTGGGGCAGGGGGCGCACTGCAGCCCCCCACCCCAGAGCACCCTGTCCCCATGTTGATGAGGACAGGGCCCCTTCCCGACAACCCTGGCCGTTGGTTGTCGGGGTATGCGGGCGGGAGGCTTATCGGAATCTGGAAGCCCCCTTTAATAAGGGGGCCCCCAGATACCGGCCCCCCACCCTAAGTGAATGAGTATGGGGTACATTGTACCCCTACCCATTCACCTGCAAGAAAAGTGTAAACACAAATAAACCACACAGTGTATTGAAATATTTTATTAGTTGGCCGCCGAGGGGGGGGGTGTGTATGATCGCTTTTATAAAAGCGCCCCCCTCCGGCGGGCTTCTGCGGGGGGGGTGGGTGCCGCTGTTCTTCACCGCCGTCTGGTTCTCTTCCGCCGCCGGGGGGGGCGTTTTGATAAAAGCGCCCACCACCCGGCGGGCTTCCTTCAACATCTTCGGCGGTGGGGGGGTCTTCTCCCACTCTCCGGGGTCTTCTCCCGCTCTCCGGGGTCTTCTCCGGCTCTCCGGGGGTCTTCTACGGCTCTCCGGGGGTCTTCTCCGCTCTCCGGGGGTCTTCTTCTTCTTCAGGACTCGCCGCCGCTATCTTCGTGTGTTAGCTCAATTACTGGCGGCGGCGAGTCCCCTCTTCTGTGACGTCGTCTTCTTCTTCTTCTCCAGATGTTGACGCGACGCTTCCTTCCGCTGTTATGGCTGGCGCGCGGCTCGCAGCGAGTTATATAGGCCTGTCTTGTGACGTCGCAGTCCCATCATGCTCCGGTAGGTACCACGTGCTACCTACCGGAGCATGATGGGACTGCAACGTCACAAGACAGGCCTATATAACTTGCTGTGAGCCGCGCGCCAGCCATAACAGTGGATTGAAGCGTTGCGTCAACATCTGGAGAAGAAGAAGAAGACGTCACAGAAGAGGGGACTCGCCGCCGCCAGTAATTGAGCTAACACACGAAGATAGCGGCGGCGAGTCCTGAAGAAGAAGAAGACCCCCGGAGAGCGGAGAAGACCCCCGGAGAGCCGTAGAAGACCCCCGGAGAGCCGGAGAAGACCCCGGAGAGTGGGAGAAGACCCCGGAGAGTGGGAGAAGACCCCCCCGCCGCCGAAGATGTCGAAGGAAGCCCGCCGGGTGGTGGGCGCTTTTATCAAAGCGCCCCCCCCGGCGGTGGAAGAGAACCAGACGGTGGTGAAGAACAGCGGCACCCACCCCCCCGCAGAAGCCCGCCGGAGGGGGGCGCTTTTATAAAAGCGATCATACACACCCCCCCCCCGGCGGCCAACTAATAAAATATTTCAATACACTGTGTGGTTTATTTGTGTTTACACTTTTCTTGCAGGTGAATGGGTAGGGGTACAATGTACCCCATACTCATTCACTTAGGGTGGGGGGCTGGTATCTGGGGGCCCCCTTATTAAAGGGGACTTCCAGATTCCGATAAGCCTCCCGCCCGCATACCCCGACAACCAACGGCCAGGGTTGTCGGGAAGGGGCCCTGTCCTCATCAACATGGGGACAGGGTGCTCTGGGGTGGGGGGCTGCAGTGCGCCCCCTGCCCCAGAGCACCTGACCCCCCCATGTTGAGGGCATGCTGCCCGTTACGGCTCAGGAGGGGGGGGGGTTGCTCGCCCCCCACTCCCTTCCTGACCGGCCGGCTGGCGTGCTTTGGATACGGGTCTGGTATGGATTGTGGGGGGACCCCCACGCCGTTTTTTCGGCGTAGGGGGGTCTCCTTACAACCCATACCAGACCTAAGGGCCCGTTATGCTCCTGAGGGGGGAACCAATGCCGGATTTTTATTTAAAATCCGGCGGGGACTTCCTTCTCAGGATTCATAACAAACTCCGCCCACGTGTAGAATTGGCGGGAATCCGCGTCGGATCCCCGTCGCTTCTATGACGCACTCGCTGGAATGTGCTTTTACTATTCCAGCGAGTGCGAGATGTCGGCAGCCTGTCGCCGAGAATCAGCGCGATGCTGTTGTGCTATAAACACATTCTCGGCGGCAGGCACTGTAGCTGTCAAGTTCCAGTTTTCAGACGAGGTTTTCAAACGTCTTGTGTACATGAAGCCTTAGGGGGTCTGTCATGCTCAGGGGTCAGGCTTAAAGACCAGTTGCTATAGCAGTAGTGGAAATAACCACTGCCCAGCAGGATAGGTACACAGGCAGTCACCCTTGTGAATGAAGTGGGCTCTCCCTAGATGCAGAGTCTAAGTATGTTCACCAGAGCTCTTGATGGTGGAGATAGATTTTGCATGTGTTAGAACCAGGTCCCAGTCCTCAGGATCACCCCACCAGGAGGTGAGCAAGCTGGTGTCCAGTAGTGGATAAGCAATTAGGGATCAACCAGAAGCGTAGTCAGTAAACAAACTAAAAGGTTAGTAACAATTAGTTGCAGGTTGGGATCAGGCAGAAGCTTAGTTGAGGAACAAACCAAGGATCGATAACGAGTGGTAGCAAAATATGGATGGCAGCAGGAAAGATAGGAGTGAGATATTGGCTGGAGAGAGCACCATCATCTGGCAAACAGGAAGTGCAGTGACATGGCTTAAATCAAGTTCATGGGAGAAACAAAGAGTTCAGGGTTCAAGACAAACAAGGTTCATGACAGGATCATTCCAGGATCTGCCCCAAAAACTGTCCAGCATTCCAAGTAGCTCAGCAAGAAGAGAAATTGCCTGACACATCAGAGGTTCCTACGTCAAATCCAGGCTCTGACAAGTTCTATTCAATATATGAAATTTTAGCAGTAAATATAAAGCAAAATAAATGCCCTGTCTGATAGTACACCACTTTTCATATTGCAATCAACTCAAAGGATCTCCTAAAAAAATCTATATTAGCATAGAAATTTGAAATAAATCATAAATTCTAGTTAGGTTAATTCTATAACAACTCAGAAAGACAGAAGACATTTACTGACCAAACACTCCATGATCAGAGTAATACACTACAAACTACAGAGGGGGACAATGAAAATGTTAAAAAAAAATCATACAACAGTGTTTGAGACATTCTTGCCCTTTGTCAAGCTATTTTTATTATACACATATAACATTTAAAGCAAGATACTGGAAAAATTATCAAAACTAAATACAGGGTAACAATTAGGTAATACTTTAAAGGCATAAATAATACATTGGAACAATCATAAAAGAGCAGGTGTGACTAGTGATAAATACCGTAAGTAAAGTCATCTGAGTGTTTCCTGCTCTGTAGAATGCCTGCAATAAAAAGAACACATACATAAAAGAAGACTATGGGTTGATTTACTAAAGGCAAATAGGCTGTCCACTGTTCAAGGGAATTTTCCATCAAAGCTTTTATCATCCAATCAATTGCAAGCATGCAAATTATATATTGTTTCCTATCACATGTCTGGATATTTTTTGCGAAGTGAATTTTCACTACATTCGCTGATCTACTAGAAAATTCCCGGGTAATGTGAAAATTTCCTTGCAAAGTGTAGTCTCCTTTTTATATTACTACATTTTGAACATGACTGGCTTGACCCCTTTCCAGACCCAGAAAAGTAAAGACAACTTCTCATTTGACTATTTTAGCATGCACAATTGTATCCCAAATGGAGGGATTTTGCCCAAATGCCTGCATCAGAATGTGTGTGAATTCCTCAGTGTTAGAAGGAACGATCTTTGATTATGTATCACTAGTTACACATGCTGCTTAATCCTTATTACAGTGCTTCCCTTTATGCATTCGACATGTCATCCTGTGGCTAGCCTGAATCTATTTTTCCTCATTATTTGGTATCTTGCTGTATGTGTCATATGGTGTAAAATGGGAATAGCTTGAAAAAGGGCATGGGTGCCTGAAACATTGCTGGAGGATTTTTAAACCTTTATGAGCAAACACATTATGTTAGTTGCAACCCCTTTGTTATGTATATGTACACAGAGGGTAAAATTGGTATTGAACAAGTCACCATTTTTCTAGGTAAATATATTTCTACAGGTGCTATTGACATGAAACTTTCATCACATGTCAGTAACAAACCATGCAATCTATAAATACAAAGAAACTAAAACACATACGTTCAGAAATTAAGTTATGTGTAACAACATGGAATGACATAGGGAAAAAGTATTGCACACATGAAGATAGACAGGTGCAAAAAGGAATGGAAAGCAAAGACACCAGCTGAAATATATCAGTAATTAGAAAGCAGTCCTGCCCCTTGTCAGTGCAAATTAATATCAGCGGGTCTCAACTGATGGCCTATAAAAAGGTCACCCATTACCAAGGTGTCACACAAGAAACATCTCATGATGGTTAAAAGCAGAGCTCTCTCAAGACCTTTGCAACCTTAATGTTGCAAAACATACTGATGGCATTGGTTACAGAAGGATTTATACATTTCTGAATGTTCCAGGGACCATTATTTCACCATAAAGCAGCCCCGACCAGGTGTTCCTCACAAGATTTCTGACAAATGGGTTAAAATAATTTTCAGAAGAGCTGTCCAAGATCCTAGGAATACCCATGGCGAGCATCAGAAAACCTAGATTTAGCAAGTACGATTGTATCAAAGAAAACATTAAGTAATGCACTTGGCCTGTATGCATGCTCACCATGCAAGACTCCAATGCTGAAGAAAAAGCATGGTGAAGCTAGTTTCAAGTTTGCTGCACAACATTTAGACAAACCTGTGAATATAGTCTGATCAGGTGAGACCAAAAGTGAACTCTTTGGATGCCATAATACACACCATGTTTGTAAGTCAAACGGGACTATACGTCATTCCAAAAACACTATGCCAACAGTAAAGTTTGGAGGTGGGAACATCTTGATGTGGAGCATTTTTTTAGCATACTGTATTTGAAATTTCATGTCTTTGAAGGAAGGATGGATGGAAAAATGTACCAAGAAAAGCACCTTTATTGTGCACAGGTGTGCAGTCATGTTGGAACAGGAAGGGACCATCTCCAAACTGTTCCCACCAAGTTGGGAGCATGAAATTGTCCGAAATGCCTTGGTATGCTGACAGCTTAAGAGTACCCCTCACTGTAACTAAGGGGCCAAGCCCAACTCCTGAAAAACAACCCCACACTATAATACCTCCCACACCAAATGATTTGGACCAGTGCACAAAGCAAGGTCCATAAAGACATTGATGAGTGAGTTTGGGGTGGAGGAACTTGACTGACCTCAACCAGATAGAATATCTTTGGGATGAATTAGAGTGGAGATTGCAAGCCAGGCCTTCTAGTCTACATCAGTGCCTGACCTCACAAATTAGCGTCTGGAAAAACGGTCCAACATACATTCCCATAGACACACTCCTAAACCTTGTGGAGAGCCTTCACAGAAGCTCTTATAGCTGCAAAGGGTGGACCAATTCAATATTGAATGCTATGGACTAAGACTGGGATGCGATAGATAGATAGATAGATAGATAGATAGATAGATAGATAGATAGATAGATAGATAGATAGATGGATAGATGGATAGATGGATAGATGGATAGATGGATAGATGGATAGATGGATAGATGGATAGATGGATAGATAGATAGATAGATAGATAGATAGATAGATAGATAGATAGATAGATAGATAGATAGATTTTTTCAAATATATCTATATAGATATAGAGATATATGTATGTATATATATATATATAAATATATATATATATATATATATATATATATATATATATATATATATATATATATATATATATATATATATACATATATATATATACTGTATATATAGATAGATAGATAGATATTCTTAAGGTGCTCATGTATTTGCTTTATTATGCTAAATTACATTTCACAAAAAAAATATATATATATTTTGTCATTCCCATAGTTCATCTAGTTTTGTTGGGAGATTTTAACAATTCATCTAGATTCCATGTCAAACAATGTCTGGAAATAAGATTTTTTTCAACAGAATTGCACAGAGCTGCCAAAATACTAAAATTTATCGGGCCAGGGATGTTTGTGCATTTCTTCTAACCTCCCCTATCACCTCACACAAGTAATTTTCCCTAGCAAAAGAGCCACTGTCTACAGCAGATTTGATTTATTCTGACACTGCAAGAGTAAAAAAATGCACTCACAGTATTAAAACAAATAGAATGTACACTACAGGACTTCCTATTACAACACAGGTAGGACTCCAGCCATCCAAAACAGTCAGACAAATGGAGGCTTTTAATGCAGTCATAAGCCACAAACAATAAAAAGGAGAAAATCCTTTTTGTTAGACATCTAATCATGAAGTGGAAATTCATGGCAAATTGCACATTCAAATTTCATATACTTTTTCTATGAAGCTTAGCTAAATTGCATAAATAACTTGCCAGATGCATACCATTTGCATTGCATTATTTCAGAAAACCAGTGGAAATATAAAGTGCCTATATTGGCTTTAAAAGACACTACGGGGAGTTTAATTATCGCAGCATTCATTCAACACATCATTACCACTTTTGTCATCAAACTGTTTAACATTTAGGAAATGTTTAAAAACTTTACCTCAAAATATAAGCCTATAAAATATTTAGATAGGTCTTCAGAAAGTTAACTTCATTCAGCATTTTGTTGGGGTATATTTCAGCAATTGCATTGGATATTATTTATCTACAGTTCTTAGTAGTAAGGACAAAACCTGAGAGATATGGGAGTGGAAGACTCCTAACACAAGGGTCCCAAGTAAATAGTGCATGTTCATTTTAAAATGAACTTATGTTTTGACCATATAGAGGGCCCCACATGCTGGTGGGGCTCATTTTAATGGTGGCCCCACCAGCTAATTGTACTTATTTTATACTCTCTTCCTTGCCACTCTTGTTAGCCAATAGACATGTGCAGACTGGAATATTTAGTTTTGTTTTTTCGTTTTCGTCTGGAAAATACATTTATTTAGTTACTCCCGAAAATCGTTTTGATTTATTTTGTTTTTCGTTGGGGAATAGCTTTCGTCCGAAAATCCAATAATACTTGGTTTCTGTCGATTGGTCAAAGAATATTTCGACGGAACTTCAAAACTTTATGCCGAATCGTACATTTCCGGTCGAATATTCCACCTACAAGAATTCTAATGTTGTATGACTAGTAATAATAATAATAATAAATAATTATATTATTATTACTAGTCATAGTCAACCAACATTAGAATGTTTCTATAGCCTATGGGCGGAGCATTAAAATGTACGAGTGTAGTATATCTTCTCCGTCAAATCTGCTTAGCACTTTCGATATACACCATAAGCCTTCTATTCTCTATAATGTCGAATCTATTCTCTATAATGTCAAATCTATTTTCTCATAAATCAAAATCTATTCTCTGTAATGTCGAATCTATTATTTCTATAGTGTCAAATCTTTTCTCTATGATGTCGAATCTTTTCTCTATGATGTCGAATCTTTTCTCTATAATGTCGAAAAGTACCGTATGTGTGTGTATATCAGGACAGATTGCTATTCATTCACTCTATTCAGTCAGCATCGAATCTTTCTATATCGAATTTTTACCGCAACGAAAACGAAAATAAAGCATTTTTTATGTCAAATCTTTCGGTTTTCGTTTCTTGCGCTTTCGTTATCGTTTGTTAAAATTATAACAAAAAAAACAGATTTTCGGACGAAAATGCATTCTAACGAAAACGAATGCACATGTCTATTAGCCAATAGGAGTGAAGAGAGGAAGCTCTGTGTAAGCTTCAAGTCATCTCCCTGTCTCTAAACTAACTGACATTGCAGTAAGGAGATTAGTGCTTAGTGTTTCTCTTCCCCCAATGGCAAATAGATCAGCAGGGTAGTGAAGAAAAGGTATATATATAGGCATCTTAAAGGGTCCCAATAATAATAAAGTTGATGTCTGGCCACAGAGTATGTCAATTCTTGAGGGAAAGAAAACAAGGAAAAAAGGGTGTGCTACCAAAATTAAGCAATACAAATTACTTATTAATGTCCAGAGGTAGAAACAAGTGAACTAGTTGAATGTCCTTAATCCTACTCAAAACATACTACAATAAACATATTGCAATAAAAAAAGTGTGCTGTGAAAAAATGTGCTGTGAAAAAACGAGTCTTTGGACTAAAACATCAATGTACTGTCTCCAATGCAATATCAATCCTCCGTTGGATGACCAAATAAATGCAGGTAACTTTTACACAAGGAATCCACACGTATAAAGGAAACAGGTGGCTGCTTACCAGCTCCGTCAGACCCCCACTGGGATCGTAAAGGCTCAAAGACTGTGATGTCCTCAGTTGGATCAAGCCGATCACTCCCCGATTGTCTCCTCCATGGGAAGTCCAAAATGGAATCTACGGTTGTCTCCAAGGTACAGCAGCCTCATAGATTAATGTGGGAATGTGTGGGTTTAAAAGGAGAAGGAGAACTTCATGGTGCAGTATTTAGTTAAAATGTTGCTCTTTATTTCACACAAAGAAACAAAGGAAACTGACATCTAAAACTGCACTTTTACAAAGTATCAAAGTACACTAAGAACCATGTGCACATCAAAACAGCCTCGGCTCGGGCCGATCAGCTGGGGGCATGGTGACGTCAGTGATTCTTCTCGTCACCACACCCACAGCACACTACCTCTGAACATTAATAAGTAATTAATAAGTAATTTTTATTGCTTAATTTTGGTAGCGCACCCTTTTTTCCTTGTTTTCTTTTATATGTTTAAAGCCCAGTGTTATGCCGCGTACACACGGTCGTTTTTTAAAACGTCATTTAAATTGATCGTGTGTGGGCAAAACGTCGTTTTTTGTCTTAAAAAAAACGACCAAAAAAAAATTCCAACATGCTTGAATTTTTTGTGTCGTTTTTCAAAACGTCGTTTTTTGTTTCACAAAAAGTCACCGTGTGTAGCAAAAACGTAGTTTAAAACGAAGTTTTTCAACCCGCGTTATGAAGCAAGCTTCAATGGAAAAGTGTGGTGAACGTAACCTCGTTTTTTGTGAAAAAAACGATGGTGTGTATGCAACATCGTCTTTGAAAGTGACGTTTCAAAAACGTAGTTTTTTACTTCACAAAAAACGTCGTTTTTTTTTCATCGCAAAAAACGACCGTGTGCATTAGGCTTTTCCTATTAGAGGTGTCGCACTGTCAATTATTTTTTCAATTTACTTTACTACACACCTGCACACCAACAAGGAGCCGTGTAGAGCTGACTGAGCAGGCGCCGTATAGATTTGACTCGCAGCTCTACATGTTCGGCTACTTTCAGAAACTCTGTGACTCTTGTGACGCGCCTACGCAATATGGGGGGGGGACTTTATCCGCCGGGGGGAAGTATAAAGAATTTGGTCTTATATAGATGTTATTTGGGTGAACCTCCGCTTAAAATATTAGAGACTTGCATTAGATACGCTGATACCAGCCATGTGGCTTTACAATAGTAATTAATGCATACAGTATATACATGTGAAAAATGTACTACAGCGCTAACTATTAATTAAATTTGAAAGGAAAAAACACAACAAAAATACCCAAATAATATCGCTGCATACACACAGGTGTACAAAACCAAAATGATACAAAAAAGGGAAAAATAGTGATGCGCCCAAATCAACTTTTGCTTATAATATGTGTACAATATGTGCAGAATTGATACCAAAATACACACTCAGGAGGGTATCAATAAAAAAAACACAATAAAAAACAGATTAAGCATGAACTTTGAACATAGCCTTACAAGCCACTCAGTATAACGATCTCCTCACATGGATGAACGTCCATTGATCGCGTCACTAGGCTCCTCCCCCACGACGTGAAGAGGGGATTCGTGAGTGCATCTGCTTTTTTGCTGTTATTCATGCTTAATCTGTGATCCACAGTATTGCACCATATCTCTTTCCTTTTATTCCTTTTGAGTTGTATCGCCCTGAAGCAGCAAGGCGTTCTCATATGCTGGGCCATTTGGAAGCAATTAACCACTTAAGACCCCGAGCGATACGCTGGTAAATGACCCAAGGTGTTTTTGCGATTCGGCACTGCGTCGCTTTAACAGACAATTGCGCGGTCGTGCGACGTTGCTCCCAAACAAAATTTGCGTCCTTTTCTTCCCACACATAGAGCTTTCTTTTGGTGGTATTTGATCACCTCTGCAATTTTTATTTTTTGCGCTATATACAAAAATAGAGCGACATTTTTGAAAAAAAAACACTATTTTTTACTTTTTGTTAAAAAAAAATCAAATAAACTAAATTTTAGTCAAACATTTAGGCCAAATTTTTTTTTAGCCACATGTCTTTAGTAAAAAAAAAAAATCGCGATAAAAAAAATAGCTACCTAGTGGGAACAGCGACACTAATACAGCGATCAGAAAAATGATCGCTTAGTGACGCTGGCAATAGGGAGTGAAAGGGTTAACTAGGGCAGTGATCAGGGGGTTAAAACTTTATTAGGGGGGGTGGGGGGGGGCTATCCTGAACCTAACACTAACTGATTTTACACTGCCTGTCACACTGACACTAAATGCAGTGATTAGATCACTGCATTCAGTGACACTGTGACAGGGGGGGTGGGGGGGCAGATCGCAAGGGGTTAAGTATGCCTATGTGAGTGTGTGTCAGTGTAATGTTGGTGCACACTTACTGTGAGGTGTTTCTCCCATCCCAGCGGTTGGAAATACCGCTGCGATGGGAGATTACATCACTTCCCCCTTCCTGTGTTTACACAGGAGGAGGAAGTGACACAAAGGGGGAGCGCGCGCATTGGCTGGGAGCGATCGCGGGGGGGCGGGTAAACGCCGACATCCGCCCGCTCGTCCCGGATCGCTCCTGGAGCCAGGGGGACCCCCGCATGCCGCGGAGGGGGTCCCGATGGGACCCCCGAACCGCACTTAGGCGGGGACGTAAATTTACACCCTTGTGCCTGTACGAGCCATTATGTGGCCGTATATGTGCGTGCGGGGGTCCTTAAGTGGTTAAGTACCAGTCCACACTTATTAACTGCTTGCCGACCAGCCGCCGTCATTTTACGGCTGCAGCTCGGCTCTCCTGGGTGAGAGCCCGTAGCTATACGTCGGCTCTTTTGCGGCCACTAGGGGGCGCGTGCCCCCCGCTCGCCCCCGAGTCCTGTCCGCCCCCTAGTGTTAACCCCTTCACTGCCAGTGGCATTTTTATAGTAATCCAATGCATTTTTATAGCATTGATCGCTAAAAAAATGCCAATAGTCCCAAAAATGTGTCAAAAGTGTCTGAAGTGTCCGCCATAATGTCGCAGTACTGAAAAAAAACGCTGATTGCCGCCATTACTATTAAAAAAAAAATTAATAAAAATGCCATAAAACGACCCCCTATTTTGTAAACACTATAACTTATGCGCAAACCAATCAATAAACGCTTATTGCAATTTTTTTTAACAAAAAATATGTAGAAGAATACGTATCGGCCTAAACTGCGGAAAAAAATGTTTTTTTATATATTTTTGGGGGATATTTATTACAGCAAAAAGTAAAAAATATTGAATTTTTTTCAAAATAGTCGCTCTATTTTTGTTTATAGCGCAAAAAATAAAAACCGCAGAGATGATCCAATACCACCAAAAGAAAGCTCTATTTGTGAGAAAAAAAGGACGCCAATTTTGTTTGGGAGCCACGTCGCACGACTGCGCAATTGTCAGTTAAAGCGACGCAGTGCCGAATCGCAAAAAGTGCTCTGGTCATTGGGCAGCAATATGGTCCGGGTGTTAAGTGGTTAATCTGAAGTTTCAAGATGTCTGCCTGTGTTTTGTTTGAAAGCTCAACAACATGTCAGCCTGTGATAGCAAGTGGGTGTGGAACCCTTTTGTATCATAAGTGCTACTACTCAGAACTGGACATTTGCTACACTTGAGGTCGTTTTTTGCACACATGGATCATCTCACAATTTGTTTGTTTTTTATTGTGTTTTTTTATTGAAACCCTCCTAAAGTGTGTATTTTGGTATCAATTCTGCACATATTGTAAACATATTATAAGCAAAAGTTGATTTTGGCGCATCACTATTTTTCCCTTTTTTATACAGTATATACAGTATACAGTGATGAGCAAATGTGTCTTGGCTTCATTCATAGACCGTTTGTCAAACCCATCGTAAATTCAGTATATTACACACTCATCCATAAGTTTCAGGCTTCCTTTTGTTATCAGCACATGAGTCTGCAGCCTGCTTCATTGTCTTCCTGTTTATTGGTAGTCTGTTTCCTGATCTGCATCCCTGTGCACTTCTGCCTGCTCCTAGTGATTTCTGTTTGTTTCTGTAAAGTATATTACTACTCACTCCTAGTAATTCTGTAAGTCCCCATGCACTACTACCTTATCCTAGTGCCTCTGTGTGTTTTCATTCACTTCTTCAGGCTTGGGCTGTACTACTTATTAACATGTAAATCCAAAATCCCAGCTCTGCAAGGGACACTTACCGGCTTATCATCCTTTAGTTCCCAGTAGCTGCCTGCTTGTGTGAACCAGAAGACCACAACCTGGGAATCATCTGAAGCACAACCCATCTCCACCATCAGGAGCACTGGAAATTCCTAGATTCTGCACGTGTGCCCTTCCCATTGTTTTTACCTCTGCTGAATGTGTAGACATGCTGTGTTCTTTTGCATCTATACCAATGGATATCCTCCCTGTCCTAAACCCATGTGCACCTTTGTGTTCCTTATACATAGCATTATCCCTGCTTCCTGAAGCCCAAATCCCACTGCTGTGGTATACCCCTGCACTCCTGCTTACCTGTAAAGTCAACCCCCCTCACCCCGTGATGTACTAAACTCCTGCCAAATATGTGGTCACGTTAAGTGTTCTGTGCTTTTACAGTCCCTTATTTATTGTGCTTTCTTGTTCCTGATCAGTTGTAGCCTGCATGATCAATAATATATTGCAACATACCAGTCCTCAGATGTAGAAGCTGCATTATTTTTCACTTTTCAGGCTAAGAAAATTTTAGTAAGTACAGACAATACCTGTTGATCTGAAATGCAATGACCTTTTTACTTCCTGTGAACTGAAAAGAAAGCACAAACATCCGTTCTTGTCTAAACTAGTGGTACCATCAACCTACCATGAAATATAGATGAAACAAATGCGGACATGATATCCATGAGCAAAGAACAATAAACAGGAGCAAATAAAGTAAACCGGTGCTGCTGCCACATCTAAACACTGGTAAGCTGCAATATATTACATTTTAGAAGATGGAAATGTGTCAGCCCTTATGGGGTAAGGTAAACATAACCATACTTTCCTTGGGCTTAATAGCCACCTTTTTTGGGGAATCAGTGTAGAAAAGTTTGGTAATCCTTTAGGACTAACGCAGTGCTTTCAAGAGAATAGCAATGCTGTGCTTTAGGATCCCATTCCTCCTGAAACAATGTCCTATTTCAGACAGGCATTGCAAGATAGCTTTATGTTTTTAAAAAGGGGAAATGCAGGATTGGTTTTGCGTATCATTTGGTGGGAACATTTCTAAATATCATATTAATCCTGCTGCAAGGTCAGCTTTCAGTTTACACAGACAGGTTCACTTTCTTCCAGAAATACCCTAGAATACCCTTATAACTGGTTCCTGCAGTCTAGTTTTGTCATTGTCCTATGAAATAAAGATATTATTGAATAATACAGTGGAAGGATTTTGTGGAAATGCATTGGAATACATCAAAACATAAATCATTCTTTAGTGCAGATGCTAAATAAAATTAAATGGAAATTTAAAAGAAATCCATATGACTGACTAGAATTATGAAATTAATGTACTGTAGGTATGAAAAACTGGCATTGAATTCATAGCATTTCATAAATCACGTCTAAAATATATACATCTATTTAAATTAAAAATTTAGAAACTTGTATGATAATCAGGAAACAAAAAGATAATTTCCAAAGGCTTTTAGTAACTGTGGAAAAGTGAGAAACAAACAATATTATTACCTTTTCCTTTGTTTAAATATATACATTTTCTCTGGAGAGCTAATTGCATTAAGAATAGGTTAGACGACTTCTGGTGTACAAATTGAGCTCAAGAAAAAGAATTTAATTATACCTTATTGATGCCAGCAGTTGGTATTTTGCTTGTCTAATTCAAAGAGAGTAAACCCCATACTGGGCCCATTCATTTAAAATACTGATTTCAAACAGAGGAATGAATAGCTGTGGGGCGTTGAATACACAATTAATGTCACCACTTGTGGTAAGTTTGCCATTTAAGTATTTGGAAATACTGTTTGTCCTACTTTGTTTAGCTACAACAAAAGTTCCACTTTTGTTTTTCTTTCTGTGATGAAAACCTTTCTTAGCTGCTCCAAAGTTACTGCTAGTACATACAGTATACTTACAATATAAATAATAGTTTATGCATAAACTATGCAACATTCAGGTGATAATTTACTAAACAATGCATGTTTTACATCTGTGATTTGTGCATCTCTGTTCGTTTCAAATAAGCAATCAGGTTTGAAAGTGTAAAAACAGCCTTTTTTTTGTTTTAAAAGACACTCCAAAGTAATCCAGCACATTGGAATAGGTGTAGCAGGTTCAGTTGGACAAAATATGGAAATTACATGCTTCTCTGGTCATATTCTATAAGTCAAGAGCATAACATTCCTAATATAAGCTTTATTCACAGCATGGGTCTTGGTTCTTTTAAAATAGGAATCATTTGTGTAAGTTTCTTTGGATTAAACGCTGAACATGTTTTTGTTTAATTTTGTATAAAGTTTGAATAGTTTGAACCCCTATCAGGTTTTTAATGGCACCTGTGCTCCTACTGGGGGTCTAATAGGGACACCTATTTGTCCTGGTGACCACTCTCACTGGGGCTAAAAGTGTGTTAAACATTTGGAGTTGTTTCTGTGTCAGGAATGGGGGCCATTTTCCATTGGGGACCCTTTTCCAGTAACAACTGTCCAAGAGTATATTCCACCCATTTTTGGAATCTGGAAAAAAAAGCCCAAACTGTATATCTGTAGTGTTTATTTATCTATCTCTAAAGTGCTAAGTGTTGTTTCTCCCTGGTACTTCATTCCTCTGCTATCAGCAGTCACTTCTGAGAAGTTTTACCGACACAGGAGATACATTTGTGGTGGGGAGGGAGCTCAGCTTTTTTATTCCGAACACAGCTCCGTTTCATTCCTTCCCTGATGTTTGCTATGTGGAGAGGAGTGTGTGCCTAATAACTATTTAACAGCTTCAGTACCACTGTACATATATATACAGCCCTGTATACTGTGCAGCTACAGCCATGATCCTGGTACTATTCATTTTAGCTTGTGATTCCCTTTCTTGTAAAAGTAGTCTGAGTAGCTATACATTCTATATAAAACTAAAAGTGCCTCTGGTCCTCAGAGAATACGCATGTAGGTCCTGAACACATATGTAAATGGCCAGCCCCCACACATGTGAGGTATCGCAATGAACATCAGAGTGAGAGCAATAATTCTAGCACCAGACTCTCTGTGTTAAAACTGACAACCTGTAAAGGCTTTTAAAATGATGCCTATGGATAATTTAATGTAATGTAGTTTGTTGCCATTCCACAGACGTGTGCAATTTCGAAGCATGACATGATTGTTTTCTATTTACTCAGCAGAACATCATCTTTTATACTTAAAAAAAAAATGGGTATTATATTGTGTTTGTGTTCACTATATTTCATTAAAGTGTATTTTTCCCTGAAAATGTATGTTTGATAAACCACTGCACAAATATTGTGTGACATAAAAAAATCAGCACCAACTATTTTATTCTCCACAGATTTTAATTTCAGAAAATATATATTGTGTTGGGGTTATAAGTAATTTTCTAGCAAAAAAATGCTGATTTTTAAATTGCATAATTTGTCTGATTCTGAAGTGATTGTTGCCCACAGACCCTCTAATTCCACTTTAAGCACTTCTCACCCCCTTTACATGCCACATTTGGCATGTAATTGTTTTTGGGGGGAGTAGGGGCTTCAGTAGGAGTGGGAATTCCTGTCCCACTTCCTCCTTACGCCCAGGGACCGCCTAGGTGACTCCTCCTCTCGCCTTAGGTGGCCCCTCCCTTTAGGCGATCTCCTGGGACACTTGACAGGTCACGGGAGATCGCCTATCCACTCCTACAGCGCAGCATGACTCAGGCATGCGCAGTGAGTGCCCGGCCGTGAAGCCGAAAGCTGTCAGAGGCCGGGTGCCCACAATGTGAATGGAGGCGCCGGCAGAGAGGAGGGGAGGAGCAACGCTCTGGGTGGCCGCATCGCTGGACCATTGAACAGGTAAGTGTCTGTTTATTAAAAGTCAGCAGCTACACTTTTTGTAGCTGCTGACTTTTAATAAACATAAAAAGGCTGGAACTCCACTTTAAGTCAAGGCAGCTCATGTTTGTTCCCAACTTCCTTCCGGCTACTTCTTTCCAGCTATTTCTCTGCAGCACTCTAATGATGACTTTGATGACCTGTCATGAGGGTGTTCAGATGGGCAATATAACAATTAACTATTACTAGATTCCTAACACTTAAAATACCACACAATATTTAAACTAACTGTATGTTAACGGGAGTCAAAGGCAACATTTATTTTTGTTCAAACTTTTTTATTAATTAACATATTTAAAATTCATTATTCAATTCTTTGTGGGTAAAGATTATGTAGTACAAACAGCAACGTAGTAATTTAGAAAGGAGATACAGTACAAGTTGGTGGTGGCCAGTAGTATCTTTTACAAAAGTGTCAGGCATCCCTCAAGCTTTGCTGAATCAATTGATTGTAAAAATGTATCGGTAATGATCCATTTGAGTTTGACTGAATCATATTATGTGTTTGATTAAATCATCAAATCATGTGCAAGCAAAATGCTGTTTTCTTGTTTTCCTTGCTCATAAGTATTCTTTGCATTTTCTCCATATTCAATAAGCTGGGTATTTCCATAAAGTGTTTATTATTTAAAAGTACATTCATCCAAAAATCACTGTATAAAAAAGTGTATTTTAGGCTGTATGGACACTACCATAGACAGCAAAATTTGTTTCTAAAAACATCATTTTATTACATCAGTTCAATAAGCACATATAATGTTGTGTCATCTAACAGACACTAAAACACCATCTCTTAGTTGGATATATACAAAAGAATGCCATAGACTTCTGTAGATGGTATAGTCTACCACATAAAGATTATCCATTTCTTCTCAACATGTTTTGCAGTTCTATCCACTTCTTTAAGATTATTTTGTAGAGAGCAGAATATCTATAAGAAAACATTAATGGTCATAATATTGACATATAACAGCAATACATGATCAGTGACATTTGATGAACAAGTCCAACTAGAGGAAGTGCATAGAGGCTTACCCATAGCCCAAGGAGACCCACAGCTGATGGAGCACCAAAGGCTGTGGGTAAGCCTGTATGCACCTACGTTAGTCAGATTTGTTCATCCAACACCATTAATCATGTATTGTTGGTATATATCTTATATATGTTATGATCATTAATGTTTTCTTATAGATATTCTGCTCTCTAAAAAATACTCCAGAATAAGTGGATAGAACTGAAAAACATGTTGAGAAGAAGTGGATAAACTATATGTGATAGATTATACTATCTAGTCTCTGGCATCATTTTTTATTTATCCAACTAAGAAAGAACATTTTAGCGTCTGTTAGATGACACAAAACTGAAAGTTTTTTGAATTGATGTAATAAAATGATGTGTTTAGAAACAAATTTTGTTGTCTATGGTAGTACCATCAAAGTCCAAACAGCCTCAAATAGACTTTTCGATATTCAATACGCTAAAGGAAAATTCCTTTGCAAAAATGAACTGCCTGTTTGCCTTTAGTAAATCAATACCACTGTGTCAACTCACAATCTCAATATGTTACTTGAGAGTCCGTCAACAGGGATATAAGGGATGGGTATGTTTTGATAAACTGTTCTCTGCTTAAAAATCAGACATAAGCCACTCTGCACATGATGAGATAATCAGTTCACTACCTTACCTCAAGTGCATATCAGATTATAATAATATACCTGTTTGGAAATGAATGTTCAGATTATTTTTATATATAGCCACATTTCATGTATATTGCCTCACAAGCATCCTTTTCATTGCTGCATTTAAAACAGTATAAAACCATACATACACATTGCTGTGTCATAGTTTTGAACTACACAGTGCTTTTTAACCACCATCTTGTTTGTCTAAAACAGCAGTGCAAATGTAAGTGCAGATGTCGCAAATGAGGACAAATGGCTTTAATGATCTGCTGCATTGAGTTTCAAATCATCCCCAGTGTCACTTAATTAGGTCGATTCATATAGCTAGCTCTGAAATTTTTGGTAATGTGTTATTTTACTGCCAGGGAGAACAAGTAAACTAAAAATATGCATGAAACATAAGCTGTTCATAATTGTTAATGTGGTAAGCCATATATCAATGTCTTTAAGTGAAATCACACAACTTCAGAGTCAAGGTCTATTCCCATGAAGTGAGTCAGAGTCTGCAACACATTTATCACGATCCAAAAAAAAGAAAGTAAAAGATTTCATAATTAATTGTCACCCTAATTATAATCCCCATGTGTCACATGCTACCCATCAATGGAACAACACAATGATGGAATTGCCGAAAGCGTTTTAGTCTAGTTATGGTTATCTTAAATGTAAAAATTAAAAGACCAGTTATTTAATTCATAATAAACAAGTCTTTAAAAAGTTAAAGAATATATATATATTATAGCTTCTCCAAATTATTACAGAAATACATATACTGTTCACGTGCCTCACAGTGACAATAATTATTTGCAGTGTTAAAGATCAACTAACCTGCCTGATTTGTTCCAGGTTCCCACAATCACAAATATCACTACAAATATTGGGTTATTTAGATGGCTCATAGAACTTGTTACAGATAAAAGTACAACAAATATAATTGCTTCCTAGTAATCAAAACTCATTCATTGTTTTATAGTATCTTGATTTCCCCACTAAAGTCATAAAAAAAAGAAATGTTGGTCCTACAATATAGCCTTATAGCATATGTACAGGTTACTATTTGTCACTTTGCAAAACGTTTTTAGGGAGACTGGTGAGTTTTTACATTGCTGAGTTACTTTAGAACATATGATGCATAGCGTAGGGAAAATATCCAAAATATAAACTTGAATGTCAACTTGGCCTTCTTTGTCTCTGGCTGCTAAAAGATGCCCAATGATTGAAGATGGAAAGTTTGTGTCCCTTTGTGATTGCCAATTATATTGTCCAAAACCTATATAGTTTGGGATATATTATTCCTTGTGCTATGATTTTGTAAAAAGAGTTTGTACATGAGTACAAAGTGTGAGTGAAAGCTTTAACAAAAAGAAATGTATTGGTAAATAATAAAGTGCTCTAAATCTAACAAACCGGCCATCTATCTATTTAGAGAAAATAAAAATGATTAATCAAAAAAAGATTAAAAATTGTGTTTATAAGTATCTTTAATCAAATAACTCAAAAAACACATCACAACACAAACCATTTCCATCAAATAACCCCATCAACCCCCCAAAAAAAGAAGGAAACCAAAAAAATACTATATTGCGGGACACTTCAACCATTACTCAGAACCCTTCATCACATCAGCCCCATTAACCATCCCTCTTCTTAATAAAATTAGCAGCAATATAAAACTAACCTGAGTACTCCATTTAAATTATTATGCTTTAACTGTGTATATATACATATGCAATTATCCCCCTCAAAGAATCTCATTATTGATCCTCCGTATCATTATGTATACTCAACTAACTGCTCAGACAGATTGAAGACTAGCCACCAGTGCCAAAATTTTACATTTTATTTTAGAACTCCTCCTATGTTTATATGTCCATATGTCATATATCTCATCTAAAGTTGAGGTTAATTGCCTTAATCCATTAATCTATATGTTGGCAGGTAATTTGATATCCATTTTTGTAATATAAGTTTATGAGCCATGTACATAGTTCTTAACCATATCATATGCATTTCAACTGAGAGAGTATCTTCCAGTAAAATCCCTAGCAATGCTATTTTTGGATCAAAATGAACCTGTGTTGAACACATGGAATTCAAAGAATCAAATACACACTCCCAGTAGTTTAGGACACCACCACAGCAAATGTATAAGTGTACCTATATCAGTAGTACACTTTGGACAATTTGATGTATTTGCTTTACCAGAGGAGTGCAACTTTAAAGGAGTATAATGGGCTCTATGAATGATAAATAACTGAGTCAAACACTGTAAAGAGGATAGGGATACCCCAAACAAATTCTTCAAAGCTTGTTACCACTCCTCATCACTAAGTGTCTCCAAATCTCTACGCCAACGTTCAAAGCTACCCTCTTGTAGATTAATTCTAGTTATAATTTGTAGAGAAGAATATATACTCCCCTTAAGTCCCTGTTTAGATTGTCTTGCAGTTACTGCCATATCTAGGATTGATGACTGGTTATATTTTAATAAAAATGTCCTTGCTTGGCTCTGCAAAGCATGTCGCAGCTGCAAATATTGACAAAAAATATTTATTAGGCAAATGATATTTCTCTGCCAGTTTATCAAATGGTTGAAAGACATCATTATCAAAAAGTTGACAAAGAAGCAGAATAAAGAAAGGAGTGGAATCGCGCTAAATAAAAAATTGTGCCTAATAAAGGGGCACAATGTGGTAAATACAGTCAATGTGGGGTATATCCTGCATATCCACAGAGACGCAATTCACTACACCACAAGACACATAGAGAAAACAATCTAGAGGTCAACTCTATTTAAATAATTGTGACTATGGTCATATAAACAACAACATAAGTGATATGAGTATATATTGAAAAAATAAATAACAATTTTTGTTTTTCTATAGCCTCAACCTAGTTGCAAGAACCAGGGGAGGTGGAAAGGTGGTATTGAGAAGGCCACCTGGTGGTCACAAGTGAACTGTTCAAAGTTATTGATAAACCAGGGAGAGGTCCCAGAAGGAAAAAAAACCTTGGATAGAGGATGGGTGGTTTCTCCCAAATATGGTGGTAGATAAACCAAAGAGGCAAGTCCTCCGGGTGGTGATCAATGCAACAGTCTCTACGTTGTCAGTCACACTTGGTCTTTTGCAGATTTGAGTGTAGATTCACAGCACCAAAAGATAAGAACACAAAAAAACTTGCATAGTGTGAAACCTGACAAACAGCGTATGTACATACACCCGTGTGGGACAGTCATGAAGTTGGGGGGGGGGATAGTGCAAACCCACCACCTTCAAACACACTGACCCTTACCAGAAATTAGGTCCCCTAAGGGTACGTGCAAACATTTATATTCAGGTAGATAGCCGCGACTTTGAGAGTAAGACCCTTGCAGTAGGATGCAGGCTCCTGGGATCGACTGGTTTGCAACAACCGCGGGACATCAGCAGATAGCAATAGTGATGTATTGTCATGCAACGACAGAAATACTCACATAGTGTAAATCTGATACATTTATTAAAAAGGGATGGAATAAAATTGCACTTACAAACGAGCAGGAAAATAAGGCGTTTAAAAACAAAGTGCCGGCCGGCTTATTCGAACGCGTACGTCCTTCCGTATGGTTGCGATGACGTGGGAACGTCTCCTCCCAACGTTTCGTCTTACACAAAGACTTGATCACGGGATAAGGACGACGCCCCACGTCATCGCAGTAATACTCACGGTAGGCGGGGTCAGCCCAAAGCAGTCCCACCACCGCCATCTTAACGAAGGGATAAGATGAGGGAAAAAAAATGTTAAAAACATCGCCATTACATCTAGATGACAAGATGTGAGCGTCGGGACCTCTACAGACACCTTTTATTAGTCAGCTGTAGGAGTCAAAACAGATTCGTTTGACAAAAACATCCATAATGATACGGGTGAGCCATCAATGATTCAAAAACACCCTATGTCTCTTAAATTTCTCCAAATTGAGGAGGAAAAAATTAAATCAATTAGGGGGGGGGAGGGGGAAGGGGTTGAATGATGCCGCTAGTGGGAGAAAAGGCTGACATTCTTATCTAATAGGCATAGTTAATAATCATTGAACACCTCATCAAGACATAGATATTGGGATGCATCCTTCTAAACATGAAAAGAAATTCATTGTTTTTGATATTCACCTAGTGACACTGTACACCAAAAGGTACTAAACATACATAGTCCACTATATTAAAAATTAATATGAGCTGACTCTGACTTGAGGTCAAAGGTGACCTCAAATATAAGCAAAAAAAATTATTATTTTTACTGTAAAGTTTTTTCTGAAAAATTATAACATAATAATAACCTGAAAACTAAAAAATTAAGAATATTTGTAAACATATAGAGACATATATATACCCAAAGCTACCACATGGGTCAAAAATCAAATTTACACAGTGTCCCGATCTGATGTGGAAACCACAAAGTATGGGTATATAGATGTTACATTAAGAGTTGTCAATGAAGCAATTGACATCTACTTCAATGTTCAGGCCATGAGGTTCAAAACACCTTAGATTATGTATCTAGGCCATTTCGGAGCGAGAAATATTTCTGACAAGGTCACTCCCTCTCCAATGGGCCTGATATTTGTCAATCCCCAAAAAGATGGTACCCCTCGGGTCTTTATTGTGGACTTTCAAATAATGGTTGGAGACTGAATGGTCTGGAAAGCCATTACAAATATTTGTCAAATGCTCATTTAGGCGCACCTGAAGAGGCCGCTTGGTCCTGCCTACATACTGTAATCCGCACGGACACTGGAGCATGTAGATGGCACCCACAGTTGAACATGTGATAAAGGGTTTTATCTGATACACCTTAGGTGAATATCTAGATCTGAAATTATTGGTCCTTTTGGGGATGTGGTTGTTGACCATACAGACCCGACAACGTCCACATTTAAAAAAAACGGTCAACCCCGATAAAAACATAGAGGGAATCCTTGGTGGATCTAGGATGTTAGGTGCCAACTTATTTCTCAGGGAGCCTGCACCCCTAAACACTACCTGTGGCCTGTCAGGCAAAATGCTACTCAAGATTTTTTCGCTCTTGAGTACATGCCAGTGTTTCCTTAGAATATGTTTGACATTGGCATGCTGACAGGAGTAGTCTGTCACAAAGGGGCTTTTAAATCTATCTCCCATAATGGGTTTAGGTTTGTCTTTTAAGATGTCTATACGATTATTCTTAGTTACTGATTTTTTAAACTTTGTTTTTAAACGCCTTATTTTCCTGCTCGTTTGTAAGTGCAATTTTATTCCATCCCTTTTTAATAAATGTATCAGATTTACACTATGTGAGTATTTCTGTCGTTGCATGACAATACATCACTATTGCTATCTGCTGATGTCCCGCGGTTGTTGCAAACCAGTCGATCCCAGGAACCTGCATCCTACTACAAGGGTCTTACTCTCAAGGTCGCGGCTATCTACCTGAATATAAATGTTTGCACGTACCCTTAGGGGACCTAATTTCTGGTAAGGGTCAGTGTGTTTGAAGGTGGTGGGTTTGCACTATCCCCCCCCCCCCCAACTTCATGACTGTCCCACACGGGTGTATGTACATACGCTGTTTGTCAGGTTTCACACTATGCAAGTTTTTTTGTGTTCTTATCTTTTGGTACTCAAATCTGCAAAAGACCAAGTGTGACTGACAACGTAGAGACTGTTGCATTGATCACCACCCGGAGGACTTGCCTCTTTGGTTTATCTACCACCATATTTGGGAGAAACCACCCATCCTCTATCCAAGGTTTTTTTTCCTTCTGGGACCTCTCCCTGGTTTATCAATAACTTTGAACAGTTCACTTGTGACCACCAGGTGGCCTTCTCAATACCACCTTTCCACCTCCCCTGGTTCTTGCAACTAGGTTGAGGCTATAGAAAAACAACATTTTTTATTTATTTTTTCAATATATACTCATATCACTTATGTTGTTGTTTATATGACCATAGTCACAATTATTTAAATAGAGTTGACCTCTAGATTGTTTTCTCTATGTGTCTTGTGGTGTAGTGAATTGCGTCTCTGTGCATATGCAGGATATACCCCACATTGACTGTATTTACCACATTGTGCCCCTTTATTAGGCACATTTTTTTATTTAGCGCGATTCCACTCCTTTCTTTATGCTTGTTTATGTTGTATAACATTTTTGTATCGCAGCTTTGATTGACACATTTTTGGTATGCGCAATTTTTTTTCCTCTAGTTTGAAAGAAGCAGAATACCAGCCATTTTCCATAAATCAAAATGTTTAAGTTTCGCTACCTCAGGCAATCCCAAATTATTCCATATGGGCATATATTGAGTATATCCCTCATAATGAGTATCTTGTTGAATAGTAGTCCAAAATTGTATGTATTTAAAAAAATGTGGGATAGCTACATTTATTGTAAAAGTGGTAAGCTACTATTAACTGCACTGGTGGGTCTATCGAAAATTGAGAAAATATAACTTTCTGTATGGGATCCTTACAATCTATGTTATTCCAACCGTACAATTGCTGAGGTTGTCAGATAATACAATCTGGAATTAGGAACAGCCAAGCCTCCGGGATGTTTGTTTTTCCAAATAAGATCTCTATACAAGGTATCTATTTGTTTAAAACATTTCTGAGATAGCCTCACAGGACAATTTTGCAACAAATATAGCAATTGTGGCATCCCTGTCATCTTCATCAAATTAGCTCTATCTAGTATCGTTAAAGGCAGCTTACTCAAAATGTTCCTAATTTCGTCTCCATATATGCACTTACTTGTACACCTAGATATTTAAATGTAGAGACTACAGGTATTTGAGAAGCAGAGTTTGGCAGATTGGTCACCAAGGGGTCCACTGGTTAAAAAAAACATGAATTTTGTGAACTTCCCCCGGTAACCCATCTGCACCTGTGGATTTATTATTAGGCAAACTAGCAGTTTGGAGATCCTCTAATGTCAACGATTGATCCAGCATCTCCCTATCAGCCACTGATAATTTTGTTAACATAATAGAATTAAGAAAAAGTTGTAGTCAGCCTCCTTATAGGATACTCCTTATAGGATACTACTATATAAATTTGTAAAGAAATCAAAAAACACTGATGAAATCTCTAAGGTAGATCGTATAGTTTCAGTTGGAGGTTTGTGGTTATACTACCTGTGTCATTGACTTTTGAGCTTTCACTATTGTTGCTAAAAGTTGGGTTGCTGAAGGCAAAAACATTTATATGCTGCTTTTTTACGAGAGATATCTGCATATATCTGTTGTTTTTGTATCCACTTCTGTTGTGCTTCTGTAGTAGGATTCGCTATATATAAGAGTTTAGCCTTTAAAACATCTTCGGTCACTGAACGTTACCATATAGTATTAAACACAAACAGTAAGACAAAACCTAAGATGAACACATATATATGTAAGTGTGAGGTATATATGTATTCCATATTTACCATTAAACTGTGCACAAGTTCCCCATTATGATGTCCAAAAAGCCTTACTAACTTCTCCCCCCTAAGTGAGTGGATTGTAATAGAACTTACTTGCATAGGCTTGCATGGGGTAACTCAGATTGGTGGGCCTATACATTCCATTTATTAATATCTGACTCATCTCTTTAGGATTGGACAAATCCCAATCCCCTTTAGTTAGCATAAGTCAGCCCCGTTCATGCAAAAATCCTTAGCCCAGCCTTTTTGGAAGGAAAATGTTGCATTGTTGAAAGGACAGCAACCATCATTGCATATCTAAATCAGGGGATTATTTGAAGTGGATATATAGAGTTGGTTTCTATTGTCCAGGTAGAATAACCTGAACAATCTGTAATTATTGGAATATTCCCACAGGCAGCAATTCCCATGTATCTTCAGAAGATGGAGATATCAGAAGATATAATTCTCACACACACTGATCAAACTCTAACTAAATATATTCAAAATTACAATTATATTACATTTGTTTATGTATTTTAAAAGTTGTTAAACAAAGCACTGTCCCTTTAGAATCTAATAGATATATTTTTAGGGTTTTACAGTACTCATAAAGCTCTCATTTTAACACCTCATAATTCTATAATTCATAATAAGTCATATATTTTATTTAAATTATGTCTTTACGTACACATTTAGTACATCTTTACATTTAAGCACTAGTAAAGGTCATTGCACAATATAGGGCTAAACTTTGCTTTGAAATCCCAAGTATTATATATGTCTGACATTGTCATGTTAACTATATACTAAATAATATCTAAAATCTTAATAAAGCTCTGCTCAAAAACATTACATTTGAACTATAGTTGTATATTCAGTAAATATAATATTTTTTTTGCTCATCATAATATGAATAAAATGCCGATGTATGGCTATTCAAAGACATCTACTATCTGTGTAGGTTAAATATGTTTTTCTTCTCACAACAACAAGTGATTTTATTGAAAACAGGAATTGCAGTTTTAGACTCCACTTGCAGAACAATCTTCTGGTAAATGTTGATGATGCATTGAGGGATACAGTTGTATATGATTACAGTATCTAGGCTTCAGTTGAATGAGCAATGTAGACTACAAGTATGTTAGACCATGCTCTTACCCAAATAGACCACCAAATGTCCACAACTGCAGATACCATTGGTCTCCGCTGTGTCTGCTCTTCTTCCCCCTAGTGCGTATTAGATTGCTACAAACAAACAAAAAGTGGAATGTGTTCCCATAATGAGGATTGCCTGCTTGGTCACACTACCTGCAGTCATCAGCATCCATTTACACATACTGCACCCCTCTTCAGTGCCAAGGTGGACTTTTATTTCCCCCCACTATTTCCCACAAGAGGCACACTTATCTTTTATAAGGTTCACATGCCTGTCATTATGGGTAAATTTGAACATGATGCTTTTGCCTGGATTTGGCTATAATGATGGGCATCTGCACCCTGTAAAAGGTTAGTATGCCACTGATTGGTGAGGTTAAAAAAAGAGTTAAACTGCTTTCAAAGAGTTTTATGACAATGGCTTAAACTGTATCTTTTAAAGGAATTCTGTGCTCAGAGAGAAATGCAGGCAAGCATTGTGATCGCCAATGGCAGCTTCAATATTTCTCACATCTATGTACTATGTTATTTTACTGTTCAAAAAAAAGAACACTAAAATGTAATCATTATCTCAAATAAAATACTATTTGCATAAGGAATTTTAAGCTTTAGTGCATCGCTGTGTGATTTTTCCTTCAAATGCTTTCAATACATTAATTGCTTCTCTGACTGCTTCATGTGGATTTCCTGGCATTAGGAGTTGGGTTGTATTTGTGTATAGTAGTGCTGGCATTTTACTAACCAAGTGAGATGACACTTGGCCAGTTGGAGAAGAAAATGTAACAGAACATTATCTTTAATCAACTGTACAATATACAGGGAGTGCAGAATTATTAGGCAAATTAGTATTTTGACCACATCATCCTCTTTATGCATGTTGTCTTACTCCAAGCTGTATAGGCTCGAAAGCCTACTACCAATTAAGCATATTAGGTGATGTGCATCTCTGTAATGAGAAGGGGTGTGGTCTAATGACATCAACACCCTATATCAGGTGTGCATAATTATTGGGCAACTTCCTTTCCTTTGGCAAAATGGGTCAAAAGAAGGACTCAGAAAAGTCAAAAATAGTGAGATATCTTGCAGAGGGATGCAGCACTCTTAAAATTGCAAAGCTTCTGAAGCGTGATCATCGAACAATCAAGCGTTTCATTCAAAATAGTCAACAGGGTCGCAAGAAGCGTGTGGAAAAACCAAGGCGCAAAATAACTGCCCATGAACTGAGAAAAGTCAAGCGTGCAGCTGCCAAGATGCCACTTGCCACCAGTTTGGCCATATTTCAGAGCTGCAACATCACTGGAGTGCCCAAAAGCACAAGGTGTGCAATACTCAGAGACATGGCCAAGGTAAGAAAGGCTGAAAGACGACGACCACTGGACAAGACACACAAGCTGAAACGTCAAGACTGGGCCAAGAAATATCTCATGACTGATTTTTCTAAGGTTTTATGGACTGATGAAATGAGAGTGAGTCTTGATGGGCCAGATGGATGGGCCCATGGCTGGATTGGTAAAGGGCAGAGAGCTCCAGTCCGACTCAGACGCCAGCAAGGTGGAGGTGGAGTACTGGTTTGGGCTGGTATCATCAAAGATGAGCTTGTGGGGCCTTTTCGGGTTGAGGATGGAGTCAAGCTCAACTCCCAGTCCTACTGCCAGGTTCTGGAAGACACCTTCTTTAAGCAGTGGTACAAGAAGAAGTCTGCATCCTTCAAGAAAAACATGATTTTCATGCAGGACAATGCTCCATCACACGCGTCCAAGTACTCCACAGCGTGGCTGGCAAGAAAGGGTATAAAAGAAGAAAAACTAATGACATGGCCTCCTTGTTCACCTGATCTGAACCCCATTGAGAACCTGTGGTCCATCATCAAATGTGAGATTTACAAGGAGGGAAAACAGTACACCTCTCTGAACAGTGTCTGGGAGGCTGTGGTTGCTGCTGCACGCAATGTTGATGGTGAACAGATCAAAACACTGACAGAATCCATGGATGGCAGGCTGCATGAGTGTCCTTGCAAAGAAAGGTGGCTATATTGGTCACTGATTTGTTTTTGTTTTGTTTTTGAATGTCAGAAATGTATATTTGTGAATGTTGAGATGTTATATTGGTTTCACTGGTAAAAATAAATAATTGAAATGGGTATATATTTGTTTTTTGTTAAGTTGCCTAATAATTATGCACAGTAATAGTCACCTGCACACACAGATATCCCCCTAAAATAGCTAAAACTAAAAACAAACTAAAAACTACTTCCAAAAATATTCAGCTTTGATATTAATGAGTTTTTTGGGTTCATTGAGAACATGGTTGTTGTTCAATAATAAAATTAATCCTCAAAAATACAACTTGCCTAATAATTCTGCACTCCCTGTATATAATAAAATATCTCTATTTTATCACAATGCAGTGCTTTTGTAAAATAAACACATTTAACATAAGTAAAAGCAACAGCAAAAGACTAATAATAAAAAACATCATTAAAAAGGAAAAAAAATAAATATTGACATCTAGAATTAGGCATTGCTAAACAAAATACCATAGCAACTTGGCAGGTTCAGTGCTGGCATCATTGCAGGATTTGTTTTCTGTATGAAAGTCTGCAATCCATTATTCCTGTAACTGTGCCATCAGTTTTAGCCCAAATAGCATTGTTTTTAGTAACCAAGGTTAAACATCTGATTACCTATACTTAAAGATGGTTATGAAATAAGAAGGGGGAAAACAAACAGGACACAAAGTTTAAAGAGCTGCTATAGTCTGTTTAAAGGTTAAACATCTAAAAAGTGTTCATCTTTTTTTTAAATAGTGCATCAATGTGGTGATGTTTTACAACCTTATTTCTAGGTATGTTTTTGTATATACATGTACATAGGGGTAGTCATATTAGTCCACAAAACTGTATATTCAAACTGTAAATTCTACTATGTAGTGCTTTACGATAATTGTGTATTAATATTCCTTATTAATAAAAGTCTAGCAGACAGGCATGTCAAATTTAAAACAATGCTGTAGATCAGGGAGACAGAGTGAATACAGTGAAATATAGATTTCACACTAGTGACTAATCTACAAATCTGTACATTGAACTAAATACAAATTCGAAAAAAGAAGAAAATAATGAAATTTGATACCCAAAATAAACATTATCATATACGTTTTAAATATATATATTTTTTTAAATGCTCTCATTTAAAAATGAGAGGACTTTTATAGTTCCCCATCTAAGAGATTTGAGTCATTCTGAAAGCTTACACAGGGATGATAAGTGTTTCCCTGCCTCTTTGTGACAGCACTACTCCAGCAATTTTTTTTTGCATGAGGGAAAGAGGAATAGGTCACATGCTTCTCCATTCCTTGAAGTACTGGGTATTTTTTACCACTCCCTAAACTAAACAATGAGGGAAAGGTGATTGTGTGCTGCTTGGGTGGGATGATGGCTGAAAGTACAGTACATCTTGTTATTCTTCACTGCATAGCACAACACAGGTTTGCTTTGCACTGATCATCCATGGGCAATTTATCCCAATTTCTGATAGAAACCAATATTTTAATTTCAAAATAATAACTTATACATGCATTTGTTAACTCCACAATGTTAACATTGCAACAGGAACACTATATCGAATCTAAAGCAATAATAGCGGAGAGTGGGGAAAAGGGATCAGTGGCTGAGGCTCCACCCAAAATATCCCCACTCAAAGGGATTTCCTGGACTATCTCGGTACTAGTGATAACAAGATACAATGTTGTATATAAAATTAAATAGATTTATTGTGAAAACAAAATTACAATTAACACTGATAAAATTGAACAAACAAAAAACAGACGCTCAGGGGTCCCCCAAGAGACGTCTGTGATTGTCGATTGTTAGATTGGTGGAAGTCTCCACTAGTTTCACGGTTAACCGCTTCTTCAGGAGAACCAATTTCCACCAAATAGAAAAGCAATGTGTGAACCGTGGATGCCATACATTTGGATGATGGTACGTTTTATTATAGTTTATATTCATTTTTAAGTGAAGCCACACTCCATTATTTGCATTATATCTAATCTGTCATAGGCAACAAAAAGATAGCACTTGTCCAGGACTTGAAAAGACTGTTTTTTTTGTGAGAATCACAAGAAACTGCACTCATAGAAACAAAAACAAGATTTAGAAGCTTTCACAATATTGGATATACAATATAACATAAATGTGATATATAAAATGTGCTATGTCCTAGATCCACCATCAGCTATGTAGTACAAGTGCCTGTCTAATTTGATACAAATTGAATAGATTGGTCAGGTGCAGCATCCTATTCCATAATTCTGGTAAATCTAAAGGAAATTGTACAAAGATTGTACAATTAGATTGCATAGTGTATAGCCATGTTACCCGTAAGTTATATTTGATATTTATTATCTCTCAGGCCGCGTACACACGATCAGATCTGTCTGCTGAAAAAGGTCTGCCAGACCGTTTCAGCAGACAGATTCGATCGTGTGTACGGGCAAACAGACGGATTTGGCCAGCCGACAGATTTGAAAGCATGCTTTCAAATCTGTCGGCTGGGAACCCGTCCGCCCGATATGCTAACCAGCAGCCATATCTGCTCGCACACGCGTTGAATGGTTTCGACGCATGCACGGAAGTGTTTTATTTCCTGGTGCGGTGACGTGGCGGCGTCAACGTCACCGCCACATCACCGCAATGTCTGCCGGCGGGGATTTTGATTTGATCGTGTTCAAATCGGTCTGTTCGACCGATTTGAACAGATATATTTACTCGTGTGTACGGGGCCTCAGATATTATTTGGGTTAATGAGAGTTCTTTGACCACGAGTGAAAGCTTTAACACAATAACAAAAATGTATTGGTAAGTAGTAAGAATGCCTAAACTAATACACATCAATCTATCTATTGTACAGGAAATGGGTAAACATCATGGATTACATTAAGGAATACAGAGAATACTGCATAAGACATTAATCTACAAAGCAACAGGACAGAAAAAGACATAAGACAAACATTTAGATACAAGTAAAAGGGATATTTTCCATAGTTACCATGCTTCTGCCCACTAATTCTCGTGACTGCTCTACCATAGAGTTTTGTCTCCCCTCCCTGGTTGGCATAGTGTGGCTCTGATTGGTGGGCCTCCCCATTCCTGGTTAAAGAGGATTTCCACCCAAATTTGGAACTTCCGCTTGTTCCACTCCTCACCCCCTTACATGCCACATTTGGCATGTCATTTTTTTGGGGGGGAGTGGGGGCTTCAGGAGGAGTGGGACTTCCTGTCCCACTTCCTGCTTCCGCCGAGGGGCTGGTAAGGCGATTAGGCGTAATCGCCTTATTTCAGCCCCTCCCTGTAGACGATGGCCTAGGACACTGACAGGTCCTAGGCAATCGCCTGTCCAATCAGCGGCGAGTTGCGCCGCGCGCGCATGTGCAGTGCGGCTCGCGCATGCGCAGTGGGTGCCCGGCCGTGAAGCCGAAGGCTGTCACGGCTGGGTGCCCATAGTCGGGATGGAGACGCCGGTCGGGGAGGGGGGGAGAGGAGCGGAGCCCCGGTCGGCGCGTTGCTGAACGCAGAAGCATGTAAGTGAGTGTTTATTAAAAGCCAGTAGCTACACTTTTTGTAGCTGCTGACTTTTAATAAACACCATTTTTGGCTGGAACACCCCTTTAGGGTTTAGCTAAATCTCCAATCCCTGTACTTTGTTAGCCCTCTACTAAGTCAGCCCCCTGTAATGCAAATCCTTGGCACAGACTATTTTCAGTGAGAGATTTAACTCATAGGTATATGACCTTTGCAGGGAAGTTAAGTATTGGTGAAGGGATGGCCACCTTTATTGCATATCTAAACGAGGGATCCTTTGAAGTGAATATTTATAGAACAAATAGGTTTGGGTCCCATTGTTTAGATAAACAAGCGTAGGCACCAAATTTTCCTCCTGGAAAGCTATGTTACACACCCACATAGATACCACTCTACATGAAATATATTCATAATTACTATATTTTACAGCTATTAATGGGGAGTTCACATAAACTCCTAAGGCAATAGCTATCTTTATATGGGTATGTAGAAGGGAGTGGACAGAGACAGGCAGGTTACATTCACATTGCCACACAGTGAAAACGCACATTCCAGCATGCATTTGCTTTAAGTGTTTTGGAGTGTTTTTACTCATCGCGCATAGGGCAACCCAATCATTTGAGCAACAAATGCCCCAGAGAAGCTCCAGAACTTTTATTAAAAGAGCATGAAGCGTTACCGCAAGTTTTGGTGCGTTTGCCACACATGGGTGCCTTTAACGTTTATGAAACGCATGGTAAAGTGCAAATTTTCTGTGTGGTTTGCCATGTGTTTGGAAACACACAGATGTGAATAGAGCCTAGAGTAGTGGGAGTGCATGTTTTTTGGCTCATTTTTCCAGTGACACACATAGGGCAGCCCGTTGACTTCAATGGGCTGCACTACATGTGGCAAAGTAGCTGATGGGACATGTTTGCACATATTTTACTGCATTTCTCAACTGTTTTGTGGCAAAATGTGTGTTTGCTTCTGTGTTTGGTGTGCTGTTAAATTAACGTTTAACAACCCTGAAAGCTCAACTAGGTAATTTTAGGTGTATAAATATGGACATACTCTATACACACTGGTTGTAAAATCTTTATACAATCTTCTTTAGATCTTCTAAAACTATGGGGGGGGCTCATCATGTATCCAATCTTTCTGTATCCAATCAGGAAGGTCTTTACACTACAAATCTGCCGGAATGCTTGGAAAGCCAGGCAAATGCACGCATGGAGAAATGCTGGGGGTGCTGTGAAAACATAGTTGATTGGTGAAGTTGTGCTAATAAGGTCCTGTGTCTTATTGTGTTTTCATCAGACAACTTGGAACTTGTCTGATGGTCTGATGTGCGTACACACCATCGGACCAAAATCCGATCAGACCAGAACGCGGTGACGTAGAACACAACGACGTGATGAGAAAGTTCAATGCTTCCAAGCATGCGCCGACTTGATTCTGAGCATGCGCGGGTTTTTGGTCCGATGCTTTTGTGGACAGGTTCCATCAGACAGGTTTAAAAGCATGTTTTAAAACTTTGGTCTGAAGGACAATGGTCTGATAGGCCGTACACACCATCAAACTGGTCTGATCGTGTGTACAGGGCCTTACTGGTTAGTCTGTCTGTGTCTGTATACCAGGGAGTCTCTGAAGCATTCTGAGAAATATAGCAATGGCCAAGGTAAGGTCTGGTTTTCAAAACAAAAGAAAGCTTGTATTTTTTTGAAACCGAGGGTCTTAGTCTTTTTTGTTCGAAAATTACTTATTACCCCCAAACAGGTCCTCTTTATGGAGCAAGCTGGGGTCAATAAGTCCCCAAATCTCTCCTATGCCTTTAAAATCAAAAGATAAAAAAAAAAAATCTTTTGCTTTAAAAAGAAAAAAATGCATTCATGAAAAAAACATTTGCTGGCTAAAAAAAAAATACCAAATAAATATAATGTGCATATACAGGTACAGCCCATGTGTCATTTGTTTTATGTATGTTCTTCTGCCAGTATGCTTTACCCAATAGACATAAAATGGATTCAATACCCCGAATATAAGAGAACTGTGGTTAAGTTAGTTAATTGTTACAAAGTTATGTTAAATTCATTTTTCGCTAATTTGGATGTTTCTTAGTTTTAGATAATTTAATCATTTTACCCTAACACTTTTTGGCACCAATCATCATTTTTACCACAGTCAAGTACTTACATTATATTGTGGAGGTTTGTCTATATACAAATTGAGAAAATTCAAGTGCATGGAGCATTTCTTCTAAAAATAAATTATAATGTGAAACATAAGTTTTATTTGGACTATTGTTGCTATATTTCCTTGGTTATATTAATTCTTTGAAGTTCACACTTTCAGGCAGAATTTTACTTTCCATAATACATATAAATATTTTCTAATGTCTTTTCTGCCCAAGCCTCCCCACTGTGCTTATCTATCACTTACCTCATCCATGGAAGCTTTGAATTTTCACCTTTCTGTTTGAAATAAAAAAAAAATGTCTTCTGCATCGATTACTTCCTGTATGTAGATCATGTGGCCATTTAGGAAGTTTCATGTCACATCTTGCATTGCCTTATGCATCACAGAATCTCCTTTAGGTCTACCATCATCTATGTAGTGCTCAGGTGTGTCCTTGTACAATCTGATTGCATAGTGTTTACACAAGTACATAGGAGGGAGTGGATGGAGACACTCTACTGTCAGGCTTGTTCACACCTCCACATAATGGGAACTCATGTTCCCGCACATTTTTTTGGAGCGTTTTGGAGTGCTTCCGCTCGTCATACATAGGGCAGCCATTTTTTTAGAATGGTGTGTGACACATTTTTTTACTGCTCTTTTTGGTGAGTTTGCAGCACATTTGTTGTGTGGCAAACATCCACCTGCTACTCACTTTTGTTGTATATATAGTAATTTTGTTTTCAATTTGTTAAAAAAAAAATACAATTGCTGTTTCTTTTTTTTAGGATTGTTTTTACATACTAGTGGAATACAGTGTTACCATAATAATACTGTACTACTCTGGGGAGGTGATTATTTTTTATTTTTTTATGTTACACACTATGACTGCTTATAACTGTCTTATTATTGCGTATTACTGTTATAAGTAACAATTCTTTATGAATTAAATGCATTTATTCAGTGTGAACTATTGTGGTTAGCTGCGATTGGCCACAGCTAATCACATTGCACCATATGGGCTATGATTGGCCCTGTCTTTACTATGTGAATACTGTGACCAATCACAGAGATCAACACAATAGAACACCATGAATGGTATAAGTAGAAGCCATTCATTGTTTACAATTGCTTTGTGTTCGGCTGTGATTGGTCACATTAATCACAATGTATCGGCAGTGGCCCAGTACACCGATCTGTCATCTGCTGTGTCAAGTCGACACAGTGGGTGACAGATGGTACTGTAGCACAGCCTGGGGAGCACTTGTGAGGTGCTATCCTGGGAGGATGTCATATGCCATCCACCCAGGATGAGAGAACTGGTGATATGAGAGCGGTGGTTAAATATATAGTAAAGGATTATGGTATTATTGAATTGTATACATATACTTTTATAATAACAGTTCAATGGCCTTTTGTAGACAATAACAGCACATACACTATAACAGGATCATGGTATGACAGTGTCCTTACATATCAAATGAAATAAAGATGGGTAGAATATCTTAAAGTAAATAACAATTCCAGACAGGTGCCATTCATGTTGATAAAGTGTTTCTTAAACAACTATAAAGATCCAATTTATTTTTATTTTATTATATAGTGTTTACTTTTTGTTCATCCTTTGTTGCATCTCAGTGTTGTTGACATTTTGGAGCCTTGTTCAGCCACTACCTGCATCAATACACCCACTCCATCATTGGAAGCAGTGGTAAGCTATTGCTCTGGACTGGCTTTGTGATTGTGACAACAGTGATACATGCCAACACAATGTGTGACAGCATTGCCACTTGTAGTCTTCACAGACAGGGTGAAAATTCAGGAGCACAATTGGGGCACAGCTGGCATCTCCTAAAAGGAAATTCCTTATCAAGGATCTTCATAGCAGAATCACCAGATATTATTTTAACACATTTTTTTTAAACTACATTATCATGTTAAAGTGTATATAATATTTTGCTGATGGTTTTATGTCTAAAAATTGCTGTATGCTAACGGAAAGTGTGGACATATTACATGTACACTAACCAAAAATGCACCTTATTAATCTGTTGGGAAGTTAGAGAAAGTGGCCCAGATTCAGAGAGCCATTACGCCTGTCTAACTGGTGTTAGACTGGAGTAATTTCCAATTACGCGCGTTTTCTAGCTAGTTGAAAACCTCAAACCATGAATAGACGGCTGCGGGCTTCAATTCGACTGGATTACGTGTTCATACGCCTTTGGATCTACGCTGCAATAAAATTGCGGCCACTGGGTGGACTTCCCGTCGTTTTCCGCGTCTGGGTATGCAAATGAGTTTTTGCCGGCGATCCCCGAAATTACGATCTTCATTCGCAATCTCTTACGGCACCTTTAGTCATCTTTTTTTTGCGTAACACTATACCAGCTTTTTGCTGCTCTAATATTAGACAGCCCATGTTAAGTATGGCCGTCGTTCTCACGTCGAAATTTCTACGTTTTCCGACGTCTTTTATTTTTTTTGACGTAAGTCGTCCGGGAATAGGAATGTTCGTAAACGACACTACTCTAACAACGAATGATGTAACGACGTGATTTCGCGCAATGCACGGCGGAAAATTTCTGAACGGAGCATGCGCAGTTCGATCGCCGTGGGGACGCGCTTAATTTAAATGCTTCACGCCCCCAATCGCGTATTTCGATTACGCGGCGAGAAATAGACTATGCCGCCGTAGCGTACAGGCAAAAATCTACCAGAATTCGGTGTAGAGCCTGGTGAAATACGGCAGCGTAGAGTATTTCGATTACGCAGCGCAATATTAAGTGTATCTGAATCTGGCCCAATGTGTTCTGTGCATTGTCCTATTAGATATTTTGTATAACACAACAGTTCCACATTCCCTCTTATTCCCTCTTATTCTGTCTTAACTTGGGTATGTTAGCTGTTTAGATAAAACTGAAAAGGTCTTATTAATTGTATATATGATTCTTCCATTACCACAATTGTAAGTTATACTGTGACACCCTTGTGTATTTCTATGTATAAATAGCTGCCTGAAGTAACTATATATTGCTATCAAGGAAACAATGCACAAAATAAGAGCTCTGACAATAAAAACATAAAATACAGTCTGTTCGCACAGAAAAGTAGGTTTTTATATTTTATAAGAAGAAAAAGAATAGAGTAATGTTTCCACTTATCTCACTGAAGTATCATTATAATCAGCTTCACAGAACACTGACAAATAATATGTACATTCCTTCAGTAGTTGAACTACAGTTTACTCTGGGATCATGCACAAGGGGATGCACAAGCTTCAAAGCATAAGGGAATAAAAATAAATGCATAATTAGTGCAGTAAAACACTTTATTAAACTGAAAAGATAAAAAAAATTAAATGCATTTACATTACCCAGAACAGGTGTGTGCTTTTACAAATTCCACATAGATTACAGAGGAATCCTTGCGACAGATACAATGTTTCACAACATCCTCTCCTATTGCAGGCCCAGCAGGCAGACAGGGGAAAGGATCACATGCACTCCCGGCTGGGGTCAGCTCCACAGCGGAGCTCACAGAGTACCGTGAGTGTGTGGAGGTGCAGACCATAGCCGGGGTGCATGTGATCTTTTCCCTTGTCTTCCTGAACAGCCTGCAGTGAGAGAGAGGAGGTTATGAAATATATATATCAGAATTCTTTTGTGATCTATATGGGATGTTTAAATGTTCAAACCTTATCTAGTTACCCACTTAAAGGGGCGTTCCACCCAAAAGTGGAAGCTCCACTTGTCTGCCTCCCCCCCCCTCTGGTGCGACATTTGGCCCCTTTCGGGGGAGGGGGAGCCGGTACCCGTTTTTGACAGGTACCCGTCCCCACTGTCTAGAGATCTCACCACAGCGAGATCACTTGGAAGTTCAGCCCCCCCTCCTCCTTGCGCCGGGTCATTTAGAAAGTGCTTTACGCATGCGTAGTAGGTAACGGCTGTGAAGCCACAAGGCTTCACTGCCAGTTTCCCTTACAGCTAATGGTGGCAGCAGAACCCGAGAGCTGATGGAAACATTGGCTGGGGTGCCAACATCGCTGGATTCCAGGACAGGTAAGTGTCCTAATATTAAAAGTCAGCAGCTACATAAATATATTTTTTTGCTCGGGGGTTGGAACTCTGCTTTAAAGACCATCCCATAGCACTTTTACTTCTACAGGGTGGTTCTGCTGTGCAGAATTATATATATATATATATATACATATATATATATATATATATATATATATATATATACGTGATTCTGCACTTGCATCTGCAGAGAGTGGGCACATGCAGAAGCCGATCAACAGTAAAATACCCAGAACGGGGATCAGAAGGCAAATTTCCAATTGCCTTTGTAAACAAGGCAGATCTCCATTCTGACGGGGGGGATGGATTCCTGGAAAGCAGGGAACAAAATCCATCTCTTCCCTTAGTAAAAGCACCAAACACAGTACACAAAAACACTGGCTAAGCACACAGTTAACCCTTTGATTGCCCTAGACCAGGGGTGTCCAAACTTTTTTCAAAGAGGACCACATTTGATGAAGTGAACATGCATAAGGGCCGACCATTTTGCCTGATGTTCTTTGAATCATTAAAATTCGGTCTAAGTGTGTTCGTTCGAGCACTAATACATGGCCCAACAAGAATTCTCTTGCCTTTGTGGCTGTGTGTGGTGAAGAGATGAGCGTGGGTGTGTTATTTGGATAAACCGTATTTATCAGCGTATAACACACACCTTCACTTTAGGAGGGAAGTTTCAGGGGAAAAAAATTTAAATAAAAAACTGTAAAGCAAAGTAAGGGTCATTGCCCATCAATGCAGCCCAATCAGTGCCCATCTGCAGCCTCTCCATTGCCATAAATGCAACCTGATCGATGTCCATCCTCAGAGGGAGGGGGGATAAGCACCAACAGATTACATGCAGAAGAATCTCCTGTTTACACAGCAGCCTCTTTAATACAATTTCTCCCGCCTCCTATGATAGACAGAGGAGTCGTCCAATGGCAGCCCAGAAGACGGGACTTCCTATTACAGATGTTGCTAAGTAAACAAGAGATTCTCCTGTATGTAATTTGACAGCACTCGTTCCCCCTCTCCCTGTCCCCTCCGAGGCAGCGCCGATGAATACAGTATATATCCAAATTACCAGGGGGCCACATTAAACTGGAACGGGGGCCACATTTGGCCCCCATTCCGGACTTTGGACATGCCTGCCCTAGACGTTTAACCCTAGCCAGTGTCATTAGTACAGTGACAGTGTATATTTTTACCACTTATCATTGGTTCCGCAAAGTGTCAGTTATGTCACGTACACACGATCGGTTCATCCGATGAAAGCGGACAGATGGATTTTTTCATCAGCTGACTTTCATTAGTCTTGCCTACACACCATCAGTTAAAGATCTGTTTGTGTCAGAACGTGGTGATGTAAAACACTATGACGTGCTGAGAAAAATGAAGTTCAATGCTTCCGAGCATGCATCGACTTAATTCTGAGCATGCGTGGATTTTTAACCGATGGACTTGCCCACAGACAATCCGTTTTTTTTCTCTTGATTTTTTAACCATCAGATAATTTTAAAACAGGTTCTAAGTTTTTTCACCGATGGGAAAAAAATGATGGGTCCCACACACGATCGGTTCGTCGGATGAAAACAGTCCCTTTTCATCAGACGAACCGATCGTGTGTACAGGGCATTAGTGAACACCACAATATTGCAGTCCCACTATTGCGGCCAATACTAATTTAAAAATAATACATAACGATATACCATAGTTTGCAGACGCTATAATCATCCCTTAAAATTTACACTTGCCTTCTCGAAAAAGGTGAGTGAAAATAATCTGCGAGGAGTGTGAAGCAGCATCGAAGGGGGGGGGGGGTGATGCAGGCACCGCCAGCAGGCAAGGATTGAATGATAGCCAATTATCCTCCCACCTTTCACCCCCTGTCATTCTCTTAGCAGAGCCTGGCATACAGCAGGAGTTGGTAAAAAAACTAGATGACGTGGGAGCGGGGCAGGTGGCGGGAGGGGGATAAGGGGGAACTGCCAAAGTTTACCACCTAGCTACCAATCACCAGCTTGTTAATAGGAAAAGTTAACTTTGGCAGCTCCTGCTCCCCTGTCCAGCGCTGTGCATTACTGTAAGCCTCTGCATCAGTGAAAGTGTCATTCACTGGTTTGAATTTTTTAATGATTTAATAAATAACATCAACGTTCTTTGAACTTGGGTGTATTTTATTTCATATTAGTGTATCCTAATTGACTGCAGTTTTAAACATCACATGGCAATGTATAAAATTTTCAGGCCTATATGTCTCCATCTTTCTCTTTACTGGTTCTTTTCAGATACCTAGCACAGAGTAGGAACAACATAGTAAGGGTTATTAGAGTTGTTTTAGAGAAATATGAAACAGAGCTTAAAATCTTTTACTTGTGCAGGTGTTTCTGGTTTTCTTCTAGTAATGGATCTCCCAGCGGCAACCCACAAATTCACTACTACCTTACTATCATTGAATAGACTGTACAGATATAATATTAATTAATTAATATAATTTTGTTAAGACTTTTTAATAATGTATAAATCTATTTTTAATTATTTATAATTCTGTTTGTCTATATACTTGCATAAATGCATACCATACATACAATAGTTTTAAGGGACCATTCAAGCCAAACTGTTTCCAGATCAGTTAATTTCATCTGAATTGTCTGACATTTTTTTTTATACTAGTGTATAATTACTGTAGAAGATGTTAAATCATTGTGATTTTTTTCTGTGCCATCCTACTGGAACAGTAGAAGTGAAGTTGAAAGATTTACACATTATAGCCAAAAACCTAATATTCAACATTTAATCTTGTATATGTACCATACAATTAGCAATATTTATATCACATAAACTACTTATTTTCACCTTATGTTCATCTTTGTATATAAGCTCTGCCAATCTCCTGGAGCATCTTTGCAACCATACACTGACTAGATGTATGTTATCCAGAAACTGCTATATGCCATTTTCTGGCCTGATTTTCTGATAATGACAGCAAAGAAACATGACTGTAGAATGTATGTCCACACATTTGTGGATGACAACACAGGGGACAAATAGCTAAATAGGGACAGAATGTTGTCAAACTGAATAGAACGGGTCTTCACAAGCACCAAGTTCTATTTTATTTAACGTGCACCTGTATCTAGATTATATACATTAACATTTTTATATATACTGAATTTATAAACTAGTAAAAAAGCTTTAAAACAAGCCATCTCTGACCTGCCTAGCTACGTGTACTGTGAATTAATTCATTCTCAAACATCCTCAGAAAGCAAAAAAAAATAATAATCTAAAATCACCACTTTAGAACCATCTGCTGTGTGTTTACATTTGAGGAGTGGCAGGCTGCCAAGATTATGGTGGGCATGGTCTGAGAACTGGTTCACTTTAAGGAACAAGTCTTGGCATATTAATTCTTCAGGGTCATGTACATGGGGGTGTGGCAGGGGTGTGCCCTTGTCTAAAAAATGTCCCTCTATCTTATCACAAAGTATTAGAAATGATTTATTATGTACAATTCTCCAATTTGTAACTATATTCCAACAATAGTCAAGTCGCATGTGGATCAATCAGCCAAAATCATTTTATAGTTGGTGCAATATATTGATGCTATGTCCTGTAAATGTATTTGTGAGATTTAAATGCTTTTAATGAATACTGTATACACATATATCATTTTAAATGATCCAATTTATATGTGTTGGGAAAGCTTTTTATTTCCACGTTTAACCGTTTAATACAGTTATAATTTATTCTTTTATTCCCTAAGATTTTAATAAAATGCTTAAACATATGCTTGAAAATACGCTGTTTAATAATCCCCAACTGTGCAGCTCTGCAGTTGATATCAGGAAAAGACACTTCACAAAATAAATGAAAAACATTGCATTTTATTGGAGGAATAATAAAGAATCATGCCATTAAAATTGATTTTTAAATGAGTAATTTTCACAGCTCCTGCTGCAAATTTGCCCATATCAGTACTGCATCGTCTTTGATTATTAATTGCTTAAGTTGTTTGGATGGCACTGTCTTGCAGTTGAACATCTGCTTCTGTTTTCTGGATTATTAAAAGCGTTATCTTTTGGTATGCAGAAATGTACTTAGCATATTATGAAACCAAACTCTTTGTTGAACATTAAAATATAACCTTGAATGTATCCTTGTTTGTATTTTATAAAATTATGACTATTAATAGTATTTTTTAAGAAAAATTTTAACAATTTTAACAGAAACCGGAACTTGCTAAAAGGTAGCTTAGAAGTCACAGGGCTTGCTACTCATCATTATATATGTTCACAATGCACTTTCCATTTTAGTGTTTCTAATGGAATGAACTGAATGAAAATTTTCCATCCTTTCCTCACTCATATAAGGCTGATGGGGAGTTTTCTAGGCCAAATTTTATTTATTATATGATTAATGTTTTTTAATTAAACTTTGTGCTGGGTAAAAAGATACCAAGTCCTAAAGTTTTCTATACATGTTTATTGGGAAAGTATGTATCAAATTAGCATTTCCCATCATTTCCCATCATTCCAGCAACATCTGTGTTTCAGAAGTGCATGACATCTAGCAGAACTGAGCTTGAATTTAGAGAGGTGGACCCCCTTCTGTCAGGGAAGATTTGCCATAGCGCAAATTAGGTGTCCCGGGTCATACATGTCACTTATGCTGGCACCAAACAGGCTATTTAAAAAGGCTGCAGTATTGGATCTTGCTGTTTGGTCTACAGCTTCTGTGTGCTCCTTCCTGATTCCTGTGTTTGACCTTTGATCTTGACCCAGCTTGCTCCTGACCTTTGTTAGTCTGTTCTCTACTCGGACCTTGGCTTGTCTCTAAATTCTGCTTCTTCATCGTGTTCTTGCCTGATCTACCGCTCTTTGCTGACTTGGCTTTTGACCCGACTATCCTGCTTCCTTCTGTCTATGCCCGATCTGCCCAACTGTTACTGACCCAGCTTTCCTGACTCAGCATCCTGCTCATCCAGCCTGCTACAGTTTTTCAGTTCAGCGAGCTTGCATCTGGTTCATGCTTCCTAGTGCATATCCACAGTTTTTCGCCAGCCAAGCTTTGCACCAGCTCATCTGCTACCAGACTGTTCTGCTGCCACATCTGCCTGATGATTGCTGCCACACAGGCAGACTACTGGACTGATCACAGGCACTCATACCTTGCCATGCTCCCATAACTGCTGTCTTAATACCAGTGGCCTCCAAACTGGAGCTGTACGAGAGGCCTTCCTCTTCATAGTACCAAACAGCCATGTCTGAACCTGTCAGAGGTCTCTCTTCATCGGGTGAAATCTGTCAGCACTTTTCTGCACTTTCGCAAGCAGTTAAGACCCTGCTGCTCAAACAGAGACTCTTGTAAGCCCTGAAGTAATGATGCTACCCCCTGAACCTCGAATGCCGACCCCTCAGAGGTTTTATGGCGATCAGAGTAAGTTCAGAGCATTCTGAAAGGCATTTCAATTCTACTTTTCTCCACAGACACTGACCTTTTCCTTGGAATTTACCAAGGTGGGGTCCATTATTTCTCTACTCCAGGGTGAACCACAGACCTGGGCTTATCGATTATTGGAGGAGAAACTTGCAAAACAGAATACCATGTTCTCCTTCTTTGATGCTATGGTTCAGCTATATGATGATCTGCAGTTCTTCATGCACTTTAGCACCGGTGTGCAGATACCAGCTAGAATGGCACAGCTCTGCATCGGTAAATCCGTTTGGGTTTCTTAGGCCGCGTACACACGATCAGTACATCTAATGAGAACGGTCCTAAGGACAGTTTTCATCGGTTAAAGCTGACTGATGGTCTGATGTGCCTACACACCATCGGTTAAAAAACGATCGTGTTAGAACGCGGTGACGTTTACATGTTTTAACACAACATGCTGAAAAAAAAGAAGTTCAATGCTTCCAAGCATGCGTCGGTCAAATTTTAAAGCAAGTTCTCTTTTTTTTGACCGAAGGATAACTGACCAATGGGGCCCCCACACGATCGGTTTGGACCAATGAAACGGTCCTTCAGTCCGTTTTCATTGGTTTTGACCGATCGTGTGTACGCGGCCTAAGAGGGCCTCAAGATGAACTTGCTTGGGTTGGTGTGCCAATCTTTTTGGAAGCTCTGAACACTCTATCAATCCAGATTGGATGTCACCTTTGCAAGCACAGATTTAAAAGATCCCATCCTATATGGCTGAACCCTAAGATTCCTGTTCATCCTGTCAACCCGATAACCAGTAATTCTGCTCCCTCTGTATGAGAGGCACCTGAACCCATGCAACTTGGCCTGATCCATCCTACATTAACCCTGGAAAAACACCATTGCCATTCTCTGAACAAACTCTGTATTGTGGAGAAGCTGGCCACTACATGCGCACCTTCCCAGCTAAGCTGCATAAGTGTTTATTCCTCTCTTTGACTAACCACCTTGTCTGCCAGCTAAGCTCATATAGCTCTTCCTGATTTCTTCCAGTTTACGGGAATAGTCGTGTGGGTGACCGCAATTATTGATTTGAACCTTTCATTTGCAGCCCGGAAAAACATTCCACTACTAACTAAACGACAAGGACTTACTGTGTTTCTGGCTGATTAATCTTGCATAAAATAAAGACTTGTGACTAAAGAGACCCCACCACTCATGACTTTCACTTCTACCAACCATCAGGAACTGCTACATCTAGATGCAATCTCATCACCATTATTTCCTGTCTTCTTGGGCCTACTATGGCTACAGGCTCACAGCCCACAGATTGACCGGAGTTCTGAAAGTATTAAGTTCCTGTCATCATTGCCAAAAACACTGCATGTCAGGATCATCTCTGCCATGCACCAACCTACTATGTGTGGACTCAGATGTATTAAACTTTCCCAAACGCCTACCATTAAGGCGGCATACACACGATCAGACATGTCCGAGGAAACATGTCCAACGGACTGTTTTCATCGGACCAGGCTGAAGTGGTCTGTTGGTCTGATGTGCGTACACACCATCGGACCAAAATCCCATCGGACCAGAACGCGGTGACGTAGAACACAACAACGTGATGAAAAAACGAAGTTCAATGCTTCCAAGCATGTGTCGACTTGATTCTGAGCATGTGCGGGAATTTGGTCCGATGATTTCATGTACTAACCATCGAACATGTCCGACAGACAGGTTTTCAGCGGACAGAAAATGGTCCGATAGGCCGTACACACGATCAAACATGTTCGCTGAAACTGGTCTGCGGACCAGTTTCAGCAGACATGTTCGATCGTGTGTACGCGGCCTAATACTTCCACATTTTCATTGTCCCATTGAGCTCCATTGAATAGTAAATCGAGTCTGCCAGTTTTGTATGTTTTTTATTATTCTTTTTTTTCGGTAAACTTTTTGTCTGAGTACAGATCTACAGATCTATTTTTGTCCCAAGCATGTTTGAAACCATTTATTGTTGACTGTCTCCCTATGTCTGCTCGAAGTTTATTCCAAGCATCAACTACCCTTTCAGGAAAATAATACTTTCTAGAATTAGTTTTGAACTTCAGTTCCTCCAGTTAGTTTGAGGTCACGTCCCCATGTTCTTGATTTTGGTTCCAAGCTTATTCACCCTCTTGATGTATTTAAAGGTTTCAATCATGTCTCCCCTTACCCCTCTTTCCTCCAGACTGTAAATATTACGTTTCGGAAGTATGTCTTGATATTTTTATCCCCCGCACCTTTCACCATTTTTGTTACCTATATCCTGGAGAGTTCTATCGCTCTATCTATTGTGACAGTAGGCAGGTTAAATCCCCTGGTTGCATCCAAGATGCCGTATATATATCTTCTGGGGTTAAGGCTTTATGCCAGTTTGTACCTCTAGGGGGAGTGCTGGGAGTCCTGCTGGGAGGACTTGATGAGCCCAGCTGCATTATGTGGGCTCCTTAGGTCCTCTACAAAAACTGTGACTTTCAGCAGTGGAGAATTCAGTTTCTGGGCTTGATCGTCTCCACTGACAGGACTGAGATGGACCTGCAGAACTTTTTGCCGATCCTGGACTGGCTAGATACTAAAAATTAAAAGGGAATTCATTGGTCTGTGGGATTTGCTAACGTTTACCCTAAGTTCAACAAGAACCTCCCAGCTATTATCACTCCTATCACATAACTCACCAAGTAAGGTATACGTTTACATTAGACTTTTGAGGCACAAGCTGCTCTTGAAAGCTATATTCCACTGCTCCTGTCCTGAGTCACCCAGATTCCACTTTATCTTATAGTCTAGAAGTGAAAACATTTTAGCAATTTTGTCCCAGTGTCAAGGCTTTAAGGACTTGATTCATCCAGTCGCATTCTCTTCACGGAAAATTAGCTTAGCAGAAAGGAGCTATGATGTGGGAGATTAGGAGCTCCTTGCAATTAAAGCAGCCCTGAGAAAACAGAGATATCTGCTGGAGGCACCTGTCCACCCAATACTAATTTACACAGACCATAAGAACCTTGAGTATTTGAGACATGCAAAATGCCTGAAGCTGTGCTAAGCTCTGTGGACACCTTCTAAAGTTCTGAAAGATATATATGCTGATATTTTCATAGTAGGGGCCCAATTTGGTAATGAACATTTTTCTATTGGGATACTAGCTCTAATGCCTGGTGTACTCAGCATTAATCAATTAAAAAGGGGGCTGTGACCTTCAAGTTAATCTTTTTTTTTTACAAATGCTGCAGTAAATCACAGTTTACCTTTTTTACTTGAATACCTAAATCAATTTTGTTTTCATCACTGAAAATTATTTGTACCATCTTTAATGCACATCAAATGCTACTAAACCATATAAAACATTTTTTTATCCTAATTTTTAACAGTTGTTAAAAGCCCATACAGAGCAAACATATGTAACATATTTAACCCAATTTGAATGGCTCTCTACTTCAAATGCACAGTTCAGCTCCTCTCTAGAACAAACCATACTGACATGGTGGGTTGTAGGTTTAAACAGGCAGCGTTCAACAGGCTTTTGGAAAAGCTAAAGCTTGTCAAAGGCTTGCTGGAGCATACTAAAACATTGTTTAAACTCCAATTTATATAAAACACCTTCAGGCTACATCTGCCTGTTGATTCTATTAATCTATGTTTACAAACTAAGACAAAATATTGACCTTATTTATAAAGCTTTGATGGAAAATGTTAAAGTATGCTGAAACCTTATTGTGATGAACCCTGAGTATGATTTGCTGGTTTTCAAGTAATTGATTGTTGGAATATATTATGCAGCTACTTAACCAATTAAGGACCGCCTCCTGCACATATACGTCGGCATAATACCTGTACGTCCTCTTTAAGTGCCCAGCCGTGGGTGACCCGGTCCGAAGCTCCATGACCGTGGCCACAGGACCCATGGACCCAATCGCCGCTGGAGTCCCGTGATCGGTCCCCGGAGCTGAAGAACTGGGAGAGGTGTGTGTAAACACAACTTCCCCATTCTTCACTGTGGCGCTGTCATTGATCGTGTGTTCCCTGATATAGGGAAACACAATCAATGATGTCACACGTCCAGCCCTGCCACCCTACAGTTAGAAACACATATGAGGTCACATATAACCCCTTCAGCGCCCCCTAGTGGTTAACTTCCAAACTGCAATTGTCATTTTCACAGTAAACAATGCATTTATATAGCATATTTTGCTGTGAAAATGACAATTGTCTCAAAAATGTGTCAAAATTGTCCGATGTGTCCGCCATAATGTCGTGGTCACTAAAAAAAAAATATTAATAAAAATGCAATAAAACTATCCTCTATTTTGTAAACACTATAAATGTTGCGCAAATCAATCGATAAACGCTTATTGCGATTTTTTTACCAAAAATAGTTAGAAGAATACGTATCGGCCTAAACTGAGGAAAAAATAGTTTTTTTATATATTTTTGGGGGATATTTATTATAGCAAAAAGGAAAAACATTTTTTTCAAAATTATCGCTTTATTTTTGTTTATAGCGCAAAAAATAAAAACCGCAGAGGTGATCAAATACCACCAAAAGAAAGCTCTATTTGTGGGAAAAAAGGACGCCAATTTGTTTGGGAGCAACGCCACACGACCGCGCAATTGTCAGTTAAAGCGACGCAGTGCCGAATCGCAAAAACTGGCCAGGTTCTTTACCTGCATTTTGGTCCGGGTCTTAAGTGTTTAACCACTTAAGACCCGGACCAATACGCTGGCAAATGACCCAAGGGGTTTTTGCGATTCGGCACTGCGTCGCTTTAATAGACAATTGCGCGGTCGTGCGACGTGGCTCCCAAACAAAATTTGCGTCCTTTTTTTCCCACAAATAGAGCTTTCTTTTGGTGGTATTTGATCGCCTCTGCGATTTTTATTTTTTGCGCTATATACAAAAATAGAGCGACATTTTTGGAAAAATCAATATTTTTTACTTTTTGTTATAATAAAAAAACAATAAACTAAATTTTAGTCAAACATTTAGGCCAAAATTTATTTAGCCGCATGTCTTTAGTAAAAAAAAAATCGCATTAAAAAAAAATTAGCTACCTAGCGGGAACAGCGACACTAATACAGCGATCAGAAAAATGATCGCTTAGTGATGCTGGCAATAGGGAGTGAAAGGGTTAACTAGGGCAGTGATCAAGGGGTTAAAACTTTATTGGGGGGGGGGGCTACCCTGACACTAACACTGACTGACTGTCACACTGTCTGTCACACTGACACTAAATACAGTAATCATACATGTATGATTACTGCATTCAGTGACACTGTGACAGGGGGGAGGGGGGGGGGCGATCGCGGGGGTTAAATGTGATTTTGTGTGTGTGTAGTGTAGTGTTGGTGCAGGACTTACTTGTAGTGTGGTGATCTCTCCTCAGCGGCGCTTGAAACAAACGCCGAGGGAGAGATCACGTCGCTTCCTCCTTCCTGTGTTTACACAGGAGGAGGAAGTGACAGGTCAGGCGGGCGCGCGCATTGGCTGGGAGCGATCCGGAGGGGGCGGATGAAAACGGATAGCCGCCCCCACTTGTCGGATCGCTCCTGCAGCCGCGCGGACCGCCGCATGTACAGGGGGGGGGGTCCGATCGGACCCCCGATCCCCCCCAAGGCACCAACGTATATATACGTTGATGTGCCTGTCGGTGCCATTCTGCCGACGTAAATGTACATGCGGCGGTCCTTAAGTGGTTAAAGAGGTTGTAAAGAACTTTTTTTTTTTTAAATAACAACAATTTTATACTTACCTCCACTGTGCAGCTCGTTTTGCACAGAGTGGCCCCGATCCACGTCTTCTGGGGTTCCTCGGCAGCTGTCTCTGGTCCTCCCCGCAAGAACTCCACGCATTCATGAGAGCTCCCTCACATTGTGTGGAGTCCTTGCGGGTGCGCTCCTGTGATACAGCAAGCGGCCATAGCCGCTCACTGTATCACTAGGCCACCACCCCTCGACGTGTCACATCATTGGATGTGATTGACAGCAGTGCCAGCCAATGGCTGCCCTGCTTTCAATCCATCCACTCTAGCCAATCAACGGCCAGGTTGAGCGGCGAAGAGGATGTCGGGGCCGAGCCCAGGACTTTCAAGGGGTCAGGTAAGTAACAGGGGACCGGGTGGCAGTATAGTCACAGTTTTTTTCAACTTAATGCATAGAATGCATTAAGGTGAAAAAAAATGTACCTTTACAACCCCTTTAATGTTTGTCTGAAGTGAACTTATGGTCAGGATCTTCTAATTTAGACAGGAACAGATATACTGTACATTGAATGCAGACCTCTGTAGCTTGTGTAAGACCTTTCTGTTATCTTAGGAAAACACATTCAGGAACATTCTGGTATAAATAAGGGTACTGACGTTGTTATTGTTGCTGTTCATCTATCATCCTAAAGTGGTTCTAAAGGCATGGGGCATGCTCGCTTCCAAGCTGCCTGTGTGGTTCAATCCCATCCCTCACTCCCTCCTTCCTGGCTGTAATTGACAGCAAGGAAGAGCCAAAGGCTCCCACTGCTGTGTCTCAGCCAATGATAAGGCAGGGATTCAAGAGAGGAGCAATTCTTGTGCATATTGCTGGATCGTGATCTGACACAGGTAAGTATTGGGGGGTCTGGATGAAGCTGCATGCAGAAGTTTTTTTTTTTACCTTCATGCATAGAATGCATGTAGGTAAAAAACCTTCTGTCTTTAAAATGACTTTAAGTTGGTAGATTGGGCAAAAGGCAGGGGATGTTCAATATGACTTTAACACCCGTTAAGCTGAGTGGAAGTAGTGGCTGCAGCTGAATTCCTCTGTTCCCTGCTGGTGTGCTCTTTGGTTCCTAATCATTTCAAGGCATTTACAGTGTGTGTTACGTAACCATTGAAGCTTTCAGGTCTGTTCATCTGGAATGAGGCTCTCATTTTCTATATTGGTGGTGGATGGATAAGGTGTTTTGATGAAGCTTTGATATCATTCGATTACAATTATATTGGATATTGAACTTATATACACATATTCTGCAATTAAAGGTGTTATGCATGTTTGGTTTTTTTCTAAGCTTATTATTATAATCACCATTTTGATCATCCTGGAGTTTCAGTTGTAAAAAAAGATCACAACGCTTCAGGCATTCAGCAGAAAATCTCTCGGGATTGCTAGTGATTTCACACAAAGGTTGAACTGTGTGTAGAGTGTTTCACCTCTAGGGATCCTATTCGCAGTGATATTTGACCAGCATTAAATAAAGTCAGAGAAAACTTGTATCTTTCTGAAAGTGGTGCTCACAGTCTCATTAATTACAGTGATTCTGTCAGATAATTTATAAGTAACATATCCTAGCTGATCCCAAGGGATTATGAAAGTGCACATGTGCAACTTGTCACTTGCCAAATTGAAAATATAATACATATTTTACTACACCACTATATTTACCTGTAGTATGACTTAAGACTGTCTTGGGCTCCTGTTCTGCCTTTATTAAAAAAATATTTTAATAAAACAACATGTGCTAGAAATTAAGAATTAGGGTTTAGTAAAATACATATATACAGTGCAGAAAATAAGTATTTGAACACCCTGCTATTTTGCAAGTTCTCCCACTTGGAAATCATGGAGGGGTCTGAAATTGTCATCGTAGGTGCATGTCCACTGTGAGAGACATAATCAAAAAAAAAAATCCAGAAATCACAATGTATGATTTTTTTAACTATTTATTTGTATGATACAGCTGCAAAGAAGTATTTGAACACCTGAGAAAATCAATGTTAATATTTGGTACAGTAGCCTTTGTTTGCAATTACAGAGGTCAAACGTTTCTTGTAGTTTTTCACCAGGTTTGCACACACTGGAGGAGGGATTTTGGCCCACTCCTCCACACAGATCTTCTCTAGATCAGTCAGGTTTCTGGGCTGTCGCTGAGAAACACAGAGTTTGAGCTCCCTCCAAAGATTCTCTATTGGGTTTAGGTCTGGAGACTGGCTAGGCCACGCCAGAACCTTGATATGCTTCTTACAGAGCCACTCCTTGGTTATCCTGGCTGTGTGCTTCGGGTCATTGTCATGTTGGAAGACCCAGCCATGACCCATCTTCAAAGCTCTAACTGAGGGAAGGAGGTTGTTGCCCAAAATCTCGCAATACATGGCCCCGGTCATCCTCTCCTTAATACAGTGCAGTCGCCCTGTCCCATGTGCAGAAAAACACCCCCAAAGCATGATGCTACCACCCCCATGCTTCACAGTAGGGATGGTGTTCTTGGGATGGTACTCATCATTCTTCTTCCTCCAAACACGGTTAGTGGAATTATGACCAAAAAGTTCTATTTTGGTCTCATCTGACCACATGACTTTCTCCCATGACTCCTCTGGATCATCCAAATGGTCATTGGCAAACTTAAGACGGGCCTTGACATGTGCTGGTTTAAGCAGGGGAACCTTCCGTGCCATGCATGATTTCAAACCATGACGTCTTAGTGTATTACCAACAGTAACCTTGGAAACGGTGGTCCCAGCTCTTTTAAGGTCATTGACCAGCTCCTCCCGTGTAGTCCTGGGCTGATTTCTCACCTTTCTTAGGATCATTGAGACCCCACGAGGTGAGCTTTTGCATGGAGCCCCAGTCTGAGGGAGATTGACAGTCATGTTTAGCTTCTTCCATTTTCTAATGATTGCTCCAACAGTGGACCTTTTTTCACCAAGCTGCTTGGCAATTTCCCCATAGCCCTTTCCAGCCTTGTGGAGGTGTACAATTTTGTCTCTAGTGCCTTTGGACAGCTCTTTGGTCTTGGCCATGTTAGTAGTTGGATTCTTACTGATTGTATGGGGTGGACAGGTGTCTTTATGCAGCTAATGACCTCAAACAGGTGCATCTAATTTAGGATAATAAATGGAGTGGAGGTGGACATTTTAAAGGCAGACTAACAGGTCTTTGAGGGTCAGAATTCTAGCTGATAGACAGGAGTTCAAATACTTCTTTGCAGCTGTATCATACAAATAAATAGTTAAAAAATCATAAATTGTGATTTCTGGAAAAAAAAAATTTTGATTATGTCTCTCACAGTGGACATGCACCTACGATGACAATTTCAGACCCCTCCATGATTTCCAAGTGGGAGAACTTGCAAAATAGCAGGGTGTTCAAATACTTGTTTTCTGCACTGTATATTTTCTGTCTAAACTGTTATGACTGTTTATTTAGGATAAAAGGCATGTGCATATTGGAAAAAAAAATACATAACAAAGGAAAATGCAGAAGAAAGTTTTACAACCCTTTATGACTTAAAATTTTAAAGAAAAACATAAACTGTACTGTATCTTATGGTAAAAAAAATTACCTGCAGAAGACATATATTTCTGTAGGACAGAAATTTTGGAATGAACCTCGCACAACACATTTTCAGCTATAGTTTAATTTATTAACGTGTTACTAAACCCTTAACAGTAAAATTAGTCTGTATATGCAGTAAAGCATGCTTGTTATACTCATTGTGAAACCTAATGGGTTAATCCTCTGCATTGTGTAAAAAGGCTGTTTAATCCTGTATGCACAGATCCTCCTCCTGTTCCACTGACTCCAGAACAAGTCTGAATAGTACCTAGGCTTTGGGGAGTATTGCTAGAGAGTTTTTTTGGGGGGGGGGGAGAATGCATGCCATCAGCACAGGGTCAAACAGCACTGTCAAGGCAGAGGGTCAGGGGTCCTGAATCCCGATAGGACAGCTCAGTGCAGTTTGAAATTCCTCCTACAAGCTATAACCAGGAGCTGATAGAAGTCTCAAGAGTTATATACTGCTGATGAGAAAAGGTATTCAGCAGTTTATATTTACTAAAAGGATTACATTTCCACATCCTGTGTACTGTGGGAGACCAGATATAGTGAATGCAGTGCAATAGGTTTAGTTTTTTTTTTTAACTTAATAGAACGTTTTAGGCCTCGTACACACGAGGCAATCTATTTGTTCAAATCGGTCGGGCCGACCGATTTGAACAAATCTGTCTGCTAGGATTTTGGTTTGATCGCGTGTACACACGAGCAAACCAAAATCCCCACCAGCAGACAGCGCGCTGACGTGTCGGTGACGTGGCGGTGACGTTGACGCCGCCACGTCACCGCACCAGGAAGTAAAACACTTCCGCGCATGCGTCGAAATCATTCGGCGCGTGTGCGAGAAGACATGTCTGCTGGTTAGCGTACTAACCAGCAGACATGTCGGGTGGACGGGTTCCCAGCCGACAGATTGGTAAGCATGCTTTCAAATCTGTCGGCTGGCCAAATCCGTCGGCTCGCCTGTACACACGGTCGAATCTGTTTGCTGGGACGGTCTAGCAGACCGTTTCCAGCAGACAGATTTGATCGTGTGTACGAGGCCTTAAACAATTTCAAATGAGCCATGTGAATGATGAGAGGGTGGGGGGTTAACATAACACTGAAAGTAGCAAAACTAAAGGCTAAATATAAAAAAAAAATGGTGAACAGGCATTTTTTTTTTATTGCAGAAGAGAAATTTTGTGTCTTTTCTGCAATACAGTACACTTACCTGCCTATTTGCAATTGTTTGTGTAATATATACTTTACATTCCGGGATGACTGCATTTTGGCACATACAAACTACTTTTCCATCCAATGAAGTATTGTTACAGCTGGAAATATCAGTGCTATCCTGTTGATGGTTTCCCTTAGACCTCTTTTTTGTTGAAAAGTGTTTGATTTTAACTTCTTGCCAGGTTGTCATAAAGGATAAGCACACAATCTGTATTGAACCTGGAAATGCTCCTCTAGTCTCTTCTTATCTTTTGCTAAAGGTACATTTTTTTTAGTGTAGTCTGTTTGTTAATGTTGTGACATTATCCATTGGGTCATGCATTGTTGAATTTAAAGTGGTTGTAAACCTCAGCCATGAAATATGAACAAAACAGATCCTTTTATAGTGTGTACTTGTCTCAGTTAAGAGCACTAAGTTTTTATTTCTGTCTGCTGCTTTATTCCTCTGCTATCAGCATTAATCAATTCTGACAAGTTTTCCTGACACCAGGAGAAAAAAGGTAACAAGGAAGAGAGTTCCAACGGATTGAAAACCTCAGTTCTGTTATTGTGTGATGTGTGAAGGTTTTGTGTCCCTTCCCTCCAATCAGCTCTCAGAGGTGTCCCCACTGAGCTCTGCAGTATAACTGAAGCTCTCTGCCCCCCTTTTTTGACAATTCAGACAAGTTTAAAAAAATGTTGGACTTTAAACAGCTGTGGAGAAGAGATACACAGGTAGAACTTATGTAGGAGGATGTGTAAAGCCCTGTACACACGATCGGTCCATCCGATGACAACGGTCCGACGGACCGTTTTCATCGGTTCACCGATGAAGCTGACTGATGTGCCTACACACCACCGGTTCATGAACTGATCATGTCAGAATGCGGTGACGTAAAACACAATGACTCGATTAAAAAAAATGAAGTTCAATGTTTCCAAGCATGCGTTGACTTGATTATGAGCATGCATGGATTTTTAACCGATGCTCGTGCGTACTAACGATCGGTTTTGATCTATCGGTTAGCTGTCCATCGATTCAATTTCAAAGCAAGCCATCTGTTTTTGGACCAAAGGATAACAGACTGATGGGGCCTACACACGTTCGGTTTGGACCGATAAAAACGAACTTCAGTCCGTTTTCATCGGTTTGAACCGATCGTGTGTACGCGGCTTTATATCTCTGTGTGCCACCTGAGGCCAGTCACTTCACTGGGTACATGTAAGGGTTTACAACCACTTTAAGACTTTTTGTCTGCTTTAATAAAAATATAATAAATAGCTGAAATTTTTCAAGCACCTTATTATATCTCCACTTGCTGAATCATTCCTATTAATCTCCACATCTACATCTCTTATCTGTATATATTACTGCACAGTTTTAGTTGAATGCTAAACCTTTGCTAACATGACAAAATAATCAGCATATGAAAAACAATGCATACTGCAACAGCTGTACACTGTACAGTAATGCCTTGATGGCATAATTATTTAAGTTTGCTAATTTTATATGGAACATATGATGAGAAGTTTGCTGCTACTCCTGTAAAGGATGAAATGTTTACTTTTTTATTTGAAGCATTCAGCACTCTTACAACTAAAAGCCCTGCAGTAAGGATTTTTAAACTATAGAAAGCAATTAATCTTAGTTCAGTGGCAGCACAGGAAGAAAAGAAAATAAAATTCAGGTTAAAGATTTTATTATATATTTTGTAATACCACCACTTTTGTTCTGTGTACACTTTTTCGAATCATGTAATATAAAAAATAATTAGCATCATTTAAAGTGCCACTAGTACTAAAACTGGACTGCATATAAAAGTAATACTGTGAATACTTTTTAGTTACATATGATTTACTAAAATAAAACTTTTTACCAGTTTGACAAAAAATACTCTGTTTTTAATGGCCATTATTTTTTGTTAATTGAAAGTTATTGATGTGAACTGGATATCAGTTTTTGAAGAATGGTAAAAACACTCAAAGCAACATTCATATTGAAAAAACTCCCACACTTAAAAATCTGCCATAAAATGTTAATGGGATTGCTTTACTAAGAAGTGGAGGTTGCTCACTTAGGCCCCTTTGACACTGGGGCAGTATGTGCGGTGGCGGTATAGCGCCTATATTTTTAGCAGCGCTATACCATCGGAATTGCTGCAGTATTCGGCCACTAGCGGTGCGGTATTAACCCCCGCAATAATCTGCAGAGGTGCATTGCTGGCGGTATTACTGCGGTGTCCCATTGTTTTCAATGGGAAGGAGCGGTATACACACACTGGGGGGGGGGGGGTCGGTATGCTTAAAGGTTTTCAGACATGAAGCTACCAGTCAGTATTGGTATTGTGCTATGCTTTCATGTGAAGTTCAGATAGGCTTTGCTAAAGAGATACATTTTCAGATTTTACTTAAAGGCAGACTGAGTAGTAGATAGACAGAAAGATTGTGGTAGGTGGTTCCAGAGGAGGGGAGAGAGTCTGGAGAAATCCAGAGTTATGAATGGGAGTAGGTGACAAAAAAAATTGAAAGCAGGGATAAATAGTTTAGGTGATATTTTTGGACAAGGTTGGTGATGTTTTTTAACATCCACCAATTATATTCAAGCCTTCCTTGGCAGTTTGGAAGTAATTGGTAACAAAGGAAATAAAGGGAGAAAGATAATATTGGGCCCCTTTCAGACGTCCGCCTCCGTTCGTCCGTTTTTACAAATCCGTAAACGGATAACCCCCCTGGCGGTATTCCCGAGTCTGACTCGGGGTTAAATTTTCATGCTGCGATCGGTAACCCCGAGTCTGAGTCTGACTCGGGCTCGCCTCGCATTGTCCACAGGCAAGGTTTACTTACCTTGTTCCTGGATCCAGCGATGCATCCGCGCTGTGTGAGCGAGCGGGTGCTCGCTCGATTCACACAGAGTCCCCGTGTGCCGCCGAGCTCCATTCCCTGCCACGTTATGACACACGGGGGCGGAGTTTGGCGCCAAATTAAAAAAAGTAAACAAACAGTACTGTATGTAAAAAATACACACCCCTCTTGTCACTAGTGGTCTGCCTAGTGCACTACATGTTCTTTTATAAAAAAAAAACTGTTCTTTCTGCCTGCACACTGTAGATTGTCCATAGCAACCAAAAGTGTCCCTTTATGTCAAAAATGGTTTTAGAGCAGCTAAAAAACAGTGATAATAAACTATAATCACTTGCAGAATTGAGCGATAGTGATTTGTGGGGAAATTCGTCATAAAAAAAAAAAGTAATGACAGCGACAATTCTGCAACTGAGCAAATTTCAGTGATTTTGAGTTGATTACATTATTAAATATTTTTTATTATAATTATATTAACATTTGTTATAATTATTTATAATTATTTATTATATTATAATTTATAATTTTATTTTAAAACAATTTCATACCCGGGATGCCTATTAGACTCTTGTTTGGTCAGATTTAAGTGAGTTATTCCCAAGAATTACAAGCCTACAGTATAAAACGCTAAATTTCCTTGCAAATAATGGTACCGCTTTCAGCACCTAAAATCAGAAAGAATCATACCGCCAGGGAGGTTAAGCCTTTTAGATGGTCTGTGAAATCCAATCACCGTGGACTAATAAGGCCTAAAATAAAAATTAAGCTAAACTGAGCAAACAAAGTTCATAACACTAATACAGTGTTTTTATAGCATTAATAGTTCATTGATTGTGTTTACCTGTTGCCTAGAAGTGTTCTTTAAGAAAAATATTTGCTTTTTCTATTCACGTTAACTATAAAAAAATAGTTGTACAAAGTTTTCTCTGTTGCAGCTGTTTATTATAAAATATATAACAAGGTGCCCATTGATGTGTGCTAGTCATCATCATCATCATAATAGAAACTCAGAGTCCAGTGTATCTAATCATTATAATGAGTGTTTGCATAATGGACCATTCTATCCTTCTCAGTACCATAATGTTGTCAATTTGTGCAGGTGCATTTATAATAATTCACAGAGTTATCCTAATTAGTGTCTTTGTGCATTTAATGTGCCTTATTGTTGTCAGATTGGCTATTGAAGGCTTCACAAATGATATTTAGATTCAGCTGTTTAAAGTCAGCTATTTGGTTTTATTACACTTTATTTCACATTAGCAATACTCAATTCAACTAAATAGTCTTGCTTTCAATTGCATGTCTACAGTATGTTTGTTTTATCAGTGAAATTCATGAAAATGTATATTGAATTGAATTCACTGATTTTCAGGGAAGCTACATTTGTTAAAAAATGTACTTAAAAATTGTATATTCAACCCTCTCTTTAACCGCTTCAGCCCCACACCATTTTGGTGGTCAAAGACCAGGCTACTTTTTGCGATTCAGCACTGTGTTGCTTTAAGTGACAATTGCGCAGCCGTGCGACGTGTCTCCCAAACAAAATTGACGTACTTTTTTCCCACAAATAGAGATTTCTTTTGGTGGTATTTGGTCATCTCTGTTATTTTTATTTTAATCAAAAAAAGTGACAATTTAGGAAAAACATCTATATTTTTTACTGTTTGCTATAATAAATATCCCTAAAAATATATATAAAAGACTAATTTTTCCACAGTTTAGACCGATACGTATTCTTCTACATATTTTTGGTTAAAAAATCGCAATAAGCGTTTATTGATTGGTTTGCACATAAGTTATAGCTTCTACAAAATAGGGGACTGTTTTTTGGCATTTTTATTAATATTTTCTTTTACTAGTTATGGTAAGCATAAGCAGCGTTTTTTTTTTTTTGACAGTATGGTGGACACATTAGACACCTTTGACACCATTTTGAGACCATTGTCATTTTTACAGTGATCAGTGCTATAAAAATGCACTGATTTCTGTAAATATTACACTGGCAGTAAAGGGGTTAACCACTAACAGGGGTGGCACTGCAGAATGATTCTTACTGTTTGGGGGCATATGGTTTCATGTGACACGTCACCAATGACCGTTCCCAATCGACCGTTCTCAATCATGGGAACAGTCATCAGTGACAGTGTCACTAGGCAGAATAGGGGAATGCCTTGATTACAAAGGTATTCCCCTGTTCTGCCCTTGCCGAACCGCAATCGTGGGACTCCCAGGAACATTGAGTTCCCAAGACCTGTGGCTGCACTCGCAAGGCACGAGGCAGATTTAAAGGGATGTATCTGTACGCCAATCTGCCTGCCCATTCCATGTTGTCGACGGAAATATTCATGCGATGGTCTGCAAGTGGTTAAAGCGAAGTTCTGCCATTTTTTTATTTTAAAGTCAGCAGCTACAAATACTGCAGCTGCTGACACTTAGACATAAAGACACTTACCTGTCCAGGGTGCCCATAATGGCTCTTGGGTTCTGCCGCTGCCATCTCTGGTAAGGGAATCAGGAAGTCTCCCAGAAGACAGCAGGGAGCAAGGAGGCGCCAAATGTGTAGAGCTGTGGCTCAGCTATCTATGCCCGGAAGTGTGAGAAAATACCTGTATTAAACAGGTATCTGCTCCCCCCTGAAAGGTGCCAAAGGTTCCAAATGTGACACCGGAGGGGGGGAGGTTTATAAAAAGTGGAAGTTCCATTTTTGGGTGGAACTCCATGTTAAACTTGAAAGAACATTTCAATAAACCCAGTCTATTGATGTGAAACCATTCCTTTCTTTTGTGACAACTGCATAAATAAAAAACGAATTGGTTTAAAACTTGGAAAAATGCATATATAAATATACAACATTCTTATGCACATGTATCTAAAATACAAATTCAAATAGTACTGTACATTGAAGCTTAGGATTCGTAACTGGGATCACTTTTTTTTTTTCATTACTGCATAAATAAAAAACAAATTGGCCTAAAACTTGGAAAAATGCACATATAAATATACAACATTCTTATGCACACGTATCCAAAAATACAAGTACGATGTAAGGAATTTGGGAATTTATGGAAATCACTCTGCTCATTCTATGAATACATTAAGTTAGACAATCAGTTATATCTCTAAACGCCAAAAGCTGCAGAGATGTCAGACAAGCTAATGTTTTTTAAAAGTCGACTAACTAAAATTAATATACTGTATCTTTTATTATGTATACTATATTTACAAAAATACAGTACATAATATATTTGTACATATATATATATATATATATATATATATATATATATCAATATTTAAATTTTTGGCTCAGTAAACTTTTATAACTTTTGTAAAGTTTGCAGCACTTTGCACTTACCAGCACTTTGATTTATTGATAGAAAAGACATTCTATGATGTCATGGCAAAACACAAAATTCCCTTCCCATGTCACACGATTTATGCCTAAGTCTATCTTGGAAGATTATTGTATTTCAAAAACATTATTGATTCACCTGGGGAAAAAGTGATTATGGAATGAAGTTTCACTCAAAAGCGGTATACAGATTAAGGAAGGCAATGGAATTATTTTATTGCAAGACTGTATACATTTTCTACTAAAAGCTTGTATAGTAAAGCATTAAAATGAGCCTTACATGCCATATCTAGTGAAAATATGAATGTTTGTAAAGATCATGATGATGATGATGCCTCTATAGTTTTTATGCACTTACTCGCCGTGTTTCCTCAAGCACAGCTGTGTGAACCTAGTTTAGTTCTCAGATCTGAAATTGTGCCAGACAATTGCTGTTTCGTGAAGTACCAGCTCACAGCAAGTTCCTTCATCTGTTCCCAAAAAAAAAGAAGATGTGATCTGAGCACTGCAGTGCAGTGAAAGTGCCGACATCTTCATTTTTACATGCTCTTGATTTTAAATTACAGTACACTGTTTATATTTATCTTGTTATTACTGTTTGAATATGACATTCTATCAATGTGTCAAGTCTTAGTCACTGCAGAACCTGTGTAATGTTTCCCTTTTAATAGAACCTGCTATCATTGGGTTGTTTGCATCAACAATGTCTTGTTTTCTGTCTCATATTCAGAAAATGATGAAGCATTAAACACAACTTGAATTGTGCCTTTTAAGTTTGTTGCTCCTGAAAACTTTAAATCTGATCAAGAAACCTGAATGCAATTGCTTCTTATCTTGTGTGACTTTTCTATATGTGTCCTCAAAGAAACTATTTACCACCTTTCATAGTGGCATATTTAAGCAGTTAAGAATTTTCACTTAAGTATTCACTTCAATTATCCAAACGTATTTTTGCTTTAATTACCCAGATGCTTTTCCATGACTAAGTAATTGAAGTTCATTCTCACAACATTTTTGTTAAGTGAAGATTCTCAACTCCTCCTAGTAAGTCAACCTAATTGTTTTTGTATTATGTCATTTTCATTCTTTGGTCATGCAAAAAAATTTAACTTCCCATATTATAAGAGGGAAGATGATAAACAGATTCAAATATATCTAAAAGATAAGTTCAAGATTATATTTCTTCTTGCTCAGTACCCCACCATGTACAATTTGAAGTGGGATGATGAGATTTTATTTTTAATTAATTTCTCTAAAGTTACAAAATGGAAAAAGGAGATCCTGCTAGTACTGTGGGATCATACTAGCAGGCTTTATATGTTCCTCTATTTGCTGTGTGGATGAAATATGCTGTCTTTGGACTCCTTATTGCATAAATATTTGAGGTTTCAGCCACTCAAATGGAACCAAAAGTATAACTGATGTATGCTCATATTCTGGAAAAAAGCATAGCTTTGAAAAAACAAAACATGTATACTCACCTAAGTGGATGCAGCATCGATTTGAGTGGGAACTGAGTTTTCGCCCTCCATGTTGGGTAGAGAGCCATGACTGTCAGTCAGCATGTCTTTGCTCTCCCCTCCACTTACTGGAGCGCTGGACAGTGGAGGGGTGGTTTCATTTTTTTTTCTTTTATCAATATTAATATTGTTAATTTAATTTGATTTAATTTATAAAAACTGAGTGTATATTATGGGGTGGCTCTTTTGGGGTTGTCGCTACAATGATTTAGTGTTATTGTATTACATTTATGTCTAAATAATAAAAATTACTTGAGTAAAAAAAAAAGAAACAGAGAAGCCCAAAAGGGCTGTGAGAGAGTCCTTTTTCATGTATTCAAATTGTATTAATACAACAAACATTAAATACATAATATATAAAAATGTGTAAACATAAAAAAAAAAAAGTTTTACCTGAAGCCATTATTGTTTCCTATTAGGAGATTCTTTGAAATTTCCTATGTCTAGCATACCTTCAATGCTGTAGGAAAGATACAAATATATAGCTATCAATAAAAATGTTCTCATGCACAGCTTCACTCTAATGCCTTGCTTTTGTCCAAAGCACTGTTGTAAACCCCTGCTGAGAAAATTTCATCCATAACCACAGGTAGACTTGGACTGAAATATGCAGGAGAGATGTCTGAATTGTTTGTGTTTTCAACAAACAATGAACAAAAGTCCTCTATATTCCTGAACAGAGTTATGACAAACTCAACCTACATTTTTTATTATATTTTTTTGTATTTGTAGATCAGGACACCACTTATATGTACTTGGTTAATTTAACATTATTATTATTTTTTAATTTGTATATGCGACACAAGTCATAGGTGAAAATAAACTGTGAATTCTCATATTGTTATTTTCACACTAGTCACTGCAGCAACAGTTAATATTACACTTGATAACACAGGAGTTAAAAAAAATGTTTTAAGTATCAAAAGCACTTGCCTATTTACTCATCCAGTGTCATATTGTGAAAAAAGATCATTGCCCCTTGTGACAGCACTTTTTTGAACAAATAAGGCAATAGGCTGTCATGTGCCTCATGAATAGAATTTTCACATTTAGAAGGCTTTCACATTTGTAAATACTAAGGTTTCTTGGATGGAGATTTGCAGTGTCTAATATCCCCATGTTTCATAAACCTTGCCCATGTTGCTATTCAATAACTACTGTATAGGACCATAGTCCTGTGTGTTTACACACCTAGTTTTACAAAGTGGATTATAAATTGATGACCAGGCAGTGTTTACAGGTTTAGAAAATGTATTGTTAATTTTATTAATGTCCGTTAATTGAAAAAAATACAGAATCTGAGACTCAAAATCAGAGCTCGAAATCCACAGAGCTCGAAATCCACAGTTATAATAATAAAAAAGGAGTTGCTGAGAAATGTTGAAAGAGAAAGGATGGCGTGCTTAATTACATCAAACTTTCCAAGTCAGTTTAAAAATATAACCTTGGGGGATGGTTCTCTAAAACTAGAGATTGTAAGATCTGGTGCAGCTTCTAATGTCAGCTTGTTTAATTAAGTTTTGACAAAAAATCTACAAGATGATTGGTTTCTATGCAGAGCTGCACCACATTTTGCACTCTCAAGTTTTAGTATATCACCCCCTAGTGTGTTTTGACTTATTACTGTGTTCTTTATGCAAATTAAGTTATTTACAACAGCCACTAAAGTTTTAGCTTACTTAAATCGGTAGTAAAACACATCCAAAAAAAAATGTTGACACCCTCTTGTGGTGCGCTGTCACCGCTAAAGGCATGTCCATCTTCACCCTGTCTTCTTTCCAAGTTCGCAGGCTTTGGCGATATGAATGGCCAAGTGTGCGGGAGTCGCTGTTTACAGCATGGCTCTGAAGGAACGGTGACGTCATTGGCTTCATCTAAAATAAATATCTCCGAAAACAGTGCACGTTTAGGAGATATTTACAATATATAGCTAAGTCTTGCTCTCTAAATTATTCCAGCGTGCAACATATTCTAAATGGCTGCTATGTATTACATCACTTTGCAGTTTACCTAACATTTTTTTAGTTGGAAATCATAAGTAAAAAAAAAATTATATTTGACAGTGTTTTATTTTTTTCAACTGTACAGAACACTCCTTTGCCTGAAAAAAATGTTGCAAACAAGAAAAATAAAAAAACACAATACAAGTCTTCATAGCCATCATTACCAATTGTTATTTGAAAATGAAAATAAATTTAAGAGTGCATATATTAAACATTTTGTACAATATATTTTATTGTTTGAATTATATTTTCTATAACATTTATTTCTTTCGTGTTTTTTTCATAGCTCAAAGAAACACAACAGAGGCACACAAATTATAATGCTTCAAAATTATTTCCTTGTCAGTATTGGCATATTTGCTCTAGAGAAAGTACATCACACAATTCGCATGAAATGTCTTTTTGCATATACAGTCACTTGTGAGAGGATACCTATTATTACACAGTGCCGAGAATTCTGAAATTGCATTGTAGTATAAACCAAGTTACCTTAAAACTGATGTCTTCAAAAATGTGTGTGTGTGCTACTTTCAAGTAAAAAAGGTCAGGCAACTGTACAATTATAATATAAAATTGTATTATTTGGGGCGTGCCTAGCCTCGGCCAAGATGACTGTTTAACACTGAGGTTCCAGCAGCCAGTGGGACTGTAGAGCAGCATACAGCTTACTCTGCCTCTCCCACAGTGGGCACACAGAGCAGTATGCTTCCCCAGCAACCACCCAAAATGTCCAGAAAGAGAAAGGATGATTGCAAACCAAACAAACTGACTGCCTTCTTTGCCCCACAGTCACAGCAGCACAAACAAAATGGACCTTCGCTCTCTCCTCCTAGCTCTCTCCCATCCAACTCTATGTCTTGAGCAAAGGGACACCTACGCTGGTTATAGATGAAGCAATTCTCCCCTTGGGAGGAATCCCTTTTTCTGAGCTATTGTATTTAACGGGGGGAGCTGCCACACTGTGATTAATGCCAGCATCTATAGCTGCTGGCAATTATTACATAAAAAATCTGTCAGGCTGGTTGTACCCAAGTTGATCAACTATGGGGAAGACTGCAAACACTGAACGTATTGTTTTGTTTTGTCTCTCTGGAGAAGAGAAGCTTGAGAGGGGATATGATTTTAATGTACAAATACTGTACTGATGAACCCACAATGAGGATAAAACTTTTACATTTAAAAAGACACATGGCCATTCACTAAAATTCAAAGAAAAATGGTTTAACCTTAAACTGCATAGAGGGTTCTTTACTGTTAGTGCAGTAAGGATGTGGAATTCTCTTCCACAAGCAGTGGTTTCAGCAGGGAGCATCAATAACATAAAAAACTATTAGGCACCTAAACGACCAAAACTTACAGGGATATACAATGTAATATTAACATAAATGCATACACACACAGGTTGGACTTGATGGACTTGTTCCTTTTTTCAACTTCACCAACTATGTAACTAAATATAACTATGTAACTGCATGCAAATACACTATTTGTAAATGGGGAAAAACAACTATTATGCTAATCTTTCTCCAGTTCAAAATGTTTTCATTTAGAGCCTTTATGTATATGATTTATAAGAATAGCGAAAAATCCAGAAAATATTGCATTATGATCACTAGATGAAGCTGGTGGTCATAGTAGATAAGTATTTGAGTGTAATGAATCAGCTCAATGCAGAGTGAACTGCTGTACAAAATTGATACAATGTTTCAGAGGTGAAATTCCATTGTTTGACAAGTCTACCAGGCTAAAACCCCTTACAGATCTAAGATAAATAAGGAAGTTTGGTCTCTGCAACATTGTATTAGTTCTCTGCAGTAGCTGATTCACTACACTGTCAGGCCTCGTACACACGAGGGAATTTATCTGCTGAAAATGGTCCGACGGACCATTTCAGCCGAAAAATCCGCTCGTCTGTAGGGGCCGGCGAACAGATTTGGACGGATTTCTCTGGCGGAAAAGTTTCAAAGCATGCTTTGAAACTTTTCCGCCGGAGAGCTGCCCGTCGGATATGTACGCTGGTTAGTACGCCTAACCAGCGGACATATCTGTCCGCACATGTGTCGGATCCTGTGAGTGGTGTTTCACTTCCTGATGCGGTGACGTGGCGGCGTCAACGTCACCGCCGCGTCACCACGCTGTCCGCCAGAGGGGAATTTGATCCGATGGTGTGTACAGCCATCGGATCAAAACAGCCCGGCGGACATATCAGATGGAAACGGTCCGTCGGCCGTTTCCATCGGATAAATCCTATCGTGTGTACAAGGCCTCAGTGGTGAGCACAGAAATCTCTGTACACTTAACAATAACAATCTCCAGCGCTTAAAGTGGATGTAAACCCAAAAAATAATTTATTTATTTTTGATGTCACAATGTAGAGTATAAGATTTCCTATCATCTGTGCCCAGTCTTGCCACACAGAGTTAATCCAGCGCTGAGTAATCCTCTTTTAAAGTCCAGTGCAAATTAACTGGACTTCAGATAAAAACCTGCCAAATTAGGTTAAGTCCGTTTCTCTGTTTTTGCTTTCAGTAACAGGTTATTTACAAATATAGCGTGGACATGTTTATCATAACAAGAGGTGATCCAAAGTTCATTGTATATTACTAGGATGTGTTATGATGTTATATCACCTCATGTTATGATAAACAAAACATAAGATATGATAAACATGTCCTAGCTATATTTGTAAATAAACTCTCACTCAAAGCAAGAAGAGAGATTCCGGACTTTTTGATTTAGGCAGGGTTTTATCTGGAAGGCTGTTCGTTTTCACTGAACATAAAAGAGGATTACTCAGCGCTGGATTAACTCTGTGTGGCAAGACTGGGCACAAATGATAGGAAATATTATACTCTACATTGTCACATAAAAAATGTTTTTTTTTTTTGGGTTTACATCCTCTTTAAGTGTTTTGGCTATACTTGGTGTAGTCCACTGTTTGGATTTAGGCAAAGCGTCTAGTCTTGCAGCCCTCCTCTTTGGAACAATGAGTATTCTTTAGAACAAAAAAAAAAAAGGCAAAAATTAGGGTGCATCGACCTTGTGCATTACCATTGATAAAATATTTAATTACGAACATAAAAGCAATATATATACTCACAAACGAGCAAGAAACAAAGCTTGTCAAATGATCGGACTGCGTCTCTTGGCACCTGCAGACCGGACCTGAGCTCTCTGTACACTTAGCAGAGGTCTTACTCATATTGGTTCCTCTTCTGGTTCAGTACTTTGAGCTCCCATTCATACCGATGTGTTTGTCATGCAATTTGACAGTTCCAAATTGTAAAGTGTATGTCTGAGCAAAATGAAGAAAAATTCCAAACATTTCTATAATATATGCACATTTCACCATCTTTTCTCTTCTCAAAAATCATCTATAAATACTTGCTGTTGCTGCCAGAAATCCCTACATACTGTAGTGAACTGACAATATTGCCTCTGTTTCACTGAAATCAGAAAAGTGTTGTCAGCCCTGTCTGCTGGACTGGACTACAGAACATTTTCCTCTATACCCATAAAACAAGGGGGTGCTGTGTAGTCCAAGAGAGGAGAACTCAGATAGAGATGGTGCAGCAGAAGTGGTGTTGACAGCTTATTACAGGAGCATAAGAAGCTCATTGGTTTTCTTGCAGGATCAACATGTATTTTGTTTGCTTGCAGGGTTTTTAAAGAAACAAAATATAGAGAAATATGCATTTATTGCAGAGATGTACTGAATATTGTTTTTATATTTACATTTTCTAGAGCATTACCTTTAACCTTTTGCCTACTGGACACTTAAACCCCCTTTACTGCCCAGACCGATTTGACAATTGCGCGGTCATCATTTTAACCTAATGACATTTTTATTTTTTATTTTCACACAAATAGAGCTTTCTTTTGGTGGTACTTAATCACTGCTGGGTATTTTACTTTTTGCTTTAAAAAAAAAAATAGTCAGAAAATCTTGAAAACAAACAAACCTGTTTCATAGTTTGTTATAAAGTTTTGAAAACCAGTACATTTTCACTTTCATTGGTGTGCACTGATGAGGCTGCACTGATAGGCACTGATAAGCACTGATAGGCTGAACTGGTGGGCATTGATTGGTGGCACTGATGGGCACTGATAGGCAGCACTGATAGGCACTGTTAGGCTGCACTGATATGTACTGATAAGACAGCACTAATGGGCACTGAAAAGCACTGATGAGGCAGCACTGATATGTGGCACTGATGATTAGCACTGATGGGCGGCATTGAAGGGCACTGGTAGGTGGCACTGATGGGCACTGTTAGGTGACACTGATAGACAGCACTAATCTGTGGCACTGATAATGCGGCACTGATGGGCATTGATTGGTAGCACTCATGGGCATTAATAGGTGGAACTGTTGGGCACTGGTAGATGGCACTGTGGGCACTGATATGTGGCATTGGTGACTACTGATAGGTGGCACTGGCAGGCAACACTGGTAGGCACTGATGAGGCAGCTGCAGCTCCCTGTGTGAGGGACCAATGTCCCTGTGTGAGGGACCAAAGTGATCTGCTTTTTTCCCCTCATCAGTAATCAGAGGAGTCCCATAGATGTCCGTAGACGCCCTCCTGGCAATTAAGGCCCGGGTTGTAGCCGTCTTTCAGCTATAGCGCAAGTATTTAAATAACGATGCAAAAGATAACATCTTAACAGGTGTAAGATTTATTTGTGTAATTTGTTTATTGATATTATAATAAATGAAAAATAAATAATAAGAATAATGACAAATAAATACATAAATAATATCTTAATAGGCCTTTTTATTTCTGTAATTTGTTTAGATATATTTTGTGATTATCATTTTGAATCGGCAACACATTAACACAGGCATCTATTGAAATACCGATGAACATGTTCTGCTGCAATGGAACTTTTTTTTATCTAATTGAAAATATAGTTTCAATTCTTCTAAAAACTATTTTTTTTTTTCCCTTTTAAATGTCCTTCTTGAAACTTTCTCTGAGGTATTCCCTTAAGATTTTTTTTAAAGTTTGGCTTAATTAAGTTTGAAATAAAAAGTATATTGCAGCCACACAGCTTTTATCTGCGAGTTAAAAGTATAAAGATGTAAACAAATAACCGTTGAGGGAAAATAATAAGACTAATTATTTAAATGCACTAAATAGAATAACTCTCAAGGGACAGACTCACAAAGAGCAGTAAAAAGTACTTGCAAAGTTATTGATGTGTGCAGCCGTTAACTACAGGAGAAGAATTAGAAAGGACTATGCTTTGCAGCTAAGTTGACAGAATTATCAATTTATCAGGTTCACAGTTTCTTAAGACATTTTTACTGCCTTCCACTAGCATAATAACCAGAAAGTAGGCCAGAAGAAACATTTCTATTAATGTTGTTTTCATGCAGTTGTCCAAAAGAAAATCTAGGTAATAACTGCAGTTAAGTTCACAGATGTGAAAGACAGGCTGAAGTAAATATAAAATAAACTTAGGATTTTTAACCCCTTCATTTCCTAGAAAATGCTGATTTGTTGTTCATTCCATCACCACAGGATCCATGTTAACCATGTATTACCATCAGAACATGTTCTAATTAGTACACATGACTATCCATATAAATGCACACATTTGTTTGTATGGTATGCTTTCCATGGCCAGGTACACAGTCAGGAGTCACAGTGAAAGTTGTGCTTTACATTCTATAAAGTGAGGTAAAGTTCTGTGAAGTTATCCAGTGTTCATTGAAAACATTCAGTCATTGATAAACTCTAAGGCCGCGTACACACGATCGCATCTGTCTGCTGGAAACGGTCTGCCAGACCGTTTCAGCAGACAGATTCGATCGTGTGTACGGGCAAACAGATGGATTTGGCCAGCCGGCAGATTTGAAAGCATGCTTTCAAATCTGTCGGCTGGAAACCCGTCCGCCCGACATGTCTGCTGGTTAGTATGCTAACCAGCAGACATATCTGCTTGCACACACGTCGAATGGTTTCGACGCATGCGCGGAAGTGTTTTTTTCTTCCTGGTGCGGTGACGTGGCGGCGTCAACGTTACCACCACGTCACCGACACGTCAGCGTGCTGTCTGCCGGCGGGGATTTTGGTTTGATCGTGTGTACACGATCAAACCAATACATCCCAGCAGACAGATTTGTTCAAATCGGTCTGTCCGACCGATTTGAACAAATCTATTTGCTTGTGTGTACGGGGCCTAAGATTTTAAGTTCCTGTGTAAATGATTGGATGTTTATGATTACTTCACTGCACATCACCTTACTTAAATTGTAACTGCACTTACAATGAATGTACATCAATGAATTAATTTATTATACAAGTAACATAATCACATTGCTTGGAATGCTCAAGCAGTATACTAGTAATGTTGTTTCTTACAAGGAATGATAGAATATGCGGCATAATTTCTGCATGCCCAAAACATGATCTTAAACATGATATGAATAATAGGGAGGCAAAGAGAAACTGGACAAAGAAAGTGGGGGAGGGAAAGAAAAGATATGGAAAATGTAATGTACATGTTTGAGGAACCCAAGCTGATAAGGGTAGCCACTGGAGACAGGATCTGCAGGGCTATGGAAAGGCATAAGTGCCAGGGCACAGACACTGAAAACTGGAACTTGGAAGTGTTCTTATCAGCTTAGCAGGGCACATTTGGAGGTACAAATACAAAAATGTTCAGTTATGAGTGGAGTTGAGTCAAAAGCTAGGTCCTGTAGCAGCTCAGCAAGAAGGCACCAAATCGTTGTTAGTATCTGAGGGAGGAATAAGTAGAGGTTGTCATTCTGCAGGGAGTGAGGTATGTTGATGGACAGAATCTTGGTCATAGGTCAAGGTGAAGGATAGTAGTGCAGATGAGAGGCAAGCATAGGCAAAAAAGGGTAATCCAAAACCAAGTCAGTTAAGCTGGGTTGATAACAAAGTCAGCATATGTTTTAATACTATGTAACAGGAGTAAAGACTGAAAGACCATTCAACAATGATCCTATATGAAGCTCAGGTTTAAATAGCCCACATAGCACCAGTTGACAAGCCTGCATGCTCGCACGTACACTATGATGTGTGTATGATGGTGCGCAAATGTGTGTGCAACATTGTGCATGTAGTTAGGTTTATATGCGCATAAACATGTGCACTTTTAGTGGGGGGCACATTTTTTAATCTTTGGGGTACCTAGGGATGTCTAATGCCGCGGACACACGGCATTTTTCGGGTTGTAAAAAATTATGTTTTTTTTAAATGTCATTAAAAACTATCGTGTGTGGGCTCCAGAGCATTTTTCATGACGTAAAAAATGGGCATTAAAAATTTCGAACATGCTCTAAATTATCACGTAGTTTTTAACGTTGTCGTTTTTAACGTTGGCGTTTTTAACGTTGTCGTTTTTAACGTCGTAAAAAATGGTCGTGTGTGAGCTTTAACGATGTGAAAAAAACGTGCATGCTCAGAAGCAAGTTATGAGATGGGAGCGCTCGATCTGGTAAAACTAGCGTTCATAATGGAGATAGCACATTCATCACGCTGTAACAGACTGAAAAGCGCAAATCGTCTTTTACTAACACTAAATCAGCAAAAGCCCCAAGGGTGGCGCCATCCGAATGGAACTTCCCCTTAATAGTGCCGTTATACGTGTTGTATGTCACCACGCTTTGCTAGAGCATTTTTTTTCGTGTGTAGGCAAGGCCGGTTTAACAATAATCGGGTTGAAAAAAACTTTGTTTTTTTCTAGACCATTACGCAGCATTAGGTCTATTTAGAGCTAATAGAAAAGTGATCAGCATATTTTCCCAGCTTTACAGGATACATTAAGTAAAAGGCAGTTTGATATCTGAAACTTAATTGGAATCATTATTTTGCTTAGGATTTTTTTTGAGTCCTGAAACTGTTTCCTTTTCTGATTCCTTTCACCATCTGTTGAGGGAGTCTTGCACTCTTGATGACTTCCAACTAAATGTGAATTGAACCCGTTCTCTTTTTGCAGAAATTCCAGCCAAGAAAAGTTATTTTCCTTTACATGCAGATGTGATGCTGTCCATTACTGCACCCAAAGGTGCACTGTAGCACTTTGATAAAAAGACAGCTCCTCCCAATTTCGAGATGCCAAAAGCATTTGAATGGGGATTTGTCCTGCTGACAAATTATGCATGCTATAGCATGCCAGCAGGGCTAATAGTCTGTGCTAAATCGACATCAACACTCACAGATCAAACTGTGTCTTGCTCTCCATCTGTCCTTTTAATTTTTTCTAGCTACTTCAAAGACTAGTAACAATTACTTGATGAAAGATGCAGTCATCTGCTACGGCTATTTTATTAAGATCACTTTTGTCCACTTTAGATACTTCTATCTATCTAGCTGTCATGTGTGCACATACAGTGTACAACATACTACAGTATAACTCTTATTAAAAAAAAAAAGAAAATACAATGAAAAAAGATAAGAACTGATAGAACAGTTTTGTTCATACTCATTTATGTTATTATGCATTTTTTTTATATTGGGTTTAAAAAAAAAGATTGTTATAGAGCATACAAATGTCTGAATCATAACAAGAAAATATAAAATGTACAAATAAACAATGTCCACGTATGCAGAGTACAGCATATATATAAAAAAAAATTAACAACTCATAGGTACATACCAAGAGACAGAACATAGGTCAATTATGAAAATAAGAACATTTTTAGGGGTATACAAGAAGGAACAGAGATCTCCAAAAGCTACCAATTAGTATGTATCAAAGGGGGGTTGAGAGGAGGGAATTTACAGAGGTTAATACAATTTAAGATGTAATGGTGGGCAGAGGGGTCCCATATCCTGATCGATCCCAAGATTCCCAGATTTTATCAAATTGGGGAATAGCGTCATGCACAGAGGCCGTCAGGTGTTTCATCCTTTGAATCTCTGCTTCCATTTGCAGAAATATATAGATGGGTGGTCTCAGTAAGAGGGGTCGACTCATGGAGGAGACAATGAATAGAGGATATTAGATGTACCTGATGGGGACCCTGAGCGCATAGATATTCAAAGGGGGTTGGTTTATCTAGAGTCAGGAGCGGGGACTGGGAATGGAAAAAAATCCTGACCTGTAGATAAAAAATGGAATAGGTGGAAGGGGATATCAAATTTATCACGTAGGGTGTCAAAAGTGTGTAGTCTTGAGACAGGGTGGACTAAGTTCCGAAGCTGAAACAAGGAAGAATTTATCCATGGGAGGACCCTACCCAGGGACAGGCTATCTGATATGGATGGGTTAAATAGCACATTCATAAGGGGAGGACAAGTTGAAGCAAGAGGAAAGGTTCTGAGGCATTTACGCCAAATAGTTAGAGTAAAATTCATTGGAATAGTGCATTGGTGTCTAAAAAATAGGATCCATGGAGGAAGAGGGATCCCAGACCAAAGATCATGGGTGGACCGGGTATAACACTCCCTTCTCAAAGCGCACCGCTGATTAGGTGCCTGTAAAGAGGACCACGGGCAATAACCCTTAGATGGGAAGCATAATAATATTTAATAACATCCGGTGCTCCCAACCCCTCCTGGATCTTGGAGCAAAGAACACAAACTTTCTATACGGTGGGCTCTGCCATACCATATGAACTTTAAGACGCTCCTCTGAATTGACCTAAGTTGGGGAAGGGGCATTGCAACAGGTAAGGTTTCATAGTGTTTTTATGCATTTTGCCTGACATTTTTTCTGCTTTTGATAGGAAGGAAATGGGAAAAGGAGATGTATTTCACTGCCTCTGTTGTGACCTAACCTTTTTTTAACTGCAGCGCACCACAGCAAGGGATATATGTGTTGTGGTGCACTGAAATGCTGGAGTGTTGCCTGCTATTATATGGTTGGATTCACACAAACATGCCTTTGTCATCAATATGCTGTGTAAAAAACAAAGGACAATGCACATCATCAAAAAAAAATAAAGATTGGAATGATCTCCATTTAAAACAATGACTAGTCTCTGTATATATATTGACATGTTTTAAATAATGTGCAGTAAATTTAACCACTTAAGACCCCGGACCTCTAGGCAGCTAAAGGACCCGGCCAGGTTTTGCGATTCGGCACTGCGTCACTTTAACAGATAATTGCGCGGTAATGCGACGTGGCTCCCAAACAACATTTTTTTTCCCACAAATAGAGCTTTATTTTGGTGGTATTTAATCACCTCTGCGGTTTTTATTTTTTGCGCTATAAACAAAAATAGAGCGACAATTTTGAAAAAATATTTTTTTACTTTTTGCTATAATAAATATCCCCCAAAAATATATATAAAAAATATGTTTTTTTCCTCAGTTTAGGCCTATATGTATTTTTCTACCTATTTTTGGTAGAAAAAATCGCAATAAGCGTTTATCGGTTTGCGCAAAATTTATAGCATTTTACAAAATAGGGAATAGTTTTACTGCATTTTTATAAAAAAAATTTTTTACTACTAATGGTGGCAATCGGCGATTTTTTTCGTGACTGCGACATTATGGCGGACACTTCGGACAATTTTGACACTTTTTTGGGACCATTGTAATTTTCACAGCAAAAAATGCATTTAAAATGCATTGTTTATTGTGAAAATGACAATTGCAGTTTCGGAGTTAACCACAAGGGGGCACTGAAGGGGTTATGTGTGACCTAATGTGTGTTTACAACTGTAGGGGCTGTGGCTGTAGGTGTGACGTCATCGATTGTGTATCCCTATAACAGGGATCACACGAGCGATGACGCCGCCACAGTGAAGAACGGGGAAGCCGTGTTTACACACGGCTCTCCCCGTTCTTCAGCTCCAGGGACCAATCACGGGACTCCAGTGACGATCCGGTACGCGGGTCCCACGGTCCTGGTCCCGGAGCTTCGGACCGGGTCATGGGAGCGCGCCCGCGACCTACGGCTGGGCACTAGCACAGGACATACCTGTCCGTGCATGTGCCCAGCCGTGCCATTCTGCCGATGTAAATGTACAGGAGGCAGTCCTTAAGTGGTTAATAGGTTTAAAATGGCCCAAAAATGCATTGTGATGCAGTTCGCATCATCCACACTTCTCCACACCACAGTTTACATGTTACTGTGTGTTGTAGTAACATGTATCAAAACACACTTTTTACTGCATGTTACTGCAACATGTATACGCAAACTTAAAAGCAGATGAATTGAGGGAAAAGTCCTAATCTCAAAACTGTCAAGTGCTCTTGACCAAAAAAAAAACAGATCAGAAAAAAATAATACCTATATAAAAAAAGGTGTATATATATAAAATTATAAATATAAAATATATAAAAATTGCCAACCCTAAATGGCGAGAGCTACTACATAAAATAAGTTTTATACAAAACAAAAAACAATGGTATACAAAATAAGTCACATGTGACCCAGGCAGTGCTTGTACATATAAAAGTTCTTCACAGAACATATGTAATATAATCAATAAATGTCCATCCTGTGAGGTCCGTGAACAGAAATGTAGAGGTGTGTTTATATACAGGAAAAACAATAGACACATGCACTTAAACAGAAAGGAGGGGGGTGTGGATAGGAATCTCCTCTTGGTTCAACTCTTACCAGAAAAAAGATAACATCCATAATATCTCCAATCCCTGCTCGATCCCGGCCAGACACTCTAATCACTGTTTCTCAACAATTTTTGTTGAGGTTTCCCATCAGCACTGTTGCGCTGACTTCCATGTCATCTCCGGCCAGCTGATTGAAGACTCTTCGGAACTGCCATTTTTCATCGTTCTCATTTGCCTGAATGACAGTAGGATGGCTTCTGGCAGGAGGAGAATCTGATTTGTAGTTTGCAGCAGCATCACCCGGGGATGCGCTCTTTGGTTCTGGGAATCCGTTCCTCTGCCTCCTCCTTCTCTCTGGACCTGAGGAAGAGCACATCCCCGGGTGAGGCTGCGGCAAACTACAAACCATATCCTCCTCCTACCAGAAGCCATCCTTCCAGAAAATGAGAACGATAAAGATCGGCAGTTCAGAAGGGTCTTCAATCAGGTGGTCGGAGATGACATGGAAGTCAGTGCAACAGAGCTAATGGGAATCCTCAACAAAATTGTTGTGAAACAGTGATTAGAGTGGCTGGCTGGGATCGAGCAGGGTTTGGAGATACCCAGGTGGATTGCCTTTCTAACCAATGACACACATGCTGTTATCATAGCTTTTTCTGGTAAGAGTTGAACCAAGAGGGGATTCCTATGCACACCCCCTTCCTTTCCGTTTAAGTGCATGCGTGGAGGTGTCATTTTCTGGCAGGATGGAGACATTACATATGGTCTGTGAAGAACATTTATATGTACAAGCGCTGCCTGGGTCACATGTGACTTTCCTTTTGTGCTACTGTCTGATATATCACAAGTTTTACAACAACTAGCACACCATTTTAGATATATGTTTAATTATGGAAAAAGTATACTCTGCATTAGCGTTTTCTCAGTGGTGATCAATATGCCTGCAAGTTCATGTTATATTTGTAGTCCCGTGCTAATGTCTGTTAAATACAGTCAAAATAAACTGCTGTATGTAATGTGTTTACATTGTGGAGATATTCTCAGGGGTACATAATTAAATGATGTTTCATATACAGGACTGGCACAAGACATTTCAGAACAAAGCTGATTTTTGGAACGAAATGTACACTGCTTAATTTAAAGATCTTTTTAATTTGGTAATAGTATCAGCAATGTTTCCCTTTTTCATGCCTTCACATTTCTAAATGTTACCAATGTTCTAAGTTGTTTTCATTATACTGAAAGTTGTCAAATATGTTAAAACAGTTGTGGCAAGTTACCTCTTCCTTTTATATTGCTTTCTATTTGCATTTAAATTATTTTTAAAAGACAAGCTGTGCACAAGCAGTGAAAACCTACTGCTGATAACTAATTTCAATAGGGTAAGGAGGCCACTGGATTCAAAGACAAAATCTATTTATAAAATAAATGTGTACATTTGTCCTTATGCATCTTACAATGAGACTGCTAGAGTCTATATATTCTGGAAAAATACTGTAATTTTCCAGCAAGCATGTGTGATTTTTAAAGTATAAATGCATGAATAATTACTTAGTTAAATATGTGTTAAAACCTTCTGCGCTTCTGCCAATTAAACTAAATTAATCAATGCAGCCAGCACCATATATTAAAAACTATATATGGTGCACCATAATTGGATTGCTTTTGATTGCACTTTATGTTGTATTTGAAAGTTTTTTTAGTGCTGCACTTATTTTTACTTCATAAACAATTTTGGCTAAAATCATTGTAAGTTACTGTAATATTTTATATTGGATTTTGCAAATGTTACTAAACAAATTAAAATGACCTAAGTATTAAATTTAATAGATATGTGGACATTGAAAAGTTATTATTTAATATTTACAAGCGAACTGTGGTGCTAATAATTTTAGTTTTATATGTAGACATCAGATAACTCTAGACAATATTCCTGTGTGGATTTATATTACCCTTTATTACCAAATGAGGCACGTTGGACTAGAGAGTAGAGAATGGGCAAATACATTTTTCTCTTCAAAATGTGATGTGTTGATTAAAAAAATAATAATAATTTTAGCTGACTAAAGCCTAGTTGAACTGACATAGTCATAGGCAAATAGATATTGAACTAACAACCATTTTTCTAGTCTTACCTCCATGTTCCCATTACATAAATTGTAAAGAATATCTAAGCAACTCAAGTGCAGTCTAATAGGCATCAGAGTTAGGCCGTGTACACACGACCAAATACATATGTTCAAATCGGTCTGGCAGACGGATTTGAACAGATTTGTCTGCTGGGATGTATTGGTTTGATCTTGTACACACGATCAAACCAAAATCCCCGCCGGCAGACAGCGCGGTGACGTGGCGGTGACGTTGACGCCGCCACGTCACTGCACCAGGAAGTAAAACACTTCCGCGCATGTGTCGAATCCATTCAACGCATGTGCGAGCAGATATGTCTGCTGGTTAGCGTACTAACCAGCAGACATGTCGGACGGACGGATTCCCAGCAGACAGATTTTAAAGCATGCTTTAAAATCTGTCGGCTGGCCAAATCTGTCTGTCCGCCCGTACACACGATCGAATCTGTCTGCTGAAATAGACCGTTTCCAGCAGACAGATTTGATCGTGTGTACGCGGCCTAAGACCCAGTAATTCAGCACCCAGTAACTAGTATAAAAAACCCTCAATATTGCTCTGCAAATAGGTCTGTGTGAGGACTCTTGCTATTAGGTACAAGGCTACTACTGTATTATGTCAGCATATAGTGCTGGTATGAGAAGGCAGTATTTAAGGAAAAAAGCAATTTTAGGACAATTCCCAGCAAACATGAATTCCAAATCATGACATGGAGGAATAAGGGCATTTAAAGAGATATCACTGCTCCCAACCAGTATGAATATACCCGCCTCTTGAACTGGTTATTTAACCAAACAAACTATTTCAAATCAATATAAGTGCCCTCACCCATGGGGTAAGATCATATCTAGAGGGAGGAAAAAAATGGAGGGAGAGACATAAAGGGGAGGAAGGGTAAAAGCAAGGGTAGAAGGGAGAAGGGAAATCTGTATCACCTGTTCATTCAGTGTGAGGATCCAGCTGCAGATGCAAAATAGCTTGATCAGCAACATGCCCCAACCTTCTAATTTGACAATGAAAGTGGCACTGTAATACGTTCATTATTCTCTTCTTATTCAGTTAGAAGGGTCCCTGTGTGGCAAGGCGGATGTAGCCGGATACACAGGCTGCAAGCCCTGCTGTATATCCGCACAAACATCCTGAGGGCGAATCTCCCATACCTTCTTTTTGGACACCAATGGTACCGCAAGCCTCCTTAAGCATGGGACTACACACAGACACCTCCATCCCAACTTTCTGACATGTCCAAGAGTGGCAATAGCACCTGGCCATTTCCGGACCCTGCACATTTTTTACAAAGCCTGTAGCAAACAACTTGCCAGCGCAAGGGGATTGTGATCACAGCCATCCAGATGCAGATGACACAGCACGATTAGAGGAGTTGCGTGCCACTCTGGGACACAGTGAGTAACCTTGCTATAACTTCTGCTGCATGGCCTTCTCAGGCCTCTGACCTGGATGAGCCAGAACCCATTCTGAGGGACATTCTTTTAGCTGTCACCTCATGCAAATCCTCCATCAATGAACTTACATCAGTGAACACTGAAATCTTCTTCATTCACCATGACATGCAAAAATTGCGTGATCATATGGCTGCTTTGGAGGGATGCCTGAGCACATTGGAGAATGGGTGCATTATCAACAATCCTTGTTTGATAAACATGTCGTCAGGCTGGATGACATGGAGAACAATCTCCATAGAAACAACTTAATGACCATTGGTGTCCTGGAGAAAATTGAAGTGAAGAATCCAGTCACTTGCATTGAGAATTGGATGCTTACCGTATTTGGAAAAAGACACCTTCTTATCCATGTTATCTGTAGAAAGGGCGCACAGGGTGCCCCCTCATCCCTTACCACCTGGAGCTCCCCCTAGACCATTCTTGTTCAAACTACTCAAGTATAAGGGCCAAGATGCAATACTATTCAAATCAAGGTCTTTGGGAGTGGCCCTAGTGATTAACAACTTTAAAGTATTTTTCAGTGGAGGTCCAAAAGCAAAGATCTCAGTTTACGGAAGTGAAAAAATATCTCTGGGCTTTGGATCTTAAGTTGCCTATGCTTTACTTGGTACACTTATGTGTGGTTGCCAAGGATGGGGTATACTTCTTTTAAAAAACCTCCTTAGTGTCGAAATTGCTTGATAGAGAAGAGCATTGCCTCAGAGAAGAGGTGACTAAATGTTGACAGAAGACCTGACACCACAAAGCCCTAATTACCTGGTTTTAACTGCCTCAAGTACTGTTGCACTTGCCCACAAAGATCCTGGTAAGGTGGATGTCCCAGAGGCCGCGTACACACGACCAAATAAATTCGATCAAATTGGTCTGACAGACAGTTTTGATCGGATTTGTCTGCTGGGGTATATTGGTTTGATCGTGTACACACGATCAAACCAAAATCCCCGCCGGCAGACAGAACGGTGACGTGGCGGTGACGTTGATGCCGCCACGTCACCGTCACCAGGAAGTATAACACTCCTGCGCATGCGTCTAATCCATTCGACGCATGTGCGGGCAGATATGTCTGCTGGTTAGCGTACTAACCAGCAGACATGTTGGACGGACGGGTTCCCAGCAGACAGATTTTAAAGCATGCTTTAAAATCTGTCTGCTGGAAAAACCTGTCTGTCCGCCCATACACGATCGAATTTGTCTGCTGATACGGTCCGTCGGACCGTTTCCAGCAGATAGATTTGATCGTGTGTACGCGGCCTGAGTGTCCGGCATTTTTGGTTTTTTTGTTAAACTCGCTCATTTAGTGACGGTATTGTACAAGCCAGTTTTTTGTAGCACCCCTGGTTACTAGTCCCAGGTTTACACTTTTTTCAAATTGTTTTACCAATGTGCCTCTGTACACTTGTTATAATAATCTTTTCTCTTAGATTCATGTTGTACCAATGCATTCTGTGCCGTATGGTAGTTTTTTTTCCAGAATGACTTACTGTATTTTATGGATATTTCTTATCAGTGCAATAAATATTTTTCTGATAAAAACTAAATAAAAATACTAGTTCCTTAATACAGTAAAAAATATATATATTACGTAAAATAAAAATAATCAGTTATGGCTACATCTACTGTGGAAAAAAGTCATTTTGTGTACTTTTTGCTTTTAAAACATGTACAGTAATGCTTGCATTTCATGATACAGTATATGCTTCATCAGTAGACCATGTATTTTGAGAGTATAAGATATATAAATAATTCTGCAGATATGTAAGCTACATGCAGGAGCAATTATGTTCTTAGGATACCTGATACAAAAATGTTGAATACAGTAAATGTTCATGTTTCACATGGATTCCTGTGGACAATTTCTTGGCCTTAGTACAACCTCATTCCATGGATGAATACACATAAGTCTATTACTGTTTTCTAGCAATAGCATGTTTATCCTCTAAATGTTTAAACACACACAGGAACCCCTACTGTGCTAAATCCTTATGTGCATTCCATCATTTATGTTAAAAGCCTGTTTTCAAATAAAAGCTGTATATTTGACATTATGAACCTCAACTATAGGATTGTTCTGCCTAATTATTCATACCTGTATGTATTAGCCTATTAACACTAGCACTATGTACGTAGGAATGTAGTGACTATATCATTTAGCTGCAACTAAACTGAACATGTGTTTGTTTGTTTTTTTCCTTTATGAGTGATCTGCATCTGCCTTTGTAAATATTTTATAAAATAAATAAGGCATCTAAATGGACACAATTAATGGCCCCTGCTTATATTTTACTTTAATTATAAATAACTTTCAATACATGTTTGTATAGCCCTTTCCGATGAATAACTTAACTATTTGTAAAAAATGTAGCATAAAAAAGTATTGCTAGTTTTCAGATTTGCTCTTAAACTCTTAAACCAAAATCATCATTTACTGGGAAAGGGCTGTCATGAAAAGAGATGAAAAGTCAACCTGGGAAATCAAGGAAAGAAAGTTACTTTAGGACATATATGTAGCTTGTTGTGATCAAATGTTTCAATCCTGTATCATTACAAGAGAGATGTGAAGTTAGAAAACTAGTGTACCAATGTGCATATATCATATTCTCCTAAACCTGTAACTGTTCTAAAATATGATTTTGCTCTGGCAGAAGATAAAACTACAATTGAATGACATACTGTACACCTATTAACCACTTAAGATCCGGACCTTTAGGCAGCAAAAGGACCTGGCCAGTTTTTGCAATTCGACACTGCGTCGCTTTAACTGACAATTGCGCAGTCGTGCGACGTGGCTCCCAAACAAAATTGGCGTCTTTTTTTCCGACAAATAGAGCTTTCTTTTGGTGGTATTTGATCACCATTGCGTTTTTTTTTTTTAATAAACAAAAATAGAGCGACAATTTTGAAAAAAAATGCAATATTTTTAACTTTTTGCTATAATAAATATCCCCCAAAAATATATAAAAACACATTTTTTTCCTCAGCTTAGGCCGATACGTATTCTTCTACCTATTTTTGGTAAAAAAAATCGCAATAAGCGTTTATCGATTGGTTTGCGCAAAATTTATAGCGTTTACAAAATAGGGGATAGTTTTATTGCATTTTTATTAATTTTTTTTCTTACTACTAATGGTGGCGATCAACGATTTTCTTTGTGACTGGGACATTATAGTGGACAATTTTGACACATTTTTGGGACCATTGTCATTTTCACAGCAAAAAATGATTTAAAAATGCATTGTTTACTGTGAAAATGACAATTGCAGTTTGGGAGTTAACCACAAGGGGGCGCTGAAGGGGTTAAGTGTGACCTCATCTGTGTTTCTAACTATAGGGGGGTGTGGCTGTAGGTGTGACATCATCAATTGTGTTTCCCTATAAAAGGGAACACACGATCAATGACGGCGCCACAGTGAAGAATGGGGAAACTGTGTTTACACACAGCTCTCCCCATTCTTCAGCTCCGGGGACCGATCGCGGGGCTCCAGCGGCGATCGGGTCCACGGGTCCCGCGGCCACGGTCATGGATCTTCTGACCAGGTCGCGTGCATGTGCCGGCGGTGTGCGCGCGACCCCACGGCTGGGCATAAAGGGCCACGTACATGGATGTGCCCAGCCATGCCATTCTGCCGACGTATATCGGCGTGAAGAGGTCCTTAAGTGGTTAATGAGAGGCAACACTGCAATATTATAACAACTTAGAATTTTTTATTATTGTATGATTTTCTGCTTGATTTTTTTATGCCTAAACCATATGTTTGAAGTACTATTCATGTATGTTTTGGAACACCGAATCCCATGTATTCCTCTTTCACTGAAGAATAATAAGCAAAAAAGGTGTAAAGCAGCCTAGATATACAACATTCAGGGGAGTTTAATAAAACATTAGCACCATGTTTCTGGTGGTATGGCACTCTAAAAGCTCCTGAACCAGATTCAAAATGCCCTGCTGTCAACTGTCGAAGGACACTGGTGTACAGAACTTTCATAGACCTTTATTTTTCTGCTTTTCTGATTGGCTCACTGATTTGCCTAGACATCTGCACTAAGATAACCAGTCAGATTTTAGGCATCCTCTGCAACACAAAATGTATTTCTGGTGAGGTACATATAAAGGGAATGCAGATCCTGCAATTTCCTTATTAGAACACTTTAAGTGCATTAGCTGATTATCACTGAAAATGTCACTCATTCAGATTCACTTTGCATAATCAAACAACCCAGAGGAGATTGTTTTGTTCTTAGCAAAAGTCGAGTTACTCTTTAATTTACTGCTACTGCTAATGTACTGCTCCACTTAACAAAAGATATCCAAATGATAAAAAGCAAATAATAAAAGACAGCACACATAATAACAATGTGTAAAAAAAAATAATGTCTAAATCAAGCAAAATAAAATCTGTCAATATTTTGTAGAACCAAATTTGGCTGCAATTACAGCTGCAAGCCTTTTTGGGGATGTCTCTACCAGCTTTGCACATCTAGAAAGTGACATTTAGCCCATTCCACTTTGCAAAATAGCTAAAACTTTGTCAGATTGGATGGAGAGCATCTGTGAACAGCAATGTTCAAGTCTTGCTACAGATTCTCAATTGGATTTAGGTCTGCAATTTGATTGGGCCATTCTTACACATGACAGCCCGGCGAATGACATGGCTTGAGCCAGTAAAAGCTCTTATATAGGTGAGGCGGGGACACCCGTCACATGACCCATCCCCCTCTGACGCACCCTCTGACTGTGTCACTGGGGAAGCCTAGACTTTCTCTTGTGTCAGAGGGGGGTGGGGTCACGTGACGGGTTGCCCGCCTCACCTATATAAGAGCTGTCACTGGCTGAAGCCGTGTCATTCGCTGGGCTGTCTCCGGTGGAGACAGGCGGCCGGCGATGCGTGCGCTCTGAATCCCAGACCTGGATGGATCTTCTCATCGCTGGACTCCTGGAGATAATCCGTCGCTGGATACCGACAACGTTGGAGCGGGGATCGAGAGTGGATTACCACCGCTGGATTTTTTTTCTTTTTAATAAAGGACTTTTTCCACGGTGTGTGTGTTTTTTTACTATTATTTACACTTCTTTAGTGAATTGGTAAAGGTACAATGTACCCCATTGCCAATTCACATGAGGGGGGGGGGCAGATCTGGGGGTCCCCTTTGTTAAAGGGGTCTTCTAGATTCTGATAAGCCCCCCGCCTGCAGACCCCCACAACCACCGGGCAAGGGTTGTGCGGTTTCTGCGGCCGGCCAGGTTACGTGCTCACATAAGGGGTCTGGTGTGGATTTTGGGGGTAACTCCACGCTGTTTTTTTTTTATATAGGGTGGAGTTACCCTTAAAATCCACACCAGACCTGAAGGGTCTGGAATGGATATTTGGGGGAACCCCACGTCATTTTCTTTAATTGACGGCGGGGTTTCCCTTAATATCCATACCAGACCTGAAGGACATGGTAAGTGAATTTGGGGTGATCCCCACGCTTTTTTTTTATGAATGAATTTTCTCTGAACTGCCGGGAGCCAACAATTCATTATAGCCGCGAGTGATTTTAAATTACTTTTTTTCCTTGCGCTATTTCACAGGCATTCTTTATACCCCCCAGGTACAAAATTTAAAGGAATATTTCACTTTTATAGTTTCAATTTAAGCATTATTAAATTCACTGCTCCCAAAAAAACTGACATTTTTAAAACTTTTTTTGCATTGATTCATGTCCCCTGGGGCAAGACTCAGGTCCCCAAATACTTTTTAGGACAATAACTTGCATGTTAGCCTTTAAAATTAGCACTTTAGATTTCTCCTATAGACTTTAACAGGGTGTTTCTACGGCTTTTCGAATTTGCCACAAACACCCCAAATTGTTTGCTGTTCACTGAACAGGCAAACAGGCAATGTTCGAACTCGAAGCTCATCCCTACACATTAATATGCTTTGATGTAAACCATTCAATTGTAGCTCTGGCTGTATGTTTAGGGTCGTTGTCCTGCTGGAAGGTGAACCTCTGTCCCAGTCTCAAGTCTTTTGTAGACTCTAATGCTGCGTACACATGACTATTTTTTCCGTCAGAAGTACAACTCTACGACAAGCCTAGAAAAATTAAGTTCAATGCTTTCGAACATTTGTCAAATGGTTTCCATACAGACGAACGGAATTTCGAAAAAAAACTGCAGGATTTCTTCTAATATTGCCCTGTATTTGACTCCATCTAGCGTCTCATTAACTCTGACCAGCCTCCCTGTCCCTGCTGAAGAAAAGCATCCACACAACATGGTGTTGTGTTTTCACGGTGGAGATGGTGTGTTCAGGATGATGTGGAATGTTAGTTTTCCACCACACACCACGAGCATTGCTTTTAGGCCAAAAAGTTCAATTTTGGTCTCATCTGACCAGAGCACCTTCTTCCATATGTTTGCTTTGTGCCCCACATGGCTTCTCATAAACTGCAAATGGGACTTCTTATGTCTTTCTTTCAAAAATGTTTTTCATTTTGACACTCTTCCATAAAGGCCAGATTTGTGGAGTGCATGACTAATAGTTGTCCTGTGGACAGATTCTACCACTTGAGCTGTAGATCTCTGCAGCTCCTTCAGAGATACCATGGGCCTCTTGTCTGCTTCTCCTTGCCCGGCCTGTCAGTGTAGGTGTACAGCGTGTACAGCCATGTCTTGGTAGGTTTGCAGTTGTGCCATACTCTTTCCATTTTTGGATGATGGATTTAACAGTGCTCTGTGAGATGTTCAAAGCTTAGGATATCTTTATAACCTAACCATGCATTAAACCCCTGCTCAACTTTATCCCTGACCTGGTGTGTTCCTTGGCCTTTGTGATGCTGTTTGTTCACTGAGGTTCTCTCAAAAACCTCCAAGGGCCTCACAGAACAGCTGTATTTAAACTGAGAATAAATTACACACAGGTGGACTCGATTTACTAATTAGGTGACATCTGAAGACAATTGGTTCCACTAGGTTTTAGTTAGGCCCCTTTCACACTGGGGCGGTGTCGGTATAGCGCCGCTATTTTTAGCAGCGCTATCTTGTCGGAATTGCAGTGAAATTGCAGCGGTATTCGGCAGCTAGCGGTGTGGTTTTAACCTTCATAACTGGTCGATAAAAGGTTAATGCAATGTGCAGTGCTGGCGGTATAGCCTCAGTGTCCCATTGTTTTCAATGGGAAGGAGCGGTGGAGGAGCGATAAACACACCGCTTCTCTCACCGTTCCAAAGATGCCACTGGCAGGACTTTTGGAGCGGTCCCGCCAGCGTATCTCCTCAGTGTGAAAGCCCACAGGCTTTCACACTGAGACTGCAGGGCAGGAGTAGTTCAGGCGGTATTTAGGTGCTATTTTAGCTCTAAACCGCCTGAAAAACTCAGTGTGAAAGGGGTCTTAGGGGTATCAGAGTAAAGGGGGCTGAATACAAATGCACACTACACTTTTCAGATATTTATTTGTAAAAATATATGAAAACCATTTATAATTTTTCCTCCACTTCACAATTATGTGCCACTTTGTGTCCGTCTATCACATAAAATCCCAATAATATACATTGATATTCTTGGTTGTAACTTGACAAAATGTGGAAAATGTCAAGGGGTATGAATACTTTTTCAAGGCACTGTATTTGACTGGAACTCACTGCATCAAAATGAGCACCCGTTTAAAAGTCAAAGTTTAAAGTCAAAAAGCACTTGATGTCTAAAGATGATGTCTCTTTAGACGAAACAAGATGGGACGAGCCCTGCTAATGCCGTTGTGCTAATTTGATTGCTATTGAATACTCCTATAAGTGCTTTTTTTTCATTGAAATGTGAATGTTCCTGTTTTTGGTTATACCATATGAATGCATACCATATGAATGGCCATTCCTTTGTTTTGAGGCTGCCAGTCCTGATAGGTTATTACCACAATGAGCCATTTAAGGAATGGAGGGCTTATCTCCCATTCTAGTCAGGATTAAGATTCTTGGAGACTCCATTCTATTGGTATATATACACCTCAAGCCTTGGTGACTCATTGTACATATGCCTTTTTGAGTCCACACATTCCGGTAAGCCTTGGTGGTAGTTGTCTCCTTTACATATGTGATCCCTATGTGATCCCCACTGATACCATAAGGACGTACCCTTCTTTTTTGGGATCAATTTCAGCACTTGTTCTTCACCTATGTGGACACATTTGGATTTGGATTTGATTTTTTCTTATTTTTTTTTCCTTTGTGTTTAGTCACCTTTTGTCACATAATCTAAATTTGGTTCAATGTTTATTCACATATCAGTGTAAGATTTATAGTCATGTATATTTCTTGGTACTTTGTAGATTTATGATCTTTCACGGTACACTGACTTTTGTTGATGCACCTACCTATCTGATCATACTGTACATATATAGAGATTTTTCACTTTAGCACGGCACATACATCTTTTGTCAACCAAATGTGTCTCTTGCTGTTCTGGCTGCTTTAAATATTTGTGGGTTATCAGCATGGTATTTATTTTTCTTTTGTATGTTTATACAATTGCATACTTCTTTGTTAGTGAGATATCCATCTACAGTAAACCGAGTTCAAGCTCATATAAGGAAACAAGTTTGATTATATGGAGAAAAGATTAACAAATGCTTTATTACCTACTTTAAATAGTTGGGTATTTTGATGTGGTGAGTTTCAGCTGAAAAGGTGATGGGATGGCACCTGAATAGTTGGGTGTTAAGTATTCAAAATTGAATAGAGAGATATAGACTATTCTTTAGTCTGTAGACTATGATTTGTTTTGATTGATTTACACAATTGTTGCTTGTGTTATTATGTGAGCTGTCTATTATTCTTTGTTTTTTGTTTTTTATATATTTTGATGATATTAAGACCAAGCTATACATATTTTGAGTTATTTTATATATATATATATATATTTTATTTAGGAGTTTTGCAGAATGGTATTTACTGTTGTGCACCAACACCAACAAGCTTGCCTTCAAATAGTTTTTTGGAGTAAAACTGTACCATAAAAAGTTTTTAAAGTAGACCTATACTGTAAAATAAAGATAAATAACATAGTGTATACCAGTTATTATTAACATACATTTTGGGGGAGGGGGTTGAATACATTTAAGCTCTGCAGAATGGCCCTCAACAAACGGCATCCCCAAAACGAGATACGCAAGAAATCTACTTTTTTTGTCCAGCGTAATTTCGTTAGACAGGCGCATCCGTCCGCGCAAAACTGCACTAGACAGACCATTAACTTGCTAGTTAAATATGCTAATGAGGGACTTACGGGGATCCACAAAAGAACGTTGGGGCAGCGCAGGCTACGCAGTGTGCGCAACAGCAAAATGTCCTGTCTAAAATTAGACCATATAAAAGCTGGTCTAAAAAGAGAAAAATCGTCTACATGTCAGATAAAGCAACACTGTTAGTGAGGAGCTCAGCAGTCACACGTGTTGCCCAACAAACTGTATGCCAACATGCCAGTGGCATCCATGCTCATAGCTATACTACTGACTTTAGATGAGCAAAGAAGGAGGAGGGCACTGAGGAGGGCACTGAGGAGGGCACTGAGGAGGGCACGGGAGATGTTTTTTTTTTTTACTTTTTATTTGCTTATATAAACTTTACAATTTAATCTAATCTAATACAATATTCTTATCTGATACAAGAACCTCACTCTTCACTCTTCACGGGAGAGGATATATCACACATGCATAGACATCTATGGCATGAGTGATTCTGAGGTGTCTCGCATCTTCAGATTCACCCCTCATGCCATCATGGAATTAACCACAACCTTGCAGGAGGACATCACTAGCCCAACACATGACACTACCCATGACACCCATGACAGCTACATATACAATCATAGCCCCATCCCCACAGATTTCGAACAGAACATGTATGGGGACAGCTGGCTGGTTGGTGAGTGACATGGGTGGCAGGCATGACTGCCCCCCCCCCATGATGCACACATCACAAGGGGCACATGCACTACTAACATCCTCCTGTCTTTTCCCTTCAAGGTGACTCTGCATATGCACTGGGACCCCATCTCATGACCCCATCTCATGCCAGCTCACATATGCATCTTTGCACGTTAAACACACACATTAATCAAGGCACAATGAGAATGCATGCATGCACACCACTGTGGTCCCTAGCACACACACCCCACATCCTCATCACATTGGATTGGCACAATCCCACCATGCAGGACTTGTGAGCAGCAACGCCATGCCACGGCTCCAATTATGTCACTGTACATTCATACACCATTCACACAGACCTGGGGATCACTTCTCCCTGGTCCTGGGGAACCCTTCTCCACCAAAATTGAGGGTGACACCCCTTTTCCGGCAGGAATGTCACCCCCACATTCCCAAATCATACACAAACAGAACCGAAAAAAAAAAAAAAAGCCCAGCAAAAATATAATAAAAAAAAAACAACAAAGAAAACACATAAAAGACAAAAATCACTCTGCAAAACAGTCCCCAAATATCTCAACGACACGTCACAAACAAACAAATAAACACTAACAAACAACAGAACAATAGCACCTTGCTGTATAGGGAGGGATACAAAGGGATGTACTTTTGCAATGGAAGTGCGTTTGTGTCTGGCTATTTATGCTGTCTGCGTAGTTCAGCAAAGTTGCCCGGGTCTACTTCCAATTTCACTGATTGCGCTGTTCCCGAGTTGTGAGCATGCGCACAGAGGTGCTGACCATGGTCTCCTTCAAGCGCACATGCGCGAGCCGGCCGGCCCTTCATTTGCATGGGGTCACGGCTCATTTCAATGTAACACGCCCACGTCCTTCCCAATAAGTATTACTCCGCCTTACGCCTCTGAAATAACGTTACACATGCGCAATTTTATGCGTAAAAGCGACGAGAATAGGGTGATTGCGCAGCTACATTGCGCAAGTCTAGCGTAAAGGCGGTGCTCTACGCCGGTCCAATAATGCGCAGATGTACCTGAATCTGGCCCACAGTATTTTCCAAGTGTCGGGTTGCGTTAGCAGTTGGGAGTATAGGGTAGAAATCACCCGAGCACGCCGAGCCCCGCAGGTCTCCTCCCCCACCCACAGATTGATCCCGGTAGGGGTGGGTGGGATGGGGATTGATCTGTGTGGGTTCCGGCCTGCGTCACTATCGTCACCTCCCCTAGAGGTAAAAGGGAAGGGGGCCTATCCTCAGTACTTGTTGTCATACTTTCTATATTGCTTTAATGAGCCTCATATGTTTTATTTCACTGTTTAAGCTGTAAACTTTCTCTTTGTATTAGTACCTGGTCGACTGTTCTTGAATATATTTCCAATACTGTATCATTTACTGGACGCTATATATGCATTTCTGTATGTTTATATGAAACTTTTCAATAAAATTGTTTTGAAAAAAAAAAAAAAGAAATCACATTTCTGGTATGTGGATTATCTTTGCATATGTTTTCAAAACAGGAAAGTTTAATAGGCGAAATTGATACATTTACAGGTGGGTGAAAGACATTTTTTATTTGCAGGTATCTAAAAAGTTCACATTGCGGGATACCCTACATCTCACAGAGTGATGGGAAGGGGACAAAGGAGGTAGTGTTAAAAAACTTGTATTTTTGAGTGCAATCCCTCTTTATCCATTCTTTGAATGTGTTAGGGCAGGGGTGTCAAACTAGCGCCTGTGGGAGTCATGCTTGTAACTTTTAGCCTTGCAATGCCTCATGGGACTTGTAGTTTTGCAACAGCTGGAGGGCCGCCAGTTTGACACCCCTGTGTTAGGGAAAACCCAAGCAGGGTAGAAATCAGGGTTCTTAATAAATGAAAGAAGGGGACCCTGTGGTGATTGTAAGTCTTTTTTAAATTTAACTTTGTCCCATATAGTTAATGAGTGTTTGGTGATGGGGTTACTAATATTTTTACGAAATTTTTGAGAGATCCACAATATATTGGATATTGGGGGGAGTTTCATGCTTAGCATGGTATTTTGTTAGGGTTGCTAATTGGGCCGCTTGGTAGTAATGTGTGAAGTTGGGGTACCCTAGCCCACCGTTGGCTTTGGGGAGTTGCAGAACTTGAGGCTTAATTCTCTTGGTCGAGAGGATCCCCAAATAAAGGAAGAGACCCTTTTTTGGATTAATCTCATGTAGTAGGCCGGTATTGGTATGGGGAGTACTCTGAAGAGATATAAGAGCTTGGGCAATATAGTCATTTTTACTGCATTTAATTTCCCAAACCACGATAAGGGGAGGCTTGATATTTGCTTTAATAGTGGGGGGTAGTTGTGCGAAAATAAATCTGCTACTTCTGCCGTTAGGTGGATTCCTAAATAGGGGATACTTTTCCCTGGCCATTCAAAGGGAAGACCAGATTTTGTAGCTCTTAATTCTGTATCAGATAGTGAGATATTTAGGGCAAGACATTTTTTAGGGTTAATTGCTAGACCTGATATTGATGCAAAATGGTTCAGGATTGGGATGAGATTAGGGCCAGAAACTTGGGGGGAAGATAGGAAAAGTCAGATATCATCCGCGTATAGGCATAACTTACAGTGCCTGCCGCCGAGAATGTGTTTTCAGCACGCCAGCATCGCGCTGAATCTCGGCGACAGGCTGCCGATATCTCGCACTCGCTGGAATAGTAAAAGCACATTCCAGCGAGCGCGTCATAGAAGCGACGGGGATCCGACGCGGATTCCCGCCAATTCTACACGTGGGCGGAGTTTGTTATGAATCCTGAACGAGAAATCCCCGCCGGATTTTTAAAGAAAAATCCGGCATGGGTTCCCCCCTCAGGAGCATAACGGGCCCTTAGGTCGGTTATGGGTTGTAAGGAGACCCCCTACGCCGAAAAAACGGCGTGGGGGTCCCCCCACAATCCATAACAGACCCGTATCCAAAGCACGCCGGCCGGCCGGTCAGGAAGGGAGTGGGGGCGAGCGAGCGCCCCCCCCCCCCCCCCCTCCTGAGCCGTACCGGGCAGCATGCCCTCAACATGGGGGGGGTCAGGTGCTCTGGGGCAGGGGGCGCACTGCGGCCCCCCACCCCAGAGCACCCTGTCCCCATGTTGATGAGGACAGGGCCCCTTCCCGACAACCCTGGCCGTTGGTTGTCGGGGTATGCAGGCGGGAGGCTTATCGGAATCTGGAAGCCCCCTTTAATAAGGGGGCCCCCAGATACCGGCCCCCCACCCTAAGTGAATGAGTATGGGGTACATTGTACCCCTACCCATTCACCTGCAAATACAAAGTGTAAACACAAATAAAACACACAGGGTATTGAAATATTTTATTAGTTGGCCGCCGGGGGGGGGTGTGTATGATCGCTTTTATAAAAGCGCCCCCCTCCGGCGGGCTTCTGTGGGGGGTGGGTGCCGCCGTCTGGCTCTCTTCCGCCGCCGGGGGGGCGCTTTGATAAAAGCGCCCACCACCCGGCGGGCTTCTTTCGACGTCTTCGGCGGCGGGGGGGTCTTCTCCCACTCTCCGGGGTCTTCTCCCGCTCTCCGGGGGTCTTCTCCTGCTCTCCGGGGGTCTTCTCCGCTCTCCGGGGGTCTTCTTCAGGACTCGCCGCCGCTATCTTCGTGTGTTAGCTCAATTACTAGCGGCGGCGGCCCCCTCTTCTGCGACGTCGGCGTCTTCTTCTTCTTCTTCTGCTGTCCAGATGTTGACGCGACGCATCCTTCCGCTGTTATGCCGGGCGTGCGGCTCGCAGCGAAATATATAGGCCTGTCTTGTGACGTCGCAGTCCCATCATGCTCCGGTAGGTATCACGTGGGTAGGTAGCACGTGGTACCTACCGGAGCATGATGGGACTGCGACGTCACAAGACAGGCCTATATATTTCGCTGCGAGCCGCGCGCCCGGCATAACAGCAGAAGGAAGCGTCGTGTCAACATCTGGAGAGCAGAAGAAGAAGAAGAAGACGCCGACGTCGCAGAAGAGGGGGCCGCCGCCGCTAGTAATTGAGCTAACACACGAAGATAGCGGCGGCGAGTCCTGAAGAAGAAGAAGACCCCCAGAGAGCGGAGAAGACCCCCAGAGAGCGGGAGAAGACCCCCGGAGAGCGGGAGAAGACCCCGGAGAGTGGGAGAAGACCCCCCCGCCGCCGAAGACGTCGAAAGAAGCCCGCCGGGTGGTGGGCGCTTTTATTAAAGCGCCCCCCGGCGGCGGAAGAGAACCAGACGGCGGCACCCACCCCCCACAGAAGCCCGCCGGAGGGGGGCGCTTTTATAAAAGCGATCATACACACCCCCCCCCCGGCGGCCAACTAATAAAATATTTCAATACCCTGTGTGTTTTATTTGTGTTTACACTTTGTATTTGCAGGTGAATGGGTAGGGGTACAATGTACCCCATACTCATTCACTTAGGGTGGGGGGGCGGTATCTGGGGGCCCCCTTATTAAAGGGGGCTTCCAGATTCCGATAAGCCTCCCGCCCGCATACCCCGACAACCAACGGCCAGGGTTGTCGGGAAGGGGCCCTGTCCTCATCAACATGGGGACAGGGTGCTCTGGGGTGGGGGGCCGCAGTGCGCCCCCTGCCCCAGAGCACCTGACCCCCCCCATGTTGAGGGCATGCTGCCCGGTACGGCTCAGGAGGGGGGGGGGGCGCTCGCTCGCCCCCACTCCCTTCCTGACCGGCCGGCCGGCGTGCTTTGGATACGGGTCTGTTATGGATTGTGCGCGATGGGGCTCGTAGGTGGTCAATCTCGCCGAGAAAGGGAGCGAGATTGACACAATATCCCAGTCACCTACTGTATGTTTGAAGCCTCCTAATTCTATGCCTAGAATCTTGGGGTCGGATCTAATTCTTTGGGCTAGGGGTTCTATAAGGAGGGCAAACAGCAATGGGAATAAAGGGCAGCCTTGTCTTGTATCTCTCTGGACTAAAAACATATCTGATTTGTATCCTGCGTATTTAACATACACTTTTGGATTGTTGTAGAGTGCCAAGACCTATTTTATAAAATTGGGACCGAAGCCCCATTTCTGTAATGTATATTCCATGTATGACCATGAATCAAAAGCCTGTTTAATGTCCAGAGATATGAAGCAAGCTGGGATTTTCCTTTCCTTGGCTAAATGAGCTAGCAGGCTTGCCCTCCGAATATTATCCCCCGCCTGTCTTGTGGGCATAAATCCCACTTGGTCCCGGCGGATTAGTGATCCGATACTCTTGTTTAGATGGCTTGCTAGGATTTTACCTAGTAATTTAATGTCTGTGTTCAACTTAGATTTTGGGCGAAAATTTTCACTGAGGGTAGAGTCAGAGTGCGGTTTTGGGATCATACAGATTGTGGCCGTTAATGATTCCTGCCTGAATAATTTTGATATTAGGAGGTCGTTGTAGGCTTCTGCTAACGTGGGGGAGATTAAGCTAATGAAGGTTTTGTAGTATCGAGCTGGGAACCCATCGGGTCCAGGTTTTTTTTTTAATGTAAGTTATTTTATGGCCGCCGTAACGTCCTCTTGTGTTATTGGCTCCTCTAGTTCTGTTCTCTGGGTTTCTGTCATATGTGGAATTTGTAGTTGTGTGAAAAAGGAATCAGCCTCTGATTTATTAAAGGTGTTTGATCCCAAAAGTAATTTTTTAAGGTGTGCGCTAAATTTCTGCACTATTTTGGTATGATTTCTGGAGAAGTTGTTGTTTGCAATTTTCAATTTTATCGGTTTATGAGTCTTATTTATTGAATTTAGTGCTCTTGCCAGAAGTGTTCCTGGTTTGTTAGAGTTCTTGTAGTAAGAGTGTTTGGACCTGGTTAATGTTTTGTTTGCAGAGTTCGTGAGGAATAAGTCGTATTCTATGCGCGCTTTGTCTATATGTGCTATAGTTTTGGGAGAATGATTCTGTTGGAAGGCCAAGAAAGCTAGGTTGTATTCTGTTTCCAATTTTTTTGCTAACTGCATGCGTTCTCTTTTAAGGATCCCCAGCTGTCTTTGAAGCGCTACTCTCAGTACAGTCTTGTGAGCTTCCCAAAGTGTGAGGGGGGAGGTTTCAGGATTTGTATTGATTTCCAAGTAATCTATTAAACAAGTCCCCTTCAGGGGGAAAGGTGCCCTTGTCTAAACCCGGCATAATATTGCAGGGTCTAGAGGGGAGCCTAAGGTGGCGCATGTGGTTTCCGTGCATCGGAGACCCGCATTCTGAAAAGTCTTGTAGGCACCCCTAGGGGTACCCAATGTTACATTGTTGAGAAAAGCAAACGTGTTGTGAACAAGGTATATTATTAGTGCCCAAAGGCTTTCAACTTCTTAGAAGTGAGAGAGAGCATTGGTGGGGGCCTGGGATGTGCAAACAGGGTTAATTAACTGCAATTCTACAGGCTGGAACAATTGGTGTTAGGGAGAACATCTACAGGGAAATGCTGAGAGAGGGTGAGATAGGACATAGGGTCCCTGCTCTGCTCTGGTGGAGTGGGTGGTTACCCAGTTATTTAAATATGAATTTCTAGAGCGGGGGGGGGGGTTTGCTATAAATTAGTGAGGTGGTATGGGGTCAAATTTGGTGGGGTATTGTGACCTCCTGTGTGGGGATAGAGCCAGATTGGGGTGCAGAGTCAGTACAGATTTGTGGATAGAGATAGAAGTATAGTGTTAGGATGTTCATGCTCGAGAAGTTCAGTCCATCGTATCTTCTGATCTCTGAGGCTGGTCCATAAATCTGCCTTGCTTGTTTGGCTGCTGTACGCCATTGTTTTGTTCCTGGTGGGATGAGTCGTTGCCTGAAGAGGAAGGAGCTGATCTTCTGCGGGTGGTATCCGCTGTGGAAGGATTGTCTATTATCTTGAAGTCCAGTAATGCTTGGTGTAGCTGATCTGGTGTTCTACATACTATTTTTGTTCCCTGGTATACGAAGCGCAAGGAGAAGGGAAAGCCCCACTGATACTTTATTTTGTGGTGTTGTAGTTCTAGTAGAAGTGGTTTCATTGCTCTTCTCTTGGCTATTGTCAATTGTGATATGTCAGCAAAAATCTGATAATTGTGACCTTGGAAGGACAAGCTTTCCTTTTCTCTGGCAGCCTCCAGTACTTGTTCTTTTGTTCTGTAGAAATTGAATTTTGCAATTATATCCCTAGGAGGACCGTCTGCTTTCCTAGAGGTTAGAGCTCTGTGAATCCTATCCAACTCTAATCTTTCTACTGCTATGCCAGGGATCAGTTCCTGACATAGCACCATTATGGTAGCTTGCAGGTCCATAACTGATTCTGGGATTCCTCTGAACCTAAGGTTAGACCTCCTGGCCCTGTTTTTAAAATCTTCTAATCTGCTCTGCAACACCAGATTTTCCTCCTTAAGAGAGTCAATTTCTGTCAGGCATTCTTGCGTATATGTTTCAATTTCCTCTGTCTTTAACTCCAAAGCTTCTGTGCGGAATCCAAGCTCTCTAATTTCCTTAGTGAGATCTGCGGTAATTTGGTCTGAGGTGTTTTGTAGTGCTCTGTGAAGCATTCTTTCAAACTGCTTCAGTAGACCTGAGGGTGCTGCGGCTTCTTTGTTTGAGGCATGTATTTCATCTGCACTGTCATTTCCCTCACTATCCGGGTATAAGCTTCTAAAGGGGAGCCATTGATTTAGCTGTTTTCCCTGTAGCTTTTCTTTCCCTTCCCTGAAGAGAAACTTTCTGAGGGGCCTGGCGCCTTTTTTGCTTAGTATGCTGAGCGCCGCTGTTATAGTTCGTTTTGTTTCTACCCCTCGCTCCTCCGAGCACAATTGTTTGTTTAGGAGGTTTCCCTCACCTCTCAGGGATATGAGTCCGTGTGCCTGTTTATTTTCGGTGTGATATTCGATCTGTTGTCGGCAGGTATTCTCCTTCTCGGAGCGGAGATCTAGCCCGACATGTCCGTCCCGCTAGGCTTCGCTCATGCCGTATTTTTTTATTTTCCTATGGAAATACTGATTTACAGAATTGGTCATACCACCTATACTGTTGCACTGTGTGATGTAGGTTTATTCCTATACCTTCTCTGTCAAGTAGTCCAAGGATCATAGGAAATTAGAGTTGGCTTCTCTGTAGCTCCTAAGGATTATTATGAAAAACATAAGGCATGTCTTAGCACCTTTTTGTTCCCACAGTTACTTATGTGCCAAATACTTGTACTTCCTACAACTACAGGTTTGCTTTAAAGGACATGGAAAGAATATATTTAATATTTATGAGTTTAAGAAAAGAACTCCAAACAATCTTCTGAACAATGTAGAGCTCATCCCCTAAGCATATGAGGTGAAAGTGAAAAAAGTAGTTTCAATCTAAGCGAAACTGTTTGCTCGTAATGCACATATTGTTTATGAAGATAGCAGAAGAACATTGTGTTTCTGCCTTCAAAGTAGCCTAGATTAATTTTATGTGAAGGATCCTATCACAATTGATTGTTGCAGAAATATATGTCTTCTTTTAAATTCTCCATGGAGGCAGTGTTGGAAAATTGCTTTCCTCAGACAAAACAAAGGTCTGCTTCCTATCTTACAAGGAGCCGAATTTGCCCATCACGAGCACATTAACTGTGTCTATCATTTCTGTTTAGAATTCCATTGTCACTTGAGAAACAATCTTCCACTTCACCAGCATGCCAGCTAACATGCTTCAGATTTTTGTATTCATATTCCTCATGTAACAATTTTCCAGTTGCCTTAACAAAATCTATCAAATCTATTGTTATTTTCCTTTTACTTGAGCCAGAATTTTCTACTTTGCTTGTCAGTTCTTTTCTTAGTGATTGCCCAGCCCTCATTTATATTCAGGCAAGGTTTTGTTTCTCTCAGTTCTATCTACCATACCATAACTATGTCCTTACTGTGACCTTCATGGTATCATTCTTTCAAGGCAAGACAAATTGTTCCAGTCATTAGTTTGCATTTCAAACGCAAACTCACATATATGTGTGAGTGCACTAACTCAAGACAGAGCCTGAATAACAAAATATTAGTTACAATAACTTTCTAGTGAATGCTTGTATATGGATTTTAAAAATATATTTTATTGTGTCTAAATCTAATTGATATCGGACTAAACTTAATTGTTTACAAAACGTATCAATCTTATGGTTTTATTACTACATGCACTGCTTATTTTAAGCAATGAATAATTTTTGTTAAACTGAGCTAGAAATCAATATTTTTCCTATCTAGAAATGTAAGATTTTCTTCAATTCTGCTCCATTTGTACATCATTCGCAATATTAACAAAATGGTTAACTGCGGAATATGACTGTGTTCTACCACTAAGGGCCAGATTCAGGTAGAATTAGGCTGGAGTATCCATTGATCCGCCAGCCTAACTGTCACTTTAAGCCGGCGTTTTTGTTTTCTGTAACCAGAAAACAAGAAACGCCGGGTTGGAGTTCCGATGCGATCGGCGCAATTGAATTTCGCCATCGCATCGTTACTTCAACTTAAAAATGGCGCCGGGGGCGTTCCCACTGATTAACGCTGAAAAAATATGTTAATCAGCGGGAGTCAGAAATTCACGATCTCTTTCGGGCGCGACGCAGTGACTTTACGACGTTTCCGGAAGCGATACTTGACGTAAAGATAAAGCAGCCCCCTAGTGGAGTATCCTATGTTAAGTATAGGCGTCGTCATCGCGTCGGAAAAAAAAAAAACGCGTCGCTTGCGTAAAACGTTCATGAATGGGGATGTGACGTCATTGACGTTCACTGACAGAATTTGGAGCATGCGCACTGGGATGCATTGACACTCGACGCATGCGCAGTACGTTCGCCGCGGGATCGCGCATAGTTTAAATAATACACGCCCCGTACCCGCCCAATTTGAATTCCGCCGGCTCATTTGCGATGCGCTGCCGCAACTTTAGGAGCAAGTGCTTCATGAATAACAGCACTTGCTCCTAAAATTTCGGCAGAGTAACGTAAATGAGAAGCGTTACTCCAGAGCAAAGATGCTCTCATCTACCTGAATCTGGCCCTATAAGTTAATTGTATCAGCATTGTACAAGCATATAACCTCTGAGAAGTGTAAATTTTCATGGTTAATTTATATGATTCAGATCTGTATTGAAACTATTTCGATTAGCATGTGAATTGCCTGTCACCATCACCTTTGTTAATTAAAACATTTTCTTTGTACTGTACTTATGTTTCACCGCTTGTTTGATCACTAGATATATCTTAAATAGCTTGTGAAAATAACATTTGATTTATGTATCAGGCCTTTATGCTTTAAACTTTTCCTTGCATGGCAAGGAAGTGGGAACTTTATGTCCAGCTAATTTCTCTGAAAAAGTGTTCTTTTGATTTCCTTTTACAACCTCAATTCCAAAAATATTGGGAAGCTGTGTAAAATCTACTTAAGAACAGGATTTACAAATCTCATAAACCCATATTTAATTCTTAATAGAAAATGGAAAACATATCAAATGTTTAAATGTATCATTTTAGAAAAAAAAAGTAATTTTGAAAATGATGGCAACAACACGTCTTAAAAAAGTGGTACTGACAAGCAAGGGCTGGAAGAACATTTTGCAAATAATTTGTTTAATTGGCAACAGGTCAGTAACAATAATGGGTATAAAAAGAGCATATTAGAGAGTCAGAGTGTCTTGGAAGTAAATATTGGCAGAGCTTCACCAATCTATAAAAAAAAATGCATCTAAAAGTGTCAAACAATTTCAGAATGGTGTTCCTGAATGTAAAATTGCAAAGAGTTTAAATATATAATCATCTACAGCAGGGGTCCTCAAACTACGGCCCTCCAGCTGTTCAGGAACTACAATTCCCATCATGCTTAGTCATGTCTGTGGATGTCAGAGTTTTGCAATGCCTCATGGGATGTGTATTTCCACAAAAGCTGGAGGGCCGTAGTTTGAGGATCCCTGATCTACAGTATACAATATCACCAAAAGATTTTGAGAATCTGGAAAAATCTCTCTGTGCAAGGGAAAAGGCTGAAAGCAATACTGAATGCTTGTGATCTTCATGCCCCCAGATATCACATTAAAAAGCTATGGTTTTGTGATGGACATCACTGCATGGGCTAAGGAATACTTACAAAAAACACTCTCGGTGAACAAAGAGTTCTTACCTCCATATCTAAACATGATTCAGAAATGAATTTTCTCTGGGCCAAAGCTCATTTAAAATGGTCTATTGCAAATTGGAAAACTGTTCTGTGGTCAGACAAATTGATTTTTTTTGGCAATCATGTGTGCTGAGCCCGCTCAGAATTAAGAGAAGATGGACCTTCTGGCTTGTTGTCAGCACTCAAAAGCCTTCATCTATGATGGTATTGGGGTGCATTAGTGCATATGGAATGAGCAGCCTGAGCATATGGAAAGGCACCATCAATGCTAACTTTATCATCAATGCTGAAAGATGTATCCGGGTTTTAAAGCAGCATATGCTCCCATCTAGATGATGTATTTTTCAGGGAAGGCCTTGGATAATTCAGCATGACAATGCTAAACTGCATACTGCATCTATAACAATAGCATGGTTTCATAGTAGAAGAGTCTGGGTGCTTAACTGGACTGACTGTAGTCCAAACCTTTAACCAACTGAAAATACTTGGTGCATCTACAATTGAAAAATATGACAAAGAAGACCCATTGCTGTTCAGCAGTTAGAACCAAAGAATGGGTGAACATGCTTCTCCCTAAACTCAAACAAATAGTCTCCTCAGTTTCTAGACATTTACAGAGTGTTGGTAAAAGAAGAGGAGATTCTATACTGCGGTAAAAAAATAAAAATAAGACGTGTTGGTGCCATCAATTTCAAAATTACTTTATGTTTTCTTTAAACATTTGATATGTTTTCTTGTTCTATTGTGAATGACATATGGGTGCATGTGGTTTGCAAATCACTGCATTCTATTTTTAGATAGATTTTACACAGCATCCCAACTTTTTTTAAATTGGGGTTGTGTTTTAGGGTATCTAAAATGATCACATTGTATTTGTATTTTATTTGCTTAAAATGTACAGTACTATACAAAATTGGCTTCACTTATTTACTAAAGTGTTGATCTGCAACAATATGACTGAATAATCAGAAATCATATTTCAAGAAGTGGTGATTTTGACACACACATACAAACCAAGACATTGTCATGGTCATCCAGGCATATAATGGTTAATGGTATACAGTACATGCCAATACACACTGCCCTTTCAGAAGCAGTGGCCAACAGTAGTGAGTCTTTATATCATAATCCGCCCACTTGCCAATAAAATGTCCACAGTGTGGTATAATATTCAGTTTCTTCTAATTTTGACATGTATTGCACTTACTGCAATATGAAACAGATTGCTCTTTTGCTCTTTATATGCCCTGTAGAGTGAACATTTAAAACACCTTCAAGAACATCATGATAATTAACACAATGTATACTTTATTCCACATCCAACTTATTTTTTTTTTAAATGACACATGGGTACAGAATCAAAAGTTTGCACAATAAAGTGGCATTCTACTTTCAATTTTCTACTACCAAATGTTGTGATTAATTTAAGTCCCATGCTCTGATTATATTGATGTTCTACTGTATTGAACTTATTTAACTTGGAGTCCACCTCCCCAGTGGTCAAGTATCTGGAATGCATATATTAGAAAATTGTCTGGTCTCAACCTTACCCAATGTCTGAAACACCTGCATGAAAGTATTCATATGGACCCAACATATGGGTTTTATTAATTCTCCTGAATCAGAGAATTGCACATTTGTTAGATGATGCAGAATGCATACATTTGTGATTATTACATTTTATGGCAATATTTCAGAAAGGACAATGAACTGCCATGTATTTATTAAAGGGGTGGAGCTCTCTTTGAAAATTAATTTTTGCTTAGCTTAATGGGGTGGTTCACCCAAAAACCTTTTTTTAACATTAGATTGAGGCTCGTTATGTCAAGGGGAATCGGGTGTGTTTTTTACAATCGAAGCAGTACTTACCGTTTTAGAGATGCATCTTCTCCGTCGCTTCCGTGTATGATCTTCTGGTCTGGGCATTCCTATTTGATTGACAGGCTTCCGACAGGCTTCCGACAGTCGCATACATCACGTCACGAGTAGCTGAAAGAAGCCGAACACCGGTGCGGTTCTATACGGCGCCTGCACACCGTCGTTCGGCTACTTTCGGAAAATTGTGACGCGTCGGAAGCCTGTTGGAGCCTCTATTTTTTAAATCTTCCTAATGCATGCTGCAGTGCCTAGGATGGGGAGCATGTGAGATACTGTCAGAGACTTGCTGTAGTGAGACAGAGGTGTGTGTGTGCACACACGGGTTCCAGTCCAATGAGCTGGGCAGCAGTGTGTGTGTTTCACGCATGCTTGATGCGCATGGACGTGCGCTAGACGCTGTTTGGTGCCAATGGGCCTTTAAAAGAACAGCAGCTGCACTTGTGCAGTACTGTTTTATTTGCAGCTTACTGTGTCCTGAAACCTGTGCCTGCTATCTGAATACCAGTTTTGACCCGGCTCTGCTGACCTACCTGGTTTCTCCAATCCTGACCTTGGCTTGCCTTGACCCTGCTAAAGGTTTCCTGCTTGATATCCGTTTGTCAACCACTGCCTGTTCATCTGACCCTGCTCCAGCTTACTGCCTTAGTCTGTCTGATTACCTGTATTGACCTGGCTTGACTGACCCTGCTCCAGCCTGCTGCCCTGCTCTGTCTGATTACCTGTGTTTGACCCATAGGCGTGCGCACAGTGTGTGCCAGGTGTGCCCAGGCACACCCTAATTACCCTGTGCTTCACAGATTCCCCCTGCTGCTTGGCTGCAGAGCAAGGGACTCAGGAATTTCTGTCCTCAGCCTATTTGTCTGTCTCAAAAGTAAGATATCAGGGGTCTGTTTAGGCCTCTGATATCTCACCAAAGCCCCCCCAATGGTGCTCATAAAAATAGTAATAAAACATTATTGTAAAAAGAATATTGTAAAAAATATTTAAAAAATTAAATTGTAATAATAAAAAAATATATAAAAAGAAACTACTGACAACAGTCCTTGCCCACTGACACCATCCACTGTTCTACTGACATGTCCATTGCCCTACTGCCATATATATATATATATATATATATATATATATATACGCACGTGTGTTTGAGCTTTCGGGTGCACACCCTAATGTAATAGGCTGCGCACACCTATGGTTTGACCCAGCTTGTCTCACCCTGCTCCAGCCTGCATGTCTTCCAAATACTTGTATTTGGAAGACATTAAAAAAAGAAAAAGTTCAGCTAATTTTAAACTTCCTATTTCAAAAAGTTTGTCTATTTTATTGGAAATGTGATCTTTAATAAATATGGTAAACTATGAAGTATTTCTATAATTACGATTTCAGATGTAGCTTTTTGGCAACAATAGAGCTAGCGTGTGTTTCACAGCAGGAGACTGCATTCTGTGTCATATTATTTCTTGTTCTTTATCTTACAGTAACAGTCACAAAAATCTTCATTTACAAAGCACTGAATAATATCCCACTAATTCCATAAATATGATATGTGCTTACCTCCTGTGGTTAACATAATTTAGTATTGATACCAAAGATTTTGTTAGGCAGATTAGTAATAATCACAAATGTCTTTTATGACAATAGCATTATACTTTCTGGCAGCCACCATGTCATCACCTTCATAATGATATAACATTAATACAATAATGAAAATAAATGGATGAATGGTTTGCTAATGTATCTGAATGGAAAAATTACTTATAATAATCTAAGTCTAAAGATAATATTTATATTATTAATGAGAATATTTTTGAAAACGACATTAAATTGGTCTGCAAGTTACCAATTTCACAAAGATCCTCTATGATAATTGGAACTTCTGGTTTATTGTTCACCTTATACTTATTTTTAATCATTAAAACTGGGCTTCCAAGGTGTAAGGTTAAAGTAGTATTAAAACATCAGCATTTTGTAGCTTAAAGTATATGTAAACCCTTAACTTGTATAACAACCCATTCAATTTAAAACATTAATTAACCACTAGCTGACGGCCATACGACTTTGTATGGCCGCAGCGCGGCTCTACTTCTCTGAGGCGCCATGTTTTTACGGCCGCCCCTCTCCCGAGCGCGCAGCGGGGAACTGCTGTGCTGGCCGTGTCCCTTGGACACAGCCAAACACAAATCGCGGTAAATAGCCAATCACAGCGGCTATTTACAGCGCGATATGTGCGGCCAAATAGAGTTGATCTCATATGTAAACATATGAGATCATCTCTCATTGCCGACTCTCCTTCCTCACACAGACACTGCGTGTGAGGAGGGAGAGCAAACAGAGCAACCAGCGATTTGGAAAAAAAGTGACAAATCAGTGCCCCCAGTACCACAGTGTCCCCCAGGACCACCTGTGTCCCCCAGTACCACAGTGCCCCCCAGTACCAAAGTGCCCACCAGTACCACTGTGTGCCCACCAGTACCACCGTGCTCACCTGTGCCCACCGTGCCCACCTGTGTCCAGTGCCCATCTGCCACCTCAGTGCACATCTGCAATCAATGCCCACCTGTGCAACCTCATCAGTGCCCACCTGTGCCACCTCATCAGTGCCCACCTGTGCCACCTCATCAGTGCCCACCTGTGCCGCAGTCAATCAGTGCACATCAGTACCCATCTCATCAATACCCATCTCAGTGCCATCTGTGCCGCCTCATCAGTGCCCACCTGTGTCCACCATTACACAGGCCTCATTGGTGCACTTCAGTACCCATCTCATCAGTACCCGCCTCAGTGCCATCTGTGCCGCCTCAGTGCCATCCGTACCACCTCATCAGTGCCATCTGTGGGCATTTGTACTTTCCTGGCTTGTTAGGGTCTCAAGAAATGAGAGAGACCTTCAGTACATCAGGTGTGATCAGATGTGATCATTTTTTATGATTTGCACTATAGCTTGTAGACTCTAAAACTTTCACACAGACCAAATAATTTTCAAAAACTTGGGGTTATTTTTTATCAGAGACATGTAGCAGTATAAATTGTGGCCACAATTTATGAAGAAAAATTAATAATTTGCAAAATGTTATCACAGAAAATAAGAAAAAATATTTTTTTTTCCAAATTTCGGTATTTTTTCATTAATAGCCCAAAAAATAAAAACAGCAGAGGTGATCAAATACCACCAAAAGAAAGCTCTATTTGTGGGAAAAAAGTACAAAAAAATCATTTGGGTACATTGTTGCATGGCTGAGTAATTGTCATTCAAAGTGTGAGAGCGGTGAAATCTGAAAATTGGTCTGGTCAGGAGGGGTGTTTAAGTGCCCAGTGTGGAAGTGGTTAAAGGCAAAACATTTGAGTACAGAAATAAAAAACATTATAAATACCTGTTTTACCTTTTTTTGGAAGTAATCACATACCTTCTGTTCTGAGCTGCAAAAAAGCCAACAGAGCGGACAGAGAAACTGGAGCACACTGATCTTCCCATGGGGGGGGGGGTTGTTTGGGGGACAGGGGATGGGGTAGTTCCAAGCATAGCCAGAAAACTGACCTCATGGTGTTTTCATGCCTTGTGTAGTCAGTTTTTATTAGGAAAGCAAGGATCTAGTAGTGGACAGTTCAGATTCAAGCCAGTCTATTACCTTTAAGAAGGGTGGAGGAGGAAGGAGCAGGGGAATGCCTTGCCATCCTAGGTTACAGGGCTGTATGTTTTGTGGGGGGGCTAGCTCGGCAGCGGGTCTGTGCGATTCCCTGGAAGGGTTCAGCACACAGAAAAGAACTAGGCACAGCAGACCGTGGTAGGAGAAAACAAAAAGGTGCGGTTTTATTTTAAATACACCACAAAAAATTATGACAGAAAACAAAAGAAATAACAAAAAATAAATCCTGGTCAACTTGACCTGCTTGCTACACACGCTGGTGTCCCTAACTACCAACTGGGTACAGCCTTGTGCTGCCCCAGTCCCTGACTCCCTGGAGTTTAAATGTTTTAGGAATAGCCACACAGGCTTTAGCTCATCGCACACAGCACAAAGCACAGACAGTCCACACAGGTCTGCTTCCAGCTTGGAGTGACACTCTATTCATGCTTGGAGCTTTTACAAAAGGCCCTAACGAGCCCACCTGAAACAGCTGGGGTAATCAAGTCCTCCTACCAGGACTCCCAGCACTCCCCCTAGAGATACAAAGTGGCATAAAGCCTGAATCTAGGAGAAATATACCTGTCCTCTTGGACGCAACCAGGGGATTTAACCTGCCTACTGTCACAGTTTATATTAAAGTACAGTGTAGGAAGACACAACTCTGTTCAATTCATGCAAGGGTGACTCTATAGGATGCAGAAAGTTAAAGGGGCAAACAGGAAACAGGAAACCTGAGGAAGAGGTCATGGCACCAGCTTAAAATGGAACATAGGCAAGGATTAACAGACAAAGAAGCTACATATTCAGTTATGCCTCGTTTCCACTGAGCGGATCGGTTCAGTACGGTTCGGTACGGTACGCTATTTTGGGTGTTTCCATTATGAAAGCGTACCGTAAAACCGAACCGTACCGCACCAGCAAGGGTCCTGCTTCAGATGAGGGACCAGAGAGAGTGGAACGGTTCGGTTATGGCGGACCTACAAATGCATCTCACTGATTGGTGGATGCGCTAGGAATTTTTTCTAAACCCTAAATGGTCCCTCACAGTCCGATTTGCAGTGGAAACGCTCACGCGATTAGACCGGACCCATCCGAACCGCTCCAAAATTACTGACCCGACCCGATCCGTGCAGTGGAAACGAGGCATTAGTGATTTAATTGCTGAAAGTGCTTAAAAATGTTGAGTTTATTATTACTTTAAGTTTATTTCCCTTTGAGTTGACTTGGTGTTTCAAAGGTATACATGTTGTAAGGCCAGTGTTATAATTACTTCTTAAATATATAGTACTGCATGATCACTTTGCAAGGAAATGTTCCTTAGTTTAGTGAATGTGGTGCTCAATCACATGCAAAAAAAAATTGTAAATGATTGGATGATTGAAGTAATCAAAGCTTCTCATCTCATTCACTAAGTTAAGTGAACATTCCATTGCACAGTGAAAGATATCCTAAACCCTGTTAGCAAATCAACCCCAGTGTCTTAAATTATCAGAATTTATCACACATATCCTTTATTCTGGGTCAATTGTCTATTTTGAGAGGAATCAAAAGCAAACGTAATATAGATAAAAAGGCAGTGTAAAAAGGAAAGTAAAATGTATATTCACATGTATGAATATCAGAAACACAACAAACCCAGGAAATGGAAAGGACCGTATTTATCGGTGTATAACACAATTGAGTGAAAAAAGTGTGAAAATCGCGTGTGCGTGTTATACGCTGATATATATATAAAAAAAAGCATTGGTACATACTTCATAGAGATCGCATGGCGAGTGGACACCATCGGAGACATCCTGGGGGACATGGGAGTCCCAGATCACTCAGATCCAGCATTGTGACCTCTGGCAGCCATCCCCCACTGCAGTACACACACAGGAAGCCAGTCTCTCACACGACCGTCTAAGTCTCGCAGCCGTCAGAGCGTAACTATGGAAACCCTCTGCACGGCTCGCGGGAGTTGAGCTGACAGGGATCAGACGTGAGCAGGTACAAATGACAGAGTGGGAAAAAGTCTGGGAGGGGGTTTAGCAAAGATACATACTGCCTGACGGGGAAGGCAAGAGACACACATTGTCTGACATCCCAGCCCTGGAAATCTAAATTCCACCTAAATAATGTAATAGGGAATTATTAGTTCCCAATAATGGATATGAGAATATTAAATCTGCCATTAATGTAATAAGTGGTATAAATATCAATAAAAAAAGTTTTGAGCTGCCATTATTTTACTTCAAAGTTGTTTATTTAAATTTTAGTTTTTTTTCTCTGAAACTTTCCTCTTAAATTGGGGGGTGTGTTATACGCGGCTGCATGTTATACGCCGACAAATACAGTAATTATATTTTTATGATTGTCCAACATAACCACTGACAGTTAGAAATGATAGATGTTCCATATACAATGTAGCCTACTATTTCTTAAGAAATGTATCATTATATTATTCCTTGGTGTTTTTACTGACAGGGCAAGAACTTGAAAGACTAATTTGTAGATGGTCCAGAGATCTTGATGATTTTGAGGTCTGAACAAAGCACTATTTGTAGCAACCGCCAAGATTTTTTGCATGTCGATGTGTTAAATATGTTTAATGTATGACATAATTTTTTTTAGCTTTATGTCCTTCCTAAACTTTTTTTTATTTTTTATTGTAGGGGGGATTTTTGAATATGTAGAATCTGGACCTTTTGGAGCAGAAGAACTAGCCTTCAGATTTGCAGTGAATACAATTAACAGAAACAGAACTTTACTTCCAAATACAACTTTAACATATGATACTCAAAGAATAAACCTCTATGACAGCTTTGAAGCATCCAGAAAAGGTATTTTTCTTGTTTAATGCAGCGGCCAATGTTTTTCATAGACCTGCATATGCATATATTAGCACTTACAAACTGGTCTTTAATGCAGGATTCTATTAACCTTATTTACAAAATTGTCATGGAAAGAAATGCCTCTATGATGCCCAATGTTCAGGAAGAGAGTTACATACAGTTACATAGTTAGTCTTGTTAAAAAAAGACACAAGTCCATCCAGTTCATCCAATAGAAAGGGACAATATTTAAACCAGGGATCCTCAAACTACGGCCCTCCAGCTGTTGCAGAACTACACATCCCATGAGGCATTGCAAAACTCTGACATTCACAAACATGACTAGGCATGATGGGAATTGTAGTTCCTGAACAACTGGAGGGCCGTAGTTTGAAGACCCATGATTTAAACAATCCTATATATATGATCCTATGCCCACAGTTGATACAGAGGAACACAAAATTCCCAAATAAAGCATGATCTAGTTTGCTCCAGCAGGGGAAAAAAATCCTTCCTGATCCCCCAAGAGGCAATTGGATTAGTATCCAGTTATATTATGTGTATCTAGGAAAGAATCCAGGCCTTTCTTAAAACAATCTACTGAGCTGGCCAGAACCACCTGCCAATGTACATAGTTCACCCAGAGGAGAATGTTTTTTCCCAACAAATGTGGAGTTACTCTTTAAGCCTATGATCGACCAGAACACCCAGATCCTTCTCCAGCATTTACTCTCCCAGCTGTTCTCCTCCTAGTACTGTATGTAAGATGTGTTCATGTTTCTAGCCTCAAAAAGCATAACTTTACGTTTATCAACATTAAACATGTGCCACATAGTTGACAAATTAATCAGTGCATTGAGGTGTGTGGGGAACTGTGTCAAACTCTTTTTTTAAAATCACAATATACTACATCCGCAGCCACGCTTTTGTCTAATGTTTTGCTCACACCCTCATAAAAAGAAGTCAGATTTGTTTTAAAACGTCTCTTTCATGAATCCATGCCTTTTTCCAGCAAGATCTGATCTATGTGGTCTTTTATTAACCACTTGACCTCTGAAAGATTTACCCCCTTCATGACCAGGCCATTTTCTACGATACAGCACTGCACTACATTAACTGACAATTGTGCGTTTATGTGACACTGTACCCAATATATTTATGTAATTTTTTTCCCCACAAATAGAGCTTTATTTTGGTGGTATTTGATCACCACTGCAATTTTTATTTTTTGCGCTCTAAACAAAAAAATACTGTAAACTTTCATATTAATCAGTGTAATAATCATGGTAAAACTAGCAGTTATTTGGGGAACACATGCATGAGTGACTTGAATTTGTACAACACCATTTATAGCCGCCTCCTTGAACAGGCAGATATCTTTACCACAGCTGCTGAAGAGGCATTTAAAATGTCCCCAATCACTGTCATGCCCAAGATTTCAATGCAAGTTTGCAAGTCTGTGAGGAATGGAGCCAGAAACAACAGAAATATTGTCATTTCCAGTATTAGTTCTTTGTTTACCTGGCAATTACCAGCCATGGAGGTAGCTAATCAAACTACTCTATGTATTATCAGCTACCTTGGAGGGCAGAGGGGGGAGACAGGGGTCTTAACACCTCTGATCTCTGAATAAAGAGTACATGTTACTCGTCCTGCCCAAGCTATCACAAGGGATGCTGTTTATCCCCTGTGTTAGCAATACAGTTGACAAAAAAATGGACAAAAGTAAAAACAATAACATTTAAAAAATATGAAGTCCCCCATCCCCCTGCCCCACATGTCAATGCAAACACATATGTAGGTCTCACAGGCACATGTAAAATCTGATTGCACTACACATGTGAGATATCACCATGAACGTCAGAGTGAGAGCAATAATTATAGCACCAGAGCTTGTGTTTAATTGTAAACAGGTAACCTGTAAAGGCTTTTATAGCATTTCCTATGGAGATTCTTAGGAAACATAGTTTGTCACCATATCATGGACATGTGAACTTTTAAATCTTGATATGTTTGGTATCTATTTGCTCGGTAACATCATCTTATATTTTACCAAAAGGGGATATTATATTATGTTTGTGTGCATTAAAATGCATTTAAGTATATTTTTGATTGAAATATTTTTGTGACTGATAAATGTCTGCACAAATATCTTGCCACATACAAAATTACAGCAACCACTTTTGTATTCTCCAGAATCTGTGTTTTCAGAATATATATTATGTTTTTAGGTTCTAAGTAATTATACCGCAAAAAATGCTGATTTTATCATGTATGTCATAAATGTCAAAATAGATCCGGATGTCAATTGGCTAAGAATATGGGCGGCATATACAGTGCCTGCCGCCGAGAATGTGTTTTTAACACGCCAGCATCGCGCTGAATCTCGGCGACAGGCTGCCGATATCTCGCACTCGCTGGAATAGTAAAAGCACATTCCAGCGAGTGCGTCATAGAAGCGACGGGGATCCGACGCGGATTCCCGCCAATTCTACACGTGGGCGGAGTTTGTTATGAATCCTGAAGGAGAAATCCCCGCCGGATTTTTAAAGAAAAATCCGGCATGGGTTCCCCCCTCAGGAGCATAACGGGCCCTTAGGTCTGTTATGGGTTGTAAGGAGACCCCCTACGCCGAAAAAACGGCGTGGGGGTCCCCCCACAATCCATAACAGACCCGTATCCAAAGCACGCCGGCCGGCTGGTCAGGAAGGGAGTGGGGGCGAGCGAGTGCCCCCCCCCCCCTCCTGAGCCGTACCGGGCAGCATGCCCTCAACATGGGGGGGTTAGGTGCTCTGGGGCAGGGGGCGCACTGCGGCCCCCCACCCCAGAGCACCCTGTCCCCATGTTGATGAGGACAGGGCCCCTTCCCGACAACCCTGGCCATTGGTTGTCGGGGTATGCGGGCGGGAGGCTTATCGGAATCTGGAAGCCCCCTTTAATAAGGGGGCCCCCAGATACCGGCCCCCCACCCTAAGTGAATGAGTATGGGGTACATTGTACCCCTACCCATTCACCTGCAAATAAAAAGTGTAAACACAAATAAACCACACAGGGTATTGAAATATTTTATTAGTTGGCCGCCGGGGGGGGGGGTGTGTATGATCGCTTTTATAAAAGCGCCCCCCTCCGGCGGGCTTCTGTGGGGGGTGGGTGCCGCCGTCTGGTTCTCTTCCGCCGCCGGGGGGGGCGCTTTGATAAAAGCGCCCACTACCCGGCGGGCTTCTTTTGACGTCTTCGGCGGCTGGGGGGTCTTCTCCCACTCTCCGGGGTCTTCTCCTGCTCTCCGGGGGTCTTCTCCGCTCTCCGGGGGTCTTCTCCGCTCTCCGGGGTCTTCTTCTTCTTCAGGACTCGCCGCCGCTAACTTTGTGTGTTAGCTCAATTACTAGCGGCGGCGAGTCCCCTCCTCTGTGACGTCGTCTTCTTCTTCTTCTTCTCCAGATGTTGACGCGACGCTTCCTTCCGCTGTTATGGCTGGCGCGCGGCTCGCATCGAGTTATATAGGCCTGTCTTGTGACGTCGCAGTCCCATCATGCTCCGGTAGGTAGCACGTGGTACCTACTGGAGCATGATGGGGCTGCGACGTCACAAGACAGACCTATATAACTCGCTGCGAGCCGCGCGCCAGCCATAACAGCGGAAGGAAGCGTTGCGTCAACATCTGGAGAAGAAGAAGAAGAAGACGACGTCACAGAGGAGGGGACTCGCCGCCGCTAGTAATTGAGCTAACACACAAAGTTAGCGGCGGCGAGTCCTGAAGAAGAAGAAGACCCCCGGAGAGCGGAGAAGACCCCCGGAGAGCGGAGAAGACCCCCGGAGAGCAGGAGAAGACCCCGGAGAGTGGGAGAAGACCCCCCAGCCGCCGAAGACGTCGAAAGAAGCCCGCCGGGTGGTGGGCGCTTTTATCAAAGCGCCCCCCCCGGCGGCAGAAGAGAACCAGACGGCGGCACCCACCCCCCACAGAAGCCCGTCGGAGGGGGGCGCTTTTATAAAAGCGATCATACACACCCCCCCCCGGCGGCCAACTAATAAAATATTTCAATACCCTGTGTGGTTTATTTGTGTTTACACTTTTTATTTGCAGGTGAATGGGTAGGGGTACAATGTACCCCATACTCATTCACTTAGGGTGGGGGGCCGGTATCTGGGGGCCCCCTTATTAAAGGGGGCTTCCAGATTCCGATAAGCCTCCCGCCCGCATACCCCGACAACCAACGGCCAGGGTTGTCGGGAAGGGGCCCTGTCCTCATCAACATGGGGACAGGGTGCTCTGGGGTGGGGGGCCGCAGTGCGCCCCCTGCCCCAGAGCACCTAACCCCCCCATGTTGAGGGCATGCTGCCCGGTACGGCTCAGGAGGGGGGGGGGGCGCTCGCTCGCCCCCACTCCCCTCCTGACCGGCCGGCCGGCGTGCTTTGGATACGGGTCTGTTATGGATTGTGGGGGGACCCCCACGCCGTTTTTTCCGCGTAGGGGGTCTCCTTACAACCCATAACAGACCTAAGGGCCCGTTATGCTCCTGAGGGGGGAACCCATGCCGGATTTTTCTTTAAAAATCCGGCGGGGATTTCTCCTTCAGGATTCATAACAAACTCCGCCCACGTGTAGAATTGGCGGGAATCCGCGTCGGATCCCCGTCGCTTCTATGACGGCTTTGTCTCCATCGCGGCAAGCCAGCTCGGCGCTGGCTCCCGCGATGGGGCTCGTAGGTGGTCAATCTCGCCGAGAAAGGGAGCGAGATTGACACAATATCCCAGTCACCTACTGTAGTCACCATCCTTTTGGTGTTCTGAAGCACCCAGGGAGTTATGTAATGGAGTGAGCACAGAAGACACAATCGCATGAACAAGAGGAAGAGATGTCTCAGGACCAGCAGGATATTTTGCGTACTGCCTACATCCCTGTGGAGCAGAGGCAGCAAGAGGCAGGGGAGGAATGAGAGAAGGAAAGTTAGGAAAGCTAGGGCTGAGGAGGGGGTGAAGGAAATGTTGTAGACTTCCATGGTATGTTTCAGTTCTCCCAAACCCCAGGAGTTGTACATGGGTTGGATAAGATTGTTGGGTACAATGTTGTCCTCGGCATCACCAAGGACTCTGGGTCCTCTGCAAGCAATTTGTGGCAGATTGGCTCATTCATGCATAAAAGTCCGCACAAGGACCCCAAAGCCATTTAGGCTATAAAAGAGAGGGTCCATTACTGGGTTAGCACCCTTTTAGATTCCCGATACAAAAGTAAAATGAATCAAATAGCTATCTAAAAGGTCCACAAAAGTCCTTTCAAGGACTGGTATAGGTGTACTACTTGCTGTGCAGTATATAGGTGTAATACATTCATATACTTTTTGTCAGTGTAGGGACAGGTTGCTGTGTGCAGAGCAGGGACAGACTGTAGTGACACAAATCGTTACCTAACAGGTCAACAAAAGTCCTTTCAAGGACTGGTATAGGTGTAATACTTGCTGTGCAGTATATAGGTGTAATACATTCATATACTTTTTGTCAGTGCAGGGACAGGTTGCTGTGTGTAGAGCAGGGACAGACTGTAGTGACACAAATCATTACCTAACAGGTCCACAAAAGTCCTTTCAAGGACTGGTATAGGTGTAGTATAGGGGTGTTATACACTTATAATATACTTTTGAATATAGAAAACATATTATAGTGGATTTGTATTGTGCAGCAACACTGGTGGTGTATTTGGGTACTGCAGAATGTTTGCCTCTTTCGCTGCGTTACCTCTGCTACACACATTGACAACATTTAAAAAGTAAGAAAATAAAGTTTCATAACTGGTGCGATAAACCAGTGGCCCCCAAAATGACAGATTGAAGGGGGGTGTTATCTAAAAATATACTTTCATAATAGTGTATTTGGTTACTGCTGAGTTTTTTTTTATTTTTATTTTTCCTTTACAACTTCTTTAATGTGGTTTTCTGGATAGTTTTATCATTACACTTTTTTTTAACCATAAAGATTTTATTGAAATAAACCAAATATTTGACAAGCATTTTCAACAGCATCAACATAAGCAAGACAGCATTTACAGACCCAGGAGCTCCAATTCCATATAGGACACAGTTACATATAACGCACTCCTAGAGAGGTCCAAGCAGGATTTGCAGTAGGCCGGGTGCACACCAGCAATCTATGTAGAAAGGGAATTAGGTAGCCCACCCACCAAGAAGGATCAAGTGGGTCCAGACTAACACTATTGATTGTTGTCTCATTATGGCAAACCAGGAGAACCGCCACATCCAATCCAATTCCTCTCTCCACTATCACATCTCTCTTAGAACAGCTACATACCCCTGTCCCGATGGGAGGAAGGTTCATCCAAGGATAGACCTATCCTCTCATCCACCCCTCCCAGTAATTCACCTATAGCTTAAAGATAAGAGAAAAGAAGAGTGGAGGTCAGTGAAATAAAGAAAGAGAGAAGAAAAAAAAAAGGGGGGGAGGTTGCTGTAAGGTAATTTTGGTGCAAGTATCCGAAGAGGGGGTGGGGATACCACCTGCTGCCCTTACTGCTGACTTGTTGCCTCTTTCACTGCATTACCTCTGCTACACACATTAACAACATTTCCTGAAAAAAACGTTTCATAACTGGTGCCATAAACCAGTGCCCCCCCCCCCCCCCCAAATGACAGATTGAAGCGGGGTGTTATATACCTTCTTCCACATATACTGTGCTTCTCTAGAGACTTTTGTCACAGGGTCATTTAAAAAATGAAAGGCAGAGGAAGAGGCAGGCCCTTCCACAGGGGTGGTAGGGGTAGGGCAGAAGCACCAGGCCGGAGCCAAAGTGGGAAGTGACACAATGTTTGTTTGATTACATCAAAGGACCAGACTTGGTTGAGTGGCTCACCAACACCACCACCACCACCATATACCCTCCGCTTGAGTCACAGGAATTATTTTCCAATCCATCAGAAGCAGACATTTCCGATGCGCAGCCATTCTTGGCATTGGATCAGGAACAGGAGGTAGCAACAGCCGGCACTCAGCAGTCTCCAGATCACCCCAAGGAGGTTTGTGCCTGCTGTTGCTGCCTACTCCCTGATCTCTATTGTTAGTGATTTTTTGTTCTGATGAAGTGGATGTTGGTTCTTGAAATGTGCAAACGTTGGCTCCTCCAACAATAGAAAGATGGACTATGTGATTGCTCAATATGCTTGGATTTATGAATATAGAATGAGTTGTTTTCTGACTAAAGCACAGCTAAATGTATTGACTGTCAAGCCTTATAAATGTCTAGTGTAGGCTAAACTAGAAAACAGTACAGTCACCACAATCGTTAGGATGAGAGCAATAATTCTAGTCCTAGACTTCCTCTGTAACTGAAAACTGGTAATCTGTAGATATTTTTAGACATCGCCTATGTAGATTTTTAAGGGTAAAAGTTTGTCGCCGTTCCATAAGCGGGCAAAATTTTGAAGCATGACAAGTTGGGTATCAATTTACTCGGCATAATATTATCTTTCACAATATAAAAAAAATTGGGCTAACTTTACTGTTGTCTTATTTTTTAACTAAAAAAATATTATTTTCCCCCCAAAAAAATGTGCTTGTAAGACCGCTGAGAAAATATGATGAGACATAAAGTATTGCAACAACCACCATTTTATTCTCTAGGTTCTTATAAAAAAAAAAATATATCACGTTTAGGTTTTCTGAGTAATTTTTGTGGAAAAAAAAAAAAAAAAAAACGTTTTTTAACTTGTAAACAACAAATCTCTGAAAGAGGCTCACTCCTTAAGTGGTTAATAAAACTATGTTTTTTTAGCACAAATATTGACTTGAAATTACATTTTTGTTGTCCCACATAATATAAGTAATAGTTATTGATTCAATTCATGCAATGTGCATACCAAACGATTGACTATAGAATAAGAATATTCTTCTGCCACATATGTTTTATATGTGAGTACTATTATCAAAACCCATAGCAACTTTAATAGTATGCTTGTATCCTTTTATATTGTGTCTGTAAATTCAAATGCATTGATTGAAAATGTGAAATACAACAATATTCATTTATATTCCAATGGCTTAAATGTTAAGATAATTTGAGGTTGAAATTCTGAACACTAATATAAAAAGGTTACTTTACAACTGTATATTTAGTACTATGAAAGTGGGAAAAACCTTTTACAGGCGCCTTTATGCTATATATTTGACAAGCTTTTCTATTCATGATTATTTCCATTAGTGAAAAGGAGCAGAGATCATCACTATAAAAGTATGCAAAGGCCTAATAGACATACATATGCACTCCTAGAGTTCAACAAGGAGCAAATCTAATGGATTTTTAAACACACAAAGTGTATTGGCTAGCAGCAGCAAAATATGATCTTGATAAAGGCAAAAAATATTCAAAAGCTGAACAAATATTTTTATTTGACTGTTTTGAATTATTTTCATATGAATTACATATCGCACCAGAACAATATGTTAAATGCAAGCACATTTTTTTGCACAATTATCAATAGCAGACAATACATTTAGGTTTTAAACCCATATAGAGCTACAATTTGTTAACTTGGATAGATTATGGGTAGTTCTGTAAATGTAAGCGATTGTGGTCAAGATTAAAATTCAAGATGCACTGGACAAAAAATTTCAGTATTAACTAATTAGCGGTCACAGCCACAGTTGCATTCCTTCTTTAAAAGCAAAGAAAAACAAGGATGCGCCCAATCTAAGTGCAGTAACATTTTAATGGGAAAATAAAAAAGAGACACAGCCAAGTGGCTATTCACACATTTAGGTGGATAACAGGCATATATATAAGTGTGGATGTAGTCATAGTCCGGTGCATAAAGGGTGTCCGCAAATGATGGTAAAATGGTGTGGATGGGAGACAGCGAACTGGACAGCCAAAGAACAGAGAGACTTGGGAGGCTTGCTGAAGCGCCGTACAAGGTGGCGTGCATCTCACGGTGGAACGCAAGCACGGATCCGTCGCACCGGAAGTGACGTGGCGTGACGTGGTGTAGCTAATACGCGGGGATCAATAGGATGCCGTGTTTCACAGCCCAGCTGCTTCTTCAGATCCATGGAAGTCCAATCGGAGAGGACGTCTTATATATGAGTGGCTATGCAGTTCAAAGATTAACCATTGCATACACAGGACACAGTAACGTTCTAAACATGCCAGAACTGAAGAAAATTAACATGATATCACACAATCATCTAGGAGACAGATTTTAAGAATATAAGACTGTATAAAATAAATAAAAAATAAAGGGATTTTTAAATACAGCTTACCTGTAAAATCCTTTTCTTGGAGTACATCACGGGACACAGAGCGGCATATTCATTACTATATGGGTTATATGGAGTACCTTCAGGTGTGGACACTGGCAATCTCAAACAGGAAGTCCCCTCCCTATATAACCCCCTCCCCTAGAGGGAGTCCCTCAGTTTTGTAGCAAGCAGTATGCCTCCCAAAATGTTTCCCCAAAAGAGGGGTGGGAGCTCTGTGTCCCGTGATGTACTCCAAGAAAAGGATTTTACAGGTAAGCTGTATTTAAAAATCCCTTTTTCTTTCTCGTACATCACGGGACACAGAGCGGCATATTCATTACTATATGGGATGTCCGAAAGCAATGCTTTAATGAGGGGAGGGAGACATCTTCCAAAGAAGGATTCAATTTAGAGGTATACTCAAATAATAATAATAATTCCAACTTAGTCAAGAAAAAACTTTTTTTTTTTTTTTTTTTTCTTTTTTACAACCAAGGGTGCTTCTGATCCCGAGGATCTTAAACTGCAGCCTGTAGTACTGCCTGTCCAAAGGCAGAATCCGCATTCCTTCTCACGTCTAGTTGATAAAACTTTGTAAACGTGTGGACTGATGACCACGTCGCCGCCTTGCATATCTGAGCCATAGAGATCTGATGGTGTGCTGCCCAGGAGGCGCCCATGGCCCTGGTAGAATGGGCCTTTACCGACAAAGGAGGAGGCAACCTCTTCAAACCGTAGGCTTGAATGATTAATTGTCTAATCCATCTCGAGATGGTGGATTTTGCAGCTGCCTGCCCCTTCTTGGGGCCATCTGGTAGAACGAATAACACATCTGTCTTCCGGATCTTTTCTGTAGCTTTAAGATAGGCCTTCATGGCCCGGACAATATCCAAGGTATGCAGCAACCCCTCCTTTCTAGATGTGGGTTTTGGAAAGAAGGATGGAAGTACCAAATCCTGGTTCAAGTGAAATTTGGATATAACCTTTGGTAGAAAGGAAGGATGGGGCCGGAGAACTGCCCTGTCCTTATGCAGAACGAGATATGGTTCCTTACACGATAAGGCTGCTAATTCTGACACTCTCCTGGCCGAAACTATGGCGACCAAGAAAACCAACTTTCTTGTCAGTAAGACTAAAGGAATCTCAGCCAACGGCTCAAAGGGTTGTTTCTGTAGAGTGGACAGGACAAGATTTAAGTCCCATGGACAAATTGGTGACTTGACAGGAGGATTAATACGCAAGACCCCCTGTAAGAAGGTCTTTACCAGCGAGTGGGTGGCCAGCGGCCTCTGAACCCACACTGACAGAGCTGAGATCTGTCCCTTGATTGTGCTTAGTGCCAGGCCTTTATCCACTCCTAGCTGGAGAAAACTTAACACCCTATCAATAGTATATTTGCGGGAATTCCATCTTTTGGATTCACACCAGCCTACGTAGTTCCTCCACACCCTGTAATAAATCACCCTGGAGACCGGCTTTCTAGCCCTAATCAGGGTAGGAATTACCTGCCTAGACAGACCTCTACCCCTGAGAATCAGGGATTCAGCCTCCAGGCCGTCAAATTTAGACGCTGTAATGTAGGGTGGAGGATCGGGCCTTGTGAGAGTAGGTCTGGTTGTAGAGGAAGAGTCCAAGGGTCTCCCACTGCCATCTTCAGGACTAGTGAGTACCAAGTCCTCCGGGGCCAAGCCGGAGCTACTAGAATGACTGGCTTGTGCTCCACTCTGATCCTGCGCAACAGGCGAGGGAGTAACTGTAGCGGAGGGAATGCATATAGAAGTTTGAATTGATGCCAAGGGCAAACCAACGCATCGGTTCCGCAGGCCATAGGGTTCCTCGCTCGAGACACGAACCTGTCTAGTTTCTTGTTGAACCTGGATGCCATTATATCTACGTCCGGCATTCCCCACCTCTGGCAGATTGTCTGAAAGACCTGGGGATGCAGAGACCACTCCCCTGGCAACAGACTCTGGCGACTTAAGAAGTCTGCCTGCAGGTTGTCCACTCCGGGAATGAATATCGCCGAAATGCAGGGTACATGAACCTCTGCCCACTGAAAAATCAAGCTCACCTCCCTCTGAGCGGCCTGACTCCTGGTTCCCCCTTGGTGGTTTATGTATGCCACCGCCGTGGCATTGTCTGACTGGATTCTCACCGGGAACCCCTTTAATCTGGAGGTCCATGCCAGAAGGGCTAGGCGAGCAGCTCTGATCTCCAAGATATTGATGGGGAGCTGCCTCTCTGCTTTCACCCAAGTTCCCTGGCGAGAGAACCCCTCGAAGACCGCCCCCCAGCCTGCCAGGCTGGCGTCTGTGGTAACTACCTTCCAGACAACAGGGCTGAAGGATTTTCCCTTTAGAAGATTCTGGGGGTTCAACCACCAGGCCAGGCTTTGTCGGACCCTTGATGATAGCGTCAAAGGGGACTCTAAGGCATGTGCCCTCTTGCCCCAGGCTGCTAGAATGGCTGCCTGTAGGACGCGAGTGTGGATCTGAGCGTATGGTACTGCCTCGAACGTGGCCACTAGCTTGCCTAGTACTCGCATACACAGGCGAATAGTTGGTTTTTTCTTGTTTAGAACCAACTGAACCAACCCCTTGATAGCCTCGATCTTTACAAGGGGCAGGAACACCCTTTGCTGTTCTGTGTCTAACCTCATGCCGAGGTATTCCAACTGCTTTGTAGGCTGGAACGCTGACTTTCCCCGGTTTAGGACCCAGCCGAATCCTTCGAGGTACCGAACCGTGAGGTTTACTGCCTGTTGCAGACCCGGCCGTGAGTGATCTATGATTAAAAGGTCGTCCAAGTATGCTAGGACTGTGACCCCTTGGATCCTTAAATTGGCCAGAACTGGGGCTAGGATCTTCGTGAATACCCGGGGGGCCGTGGCCAGCCCGAAGGGGAGCGCCCTGAATTGGAAGTGTCGCTGCCCCACCGCGAAGCGTAAAAATCTTTGATGCGACTGAAAGATTGGTACATGAAGGTAAGCATCCTTTATGTCTATGGAGGCCAGAAAATCGTCCCTCTGAAGCGCGGCGGCTGCTGACCAGTTGGATTCCATCCGGAAGGAACGAACCCTTAAGTAACCGTTTAACCTCTTTAGGTCCAAGATTGGCCTGACATCGCCGTTGGGCTTTGGTATGACAAAGAGATTGGAATAGAAACCTAGCCCTTGCTCTTGGGCTGGCACCTCTATTATTACGTCCTGGCAAAGCAGGTGATCCAAAGCTGCCCGCAATGAGGCCTTCCTTGCTGGATCCTTTGGTAGCCTTGATTCTTGAAAATGAGGCGGAGGACACCTTAGAAACTCCAGTCTGTAGCCTGTGGTTACAGATGCCCGGACCCATTTGTCTGGGATATTGGCTTCCCAAACTTCTGAGAAGAAACGAAGCCTTCCCCCCACCCGCGAGAGTGGGGGCGCCCCTTCATAAGGCAGACTTAGGGGCTGTCTTTGTCGGCTTGCGATACCATGGCCTCTTACCCCCAGGGGCCTGTCCCTGCGATCTACTGTTAACGTTGGATCGTGCAGGCGGCCGTCGATACTGCCTGGAATTTGAGGGCCCCGAGACAGGAAAGAGCTGCCTTTTAAATGTAGGACCCCGGAATGTCTTTTTGACCGGTAAAAGGGTACTCTTTCCACTTGAAATAGTCTGAATATATTTATCCAGATCCTCTCCGAAGAGTCGTCCTCCATGGAAGGGAAACCCTGCCAGAAGCTTTTTGCATGGGGGCTCCGCCGCCCAGTTCTTCAACCATAAGAGCCTTCTCATGTGCACCAAAAATAGTGATAAACGAGAGGCCTGCTGGATGGAATCTTTTATAGCATCTACAGCAAAACACAGAGCTCTGGGAATGTCAGAAAACTCTTCTGCTTGTTGGGTAGGCATGTCCTTTAACATTTCTTTTGTCTGGTCTTTTAACGCCTGACAAACTCCAATTGCAGCCACAGCTGGCTGTACCACTGCTCCTGCCGTAGCAAAGGATGCTTTTAAAAGTGTCTCTAACCGTTTATCAACCGGATCTTTAAACATATGTATGTTTTCCACCGGGCAAGTTAGTGATTTATTCACACATGAGATGGCTGCATCCACTACTGGGAGCCTCCACCTCTTGGAGAATTTTTCCTCCATGGGGTAAATGACCGCAAATCTTTTCGGTGGCAGAAAAATCCTGTCCGGCCGTACCCAATCCCGAAAGATCAATTCCTCCAAGAGAGGATGGACCGGAAAAACTGCGTTGCTTAACGGAGCTTTCAAAGAGCCCAGAGAGGATACCGGAGGAACCTGAGGCTCTGGCAATGGTAAACTAAATGCCGAGCGGACCATGTCCGTCAAAGACTGTACCCACAGTCTTTCTGTCTGGGAGTCTGAAAATGGTTCCTCAGAGGCAGATCCCTCAATCCCTGAACCCTCTTGGTTCAGGTCTAGTTGATCCTCCTGTGATTCCAATTCCTCCGGAGAGAGAATCTCAGCATCTGAGGATACACCTCTTGGTGATGGGGATCTAACCCGTTTCTTACCAGGAATAGCTCTAGCGATCAATGCTGCTATTCTCTCTTCTAGCCCCCCTAGGGATACGGCTAGCATCTCCTCTGTGATAAACACAGGGCTGGGCTGATCTGGGCCAGCCTCCGCACCAGATCCCCCTAATGGCTCATCCAAGGCGCCCTTTATGTTAATAAGTTGCGGGGAAAGTATCGGCATATCATCAGAATCAGAGGGGGAACCCCTTTGTTTTTTGGTCTTTTTTGTACCCTTTGACCCCGAACCTTTGGAAGCCATAATACAAAATCGAGGGACTCCGCCAACAACAACAGACTGTAGTGGCCAGGAGTACAAAACCAGAGCTTAGGGGACAATAGATCACTAATGCCCAAAAACTGATGGGGCCCCGTATGTTTTTTTTTTTTTTTTTTTTTTTAAATATATATTATATATATATTTTTTTTTTTAAAACATACAGTGACCCCAAACTTAGTTTGCCAGCCTCCAACCTGCTGCAAAAAGGGGAATTTCTTGGCTTAACAAAAAAAAAGGCATTGGAACAAAGTCCAGCATGTACTACCCCTCTTCCGCCACCGGGAGTCACTGTTCTGCCGCTCTGCGTCCTCTCCTTCTGAAATCAGCCTCAGACTGAGCACTGACAATGCCTGCTGATCTATAACAGCACAAGGCGCGCCCCTGTATGACGCCGCAGGCACGCCCCCCCCCGCCCTCCTCTCTGAACGGCGCGAAAAAACGTCTATAAGACGTGCGCGCGCACGCGCTCGCGCGCGTATGCCAGAACAGGAGGAACATGGAGGAGCCGCGCTGCTGGAGACCCAGGACTGCAGTATCAGGCGGCAGATTCAAACCCCCGGCCAGGTAGGACTCTCCAAAAGGCCCCATAGGGATCCTTACTAGTCCTAGGAAGAAAGCAGCAGGTTAGCTAGCAACACATTCTTAGACAGGGGAACCTAGTGATGGGGGAAAAAAGGGGTCATCCTGTCTTTCTCAGACATAATGAGCAAGGTTGCCAATGCAGAGCATACTTAGGCTATCCCCCCTTTTAGGTTACCCCGGAGAGCCTGCTGTCGAACCAAGTCCCGCAGGCTCCCCCTTACCTGCTCCATGCTGCAGGATGTTTGTCCAGCAAAACGATCCAATCTTCTCCCATCTCCGTGGGTAGCGTAGTAGACCTTCAGGCCCTGGGGTCCTATGAAGGTACCCACTGTCCTGGACCTATATAGCACCCTGGCAAACAGGCACTTATGGTTTTTACAAACTCCAAGTCCTGGGCCCAGGGTCCAGCCCTCCAAAGAGGAGCATTATAGGCAAAACCCCCCGGTTTGGGGCCCGGGTACTGTCCACTTTGGCACTGAGGCTCCTTGGACAGATCCGGTTAGCCCGCCCTTAATCCCAAGGATGTGGAGCAAAGCTATTCCGTGACCAACACCTAAGACACTGGCGAAAAAACTGAGGGACTCCCTCTAGGGGAGGGGGTTATATAGGGAGGGGACTTCCTGTTTGAGATTGCCAGTGTCCACACCTGAAGGTACTCCATATAACCCATATAGTAATGAATATGCCGCTCTGTGTCCCGTGATGTACGAGAAAGAAATATGAAATATATGTGTTTAAAAAGAGCAATAATTCAGAAATGATAAACAGTTCAGAAATGATACCAGTGTACAACCATATATTCGACAGGGGAGAAAAGGCATAAATATATGCATGAGCAGTTATATAACTATTTAAAATATGTGAAAGACCAAAATATGAATAGTAGCACGTTCCTCTCACTACGTTGTCTATGGGGTAAAATTAATATTAATTCTAAAAATGGATAAACATTTTTTTATGACTTATGGAAAAAAATGTTTATCCATTTATTAGAATTAATAATAATATTGATCCTCCTAAACATATACATATAGATATAATTTATAATCGATTTGGTATCTATTATTATTTTCCCTTTTTTCTATATTTTTTCTATATATTTTTTTTACCCCATAGACAACGTAGTGAGAGGAACGTGCTACTATTCATATTTTGGTCTTTCACATATTTTAAATAATTATATAACTGCTCATGCATATATTTATGCCTTTTCTCCCCTGTCGAATATATGGTTGTACACTGGTATAATTTCTGAACTATTTATCATTTCTGAATTATTGCTCTTTTTAAACAAATATATTTCATATATTTTGTATTTATTATATACAGTCTTATATTCTTAAAATCTGTCTCCTAGATGATTGTGTGATATCATGTTAATTTTCTTCAGTTCTGGCATGTTTAGAACGTTACTGTGTCCTGTGTATGCAATGGTTAATATTTGAACTGCATAGCCACTCATATATAAGATGTCCTCTCCGATTGGACGTCCATGGATCTGAAGAAGCAGCTGGGCTGTGAAATGCGTCATCCTATTGGTCCCCGCGTATTAGCTACGCCACGTCACGCCACGTGTGTGAGTAGCCACTTGGCTGTGTCTCTTTTTTATTTTCCCATTAAAACATTACTGTACTTAGATTGGGCGCATCCTTGTTTTTCTTTGTCTACCTATGCACAGAGTATGCTTCTGCTCTTCTGGGACTGCTGCCGCTAAAGTGTTAGCTTGGATCAATTCTGGACTCATGAACTCTTGCTAAATATATATATATATATATATTCTGATGAATAATCAGTCACCTTATTCTGACATTTAGATTACTTGCCAAGGTTGTTCTGTTACCTACCTCTCCTTGCACCATCTGACAATATTTTTACACTACTTTAAAAGCACACCTTCATTTAAAGGGGCTATCTATAAGCCCAGGTTCACACTGGACTGCGGGAGTGAAGCCATGCAATTTCAGCTGAACTTGCATGATTTCACTCCCGCTAGCAGTCCCGATTTCGGTCATGACTGTAGAGACAACTGTGCAGGTTTCTGCACAGATGTCAATGTAAATCGCGGGCCGAAATCGCAAAAAGTAGTACATAAACTACTTTTTGAAACCCATGCAGCGCCGCAGATGCGGCGTCGCACTGATTAGGATGGGGCCATTGCCAGCAATTTGCTGCAAATACTGTCGTTTTGACTTGCCAAATCGCATGTCAAAATGCACCAGTGTGAACCTGCCATACAGGATTTATGCCCAGGGATCCTTAAAGGTTATTTGCTGTGTTAACTAGGTAAACCAATTTAACCACTTTAATAAAGGGCACTTTCACTCCCTTCCTGCCTAGGCCAATTTTCAGTTATCAGTGCTGTCGTACTTTGAATGACAATTGCGCAATCATGCGATGCTGTACCCATTTTCCCCCACAAATAGAGCTTTCTTTTGGTGGTATTTGATAACCTCTGCAATTTAAATGTGTTGCTCTATAAACAAAAGAAGAGCGACAAGTTTGAAAATAACACAATATTTTTTTACTTTTTGCTGTAAAAAATATGCATTTTTTTTAAGCAAAATGTTTCCTCAGTTTAAGCAGATATATATACTTCTACATATTTTTGGTAAAAAAAATGCAATACACGCATATTGATTGGTTTGGGCAAAAGTTATAGCGTTACTAGTAATGGCAGCGATCTGCAATTTTTATTGTGACTGACATTGCTGCGGACATATCGGACACTTTGGACACATACAGTATTTGGGACCATTCACATTTATACAGTGATCAGTGCTATAAAATTGCACTTATTACAGCATAAATGTCACTGAAAGGGAAGGGGTTAACACTAGAGGGCAATCAAGGGGTTAAATGTGTTACCTAGGGAGTGATTCTAACTGTAGGGGGCAGGTACTCACAAACAAAAGAGACTTTGTATTCCTCTGTACTGGGAACACACCATCAGTCTCATGTCCCCTGACAGGACGTGGATCTGTGTGTTTACACACACAGATCTACGGTCCTGCTCTGTTACCAGGCAATTGCAGTTACCCGGAAGACATCACCGCGGCAGGGCATGCGCATCGGATCTCGAGTGACGCAGTGGCGCGCACGCACCCCCTTGATGGCCGGAAAGCCCAGGATGGCAGATGACGCCACCCCATGATGGGAGATCCCTCCTATAGACGTCATTTGAAAATGGGCAGGTAGGGAAGCAGTTAAGATCAGGCCTTTTTTTTAAATTTGTTGCTTACTTAGTAAAAAATTACTAAGAACCTCAAAACGTAATGAATATTTTTTTAACAGAGACCCTAGATAATAAAATGGCGATCATTTCAATATTTTATGTTTCACTTGTATTCGGGGAGTGGCATTTCAAATGCAATTTTTGAGGTAAAAACGCCTTAATTTAAAAAAAAAAACAGTAACAAACGGATATCTGATGGAATCTAATCCGATGGATTTTTTCGTCGGATATCTGATGAAGCTGACTTTCATCAGTCTTGCCTACACACCATCGGTCAAAAATCTAACCGTGTCCAAACGTGGTGACGTAAAACACTACGACATGCTGAGAAAATCGAAGTTCAATGCTTCCAAGCATGTGTCGACTTGATTCTAAGCATGTGTGGATTTTTTACAGATGGACTTCCACACAGAAAATCTTTTTTTCTATTGTTTTTTTAACCATAGGAAGATTTTAAAACATGTTCTATTTTTTTTCACCGATTGGAAACAAAAACAATGGGGCCCACACAAAATTGGTTTGTCCGATGAAAACGGTCAATCGTCCGTTTTCATCAGACAAACCGATCGTGTGTACAGGGCTTAATGTGTAAGATTATGTTACGCCAAGTAAATACTGTAGATACCTAAAATATCATGCTTTAAAATTGCGAAAGCTCGTGGAATGGTGACAAACGACAGTACTTAAAAATCTCCATAGGTGGAGCTGTAAAACGTTTTATGTTACCTGTTTAGAGTTGCAGAGGAGGTCTTGCGCTAGAATTATTGCTCCTGCTATAACAATTGTGGTGATACCGTACATATGTGGTTTGAACACTGTTTATATATGCATGCCCGACTTACATATGTGGCCACGACTTACGTATGCATTTGCTTCTGCGCACAAGCTCGGAGGGATGGGGCGCTTTGAAAAATATTTTTTTATTTATTTTACCTTTTATTTTTACACTATCCCTTTATTTTATTTTTTGAATATTCCTTTTATTCCTATTACAAGGAATGTAAAAATCCCTTGTAACAGAAATAAGCATGACAGGTCCTCTTTATTGAGAGGCGGAAGTGGCTTCAAATGTATACATTCATTAATGGGGTTACATAATATTTACAAATGACACACTAAACAGTATTTACAACACAATGTACAGTATAAGCACAGTATGTTACATGATATTTACAAATTGCACAGAAAAAAACATATTTTCAATACAATGTACAGTTCAAACATGGATTTAGTTCACCTCTCAGCTTCAGGGCTTAGTTTTTGTGTTTCAGGATAAAGAGAAAACACAGATTGGTAGTAATTCATTATGCCCCTCCCTCCAGTGGTTGAAATAATTAACCATATTGCAGACTGTACATTAATCTTTTTTTTTTTTCACCTAGCGGCTTAAGGGGAAAACTATTCTGATTCCTCCATCCACACTTTCAATGTGGATGGTGGAATCACTCCCACTATTGTGTTCTGACTTTCCCTACATCAAAACAAATTGATCGGTCTTTCTGGTTATAGCCAACCACACTGACCGTTGGGGAAAAAACAGACAGGTTGGTTGTACAGAAGTCGATCTATAGATTTTCACAAGGGCCTGGAATGGATTTTGGGGGGGGGCATGCTGTTTTTTTCTTAATTCTGTCATAGGGTTCCCCTTAACCACTTTATTACAGGGCATGTTCACCCTCTTCCTGCCCAGGCCAATTTTCAGCTTTCAGTGCTCTCACAATTTGAATGACAATTACTCAGTAATGCAACACTGTACCCAAACAAATTTTTTATAATTTTTTTCCACACAAATAGAGCTTTCTTCTTATTATTATTATTTTTAAAGAGCGACACTTTTGTTAAAATAAGCTCTTTTTTTAGTTTATATTATAACATTTTGCAAATAAGTAATTTTTGTTCATACATTTGGGCCAAAATGTATACTGCTTTGGTAAAAAAATAACCCAAATTAGTGGATATTATTTAGCATGTGTGAAAGTTATAGAGCCTACAAGCACATCATAAAAAAAATGATCACACCTAATGTACTGATCATTTATAGAGGCCCTGAAATGTCAGGACAGTACAAATACCTCCAATGTATTTATTAAGAGGCTTGGTGAGTTTTTTGAAGTTGTAATTTTTCCCACTATTCTTGGGAAAATTTAGGTTTAAAAAAAAAATACACAGTTATTTCTCATACACAATATATGCATAATTCCTAATTAAACCCCAAAATGCATTCTGCTACACCTCCTGAGTATGACAATATCACATTTGTGAAACTTTTTTACAGCCTGGCCTTATAGAGAGGCCCAACATGCAGGGAGAACCTCATGCATCCTAGGAGCATAAATTACATATCTAATTTTATTCCTACCTATCACACATGTGAAGGTCCTGTAGCACCAGGACAGTGGAATTACCGACAAAATTACCCCATTTCGGAAAGAGGAACACCTGTGAAGCAGAAGGGGGACAGCACTTTTGCCCTAAATATTATTAGTGCTGCTGTGCCCAAAAAAAAAAGAAGGAAACCACTGCTGTGCTTACGCAGAAGGAATAACACCTGTGACCTGTGAAAAAAAAATATTATCAATGAAAAAAATAGGATCAGTGGGGTGTCACAGACATTGTACACATACACACCAACACTTCAGTGGCACCACTACACTGTCTTATTCACTACACTACTTTGAATGCAACTGACTGAACACACAATCCACTAACTACCTGCCTAATCTCCATTTTCACACACTATACAAGGCCGCCATTTAAGCAGCCTTATATAGTGTGGGGTGTGGACTTAGCCCCTGAGCCATGATTGGTCAAAGGCACCTTGCTTTTGGCCAGTCATGGCTCTCACAGCAAGTTGTGCTGTGATTGCCCAAAGCATTCAGTTCAGGTGCATGCTTTGGCCAATCAGAAGAAGCAATCAATGCACTACAACATTGCACTGCATTATGGGGCGCTCTGCAGTGGGAAAACTTCTAATCGAGCACATTGCCTTGTCATGTGTTGCAGGTATGCCACAATGTAATACAGCCAAGAGTTCATAAAGGCAATGCCATCTCCTTTTTTAGGTGTTGCAACTGTTTTAATTTAACTCTAGGGTTCATTTGCTTCCTAAAGATAGTTATTGCCTTTTTTATTAATTTGAAAGGAGGACTTAAAAGAGTACTAAAACAAAAAAACTTGATGGTTGATTAAAACAAGCAATATATACAATATGTAGAACAATGTACACTACTTCAACTTCCCCATTAAGGCTCCTAGAACAAAAAAAAGCAGATCACTTCCTGGATATTCCAGTAGTGGAGCATGCAGTTATTTCACATAGGTGCTGTTGTCATGGTGGCATCTCCAAGCCACTGCACGCAGACTTTAGTGAACTTATTGGGGCAACCCCTGTTACTATAAGTGTTTTGATACAAAGGTAGGTGAGCGTTCACTAGTTGCTTCCAAAATTGGATAGATGGGGAAGAAGATTTTTTTTCCAATTCATAGGATTGTTCTTCCTGGCGTAAAACAATAAATGGTTAAAAGTGTCTTTTCTGCACCTGTATGAACTAAAACTTCCACCAGTCCCATCAGATCCTGGGTGAAGAGACAAGGGAGATCTGGGCCACAGTGTTGATGTGTTGATGTTGATGCAAATTATTTAATTCCAATATTGAGAGATAGATGAACAGGCTCAAAATATACTGTATGAAAAAAAAATTGATTGATCACCAGCAGGCTGAGGAAAATGCATGATTTTGTCTTTAGAGGCAGTATGGGGTGAAATACGCACAATGTAGAATTTTAAATTGTCTATATTTTAAATCTCCAAGATTAGGGCATCTAAACGCTCTATGGTCAGTGTGACCAATAAACATGAGAGTAAATATCCTTGCTTAGAGCCCCCCAGGACAAAAGCAGAAGACTGTCTGCCTCACTCACAAATGGGAAAAAACATTCTGGCATATAGAAGTTTATTCCATGAGATAAAAGCACTCAAAAAAACAACTGAACATTTCCAACACCACCATCATACTGTCAACTTGCTTCCTTATTGTCTGAGTGCATTTGCATATAAGTAAGTAGTTAATGGAGTTTAATTGTGGTAGATTTGTGTGACATACCGTAAAGCCAGCATAATAAAGGAAAATAATTGAGGTAACGATCCAATCTCCTAGATAGATGGGAAGGAAGAATAGGCATGAGCACAATACTCCTGGGCTTGGTTTGGGGAAGTTTGGGCAAACTTAAAAACAAATCAGATGCTGAATCCAAACCCAATTAAAGTCATTGAGAGTAAAATATGTTCAATTCATTTTCTCTGTTTATGTGGCAAATATCCAACCAAAGCAAAAAAGTTTTGGAGGCTGTGCACTGCCCTATGTAACATGTACCATGGAAAAACAATAATAAAAATATCTGCAGGGAGTGGTGAAATCTGTATTAAATCCAAAACCAAAAGTATAATACATTGCAGCTTATCAATCATTAGATATAGTTGCGGCAATATTTTTCTTAACTGTAGGCTTTTTGCCTCTGTTTTCACCTGGTGATCTGGCCAATAACACACCTCCTGTATTTGAGTGCCTCCACTATGTATGAAGGAACACAGGGGCACCTCTGGACACCAACTTGATGGAGGAGGTGTTAGATGTACTAGCAGATTTACAGCAACATTTTTTTTCTTTAAGGATAAAGATTTTTCATGAATAAATAAAAATTGATCAATGTAGTCACCCCTGTCAGTAGTAATTTGTTTGTCTCAACCCTCAAATTGCAAAATTTCCATGAGAGATTTTTTTGGCCTGATGGCCAAATTATCAGATGAAAATAAATAAAAAGAAAACCTAAAAAAGACAATTAATGCAGCCACCACATCTAAGAATTAGTAACCTTCATAGACCTTCTTAGACCTTCATCAAGGAGGTGATTCCAGACCCTTTGGATTTGATATGAATTTTAGATGGGCTGCATGCAAAAACAAAAAAAGACATCACTCCCCCCAAAAAATCAATGCCAGTCCTTTTGGATCTTAAATGTTTTTGTTGAGGAGCAACCCCTTGCGAAAAAAAGCAAGCAAATGGCATGAATCCCCCCCCCCACACACACACACACACTCCAAAGAAAAAAATCATACCAGACCTTTTGGTATCAGGTACAGATTTTAAGGGGGAACCCTGAGCAAATGAGTAATGGTGTGGTGCATAAGATAAAGCAGAGGTGGGGTGAAAGAATTTTCAGAGCTACCTGGGTAAGCAGTCGCACAGCTGCAATGGAATTCATAGAAAAAGATAGTCCACAACAAATCTTCAGAAGTTATTGGTTCTCCATAAAAGACACAGAATCAGCTGTCTGATACTGTGTCTTTAATGGAGAACCAATAACTTCTGAAGATTTTAAAGAGCAAGCAATGGTGTGGCACCCCTTCAAAATCAATTTAAGACACTTAATTTGAGCATGGAGTGTGGAGAATAGGATGCTCTGGATAACAAGGATACTTTAACAAATAGTGCATGACTGGCTCTTAAGATGTGATTAATGCACCACAGCAGCACTTCAGAAGAGAAACACACACTCTATAGGAAAAATAAAACAGTGTGCATTTGTATTCACTCAGTTTTCATCACTCTGGTACCCCTAATTAAAATATAGTCAAATCAATTGCCTTCAGAAGTCACCTAATTAGTAAATAGAGTCCACCTGTGTGTAATTTAGTCTCTGTAAAATACAACTGTTCTGTGAAGCCCTCAGAGGTTTGTTAGAGTGAACAAACAGCACCACAAAGGCCAAGGAACACACCAGATAGGTAAAAGATAAAGTTGTGGAGAAGTTTAAAGCAGGGTTAGGTTATAAAAAAAGACCCCAAGCTTTGAACATCTCACAGAGCACTGTAGAGCATCATCTGAAAAAGCAATGAGTATGGCAAAATTCCAAACCTACCAAGACATGGACTCCAACTTAAACTGACAGGCCAGGCAAGGAGAGCATTAACCACTTAAGACCCGGACCAATACGCTGGCAAATGACCCAAGGGGTTTTTGCGATTCGGCACTGCGTCGCTTTAACAGACAATTGCGCGGTCGTGCGACGTGGCTCCCAAACAAAATTTGCGTCCTTTTTTTCCCACAAATAGAGCTTTCTTTTGGTGGTATTTGATCACCTCTGCGGTTTTTATTTTTTGCGCTATAAACAAAAATAGAGCGACAATTTAAAAAAAAATGCAATATTTTTTACTTTTTGCTATAATAAATATCCCCCAAAAATATATAAAAAAACATTTTTTTTCCTCAGTTTAGGCCGATACGTATTCTTCTACATATTTTTGGTAAAAAAAATCGCAATAAGCGTTTATCGGTTGGTTTTCGCAAAATTTATAGCGTTTACAAAATAAGGGATAGTTTTATTGCATTTTTATTAATTATTTTTTTTTTTACTACTAATAGCGGCGATCAGCGATTTTTTTTGTGACTGCGACAATATGGCGGACACTTCGGACAATTTTTACAAATTTTTGGGACAATTGTCATTTTCACAGCAAAAAATGCATTTAAATTGCATTGTTTACTGTGGAAATGACAGTTGCAGTTTGGGAGTTAACCACAGGTGGCGCTGTAGGGAATGTGTACCTAATGTGTGTGTTTACTACTGTAGGGGGGTGTGGCTGTAGGTGTGACGTCATCGATCGCGTCCCCCTATTACAGGGATGACGCGATCGATGCTCCGGCCACAGAGAAGCACGGGGAAGCCGTGTGTACACACGGCTCTCCCCGTTCTTCCGCTCCAGGGACGGATCGCCGCACTGCAGCGGCGATCGGGTCCGCGAATCCCGCGGTCCCGGTCCTGGAGCTTCGGACCGGGTCGCGGGCGCGCGCCCGCGACCCACGGCTGGGTACTATAACCAACGTATATATACGTTGATGTGCCCAGCCGTGCCATTCTGCCGACGTAAATCTGCAGGAGGCGGTCCTTAAGTGGTTAATCAGGGAAACAGCCAAGAATCCCATGGTAACTCTGGAGAAGCTGCAGAGATCCTCAGCTCAGGTGGGGGAATATGTCCAGAGGACAACTATTACTTGTGCACTCCACAAAACTGGCATTTACGGAAGAGTGGAGAGAAGAAAGCCATTGTTTGAAAGAAAGCCATTGTTTGAAAGAAAGACATAATAATTCCCTTTTGCAATTTGCGAGAAGCCATGTGGGGACACAGCAAACATGTGGAAAAAGGTTCAGAGGAGACCAAAATTGTACTTTTTGACATAAAACAAAAACGCTATTTGCGGTGGAAAGCTAACACTGCACATCACCCTTAACACACCTTCCCCATCGTGAAACATGGTGGGGGCAGCATCATGTTGTTGGGATGCTAGGGACAGGGAAGCTGGTCAGAGTTGATGGGAAGATGGATGTAGCCAAATACAGGGCAATCTTAGAAGAAAACCGGTTAGAGTCTGCAAAAGAATTGATACTGGGGCAGAGGTTCACCTTCCAGCAGGATAACAACCATAAACATACAGCCAGAGCTGCAATGGAATGGTTTAGATGTTAGAATGGCCCAGTCAAAGTCCAGGCCTAAATCCAATTGAGAATTTGTGGCAAGACTTGAAAATTGTTGTTCACAGAGGCTCTTCATCCAATCTGACAGAGCTTGAGGTATTTTTTAAAGAGGAATAGGCAAAAATGTCACTCTCTAGATGTGCAAAGCTGGTAGAGACATACCCAAAATGACTTGCAGCTGTATTTGCAGTAAAAGGTGGTTTTACAAAGTATTCTTGGGTGGTGGGTGTGGTGCTGAGTACAAATGCACACCACACTTTTCACATATTTATTTGTAAAATATAAATGAAAATCATTTATCATTTTCCTTCCACTTTACAATTATGTGCCACTTTGTGTTGGTAAATCACATAAAAATCCCAATAAAATAAATTTACGTGTTTGATCGTAACATGACAAAATGTGTAAACTTTCAAAGGGTATGAATACTTTTTCAAGGTACTGTAACATAGAAAAGTGACAGCAGAAAAAGATTAAGTAGTTCATCGAGTCTGCCCTTTTTAATTTGTTTTATGACTGCCCAATCCCCTGACATTCCACAAAACAATGGGTAATCCATTATTCATCCAATGAGTTCAGGTAATAGGAAGATCTGTGTCCTTAAGGCCTCGTACACACGAGGGGATATGAACGCTGAAAACGGTCCGATGGACCGTTTCAGCAGACATCTCCGATCGTGTGTATGGGCTAGCGGACAGATTTGTCCACCCGACAGATTTCAAAGCATGCTTTGAAATCTATCGGGTGGAATCCGTCCGCCCGACATGTCTGCTGGTTAGTACACTTACCAGCAGACATGTTGTCCCGCACCGCCGCCGCGCCGCCGCCGAATGGATTCGGCGCATGCGCGGAAGTGTTTTACTTCCTGGTGCAGTGACGTGGCGGCGTCAACGTCACCGCCACGTCACCGCGCCGTCCGCCGGCGGGGAATTTGATCCGATGGTGTGTACACGCCATCGGATCAAACTCCAGATCGGACATATCCGATAGAAATGGTCCGCGGACCGTTTTCATCGGATATGTCCGATCGTGTGTACGAGGCCTTACTGTATGTTTATAAAATACAAAAGGGCATGATTAGTTCCACAAACAGAAGCATAGGGTGGGATTTGCAGAAATGCAAGACAAAGGAAGGGTCAATGGAAAGGTAGAGGCATTGGATACAGACTATTGATGTGCAACCTCCAGAACTAGTGCATGAAACACAGAAGAATGTACAAGCAGCACAACAGTTCCTAACAAGAGTAATCAATAACCTGGCATAGAGCAAAACATTAAGCCAGGTAACTCAAAGTTAACTTAAGGGGTCATACCAAATAGGGTCCACAAACACACAATGGATCAGTCTATTAGTGTGAAGTTATAAAAAGGAGGAACTCAAAAACAATTCCCAGGGAGCTAGACAAGAGGTAAAAATATATAGTATAGTGTCCCCAGCCCTAGTAGGTACATTGACCATCTGCCGACCACCCTATAGCACATTTACCGCTACAGGGTGGACACGCTGCACAGGATCAAGTATTTAAAAACACGATCCTGCACTTCCGGGTATTGAGCGTGAGTGTGCTCAGCCAGCTTTTTACACAGCAGGAACTGATCAGCAGGTTCCGCAGACCAGATGTCCACTGGCACCTACTGATCATTTAGTACATAGACAGAACAGCAGTCTGCCTATGTAAACAAGGCAGATTGCCGTTCTGTCAGTACAGTGTGTGTAAAGCGGAAAGACGGATGTGTGCATTCCACTTGTAAAAGCACCCCCCCCACTACAATGAATCACCAGCTAGGCACACATTTACGCCTTTGATCATCCCTGATGTTAACCTCTTCCCTGCCAATGTCATTAGTACACTCATAGTGCATATTTTTAGCACTGATCACTGTAACAATATCAAAAGTGTCAAAAGTGTAAATTAGGTCTCGATTTTGTCAGCCGCAATATCACACTATTAGTCGCTGATCGCCACCAGTTGTAAAAAAAATCCATGAATATATCCCCTAGTTTGTAGACACTATGGCCCAGATTCATAAAGCAATTACGCCTGTCTAACTGGTGTTAGACAGGAGTAATTTCAAATTTTGCGCGCCGTATCACTAGTTTGAATCCTCAAACCATGATACGGCGGCTTCGGGCTTCGATCCGAGAGGCTTACGTCTTCCTAAGCCTTCGGGTCTACGCTGCGATATTTTTGCGGCCGCTGGGAGGAGTTCGCGTCGTTTTGATGCGTCGGGATATGCAAATGTATTTTTACGGCGATCCACGAAGATACGAGCGGTCTTCGCAATCGCTTACGTCTGTTTTTTTTTACGTACTGTTAGACCAGCTTTTTGCTGGTCTAACGGTGCGTAGCCCATGTTAAGTATGGCCGTCGTTCCCACGTCAAATTTATTTTATTTTTTTATTTTTTACGTAACTCGTTCGGGAATAGAAATGTCCGTAAACGACGCTACTCAAACAACGAATGACGTAACAACGTGATTTCGCGCAATGCACGGCGGGAAATTTGCGAACGGAGCGTGCGCAGTTCGATCGCCGCGGGAACGCGCCTATTTTAAATCCTTCACGCCCCCTACCCGCGTAGATGGATTGCGACGGGAGAAATACACTACGCCGCCGTCGTTTACTGGACAAAATCTACCTGGATTCCACGTAGAGCCAGGTAAAAAACGGCGGCGTAGTCTATTTCTGATACGCTACGAGAATCTAATTCTCTATGAATCTGGGCCCATAACTTTTGCGCAAACCAATCAATAAACCCTTATTGTGATTATTATTTTTATTTTATTTTTACCAAAAATATGTAGCAGAATACATATTGGCCTAAATTGATGAAAAAATGTAATTTTTATATTTTTTTATTGGTGTGTTTTAGAGCAGAACGGTATCACAATTGTCAGTTAAATGATTGCTGTCCCGTATCACAAAAACTAGTCAGAAAAGGAAAGAAAATCTTCCAGAGGTGAAGTGTTTAAACTAGCACTAGGGAGGAGAGCTACTGTATATAGCAACAGAGGCACTTGCTGAATCAGGAATGTTCATTCCAAGATTACTTTAACATGCTGATCTTAGGAGGAGGATTCATTATTGTCCAGCCATGTAGAAGCATCAGCAGCAGCCTAAATTAAATTCTTCCAGCAGTTTAGTGGGCTAAAGTATCACATCAGGTAATTAAATGCATTGCAAAACACATCCCTGAATGGCAGGGAAAGTAATTTATGCTGCACACATGATTCAAAAACTTTCTTGTCCATTAAGTTTGCTTTATAAATGGTTGGATAATGCCCACATATTTTTGGGCAATGGTTGGGTGAATTTCAGGCAAATTGGACATAAACGTGTTTATATGTAAAAAGGACCTTAAGAATCTTAACCTAGGCATGGGCACCTCTATGTGGCACACTTAACAAGTTTGGAAATTTGTCTAAATATGGGCATTCAGTATTTTGTGGGAATTTGAGTCTGTTCCTGTAAAAAATATATGGGAAAAACAAAATGTTAATTTATTGGCCACAGATATTTTTGAGGCAGACACTGCAGACAACTCCGATGCCAGATCTGTCAATATTGTTTCTTTTTAGCAACTAGAATCAATATGCAGATTTGTAATACCTCTAGAGAAAGTTGGGTTATTTGTGATCCAAAGGACAGAAAACAAGCAAAATAATTTGTAATCAGAGTCTTCGAGTAAGGAATGCGATGACCCTAATAACCAAGGCCTGGAGTGTGCCTTTGGCCGGCTGGTAGGTACGCCTGAAAGAGGGCATACCCTGAACAAGAAAAGTACAATGAGAATGTATGAAAGCTGGGGGAATGGGTGGGTGGGAACCCAGAACCCGACGCCGACCCAGCACCGACAGGGAGGGAGTCTTAAGTACTCTCAGACTCCTCCCACAAATACAGGCCGGCCTCCGGCCAGCCTTCTGACTTGTAATCAGAGTCTTCGAGTAAGGAATGCGATGACCCTAATAACCAAGGCCTGGAGTGTGCCTTTGGCCGGCTGGTAGGTACGCCTGAAAGAGGGCAAAAGACACATGTTTAGGTGAAGAGGGGTAGATGAGCGACCAAGAAGCAAAGCAGCACGCGCCCGGATGGCAATCGTATGTACACCTGATAAGTAGCCGTTATGACTGGAGAAGCTACCGACTCGTGACCTGTGATAGAAGGAAGCCCCTGCCGAATGCGTGAAGCAGCCCTGAACTTGACCAATGCCCCGAGAAAGAATGGTTCGAGCCTGCGACAACCCATATGAGAGCCTGACACACTTAAGATGAGTGGACACTTGTGGGCAACTGAACCAGAACTGGCCCTGAGAAGCCCCTGCAATAATGCCTAACAATGAAAGCCACAACCGGACACCAGATACGTAGCCCCGTGAGGAAACCCCCCCCCCCCAACCCCTGGCCTACCCATACTTAATAGGAAAGTGAGCGGGTGAGTTGCAAAAATCTGACAACTAGCAGGAGCCTAAAGTGCTGGATACCTGATGGACATGTTGACGGAGCAGAAGGACGAAGCCCTTGCGCTAAGGTAACAACAACCCAACATGGCCCATACCGACCCACAGAACCCGTTCTTACCTGATAGACTTGGTTAGCAGGTTACAGGCAGAAGCAAGACCCGATGATGCTGCACAAAAAAGACTCACCTTGCCACCGGCATGACTGATGAAATCGAGCATAAGGATAGATGACATCGGTATGGCAGCTAACCCAAACCACCCCCCCCCCCCAAGTGCTGAACGCCAGACCACGGACAAGTACCTAATGACCAGTTTTGCAGGAGAGCAGCCCATAGTAACAATGCTACCAAACTTGCCACTAGGAACCTAAAACCCAGCCCCCCACCTACAGCATGAAGGTAGAGAACCAGACCAACCACCCCTGGAAAAGCTGCCTCCAGAAACTTGATTGGAAATGAAAGCATGACTGTCAGCTGAAGCCACAACACTGTGAAAACCTGATGATGCAGCGATGAGCCCCGAAAGTAGATCTGAAAGTACCCGCAGTAGGGATGTCAGAGAAACAGGGATGGGTGATTCCACCCCCTCTGACAAGGAACACCCATTGCTCAGTCATGAACCAGAAGGCCTGATAGACCGGACCCAAAAAGATGACATGGCCGGCAGAAATGGAAGAGCAGGAACTGGGGGTTCGCTGACACAACCTAGACAAGACAGAAAACACACATGAAACAACAAACGCCCTCTGTGCCTACCTAAGACCGCTGCGCTTGAATGCACCCGATGACACCCCAACCCAGTGTGACTGGCATGTGAGCCTGAGTAACCTGTCGCGCAGAGACAGACAATATAACTGAACACTCAGGGTTGGTGTACCCACGGACTGCTGTGGGTAATCGAGTATGTGTAATGAATGCACGTGCAACGTATGACGTATGTAAACAGGCGAGAAGATTGTGGTCAACAATCAATTAAAAACGAAACCTCAGCCCGTATGAATCTGTAGACGTGACAGATCCTGAGATGTGAGCACTAGCTAAACAACCCAGATGCAACGTGGACAAAATACAACGAGACATGGAAACCACAAAGACAATGCCAAGACAAACTAACACAGACAGGATTCTTGGGGGCAGCAATGCTATGACAGAAAATGAGGGGGACAGAAATCGTGGGGGCGGCAGAACTGCCGAGCCTGAAAACTTATACCAAAACCTGGGGCAGAAAAGGTATGGGAGACCCTCTGACCCTGAATGCTGAGGCAAAAATTATAGGACAGAAACCTGGGCAGAAATGGTATGAGAGCAACACTGAGCCTGACATGCCGAGGCAGAAATGCAATGACAGACAGAAATGACAAGACGTGGGGGCCGTAATGCCCAGACAGAAAATCGTGGGGGCCGTAGTGCCCAGACAGAAAATCGTGGGGGCCGTAGTGCCCAGACAGAAAATCGTGAGCAGAAAGCTATGGAAGAAAACGCTATGACAGAAAACCTGGGGCAGAAACGCTATGACAGAAAACCTGGGGCAGAAACGCTATGACAGAAAACCTGGGCAGAAACGCTATGACAGAAAACCTGGGGCAGAAACGCTATGCCAGAAAACCTGGGGCAGAAACGCTATGACAGAAAACCTGGGGCAGAAACGCTATGACAGAAAACCTGGGGCAGGACCTTCCGGTATGAGAGAAACGCTGAGGCAAATGTAATGACGGAAACCTGAGGCAGAATAGTACGATAGAATCACCGAGCCTGAAACGCTGAGGCAAATCTGGCAGAAACCCGGGGCAGAAAAGGTATGAGAAAAAGCTGCACCTGCAACACTGAGGCAGATATACAATGACGAATGAAATGACAGAAATCGTGTGGATCGAAACGCTAAGACAAAAAAACCTGGGGGCAGAAACGCATGATACTATAGCCATAGCCAATGCAAGGACAGAACCTGAGACAGAATTGTGTGACACGCTGAGGCCGAAATAAGACAGAAAACGTGGGGGCAGAACGCTATGACAGAAAACCATGGGGGCAGAAACGCTATGACGGAAAAACCTGGGGGCAGAAACGCTATGACGGAAAAACCTGGGGGCAGAAACGCTATGACAGAAAAACCTGTGGGCAGAAACGCTATGACAGAAAAACCTGGGGGCAGAAACGCTATGACAGAAAAACCTGTGGGCAGAAACGCTATGACAGAAAAACCTGGGGGCAGAAAGCAATGACAGAAAAACCTGGGGGCAGAAACGCAATGACAGAAAAACCCGGGGGCAGAAACGCTACGACAGAAAAACCCGGGGGCAGAAACGCTACGACAGAAAAACCCGGGGGCAGAAACGCTACGACAGAAAAACCTGGGGGCAGAAACGCTACGACAGAAAAACCTGGGGGCAGAAACGCTACGACAGAAAAACCTGGGGGCAGAAACGCTACGACAGAAAAACCTGGGGGCAGAAACGCTACGACAGAAAAACCTGGGGGCAGAAACGCAATGACAGAAAAACCTGTGGGCAGAAACGCTACGACAGAAAAACCTGGGGGCAGAAACGCAATGACAGAAAAACCTGTGGGCAGAAACGCTACGACAGAAAAACCTGGGGGCAGAAACGCAATGACAGAAAAACCTGTGGGCAGAAACGCTATGACAGAAAAACCTGTGGGCAGAAACGCTATGACAGAAAAACCTGTGGGCAGAAACGCTATGACAGAAAACCTGGGGGCAGAAACGCTACGACCGAAAAACCTGGGGGCAGAAACGCTACGACAGGAACGTGGGGGCAGAACGCTATGACAGCAAACGTGGGGGCAGAAACACTATGACAGAAAATGTAAGGGCAGAAACACTATGACAGAAAACCTGGGGGGCAGAAACGCTATGACAGAAAACGCGGGGCAGAACGCTATGACAGAAAACGCGGGGCAGAACGCTATGACAGAAAACGCGGGGCAGAACGCTATGACAGAAAACGCGGGGCAGAACGCTATGACAGAAAACGCGGGGCAGAACGCTATGACAGAAAACGCGGGGCAGAACGCTATGACAGACAACGCGGAGGCAGAACTCTTCAGACCTGAGTAAAAAGGTGGACATTCCCCCCCCCCCAAAGCCGCTAGCATGACCTCAGAGATGCGGGAGGGCAGCCCGTCCCCCTCCAAATAGCCAGCATGTGACCCCTGGAAAACAGCGGACCCCCCCCCCCCCCCAAGCTGCCAGGGAGGGAGAAATACAGCGGGCGGGCGAGCATCCGCCCCCCCCTCCGGCGTGAACACCGGGGGAAGCAGCGGGCGGAACACAGCGGGCGGGCATCCCCCCTCCCCCCGGCGTGAACACCGGGGGAAGCAGCGGCGGCGGCTCCCTCCATGCTGGAGGGAGAAATACAGCGGAAGGGCGGGCAAGCATCCCCCCTCCCCCCGGCGTGAAACCCGCGAGGAACAGAGAGAACGGGCGGCCATGCCGCTGGTGAGGACGGGATAACCGAGCAGGCATGAAGTGGTAAGGGGATGGATAAGAAACTGACCGGGAGGGGTGGGCGGCCCGAGGAGTGGGAGGGAGAAAGGATGGCCCCCGTGTACCTGCCGAATCGCAGAGCTCCCCTGTGTGAGCCCGCATACAGTCCGGGGTGAAAGGCGGCTCCCGCTCCCCCCATACCGCCTGGTACACAGGGAGAACCTGGGACAAAACACCACGTGGAGCCGCCATGAGCGGGCGGGTGAACAACACCTCCCTCCTCCAAGCCAACGGCTGAATGGCGTCTGCTGATGTGACACGCCCCCTCCAACCCAGAACCCGACGCCGACCCAGCACCGACAGGGAGGGAGTCTTAAGTACTCTCAGACTCCTCCCACAAATACAGGCCGGCCTCCGGCCAGCCTTCTGACTAGTACATACGCAAAATGAAATAAGCACTTATTTCTGCATTTAATGAGTGTGTGACCTCTATGAATATGTGTGGGCCTTGTCCTAAAATGCAACTTAAGGCAACACTTTTTTGTTTTAGATACAGTAAGAGAGGGTTATAACCCCTATCAGTTTTTTTCTTGGCATCTGTGTGCAATGAAGGAGATTTCCTTTCACTTACTGCCATGTAGCCAAAACACAACAAATACTTTCAAAATAAATGAATACCTGGTTGACACCATGGTCACCAGAACTAGTGTCCCCATTTGAAGATCCCTCTTCTATTCCTGTCCTGACATCAACCCAAAATGTAGGATTTTTTTACTTTAACTTGCTATGACAAATAGAGAAGGTGAATCTCCCTAATTGGGGTACAGACAGCAATAAAACATGACAGGGGGTCTAATCCTTCTCTACTCTAAAACTATTTATTGTTTTGCCTTTAGTGACACTTACAGGCTAGATTTTGGGCTAGACCTATTGGTAGGTTGAAGCCTACTGTATATTAATTGTTGATAGAATTTGCTGTTAATAACCATGCAGATTTGGGCATCCACAAAGGAAGTATATTAACGTACCCTCTTCCCTACATCATCTTGGACAAATTGGGTTTGTTATCCAGCTATAACTATTAAGTTTTTAAGGGGTATGATAAGTGCAGCCTGAGTTTTAGATAGAGACACCTTAGAAATTGAGACTTCATCACAGAGTCATGTGTCAAATGTCAAAGTTCCTCCTCCCATCCAACTTTACTATTGGGGAGGGATGTTATTAATAACATTTTTCATCATCATAATGCAGCAGTTATTTGAAATTATGCTTTAGTGTTTGTGTACTATTGGTTAGTATAGTAAGACCGGTGTTCTAGTAGTCAGTGATCAGTGCAGTGACATTTTGTTGACTAATAAAAACTTTAAGACTTTATTGTCATTGTATAAAAACATACAATAACATTTTCATACTGTATGTGTTCCCTGGATGGTGTGTTAATTATTAAACACAGTCACAAAATAATACAAATAAGGAACCAAACAATTGTTTACTGATTTGTTGTGGTAAAACAGACTAGTAATTTAATGCTTCTTTTTTTCAGCTTGTGAACAACTATCCCTTGGAGTGGCTGCAATATTTGGACCTTCTCACAGTTCTTCAGCAAATGCAGTGCAGTCTATATGCAATGCACTTGGAGTTCCACACATTCAGACTCGATGGAAGCATCAGGTTTCTGATAACAAGGATTCTTTCTATGTCAGCTTGTACCCAGACTTTTCATCACTTAGCCGAGCAATCCTTGATTTGGTGCAGTTTTTCAAATGGAAGACAGTGACTATCGCTTATGATGACAGCACTGGTAAGAATGACTTCTTATAAACAGACTAAGAGTGTTCAATGGAAGTGATAAATAGATTTGCTACAATGAATAGCTTTAGCAAGCTAGTCTTTATCCATGTCATTTTCTTTTAACCTAGCTTCATTTTAAAGATCTAAAACTGTCTGAAGAAACTATTGATTTAGTTAGATCACTCTTTTGACCTTCTGTCTGAGTAAACAACACAGGATTTTCCTCTCTGACCTTCCTAAATGTTAATCGAACCCAATCCAAACCACTGGGGACCCAAGACACCACTATTTTTAACATGCTACCTCTTTTTATTAAAAAGTGTTTGAATGTAATAAGACATGTATTAGATAACTGAAATATTTTATTACATTTTATTTGATGAACTGGAATAGGTGTACTGTCGCTAAAAGTTTCTTCATGTTCTGCTTTAATTATTAAACACAGCATTATCCGAATCTAACTGAATAGGGACAAGTTACTAAATTAGTAATTTACTTTAACACAGGCTATGATACATATTAAAGCCCATCTCCACGCCAAACCAATTTCGAACCTTATTCCTTCTCTCACTAATCTAGAGCAAGCCCCTCTGTTTTTTGTATGCTTTAATTGTGTTGCTGTAAAACCTTCTTCAAAGTTCAAGTGACACCATCAAGAAGCTTTTCCCTACTTCAGATCTTCTTACTTAAGAAGTGTGGGGATCAGGAGTCTGCATGAGTTTGTCACATAGACATTCCCTGCAGAACTAGAGGGGAGGGGAACAGGGAGGGGTCCAGTGACTCAGCACATGGATAGCTGGCTGGGGAGACCAGTATTTCCAACAGCAAATGCTGTGGATATAACAGCCAATAGCATTTCTCGCTTGTGGTGGAGAGAGCAGACTTCCTATTCTACCACTATCTGTCATGGATATGCATTAAGCTCTGGCAGTTACCTGTCTCCATGTGGTTATTAGAGGCCTGACCCTCCTTCTGGCTGTCTCTTATCACCTTCCTTCCTGGATGGCTCGACCCTAGGCTATCCCAGGAAGCCTATATTAACCATTGCACTGAAGGTCTGCAGTGCTGTTCAACCAGTGTTGTTTGCTACTTCCTGTCTGCAGTGTGCTATGATCATCTTTCTGTGTACTGTTTCTGGCGTGTCCCTGACTTCTCCTGTTTGCCTGTGCCCCTGACCATTTGCCTGTTCCTCTTTTACCCTTGCCTGCTTGTTGCCCTGACCTTGGCCTGCCCATCACCACCGGTTGTCCTGCTGGCTACTTCCCCTCTCTGCGGAGTGTGACCTAGGGGATCTCGGGGGTCGCGACCTGGATCCAGCTGCGGCCAAGACCATCCACACCACTAGGGGCTTTGGTGAAAACAAATCTGGGTCTTGGACCCTGCGCCATGGGCGATTCTGGGTTATGCTTCCTCTGACAGCAGCAGTCGGCTAAAGGGTTCAGTACCCTGTGTTGCATCCCTGAAACCAACGGGGTTCACTTGTCACCCTGCCTCGGGTGACCTGACACTATCCAATGGTGAAGGCCACTACTACCTCCCCAGGACCACTCTGCAAAATTTAGCAGTCTTGGCTTTTTTAGCACATGTGTTGATTACAGCACCATGGTGATTTTTAGCCTCTGTCTGCAGCCTATCGAGAAAACTAAATGTACCACATATTGGTACCCCTTGCATGATTAGACACATGACTGTTCACCACAACTCTCATGGGAGCAGCACATCAATGATACTGGAAACCAGAAAAACCCCTATGTTCCTCCCTTTCCACCCCTCCCCCCACTCACAAGAATATTCATCTGCATCTGTTGCAACTTTAAATGGTAGGGCTGGAAACCTACACAAGTATAGGCGTGCATAGGCTTCAACCACGCAGTAAGTCTCCTAACCCTCTATGTGAGGTCCCCTAACCACATAATATGGTGTCTGTTTGAACGAACCGATTGGCCCAGACAATATTCGGCTACACCGCAGCTCCTAACTAATTCCTGGTCTCCTACACTATTGAAATCTAGCTCCCTATTTCTATGGGATATTCTCTTATCCCTGCACCTCTAGCTGTATGTCCGCACTACCATACATATTTGACCAGTCTTTCATCTGCTGCGCTGTACATATCTGGAATTACTCAATAGCCGCATCCTTACCCGGATCGTTCATCAGCTGGGTGGACCTACCATCACTTGAGCTACTATACCCTACCCGATCTCATTTTTTAATATATACACTATCGTGAACGAAAATCCATAGCTACCGAAGAAGCATTCAGTTGCGAAACATGTAGAGCGTACGCTATACTACTAGTATCCACATTAACTACTTATCAGTGTTAATGTTCATATTGGATTAATCTTGGTTTTAACAAATACTGTCTATCTTTGTATTATTGCATACCGTGTGATAATGCCCTGTTAACGTGTTTTATGTTTTAAAAATTGTAATGTTGATTCAAACCCTTTGTGGTTGCATCAATAAAAACTTAATTTTATGTCTATGATTGGTGCCTAGAAAGTCCATTTTTCTTTCTCCAACAACCAACTTTTTTAAAGATCAGCAAAATAATCCCTCTGATGTTCCTATTTGATTAGCAACTGCATGATGGTGCAAAGGCACAGGAACAGGAGAAAGATTAGGACTGCCTGATGACTCTTTCAAAACGTAATCAATTTTTATGAGGCAGCAGCAGGTAAAAAAAGAGCATGAAGAAGAAGAGGAGGGTTGGAGTACTGGCAGAGAGACATAGGATATGGAACAGGCTTCTAGGAGTATGTTTTACCCCTTCAAAACCTTGAGAGTTGTATATAAGTTGTATATGAGTGTGGTAAGGTCATTGAGTCCCCCTGCTTTTGGAAAAATGTTAGCAAATTGGCTCATCCATGCTCCAGTGTTTGTAAGGACCCTAAAAGAGGGGAACTAAGGAGAAGATGGCAAATCCCAGGCTATGATTCCAAAGGCAGCAAAAAAATGCAGCACTTTGGAAATATTGCAGAGTGTCAGTGCCAGTGAGTGTCAGAATCCCCTTTAACCACTTCCATACCAGGCACTTACGCACCTTCCCGCCCAAGCCAATTTTCAGCTTTCAGCACTGTCGCAATTTGAATGACAATTGCGCGGTCATGCTACACTGCACCCAAACAAAATTGGCGTCCTTTTTCCCCCACAAATAGAGCTTTCTTTTGGTGGTATTTGATCACCTCTGCGTTTTTTTTTTTTTTTTTTGCGCAACAACTAAAAATAGAGCAAAGATTTTGAAAAATAAATAAAGTTTTTATTTTTTTCTGTTAATTTTTTTGTAAATGAGTATGTTTTCTCTTTCAATTACGGGCACTGATATGGTGGCACTGATGGGCACCGATGAGGTGGCACTGATGGGCACCGATGAGGTAGTTCTGATGGGCACCGATTAGGTAGCACTGATGGGCACTGATAGGCGGCGCTGGTATGGGGCACTGATGGGCACTCATGGGCGGCACTGATGGGCACTCATGGGCGGCACTGATGGGCACTCATGGGCGGCACTGATGGGCACTCATAGGCAGCACTGGGCACTCATAGGCAGCACAGGTGGGCACTCATAGGCAGCACAGGTGGGCACTCATAGGTGGCACAGGTGGGCACTGATAGGTGGCACAGGTGGGCACTGATAGGTGGGCACTGGGCATGGATTGGCACTGTGGGGTGGCACTGACAGACACTGGGGTGGCACTGATGATCACTGAGGGGTGGCACGGATGGATCAATGTTGCCAATCAGTGCCCATGTGTGGGCACTGATTGGCATAATTTTTTTTACTGCCCCTTTTTTTTCGTCTTTTTTTTTTGTCCTTTTTTTTGTCATTTTTTTATGTTCCTTGGTGGTCTAGTGTGGGCACTCCCTGGTGGTCCGTGTGGCGATCCGAGGGGGGGCTGCGCTGATAAACAATCAGCGCGAACCCCCCCTGTCAGGAGAGCCGCTGATCGGCTCTCCTGTACTGGCGTCTGTCAGACGCGAGTGAGGAAGAGCCGTCGGCGGCTCTTCCTGTTTACATCGTGATCAGCCGTGATTGGACACGGCTGATCACGTGGTAACGAGGCTCCGCCGGAGACTTGTTACCGAGATCGGAGGTGCAGGGTGTCAGACTGACACCCCGCATCACCGATCGCCGCGCTGCGCGCCCGCACGGGCGCCCGCGGCATGAAATCGTGCTAGACATTTGAGAACGTCTAGTTACGATTTCATAACCACTTCCCGGCCGTAAATCGGCTATTGGCCGGGCGGGAAGTGGTTAATTGGCAATGTGCCTATCTCCAGGTTAGTGAAACAAAGAGAGAAAGTGGCAATGGTAGCCTCATCAACCCTTAAACAGTGTATCCCATAGATGATCTGTTTTCCCAGATGGAATCCTGGCTAAGGCATGCAAGGTGTTCAATCAAGATGCTTGGCTGCCTTACTGCATTCAGCACAGTCAGTTTTTGTGACAGAGAAACTAAATTGCCTGTCCCCTGACAGTTGGCCAGCTCGATTTTATAAATTACCATCATCTCCTGCCCCATCTGCTGGCCTGCTGCCAATACCCTCTAATACTTCCTCTACTACCCTATTCTGATGCTTCAGCACTGCAAGGGTTCCACACAATTTTTCCACAGAGCCTTAGCTGCAGATTTTTTTTCCTGCAGGCTAATTCCTACATTATGCTTCAAAGAAGTATATTGTTGAGGTCATGCACTGTCCAGGTGCTAAACATATTTTCTTTACAGCTGTTCATTCACTGCAAGTTTTTTTTCCCTGAAAGTTATACACGCTAAACTGATTTTTTTTAACTGTTGTCCCTCATATTTAAAATGCAGCTCATAAAAAGTGCTTAAATGCTATCTATGTTAAATGTGAGCTGCAATAGAATGCTGAAAACACTGGGGTTGATTTGTTAAAACTGGGGCATGCAACATCTGGTCCAGCTCTGCATATAAACCTAAAGCTGAGATTTTGCACTCTCCAGTTTTAGTAAATTAACCCCACTGTCTATTTAGTCTGTAGGATATTCTTAGAAAAAGACTCACAAGGCTACTTCATCTCACATTCTTGCTGACATTAAAACAATGCAACAATCCACTTCAATCCACCTTTCGACTGTGACACCCAGGGAATTCAGGAAATTCACTGACACTGACACTGAGATTAGCGCAGCAATTTTCTCCCTTCCCATTGATAAAGGTCCAGGCCTGGATGGGTTCAGCGATCAATATTATAAAATGTTCTCTACCTTATTCCTTCCTCATCTATGCACTACATTTGTTCAGTTTGCATCAAGTGACCAGAATACTACTCACTCTCTCACGTGAATGTAGAGAGAGTGATAAACTACATTTACGTCCAGGCCATTTTTGCGATACAGCACTACATCACTGACAATGGCGCAGTCGTGTGACGCTGTACCCAAACAAATATGTTGTCATTTTTTCCCACAAATGTCAGTAACTAGCCTGGCTTTCTTTTCCTTTTGTTTGTTAGTACTGACCCTGGTACTTTCTGTATGTCTCCTATTATTGATCAAAGTAATTTTGTGTTTAAAACATAGAATAAAAAAATGGAAAAAATACCTTTTACAGTAAGGTGCACATGAAATGGTTTTGAACAGAACAAACAAAACAAATTGTATTACCCAGAACCATAACAAGCTAGCCATGAAAAAAAATAAAAAAATATTATGTTGTTCAACGATTTGTGTTAAAACAGATGTATTATTTGCACAAAATTTGCAAATATATGTTGAAGCCACACTGCATCGTCAAGGTTCCTCTGCAGTCATAATGATAGTCTATAAGAGCTTCCATGTTGGAGCACTTAAACTAAATTAAGGGCAGTCAAATTCTCCTCAAAGTGCAGGGGTATTCTTGAAGCCCAGAAAAAGACAATGACAGCTGAAAGTGTCCAATGTGTCCCCATGCCAGTTCCAGCAAGCAAACTAGATAAAAAAAGGCAACTACCACAATTTATAACTAGCTTTTAGAGCATGGTGCCTATTAGACTTGAAACTGTCCAGATAAGATTTTCAAAATTCATCCTGTTGACTTCAACAGGGTTTGGATTACAGTTTGCAAAGTCCAGAATTTAAAATGAGATTGACAAACACCCTACAAGTATTACCCAGGCACATATGCTCATTATTTCTAATAATAAAGGGAGCAATTTAGTTGGTGATCGTGAAAAGTTGCCTCTTGCCAAAAATGCATCCTGTAACTAATAGTAAATCTGGACCTGACTTTAGTGCTGATATATACACAGAAAATGTCATCTATATTTTAGTGACATCTGTAAGGATTGTAAAAAAATCACTATGTGGTATACTGCACATAGTGCAATCTTGCAGATTCCAAATGCATATAAGTTTAATATGTGTAAAGCAAAGTGCAATCTGCTGCTTTCAATATACTGTTCACTTCAATAACACATACCACATATAACAAAGGGAATTGCTAATGAGGATGAACTGTAGACAAATGCTCACTGTGTCCCGAGACTTAGCAAATCAGCCAAATGTGGCTTTGTTAAGCTCTGATTTTAATTTAATTGTTTCTGTGGAATAGCTGATTGTTATAGTCTGCTTAATAGCCTTATAGTTGAATCATAAAGCTGATGACAATAAGCTGCAGATATGCCACAGAGAGGCTTATTTTATTGATGACCACCTAGCGTAGCACAGCCTACGCAGAGATGATAAATGATTTGGACAAAATATCATTAATAAATATATTAGTACAGATCATGGTTAGAGACAGATTTAAAAAATGTTAAATTTGAGTACATATTGTTTATTTTCAAATCCACATGCATATTATTTACCAACTCTCTGGTAGATTTTTTGTGTGTCTAAATTGTTGGCTAGTAGTCATGGAGTGGTGGAAATTAAAATTTCTTAATTGGACTGGTTTGAGGCAAGTAGGTCTAGATTTGTAAATGCATGCGCTATTATTTTGTGCTTTCAGTTTGCTTTTATTTACACATACTGTACAGCATATAAGAAAGGATTTCTAGTCACTCTTGTTTTACTTTTAATAGCGGCATCATCTTTTTTTATGATGTCATTTTGTTCTAAGCTTCCAATTGGTTACATTATTTCCAAGTTCCATATAGTAATGACTTTATAAATTAGAGACTTTTTAGATAAAATTGCTGAGATTTGGTTTACATTCAGTTTGAATACCACTTTTATAATAAATGGAACAGTCAAGGGAGCAGGACTTTGGCTCATATGAATGATACAAAACAATTTTTCAGGAATACTATAGTCACAATAAAGATAATGGTAATGCATGTGAATTAATATTTTGAGTGAATAATACAAGATGCATTTTTCCTCCTTGAGAGTTCCTATTTGACATGAAGTGGTTGTGAAGCATGAAGTGTTGAATCTCAAATGAAGGAAATCCTTAGACATGCGCATTAGTTTTCGTTAGAATGTATTTTTGTCCGAAAATCTGGTATTTTCGTTATCGCTTTAACGAACGAAAACAAAAGCGCAAGAAAAGAAAACCAAAAGATCCGACATAAAAAATGCTTTTTTTTCGTTTTCAATCAGAGCCGACGATTTTTGATGCTTTGTCAATTTTCGTCATTCAATTCGACAAAGCATCGAAAATCGTCATTCTGAATACAGTGAATAGGTAGAAATTGAACAACGAAGATTCGACTATTTTCGATGCTTTGTCGAATTTTCGTAGTTCAATTCCTACCTATTCACTGTATTCAGTGAAGGAATTAAATGACGGAAATTCGACAAAGGTTCGAAAATCGTCAAATTTTTGTTGTTCAATTTCTACCTATTCGCTGTATTCAGAACGACGATTTTCGATGCTTTGTCGAATTGAACGACGAAAATTCGACAAAGCATCAAAAAACGTCGTTTTTGGACGAAAACTTTCCCGACGAAAACGACATAAATCAAAATGATTTTCGGGAGTAACTAAATACATTTATTTTCCAAACGAAAAAACGAAACAAAATATTCCAGTCTGCACATGTCTTGAAATCCTATTCAGAATAAAAGGAATGGAATATGCTGGTATAGCTGAATCAACGAATATGGTCTGCGGATACCATATCCCATGCATACTGTTGATGCGTTTCCCTGTCAACAGACAACTTTCTCAGGGGTGGTGTGGCACAAGCATACTTTATTTATGACTTGAACTCAGTTGTATTTTTACTTATGATACTCTCGCAAACTGGATATCTGGCAATTCAGTGCAAGAATGTATAGGACAAACATTCAAGCATTTGTCCGGTCATTTATTCATTCAATGATACATTGTTGTTTGAATAGTGTCTATGCTATTAGAGTTGGATGCTATTAGAGTTGGATGCTATCCTCTTGTTCTGACATTTTTCATGCTCACCTATTTTCACAGACTTTATAACTCAGTACAGGAAAACATTTTGGTGGACATAGAATACAGTGCTAATTTTTAAATGCATTTATATTTTTGTCCAGCCTTATAGGTTAAAGTGTGCGATTACATACTGTACCATTTGTAACACTCACCTGTACCTCTTTCTGGTGCCAGGTCTTTCTGTTTGTACAAGCTGCAAGCATACAGCCAATCAGAGCCCATCAGCACTGCAGCCAATAAGAGGCCATTGGTGCACTGCCAATATGCTGCCAGGTACTGTGCTAAAGGCTAGTGCAAATGTTACTCAATGTTTTAGAAACACCTGACTGCTTTAGTTGACAAGCCCCCTGCATCTCTTGGTGTCTTCATGAGACTCTCTCTATTCTCCTGTGTACTCCAGCAAACCTCTATGACCCTTATGCACTTCCATTGAATCTGAAAAATCATGTATTTGGTGTTGGCTTGGGACTCCTATGAATTCCATATGAACTTTAAAGCAGAGTTCCACCCAAAAGTGGAACCTCCACTTTAAGCACTCCTCTCCCCCTTACATGCCACATTTGGCATGTATTTTTTTCGGGGGGGGGAGTGGGGGCTTCGGTAGGAGTGGGACTTTCTGTCCCACTTCCTACATCCACCTACGAGCCGCCTAGGCGACTCCTCCTCTAGCCTTAGATGGCCCTTCCTGTAGGCGATCTTCTAGGACACGTGACAGGTCCCAGGAGATCGCCTGTCCACTCTTAGGGCCAGATTCAGGTAGATCAGAGCATCTTTGCTCTGGAGTAACGCATCTCATTTACGTTACGCTGCAGAAATTTTAGGAGCAAGTGCTGTTATTCATGAAGCACTTGCTCCTAAAGTTGCGGCAGCGTATCGCAAATAAGCCGGCGGAATTCAAATTGGGCGGGTACGGGGCGCGTATTATTTAAAATAAGCGCGATCCCGCGGCGAACGTACTGCGCATGCGTCGAGTGTGAATGCATCCCAGTGCGCATGCTCCAAGTTCTGTCAGTGAACGTCAATGACGTCACGTCCCCATTCAAGAATGTTTTACGCAAACGACACGATTTGTTTTTTTTCCGACGCGATGACGACGCCTATACCTAACATAGGATATTCCACTAGGGGGCTGCTTTATCTATACGCCGCGTATCGCTTCCGGAAACGTCATAAAGTCACTGCGACGTGCCCGAAAAAGATCGTGAATTGCCGATTTCCGCTCATTGACATATTTTTTGAGCGTAAATCGGCGGGAACGCCCCCGGCGCCATTTTTAAGTTGAAGTAACGATGCGATGGCGAAACTCAATTACGCCGATCGCATCGGAACTCCAACTCGGCGTTTCTTGTTTTCTGGTTACAGAAAACAAAAAACGACGGCTTAAAGTGACAGTTAGGCTGGCGGATCCATTGATCCGCCAGCCTAACTCTACCTGAATCTGGCCCTTAGAGTTCAGCACGACTCACGCATGCGCAGTGAGTGCCCAGCCATGAAGCCGAAAGCTGCCACAGCCGGGTGCCTACAGTGTGAATAAAGGCGCCAGCGGAGAGGGGGAAAGTGGAGCGACGCTCTGGGTAGCTGCATCGCTGGACCGTAGAGCAGTTAATTGTCTGTTTATTAAAAGTCAACAGCTACACTTTTTGTAGCTGCTGACTTTTAATAAACATAAAAAGGCTAGAACTCTGCTTAAAGTATTTCAGTACATGGTAATCTTGTGTACTCCTAGAGAGCTTACAGATTTCCTACACCCGTGTGCCTTGTGTACTCCCAGAGAGCATTCCCGAGTCTTTTCACCCTGCTGTGAACTTCCAGCAAGCTAGTGTTACTATATCCATGTGCCTAATGTATTGCCAAAGAGCTACTATTCCTGCACCTGAGTTCCCTTTGAACTCCTAGTGAGCTTCCTATGTGTCCAGCATCCCCATTCTCGCAGATCCTTTGCCACTTTTGCATTTCCCATCTGTTCAGCAATCCAGTGTTTCCAAATACTGCTTCACCCTTGTTCGCTCCTTTGTTTCCTGAATTCCAATGCTGTAAAGACCCTTACTCCTGTGTTCTAGTGTTTTCAACACCCTTGTGCTCCCAGAGAGCTCCTGCATTCATGTGATCCCAGAACCCCTGTGCCCCCACTGAGTCTCTCTCGTCTTCATTCATGCGGTGCCATCACCCCTCTGATTACAGAGACCCTCTCTTTTTTTCCTGTAATTCCTGCTCTAAACTGAGGTTTTGGGCTTCAATGGCTTTGGCACCACATTCTGTAAATTTCTGTATAACGTAAAAAAAGCATTTTTAATGACTGTGTCTCTGCTAGGAGTATTCTCTTTCTCTCTGTCACTATATATTAGTAAGGCACCTTTTACAGAGTATTATATTAATAACGATGAATAGACCAGCATAAAAGAAGACATTTATTTTATAGCTCAGTTGCCAGCTATCTCAGTTTTTTTAGACACAGGTCCAGCAGCAGGGATCTTTGTGAACACCGTGGATCATGCTGACCATATTGTGAACTCTTTTAGCATTATCCAATATAGACCCTAGTTTGTGAGCATCAATATTTATAAATGAATAGCAGAGTTTTTTTTTATTGCTGCTAACTTAGCATCCACAACTGTGCTGCTTTCAAATTGTTACAGTGGGTGCAGGGAGAAGATCCCCCGCTCGCTGTCATAGAGAGAATAAGGGGAGTGCTGTCAAGTACTGTAGTGTAACATGTTACATGTTACACCCTAAATACGGGTGTAAAATGTAACACGTTACAAAGGATAACTTCCCCTTTAAACCAGAGGTAAGCTGTGAAGCAGTCAAACTATGAAATGTGTTGGATATAAATCCCTGTAAAATGTTTACAGACTTTTCTTCTTCCCAGAATCATCTTTTTTTTTTAAAAGAGCTTTGTAAATTACTGTGTTTACTGGGATTCTACTAAGAAATATCTTAGAAAATCCAATGTGTTTTCCAAATGACACAAGTGTAACTAATGTTATGTACGTGGAGCTTATCACTAACTGAAGGTTTGTTGTATTGCTTCTATATTTAATTTCAACGCTTTAATGTTTTTATAAATGGCATGCAGTTATTCAACGTAATATGTATGCCGAATAATAAATTTGTTTTAGGAGGCATCGCATTCCTCGTTAAAAATTTGACCACATTTTATTATGCATTTTGTTATGAACATTTGTTGTTCATTTCAGAAATACTATAAATTATTTGATTCATTGAAAAATAATTTCTCTAATCAAAAAATGAGACAATGTTCTCTTGGAGAAAGATTAGCAACCAGACTGGCTACATACTGTATACAGTATGTGCTAGGTTGTGTAGCCACACTTTTGGCTTATTTTTAGAAAATAATTTTAGTTTCATTTTTGTAAAGGGGCAACCAAAAAAAAAACGTTCTATGTCCATTTTAGATTTTTGTTTAAATATCTAGGGCCAGATTTTAGAGAGCCATTATGCCTGTCTAAGGCCTCGTACACACGAGGGGATATGTCCGCTGAAAACGGTCCGATGGACCGTTTCAGCAGACATCTCCGCTCGTGTGTATGGGCTAGCGTACAGATTTCTCCACCCGACAGATTTCAAAGCATGCTTTGAAATCTATCCGGTGGAATCTGTCCGCCCGACATGTCTGCTGGTTAGTACACTTACCAGCAGACATGTCGTCCCCCACCGCCGCCGCGCCGCCGCCGAATGGATTCGGCGCATGCGCGGAAGTGTTTAACTTCCTGGTGCGGTGACGTGGCGGTGACGTGGCGGCGTCAACGTCACCGCCGCGTCACCGCCACGTCACCGCGCCGTCCGGCGGCGGGGAATTTGATCCGATGGTGTGTACACGCCATCGGATCAAACTCCCGATCGGACATATCCGATGGAAATGGTCCGCGGACCGTTTTCATCGGATATGTCCGATCGTGTGTACGAGGCCTAACTGGTGTTAGACTGGAGTAATTTCAAATTACGCACGTTTTCTAGCTAGTCGAAAACCTCAAACCATGAATTCAATTCGACTGGATTACGTGTTTGTACGCCTTCGGATCTACGCTGCAATAAAATTGCGGCCACTGGGTGGACTTCCCGTCGTTTTCCGCGTCGGGGTATGCAAATGAGCTTTTGCCGGCGATCCCCGAAATTACGATCTTCAATCGCAATCTCTTACGGCACCTTTAGTCATCTTTTATTTGCGTAACACTATACCAGCTTTTTGCTGCTCTAATATTAGACAGCCCATGTTAAGTATGGCCGTCGTTCCCGCGTCGAATTTCTACGTTTTCCGACGTCTTTTATTATTTTTTACGTAAGTCGTCCGGGAATAGGAATGTTCGTAAAGCCGCTACTCAAACAACGAATGACGTAACAACGTGATTTCGCACAATGCACGGCGGGAAATTTCTGAACGGAGCATGCACAGTTCGATTGCCGCGGGGACGCGCTTAATTTAAATGCTTCACGCCCCCCAATCGCGTATTTCGATTACGCGGCGAGAAATAGACTACGCCGCCGTAACGTACGGGCAAAAATCTACCAGGATTCAGTGTAGAGCCTGGTAAAATACAGCAGCGTAGAGTATTTCGATTACGCATCGCAATATTAAGTGTATGTGAATCTACCCCCTAGTACCTGTTCATGGTACCATTTCCTCTAGTTGTTTAATCATTAAATAGCTCATTACTGTTTTAAACACAATACAATTATGTCATAGTGATTCAAAGTCATTAAAGGTGCCTCTTAATTAATGAGTTTCATGATCAGGGTCACCCTCATGGGTCTATATCAGGTTTTACTGGATTAGAGAAAGTTATATATTACACTTGGAAAGGCGCTCTAATGCCCTGTACACATAATAGGAATTTCCTATGGGCTAAAATCTGATGGAATTTTCTGTCAGAATTCTGTTCAAGCTGTCTTCCATCAGTCTTGCATACACACTGTCAGACTAAATTCTGACCGTCCAAAATGCAGTGACGTAAAACACTACGATGAGTCTGGAAAAATTAAGTTCAATGCTTCCGAGCATGCATCAACTTGATTCTGAGCATGCATGTTTTTTTCTCCATCGGAGTTCCACACAGACGATCAGAATTTCCCATAGGATTTTTTCCATCAGAAAAAAATAAAACATGTTCTATTTCCAAACCCTGACAGAAACAATTCCTATGTGGCCCACACACGATAGGAATTTCTGATGAAAAAATTCCATCAGACTTTTTTCATCAGAAATTCCTAATGGTAATACTACATTTTTATATGAAATAAGTTGAATTAAGTTGTGTTTACCTTGATCAAGAATTACTTTTAAAGCAAGGGGCTTTTGGATAAACCAGAGTTCTGAGGGACATAATATTTGAAGACCCATTCTATTCAGGCTTTCTTTTAGTTTTGTGCCCAGTTCAAATTTCCTACTTTTTTAATGGGCACTATTAAAATAAGAAATACATTTTTGTTTACCACTGAAATTAGTGTTATAACAATACGATTGAGCCTTTTATGCTAATAACAGGACCACACATTTTTGGTAAAGAAAAGTACACTATTATTAATTACCACTTGTGTACTAGTCTGTAATATTCATTAATTGCCAATTTTCAGTTCTTTGAGCTGTGATAGTTTGAGTGACAATTATCATATAATCGTCATGCAACACATTAAGGCTACATTGTTTCTTTGAGACAGCAAGAACTTTCTTTTGGTGCTATTTATTAACTACTAGAGTTTTCATTTTCTAAAATGAAATTGTCAGGACCGTATACATACCCACAAATGACCCCTTTTTGCAAAGTAGACATCCTAAAGGAATCAAATTTTTTTGCCAAAATGTTTTAAAATTAAGAAACATGCTGGTTATTAGACATGTGCATTTGTTTTCATCAGGATGCATTTTCGTCTGAATTTCAGGTATTTTCATCATCATTTTAACAAACGATAACGAAAACACAGAATATAAAATCCGAAAGATCCGACATAAAAAAAATGCTTTATTTTCGTTTTTGTTGCGGCAACAGTTCGATATAGATAGGAGATTCGACATGATGCTCACAATAGCGATCTGTGTCTATCGGATCTGTGGTCAAATGTGCCTAGCCTTAACTCTATTGGTCCAAGATTATTCTACATAGAGAGAAAATATTTGACAAAGAGAGAAAAGATTTGACATTATAGAGACAATAGCAAAAAAAGTTCAATGTGCCTAACCTAACTCTATTAGTCCAAGATTATTCTACATAGAGAGACAAGATTTGACATTATGGAGACATGAAGATTCGACGAAGCAGCTAAAAACATACGATTGCCTCGAGTGGACATTTATGGTCAAATGCTCCACCTATAGGCTATAGAAGAATTCTAATGTTGGTTGACTAGTAATAATAGTTTATAAATATAATTATTACTAGTGTCATACAATTGTCATACAACATTAGAATTCTACTATAGCTTGTAGGCGTAACATTCGACTGGAAATGTACAATTGCGGCGTCGTCCAGTTTAGCTGCTCCGTCGAATCTTCTTAGAACATTCGACAGACACCATAAGCCTTTAATGAAAGATTTAACCTTAATTTATTCAGATTTTTGGACTAATGCATTTTTTAACTACACAAAATAAATAAAAACAAATTTTGGGAGTAACTTAATAAATGTATTTTTCAGACGAAAAGGCAATTCGGAAACAAAATATTTCAGTGTGCACATGCCTACAGGTTATAAGGTTCTAAACATGGAGCTTGGCAGCACAGGAGGTATCGGTAGTCCATAGTTGTGAAGAAGCCCCACAGAAGGAGAGGTGAATGTTGTCTTAAAGTGAAAGTACAAACAAATGAAAGGATTATTCCACTGGAGATCTGAATTGCCTGAGGAGTTTAGATGTCCATTATTTGCCTTGTATAGGACACAAGCATATTTGACCATAAGGTCCTGCACTTCAGATGACGGCACTTCTTGGGCTGTCTTGCATGAACTGCATGTTTGAGATCTCCCCAGAGTGGCTCAATGATATTGAGGTCAGGAGACTAAAATGGCCACTCTAGAACCTTCACTTTATTCTGCTGTAACCAATGACAGGTCGACTTGGCCTTTTGTTTTGGATCATTGTCATATTGGGATGTCCAAGTACATCCCCTGCGCAGCTTCCTGGCTGATGAATGCAAATGTTCCTCCAGTATTTTTTGATGACATACTGCATTCATCTTGCCAACAATTTTGACCAAATTTCCTGTGCCTTTGTAGCTCACACATCCCCAAAACATCAATGATCCACCTCAGTACCTTTCATCATAGGCCTTTTTGACTCCTCTCAAAATATAGCGTTTATGGTTGTGGTCAAAAAGCAGCCTGATCAGTGCCCATGAATGCAGCCTGTTCAGTGCCCATGAATGCAGTCTGTTCAGTGCCCATCAGCTTAGCCGGTTCAGTGCCCATCAATGCAGTCTGTCCAGTGCCTATCAGCTCAGCCTATTTAGTGCCCATCAGCTCAGCCTTTTCACTACCCATCACCAGTATTCTGCTTATCATAGGAGCTGATCCAGGAGGCGGGACTTCATACGAAAGCTGGGTAAGTGGGAGATCCCTACTCTGTATAATTCAGTGGTGCTCGTTCCCCTCTTCCCGTCTGAGACAGCCCAAGCCATAATGGGCCCAGCAGGACCCATGGTAGGGCCGGCCCTGGCCACCCCCACTCTGCCCCAGCTTGTGGTGCACACGCTTAGTATAGTCCCTGCAAAGTGAGGACAAAACTGGGGATGTCTACTCACCCTATTATATGACAGTGTGGGTAAGTAGTAGCAGCTGGAGGTTTAAATATAACATTTTGGTTTATAGCAGCTCAGAAGTTTTTTTTTCATTATGTAGCTTGGTATGTATAGGTCATATACAGAGAGGAGAGGAGGTGAAGGGGTTATTGTGCAGGTCACATAAAATAGCAAGATAGACAATGTGCAGACATGCAGAATAATTAATGTGCAGGGTTAATATAGAGGCCACAACCAGAAACATAATATATATGTAGGAGATAAGGGGTCGTAAAAGGTTTAAACAATATCCCAGTGGTGGTGAAACGGAATAACTGGATCTGCTGCTGTTGCTGATCTTTTCATTCTTCCCCCATTCACAACACAAGTTACTTTGTTCTCTCTCCTTCCTCCTGGCCCTAGGTAAGTAATAGGCTACTGATTTACCTGTTTAAAGAGGTACCCTGGTGAAAAGGGGGTTACAATTATTTAAAAATATTACATATTAATAATATTTATTTAACATAACTACAAATTAATGCAGATAAAAAAGAGCATGCTAACTGCAAGAAAATATTTTCAAACATATTTTAGTAGGTTACCAGGCTTCTCTGTCTGTATATATAACATATACACATACACTACTATATACTGTAAAAAAAAGCTGAAGACACATCAGAACATTTCAAAACACCAAAATGAACACCATCTGCAATGTGTTATCACAGTCACAGTCAGTTTACATTAGAAGCAGATCTCAGGGAAAACAGCCTGTGTTAAGTTTAATTAATAAAATTGTGAAATCTTGAAATGTAGCATTTTGTACAAGTGCCGTTCATGATACAGAAATGTATAGGTAAAAAAATATATATATATATATTTTCATATCACTAAAAAACAAACATTTAAAAAACTGATCTTCACCTTAGTCATGGTCAGTTAACTAGGTACCGTAGATTTAAAGTAAAGTTTGCGGTGTAGGGGTTTGTGGCAATTAGATCATTTGTGTAATGATGACAATTTAGAAAAAGCAAGCTATATACAATTCTGTGCAGTACCTATCCATTGACGTACAAGCCCCTCGACCTTCATTGTATCACCTGAGGCAGGTGCACGGCGGTACCAGACCGCCACTTTGCAGATTTCTCAATAATCATTTTGCCCTGAACTTAAAGATGTAGAGATGGACCTAGCTAAATTAACCTCTATCACCTCTAGAGGCTCTTGCCTGGCCTCACTGTATGTTTTTTGAATGACCTTGACAGTCCAAGATGACAAGGTTTTGTTGTAGCTTCCTTCTCCAAAGGAGGTGGTGATCCACGCTATAGCACTAGTATCGGTGGTTACAGAGGTCCAGAATAAGGAACCTGTCGAATCAAATTGAGTAAGGGTCCCTTCACATACCCATCACCAGAGGCTCCTGCGCACCTGAGGAGAAGCACTTTGAATTTTCTCAAGTGTTGCCTTTTGTGTTGTAAAAAGGAAATTCTTTGGAATGTTCAGAGAATCCGGTGTGCCAAGGATAGCATAGAAATGCAAGACACCATTGTTTACAGGAGATCCCTGCATTGGGAAGCTGTCAACTGGTTGGTCCATTATGAGAAGGAGGAGAAAAGTACTCATTAAACTGGGCCGCTGTACCAATACCCAGTCAGGTCTGCTTCAACTGTCTTTGCACATCCTATCCAGGCAACACTTCACAGGCTGGCCAAAAAAGTCCCCTTTTAAACTAGTAGGTCACCTTGACTCTGAGCCAATAGTAGAATACTAATGATAATTAATTTGACCCCTGTATCCTCAGAGGGGATTCACAGAGATTAGGACCATAAAGGACAACAGTGAGGTGGTGAGTCCTGAATGGAAGGTACACGAACTGGAAATGTCCATCTCCCACCAAGACTGAGTTTCTTTAAATTTAAGGTTGCAGCTTAGGTGCGCAGAGAAAACACATGCAGCATGGACTCCAGCAAACAAACAGCAGCTTAAGTGCACCACATGAGGTTCTGACATCTCTAGTTAGAGAACTCCTCAAAAGACCACCAGAAGGGGCTCCCCACTTTGTTGATGCATTTAGCAACCTAAGATGTGGGACTGAGCCTGAGAGACTAAACCCAGGTGGACTCCAACTCAATCGACAGGTAGTGACTTATCACAACATCAGCCTTGTGGGTGTGGATTTTGAGGACAAAAAGGAGAATGTGTGTTTTCCTTTTATAGATTTAAACAGGTCCTGTGGATGGATATATCACTATATCACATGTATGTTTACTATACTTTAGAGAAGCCAGACTGTGGCTAGTGGGAGTAAAAAATGCCCTGGCATCAATACCAAATGCCCTTTCTGGTGTCCATGAGAAGAATGGTATCCCGTTATTGTCATGTCAGTAGGAGGAATATTGTCCCATCATTGGTCTCAGTGGGAGGAATAGTGTCCCATCAATGCTGTCAATGGAAAGAATAATATCCTAGTATTTGTGTCAGTAGGAAGACTAGTGCCCCACTGTTGGTGTCATTGCTAGGAATTATGCTCCATTGTTAATGTCAGTGGGAGAAATAGTGCCCCAAGGGCCAGATAAAGGCAAGAAAAGAGTCATTGTTTGGAGACCACTAGTTTACATGAAAAACACAGTTAAAAAAAAAACTGACAACTCAGGAGGAGCCACTGTACTAATTTCATAATGGTAATACAGCAATCTCCCCTGTTGATCTATTGTGTTCTGACAGGGGGACTACTATACCAAAATGTGGTAAAAAATATTGCATTTGGTACAATACAATGACACTTAAGCCCTATACACACAATCGGATATCTGATGGAATCTAATCCGATGGATTTTTTTATCAGATATCCGATGAAGCTGACTTTCATCAGTCTTGCCTACACACCATCTGTTAAAAATCCGATCGTGTCCAACGCAGTGACGTAAAACACTATGACGTGCTGAGAAACATTACGTTTTTTATTCATAGGAAAAATTTAAAACAGGATTTATTTTTTTTCACCCATGGGAAAAAAATGATGGGGCCCACACACGATCGGTTCATGAAAACGGTTAATCGGTCTATTTTCATCAGACAAACCGATCGTGTGTACAGGACTTTAGTGTTGTAAAGCTATCTGTATGTAGAGTCTACAAATAACTACTAGAAAAGTCAATGGAGTAATAAGCACAAGTCCATCTGAAGATGGGCCACAGGCATGTCAGCAGGTCAGGGCGAGACTCTGGAGCAGAAGTGGTCTCCAGGAAGCATGCAAAAAAGAGAGATACTCTTTCTCTCCTCCTCTTCTTCCTCTTCTCCATCTTTTTCCTTGTGGCCTCTTTCTTTATGGCCTCTCTCCATTGATGGAGGGATGAGAGGACGGGGTGGTCTTGAGCCCACTCCCTCACTCATCCCCTCCTATATGGGAGGATCCATGCAATAGGCATAGGTTGGGGTTAGGCTGACAAGAGATCTGAGCTAATAGGTTGATTTACTAACCTCTTACGTCTTCTATACTAGTGGGGCACTAGTAGACACCTTTAATGTACATCTGTATTGGGAATTGCCCCCACAATTTTTTTTTTTTTTTTGTATTGCCATTAAATGTGAGATTGTTGTTTGCTTTAGGCTGTACCTGTTTGATCTCTGCCTATTTCACTATAGTACACATTAAGATATAGATCCTCATATGTACCCTTGTATTACATGTTGATGGAACTACTTGTCTTGTTCTGTTGTCACCATTTATTTCTTAATAAAATCTTTGTGGATAAAAAAAAAAAAAGAGAGATACAAAGGCTCCTCTAAGTTATTGAATAAATTGCTTACAGCCGCACTTAGTGGTGCCCTGGTTTCTCTCTTTTTTTTAAAATAACAAAATGAAGTGCTTATATAAAGATTAAATGCCCTGTGTGTTCTATAGATTTTTTTGTATAGTAGTCTTCTATATACATATATATTTTTTACATTTTATAAAGTTTATACTGCCGTTGCCCTTCTTTAAAATAATACCTAAAAAATACAGAGGATATTTAAAATATGCCCTAACATGTAAGATGAAAAGAACAATATAACATGCATTCTATGACCCTAACTCACAAACTAATTATATGGTTATTTCATTTGTGAGCAGATTGGGTTAATGTTAATTTTTACAGCTTGGTTTATTTATCTGTAAAAACAATGTTCTACAGATTACAAAGACAACATGTTTTGTGCTCATCTCTATTTTTTGACAGCTGGGCAATCCTAATTTGCATTCTGCAGTTAATAAAATGTGTAGATTGAACTACAATATGTTATAAATCATATTACAAAAAGCAGAATTAATAAAATATTGTGTTTATTTTTTGTTCTGTCTTCAAACAAAGATACAGACAAACTTTTTTATATTTTTCCTTCAAGCTGTATCTTAGTACTCCACATTTTCCACACGATGACATATCACTGGAAACCCAGAGCTGGATATGGCAGCTCCTGCTACTAAGAGTTTTGTGCTCTTTATATTGATACTCCAGGGAGTCTTGCAAGCTGAAAACTGTTGAATATGTGCCAGCATGCACTGTATTTATTTATAAGGCTGTGCTGGGAAAAACAAATGCCCCTTGCTATTTGTGCACTAACAGAGTAAATATACACCAGAAGTGTTTTATTATAGCCCTTTTTAAGGTAAAGTCTCTTCAAGCTTGATGCTAATAGAACTATTCCCTATTTACTTAGCCAAATGCATAATACTATTCTTCTTTTGCACAATGTGTTATTGTGGACACACTTCTTCTAGCTGAGCTTTTAAAGAAACACATGTAATCAATTAACAAACAGAGTACAGTATCTACGGTAATAAGAATTGATCAGAAATAATCTTTTTAATAATCCTACAAGTTAACTGAAATCATTTGTCTATTTGTTTCTACACTTTGCATATCATTATTGCTTTGAGGCCTGCCACATTACACATGGGCAATAACACTGAAGAAACTAAATGACACTTTGGTTTTGTGAACCACCTAGTATAAAAAAGGGCTATTAACCGCTGCAATAGAGGGCACATTCACCCCCTTCCTGCCAAAGCCATTTTTCAGCTTTCGGTGCTGTCACACTTTGAATGACAATTGCCCAGCCATGCAACATTGTACCCAAATGAAATGTTGGTGATATTTGATCACCTCTGCATTTTTTATTTATTGCGCTATAAACAAAAGAAGAGTGACACGTTTGAAAAAAAACACAATACGTTTTACTTTTTGTCATAATAAATAGCCACACATAGTGTTTTTTAAAACACATGTTTTCCTCAGTTTAGGCCGATATGTATTCTTCTACATATTTTTGGTATTTTTTTTGCAATAAGCGTATATTGATTGGTTTGTGCAAAAATTATAGTGTCTACAAAATAGGGGATAGATTTATAGCATTTTTTATTATTATAATTTTTTTTTTACCTTAAAGGGTCACTAAAGTCAGGGATTAAAAAAAAAAAAAATAACAAACATGTGATACTTACCTCCACTGTGCAGTTCGTTTTGCACAGAGTGGCCCGGAAACCTGTCTTCTGGGGTCCCTCGGCGGCTGTCTGGGCTCCTCCTCGCAAAAGCTTTCCTTCTTCATGCGAGGGCGCTCGCATGGAGGAAAGCTTTTGCGAGCGCGCTCCCGTGATACAGCGGCGGCCATAGCCGCCGACTGTATCACTCGGCTCCGCCCCCCAGCGCGCCGCGTCATCCGCCCTGATTGACAGCAGCGCTAGCCAATGGCTGCGCTGCTATCAATCCGCCCAGCCTAGCCAATCAACGGCCAGGCTGGGAACCGAAGAGGACGACGTGGACGCGCCCGGGAGATTCGAACGGTCAGGTAAGTACAACGGGGGCTCGGGGGGGGCCGGTGCTGCTAGATGTTTTTTTACCTTCATGCATAGGATGCATGAAGGTAAAAAAACTTGTACCTTTAGAACCCCTTTAATGCGGCAGACATTTTGGACACTTTTAACACATTTTTGGGACCATTCACATTTATACAGCGATCCGTGCTATAAAAATGGACTGATTACTGTATAAATGTGACTGGCAGGGAAGGGGTTAACACTAGGGGCAATCAAGGGGTTAAATATGTTACTTAGGGAGTGATTCTAACTGTAGGGGGAGGGGACTCACAAGGGGAGGAGACTGATCGCTGTTCCTCTGTAGAAAAAACAGGAGTGATGCTGGAGGCAATTTACAGCACACACAAATTTTGGCAGCATAATTAATAATGTGAAATGTATGTTTTTATGTTAAAGAACATTTATTGTTATCAAACTGTTATGTCCCATTCACACGATCAAAATTTCCGACAAGAAAAACTTGGATTTTTTTCTGACGGAATGTTGGCTACAATGAGCCAAGAAAAATTAAGTTCAATGATTCAGAGCATGCGTAGGATTTTTGTGCGTCGGAATTGCATACAGACGATCTGAGTTTCCGACGAGAACTTGAAACCAGCTCTCAAATTTTTGTTAACATAAATTCCAACAGAAAATGTCCGATGGGGCCTACACACGGTTGGAATTTTCAACCAAAAGCTCACATCAAACTTTTCTTGTCAGAAATTCCCATCGTGTGTACGCATCATTATGGGTAAAGTTCTGCTTTAAACACATAAACATGCAGCATGTTCTATTTGTAAAAAGATGCACTGAAGTAAAATGCCCACATAGGAATGATTTGGGTTTCTACCTAAACTGTATTCGCAAGCAGTAAAATTCATATATTTAGAGCAGAAAAAAAAGGAGTGAAACGATCCGTCAGTCATACTCTTAGGCCTCGTACACACGATCGGACATATCCGATGAAAACGGTCCGCGGACCATTTCCATCGGATATGTCCGATCGGGAGTTTGATCCGATGGCGTGTACACACCATCGGATCAAATTCCCCGCCGCCGGACGGCGCGGTGACGTGGCGGTGACGCGGCAGTGACGTTGACGCCGCCACGTCACCGCCACGTCACCGCACCAGGAAGTTAAACACTTCCGCGCATGCGCCGAATCCATTCGGCGGCGGCGGTGGGGGACGACATGTCTGCTGGTAAGTGTACATGCTTTGAAATCTGTCGGGTGGAGAAATCTGTCCGCTAGGCCATACACACGAGCGGAGATGTCTGCTGAAACGGTCCATCGGACCGTTTTCAGCGGACATATCCCCTCGTGTGTACGAGGCCTTAGGCTGAATGCCTTTCACTTGTGAAAAACATGAAGTAAGTAAAAACGTGCAATCATTTTGGAAGAGCCTTTAACCTCCATTCTATGCCATTATCTCTTTTTTTTTTTTAACAGAAATGTTTTTATTTACCTCCAAAAGGAGAAATAACCTACAGACAAAGTACTCAAAATGTACTGTGAGATTCAACACAGTATACATTCATATTGGGCACACAGTTCAATTTAGTACAAAAATAAATGGTACATCTCTAAGTACTCTTGTAACAGTATTAGATGCAATAAATCTAGAAGAATCATCTTCTTGCTTAACTACTTAAGCCCCAGACCATTTGGCTGGCCAAAGACCAGGCCACTTTTTGCGATTCTGCACTGCGTCGCTTTAACTGACAATTGCGCAGTCGTGCGACGTGGCTCCCAAACAAAATAGACGTCCTTTCTCCACAAAAGCTTTATTTTGGTGGTATTTGATCACCTCTGCGTTTTTTTTTTTTTCGCTAAAAACAAAAATAGAGCGAGAAAATTTTGAAAAAAAAACAATATTTTTTACTATAATAAATATCCTAATAAAGCAATTTTTTCCTCAGTCTAGGCCGATATGTATTCTTCAACATATTTGTGGTAAAAAATCACATTAACCGTATATTGATTGGTTTGGGCAAAAGTTATAGCGTCTACAAAATAGGGGATAGATTTATGGCATTTTTATTATAATTTTTTATAATAAAAAACATTTTTGGCAGCGATCTGTGATTTTTATCATAACTGCAACTTTTTAGCAGACACATGAGATACTTTTGACACATTTTTGGGACCATTGTATTTTTTACAGCGATTAGTGCTATAAAAATGCACCGATTACTGTGAAAATGGCATTGACAGTAAAGGGGTTAACCGCTAGGTGGCGCTGAAGGGCTTAAGTGTGTCCTAGGGAGTGATTGTAACTGTTAGGGGGAGGAGCTACCAGTGACACATCACTGATCACTGTTCCGGATCACAGGGAACAGTAGATCAGTGACATGTCACTAGTAATAACAGGGGAATGCCTTGTTTACAAAGGCACCCCCCTGTTCTGCCTTTGCCGAGTTCTCGGGACCTGTAAGCGCATTCATGAGGCACACACACTGGGCCTTTGTCCGACCGAATTCACATCGGAATTCTGTCAGAATTCCATCTGAGTAAAATAGAACATGTTCTCTATGTAAACTCCGATGGAATTCATCGGAATTTCCGATGGAATTACTTTGATGGGGCATACACATGGTCGGAATTTCCGATGGAAAAAGACAGTCGGAAAATTCTGATTGTGTGTACGGTGCTTTAGTTAAACAATGTTTGTGGCACATCATCGCTAAGGTTGCTACATACGCACTTGATTTCACCCCAGCACAATTTCTCCTCACCACTCCACCTCTACAAACCATGGATACTTCAAATCCCTCACCATGTACATGGTAAATGCTGACAAATAGTGCTTACAAGTCCATTGGGGGGGGGCTTACTCAAAGAATGGTTAGCTAGAATTGCCAGAATGGTTGAAATGGAACGCCTCCTCAGCATAACTAATGACAGACCCACACATTCTCCTCCAAATGGGCCTGCTAAACCCACTTCCAGACAACAACAGATTACCAGGACCTTATAACCCTCAACATACCGCAAGGAAGTGCCCCACGAGACATTCCAACGTAAACCACTTCATGATCAAGCTTATATATAACATCATCTATATTATACCACCAAAATCATATTGACCCCTTATCAGCAATGCTCAACTCAAAGCCCAACTATACCCACACCCACTCCCATGGAGGGAGAAAGTAATGGTAATCAACCCACCCCTTCCGTACCCCTTGCCCCTATTATGCTGGAAAAAAAATGTTGTGGTGTCACCTCCACAGCCTTCTATTTGGACAATTAGGGAGTAGCAACACACTGCTCACTCAGTCTTTCTACACCAGTTAGCATGCTTCTTCTTGGCACAAGTACATGTAGAAGAGCACAATTAGCTATCTGTTCTCCACTTGCAGATTCAGGTAATTATGCTGGTTGCATTAGAATGTACTTTTGGGTATCTTTAAAATAAAAGCATTTTTTTCTACTTGTATGTAGTTGTATGCATGTATCATTTGTGTGTTTTTATGCATCTACACTACAGATAACCCATGCTGATTTTGCATTCTGAATGGACAAATACCATGTATAGCATGCAAAACAATGCACAAACGCATATTATACACATATACAAAATATCTGTTACTGCATATACATATATGAAAAGCCCCAAAGGTTTAAAGGATTTGTGAGTGCCAAATCGAAAGCTGAAAGGAACTTCAGAGAATGGCAGGAACATGAGAAATCTTAAAGGAGATAGTGTGAAAAGGGAACTAGAAGACAGGAAAGGAAGAACAAGGATTACACTTTGGAGAATATTTGTAAATTAGGTACAGGCATACTTATCACTTTCAAACGTAACCACTTACCACCTTGACAATGCACTTATACATCCCCTATAAAGTATGTGCCTCACATTCCCCCTGGTGCATGAGTAGTACGATCTGTGATCTCTGTGTTCAATCGGCTGCTATGAGCGGTGTTGGTACCATGTGATCGCTGTGAGTGGTCACAGCAACCACAGTTACAGTATGTAAATCTGATGCTTGTAATTTGTTCTAAGCACATATATTTGTAGTATTTACATATCTCTCGCCAAAGCTCTAAGTTCAGTTCTCGACAACGGAGATAAAACCAGCCTGAAATTTGTGTCAGGGTGGTGCTATAAATAGATTTGCAGAGCACTGGTATATTCACAGCACAGCTCTGCAAATTCCTTACTTCCTTTGCCTATGTGGAGTTGGGGTGTGTACTTTTCCTCCAATCAGCTGCCACACAATGTATGCCAAGACTTTACTGCCAGTGCTGACAGGAAGAAAAGAACTCTAACACAATGTGCACTTTCTAAAGAATATAGCAAGCTGAAGACAGCAGATATACATGTAAAACGAATGTAGGGAGATTTGTTTTATCTCTGTGTATCATCTGAGGCTGTTCACTTCACTTGGTATATAGAGGGTTTACATCCACTTTAAGCAAGGCTATCAGTCTTGACTCATTGCTTACTACTGTGTGATCTATGTGATTGATCACATTGATCACATTGTACCAGGGCCAGTCACATTGGCCTTGTACCAAGTGATGATTGTGACCACAGCATCAAAGTAGTAAACAAGGTTTCACACATCAGACCTTTGAATAGTGTTACATGATTGTTAAAAGCAATCAGAGTGTAGAAAGAAAAAATCCCTGATACCCATCCCCCTTCCCAGAGTAGTACAGTGTCACTTTGGTAACACTGTACTCTTCTGGTGACAATATATTAAAAAAAGGAAATTGTAAGCATACTGTCACCAGAGCAAGTCCAGTGTCATTATGATGACATTGCACTGCTATGGCAGTGATAATGTATACTGGCCGACTGCTCTGATATCACTGTATATCAGTGCTGTCAGCCATTATCTCTGATCACTTCCACTGGAGTTCAGTTTCACCACACCAGTGCTTACAGTCAGTATCCCTAATACTGCAACATCAGTCAGTGTTCCTAATCACTGCAACCCATTACAGGGTTCCCAATCACCACTGCACCAATCATATTGACCCTGATCACGTCAGCACTAGTCGTATTGTCCCTGATCACCACCACACCAGTTACTGGTGTCCCTGATCACTGTCACACCAGTCACATTGTCCCTGATCACCATCACACCAATTGCACTGTCCCTGAACCCCACCACACCAGTTACAGTGTTCCTGATCACTGTCACAAAAGTTCCAGTTTCCCTAATCACAGCCACACTGGTGCAGTGTTCAATCTGCTGCAGCCTGTACTAACCCTGTCCCGTTTATTGACCACATGTCTGCCTGTTTCCTGGACTGATCTTTTGCCTGTTTGCTGACCATGTCTCTACCTGTGGCCTGAACTGACCCATATGCACATCTTGCCGACCACATTCCTGCAAGTCATCAGCTCAGTGGCCATGACATTCCTGGGGGCAGCTATGTACCAGTAGGCTAGGATTTCTTGGCTTATTGGAACTGGGACTGGTTGCCGTATGTTTTTTTTGGTAATCTAAATTAAATAGCTGTATATGTGTGTGTATGTGTATATGTATGTATGTATGTATATATATATATATAAATATATATATATATATATATATATATATATTGTAATTATGTATATATTTCATTTAGTAGGGGCTGAAGACATTTCATTCAGCGTACGGATTGTTTTGTTCATTTAGCTTGCTAATATATGTCATTTAGCACATAGGAAAGCCCGTTGTTCTTACTAGACAAATCGGAGCCATTGAGTTAAAACCACTTTATGTGATTGACCCCATGCTGGGATGTTCAATAAAAATAGCCCCACTCTTTGACCCTGGAAAAATTCACTTTACTCTGCTGCCCGGATATAGTCACCAGGATTTGCATGAAAGGGGGCTGACTAATGGAGTGAGGCCTCCAATCCTGATCCTAGCTAGGCCAACCAATGGGACGTGAGCATACAGAGATATACTAGACAGCAGAGGTAAAGGCAGCTCACTTTATGTAAGCATGGCCTGAAGGATGGGTCTTAAAGGGTAACTATGGTATAGGTGTTTTATACTTACATGTAGCAACTGCACACGCTTGTACGCTAATGTTTTAGATGTAAATGTTTGTATTTTAACCTACGGTTTCCTGCTTATTTGGGAATATAGATAGGTTCTGTGTGTTAGATTAGACTTTGTATAAGCTCTAATAAATGTGTATTATTTTGAAGCTTTCACTTCTGATCAAAAGAACTCTTATTTAACTCATATCATAGCTTTGAGATATTAAATCTTATAATATAGATTTATTAGTTAACAGACTGCTATATGTGATCCTACACTAAGCTATATTTCCTGATTACCTGTATAGAGGTGACCATTACAGAATATTAGTTTTGAAACAATTGGTTAATTTGTGTGATGCACAAGATACAATATCTGGTACAGACAGTAAAAAAGTTTCACACATGTGATATCTATATTCTTGGGAGGAGTAGCAGAATGTGTTTCAGGGTGTTGAGCGGAATACGCCATATTCGATTTCGCGATATTGCGCGAATATATAGAAGAATATTCGCGAATATTCGCTAATATCGAATATTCGTGATATTTTATCCCAAAAAAATTTTGCGAAGATGATTGCGAAATTCTCATAAACGGAGATCATTTCCTGTATTACTAAACTAATATGCACTAAACACTAACTCTACACTAACTCTACTTAAAAGAAAGGAGAATAAGGGGGCAAAAGAAGGGCGGAGAAGATAATCGCGCAATATTCCTATTGCACGATTATCTTCTCCGCCCTTCTTTTGCATCAGAGCCAATCAGAATAACTCGAATATTCGGCAAAAGGAATATCGCGCAATATTCCTTTTGCCGAATATTCAAGTTATTCTGATTGGCTCTGATGCAAAAGAAGGGCGGAGAAGATAATCGCGCAATATTCCGTTTGTCGAATATTCGAGTTATTCTGATTGGCTCTGATGCAAAAGAAGGGCGTACATTAGTGTACATTATTTTCTCACATTTCCACATTTTCCAAAAACTTGCAACTATAAAATGAAGTCTCCAAAATGTGGTCATTTTATGGGTGTTTCTTTTTTTAATCCACAAAGATTTTATTAAGAAATAAGTGGTGACAACAGAACAAGACAAGTAGTTCCATCAACATGTAATACAAGAGTACATATGAGGATCTATATCTTAATGTGTACTATAGTGAAATAGGCAGAGATCAAACAGGTACAGCCTAAAGCAAACAACAATCTCACATTTAATGGCAATACAAAAAAAATTGCGGGGGCAATTCCCAATACAGATGTACATTAAAGGTGTCTACTAGTGCCCCACTAGTATAGAAGACGTAAGAGGTTAGTACATCAACCTATTAGCCCAGATCTCTTGTCAGCCTAACCCCAACCTATGCCTATTGCATGGATCCTCCCATATAGGAGGGGATGAGTGAGGGAGTGGGCTCAAGACCACCCCGTCCTCTCATCCCTCCATCAATGAATGGAGAGAGGCCATAAAGAAAGAGGCCACAAGGAAAAAGATAGAGAAGAGGAGGAAGAGGAGGAAAGAAAGAAGAAGAAAAAAAAAAAAGGGGGGGGGGGATGAGGAGAGGGTATCAAGTCATACCCTAATGGGGGGTTGAACGGGAAGGCCCGCCACCCCCACCGTCCACAGTTCATTAAAACATGTACAGGTCCATGGAATTAAAGATACGCGGACACCAGACAGGTGTATTCTCCGCATACTGGTCCTGTTTAACTCCGTGTAAGGGCATGGTAATCAGCTGAGTTCCTGAATTCACACCACTCCCTCCAGACTTCAGTGAATTTCGGAGTGTCATCTTGAGCAATGCATATCAGCTCCTCCATCGTTGCAATCTGGTTCACACGCGCCACCCATTCCTTTATAGTCGGTGGCATCTTAGCTCTCCAGTGAACAGGAACACATAATCTGGCGGCATTAACCATATGTATCGCTACAGAATTGCGGTACCGTTTTTTAGAAATGTTTGAAAGATGAAGCAGATATTGTGCTGATGAAAACTCCAGGGGTAGCGTAGAAACCGCCGTCGTCACTTCATGTACTTTCTGCCAATATGGTTGAATTAGTGGACACTCCCACCAAACATGAAGGAATGTGCCCAGAGCTCGTCCACACCTACAGCATCGATCCGATACTGCCGGGCAGAATTTGTGCACCAAGTCCGGTGTCTTATACCACCGTGTCCTGAGCTTGTAACCATTTTCCTGTATGCCCACATTCAGTGAGCCCTTGAAGATAAACCAGTTAACTCTTTCCCACTCCTTCGCCTGAATCGGTCTAGCCAGCCGGGTTTCCCAAGAGGCCTGTTCCGCCTGCATAGGAGCAAAGGGAGCTCTAAACATGGAAGCATACAGGGTTGAAATCACACGTCTCTGAGGAGAGTTACTTAAGCATAGCGATTCAAGTGTCGTGGGCGATTTCGTAAACGACCTTCTGACCTTTGGATCATTCAGAAAATGTCGCACTTGGAAGTAAGCAAACAGGGGAAACTTCTTAGTTAGAGACATCTTCGCAAGCTCTTTCATGGATAGGAATCTATCTCCAGAGAAGAAGTGCTTGGCCAGAATCTCATCGTATGGCCACTCGTTTATCAAGTACCTCCCATCTTGTCCTGGAATGAAGTCCGGATTACCTCTCAGAGGGGTCAATCCACAATCCGTTGTGGACATCGTAAGTTTGTCACAGGCCTTCGTGAATGCCGACAAAGTAGCTCCTATCAGTGGATGAGCCAGGGCAGTAGGCCTCCAGTGTTTCTTGGAGATCCATGGAACTTTCCCCAGGTCTTCTCCCACCATCTGATTTTCTAAGTGAACCCAGCCTTTACAGCGGGAGTGGACTCACCAGTCCACTATCCGCGTTAGATGTGTCGCCCAATAGTATCTTTGCAGGTCCGGGAGGCCAATACCTCCCCCTAATTTAGGCAAAACTAGCTTTGCCCAGCTAATTCTAGGTGCTCTAGATCCCCACAGGAACTTCCTACATATCCTCTTGTAAGTTGCAAAGAAAGAGGGTGGCAGGGTTATCGGAATCGTCTGCAGCTTATATAGCATTCGAGGAAGAACCGTCATTTTCAGAATGGCTGCCCTTCCAAACCATGAAATAATGGGAGAGTCCCATTTCAGCAAGTCTTGTTGTATGGCCTTCAGCTCAGATAAGAAATTTTTCTCGTAAAGGTCTGGCAGTTTACCTGGTATTTTGATCCCCAAATAAGTGATATCATCAGTCTTCCACCGAAAGGGGAAGACCTTCTGGCAGTGGAGAACTACCGATGAATATATTCAGGGCATACGATTTGGAAAAGTTAATCTTTAGATGCGAGATATATCGGAACTGTTCAAACACTTGTAAAAGGTTAGGAAGGGACGTCAGGGGGGAAGAGAGGAAAAGCAAGATGTCATCGGCAAAGGCCGCAAGCTTGTATTCCTTATGAGACAACCTAAGCCCTGTTATATCAGGATGGGCCCGAATGCAGCGTAGAAGGGGTTCTAGGGTGAGGATATAAAGTAAGGGCGAGAGAGGGCATCCCTGCCTTGTGCCATTGTGAATTGAGAAGGCCTCTGATAGGTAGCCATTTACTCGGACCCTAGCACGTGGGGTCGAATAAAGTGCCCCTATCATTGCTCTCAATTTTGTTCCTAGGCCAAGTGCCTCTAGGACCGAGTGCATGTAATCCCAGGCCACCCGGTCAAAGGCCTTCTCCGCGTCCAACGAAAGAAAGAACCCTTCAGTCTTCGTAGAGGAAAGCCAGTGATGCAAGTTAAGGGCTTTGAGGGTGTTGTCCCTGGCCTCCCTGCCAGGGACAAAGCCTACTTGATCAAGACCGACCAGAGCCGGAATGTGGAAGGCTAGTCGTGTCGCCAGTATTTTTGAAAAAATCTTGACATCTGCGTTGAGGAGCGAGATCGGCCTGTAATTTGCTACGTCTGAGGGATCTTTGCCCTCACTGAGATGTAAGCTTCCAGTAAGGTGTTAGAAATGCAAGATGTGCTCGCTAAAGAGTTAAAGGCTTTGAGGAAACCTGGTGCTAAAAGTTCGGAAAAGCATTTGTAGTATTGGGCCGTCAGGCCATCTGGTCCCGGGCTCTTGCCTGGTTTGGTGGCTTTCAGGGCTTCCACCCATTCCTCGGACGTCAACGGGGCCTCTAAGGCTTGCTGGTCCTCTACAGATAGCGCCCGGGGGCTGAATTTGCGTAAGAAATCGTTAATCAGGAATTTTCTGTTGGCCGGTGAGCCCACCCCTTCTTCCTTCGCCCTAATGTTATATAGTGTGCTATAGTATTCCCGGAATTGGTTAGCGATATCTTCTTTCTTAGTATGAATCCCACCCTGTTTATCTTTTACATGATGAATAGTTGAAGCCAGGACCCGGTTCTGCGTGAACCTGGCCAGCAATTTCCCCGGCTTATTTCCGTGTTCAAAGAATAATTTCTGAGATAATATCATGCGCTTTCGAGCTTTTTTGTAGAGTTCTTCACGCAGAAGCGTCCTAGCTTCTGCTAGTTCTGCCACTACCTCTAGTGCTAATGAGCCTTTGTGTTTTGTTTCTAACTTAGAGATTTTGTCAGTTAGTTCCTGAATCAGGGCCAGGTGTTCCCTTTTCTGCCTGGCCGCTATGGAAAGTAGGTGACCCCTCACGACACCATAGGTGTTACATCTGGTGTATCGTTGTGCAGGAAGTAGTCCCCAATGACTTGCTTGAGGGTACTAACATCTGCAGGGTCCGTAAGTAGGGAGGCGTCTAGTCTCCAGACCTTTGTGAGGTGTTCCCGTTGCGGAAACCGTAGAGTAAGGGTCACTGGGTGGTGATCAGACAGTACTAGATTTTCAATTGTCGCATCATGTAGATACGAGAGATCGCTTTGTGACAGGAAGATATAATCAAGCCTCGAGTACCGTTGGTGAGGAGACGAGAAGAACGTGAAGTCCTTCCCTCTGGGGTTCAGGGTGCGCCACGTGTCGTGCAAGGCCAACGACGCAAGGTCTAGTTTTGCGCGCCGTAGGGCCGAGAAAGGGAGGGAAGAGGTGCCTGTAGACGTATCGAGAGTCGGGTCAAGGGCCATGTTAAAATCCCCTCCGAGGATTAAGAGGCCAGCTTTGAAGGTAGTAAGTTTCGCAAGAGTATCTCTCAGGAAAGAGACCTGTTTGGAGTTAGGGCAGTACACGGTAGCGAGTGTTATCGGCCTATCCTTCCAGAACCCCTTGAGGAAGAGAAATCTACCTCCCGGATCTACCATCTGGTCCGTAAGGCGGAATGCCATCGATTTCGCCAGGAGGATCGCTACCCCCTTTGTTTTGGAATCAGCACAAGTCGCATGGAAAACCTCAGGGTACCATTTGTTGGTTAGACGTTGAATGCCATCAGATTTGAAATGAGTTTCTTGAAAAAAGACGACGTGCGCCTTTTGTCTACGTGCTTCTGATAGAAAACTGGAGCGTTTCTCAGGAATATTAAGGCCCTTGGCGTTGACCGATAGAACCTTGAGCGATAGAGGAGCTGCAGATTGCGATGTCGAAGCCATGGGCGCTCAGGAGGAGCGTCTAGACCTATGGAGTGTTTTAGTAGACGGAGGGGGCAGGGGGCAGGGAGTGGGAAAGAGAAGAGAAAAAAAAAAATCAGGAGGATAGGCAGTACTCGTCAGCAGTAGGGGACACAGTCCTGCCTGTCTTCAATGGGCAATATGGTAAGCACAAGAAGACCGAGTGAACACCTTCACCTGAGAGAGGATAGAAGAAGAAGAGAAAAAAAGAAGAGACAAAAAAAAAAAAACACACAACTCCCCCTGACTAGGGGAACGAAAACCAAACCGGAGGTAGTCCACACCCTGCTGGGCTACCTATGAGAAGTAAAGGATACCTCCATAGTCAGGAGGTCCCATACCACACCGGAAGGAACAAGGGGTCCAGCCACTCTTGAGGTGGGGACGTAGACCTGTCTCCGAAGTAATCTACTCGTCCCACTATCCAGATCCCCCAGACCTAAGAAAACCGTGCTCACCTAGGAATCCCTCTCTCGTGAGGGAAGGTGTGGAGAGGGGTCGCACTACCTGTGATTCTACATCAAAAGAAGAGAGGTCCCTCGCATTCCCCCCTCCACACCCATCCCAGCCCCCCAGGCTCCACCTAAAGACAAAGAAAAAACATGAATATATGAATTTCTACAATACTGTGAGCCTAAGCATCGACTCCTCCGGGCGCATGGAGTAACATGCATCAATGCGTCCAGACCCCCCCCCCCCCGAGAATAACCCGGAGGTCGGTGAGTCCGCCCGACGCATGCGACTCCGTCATAACCCCGTCTCAAGGAGGGTATTGGCGTACTTAGACCTATATAAACCAAACAATGCGAAAACAAAGTAACAAAAACGATCAAAGCAGAGAGCAGTTATTGACACTCCCGTTCCCAAGGGTACTAACCAGTAGCTTCCCCCGAGGCCACCTAATCCCTACCCATGTGGAAGCCCCAGAGGCCACTGCCCGCACCCCCCTGAAACCTTAAAAGAACAGACTTGGCATAGAATAACAGTGACTGATCTCCAGCCCAAAACAGATCCAGTACCCCCCACCTCAATATAACATGAGCAAGGAAACTTTAATAACAGGGCCAGCACCCGGTCCCCTAACGTAAAGCCAAGGAGTATGGAGAGGGTTCGGGGAAGGGATAAAGAAGAGGGAGGGGTAGGGCCGACAGGAAGTATAGGTGGGGTAGGGAAGAGGGAGCGGGGGGAGAGGACGTAGGGGAGCCCCCATGTTACTCATCAAAACCTGCAATGGGGTGCATTCTATATGTACCCCTTCCGGCTCAGCCAACCGTGCAAGAGATATGCCAGTGTTGTCAATAGCCCGTACGGAACTTCAGGGCGGCTGCGTAGTGTAGTCTGAATACAAATCAGTCACGTGGCTTTTTGCTATAAAGTTCACCGGTTATGTCTAGAGTTAGGAAAACAGTCACACTAAACAGGATCAAGTGTCCGGGAGGCGACAGCCCACCTCCCCGTTCCGGTATTCCACCCTCCGGGCCCCGAGGTATGGGGCGTTACCTATTTACTTCTTACTACAGTACCATATGCTAGAATGTATGTCTGCTTAAGTCCCTATAGGCTGATGACAACAGGGGGGAAAATAGGGATCCGAGTATGAGGCAAGACTTGGGTGACCGAGTGTTCAAAAGATGGTAGTCGATGCCCCAGCGGGTGTAGAGGGAGAGGGGGGGTACATATCAAACCGGCTGGATCAGCTTACCACAACCTGAGCAAGGGGTCTCAGTTCTCTGTTCGCCGCCGCACTGAGGATGGCGACACGTGAGGGCTCTCTTCTGTCTCCATATCTCCCCGAAACCTGGGCGGGGAGACGTCGGACTGTCTGCTTGTTCCTCTGCGATCTCGGGGTGTCATCCAGCTGGGTGGGGATCCAGGGCTCAGGTTGAAAAAACGTACCATACCAGTCAGGCACATTGGCAACAGGAATGCCCAGCGTGTCACAAAATTGTCGCAAGTCATCAGGTGTCCTCAGTGAAGCCGTTCTGTTTCCCATTGTCGCTTGGAGGCAAAAAGGAAACTTCCACTTGTATATGATATGCCTATCACGTAAAACTTGCAAGAAGGGACGCAGGTCTCGTCTGTGCTGCAGTGTAATAGCTGACAGATCCTGGTACAACTGAATGCGGGCCCCCTCAAACTCCAAGTTCACATGGTTACGAGCCAGGCGCAGAATGTCCTCTTTTTGCACAAAGTTCACCAGACAACACACTATATCCCTGGGTGGGTCTGTGTCTCTGCCCTTGGGCCGGAGAGCCCTATGACACCTCTCCATCTCCACCGGAGCATCCAATGGTCTCCCCAGCAGGGTATTAAAGATAGCCCATACCGCTTGTTGCACACGTTGGGGCCCTTCCACCGATTCTGGGACCCCCCGGACACGCAGGTTCCGCCTGCGTCCCCTATTATCCAAGTCCTCCAAATGTCTATGCATTTCTATGAGATGGTGGGCTTGTGTGGTGGAGGCTCTCTGCACCTGCTGTATGGCTGCCCCGTGTGTCATGGCGGCTGACTCCACGTGCTCCACCCGGGATGCTATCGCTCTGATCTCCCCCTTTAGGTCAGCTATTGCTGTAAACAGAGCAGTTTTTATGTCCAGGGCCACTTGCTGCAAGTCCGCCATGCATAGCGGGCGTGTGTTTTGTGAAGGAGCCATACCTGGAGACAGTCCAGCGGAGGCGGGAGAAGACTGCAGCGGCAGCTCCATACTCGAGTCCGAGGCTTGAGACGCGGCCTGCGTGTCCGACGGACCGGCGCGGAACATCGCCGGAATTGTCTTGTTTAGCTGTGTGGAGGGGTCCAGCTGAGAGCGGGCGGTCTGCTGGTTCTTGCCCGCCATCGTGGAGCCTGGGAATCGAGGGAAACAGCTTATTGAAGGCAAGTCTGAGGGTCTGGACAGCGGAGCTCTCTAACTATGCTGCCATCACGTTCCGGTGCCAGGCCACGCCCCCCTTATGGGTGTTTCTACTTTTCTGTGCTCTAGGTCCTAGCAGAATCTGTAATTTCATATATGAATTTGCTGTGTATGAGAATTAATTTTATTAAATGGGCAACTTTGTGAAAAAATTTATTTAATTTTTCGTGACAACTTAAAAACTCACCATGCATACTTCTTATTCAATTCTTTGGATTGTCTTACTTTCCAAAAAGAGGTAATTTTGTGGGTATTTGTAATGCCCTGGTATTTTCGGGCCTCAAGAAATGAGACAAGCAGTCAGTACATCAGGACTGATCAATTTTCAAAAATATATACTGTACCATAGTTTGTAGATCTCTATAACTTTCAAATAGACCAGGGGGCGTGGCCTAGCGCGCAGAGGAGATGGCAGCTTAGCTCAAGAGCTCCGTCGGTATCGCGGCCCTAACCCGTCTCTCTGCACGGAGATCACCCGAGGATGAGCAAACAAGGTCGCCACTCTCATCACACCCGTTCCAAGCGACTATCGGCTGCTAACACAGGGCGGAATATCTCGGAGTTGTTCCGACATCAAGCAGCGGTGCTGAAGATCTCAGCGGGGGGCAAGATGGCGCCGGTTCATGCTGACGAGGATTATATCGAAGATTCCCAGTCGGCTGCCGAAGACACTGGCAGGAAAAGCACCAGGGCTGATCATCCTCTCACATACTCTGACATGTCTGGCTTCGCCGCGGATATTAAGGCCTCCTTCTCGGCCGCCATTACAGACTTAAAGACAAGCCTCATTGTCCTGCAGGAGAAAATGGCCACCACAGAAACGGAGGGGAGGCACAGAGACGATCCAAAGGCTTGACAGAGCCGTTACCGCACAATCACTCCACTTTATCGAGGTAAGCAGACACTTAGAGGACCTCGATAACAGGGAAAGGTGAAACAATATTCGGGTACGTGGCATACCGGAATCAGTGGACACGGATCAGATAGTGCCTGTCCTCCAGAGGGTTTTCAATAGTCTCCTTGAAAGGCCCGAAGATTCGGCGATAGACTTTGTGAGAGCGCATATGGCACTTAGAGCCAGAGGCCCAGACACACAGCCGCCCCGGGACATCATTTGCTGCATGCAGAACTTTGGCCTAAAGGAGGAGATAATGCTAAAAGCCCGCAGGAACGAGCACATTGTGTTTAATGGGGAGAACATCAAACTGTTCCAGGACCTCTCCCAGATAACCCTCAAAAATCGCAGGGCCCTGCAACCTTTATTGGACAAGCTGAGGGAGAGGGATCTACGTTATACATGGCGTTTCCCCTTCGCCTTGCTAGTCACGCATGGAGGCAGACAGCATACGCTCCGTACCCCCATCGACCTCCCCAAATTCTGCGATGCGATGCAGCTCGGTCGGGTGGATTTGCCGGAATGGTACCAAGAGTACGCTGTGCCACCCAGAGAGAGGAGCCCAACGAGATCCCCCCTGACTACACCAGAGAAACAACTCTCCAAGAAGCAGAAACCAGCCCGCCATGAAGGTCAGCAGATGGGATCCCCAGGCATCCGCGCCCACCCCTCCAGGAACTTGATGGAAGCGTGAACCTCCTGATCCTGCTTTAAGCCATTCCATGTGACAGGATATATATTTGGGTCATCAGCGCTTCATTTGCGCACTGCACGGTTGGCATTTTGCCCCTCCCCCACGTTTGTGTTGCCGGGCTCCCAGCCCACATGGCTGAGGATGGCTGAGTGGTCGCGTGGCTGTCAAGCGCGCCATGGCTGCTTTGCCATTGCTAAGCCGCAAGAGACAGCCACACCAGTCACCGGAGCTCCGCCGCCTGCCATTTGGTAACTATTTCATCCTTTTTGTTTTATGCTACTCCTCCCCTTTCATGCCCCTCCATCTGCAGCCCTCGCTCCTTTGGGGATCGGGGGAGCTGGGCTGCAGACGCTCCTGAGGATCTAAATCCGGGCAAATGGATAACCCCCCGCATTGCTGCTATGCCCCGCACTAGCCCTTCCAGTCTACCAACTTGCTAGCTGCAGGCACTCCGGGAGGGGGGAGGGAGGCGGACTTCCACCGACACGAGGCCAGATACCAGTTGCGTGCGTGAGCACCCTCGTTTTAATTGTGACTGTCTCTAAACATGGACTATGGGCTGGGAGGTTAGCAGTTTAAGGGGATATGTGCAGTTTGATACACGAAAAGTTAACTTTTGACCCATTCGTATGTTTGCTTGTATTTAGATGCTATACCTGTTGCTGCCTGCCACTAAACCGTTACAGATGTGATTTGTTTCGCACAGGGGGTGATGATTGAGATCAGAGCACCTATTGGTGCGAGGCTTGATCACTCTTCCTGGCGACCACGCCTTCGCATGACTAAGTAAATGCGAACCATATGATTATTACCTCTACTGATCTTCCCGTTGCAGAGTAGATCCTTTAGCATACATTTTGCCTTCTGACAGGGCCGTTGCCCGACCGTTCTCTATTTAAATTTTACCCTTTGTGTTAACTGTGTACACGTGACGCAGACACGTTTGCCGTCTGTTTGGTGCGCATCCCGCGCTCCCCCATAGGGTGCTGAAGTGGGCCCTAGGGCTCAGCTTGGTACGCCGATTTGAGTTTCCCGGGACGTTTTATACGTCCGGGAGAAGTGATTCTCATACACTCTTCTCTTTCTCTGTATCATACTGCCTCTACCCTATCCCCTCTTTCTAACACTTCACTCTGGATTTACTAATCCATACCTCCCTCCCCTTCATTACCCTCCCTCTCACTTCCTAAAAAGTACTTGGTGATCTCAGTGCTTAGAGCACAGGTAGGTTAGCTAAGACCCTTTGAGCAGCGTTGGGGTTCCCTTCTTTCAGTGTATGACTATGGCTTACTCCGGCCTTGGTCGCAACCCCTCTGATCAGGGCCTTTCCGGTCAAAATCCCTGCCATTTTTTTCAAAAGCCTTCACTCTACCCAGATGAAATTTATATGGGCACATAAACCCCCCCGTATAAAATCGATTCTATTGACTAAACCCAAGGCGCAGGGTGGACTGGGTGTCCCTGATTTCAGGGCTTATTACCATGCCTCCCATATTGGCAGAATCATTGACTGGCATTGTCACTCCACCAGCAAAGACTGGGTGGAGATTGAGTCCCTCCTCATCTCCATCCCCTTGCAGTACTCGCCCTGGATGTCCAAGACCTCCTACCCTCAGTCGGTTAAAACTCATCCACTAGTCAGCACCACACTTAACATCTTTCACCAGCTAACTAAACACACCAAATTCTCATCCCCCCTGAGCCCTCTCACCCCATTGACAAATAATCCGGGGTTCCCCCCGGGTTTGAAGAACGGATTTCTGAGATCCAACGCCAAAGCCTTCCTGCTTGCACGACACTGCTTTGACAATCAATCAATGAAGGACCTGACACAGCTCAGGGCTGACAATGCTATCCCTCTCCTACCCTGGTGGTCATACCTTCAAATCCGCAGCTTTGTAACCAATCACACCCACAAAGCACACCTGACCAAAGACCTAACTGAACTGGAAAGGATATGTGACAGGGGGGAACAAGTTCCTAAATCAACTTCTGCAACATATTTATGGTTACAAGATGTGACAGACCCCGGCCCGAGCAAGTATAGGGAGAAGTGGTCGGTGAGCCTAGGTACCCAGATCACGGAAACCCAGTGGACCAGAGCCTGTATCCTGTCACACAAGTGCTCCACACAATGGTACGCCACACCGGAAAGAGTCCACAGATGGTTCCCTCAATCCTCGGACAGGTGCTGGAGATGCCATAGAGAGAAGGGAACCCTGTTGCACATTTGGTGGCAGTGTGATATGATAGCACCTTTTTGGTTGGAGGTCAGAGGAGTCGTGAGGCGGATCACGGAGACCAAGCTTTCCCTTGACGCAGCGTGCTGTCTGCTACACGTCTCACACCTCTCCCTCGGGTCCTATAAAAAATCCCTGTCTAGACACTTACTGAATGCGGCCAAATCACTGATCCCGCTACACTGGAAGTCTACAAAGATTCCCACTGTGTCGGACTGGCTGCGCAAGGTTGCTGACATTTGTGAGATGGAGGACACTACAGCTCAATCCACCGAAAGCGTGGAAAGATATCACGAGACGTGGTCTCCCTGGTTCGCCTTCAGATACTCGAAAGACTACGAATCTCTGTTAGGGGAGTGAGACGGGGTTGGTGGGAACGCCTGTTTGCCCCTGTTTATAAACTGTCATTTGCCCTATGTTAATCATATGTCTGGACACCCTGGATGTTCTTTTCTCTTTTAGTTCATTAATTCACCCAACGCTGTGTACCCTGCGGTCTTGTAATGTTTCCATTATTTGAATTTTCTTAGTCATGGATGTAAGAATCTCTGCCAGTTACCTTCTCATAACTATGATCATTGATGTACCCCCATAGCCAATATTCACTATGCAATGTTGTTTTCACGAGCAGAATTTCACCATACCTCCCCCCCCTCCCCCCCCCTCCCACTGTCTTTCTCCCTTCTGGCTTCATCTCGCTATCCTTCCCTTTTGTCAACACCATATGGAAGAGTCTTTAGACCATGTAAGGGCAAATTCCCACATCTCTCCGGATCTGGGGATATGGTTCTAGACCGGTCTACACTAGACACACTTGCCTCCCTTACAATTTCGTTTAATGTGATGTATAAGTTTATACTTAACCAATGTATTCGTGCTTTGCAAGTTTGTTATAAATGTGCCTTCCATTTGTACCTGTTCATTTAATCCTCTTTTCTTTTTCTCAATAAACTTTGATGTGATAAAAAAAAAAAAACTTTCAAATAGACTAACTAATCTACACTGATTTGGGTTATGTTTACAAAAAAAAAAAAAGCAGCAGGTCACATTTGGCCTAAATCTACGAAGACAGATTATTTATTTATTTATTTTTCAGACTTTTTTTATATAGAAAAAAAAAGTGGCAAGTAAATAACACCAAAAGAAATCTCTATCTGTCCCCCAAAAAAATGATAAAGATCTAAAGTGGGTTCAGTGTTGCGTGACTAAGTAAATGTCATTCAAAGTTTCATACAAAGTGTGTCAGCAGTGAAATCTGAAAATTGGTCTTAGCAGGAAGGGGGTGAAAGTACTTGGTATTGAAGTGGCTAATAGATCAAGAGCAATGTACCAATCAAATAAAGTTTAAACTGATTAGACCTGCCCTTAATGATGCTGTATTTAGTAACTAGCACTCTAAACTTAAATCCTGTAAGAAAAAAATAAATACAAATAATGTTATAGAGCTGCAGGTTATGAGAAGAGACAAGACAGCTGTACATGTCTGACCTTAATCATGTCTTATGTCTCCATAGAGACCACTAGTTCTACTGGTCTGAAAGATGGATATTTATGTATTCTGAGATAGATCATGAAAACAAATTTCTTCCATTACAGCTAGCATTGATTGTACACTAGAACCAATGAATCCCATCACATATTTAAGTGCATGGCTGCAGTCTCATGTCACCAGTTCAAGTGAAATGTTACCAATATGTCAAAAGCATGGGTATTAGACATGACATGTTGCTTTCCCATAGCATCTGGTACTGGATGAAGTATAGCGTAGACACCAACAGGCACTGAATAATGTGTAGCATCTTTCCAGGTTTTAAAACAAGTAATTTGTGAAAAATATTGATAACACATATTTAGCAAACATCCTCTTATTCATACTTAGTGGTGTTAAGGGGAGTGTTTGTTTAAAATGTTTATACACAATTTTTCACACATTTCCTTTTACTACTGTAATAAAAAGTCATACTCATGTACATAACTTGACACTTGGCTGTGATAATATACAGTACACCTGTAAAGCAAGACAAGACAATACTTATATTACTACTATTCTACAGTTCAAACATAAATATATGAAAAACAGAGTGGGGACCAGGAGCTATGTGTGTAAACAAGCAGCTCCCAGTCCTGTCAGCGGGGGAAATGCTAATCTTCTGTTCATACAGTACTGAAAAAAAAATGCTGATCGCCGCCATTACTAGTAAAAAAAAAAATATTAATAAAAATGACATAAAACTACCCCCTATTTTGTAAACGCTATAACTTTTGCGCAAACCAATCAATAAATGCTTATTATGATTTTTTTTAATGAAAAATATGTAGAAGAATACGTATCGGCCTAAACTGAGGAAAAAAAATGTTTTTTTAAATATTTTTGGGGGGTTATTTATTATAGCAAAAAGTAAAAAATATTGAATTTTTTTCAAAATTGTCGCTTTATTTTTGTTTATAGCGCAAAAAATAAAAACCGCAGAGATGATCAAATACCATCAAAAAAAGCTCTATTTGTGGGAAAAAAAGGACACCAATTTTGTTTGGGAGCCACGTCGCACGTCCGCGCAATTGTCAGTTAAAGCGACACAGTGTCAAATCACAAAAAGTGCTCTGGTCATTGGGCAGCAATATGGTTTGGGGGTTAAGTGGTTAATCTGTTTTCTCACTGAGTATTTGATATTGAGCTTCTACTTGAAGTGTATTAGTAAATAAAAATATTTTTGAACTTTGGATAAGGAAGGGAAGTGTTCCAATACCTGTACATTTTTATTGCTGTCCATGACCCCCTATAACACCATGGGGAGGTTCACACACATTCTTGTGGTGACCATTTTCCCTGGAACAGAAACTGATAGAGAAATCCAAACTTTGAGGGCAAATCTTTCAGTGAGGACATTTGTTAACCTAAACAGTGATCTATGATGTGATGTATCATCATTAGAGATGACCTCTATGTTCAAGTCAAACATGAGTTCGACTCAAACATTGGCTGTTGGTCCGTTCGCCGAACAGCGAACAATTTGAGATGTTCTGCAAATTCAAAAAGCCGTGTAGCACCCTTTAAAAGTCTATGGGAGAAATAAAAAGTGCTAATTTTAAAGGTTAATATGCACGTTATTGTCATAAAAAGTGTTTGAGGACCTGGATCCTGCCCTAGGAGACATGTATAAATACAAAAAAAGGTTCATGAAAGTTCATGAAAATTGCATCTCATAAGGAGAACCCTTCAAGCTGCTCTTCTGGAGAATTTTGTCACATGAATTTTTATTTATGTACATTTATTTTCATGCTTAGCGTATGTTTGGCTAATAATTGTTGATTTTCACAATATTCACTACATCGACTTATAAGTAGGTGGATGTTCACCCCCCCTAATATTTTAGATTATTGATCATTGTTTATATTGATTATATACTTATTAGGAGTTTTTTTAGTTCTCACCATAAGGTGTGTTGTTAGCACTTGACCAGTCACATGGCATTTTAAGGGTGTCACCACCCCTTTATATGGTAATTTTTGATACCCACTTAGTTGTGAGTTCAATCCTGGGCTCTGCACTTCACACGTTTTATATCCATTATATCCTTTTGTTGTGTTGGCTGCCTACCCTTCCCTTTTGGGATATTTAGGATAAGCGCAATATAGTTACTTTATACACGTTATAAGAAATACTATGAATTTAGTCACACAGGTGGTACAGTGTTTTATGGAATAAGTGCTCAAGGTAATTGTGGACATAAATGTTTCTGTTTAACGTCTGCCAAAAATGTTATGTAGGCAGACATTGCACTTCCTGCATGGGTAACAACCCTTGCATTGAGGGAAGAGAGAGAGAGTTTATTGGGGGTGATCTACAGTGTTGGGAGCAATGTCACCCTGGATGGAGTGTGCACCCCTAAAGATGACCCCAGCTCGCTCCGGAAGGGAAGGTCCCAGAGTTTTATTGCTAAGAAGTACTTTCCAACATCTGTTTAGGATTTTCTTAATTTCGTTGTGCTGGATGGAAAAAGAAGTGAAGGACCATTTGAATTTTTCATCCCTAGTAGTTTTCGATTTGCCAGTAAGAAGGGAAGCTCTATCAACCCTAAAAGTTGCACCAATATTGACATCCAAATCTGAGCCCTTTGTCTATGAATCTCTGCCTCAGAATGTTAGACTGAGACATAAAGTCACTATCATTGGAGCAGTTTCTCCTAAGGCGGAGGAACTGAACTCAGGGTACAGATTGGAGCCACTGGCAATGGTGACAACTGTCCACTGGAATGTAGCCATTCCTATCTGTGGACTTAAAGTGTGTTTTAAACTCAAATTGGCCATTGATACTGTAGCTGAAATTTCCAAATCCAACAAATGGTCAGAGGTTGTACTGGCCCTGTAGTTCAAGATGGTACCACGATCATTGCTATTCAAGATGGCCATAAAAGAGTCCAATGACTCTCTACTGCCCCTTCAGAGGAGGAGGATGTCATCTATATACCTGGCCCACAGGACCAATTCTGGCCTGTTAAGGACATAGACGACATCCTTCTCCCACTGGGCCATGAATAAATTTGCCAGACTGGTGGCATATTTTCCCCTATGACCACACCTAAATCTGAGAAAATAAGGTGCCATGGAACCAAAAATAATTGTACTTGGTGCCCAATTGGTGCGGAATGCAAGTATACAAGCGGATACATCCGTTGTAACCAGGATAATATCATGGTATTGTATGGTCTCTAACAGTCTAAGGCCGCGTACACACGAGGGGATATGTCCGCTGAAAACGGTCCGATGGACCGTTTCAGCAGACATCTCCGCTCGTGTGTATGGGCTAGCGGACAGATTTCTCCACCCGACAGATTTCAAAGCATGCTTTGAAATCTATCCGGTGGGAATCTGTCCGCCCGACATGTCTGCTGGTTAGTACACTTACCAGCAGACATGTCGGCTCCCACCGCCGCCGCGCCGCTGCCGAATGGATTCGGCGCATGCGCGGAAGTGTTTTACTTCCTGGTGCGGTGACGTGGCGGTGACGTGGCGGCGTCAACGTCACCGCCGCGTCACCACTACGTCACCGCGCCGTCCGGCGGCGGGGAATTTGATCCGATGGTGTGTACACGCCATCGGATCAAACTCCCGATCGGACATATCCGATGGAAATGGTCCGCGGACCGTTTTCATCGGATATATCCGATCGTGTGTACGCCGCCTAATTGTGTCTCCAGTATCTTTTAAATAGGATGGGACAAGCTTAACCAAGGGCTGAAGGTAATGATCTATATACTCCCCAATTATCAAGGTGATCGAGTCAATCCCGCTGACGATCGGATGTCCAGGAGGATTGACTGGGTCCTTGTGCACCTTAGGCAGGTGGTAGATAATAGAAACGTGGGGTGCTAATGGAATCATGAATTCCTGCTCCTTTTTATTCAAAATATTTAAGGAAAAATCCTCATTGACAATTTCGTCAGAGCCTTATATTTTATGGTGGGGTCCCCTGGTAGGGGGCAATAGGTGGTCCTATCTTCTAAAAGTCTGTTCATTTCTTGAATGTAAGTATCTTTATCCAGCACAACTATCCTGCCCCCTTTGTCTGGTATGGATTTTAAGGGGAACCCTGCACCAAAATTAGAAATAAATGGTGTGGGGTTCCCCCCAAAAATCCATGCCAGACCATTATCCGAGCACGCAACCTGGCAGGCTGCAGGAAAAGAGGGAGGGATGAGAGAGCACCCCCTCCTATACCGTACCAGGCCACATGCCCTCAACATGGGTAGGAAGTCCCCATGTTGATGGGGACAAGGGCCTCATCCCCACAACCCTTGCCCAAGGGTTGTGGGGGTCTGTGGGTGGGGGGCTTATCGGAATCTGGAAGCCCCCTTTAACAAAGGGGACTTTCAGATCTGGACCCCCTATGTGAATTGGTAATGGGGTAAATTGTACCCCTACTGTTTCACAAAAAAATTGTCAAAATGTTAAAAACCACAGAGGACAGTTTGGGACAAGTCCTTTATTAAAAAGAAAAAATAGAAAAAAAAATCCAACGATGTAATCCAGCCTCCAGCAAAATGGAAAAAAATCCCTGACGCTAGGAACGTTACCGCCTCCATAGGAGGCACCTGGCCACCCAGTCACCAGTCACGTGTGTGGGTGAGCCTGTAACCTCTTACGCGCCACAGGAAACCCCGGCCTTTTTCCTTGCGGGATCACTTACGCATGTGATGGATGGACCCATCCTCACCTATAAAAGAGCTATCAGGTGGGAGAGCTTCATTTAGACAGCTGCCTCCTATGGAGTCGGTATCATTTGTAGCGGCAGGGATTTTATTCCCGTATCGTTTGAGACTGGATTACATCGCTGGAATCTTTTTTTTCTTTTTTTTTCTTTTTAATAAAGGACTTGTCCCAAACTGTCTCCTGTGGTTTTTAAAATGTTTACACTTTTTTTGTGAAATGGTAGGGGTACAATGTACCCCATTACCAATTCACATAGAAGGGGTGGGATCTGAATGTCCCCTTTGCTGGGACCTTGTCCCCATTAACATGGGGATATCCTCCTTATGTTGAGGGCATGTGACCTGGTATGGTTCAGGAGGGGGTGCACTTTCATCCCCCCATATTGTCCTGCGGCCTGCCAGGTTGTGTGCTCAGATAAGGGTCTGGTATGGTTTTATTTTGTAGCGGAATAAAGAGGGTTTACTTCCGCTTTCATTTTAAATATGCAATATTGATGTGGTATTAAAATGCACATTTAAAAAGTTATCTACATTAGAGGTATGTAAAATGCATTTTTCTTTCCAGACTCCTATTATTTTTTCTGAGGCTACAATTTATCTTCCCCATAAACAGTGAACAAAAAGATTTTGCTAATTTTCACAGTGTAAACCAGACTCGTGAAGCGAGACATTATTATGCCAACAATTTTGAAAAGTTTCATAGCATTTTCAAAAATAACCATTAATACCGTTTTAGCTCTGCATTGCCAAACAATAGAAAATGTTACCACCCTACTGGCAGGAGTATGCGTATAGTGGCAGACATCCCAAAACTTGTGACTGGAATAAAAAAAATCATATGTCTACTAATTTAAAACAATATGCACAACTGTGCCATAGCATGCCTATAAAACCATTTATTGTTCCTTCTAAAAAGTAAATAGTATTATGAATCTGACCATTGTTCTAGTAAAAATAGCGACCAAACTAGCCATGTTATTCAAGGTTGAATTAGAACCTTGCAAGCATACAAGTTTGCAATATAATCTATATGTTCTAATTAAACAATTTTCAGGTACAGCAAAGCTGAATTCTGGGCATGTACTGGAAAATTTAATTGTGTGTTGGTTAGTATGACATATATTTTAATTACCACTGGTATAAGAACTGGAATAAATCTATCAACTTCTTCCCTATGTACTGTATATGAGTACAGGATATACAATCCCCCCCCCATTTTAATCCAATGTCAATCATATTCTCCATCCAGTGATGTAGATCTACATCAATGATTATGAACGACAGACTGTTGACCTCTGTAATGATTAGCTGCTGTAACAAAGATGGTGCCCAGTCACTACTTACATTACAAATTACAGATCCCCAGTGCTTCTAGAATATAAATAACAGTGCTGGGGATCATAGCTAAACTTACTGATCAAAACATAATGAAGTATTCCTAATAATTAACAAAGGACCCTTACCAGACATGCTGCCTGGCTGGCCAGGTAAGGGGGAACAGTGAGCTTGCAGCACCCTCCTGAATCATACGGGGCCATATCCCTTTGACATTGGGAGGGTGCCTTCCAAAGTGGGAAACCAATCTTTCCTCTTACAAGGCACATTGTCTTCATGTTGATGGTGACAAGGGCCTCATGTCCACATTCTGTCCCAAGAAAAAAGATGTCTGAAAACCCCTATAGAATATGGGGTAAATGTTGCCCGATGTAAGTCCAATGTCAGTCATACATAATATATAAATCAGCAGTGTCAATCACGTTTGGTCAATGACATCACCCAGGATTCCTGGTGCTGTTTATAGTTCAGCAGCACCAGTAAATTTGTCATGTCAATTATTGCAATTCCACTAAATAACAGACTTTTTACAGATATCAGCCAGAAGTTCAGGCATGTGAACTGGTCAAATATGTCAGTTTGCGAAACTCGACCTGAAACTCGACCTGAACCCAAAACTCATTCATAACCACTAACATTTGTTCACAGTGAATCCAAACTTTTGCCTAAAATATTTGCAGATTAAACAAATAATGAATAACTCAAGATGGAGTGTATATGCTTTTCTCTCTATTAAGCTGAATCACAAAAGTTTTTGATCTAAAGATAAGGATAGCCCACTCCCTCACTAAAAAAGGGTGAGCTCATCAACATCAAGCCTTCACTAAAATCCTGGCCAGTAGGTTGCATTCGTGTTTCCACCAGTTAATATACAGTGATCATGTCTGAATTTTGCAATTCTTATGTAACATCCTACAAACTAAAGTCCTCGGACTCCATATGAGAAACTGGATTGCGGCTTTATGCAGCAGTTAGAGTGCACCTAATGCAAAAGTTAGAGTGAATGAACCCTGTTCTAAATACTTCTCTCTTACCAATGGCATCTGGCAGGGTTTCCCTTCATTTACACTGATCTTCATTTTGACCTTGGAACCTCTCCTATGTACAGTCAGAGGCCACCACCCTATTGCAGGCCTCAAATCATCCCAAAACAAAGAATAAATGTGGCATATTCAGACAACCTTTTGATTTTTGTCTTCGTAGATTTCTTATATCTTCTGCCCTCCCTAACCTTTTAAATCTGAATATGGAGAACTGTAGAACTTTAAGGTCAATATAGTAAATCAGAGGCACTAAAAGTTATCACATGCAAAAACTGAAGGAGACATACGCATTTAATTGGACACACTCATCTTACATTTCTGTACGTTAAAATTACTCCTGATCGCCATAATTTGTATGAAAATATCTTTTGCCCCTTACATGGGAAAATTTGAACTTTGGAAATTGCAATCTAACATGGTTCAGAGGATGAAACGTGTTTAAAATTGCAATTTTAACTAAACTTATGCAATTATTCGTCTTTGTGCTATGCTACAATCCTACATTAGGGATAAACAGCATCCGTGACTAAGTTACCCATTCCTCTTCCTCCCTAAAGTGGACAGTGGCCTTGGACTTCCAGATATTGACACATTTAACACAACCCTCAACTTGACCCTGATAGTTTCACAGTGTTCTCACTCAGCACCTAAACCCTGGGTCATAGTAGAACAAGACTGCTTCATTACCTCTCTCTATTGGTGTTGCTCCCCTCCATATGACCAAAGGTGCCACTCTTGAGGTCTCTTTTCTGACCTTATTAGCCCCAATGATCTCTCTCCGGTTGCTTCTCTCTTTTAAGTGATGGCACACTGGAATTTCTCCCAGAAACCGCTCAAGCATCTTTCAGAAACTGGCAAGGTTAGCACCAGATATTGTGTTGCAAATCAAGTCTGGCTTGATGGTAAGAAAATGGGGAATTTGCTTTCCCCTCCAGTAAACTCCCTAGCCACTTTCTAACTCTGATACTTTCTTAGGGCCTTATTTCCTTTGAAACAGTTCACTAGGCCACTCTCAGCTTTTGAGTTTCTCATAAATAACTTTGGTAACATTGTATAAGAAAGAGGTTCGAGATATTGGCAAGATTGATTACATTACAGTGCTGTGAAAAAGCATTTTCCCCCTTTTTGATATTTTTTTTGCATATTTGTCACACGTAAATCACTCAGATCACCCAAAATGTTATTATTACACAAAGATAACCCAAGTAAATACAAAAGGCAAAAAAGCTATCCAAACCCGCCTGGCTTTATGGGAAAAAGTAATTTTCCCCCTAAACCTAATAACTGGTTGTGCTACCCTTGGCGGCAACAACTGCAATCAAGTGTTTGCGATAACTGGAAATTAGTCTTTCACATTGCTGTGAAGCAATTTTGGCCCACTCTTTACAAAATTGTTTTAATTCAGCCACATTGGATGGTTGCCCAGCCACGGCCTGTGTAAGGTCATGATACGGCATCTCAATCGGATTTAAGTCTGGGCTTTGACTAGGCCACTCCAAAACCTAAATTTTGCTTTGTTTGAACAATTTGGAGGAGGACTTGCTGTTGTGTTTCGGATCATTGTCCTGCTGCATAACCCGAGTGCACTTGAGCTTGAGGTACAAACTAATGACCGGACATTCCCCTTTAGGGTTTTCTGGTAGAGCTCAGAATTCATGGTTCTATCAATTATGGTAGGTCATCCAGGGCCTGAAGCTGCAAAGCAGCCCTCATGCTACCACCACCATGTCTGACTGTTGGTTTGATGTTCTTGTTATGAAATGCTGTATCAGTTTTATGCCAGCTATAACAGGACGAATCTCTTCCAAATAGTAAAATTTTTGTCTCATCAGTCCACAGAATATTTGCCTAAAAGCCTTGGGGTTAATAAAGATGTTTTTTGGTAAATGTGAGATGAGCCTTTGTGTTATTTTTGGTCAGCAGTGACTTTGGCCTTGGAACTCTCCCATGGATGCCATTTTTGCCCAGTCTCTTTCTTATTGTTGAATCACAAACACTGATCTTACCTGAGGCAAGTGATGCCTGCAGTTTTTTTAGATGTTGTTCTGGGTTCTTTTATGACCTCCTGGATGAGTCGTTGTCATGCTCTTGGAGTAATTTTTGTAGGCCGGCCACTCCTGGGAAGCTTTACCACTGTTCCAAGTTATCTCCATTTGTGGATAATTGCTGTCCCCATGGTTAACTGGAGTTTCAAAGCCTTAGAAATGGCTTTGAAATCCTTCCTAGATACAGTGCAGAAAATAAGTATTTGAACACCATGCTATTTTGCAAGTTCTCCCACTTGGAAATCATGGAGGGGTCTGAAATTGTCATCGTAGGTGCATGTCCACTGTGAGAGACATAATAAAAAAAAAAAAATTCCAGAAATCACAATGTATGATTTTTTTAACTATTTATTTGTATGATACAACTGCAAATAAGTATTTGAACACCTGAGAAAATCAATGTTAATATTTGGTACAGTAACCTTTGTTTGCAATTACAGAGGTCAAACGTTTCTTGTAGTTTTTCACCAGGTTTGCACACACTGGAGGAGGGATTTTGGCCCACTCCTCCACACAGATCTTCTCTAGATCAGTCAGGTTTCTGGGCTGTCGCTGAAAAAAACGGAGTTTGAGCTCCCTCCAAAGATTCTCTATTGGGTTTAGGTCTGGAGACTGGCTAGGCCACGCCAGAACCTTGATATGCTTCTTACAGAGCCACTCCTTGGTTATCCTGGCTGTGTGCTTCGGGTCATTGTCATGTTGGAAGACCCAGCCTCGACCCATCTTCAAAGCTCTAACTGAGGGAAGGAGGTTGTTGCCCAAAATCTTGCAATACATGGCCCCGGTCATTCTTCTTCCTCCAAACACGGTTAGTGGAATTATGACCAAAAAGTTCTATTTTGGTCTCATCTGACCACATGACTTTCTCCCATTACTCGTCTGGATCATCCAAATGGTCATTGGCAAACTTAAGACGGGCCTTGACATGTGCTGGTTTAAGCAGGGGAACCTTCCGTGCCATGCATGATTTCAAACCATGACGTCTTAGTGTATTACCAACAGTAACCTTGGAAACGGTGGTCCCAGCTCTTTTCAGGTCATTGACCAGCTCCTCCCGTGTAGTCCTGGGCTGATTTCTCACCTTTCTTAGGATCATTGAGACCCCACGAGGTGAGATTTTGCATGGAGCCCCAGTCCGAGGGAGATTGACAGTCATGTTTAGCTTCTTCCATTTTCGAATGATTGCTCCAACAGTGGACCTTTTTTCACCAAGCTGCTTGGCAATTTCCCCGTAGCCCTTTCCAGCCTTGTGGAGGTGTACAATTTTGTCTCTAGTGTCTTTGGACAGCTCTTTGGTCTTGGCCATGTTAGTAGTTGGATTCTTACTGATTGTATGGGGTGGACAGGTGTCTTTATGCAGCCAATGACCTCAAACAGGTGCATCTAATTTAGGATAATAAATGGAGTGGAGGTGGACATTTTAAAGGCAGACTAACAGGTCTTTGAGGGTCAGAATTCTAGCTGATAGACAGGTGTTCAAATACTTCTTTGCAGCTGTATCATACAAATAAATAGTTAAAAAATCATAAATTGTGATTTCTGGAATTTTTTTTTTGGATTATGTCTCTCACAGTGGACATGCACCTACGATGACAATTTCAGACCCCTCCATGATTTCCAAGTGGGAGAACTTGCAAAATAGCAGGGTGTTCAAATACTTATTTTCCGCACTGTATATGTTTGATTCTAATATGTACTTTTTTTAGCTTGTGGCATGATGTGTGGCTTTTTGTGATCTGTTAGTGTGCTTCACTTTGTCAGGCAGCTTCTATTCATGTGATTTCTTGATTCAACAGGTCTGGCAGTAATCAGGCATGGGTGTGGCAAGTCAAATTTAACTCAGCTTTCCAAACAATTGTGGTTAATCACAGATCCTTCCTGATTTAGCATGGGATTTTTTTCTGACCGAATGTTGGCTCAAACTTGTGTTGTATACACACGGTCACACAAATGTTGTCGGAAATTCCAAACGTCAAGAATGTGCTCACGTACAACAACAGTAAGACGAGCCAAGAAGTTCAGTGATTCCGAGCATGCGTCAAATTGATTATGAGCATGTATACGATTTTTGTGCATCGGAATTGCATACAGACGATCAGAATTTCCAACAAGAACTTTTGAGAAATTGAGAACAAGCTCTCAAATATTTGTTGTCGGAAATTCCAACAACAAATTTCTAATGGAACAAACACATCGCACAATTATTGACGGAAATTCCGATCGTGTGTACGTGGCATTAGAGGTGCTCTATTTTTGTGGCGTGCTTTGTTGGTACACCAAAAACTCCTCACCAGCTCTCCTTGCTACACAAACTACTTATCGCCCCACTCGCCAAGATCTAATAATGGAAAACTACTCAATTCTACTACTACTACTTATTTCTAACCTCTATCTATCTTATATCAACACTTTTTGTAATTTTCTGTATAGTTTTACTGAAATATAATAGCGCCCTTGTTATTCACCTGTTCATTATAGGAAAAAATAGCAGTCTTTAAATTGATATTTTATAAGTCTGGCGGTGTGTTGCCACTAGTTACTAACATCCATGCATATTCACCCTGTTGCCAGACATCCATACTTGTAGATAATAAAAAGTATTTTGCTTTGTTTTGTTGTTTTATTTAGGGGATTGAACTTGGTTGGGGGAAGGAACATGGGCTGCCCATAGGATAAATTGGTATTTGCAATGTTATAGCTGCGCCGGCTTTACATTGAAAATGCAAATGTTATAACGGTAGTGCTTTACATTTCCTTGGATAGAAAAAAAAATGGTGGACTCTAATCTTGACAGTGTGACTTTAACCACTTCGGGTCTGCGCTATTGACAGAATACGTCAGCAGCGCGGACCTGAGGCGCCGGGGTCACGTCTTTGGACGTGATTTACTTGTAATTCCCCGCGCACGCCACAGGGTTTCGATGCGTGTACCCGGCGGCCGCGATATCCGTCAGGTACACGCGATCGTCGGTGACAGAGCAGGGACGTGGAGCTCTGTGTGTAAACACAGAGTAAACACAGAGCTCCACATCCTGTCAGGGAGAGGTGACAGATGCTGTTTCCTTTTTACATTGGGAGACAGCATCGATCACCTCCCCCAGTCACCCCCCTCCCCCCACACAGTTAGAACACACCCAGGCAATACATTTAACCCCTTCCTCACCCCCTAGTGTTAACCCCTTCAATGCCAGTCACATTTATTCAGTAATTAGTGCATATTTATAGCACTGGTCGCTGTATAAATGTGAATGGCGCCAAAAATGTATCAAAAGTGTCCGATGTGTCCGCGGCAATATCGCAGTCAAAATAAAAATCGCAGATCGCCGCCATTACTAGTAAAAAAAAAATATTAACAAAGAATCATAATTCTGTCCCCTATTTTGTAGGTGCTATAACTTTTGCGCAAAGCAGTCACTTATTGTGATATATTTTTTTTTTTTTACAAAAATACGTAGAAGAATACGTTTTTTTTTTTTTTTTTTAATTGGGATATTTATTATAGCAACAAGTAAAAAATATATATATATATTTAAATTGTCGCTCTTTTTTTCTTTATAACGCAAAAAATAAAAACCGCACGGGCGATCAAATACCACCAAAAGAAAGCTCTATTTGTGGGAAAAAAAGGACGCCAATTTTGTTTGGGTGCCACGTCGCACGACCGCGCAATTGTCAGTTAAAGCGACGCAGTGCCGCAAGCTGAAATTTCGCCTGGGCACGAAGGGGGTTTATGTGCCCAGTAAGCAAGTGGTTAAACCATTCTCCTCCTCTGCACTCTTCCTGCAGACTTCTACCTCCAGGACACTTCTCCTCCTGCGCATCAATTTCCTGTCACAACATTAGAAATTCTGTCCCACAATCTTGAGCTGACTAGGCCTCAATCTGATTAAGTCCTAGGAGTAGTTTCACTTGATGATTCTTAATAGGCCAGCAGCTTGCAGTACCCCTTCTTGATGGCCCTGAACATTTAGTTAGAAATAATATTTGATGATGGACTACTGATCCCAGCAAGCCTGACTTGCAAATCCTGTGCCCTCAGGCTTCAACAATTTGGCACAAAAGCCCACAGTCTCTCCTCTGGCTCTGCACCCAACTCCCCTGGCATGCCTCTTCCAGATGTCCACTGTGCTTCACTCCGGACCATGCAGACCAACTGCTTCTCCAGCTCCTGTTCTAGGACATCTCTTCATGACGGTGTAAGGAGAGGCTCCATCCCAGCTCCCGAGCTCCTCCACAGGATCCACCCCCCAGATGCGGGTGTTTCTCATTCATGTAGTCTAGCACACCATCCTTCAGTTCACCCAGCCGACAACTCCTTCCCAAGCAGGCTGACTGTGAGTATATGTAGAAGGCCTGCCCCCTGCCAATCCTAGTTGGGGATTGGTCAGGACTACTCACATCCATGCCACTTCAACTCTCAGCCCTGCCCCTCTTCCAGAACATTCTCGCTGAAAGCAGGGGAGGTGCCCAAGAGCTGAAGTACATGTCAGTCACACCCACTGCTACACTAACCACTCCCTGGCCCAAATAAAAAACAAACATGCCTAGCTCGCAGCATAGGCCTGCTTAAACTTACCTGCACTGACAGAGCCTACAAACACTACACCTCTAGCACCTACCTCTGGTAAAGGGTACTACAAGGATAATTTTTTATATATATTTTTTTATATATTACTTTGCATAACAAAATCATAACTTATTTATTGATACATGTTATAATCTGAGTTATGGGCTAAATGTAGTTTATAATTTCAAAAACAATGCTTGAAAGCCCAGGTTACTATCTAACTGTTGCAATTTCTTCTTTTATGTATCACTGTTTCTGTGCATGTTTAATCCCTTATATTTTTCATTTCCGTTGTTCTGTTCAACTCTCTTTACTGATGGCAGAGAACATAGTGAAATATAAGTAGTAATCAGAGACTGTCAAAGTCATGTAAGGATAGATATAAAAATGCCTAACTAGAAATTACTTGTGAATCTCTGTTGAACAGTAAAGGTATAAGAATAATTAATCTATGGACATAACTTTTGTTAGCTACCATAAATGAGAAATAGGAGCAGTGTGCCCTAACAAGAACTGTTCTTTGTTTGATAAACTAGAACTTTCTAGAATAGCTATTTAAATTTCACAATTAATGTTTTTATATTATTGGCAATTAATGTAGTAGGGAATAAGTACAATAAAAAGATAACATATATATTTTACAGTATTCATTAAAGTAATAATGGATGGGGTATCCATCAATTGTAATTAGTGTATCATGTATATCTGTTTTCAATTTATTTGTATTACATTTCCTCAAATATAAAATGTTTAGATTTGTACAAGATTCATTTTCAATATACACTATTCACATAATTTATTCAATATACCAAATCTTATTGAGTACAGGTTACTTTATTATTAAAACATAATACCCTTCAGCATTTGTCCATACCCATTTCCAACATCCTCCCCGTACACTCATCAAAAAAAAAAATCATGTATCATGTATATCTGAAGGGTCATTTAACAAATGTTTATCTCCTGAGATTTATTGTTTCTGAAATATTGCATGCAAGTTTAAAAATGAAAATGTATTAAAGTTAAATGCTGCATTTGCAGTAAATACTATACATACAGTAAATATGTGTGGTGAAAATCACCAAAAAATTATATTACCTTAAAGTCAATTCACAAATAAATGAAATAATGTAAATTAGTTTATAATATGTAATGAATGCACAAAATTATTACTTTTTACATTCTGACCAAAAAACAAACAAAAGTAGTGCCCCCCAACCATATATATATATATATATATATATATATATATATATATATATATATATATATATATATATATATATATATATGGGTTTTTTCAAAAAATGGACTATGACTTCAATAAATCTGGATGTTTCTTACCTCAAAAAGAGCCTAATGCCGTGTACTCACGATAATTTTTCAGATTGTAAAAAACAACGTTTTTTAAAAATTTCATTTAAAACGATTGTGTGTGGGCATTACAGCATTTTCCAGGTTCTGAAAAACGACCAAAAATCAATTCGAACATGCTCCATTTTTTCACAACATTTTAAACAATGTCGTTTTTCAGGTTGTAAAAAATTATCATGTGTGGGCTTTAACAACGTGAAAAACCTGTGCATGCTCAGAAGCAAGTTATGAGACAAGAGCGTTTGTTCTGGTAAAACTACCATTCGTAATGGAGTAAGCACATTCATCACGCTGTAACAGATAGAAAAGCGCCCCTAGTGGCCTGCGAGAGTGCCGATGTAGAGCTACGGGCTCTCGCGCAGGGGAGCCAACCTGCCGCCGTAAAACAACGGCGGCAGGTCGGCAAGTAGTTAAGTAGGAACATTTTTTTTTATTCTGATGTATTTGAATTACAGTAGTACCGAGATTAAAAAAAATCTAAAATAACAAAAAACAAATTCGGACAAAATTTGAATTAGTTTTTTTTTATGCAATTTTATGTTTATGGATCCAAATGTGCAGTAAAGTTTATCCAGCATAAAGTACAAGTGCCATTATCCAGCACATCTCCACCATCCAGTGTGCATGTTCTGCACCATCCAGTGTGCATGTTCTGCACCCTCCAGTGTGCATGGCAATCCACACTGGATGGTGGAGATCTGCACGTTTGGAATCATAATCACAATTGGATTGCACATTCACTTTATTGGAAGTCCTGGATTGTCATTTGCACTTTATTTGCTATTTTTGCACAATTGTTATTTTGCACATGTTTGGCTATCTATTGACACAATCTATTTGCAATTGTTTACTTATATATGTAATTGGATTTTTTTTTGCACAATCCCACTTTTTGCACTTATTTACACATGATTATTGATGCAAATTGTTTCTGTTATTGTCATTAATTAATTTCATAACTTCATATTTGTATTTATTATTAGTTTAGTAAGGTATAGTAAGCGCCATGTTCCCTATATTTAAAATGTATGTTTTAGTGTGAGAACATCTTTATGTTGGCAGCTACTTGCTAAGTTTTAGCTATTCCTTTTCACCCTTGTGGTTTGTGCATTAGTATTCATTTTACAAATAGAATAGAAAAAGTATACCAAATTCCCAAAAATCAAATAAAGAATCGATTTAAATTTGAATAGAATAGAAAAGATCAGAATAGGAAGATTATTATATTATTTTCTATTCTTTTCTACTTCATTCTGTTTTGTTCTATACTATTCGTTTTTTTTTAATTCTTGTAATCCATTATTTTCTGTTGTATTCAAATTTAATTATTTATATTCTATTCTATTGTTTTTTTAATTACATTCTTTTTTTTATTCTGTTCTTTTACATTTAAATTTCATGGTTATATTCTTTCTATTTTATTTGATTCTATTATTTTTCTATTCTATGCTAGTCTATTAATTTATGTTCTATTTGATCCCATTCTTTTATGTTCTTTCATTTTCTATTCTATTTAGATCTGTTTTACTGTTATTTTATATTCTTTTATTTTCTGCTATATTCTTTTCTATTCTATTTTATTTTTGTTCCATTATATTCCTCTGTTTTCTAATCTATTTTATTCTCTTTGAAATTTGGAAAACTGTTAAAAAACAAAAACTGTTGAATTCGAAAACTATTCAAATTCAAAAAGTTTTCGAATTTGAATTTGAAAACTATTCAAATAGATTAGAGAACTATTTGAATAGGTTCAAATTCAAATTCTAAAAACTTTAATAGATGTATATACAAATAAATAAAACTAATCTTGAAAATGAATTAAATGGGTTGAACAAATTTAACAAAACACATTTATGTAAATAACAAATCGAAACCAAAAGAAACCAAACAAATGTTTTCATTCTGCATATGTCTACTGTTAAGGCTTCATTTGCTCTGGTGGAGGAAGCTTTAGTTCAAACGATTGTTATACAAATTTTCCAGAGCCTGAAAGTCTTGGCTTGATGCATAAAAGGGAAGAGGGATACCTCTAATGATACTGGCATGATTAAAAACCTGGAGGATTTCCCAGGTGCTCTAATTTTTCTGGTTGATGCTTTATATGACTCCATTTAACAATTTTCCTGTGTATGAGTCTCATCCGTACACATGTATAAAATCCTGTTGCTGAAGTTTTGATTAGCAGAATTCTAAAAGCATCTGAAGTATTTTCCTTTTCAAATGAAACAGTTTTTTAATCCTGCTTTGGGTGATTACATCCAGAAGATGACTGTGGGTAAGAGTATTGTGACCGATTAAACATTGGGTAAAACTTCCACTTCCAAGAAGCATTCCCTTTGCCAGCCTCAAGTCCAAACCACAATTGAGCAAGAAACCATGTACTCTAAAGCCCTCTAAGCCAGGGAATAAGCCCTCTTCACAGTGAAGGGGCACCCCACTCATTTAGGTTGGGCGGTGTTGGCAGGCCTTTGCAGAACGTTGGAAGCAAACAGCCTATTTGTCTTTAGAAAATTGACGCAATAGTGTCCATTGAGACTAGATACATGCAAAAACTGATTGGCTACAAATACTTTTTTAAGAATAGCAATAACAAAAGTGAGATTATAGTGTATGTCCTAGGTTTGTGAAGGTTTTTATTTGATTCATAGAAAATCATTCCACATACATGAGCAACAAAGTGTTCAATCTAAGCAACAACATTTTGCCTTAGGGTATATTTTGTCCCTAATATAAAATGCATGGCTGTTTTTTATTCCGCACTTGTAATGCCCCATACACACAATCAGAAATTCTGACAGCAAAAGTCTGATGTGAGCTTTTGAATGGAATTTCTGACCGTGTGTATGCTGCATTGGACTTTTGATGTCGGAATTTCCGCCAACAAAGGATTGAGAGCTGGGTCTCAAATTTTCAGACGGAAAAAAATCCTATCGGAAAATATGATCTTCTGTAGCAATTTCGACGTGCAAACCGTGTGTATTCAAGGCAAGCTTGAGCGGAATTTTGTTGGAAAAACCACCCAAGGTTTTTCTGATGGAAAATCTGATCTGTGTACGCGGCATTAGGGTCTTGTTGGATCTGAAAACATGCTATCCAACTGATACATATTGCAAAGAGAATCTATGTGTCAAGAGAGGATATTTAATAGAAAGATTTAGTAGGGTTTAATGGTAGCACTGGTTTCCTGTGTATCTGGTAGATCCCTGTATTCATTTATTTTAGTTATACATGATCGTACACACAATCCAATTTTATGGCCATAATTGTCTGACGGACGCGTTGTGTCGGATAATCTGATAGTGTGTATGCTCCATCAGACAATTGTTGGCTGAATTGACAACAACAAATGTTGGCTGTTCATGCTCACCAACTGTCTGGCAATAAATCTGTTACGTCGGTTTATCCATTCGTGTGTACACAAATCCATCCAACTAAAATCCAAAGTACAAACACACATGCTCGGAACTAATGCTAAACTTCAGACAACAATAGAAGAAGTTACCCAAAGGGTGGCGATAAAGAGCTTAAAAACCATGTGGTTTGGTGAATGTTGGCTGAAAATGATGTGCCATGTGTTTGCAGAACAAGTTCATGGCCAACGCCATTCGGTCCAAAATCCACGGAAAAGTTTGATGGAAGTCTGATTGTGTGTACAAGGCTTTAGACCCCATACATACTATTAGATTTTCTGAAGATTTATGTCTTCAGATTAACCAAAACCATGTAGTGCAAGGGCCTGCCTGATTGCCTACCAATTGAAACTCTTATGCCGCGTACACACGCTTGGAATTTTCGACAACAAATGTTCGATGGGAGCTTGTTGTTGGAAATTCCGACCGTGTGTAGGATCCATCGGACATTTGCTGTCGGAATTTCTGACCACAACAATTTGAGAACTGGATCTCAAATTTTCCGACAACAAAATCCATTCTCATAAATTCCGAGCGTGTGTAGACAATTCCGACACACAAAATTCCACGCATGCTCTGAATTAAGTATGAGACGGAAGCAATTAAGCTGTTAAAACTAGCGTTCATAATAGAGATAGAACATTTGTCACGCTGCACATTTTTTAATCTTTTAATGCAGCACATTCTCTTCTTCTTTATAATGCTAGAATAATGAAGTTGTTTTGCTACTGATATTCACACAGAGTTCTGACAAACTGATTTCTCAGAGACTCCGAGAGATCGGGAACAGCAGCAGATGACATATTAGCGCGAATCATCTCTCACCAAACTTCTACTAACACGAGATTAGCAGAAGGAGCCCAAAGGGTTGCCCACTTCGTATTGAACTTCCCTTTTCTAGTGCCGTTGTAAGTGACCGTGTTCTTGGCGATCGGAAATTATGATAACATGTGTGTGTGAGGCCGCTTACACACGATCAAATCTATCTGCTGGAAACGGTCGGCCCGACCGTCCCAGCAGACAGATTCGATCGTGTGTACGGGCGAGCCGACGGATTTGGCCAGCCGACAGATTTGAAAGCATGCTTTCAAATCTGTCGGCTGGGAACCCGTAGGCCCGATATGTCTACTGGTTAGTACGCTAACCAGCAGACATATCTTCTCGCACATGCGTCGAATGGTTTTGACGCATGCGCGGAAGTAATTCACTTCCTGGTGCAGTGACGTGGCGGCGTCAACGTCATCGCCACGTCACCGACACGTCAGCGCGCCGTCTGCCGGCGGGGATTTTGGTTTAATCGTGTGTACACGATTAAACCAATACATCCCAGCAGACAGATTTGTTCAAATCGGTCTGTCCGACCAATTTGAACAAATCTGTCTGCTTGTGTGTACGGGGCCTGACAGTGTGTATGCAAGACAAATTTGAGCCAACATCCGTCTGAAAAAAATCCACGGTTTTGTTGTCGGAATGTCCGATCGTGTGTACGCAGCATTAAGCCTCCTACACACAATTGGACTTCCAACAGACAAATTTGTGGGTTTTGGTCCAAAGGGCGTTGGCCATGAACTTGGTATGAATACAGACGGCACAACCTAAATATGTGTTTTTTTCTGCTCTTTAGCGCCACCCTTTGGGCAACTTCTGCTAATGTTGTCTTAATGTTTAACATTGGTACTGAGCATGCGTGTTTGTAGTTTGGATTTTAGTTGGACGGATTTGTGTACACACGATCGGATATTCCGACGTAACGGATTTATTGCCAGACAGTTGGTGAGCATGAACAGCCAACATTTGTTCTTGTTAATTCCACCAACAATTGTCTGATGGAGCATACACATGGTCGGATTATCCGACACAACACGATTTGGATCGCATTTATGAGCCTTTAAGGTTTGACCCCATATTAGACCCCATACACACTATTAGATTGCAGATTGTTGTCTTCAGATTTACCAAAAGCATGAGGTGCAAGGGCCGGCCTGATTGCCTTTAAATTGAAACTCCTAAGGTTTGACCTCATATTATATGATTTTGGTCAATCTGAAGAAAAAAATCTGCAGACAATTTAATAGTGTGTAAGGGGCCTTACCCATATAACATATGCTAGTATAATTTAAGCACTGACAGAATAAAACTAAAGCAAACCCAGCACTATATATAATTTTTTGCATGTATTACTAAGCATTATTACCCCAACATGCAGAGTTTCTTGTCATATCAGTTGGAAAATCATCACTTGTGTGACAGCTCTGAATGTGCAGAAAACATATAAATAAATAATTACACTATACCTCTTGGCAGATAAAGGTACGCATAATGTTTTGTTTTCGTGTCCTATGCTCTCTAGAAATAGCATATATATTATGGTCTAATATGTCCCCTGCTGTAAAAAATAACAATATTGCAAGACACTAAGGAGATCAGCTACAACATAAAGCCACAAAGCTCCATTTATGAGATCACTACACTCCAGGTGTCCTGCAGTCTCCTAATTATACTCTGTAGGGGTTGTTTTATGATTTCTACTACACAGGTAAGATCAGGAATCAATGCTCCACTGTTCTATGTTTTGTCTAAAAATTAAGAAAAACAAAAGGTTACACATGTGTAACGCACAATAGATACATTTTAATGGAGAAGTAGGAAATAAAAAAAAAAAATGTGCTTATACATTTATATGTTTTAATAAATAGAAAAATATTCATATTATTTTTGGAAGTATTATTTTTTTCACACATCAATGTAAAATACTTGTGTATTGTACAAATGTATGAGTATACAATGTGTATGTAAGAAATAGCTATTATGGAAAGGTTATAGAAAGGTTATAGAAAGGTATATTTTAGTAATGCATATTTATATGGAGAAGGATGTGGGGGAAAACATATATCAGTTTTGCTAGATCATAAATTACTGTACATCAGGGGAAATAAAAGGAGGTGGATAACATTTTATAACCTGATAACTATAACCTTCTCTACTGCTGATATTTGTGGGTAGGTAAAGATATGGGATTGTCTCCCAATCATTTTTTACAAACAATGATTCAGTTGTTAAACTCTTGTTATGAGATTGCTCTTTGTAGTAATGAACATTTTATTAAGAGTAAATACAGTAGCTACCTATTGATTTTCTACAGTTTTATGTAGTTAGACCAATGAAAAAAAAATATATTTCCTAATAGCAGCTATGATTTATTGCAATATGTGCACATTTCTTTAACTATTTAGAATCTATCCACCCAGACTTTAATTTCTACATACAGTAGATTGCCACTGCATTAAAATCGTTTCTCATAAGGAATATGGTTGGAGAGTGCACACTTGCACCCTACTTTTGTTTTTTCAAAAATAAATTCTTATTAAACAAATAAAATATGCCTAACTACATAATTATATATATTTACCAAATGCATCAATATCATTATTGATCATGTTTGTGATTTATTCAATATAATTTTATAAAAAGTAACACACAAGAAAGATTAAATAAGATAATAATTGGATAAGATACATTGAACATTCAATATATAAAATGCATTCAATATCTAAATATGCATTCAATATATAGGATATATGCAATATATAATAATATAAAATAATACAAAATTTGGGTTTGAGAATTCTACAAACTAAACCTTTGGAAGTACTGTGAGGCTACACAGAAAGGATTAGTGCCATGATACAACTGTCTTCTGTTAGTAATTAGTTAATAATACAATTATATTGTGCATGTAACTCTGCTTTATGAACCTTCAAAGATCATTATATTGTGTCAGAAATGTTTAATGAGTGGGAAGTAAAGGTCACATTGTTGTTTGCAGTTCTGGGATCCTCATATGCATCAGGTAAATAAACAGCTGTTCTTGAAATGCAAATATAATGGTTTACTTTCATGAAATAATGGGGCTTGGCGTAATATTTTTTCTAATACATTAAAAATAAAATGTCATAGTAATCAAACCCTGTTTTTAAATTTGTATCTACATAAAAAAGTAATACCAACATTTTCTTAAATATAATACAGATATTTACCTTTTTTTTCTATGAAGTTTAGCATGGTAGATCCTAAATCTAAGCAAAGGCCAGCCTAAAGTTTTTAGTGCATTACAAGGTAAGTAACGGCAGCTTCACACTGCCCTGCTGGTCTTTTACTAAAGTGCAGCAAACCCATGTTTTTTCTTTCTCATAGACTTCTATGAGGACCTGCTTCTGAGATGCAGTTTCAGAAAGGGCACCAGAATTCCTGTATGCAGCATCTTTGGTGCACTTTCTAAAACCGCACCAAGACATCATAGAAGCCTATAGGAAAGCACATCCAATTCTCACTAAAAAACCCAAGTTAGCTGCCCTTTTAGCAAAAGCACAATGGGGCACTGTGAAGCTGCTCTAAGGGTTTAAATGTATCTTTAGGCAAACACTTATTCAGTAATTTCTGCAATGCCTCTTTAAATAAAATACTGGTTGATTCTGGCAGAAATCCAGTGAGCTCATAAATCCTTGCCACTCTGTAATGTTATGTCAGTCAGAAATAGAACATTCCTCCAATGTTATGGGGAACAGGACAGGGGGACGTATTTAGTAGTTCTGAAATGCTTCCTATCCTGGAGTCACATTGCTGCTCCCCTATAGATATAGTACAATGAGTAACTGTTGTAAGCAAAATACAGAAAGCTTGTTACTGGAAAGATCACCAGGTGAAAATACAGAAAACATCCTAAAAAGAGATAACAAATGCAATCACCACATATAAAAAATAGTAAGCTGCAATATATGTGACAATAAGGTCATAAAACGGTTAATATAAACAGCAAAATATAATAGTGAATTTTATGCTGTGATCAATAATGCAAAAAATATAAATGCATTAAATGCAATGCCTTCAAAATAAAAGTTCAATAAGATAGTCCACCAGGAAATTAAAATCCTTGAGATGAAGATACCCATGTGAAGGCACAATAGAAAAATTATTGTCACTGGTTTGTGCAATCCACTACTAGGGATGAGCTGAACACAACCACCCCCCCCCCCCCCGATTTGGTTTGCACCAGAACATGCGAACAGGCAAAACATTTGTTTGAATTTGCGAAAACCGTTAAAGTCTATGGGACACGAACATGAAAAATCAAAAGTGCTAATATGCAAGTTATTGTCATAAAAAGTGTTTGGGGACCCGGGTCCTGACCCAGGGAACATGCAGCAATGCAAAAAAAAGTTTTTCGGGATCAGTGATTTTAATAATGCCTAAAGTGAAACAATAAAAGTGAAATATTCCTTTTAAATGTAGTACCTGGGAGTGTCTATAGTATGCCTGTAAAGTAGCACACGTTTCCTGTGTTTAGAACTGTCCCTGCACAAAATCCCCACAACTCTTGCCCGGTGGTTATAAGGGTCTGAGTGCGGGAGCTTATCGAAATCTGGAACCCCCTTTAACAAAGAGGACCCCCAGATTCTGGCTCCCCATGTGAATTGGTAACGGGGAACATTGTACCCTTATCATTTTAAAAATAAAGTGTAAACTGTAAAAAAAAACACAGACACTTTGGGATAAGTCCTTTATTAAAAATCAAAAAATCAAAAAACATTCCAGCGATGCAATCCTATGTCCTGCGGTGATCTGATGTCCAGCGATGCTGCAGTCTCCACTCCACACGAAACCCCCATGACGTAAGAGGGAGTGGGGTCACCCGTCCACATCATAGGGTAAGCCCCAGCATTCCCCGGCAAGCGGGGGTTACCCAATGATGTCGGGACATAGGATTATATCACTGGAAACGTTTTTTATTTTATTTTTTTAATAAAGGACTTATCCCAACTGTGTCTGTGTGTTTTTGTTTTTTTTTAAATGGGAAATGGTAGGGGACAATGTACCCGTTATCAATTCACATGGGGGGGTGGAATCTGGGGGTCCCCTTTGTTAAAGGGGGCTTCCATATTCCAATAAGCTTCCCGCCCACAGACCCCCACAACCACCGGGCAAGGGTTGTGGGGATGAGGCCCTTGTCCCCATCAACATGGGGACATCCTCCACATGTTGAGTGTATGTGGCCTGGTACGGTTCAGGAGGGGGCGCTCTCTCGTTCCTCCTCTTTTCCTGCAGCCTGCCAGGTTGTATGCTTGGATATGGGTCTGGTATGGATTTTTGGGGGGACCCCATTCCATTTTTTTTTATTTTGGTGCAGGGTTCCCCTTAAAATCCATACCAGACCGGAAGGGCCTGATATGGAATTTGGGGGGACCCCCACACTTTTACATATTTTTTGGTTCAGGGTTTCCCTTAATATTCATAACAGACCCAAAGGGCCTGGTAATTGACTGGGGGGGGACCCCTGCTGTTTTGGTCAATGACTTTGATCTGTATTTCCGGGACCCGACAAAGAATAGCTGCGAGTAGTTTAACATTTTTTCTTTTAGAAATGACATTTTGTGCAGGGACAGTTCTAAACACGGAAACATGAGCTACTTTACAGGCATACATTACACACCCCCAGGTATGACATTTTGAGGAATATTTCACTTTTATTGTTTCACTTTAATCAGTATTAAAATCACTGCTCCCCAAAAAATTAAATAGAATTAAAACTTTTATTGCATTGATACATGTCCCCTGGGGCAGGACCCAGGTCTCTAAACAATTTGTATGACAATAACTTGCATATTACCTTTAAAATTAGATTTCTCCCATAGACTTTTAAAGGGTGTTCTGCGACATTTCGAATTTGCCATGAACACCCCAAATTGTTCGCTGTTTGCCGAACGAGCTTTTAAAGCTGGACACAACAGAGAGTTTTACACTATGGGCTAGATTCAGGTAGGGGATACGACGGCGTATCTCCAGATACACCGTCATATCTCTGCGTCGGAGGCATCCTATCTATGCGCCTGATTCATAGAATCAGTTACGCATAGATTTGCATTAGATCCGACTGGCGTAACTCACTTACGCCGTCGTATCTAAGTTGCATATTTACGCTAGGTGGCGTTCCTGTCGATTTACGCGTCAAATATGTAAATTAGATAGATACGCCGATTCACGAACATAGCGTATTTTTTTACATCGTTTGCGTAGGCGTAAGTCCGGCGTAAAGTTACCCCTGCTATATGAGGCGCAGCCAATGTTAAGTATGGAAGTTGGGACAGCGTCGTATTGTACGTCCTTTACGTAGTTTGCATAAGTCGATTCAGAATGGGGCTGGGCGTCAGTTACATTCACATCGTTTTCATTGACTATTTGCGACGTGATTTGGAGCATGCGCACTGGGCTACGTTCACGGCTGGCGCATGCGCAGTTCGTTCGGTGCGTCGATTACGTCGGGTCACACTTAGTTTACATAAAACACGCCCCTTACATTGCCAATTTGAATTAGGTGGGGATACGCCAGCCCGTTTATGCTACGCCGCCGCAACTTACGGAGCAAGTGCTTTGTGAATACAGCACTTGCCTGTAAAAGTTGCGCGGCGTAACGTAAATCAGATACGCTACGCCCGCACAAACTTACGCTCTCCATCCTGAATCTAGCCCTATGTGTGGCCTTTTAGTCCATACATATATGTGTGGGCGCGGCCTTCCTTTCTGACATTTGCTGCCCATTGGGAGTTTGTTCGTTTAAAGTGGAAAATAGACCATCCACCCGATGCAGCTGGATATGGTGGAGGTATAGGTATTTCCTAATATATGTGTGTTTGACTCATTAGAAACCAATATATGAGTCCACACTATCTGTCAAGCATCTACTCCTTGGTGGTGGATTGCACAAACCAGTGACAATTTTTTCTATTGAGCCTTCACATGGGTATCTGTATCTCAAGGATTTTTTTGAAGCCATTGAATTTTATGCATTCATAAGTTTTGCATTATTGATCACAGCACGAAATTCACTATTTTATTTTGCTGTTTGGACTTTATGGCCCAGATTCACAGAGAGCAAGGCGCACATTACGCCGCTGTTGCGCACACACCGTACGGCATGCCAACGTAGCGAGGAGAGGCAAGCATTGCATTCAGCAAGCCATTGCTCCCAACGCTGCACCAGCGTAGCGTGGGTTTCGAAGGCGCACGCCGGCGTAGGTGGAAGTGGGCGTGACCCCATGCAAATGATGGGCAGAGCGCCAGACAGGTACGTCGGCGCGGCGCAGTGTTTTACTCCCGGCGTATCACAAACTGCCCCTGCGCCTGCTCACAACCACACCGGCACAACCGCCTAAGCTACGCCGGATCACCGCATACGCCGTGAACATAAGTACGCCCAGCCAGACGCACATCCAATACAAAGTACGTCAGCTTGTGTTCCCTGGTGCAGACAACATGTCAGACAGTCACATTGATAAGGAGAAGCGGAAGAAGAATTTCTCCATGGATGAGAGGGCTATCCTGACCACGGCCATTGCTAAATATAAATCATACCTCCACGGAGCACAGAGCGGGAGGACCAGCAAGGCCAGGAAGCTAGAGATCCTGCAGAAGGTGACCCTGGAGCTGAACACCCTCGGGCACGAAACCCAAACCCGGAAGGAGGTCCAGAAAAAAATCAATGACATGCGTTGGCGTGTCAGGGAAAAACTGGCAAAGATGAAAAGGCACCTCAGGGCCACGGGAGGCGGATCAGCTAGCCAGTTGAAGCTGACTGCTGAAGAGGAGGTCATAGCCAGCAGACTGGCTCAGGAGCAGGTGAAGGGCCTGGAGGGATTTGACTCCAGCGAACACAACTTGAGGAGCGGTAAGTGTGTTTTATCTCCCATCCGGTGTGGAGCATGTGAGGGGGTGCAAGGGAACATGTGACAATGTGTGCGCCCACCAACATGTGAATACTGTGTGTCATCCACAGATATGCTGGAGGGAGCTGGGCCATCATCTGCCTTTGGACGACCCACACCATCCAAGCAACATGTTCCTCGGTCTGACCCCCTGGGAAGCCACCAAAATTCTGTGGCTGCAGGAACAGTGGAGGGGAGTGCACACACAGGTGCATTGGAGGTCGTCATGGAGGAGCCTGTGAACATCCAACAAGAGGACTTTCTGTACCTCGATGATGAGATGAGCATCTGCGGCGGACCCTCCGAGAAGGTGGAAGTTGCAGACCTCCTAACTCCATCGACGCCCATCAGGGGAACCACCCTGAGGGCAGCCCCTGCCAGAGGGACACCTTCTAGGGCCACCCAGGCCAGAGGGACGCCTTCTAGGGCCACCCTGGCCAGAGGGACACCTTTTAGGGCCACCCCGACCAGAGGGACACATCCGTATGTAACTTCCAGGAAGGCCCTGAGCAAGACCAGGGGTGCAGCCGGATCATTCCAAGAAGGGCTCGAGAAGGGAACAGGCCCGCCAGACATGACACATGGCAGACATTGCCAAAACAATGCCAGTCAGAGGCAGATGCAGGCAGAAACAAATGTCGTGCTGACCCGCATTGCCATTGCCTTGGAGGGGATGCAGGCAACATCTCAATCTCTATCCAGGAGCGTCAGCTCAGGGGATGAACCGCCACAAGGTGCCCCACCCGAGTCATCCCCACGACACCTGCAGAGCAGAACCCTGGGCACGAGGCATGGGCCGCGAGAGGGCAAGTGACTGTCACAAGGACAATGGCAACACAAGAGCTCAGAGTCTGAGTTTTTTTTTGGGTGATGTGCACAGAGGCATGTGTTGTGCACCTGTAAGGGCTTGCCATGGTGGACAATGGCATGATCCAAATTTTTTGTTAACTTTTCACTGACCCAGACCATGGGACACCATCACTGATGTCACAGCAACATCGGACTGCACACAGTCAGAAGTGCAGAAGTGTCTATGGTGACTGAACACCGGTTTGCAGGGGCAGGGTTTGCCTGGTGATGTCAGTGCTATGGTGTGACTGGTGTGTGAGTGTGTGTATGTGTGTGTGGCCAATGCGTTCAGACAGGCACAAGGCCATTTCTGCCAGCACTGCATGTCAACTGGCAGGTGTCACCTTGGATCGCCGGGGAGAGGTTATCCCCACGACCATGTGGATGTGGTATGAATGTACAGCAACATCATTGGGGCCTTGGCAATGGCGTTGCTGCTCCAAAGTCCCGCGCAGTGGACTTGGGCTAAACCAATGTGAGGTGGATGTGGTGTGTGTGAGCTAGGGACCACAGTGGTGTGCATGCATGAATTGTCCATGTGCCATGATGAATGTGTGTGTTTAACGTGCAAAGATGCATTCCACGAGGCAACTCCTGACTGCTGTTCCTTCAGCAGATGGGGTAGCCTCTGGCAGGGGGGACTGTGTGGTGCCGGGGTTAGGTCATCACATATGTCAATCTCCAGACCATTTCTCATGGCGTAGTTGAGTAGAACACAACATGCACCGACAATCTGGCACACAAAGTTTGGGGAATACAACAAGGCCCCCCGGACTTATCCAGGCATCGGAAACTGGACTTCACAATGCCAAATGTGTGCTCCACCACTGCACGGGTGCGTATATGTGCAGCATTGTATCTTCTCTCGCCTCTGGTTTGAGGATTCCGGTATGGAGTCAGGAGATGGGGTCCAAGTGCATATGCTGAGTCACCTGGAAGGGAAAAGACAGAAGGATGTTAGCCGTGTATGTGCCCCTCGTGATGTCTGCATCATGGGGTCGGACAGTCATGCCTGACTCCCATGTCACTCACCAAGAAGCCAGCTGTCCCTGTACACGTTCTGATCGAATTCTGTTGGGATGGTGCTTTGACGGTATATGTAGCTGTTGTGGCTGGCCCCTGGGTGTTTGGCATGGACATGCCATATGAGGCATTGGGCATCGGCTATCACCTGTACGTTGATGGAATGCCACTGCTTACGATTGCGGTATATGTGCTCTGTGGCACGGGGGGCCGTAGTGCCACATGTGTGCAATCAATGGCCCCGATGGTGCGTGGGAATCCAGCAATGCTGTAGAAATCCTTCATTGCCTTCTGCCGCAGGTGCTCATGGGTCGGTTTGATGATGTGGTGAGACATGCGTGTGAGGATTGCAGGGACAACCTGGTGCACGTATCTGCTCATGGTGGATTGTGACATCCCAGACACGACTCCACTTGTACGTTGGAAATATCCACTGGTGAGGAAATGGAGTATTGCCAGTACCTTGACCAGTGGTGGAACTGCATGTGAGCGTCCTGTCTGGCTGGTGATTTCATCATGCAGGGCTGTGGCTAATTCCAGGATGGCATCAGGGCTGAATCTGAAGATGCGGTACACCTCCGATTCCCCCATGCGGAAGATGTTAATGCGCTTTCATTATATCCTCTCCTGTGCCCTCCTCCGTGCCTGTTGACGCAGTAGTGCTGTAACCTTGGCTGTCCCTGGCATGTTGGCATACGGATGTGTTGTCCTGCAAGTATGGTTGCTCTGCTCGTCCATAACGGTGCTGCTGCAGCTGCTCTCCAGCTGACCTGTGCATGTCTGTTGCCGGTAGGGATGAGCTTCGATCGGTCGTCGAATTTCGAAACAAAAACGATCGTTCGCGGCAAATTCGAGTGAAACAAAACAACCGTTTTTAAAACTTGTTTTCCATTTATACTACTATCAATGGAAAAAAAAGTTTTAAAAACGGTCATTTTTTCAGGAGTCCTGCTCCTAAAAAAACAACCGTTTTTAAGACTTTTTTCCATTGATACATGTTCCCTGGGGCAAGACCCGGGTTCTGAAAGACGTTTTCCAACAAAAACTTGAATATTGGTCTTTAAAATTATCGTTTTTGAATTCGAACGTTCGAGTCCCATAGACTTCAATGGGGTCCTAAATGTTCGTGCGAACGATCGGACTGTTCGACGGTTCTGGTGCGAACCGAACGCGGGGGTGTTCGGCTCATCCCTAGTTGCCGGGTTGCACCTCATTTATGGGGAATAACTTCACACCAGACGTACAACTTACATGCATCTCGCGTAGCATGCGTCGGGTGCACGCACCTTCGTGAATCGCCGTATTTCCCTCATTTGCATGTTTGAATGGCTAATCAATGGGAGCAGCACTATGCGTCCAGCCCATATGTGCGCCTACCCTACGCTGACATGTGCAAGCTACGTTGGCAGGGTGTAGCCTGTTTTTAGGTGCATGTTGGTTCGTGGGTCTGCCCCACACATACGCCGGCCCACATTTGCACATACGTCGGCTTAACGTGCTATACGTCGGCGTAAGTGCTTTGTGAATCTGGGCCTATGTTTTGTCATTTGTGTGCATATTAACAGTTTTATGACTTTATTATCACCCCTATTGAGATAATACTTGTTCATTGCATGGTATTATTTCCTCATGTTTTACACCATGAGTGCTGCACTGTTATTTATATTTTACCTGTTTACACAATTTGTCTAGTGAGTGCCAGCTGCTTTTTTATTATGGCAGAGCACAATTTTTTTATTTCTTTCATTTCAAAGACTTTATTCTGACACATTAGGGTTAGATGTTAAGGATAAAGGTTATGCTAAAGGTCAGAGTAATAATGAGGTTGAAGGTTAATTATTAGTATAAATGAAAGCATATCTCCAGCCTCCAGCCCACCACACCAGAGTTCACTCAAATTATCCATGAACCTACTTGCACTTTTTTTTCTATTCCTTACATACATACTTTAATTCAAGCTGTCCAGTCACCTATGTAATGATATGAAAGTGCTTTTTGGTCCTGCAGTACTGTCAGGCTGGGGTGATGACAAACATCATGGATGAGATGGGCGTTGATCCACCGAGTTCTATATTCATACCGTTGTGATGTGCAATACATGCCTATTATGCATATGGTATTTTCTTCTTTAAATCTTTTTTATTATATTAATGAATCTGTATTTGGTTTTATATTTTATTTGTTTTCATTTGAGTGCCACAAATAATATCCCCCTACTCCAATCTCCTCTTGGATAGTTTGGAGGTGTTTTTCTGCTTAGCCTTTAACATCCTCCTGTTTGAGATGGGACATCCTACCCAAACATCAGGGTTAATAAACCTCACTATTTGATTACACCTGCGTTTCTATCATCCAGTTATACCTACTTCACTTGTGAATTACACCAACTCTTTTATATTAGAACAATGTGTGTGCTAATATGCATATATTAATAGAGAGTTCGGTGATTAATATATCTGTATAGCTTCATAATATTTATGTCTGTAACTGTGTTATATCTTAGAAAAGATTTTGATGAATTAGGCGGTGTCATTTACTGCCACGGACACACACAAACACTAGTAAAATAAAAATGAAGAATAAAATTGTTTGTTTTGTATGAGAGATTTTCTATTACAAGCAAAGCATTCTTTCCTGCTTTTATAAGTTTGCAATTGCAGAAACTAATTGTAGTGCTATTCCCAATTAAACATGTTAGCTGCCATAACCACATACTTGTCTATCTCCACCAGTGAAAGTAAAAATATAAATACTGGGCAATAAGGTATGCACAATGATAAGAAAAAATAAATAGAAAACAATATACTGTATATAACTGTGTGTGTGTGTGTGATTTTCACTGACTGATTTAAACTCACAGTATATGATTTGTTTATTAATTTTTGACTTTACTTAGCAAAGTGAATGTTTCCCTTATAAATAAAGTAAAGCTGCATTTCTTTTCAATAGCCCAGTCACATGCTCACAAAGATTATGTTGTATTTAATTTTCCTCACAAAAGATTAAATATTCAAAGTGAACAAAGTTCCTTGTAATTTTCTAACATTCACTTTGATAATAAAAAGACTGTATGCTTTTAGTAAATCAACTGCATTGACTTGGTAACTAAATTAAATGATATTGGCCACAAAGTACAACAGTTTTCTGCAATACAAGGTCCACTGTGAGTGACACCACATCCCAAAATTACACCATACCATATGTCCAAGTGCTATGAGACTGTGCTATGTCACATGTACACAAAAGAAAATATAATAACTTTAAATTCATCACTATTAACTACAATACAAAATATATTTAAAGGCAAGTAATACTATGCATTTGTTGGTACAACATAACATCCAACAACAATGCCTCAGGATGTATACTATTCATATACTATACTTAGTAGTGAGTGTCAGTGAGTGTCCCAGATCACCGCCACACCAGTTATATGATGATACTGTGCACTGGTGACAATTTTTTTTTTTTAATCTCATAATTTTCCCAAATTTATGACCAAAAATTACAACTTAAAAGAAATCATCATGCCTCTTACTACATACCGTAGACTGTCTGTTTCCCAAAAATGGGGGATGTTTGTACTGTTCTAACATTTTTGGGCCTCACGAAATGAGATAGGCAGTCAGTACATCAGGATTGATCAATTTTCAAATATATACCAATGTTTGTGGAGAACTTTCCTACAGACTAAAAAAAAATTATGACAGAAACAAAGAAAAACACAGTTTTTTCAAAAATGTCTTTTTAAATGTATTTAGCAAAAAATAAAAACTCAGTGATGATTAAATACCACCAAAAGAAAGCACTACTTGTGTGAACAAAATAATAACATTTTGTTTGGGTACAGTGTGGCATGACTGCGCAATTGTCATTCAGAATCTTACACCGCTGAAAGCTGAAAATTGGCCTGGGCGGAAAGGGTGTAAAAGTGCCCTATATTGAAGTGGTTACATTTTTAACTTTTAAAAAGCTATTATATTTTCTTTTGTGTCCATGTGACACCTTAAAGGTCCCATTGCAGTTGAATATATGGTACGTTATGTCAGTTGTGGTGGTCTCAATTTTATTTCATACAAATGTAAATTTGCAGACCCCTCAAAATAACAGTACAAGCAGATTTGCCCTACAAGGCAGTAAACACACAAGTTTCAATGCAAGAGGGCTTAGTACAGCAAAGCAGTAGCAACTAACAGATCATCTGCTTGTCTGAGCCACTAACTGAACTTATGTCAGTTTCTGACTGATAGGGTGTCCCCTAATGGGTTTCCATTATATATTTACAGTATATCACATGTAAAATAATAGTACATTTGACCAAAGTATCCCCCCTCATAAACATGTTTATGATTTTGTTTAAATGTATTTCACTGTTAATAGGAATAAATAACTTATAAGTAATAAATCAAAAGAGAGCAGAAATGACTGGCAAATGTTTTTGGAAACTATATTTATATATACTATATTAGAGGCTATCTTTGTTTATTTTGTAATGAGGGTACATAAATAACCAAGTCATGTTTATTAGTGTCAATTGCTGGAGAAAGAAAGAGAGATTCTGATAAAAAAAAGGAAAATTCAAGTTAGGTGGAACAGCCTCTTTATCGAGACTCACAAAGATGTCCTTTTGGTAAATTGTTAAAGTCTTTGATCAAAGATTGAATCATTTTTGACATCAAAGAAAATGTGTTAAAAGAGAGACTCTGCAATGCAAATCAACCCTCAGATAAAATCCTCCAGATATGTCAGGCAGAAGAAACTGCAAAAAAAGCAAGAAAAATATATGAAATCACCCTAGTCAGACATGAATAGCCTAAATATGGCTAGCAGTAGCTGAGTGGGAACACTTACTATAATTTGCATATGATAAAAGTCTAGACCAAAGTAATTGGCAACCAACACAGTATGTATCAGTATTTTTATTCAAGTGCAAATACATGAATAGGGATTTAAAGGAAACTTGTAGTGAAATGTACTGTATATGTGTGCTACGACTCATAGCTTAATTCAGAAAATTGTATTTGCCAAAATAATCCAATGCCTTTACTAACCTAAAACTATTGTATGTCCTGATCTGCATAATGATTCCGGGCTTATGATTCAAATATCCATGAAAACAATGGTTTACCATGATAAGGGACTATAAATCATTAAGTTACCAAGGTGGTGACTGGAAATGATTGTGTTGTTATTATAGGGAACTAAAAATTAATGGGTCACTATGATGATAGCTAGAATTCTCAGGTTAATAAGATTACAAGTTCTGTTTGTCAACTGGTACAATCATATATGACAGCATGATGCGATCCATTAATTCATGGTGTATCAGTAAATGAAAACTGGACAAAATGCATTATGAAAGTAGAGTACACATTTTTGAAATAATATAAATGTTATTAAGGTACTGTATATGCTTTTTAAATATATTGGAATATTTTGTTTTGTTTTTTCATTTTCGTTTGGAAAATACATTTATTTAGTTACTCCCGAAAATCGTTTTGATTTATGTTGTTTTCGTCGGGAAAGTTTTCGTCCGAAAACGACGATTTTTGATGCTTCCTACCTATTCACTGTCTAGTTACTAGCAGTTTGACACTTTTGGGCTTAGAGTTGAACATCTTACAGAGTAGTTATATCAAAGGTAGGGAATAACTTGTTGGAAAACATTGGGATTTTGGCCTCTAGTAGGCGCAAGGAGAGCTGATATTCCACTTTTGTTGTTATGTTGGTGCAGTGGTTATACATAAACCTCCAGGCTTTTATGGGTACCTTTATGGAAGAAGGGCTTCCATAGGTCACCTGTAAGGATAGCAATTGGGTTGCTGGTGGGGGCTAGGGTCTTTTCCACATCTAGCCAGAGTGGGTAAGTGCAATCACTAAATCAGTATCTAAGGTGGTCCAATCTAACTGCCCAGTAGTAATCACAAATATCAACCAGACCGGCTCCCCATACAGTCTTGTGCATTATAAAACTTGAGCGTGGGCATTTGTCTTTTTTACCGTTGCTAATGAATTTCTGAATTAGACTCGACAGGGTACTGAGGTAATAAGTAGGTATGGGAATAGTAAGACCCCAAAATACATAGAGGAGTTGGGGTAGTATTTTCATCTTAAAGGCTGCGAGCCTTCCTGACCAGGAAAGTTTACAATATTCTTTCATTGGGCTTCAAGTTTGGCAATTAAGGGTTTGAGATTAGTTGCCGTTAGTATTATGCCTAGGTAGAGTATTCCTTGCTTGCTCCATGTATAGGGTAGAGTATGTTAAAGCGTTTGTCTAGTGGTTTTTTGTTGTGGTTTTCAGATAATTTCAATGTTATTATTGTAAATTTTAATACTGGTATTAAGTTGAGATCCAGGGGCACAAAAAAAGGGTAGAAACAGTAATGTTTTTATTGTTAAACAAATCTACAATATTGATCATTGCAGCACAAGTAGGTAAGGGGTGTGTAATGGATCAACTGGCATCACTATGGATGTGTCCCAGTTAATCATAAAGCCACAAAAAAAGCTGAATTCCTGTAATAATGCCATTTAGGTCCGCATGTGATAAGGAGATGCTGAAAAGAAAACAGCATGTCATTTGTGTATAGTATATATTTTTTTAATGGTTCCTGTCTACAAAAGCCCACTATGTTAGGGTTAGATCAGATAACAGCACCCAACAGTTCAAGGGCCCAGGCAAAAAACAAGGGAGGCAATGGACACCCCTGTTACTTGGTAATTGAATAGGTTCAAACCTGTAGTTTTTCACTTAAATCCTTGCACAATTTGAATACAGTAGCTGAACCAAAATGACAAATCCTGAGCCAAAGTTGTATGCCTGCAAGACTCATCATAGATGCCATCACTCTACACTATTAAATGCCTGGGCATCATCTAGTGAAAAAATATCATAATTACCTAAATTGTCTGTAGATAGTTGTAAATTGAAATGCATCTCTTGGATGGCTAGGTGATATTTGTGAAGTCAGTGTATAGCAGGGACATTGGCCTGTGGGTGGTGCATTGATTTTCCTTTGTTTTGATAGTACTTCCATAGTAGGAAGCATGTGGAGAGCACCCTGTGTTTTAGATTCAAGGTGAGCAGTTTAGTTTTTTTTTTTGTACATATTCATCACTACCAGGAGCTTTATAATTTTAGGATGTGGCTACTGCTAGATGAAATTCCTGAATAGTTTTGGGAGCATTCAACATTTTCTTGTCTGTCTCTGTAACCTAAGGCAGGGGAACTGAGACACAAATCTGTCTTGGTCACTGGGTCATACATTGATTCAATGTTATATCACTCATAATTATTCTGCATAATTCTGCATATTAGACTTTTGTAGAATAAATTGGGCATAAATGGGGTATCTTTAAGCAATCCCCCTTATGAGGAGACAATGGCATCTACTTGTGTTGGCGGTATCTGTGATTTAGCTATGAGGGCTAGCAAGTGGCCAGTGTCTTCTGTTTCATCATAATAATTTTGAAATATATATCTTAGATAAAAAATAGTGTTTTGTACAGTTGTTGGGCATTTACTGGTTCTATAAAAAACTCAGTTAACTATTCAAGAATAGTCTTAGCCTTAAAGAACAGCTGCAATCCAAATGAGTTTAGTTTCTGTTAAGGATTACTTTGTTGGCTGTATCTCCAGTAAGAGAGGAAAGTGATCTGACAGTTCCCATGGGGCATAATACATTATGTAGTGGCATTGTAGGGCCAAAACATTGCCTAATACCAAATCTATTCTAGATAGTGAGAGGTGTGTATTTGAGTTGTATGAGAAGGCTTGTTCAGTAAGAAGGCACCTCTATTTAAGTAGTTTGACAAATGTTGTCTCCCCTGACATTGCTGGGGTCACACCAACTCTCTGCATATCCAAAACACAATTAAAATAGTTTTTAAAGTGCCATATTTTTTGCTCCATAAGACGCAATTTCCCGCCCAAATAAAGGGTGGGATGTGTGTGCGTCTTATAGATCGAATACTGATCAGGAGAGCCGCTGATAAGGGGACCGTTTCAACGGCAGAACAATGCCCTATGCATCTCTCTGCCCCAGCTAAATCAGCCTTCAGCTGCTACAGGGAGAGAAACAAAAGGGTATTGTTCTTTATTTAACCCCACAGGATCAGCATTAATATGTAACGTGTGCGGCACTGTTATGTTAATGAGGCCGGCCGCCACAATCCATATGCAAATGTGACAGCTGTTATATAGGTGAGCATGGGGGCATGTAGAAGTGATCAAAGGGGGGGTTAAGGGGAGCAGAGGAGTTGTGCAGAGGTGCAGAGTTGAATGGGAACGAGGGGTTGGAGTGCAGAGGTTAGAAGATGAGGGGTTTGGGGGACAGAGGTTAGCAGATGAGTTAGAGGGGCAGAGTTGTACTGAGAGGGAGATAAGAATACAGAGATTAGTAGAGAGATGGGGGGGATACTCTAAATAAACCTGTTACATCACTGATCAGTGTAAATGTCTCTATACATTGGTGCTTGATGCAAATACTCTTGCTGTGTTCATGTGAATGTCCCAGTTACATTGAAGATCAGTGTAGGGTGCCCCCTTACATTGGTTGTCAGTGTAGAAATATTATTCTGCTATATTTTATTAAATATTTTAGTACACCATTTGGTTCAGGATATTTTTTTCATATTTTCCTCCTCTAAAATCTAGGTGCATCTTATGGTCAGGTGCATCTTATGGAGTGAAAAATATGGTAACCTACAAGGCATTTGATTACATCCATGTTAAATGATGGGAATATACTATATATATGGTACAGTAGGTGTATAAAGCAACCATTTCTAAATAACATCTGTGGGTGATTTACCCTACATTTGGTTTGGTATCTTAATGATTTAGAGGTTATTTAGTCAAAGACAAGTTTCCATGTCTTTAATGTGAAGCTTGTTTAGAGAACTTTGAGATGCACCATGGCACTTACTTACCCTTCTAGTTTTGCATTTCTCCTTAAAGGGGTTGAAAACTCTTGTTTAAAAAAAAATGTGCAATTCATTTTAAGTGGCCCTGATCTACCTTTTCTGGGGTCCCCCGGGGATGCTGGTGGACATCTGTGTGGGCATGCTCCAGAGTCCTGCTTTTGTGTGTATTCACAGACAAAGCATGACTTGGCCCTGCCCCCCAGTGGACGCCTCATTGGATTGATTGACAGCAGCGGGAGCCAATAGCTGCACTGCTATCAATCTATACAATCAGGACACGAGACACCAGGTAGAGTCGGTGTGCTCATTCCTGTCTGGAGCAAGATAGCATTGTGGTAAGTAAAATGAGGGGGGCTAGGAGGCTGCAGCACTACAAATGATTTTTCACCTTAATGCATAGAATGCATTAAGGTGAAAAACCATGAGGGTTTACAACCCCTTTAGAGAAGCCCCATAGATATGAACTGCAACTAATACCTCTCTATATTCCTGATGACACATCTGACTGCATTATAAAAGAATCAGGATCTGTAGCAAAAACTCAAGGAGTCCCTAGGGTCAATTTTATTAAACAGTAAATGTGTGTATTAATTCCAATTTTTGTTTTTTCTCTGTTTTATGTTTCCTATACATTTAAGTCAGGCATGTCCAAAGTCCAGCCCGGGGGCCAAATGCGGCCCCCCTGTTGATTTAATATGGCCCCCCTGGGGATTTGGACATATATATTGTTTGTGGCCCCCAGGGCCACAAAAGATATATACTGTATTTATTGGCACTGCCTTGGAGGGGGCAGGACGAGCGCTGCCAGATTACACAAAGAGAATCTCCTGTTTACTCAGCAGCGTCTCTATTGGAAGTCCCGTCTCCTGGGATGCCATTGGACGACTGTTCTGTCTATCATAGGAGGTGGGACTTTGTATTAAAGAGGCCACAGAGTAAACAAGAGATTATCCTGTTTGTAATCTGTCGGCACTTGTCCCGCCCCCTCCCTCTGCCCTCCGAGGCTGCAGATGGGCATCGATCAGGCTGCACTGATGGCAATGGTAAGGCTGCATTCATTGCACATGTAAGGTTGCAGTGGTAAGGCTGCATTGGTTGCAATGGTAAGGCTGCATTCATGGCACATGTAAGGCTGCATTCATGGCAATGGTAAGCCTGTGCGTGTTATATGCCGATAAATACGGTATATCCAAATAACACGCCCAAGCTCATCCTTAGTCCTGAGCAGCGCTCTGGGATTCGTTGGGGCCACAAAATAAATATATACAGTATATCCAAATAACACACCCAAGCTCATCTCTTCACCACACACAGCCACAAAGGCAAGAGAATTCTTGTTGGGCCGTGTATTAGTGCTCAGACGAACACACTTAGACCGAATTTTAATGGTTCAAAGAATGTCGGACAAAATAGTCGGCCCTCGCGCATGTTCACCTAATCAAATCTGGCCCTCTTTGAAAAAAGTTTGGACACCCCTGATTTAAGTCTTAAAACTGTAATTTACTCTTGTTCTATTTTGAAAATAAGTGTAGACATTGAAAATCTATCAATTATAAGGCTATTAGATAATTTATTATTGTGTTTTTCATGGAATATAATGCTGTTGTATCCTAATTGCAAAGCTTTTTGTCACTTCTGCATTTTGCCCTTCCTTTTTTGTTCGGTTGCTTGCGGTGTTTGTTTTCAACTGTTACTGCATATAACAGGAAAGTTAGAATTAACCACATGCCAACCGCTCACAGTAAATGTGCTTGATCAAGTCTGTACCTGCTGCCTATCTCTTCATCTTTAATGCTAAACATAAAATCCTATATATTTATTTTTATTTTTTTAAATTAAAGTTATCATTTGCATTTTAGCTAGAATCAAGTAGCTTTTAAACAAGTGCTTTAAATGTTGCCGCAATAAACGATCCATTAAACATTTATGAATTATTTAGACAATTCAGCATCCATCTATTTGTTATCCAAAATGTTATCATCACCACAAAATATTTTTATTTCTAAAACACAACTTATTATAATTTTAAAATAACTACAATGCAGTTTATGAATTTGCGAGGAATTTCAACTTTCCTTTGTTATTTTAATCTTACAAGTAATCATCACCTAAACATACTTCTCTGTCTGAGCACATCCTATTATAATTTTAGAAAATCTACAATGCTGTATAAGATAAAAAAAAGTTACTTTCATGGTGTCCTATTTCCTATCACTTCCAACCACATGTGAGAAAATTTGAATATTTGCTTCATTATTTCAGCACTTCCCTATTGTATAGATTCAAACTAGTTCACTTTCTATGTTTCAATGTTCTGTTCCATATAAGTTATGCTAAACAATGTCATAATATAATAGAGAGGTTGCACAATCACATAGTATGTGTCAGTTCCTGGCATATAAGTGGTTTACTATTTACAAGGAAACTTGGTAAAATGGTTAAATAATTTGAATCTTTATTTTCATTATTTAGTTGTTTTAAAACATGATCCTGTTTTTAACATTGGGTACAATTTTTTTTAATAAGCTTGTACTAAAAAAGTATAGGCTACCATTACTGACTTCTTTCTGAAAAGGCTGTACCTGGCATTAATGTATTTTGAGACAATGACCTGGAACACGAAAAGCAGCAAGCAAAGTCACAGTTAAGTCATAAATATATCTTGATTGTAATGCGTGTTCATCAGTGATTAAGAAGAGAATGATGTCATTTAAAAAAAGCATGACAGCCAAACAACTATATTTTTTTCTTGCATTTCTTGCATCCTGGTTAGTAAAGCCATCATTTTTAAATTACATACAAAATAATGGTTTCTTTATTCTATGTGAACAAATAATTTGCCTTAAAACCTCTCAGCACTCCTATTGTATATGGATGTCTACACACACAGAATGTTCACAGTGCCAGGAGGACATTAACCAAAAATGTTGTTATTAGATATCACAGTTATCTTCTGAGAACTCTTTAGTGCCAGAACCCTTGTCTTCAATGAGGTTTTCTTTTTGAATTTAAGGGGGGAAACACATAAATAACCCTTAAGGTCTGGTATGGATTTTAAGCAGGAACCGCACAGAAGAAAAAGAGAAGAATATTGCCATGGCAAGTGACCAAATATTAACATGGCCATAGTGGTCAATGATCACTGATGTCAGCCACCATTTGCATTCAGTCCAATATGATACCCAAGCAGAAAGAAAATCATATGAATAATTCTGCTGTTTGGATTGACCTTATGCACACAAAGCAAAAAAACAACTTCTATTTATTTTGTTTAATTTCTAGTTAGCTCAGACAATGGTATGAGAAATAGTAAAATCCTTTAAACCTGATTAAATATATTTCATTTTTTTCCAGTTTTAGAAACTATTGGTTTTATATGTTTTAACTGCTTTGTCTTTTTTTCTGTAAAATGTTAGATATACCGAGGTCATTCATAATTGTTTTGGAGGTGTCAGATAGTGAGAAAAATGTTAATGGTAAATATAAAAAATCAAAGGGAAAATGTAAATTGTATTAGCCCAGCTCCACACAGTTTTTTAAATTGTTATTTTAGTTGTGGACAGAGTGGGGATGAAACCGCATACATTTAGATCTTGGCAGCAGTAAATGAGTCCATGGTTTAAAACCAGATTGATTAAAATACCTATTTTAAAAACAAATTCTCATATGAGCTCATATGTGTTATTATTTGTGAATACATGATAAAATTCACTGCAAGAACCTGCTATCTATATTGGCTCTTTTTTTGGCTCTTTTTTTAATATATATGAATCTCGTGGTTGTTACTGCCATGGTTGTCTCAAAATACCTTCACTGCATCTATTTAAAAAAAAATGTACTGCAAGAACTACCAAACTCAGAACAAAGGATGGGCCGAACACCCTCGAGTTTGGTTCGCACCAGAACACCACAAACAGGCAAATGTTCTAGCAAACATGCAAGCCCTATTAAAGTCTATGGGGCACGAACATTAAAAATCAAAAGTGGTAATTTTAAATGCTTATATGCAAGTTATTGCCAAAGAAAGTGTATGTGGACCCGGGTACTGCCCTAGGGGAATCAATGCAAAAAAGCAGTGCATTTTAATAATGCTTAAAGTGAAACAATTAAAATTAAAGTTTCCTTTAAATATCGTGCCTTGGGGTTCCCTTAGTCTGCCTGTAAAGTGGCGCATCTGTGCAATGTATAGAACAGTGCCGCAGCAAAACTACATTTCTAAGGGAAACAAATGTATTTAAACCTTGCGTCTGTAATGTATTGCCGACTCCCAGGGGGCTCATTGGAATCAAGGCCCCCAGTCCCCCCCATGTGAATGGGTAGGAGTATGTTGTACCCCTACCCATTCACCAAATAAAGTGTCAAAAAGTAAAAAAACACAATAGACAGTTTTTGACAATTCCATAAAAAAAAAATTAAAGGGGCAGATTCACAGAGATTTAGATTATCGTAGCGTTTCCGAAATACACTACGCCGCTGTATTTTACCCTGGCTCTACGTGGAATCCAGGTAGATTTTGTCCAGTAAACGACGGCGGCGTAGTGTATTTCTCCCGGCGCAATCCATCTACGCGCATGCTCCGTTTGCAAATTTCCCGCCGTGCATTGCGCGAAATCACGTCGTTACGTCGTAGTAGCGTCGTTTACGTACATTCCTATTCCCGAACGAGTTACGTTAAAAAAAAAATAATAATTAAATTTGACGCGGGAACGACGGCCATACTTAACATGGGTTACGCACTGTTAGACCACCAAAAAGCTGCTCTAACATTACGCAGCCAAAAAATGATGTAGGCGATTGCGAAGGACGCTCGTACCTTCGTGGATCGCCGTAAAAACTCATTTGCATACCCCGACGGTGAAAACGACGCGGACTCCACCCAGCGGCCGCAAAAATATCGCAACATAGATCCGAAGGCTTGCGAAGACGTAAGCCTCTCGGATCGAAGCCCGAAGCCGCCGTATCATGGTTTGAGGATTCAAACTAGTGATACGGCGCACGAAATTTGAAATTACGCCTGTCTAACACCAGTTAGACAGGCGTAATCGCTCTCTGAATCTGGGCCAAAGTGTCCTGTGATGTACGGACTCGAAAAATAAAAAATAAAACTGGAAAAAAACATACCCCCAGCTCCCGACGACTTCTGTCCTTTTTCTTTGACAGTGTGGCATCACCATTGCCTATATAACAGCTGTCACAGCCAAAAGACAGCAGTTTCTAGGAGACCTCCCATGGAGGCAGAGCTTTTTTCTAGTTTTCAAGTCTGTCGTGATTGAAGATGGCTGGTCGTCCTGGGACACATTTTTTATTTTTTAACCACTTCCCACCCAGCCTATAGCAGGTTGATGGCTGGGAAGTGGTTCAGTTATACTGACTGGGCATTATATGACGTCCAGCAGGATAACAAGCCAGTGCGAGATCAGTGGTGTGGTGTGTCAGTCTCAAACAATACAACTCCGATCTAGGTAAAGAGCCTCTGACAAAAGCTCTTTACCACATGATCAGTTGTGTTCAATCACAGCTGATCACAGTGTAAACAGGAAAACCTGTGTATCGGCTTTTCCTCTAGCCTGACGGGGGGTCTGCAATAATTGATTATAAGTACAGCCCCCACCAAGGATGCCACCTAGGACCACCAGGAATGCCCAGTCAAGACCAATCAGTGCCCATAAATGATGCCTATCAGTGCCTAAAAATGATCCCAATCATTGTCCATCTTAAATGTCTGCCAGTACCTCCTCATCAGTGAGACCTATCAGTGCCATTTAGGGACCTTGCCTCCTTTTGCGATTTGGCACTGCGTCGCTTTAACTGACAATTGTGTGGTCGTGCGACGTGGTTCCCAAACAAAATTGGCGTCCTTTTTTTCCCACAAATAGAGCTTTCTTTTGGTGGTTTTGATAACATCTGCGTGTTTTTTTTGCACAATAAACAAAAATAGAGCGACTACTACTTTTTGCTATAATAAATATCCCCCAATAATATATAAAACAACTTTTTTTTCCTCAGTTTAGGCTGATACGTATTCTTCTACCTATTTTTGGTATAAAAAAAATCGCAATAAGCATTTATCGTGTTTACAAAATAGGGGATAGTTTTATTGCATTTTTAATGATATTTTTTTTTTACTACTAATGGCGGTGATCAGCAATTTTTTTCATGACTGCGACATTATGGCGGACACATCGGACAATTTTGACACATTTTTGGAACCATTGTCATTTTCACAGCAACAAGTGCTATAAAAATGCACTGATTACTGTGAAAATTACAATTGCAGTTTAGGAGTTAACCACTAGGGGGCACTGTAGGGGTTAAGTGTGACCTCATATGTGTTTCTAACTGTAGGGGGGCAGGGCTGGACGTGTGATGTCAGTGATCGTCTTTCCCTATATCAGGGAACAGACGATCACTGCCACAATGAAGAATGGGGAAGGTGTGTTTACACACACCTCTCCCTGTTCTTCAGCTCCGGTGACCGGTCGAGGGACACCGGCAGTGATTGGGTCCACAGGTTCCGCAGGTCCCGTGGGCGTGGTCACAGAGCTTCAGACCGGGTCGCGAGCGTGGCACCGACGGCGCGCTCATGACCCCACGGTTGGGCCTTAAAGAGACACGTACAGGTATGTGCTTGTGCCCAGCCGTGCCATTCTGCCGACATATATCGTCGGTAAGGGGTCCTTAAGTGATTAAAATCTATGCCAGACCCAAATAGCATTGTATGGATTTTTGGGGGACACCACACTGTTTTTTTTTAATTTGGCGTAGGGTTTCCCTTAAAATATATACCTTTTTTTAATTCTGTCATAGGGTTCCTCTTAACCACTTCAATACACTGTATAATATACTGTACACTTACTGCACTCTGTGTATATATACACTAAACCACCTGCATGCCACTAATTAATCTGCCTAATCTAGCTTTAATTCTCAATCTCCACGTTATCACACTACATACAGTCATTGTGTAAGCAGCTTTATATAGTGTGGGGTGTGGAATTAGCCCCCTGAGCAATGATTAGCCAAAGGCACCCTGTCTTTGGCCAATCATGGCTCTCAAAGCAAATTGTGCTGTGATTGGCCAAAGCATGCATGACAGGTGAATGCTTTGGCCAATCAGCAGCCATAAATGCACTGTGAATTTGCTGCGAATGCATATTGTTCATAAAATGAACACATACATGAGGTATACAGTTGTGCATACTGTGCATATATTCCTGAATAGGATAATCCTGTCAGTCACAAATAGCACATATTGGTTATGAATTGTTTGACAACGAATCTACATCTAATTTATTTTTCAGAAAAATAAGAAAACAACTAATTAAACTTATACAAGAATATCATTTTATGATTTTAGATAAAATAATTTCAGTTAGACACTTCAGACAAAATATAATCTTCTTGGAGAAGTACATTTTAGTTTGTGCAAATAAAATCTTATTGCTTCATTGATTAGACACTCTCAGACCCTGAAGCCAATTTCCTTCTTTTTTTTAAGTGAAGAAATGTTTCACTCAGCAGTCTCACATAAGGGAAAACAATGGCCAACTTTGCTTGTAATTTGATAGTCAGAATAACTTGGTTTCATACTTTCAGCTCATAGTATTTAAAAAATCTTTGAATGCTTGCTTTGGTGAACAGAAATATAAATTATAATACAGACACACTTCACGCGTTGATGTATTTCTTTGACTACATTTTAGCCTTACTGTTATACAGACTCACCTGGCAGTGAATTGAATAATGCCACTGCCCACAGCTGTGTTTGCGATCTCTATCACCCTAGGTCACTTCTCGCAATGAACTATATAGATATTGTACAGCAGATTCACAATATACCGTAATTCAAACAAAACCTCTCCTCTGCCAGTCACTAATTAACCTAATTTCAGTTCCTGACTAACAAGTGCCCCCTAATGAGTTCTAATCGGTTTCCCAAAACAAACAGACAACTTATGCAATAATAATAGTAATAATAAACTTGATAATATTGTATGGATCACAGGTTAAACTGGCATCAAATATCACCCCTAGATCTTTCAATTTAGACAGAAGGTCAAGTACATTGCCATCTATAGATAAGCTTTTAGGACTGGCCTTACACAATTGATGTGACGTACCAATAAGCATGACTTCAGTGTTGTTTAATTGAAGGAAATTATGTGCCATCCAAGTTTTTATATCACAAATACAGTTAGATAGGAGAGAAGCAGCAAAAGTAGAATCCGGTTTAGTGTGCATCTATATCTGAGTGTCATCAGAATAGAAGGGATAATTGAGCATGTGTTATTTAAGCAGTTGGCCAAGATGAAAGATGTAAATGCTAAAAAGTAAGGTACCCAAGACCTGAGCCCTGAGGAACACCATACTTGACTAATAAAGTTTAGCTTAATGATGTGACTATCATCAGATATAATGAGGCACAGGCCACCAATATTAGGTTATTATTAGGCATACTATATAGGTCCAACAATGTTTAAAGAGCCTCAAATATTGGGTAATATGGCAAAGTGGCTATGTGCACCCCCCTGAACCCCCACATGGTCCCAGGGCTCTCCTGCATGTCTTTGGAATTTGGGGAAAAGTTGCTCAGATTGGCTGGTGGTGGTCAATCTTTTAAATTATATTCACTAATCCCCCTCTGAGGGATGAACCACAAAGCACTCAGCATTGAGCACTTTTGTGTTTACAGATGGCTAGTGAAATAAGCAGATCACAGATCAGTTGTAAGTTAAATCAGTCTGATTTGCTAGGAATCAGTTTTACTGTGCACAACTTACTTATGGCCATGCTTATTGAATAAGCACTCACAGGTTAAATGCCCCTGAGCTTAATCAGCACACATGACTTTTCACAATTAAAAAAATGTGATTAAGCCAAATCTAAGAGTGTTGCTATTGTTCAAACAGCTGTTTTGAATAATACTGCCTGTGAGACAAGGACAAAGATAAGTGCTTATTTTTTTTTACTATGAATATTTAGGCCTTATGCACAAAGGCCATGTTTTTCCTCTTCTGGACACCTTTGCTCAAGGGATGAAAATATGTAAAAATGTGCCTAAAGTCATATTTTGCAAATATGAGATGAGTGTCACGAGTCTGGACATTCATTCCACAGGCCAGAATATCAATTTATTATAACTATTAGAACAAATAAATGCTCAATCAATAAATATATCTAGTGCTTAAGAAAGTTTGGATGTGTTTACATTCATTTAGGCTCATCAGGCATTTTTTTGCTGCAAATTGCTTATTTCCTGAATGCATCGGCACTGGGGTTATTTTCTTCCCTTTAACTGCCAGTAAATGCCTATGTGAGCAAGAAAACATAGGCTAACGTAGAGGGTTGTTCAGAGGCAGACAAAAACTCTTGCTTAAAAGTTGTGGCCCAGATTCACAGAGCAATTACGCCTGTCTAACTGGTGTTAGACAGGAGTAATTTCAAATTTCGCGCGCCGTATCACTAGTTTGAATCCTCAAACCATGATACGGCGGCTTCGGGCTTCGATCCGAGAGGCTTACGTCCTCGTAAGCCTTCGGATCTACACTGATATATTTTTGCGGCCGCTGGGAGGAGTTCGCGTCGTTTTCATGCGTCGGGATATGCAAATGAGTTTTTACGGCGATCCACGAAGGTACGAGTGTCCCTCGCAATCGCCTACGTCATTTTTTGGCTACGTAATGTTAGAGGAGCTTTTTGCTGGTCTAACAGTGCGTAACCCATGTAAAGTATGGCCGTCGTTCCCGCGTCGATTTGAAAATATATATTTTTTTTTAACGTAACTCGTTCGGGAATAGGAATGTACGTAAACGACGCTACTACGACGTGACAACGTGTTTTCGCGCAATGCACGGCGGGAAATTTGCGAACGGAGCATAAGCAGTTCGATCGCCGCGGGAATGCGCCTATTTTAAATGCTTCACGCCCCCTACTCACGCAGATGGATTGCGACGGGAGAAATACACTACGCTGCCGTTGTTTACTGGACAAAATCTACCTGGATTCCACGTAGAGCCAGGTAAAAAACGGCGGCGTAGTGTATTTCTGATACTCTACGAGAATCTAATTCTCTGTGAATCTGCCCCTGTGTTTTTAAAACCCAGCATGTACTGTATGAGGTCATAGCATTTCACAAAATTTACAAATTTTGCTTGATCAGTTACAAAGAGGATGGAAGTAGGAATGGCGCTAGCTTTTAAAGTGCAGTGCTGATGTTGTAAATAGTGTTACAGATGCCTGTAATTAATAGTGAAAAACGCAGTGACATATAATCAAATACAGGTAAATTGGTGCATTTTAATAAAACCTAATTTTGAAATCCTAGTACTGAAAATAAAGGAAAATGCTGGTGATATCCAAAATGTTTGTGTAAATAGCAATGCGATTAAGTGAAAATAGATGAATTAAATTGCTTGAGCAGCTGCGATAAAAACGCAGTTCCAAGTGATCCAAAAAAAATATATTAAAATAGTGCACCTAAATTTTTCTTTGTCATTTCTCACACATTTGGAGTGGATATCAGCCTTTGTAGCACAAGGATTTTATTAAGGTGCACTATTTTATTATATTTTTTTGGATCACATGGAACTGCGCTTTTATCACAGCTGCTCAAGCAATTTAATTAATCTATTTTCACTTAATAGCATTGCTATTTACACACACATTTTGGATATCACCAGCATTTTCCTTTACTTTCCGTACTAGGATTTCAAAATTAGGTGCACCAATATAACTGTATTTGATTATATGTCACTGCGTTTTTCACTATTAAGTATAGGCACCTGTAACACTATTTACCACATCAGCAATGCACTTTAAAAGCTAGAGCCATTCCTAGTTCCATCCTCTCTCAAATCATTATTTCACCTAGGTGAAATAAATCAGGTAGGGGCAGCTGCTTAAATTAATTAATTAAGGGCGTAAAAACTCTATACTCACTCACAGGCAATATTTGGTCCTATTGCGCGGATTCATTTTTCACTTTAATCAGCTACAGGATTATTACTTTTGTACTTTTTTAGTGTACTGTCAGCAGTCAGCCCTATCAACCAGCAGCAGAAGCTCACAACAGAGAGAGTAATGCCGTGTACACACGATTAGTCCATCCGAAGAGAACAGTCTGATGGACCGTTTTAATCAGTTAACTGATGAAGCTGACTGATGGTCCGTCGCGCCCACACAATATTGGTTAACCCCTTAACGTCTGCTGCACGCCTATGCACGTCCACAGAATGGCACGTACAGGCAGACCCTTCTAGCGGGTCGGGGGTCCGATCGTCGGGACCCCCTCTGCTGCGTGCGGTGGGCGGCTTACCTTGGGGAGCGATCCGACTCGAGGGGGCGGCTGTTCGTTTCTTTCCGCCCCCTTGTGATCGCTCCCAGCCAATCCCGTGAGCCGCCGCCATGTCACTTCCTTTGCCTGTAAAATTTAAACATAGGCAGAGGAAGTGATGCAGCTCTCATCTCGGCGGTATTTTCAAACCGCCGAGATGAGAGAAGAGTCACAGTAAGTCTGCACCAACACTACACTGACACCAGTACACATAGGCACATTTAACCCCTTGCGATCACCCCCACCCCACTGTCACAGTGTCACTGAATGCAGTGATCATATATGTACTGATCACTGCATTTAGTGTCAGTGTGACAGTTAGTGTGACAGGCAGTTATTGTTAGGTCCAGGGTAGCCCCGTACCCCCCTAATAAAGTTTTAACCCCTTGATACCTTCCCTAGTTAACCCTTTCACTCCCTATTGCCAGTGTCACTAAGCAATCATTTTTCTGATCGCTGTATTAGTGTCACTGTTGCCGCTAGGTAGCTAATTTTTTTTTATTGCAATTTTTTTTTACTAAAGACATGTGGCTGAATAATTTTGGCCTAAATGTTTGACTAAAATTTAGTTTATTCAATTCTTCTTATAACAAAAATGAAAAAATATTGGGTTTTTTTCAAAAATGTCGCTCTATTTTTGTTTATAGCGCAATAAACCTATATATAGTTTGTAGATTCTATAACTTTCATACAGACTAACTAGTATACACTGATTTGTGGGGTTGTATTGGCCCTAAACTTATTAAGAAATATTATTTATTAGGAAATGTATTGACAAAAACCCAATACTGGCTAAATACTGAAAAATAGCCTGGACAGGGAGCTGGTGATAAGTCTTGTCTTGAAGTGGTTAATAAATTACAACCCAAGGTGTACTTCTTGTATGATTATTAATACTGAAATGTTTCTAAATGCAACATTTTGCTGTTTTGCTTTGTTTTGTGGTTGTGCATCAAGTTAAAAAAAAATATGATTAAATTGGCTGACTGAAAAATTAAAAAAATTAAAATAAATTATGTATGAATATGAGTGGTAAAAGTGAATGAGTTTGATATGTTTTGTATGAGTAAATCACAAAGCAAAATTACCCAGCAGGTTTTCACCTTGCTTACATTTTTTTTGTCTCTTATAGGTCTCATCCGATTACAAGAGCTAATAAAAGCTCCATCACGGTACAACTTAAGACTCAAAATTCGACAATTACCAATGGACACAAAGGATGCCAAACCACTACTGAAAGAGATGAAGCGAGGCAAAGAATTTCATGTTATCTTTGACTGTAGTCATGACATGGCAGCTGGCATACTTAAGCAGGTAAAGGATGAATATCATGCTTACGTTTGCAATCTAAGCATTTGAAAAATAAATCAGACTTTATAATCAGTAAGGTTAATTTATAAAAGCTAAAATTATAATTTTGTTCCTAAAAAGTAATCTACTTATTTTCTTCTTAGCCTGTGTTTATTTCAAATACCCAAATATGTTCAAGATAAATGTACTCCTTTTTAATTATCCTGCACTGATCTGCCTGAATAAATTCACATGTTTAGTAAGTTGACCCATTATTTTTATGTTGATGTACCCTCAAAACTTTTGAAAAAAAAATAAACCAACAAAAATAAGTTACTAATTTATTGAGCATTGCTTCACAGAGTTTACAATTCTAGCCACTAACACTCATTTTCAAAGCATCCAAATTAACTTGTTTTGAGTTGAAAGTCCCACCCTCTTGCTCCTAATTTCTCTTGTTTTGATTTTAGTCTTGTTTAAGTAAAAGGGTTTCAGATTTAGTTCAAAGCATGTTGGGACTGTTGAGCCTTTTGGCCTAACATACGAGACAATAAAGTATTTGTCAGACTGAGATGTTACAGATATTTTTTTTGTACTTGTTAACCACTTAAGGACCGGACCAATATGCTGCTAAATGACCCAAGGGTTTTTTACAATTCGGCACTGCGTCGCTTTAACAGACAATTGCGCGGTCATGCGACGTGGCTCCCAAACAAAATTTGCGTCCTTTTCTTCCCACAAATAGAGCTTTCTTTTGGTGGTATTTGATTGCCTCAGCGATTTTTATTTTTTGCGCTATTTACAAAAATAGAGCGACATTTTTGAAAAAAAAACAATATTTTTTACTTTTTGTTATAAGAAAAATCAAATAAACTAAATTTTAGTCAAACATTTAGGCCAAAATTTATTTAGCCACATGTCTTTAGTAAAAAAAAATTGCGATAAAAAAAATAGCTACCCAGCGGGAACAGCGACACTAATACACTGATCAGAAAAATGATCGCTTAGAGACACTGGCAATAGGGAGTGAAAGGGTTAACTAAGGCGGTGATCAAGGGGTTAAAACTTTATTTGGGGGGGTACGAGGGCTACCCTGAACCTAACACTAACTGCCTGTCACACTGACACTAAATGCAGTGATCAGTACATATATGATCACTGCATTCAGTGACGCTGTGACAGGGGGAGGGGGGGTGATTGCAAGGGGTTAATGTGCCTGCGTGTACTGGTGTCAGTGTAGTGTAGTGCAGACTTACTATGTGATGTGATCTCTCCTCAGCGGCGGTTGAAAAAAAATGCAGAGAGCAGAGATCACATCACTTCCCTGTTCCTGTATTTACACAGGAGGAGGAAGTGACACACAGGCTAGCGTGCGCATTGGCTGGGAGCGATCCGGAGGGGGCAGACAAAAACAAACCGCCGCCCCCTCAGCACGGATTGCTCGCACAGCCACCGGGACCGTCGCATGTACCGGGGGGGGGTCCCGATCGGACCCCCGACCCACGTCAAGGCAGCAACGTACAGGTACGTTGATGTGCCTGTCCGTGCCATTCTGCCGACGTAAATGTACATGCGGCGGTCCTTACGTGGTTAAAAATGTACAATTTGAAGTACATTTCAAATATTTGACACTACTTTTACCTTCATTGTCCTAAATGTATTGCATTAAAGTAAAAATGTGCTTCACACATTTAGGACCTCCTATTCCCAACTGTGACAGCTCTGAGCCAATGAGCACAGCCCTATGTGAACTATGACTACAGTAATTTGTAACAGGGGAGATTTACTAAAACTGTTACACACAAAATAAGGTGTAGCTTTGCATAATAAACCAATTAGCTTCCAACTTCAGTTTGTTCAATTAAGCTTTGACAATAAATCCTAGAGGCTGATTGGTTACTCCGCACAGCTGCAACAGACTCTGTGGGCACCATTTTTAGTACATCCCCCTATGGGGGTTATTTACTAATAATGGAAAATGCTAAATCTGGTGCAGCTCTTCATGGAAACAGCTTTCAGGTTTTATTGTCAAAGCCTAATTTAACAAGCTAAAGTTAAAAGCTAATTGCCTACCGTGCACAATTACACCAGACTCTGAGTGCTTCAGCTTTCATAAATTTCCCCCACTGTGCCAGTTTTGTGTAAATGTTTTAGGATTCATCATCATGGCCTTAAATCAGCCTGTACCTTATTTCATGCATATGTCCACCTGCTGCATTCTAACTTTGCAAGTTTGGTAAGTCTTCCTGCAAGGATCCTCAAAAAAATAAGAACACAGTGGACTTGGGAAGTAAAGAGCAAGTGTAAATACTTCTAATATGCACATAATCGGACATATAAAGTGAACACAGCTTCACCTTATTTATTCAGCTGGCAAATATTCATTTTGCAGTGTAATAATTCCTTATGTTATTTGAACATTTTTAAAACTTTAGTAAAATGACCCCATTTATGCCATCAACTTTATAAAATATAACCCTCATTTGCACAGGCCTAACGATCACTAGAACCATGTGCCATCTTCACCAGCACTGGATGCGCAGGTGTTCCAAGCAGTCACAGGTGTTTAGATTGGTACCCCATGTGGCTGAGGCATACAAGCTTTACCACAGTAGACCTGATTTGATAAAAGGTTTGCATGTATTTTAATCAGTTGTGCGTGAACAAAAAAAGTGTTTACTTATAGAGTTTGGAGATTTTTAATTGCTGTGCCCTGAGGTGGAAATTAACACCTTTGGTAACTATAGTGCCTCGTCCTAATGAGTATTGGAGAAATATAGAGAACGGAAAAATTGACTTTTTAGGCACAACTAAAGATTAAATAAAATTAATTTTTAATATAAATATTAGTGATAAAAATTCATATACAGGGATACTCGTAGTATCCTATACATACAAGATACTGCAAGAAATACACTACATAAAGCACCACAAGACCAAATATGTGACCGTGTTAACATAGATTTCGGATCAAACAATGTATCATCAAACTGTAGTGATGAGGGGTTCCATTGCCGAGTGGTGTTTTCTGGTTTATCACTATTTTGGGTCTTGGGTGTTTAGAGGAACATTCTTGGGGTGCTCAACATGTTTCGCGGGACTTGGCCACTTCGTCAGGAGCTTGAGTACTATAATACAAAACAAAGATAAGTATAGAAACTATATAAATACACGGACATTGTGCTCTAAGAATTGCCGAGGTAGCATAATCTTCGCATTTAGTCTGTGTTTGTAACTTACCAGTTCACTGGTAGTACTGGGAATTAAATGTGCCTTTCACCCAATCTCTCACACAGGTATTCCACTGCAACACCCAGCCGGGTGGAGGGATAACCACAAATCTGTCAAAAAGCATAGTGCGACATATTTTGATCCATTAGCACGCATAGGGGAGCACGTGAACTCAGGGTAAAAATATGAATGTAAAATGGAAGGGAGAGAGAATAAATTTAGGCATGAAATATGTGTATATGCCTGCACATATATATACAGTAGGTACACACGCACATACGTGTATATATACATACACACATGCACAGGCTGACCCACATTCATTCAAATATATAAAAAAAGCCTGTAGCATAGAGGATGGTGGCAATAATAGTAATAATTGCAACCTGGGGCTGCTGTCAGAGATGGATAAACTATCCCTATATTGATAAATATATGGGTATAGACTATTACCAATGGTATAGATGGAATAACTTCCATTACTGAGGCCAGCTCATTTATAGTTCTTATTTTAAGAAACTGTTGTCAAAATTCTTAGTGAGCCCCTAAGGAAAGGGGGAAGGAGAAATGTACAATACTATTGAGTTGGGATAGTTTATAAATTCTGAAACACGAGCCTATCAAAATGTAAAAAAGAAAAATATATTAGGGAAATAGAAAGATACAATTGAATTGAAATTAGGCTCCAATAGGTGTCTCCTAGTGAGTTCGAATTGGATGGGATCAGCAAAGACAGCACAACTAACCAGCAATGACAGGGTCAAGTGTGCTGTTGGATTCAAAAAGATAATACATATAAGATACTGTTAGATATATATCCATAGTAAGGCTAGGCCGGCCAGACATAAACTGTGCCATCCGAGGTATGGAGATAACTGACCTTAGGTTGCCGTGTATTTAAGTGGATTCGATGCTAGATCTTCAAGTAACGCTGCCTCGCCACTCCAGTGGCTGTCTGTGTGGTGAATGGCTCGCGTTTGTTTTGAGTGCTCCCCGTCTGCATGACTCCGGACGTGACGTCAGACGTCACGCTGACCGGCCGTCAGAACACTTCGCGCATGCGCTGATCGGCGCATTTGTCCTCGGATACTGTGGGCATCCGGATGCCGGTGAGGGCGGAAGTGCGTGTGGATAGATGTTAAACATCCAGGTTGCCACTGAACTCTGCCGTCCGGAACCCGCCCTCAGAGAGAGGGGTGTGGGCTGGGTAGGCAGAAAGCAGCGGCTTGGGTGGCCATATGCGTGCCAGTATCGGATCAGACCGCATTTTGCATAAAGGACAGATCTGTTGGTATGATGGAAAGCATGAGAGAAATGGGCAGAAAACACACATTGACATAGTAAAATTGCAAAAGACAATACATGCCTGTACCTTGCCCTAAAATATGGAACAAGAAAATTAGTAGACATTGTTTCCCTATATATCACAAAAAAAGGGAAAAACAAAATAAACTGTTATAACATTACACATTTTTTTCAAAATAAGCATAGACATTCTATCTATGTCCTTCCTGTGTATCTTTCTCTCACTCCCTAATTTTGACAACACCGTCATTCCATCATTGTGTTATCATACAGAGTGTTTTGAAGAGGTGGAGCAGAGGGGGGGAAAAAGAAGAAATGGGACAAAAAAGGCCATGTACAGATGTTTCTAAGGAATGAACTGTACAAAGACATATTGAATAAAAACTGTACAGACAAAACATAGGAATACAGATTACTGGTAAGTAATAAATGATAATGAAGGAGGGAGAAGGGAATCCTACAGAACTTCATTGATGCCAGGGAGTTTGGTCGCCCCCAGGCGTTCTATCCATAACATTTCTTTCTGGAGGATTCGCTTGTCCCAATTCCCCCCTCGTGGATCTTGTGGTATGACTTCTAGGACAATGAATTTGATCATAGAGGTGTCAAATTTGTGGTACAATCCTAAATGACGGCTCACTGGCGTGATCATTTTGGCATACTGAGAGTAGTATATATGATCATAGATTCGCTGTTTAAATTGGCGTATGGTTTTGCCTACATAAAATGCGCCGCAGTGGCATGTCATCAGGTAAACCACCCCTTCGGTAGCGCTGAAAAAGGGACGAAAAGATTCGCCATTAGGCAGTTGAAATACTGTGCCTGTTTTGATCCAGGGGCAGTAGGAACATTTTCCGCAAATATTGAGGCCTCTGCTAGATGGAATTATATCTTTCTTCATAGGTTTATACTCACTAGTTGTAATTCGATTTCCAATAGAGGAACTTTTCCTAAAAATTATTTCAGGTTTTTCTTTTACGTATTTCCCCAAAATAGGGTCTTCACTTAAAAAGTGCAAGTGTCGCTCCAGGCATTTTCTCAGCAAAGTGTGATGTTCAGAGAACTTTGTAATACATTTGGTAGTTTCTTGATTATCTTTGGTTTTGGTTTTGGAGTATAGCAGGGAGATTCTTTCTCTTTTGAAGGCTTTATTGTATGCTTTCCTAAGTAGACTTTTTGTATATCCTCGTTTCAAAAGTCGTTCACAGAGTTCTTTAGCCTGTGCTTTAAAGTCTATATCGTACGTGCAGTTTCTCCGTAACCGGATATACTGTGCATAGGGTATACTGTGTATAAGGTGTTGTGGATGTGCACTGTCCGCATGAAGTAAAGTATTTCCGGCTGTGCTTTTCCGATACAATTTGGTGCTTATATTGTCATTAACCACTTAAGGACCCCCGCACGCACATATACGGCCACAGAATGGCTCGTACAGGCACAAGGGGCGTAAATTTACGTCCCCGCCTAAGTGCGGTTCGGGGGTCCCATCGGGACCCCCTCCGCGGTGTGCGGGGGTCCCCCTGGCTCTGGGAGTGATCCGGGACGAGCGGGCGGATGTCGGCGTTTACCCGCCCCCCCGCGATCGCTCCCAGCCAATGGGAACGCTCCCCCTTCGTGTAACTTCCTCCTCCTGTGTTTACACAGGAAGGAGGAAATGATGTCACCTCTCATCGCAGCGGTGTTTCCCACCGCTGCTGATGAGAGAAGACATCACAAGTAAGTGTGCACCAACACAACACTGACACACACTCACATAGGCACATTAACCCCTTGTGATCGCCCCCCCCACCCCCCTGTCACAGTGTCACTGAATGCAGTGATCTAATCACTGCATTTAGTGTCAGTGTGACAGGCAGTGTAAAATCAGTTAGTGTTAGGTCCAGGATAGCCCCCCCACCCCCCCTAATAAAGTTTTAACCCCCTGATCACCGCCCTAGTTAACCCTTTCACTCCCTATTGCCAGCGTCACTAAGCGATCATTTTTCTGATCGCTGTATTAGTGTCGCTGTTCCCGCTAGGTAGCTATTTTTTTTATTGCGATTTTTTTTTTACTAAAGACATGTGGCTAAATAAATGTTGGCCTAAATGTTTGACTAAAATTTAGTTTATTTAATTTTTTTTTAACAAAAAGTAAAAAATCGTTTTTTAAAAAAAAAAATGTCGCTCTATTTTTGTATATAGCGCAAAAAATAAAAATCGCAGAGGTGATCAAATACCACCAAAAGAAAGCTCTATTTGTGGGAAGAAAAGGACGCAAATTTTGTTTGGGAGCCACGTCGCACGACCGCGCAATTGTCTGTTAAAGCGACGCAGTGCCGAATCGCAAAAACACCTTGGGTCATTTACCAGCGTATTGGTCCGGGTCTTAAGTGGTTAATATCTCTGTAAATGAATACATCGAGGAAGGGTATTGTATTTTTATCCCAGGCATACGTGAATTTTAAGTTGTGGCTGTTGCTATTCAGTTGTGCCATAAATTCATCAAGAGCCGGAAGTGTCCCGGTCCAGATAGTAAAAATATCATCAATGTATCTATACCAGCACAGGGTATGACTTAACAACGGTTGGTATATTTCGTCTGCAAATATTTTCCGCTCCCACCCCCCCAGGTACAGGTTTGCGTACGCCGGTGCACAACAGGTGCCCATGGCGACACCCTGTACCTGGAGGTAGTGGGAGCCGAGAAATGAAAAATAATTGTGTCTTAATATGAATGAAAGTTAATTGATGATGAAGGATTGGAACTTCCATTGCCTGTGGTCATGTTCCATTAGGAACTTTTCCACAGTTTTTTTGCCCAATTTGTGTGGTATACTTGAATATAGGGCCTCTACATCGATGGTGACAAAAAATGCATGAAGAGGGATGGTGAGACCATCCAGTTTTTTTAGAAGATCCCCTGTATCTTTTACATAAGACGGTAGTCTCATGACATGTGGCATGAGAAAAAAATCAATAAAGCGACTAGAGTTTTCTGTCATAGATCCTATGCCAGAAATTATTGGTCTTCCGGGTGGACGTTCCTTATTTTTATGAATCTTAGGGATAGCATAAAAGATGGGTTCTCTTGGAAAGGGAATGTTAAAGAATTCATATGTTGCTTTGTTGATCAAAGCATCCATATATGCTGTATAGATGAGGAGTTTAAATTCAAGTTTGAATTTTGCTGTAATCTCTGGGGTAATAGATCTATACCATTCAGCATTTTCCAATATGGTAAAACACATGGTTTCATATTGGCTACACGTTTGTAAAACAATGTTTCCCCCTTTGTCAGATGCTTTAATTACTGTATCCTTTCTTGTACGTAGATTTTGAAGGGCTTCAAGTTGGCCTCTGGATAGATTGGATGGGGTATGTATAGAGGGCAGGTTTTTGATCTCTCTAACAGTGGCTGTCAAAAAGGCTGTTACTTGTGGATTGGTGTTTAAATCAGGAAATTGGTCTGATTTATTTTTGAACTTATAGAGTTTACTATGTACCTGCAATGCAGCTTACATATGCAGAATTTATTAAAAAGTTTTGTCAGCTGTAGAATGTAAGTTCTAGTGTCTGAATGTATATCAGTTATGCTGTCGAAATGTTCTTGGAACCATCCGGCTACTGTTAGTATTTGTTAAACGTATATTCCGTCTGGAAAAAAAACCAGTGCACACTCCTAAGAAAAAAGTCTAAATGAGTAATATATGGAGGACTACCAGGTACTGCACATGAGGTATCTTTGGGGCTGATTTACAAAAGGCAAATAGGCAGTGCACTCTGCAAGTGCTCCAGAGCTTAGTAAATGAGGTAAAGCTTCACTTTGCAACAAATACCCAAACACATTGGGGGTTATTTACGAAAGGCAAATCCACTTTGCACTGCAAGTACACTTGGAAGTTTAGTCGCTGTAAATCTGAGGGGTAGATCTGAAATGAGGGGAAGTTCTACTGGCTTTATCATCCAATCATGTGCAAGCAAAATTTTATTTTTTTTCCTTGCATGTCCCCCTAGGATCTACAGAGACTGCACTTCCAAGTGCACTTTCAAGTGCACTTGCAGTGCACTTGTAGTGCAAAGTGGATTTTCCTTTAGTAAATCACCCCCATTGGGTATTTCGTCCAAAAAATGTAATTATGTTGTTACTTCCGAAATTTTATTTTATTTATTTTGTTTCGTTAAAAAATGCATTTGTCTGAAAAACTGAATTAATAGAGGTTGAATCTGTCATTGAAGGCTTATGGTGTCTTTCAAATGTTCTAAGAAAATTCGACGAAGCAGCTAAACTGTACGATGCTGCAATCGTACATTTCTGTTTGAATGCTCCACCCACAAGCTATAGTAGAATTCTAATGTTGTATGACTAGTAATAATTATATTTATTAATTATTATAACTAGTCAGCCAACATTAGAATTCTTCTATAGCCTATGGGCGGAGCATTTGACCATAAATGTCCGCTTATGGTAATCGTATGTTTGTTTTTAGCTGCTTCGTCGAATCTCGATGTCTTTAAAAATTCAAAACTTTTCTCTCTATGTCAAATCTTTTCTCTCTATGTCGACTCTTTTCTCTCTATGTCAAAACTTCATGTCTCTATAATACCTAATCTTTTCTCTCTATGTCGAATAATCTCAGACTAATAGAGTTAGGTTAGGCACATTCAACCGCAGAATCGATAGTCACAGATCGCTATTGTCACCCTTATGTTGAATCTTCTATCTGTATCAAACTATTGTCGCAACTAAACAAAAATAAAGATTTTCTTTATGTCGGATCTTTCGGATTTCAGACTCTGCATATTCGTTATCGTTTGTTTAAACGAAACCGAAAATCCCAGAAATTTGGACTAAAATGCACATGTCTAGAAGTCAGCAGAGCTTCTGCATTTTTACTAAGCTCTGGAGGAACTGTACTTTGCAAAGTGCTGTGTCTGTTTGCCTTTAGTAAATCAATCCCATTGTGTTCATGAGCAGAAGTATTAACACTAGCTAGCTCATGAGATTTCACATGTTGAAAGAGATTTCAGAGATAACAACATATATCCCTTTTCCTTATGACATGCCATTTTGATTGGCAAATGCAGATTTTGTTGATTTTTGAGCCACTTTTTTCTAAATATTATTTATTTTCAGAAGAATGTTGATGCGCATATTCAATAGTGCACCTTATAGGAACAAAAAAGTATTATTATTTGGATGTCAAATGTGCTTGGCAAACTAAAACAACATCTTATCCATTAACCATCAATGTGTGACCTGTTAAATAGGTTTGAAACAGGTTCAAGAATTGCTATGAACTGAAAGCATAGAAGAACACAGATGGCACGCAGGCCTAGCGCATTATCCTCAATACATGTTTTTATTGAATAAAATAGAGATGAATAGACTCACAAACCAGTACTTGTGTCATAGCATTATCATAAAATCATCCGCTTAAGTCGATGTGAGTACAAGTGTTGTGGACTTTCGCATATGGACTTAAGAGGGTGATTTTATGATAATGCTATGACACAAGTACTGTTTTGTGAATATATCTGTTTTATTCAATAAAAACATGTATTGAGGATAATATGCTAGGCCTATATGCCATCTGTGTTCTTCTCTGCTTTTAGTTCATTTGGACTTCCCAAGTCTTTGGCAGGCAGTGAAGTGTGCATTATACTAGTCGTTCTCAACCCTGTCCTCAAGTACCCCCAACAGGTCATGTTTGCAGGTTTTCCTTTATCTTGCACAGGTGCTTTAAAAATCAGAGTCAATGGCTTGGTATTTGCTATTTATTCTAAGAGAAACTCCCAAAACATGGCCTGTTGGGGGGGGTACTTGAGGACAGGGTTGAGAATCATCGCATTATACTAACATGTCAAGATAAAAGTCTGATAACACGTTGGGGACGTACAGCACTTTGCAGGAGAGTGAACATTGTGATATGCTCAGGGATGGCTATATGTATGTTCATGGACATACAAGCCTTTGATGCGCATGTATAATAACAATTTGTTCTGGTAACTTTACTTTAGTAAATCAGACCCAATGACTTTGGAACTAATGGGTGAGCCCAGTCCTATAATAGCAACACATGCTAAAACACATTTCCTTTTGACAAACAGCAAAGTAAAGCTTATTTTTGTTTAAATGCGAATAAGAAAGTCTAACATTCTTGCAGACTATTAAATCCAAATAAGCCCTGAGCCTAGGGCAAATCAGAGCATATATTTGTCAACAACAAATCAAATTCAGAAACTGAGATGTTAAAATATACCTTGTTAAATCTGAAAGATCCCTGTTTACCACAAGCTGATACATTATGCACACATTTTAATTGCTTGTAAGAATATTTTATGTTTATTTATTGATCTGTAATATTCGGCAAAGATGTTGTGATTTAATGTAAGTCTTGAAATGCCATACACTCTAAATTCATATTTACACTATTGCAGTACTTAAAATCCCCTGGAATGTTGTAAATATCTAAAACTATTTACTTACAAAAAATACTCAGGCTATTGTGAAAATGTATTGCTTAAAGCATTCCAGTATGCATTATTTATAAAGTTATTAATATTGCAGAGTCTAGCAGTGAGCAACCTTTCATTTAATTTTATTGTCAGCTAAAAGAAGTTGTTAGTGGCAGAAATATTTCTATTTTACATTCCTATGGGTCTTGTTGAGATTTTCTTACTTTTACAGCTGCTAACTTGTTCATTTTAGCTTAAAGACATAGGGCCAGATTCACAGAGCCATTACGCCTGTCTAACTAGTGTTAGACTGGAGTAATTTCAAATTACGCGCGTTTTCTAGCTAGTCGGAAGCCTCAAACCATGAATAGACGGCTGCGGGCTTCAATTCGACTGGATTACGTGTCCGTACACCTTCGGATCTACGCTGCAATAAAATTGCGGCCACTGGGTGGACTTCCCGTCGTTTTCCGCGATGGGGTATGCTAATGAGCTTTTGCCGGCGATCCCAGAAATTACGATCTTCATTCGCAATCTCTTACGGCACCTTTAGTCATCTTTTTTTTGCGTAACACTATACCAGCTTTTTGCTGGTCTAATATTAGACAGCCCATGTTAAGTATGGCCGTCGTTCCCGCATCGAATTTCTACGTTTTCCGACGTCTTTTATTATTTTTAACGTAAGTCGCCCGGGAATAGGAATGTTCGTAAACGACGCTTCTCAAACAACGAATGACGTAACGATGTGATTTCGCGCAATGCATGGCGGGAAATTTCTGAACAGAGCATGCGCAGTTCGATCGCCGGGGGGACGTGCTTAATTTAAATGCTTCACGCCCCCCAATCGCGTATTTCGATTACGCGGCGAGAAATAGACTACGCCGCCGTAGCGTACGGGCAAAAATCTACCAGGATTCGGTGTAGAGCCTGGTGAAATACGGCAGCGTAGAGTATTTCGATTACGCAGCGCAATATTAAGTGTATCTGAATCTGGCCCATAGTTTTGTGTTTATTACTCTTCTCTTAATTATAAAACTAGAAAACCCCTTTAAGCAATGCCAGCCCATGTTCATTTGACTAGTAGTATTTTAAATTGCAGATCGTTTTGTACTGTTTGGTTTGTATTAACAACATTAAAGGGTAACTCAATTGACCAAAGAACACTACAATTAATGGAAAACTCTAACCCTTTATGTAACTACAAACTTTTATGGAGCCAACATGCCTGTAAATTGCAATTGCATACATAGTGATTTTAGCGTTTGTTTTCAAGTATAGGCACTCCTCATTTTATAACTAATGGTTATGAAGCAGGAAAAAACACAGCTTCTGCAATTATATTTTATATTTTTATATTTTTTTTTTCTTGAACTGGTGAGGAAGGTTAGGATTGGTTGTCAAAGATTTGAGCACTACCCAGATTAATTACACCTTTTATTCACTCATTCATATGGGCCTACTAAGGCCACATCCACACAGGCGTACTTGTATGAGGGCCGTGATTTGCCTGTTTGGGATGTACAGGTGTTCTGTGCATCCACGTGCAGGCAGTCCTATGCATGTAAATTGTGATGCATTGGCTGCATTGGCACAGCCTCTGCTCCAAATTTGACACCAGTGTGGATGTATGTCTCTGAATACAGACATGTCCATTCAGGTACATGCATCTGCACCTACACTGATGTCAAATCTGGAGCAATGACTGTGTCCATGCAGCCTCTGTGTCCCAATGGGACTGTCTGCACACTGATGCACAATACCCCTCTGCATCCCATGGAGACAAAACATGGCCTTCATATGTACACCTATACAAACAAAGCCATAGATAATAGTTCTAACATTATATAGTATGGATGGGTATGTCATTGTTGGCTGTCTATGTAACTAGGCTTAAGGTGATTTGTTACCGAATAATGAATCAAAGCACATAGGATAAAATGTTTATTCCTAAAAAATCATCTCAATTACGTTTTTCTCTCAGGACCCTTTCATTATCGTAGTATTTCTGAGCTGGTGTTTTTAGAATTAAATATTTTAGATACAGCATTTTTCCAATAATTTTTACAATCTATTGACTTTGACTGACTTATCTGATTATTATTTGTTAATATACAGTAGTTTAGTAAATAGTCCACATAACAATGTGATTTTTTGGTTGATGCATTTTATTATTTATCTTCTAGGCATTAGCAATGGGAATGATGACAGAATACTATCATTATATATTTACCACCCTGGTAAGTAATACAAATATGATCATGTACTCAGTCATTCAAGATTTTCCTCCTTCACATTATTATGTCCAATTGCAATCACACATACACAAATATTTTTAAATTCTCTCTGTAGCACATTTCTTTAAAAAGTCTAAAATAGATATATACGGTAACTTTCATTGATGCACAGCTAGAAATAAACTCCTTGGCTGAGAAATCTAGTTCTAACTAAAGGTAGACTTTCTTGTTAGCATTAGTAAAAAATACTTTTTTCATCTTTACCCCAAAAGAAGTTCTGTCTGCCTCTAATAGGCACACCGAGAAGAAGATTCACAGAGTTTCACTTTAGCTAAATAGGTTCTATTCAAAGCATGTGATGGATGCTATACCTAACTTTAGGACAGGTGCTAAACTTACACTTGTATCTTCTGCAAGCCATAGTAAATAAACAAAAAAATATATACTGTATTTATTGGCGTATAACACTTACTTTGTTTACCCTGAAAATAGAGGGTAAACAGTGCCTGCGTGTTATACACAGGGGGCTGTGAAAAGTTTTTTTTCCTGAAACTTCCCTCTTAAAGTTAGGGTGCGTGTTATATGCCTGTGCGTGTTATACACCGATAAATACGGTACTATAAGCAATGGCCACACTTTTTTTTTAATGCAAAATTGTTGGGTTGTTTGAGAAGAATCTTAGCACATTCTCTTCAATTTATTCTAAAGAGGAATATGCAGATAATCTTGATTTTAATAGTAGTCTCTCTCTCTCTCTCTTTCTCTCTCTCTCTCTCTCTCTCTCTCTCTCTATATATATATATATATATATATATATATATATATATATATATATTGTTTTAGGATTTATTATGCACTTTTCATTCAGCAAGGCAGCAAACAAACACAGTTTTAATGCAGGAGGGCTTTGTACAACTAGTCCATAGCATTAAAAAATCATGTTGCAGCACAAGTGCAGCACTACCTCACTAATTCAAATAATTCATAACTAATCAATAACTTAACCATAATGGTGGAACCCTCTGATGTATGATATTTTCAATAAACTTCAATATTACCACACTACCAGTCTCTGTGATATGCAACTACACATAAAATACACATCAAACTCAAAATAAAACATACAAAATGTAACTAAGTAGGGTTAGTGGAACCCCCTCCTATAGATATGTGTCATACAAATTAACTCCAAGGGAAATAATTCAAGTGAGATGTAATACACATCAAAATGATCCCCGTATCAGGGATGGTGGAAACCCCTCCTATATGTATTTGCAATAAAAATTAAATGCAATAATTTATAACACAGTAATAACTAAACATAATAAATTCATTCTAGCAATTTAAAATAAAATTAAATTAAAACATGCACATTTCCGTGTGTACTAAAATCTGTGCACATACTATAGATATATAGCTTGCCAGGTACAATCACATTGTCCATGATATCAACAAGACAGTATACCACATTATCACTTCCTACTTAGCATGATGACTCTGCCTCAAACATGTTTCATCACCAATCAAAGGACTTCCTCAAGGATAAAGAGTCATAGAGCCATCTTACTTGCTGTATACCAGAGAATGTGTATAATGAGTTGCTATGAGACCAGTGCCATTTTGTTGGAGTCTGTCAGTGAATTACACATTTCACACTCCATTGAATTGATAGCCTAACTATCCCTAAGATTCATAATGATTAGCATGATACAGCTGCATTTAGTAAATGTTTAGACTCACACCTTACTCACATCTACAGTTAACTTATTTAAGCATAAATAAAACACATAATTATTTTTTTAACGAGCAATAAAAACTAAAAAGATGACAATGTTAACGATTACTGTACTTTCCTAAAAGTAGCAATGTTTTCAGAATGGCCAACAGCAACCTGTCATCTATTTGGCTGTATTGGAATAAAAACAAATCAAAAACACCTTGTATAAATTAAAATATTTTTTTCTGTACAAAACTAATATTATATTTTGTATAGAAGAAAAAGAATTGTAATTAGCATTACCTGAAATGTTAGCGCCATATGAATTGGGAAATAGGCTATTAATCGATTAGCTGAGGAGCGGTGATCCCTCAAGTACATGGTTACCTGCGGAGGAAAGTTGGAGGATCTGAAGAGCAGATAGCCACAGGATAAGACATCTGAAAGGAGAAAGTGCAATATGGGCCTCCAAATAGGTCTGAGTTCATGGTGAGGACATCACTGACTGGTGGTGGATCAAAAGGCTTTCTTTGAAGCTGGGGCTCACTGTGGACATATGCAGCTGTCTGGATACATGTATTGGACATTTAACCGACAAGTTATAATTTTTGCTTCACTCTTTTCACAAAATTAAGAAATTTTAGTTGGGAGGTTTCCATCATCATTGCACTTTGGATGTGTTTTGCTTAGTTTAGATTGCTACACTTAATTTATTATGTTTTAATTATTACTTTAATGTGAATGATTGCACTTAAAGTTAATTTGTATTGTAAATATCCATAAGAGGGGTATCCCTGTTAAGTTTTTTAAATGTTTTATCATCATGTTGATGTGCACTTCATGTGAAGTCACATACAGTATCACTTTAAATATTACATTTGTGTTTTATTTTTAGTTTAATGTGTATAATAGGTGTAGTTGCATAGCACAGAGACGGTATTGTGGTAATAGTGAGGTTTATTAATAATACTATGCATTAGAGAGTTCCACCATTATTATTAAGTTATTGATTAGTAAGGTAGTGCTGGGATTTTTTGTGGTGTGGGAACACATAACAGTGTTTAGAAGCAAGCCTTTTATTCACAATATTTTTTATTTCACCTTCAATAGTTTATTGCAAATAGTAGCATGGTGATTATCTTTCATTTTTATGTCCATAGCATGAAACAAACAAAACATCTGCTCAGCTGGGCCACTAATTGGACTCGGGTCAGTTGCTGACTAACAGGGTTGATCCAAAACAAACAGACAGCACTCAAACATTTTTTGGTGTTGTTTACACTCAGCTGAAAGTTCACACGGCAGAGATAATTTCAGGCTTGTAGAGCTAATTTTGGAGATAGCCCTTAGAAGCAGTAAATCACTCCACAAGGGGGTCCAGTTCATGCATACTGTTAGGGTCTGTATGTCTAATAAATGGCAGTAGATTAACACACAAGACTCTAATGTAATGATCGCAGATCACTTGCTACCCAAATAAGCTTAAGCAGCTTTTTTTTGCAACCATTTGTTTGTAATGTGGAAAAAATCAACAAAGCAACAAAGCAGTGGATGACTGGATCTAGGGGGTGGTGCTCCATGCCAAAACCCCTCTTATCCATGGATGCTTTGTTATTAGTTGGACTCGGTAAGCTCTTCCTCCCATCCTGGAGCTGCACTTGGGCTTGACAGAGGATGTGCAGCTGAGTGGTTCTTCCCTACACTGTACACAGCTATTTTGATTATTTTTCAGACACAACTTCGATTAGCATTATGTGTAGCTGGTGGTTGCAGGTCTGACCTGTGAAATCCTCAGATCAGAAAGGCAGCACAACTGCAACAGCCAACTACACACTGTGCAGATCCAGGTTGAGCCTGGAAAAGATTAAGCTTTTAGATTTGTGCAATGTTGGGAGGAGGAGCTCAGAGTTCCCTGTCAGAAGTGACCCCATTCTCTGCACTTCTGAAGCCCAGCCCATGCCCTGCTGATACCCATCACCTGCTCTGCTGACTCCCCTTTCAAGCTCTGCTGATTAATGTTCCTTGCCCTGCTTACACATGTTCCCTGCATTGCTGATGCTATGTCCCCTTTCTCTCACTGACACCCATACCCTGCTTGGCTGATGTACATCTCTTGCCCTGTTGACCCCTGTCCTCTGCCCTGCTCATCCCTGCCCTGTTAATGGTGTAAAGGTGCAGGAATTAGGGCTGATGTGAAGTGTCATTATAAAGGATTTGGGGCTGATATGAGGTGTTAATCACTTAAGCCTTGGACCATTAGGCTGCCTAAAGACCAGAGGACTTTTTAGAATTTGGCACTGCGCTGCTTTAACTGGTAATTGAACGGTCATGCAATGTTGTACCCAAACAAAATTTGCATCCCTTTTTTCCTACATATAGAGCTTTCTTTTGACAGTATTCCATTGCCTCTGCGATTTTTTTTGCGATATCAACAAAAAATTGTTTTGAATAAAAATGATATTTTCTACTTTTTGTTATAAGAAAAATCCAATAAACTCCATTTTAGTCATACATTTAGCCAAAATGTATTCAGCCACGTGTCTTTGGTAAAAAAAAAATATGTCAATAAGCATATATTTATTGGTTTGCACAAAAGTCATAGCGTCTACAAACTAGGGTACATTTTCTGGAATTTACAGAGCTTTTAGTTTATGACTGTCTATCTCATTTCTTGAGGTGCTAAAATGGCAGGGCAGTACAAACCCCCCCCCTAAAAAAAAATTACCCAATTTTGGAAAGTAGACACCCCAAGGAAATTGATGAGAAGTATGTTGAGCCCATCATTTTTTATTTATTTTTTGTCCTAAGTGATTGAATAATCACAGAAAAAGCTATTTGCTGAGAGGCATGTTGAGTCCATGGAATATTTTATATTTTGTCACAAGTTGCGGGAAAATTACAAACTTTTTTTGCACAAAGTTGTGACTAAATTATATATTGCTCACACATGGAATTACACCCCAAAATACATTCTGCTGCTTTTCCTGAGTACAGGAATACCACATGTGTAGGACTTTTCGGGTGCCTAGCCACATACTTTCCTTAATGTTCAACTGCAATGTATCCACCAAAATGTCAATCAGTATTGTTGAATTGAATATTAATAAACATTTTGTAAAAAAAAAAAAAGAGATCATGAAGTTTTTGAAAATGTGACATACTGAGGTTTATTTACTAAAACAGATAGTGAAAAATCTTCTGCTCTGCATAGTAAACTAAGCTTAATTGCACACGCTGAAGTTAGAAGCTGATTAGCTACCATGCCCAGGTGTACCATATTTTGCACTCTCCACATTTAGTAAATCAATCCAACTGTTTTTTTATTTGTGCATGTACATTACCCAAACATAAGGAGGCAATAAGAAAATGTAGGCACTCACACCTGCTGGGTTGGTCTGCTCAGTAGCCAATTCTATACCACCGCTGTGGCTCTGTCAGAAAAAGGTAATAATAAATCAACAGTAGCCTGATAACATAAGGTTCTACAAAGAAATGTTCTATATATTTATGAATGTAACCATGTGCAACCTAATTTCACCTATACAAACGTTGTACATGCAAAAGGTTAGTTTAAATGTGACAGATTCAGTTTAATTGTATCATACTGTTTCTAATTATTTGCAAAAAAATATGGCCATATAGCTGTTTCCCCCTTCCCACAATAGACTGACTTCATATTTTAATGGAACTAAGTCTTTGAAATTATAATTAAAATATTTTCAAATGTGTGACACCCAAACACCGCAATGAACAGAAGGTATATAAACCAGTACATGTAAGTTAAATTAACTGCTGCAGGTCCTTATATTTGACATTTTGGTAAATGACCTTATCTTCATTAATACAGATATTAATAGCCAGAACATTTTGCAATCTGTAATTAAATTGTCCTTTGTTTTCATTTCATGTCTTCAGGACCTATTTGCATTAGATGTGGAGCCATATAGGTACAGTGGCGTTAACATGACTGGATTCAGAATTTTGAATATAGAAAACAGCCAAGTTTTATCTATAATTGAAAAATGGTCTATGGAAAGATTGCAGGCACCCCCTAAACCTGACTCAGGATTACTGGATGGATTTATGACGGTAAGATTTCTTGAGTAAAGTTTTTTAAATGGTTGAATGTACAAAATTATAGTTTTTTTAACGTTTTTTTAAATGATTTAAAGTATCTAATTATAGTTAGGAGACCTCCACATTTCATGTGGTAATACAAACTATAATACCAACGCTATAATTGCTTTGCATATCAAAATTAAATCTTTTTCCAGCATATATAAGACCGCGTACACACGATCAAATCTATCTGCTGGAAATGGTCTGACAGACCTTTTCAGCAGACAGATTCGATCGTGTGTATGGGCGGACAGACAGATTTTTCCAGCAGACAGATTTTAAAGCATGCTTTAAAATCTGTCTGCTGGGAATCTGTCCTTCTGATATTACGCTAACCAGCAGACATATCTGCTCGCACATCGTCGAATGGATTCGACGCATGCGCGGAAGTGTTTTACTTCTTGGTGCGGTGACGTGGCAGCATCAACGTCATCGCCACGTCACCGCGCTGTCTGCTGGTGGGGATTTTGGTTTGATCGTGTGTACAGCGATCAAACCGAACAGATTTATTTGGTCGTGTGTACGCGGCCTTAGACTTTTTTCTGCACTTGATTATTATAGACCTACAATTGAACAAATAACAAATAACATATTTTTTTTTGTTATTATTATTCATAATTTGCCAAAAAACGATATTGTTGTCTATAGTTTTCTGCAATTTTTCTGATTTAACCTGGTTACATGGACCCCAAATACATGTAGGTTATGCACATGTGATATGGGTATGAGTATGGGTTGAAAAACAACTGTGCTTATTTTTGAATGGTAAGTAAGCATTTCATATATGAAATGAATTAGCAGATCAGCCTTGCAACTAATCAGTGGAAATTCATTAACAAATCAATTAGCCTATTAGGATAACTCAGTTTGATATGATTACAGTCTAATCAATTAAAAAGCTATATCATCTATTAATTAAACTCCATAATGTAATCGATAAACCTAAAACCACCTTACAGAACAGTCTCTGGCATCAGTTAATTAACTAGATGCTGTTCATTTAGATATGTAACTGTTTACTGCAAAGTGAATATTCACTGAGCTTAGTACGTAAGCTTAAGCTGTTCGAATTATGTGCTAGATTCAGGTTTGTTCAATTTTCCTCACACCTGATTGGGTATTCTGAGTGAACACCTGTTCACTTTGCAGAGTAATCCTTCATTTTCTAAACCTATACTGTCTTAGTAAATCAACTTTATTGTAAAGGTATCAATATTGGACCATGATGAGCTTGATAGAGGGACTTGAAAAGTATTTCTTAGGCCAGCCATAGATGATTTGAATTGGAATATTCAAACTCTGTATGGGCCAAGATGATTTACTTGTAATTATCACTAGTGGATGCTAAAGCCACTAGGAATAATCACTGTCTTCCCCTGGATAAGAAGGCTCCGCCCCCACCTTTCTTCACGCTGGGAGGATACAATGTCTCAGAAGGAGGGATTTCCCTATCAGCACTGTCTGTGTTTTGACGAGGAAATTGTGCACATTTTTTACAACATTCATGGCCTACCTTAAGTACCAATGGAGATTTTCCAATTTCTTGGTAGAGGTTTGTGCAAGCAGGCAATGATGGTGTAAGGATAAGGAGAGTGCTTCTATGTAAATGCTAACAGCCCTTTCAAAAAATATCAAAGCAGGTCACAGAAGTACAGCTGCTGGTTTGAGTACAAGCTGTTGTCTCAGGGAAATGTCTACATGCTGAGCCTTAAGTTGTGGTACATGACTTAAAGCGGAGCTCCACTATACATACCTGAAGTGCCTGTTGCTAGACAGATCGTCCTAATCTGCCACTTCCTGGGGAATGGGGGAGCGGTGTCTTCTGGGACCGTATGTGTGTCCCAGGAGACATCGCCCATTCAGGTCGTGCTGCTTGGCTCGAGCATGCGCAGTAGGGAATATGGGGGTGAAGTTGCAAGGCTTCACTTCCTGATTCCCTCACCAAGGATCGTGTCAGGGCAGCCGAGACCCGAGTGATTGCTCTTCTTCGGCTGCCGTCATTGCGGGCACCCTGGACAGGTAAGTGTCCTTATTAAAAGCCAGCAGCTACAGTGTTAGCAGCTGCTAACTTTTATTTTTTTAAACCGGACCTCCGCTTTAAGTGGTGTACACACTGTAAGAAAATCGGGCAGACGTTCTTCCGATTTTTCTTGATGTTTCACAGCAAATCGGAAACCAATGTAAGAAAATTCTTACGAATATTCTCGTACGACAAAGGCTTTTTTGTTGTTTGTTGCTTCTGATCATGCGCAGTCTTTCTTTTCTGATTTTTCTTGTATGAAAATCGTATGCAAACGGTACACATTAAATGAAAATCGTTTGTTCTGTTTTGGAGTTTGTCCTTCGGGAGTTTTCGTATGAAAATTTGGAATCAGTTGTCGAAAGTTGAGGGCACACTGTACGAAAATCGTATGAAAATTCTTTGGACGAAAATGTTTGCCCAATTTTCTTATACTGTGTACGAGTTTTTAGGGTCTGATTTATATTGCATACTTATAAAATGCAGCATGCTTGAAGCATGTGGTTGAGCAACCTTAATTGTCAGAGGATTTTATAGCATACAACAAATGTATTTGTTATTGATAAAAAATTGATTCCTATTCAGTAGAGAATATGAAATAAAACATTTGCATCACAAATACACAAGTGCTGTATTTTTCCATTGACTGGGAAAAAAAAACTAGCTCTGATGCCGTGCAAGTCACTTGAGACTGGAAAGATGTCTCACTGATCAATCTTTGCAATGAGACATCCAGGGATCCATGTCCAAAACATAATTTGTATGTGCTGCTTACATGCTTATGTGCTGATTTATGATATTGTAATTACAATAACAGCTTTTACCTGTCAAGCTAATATCTGTCTCTGCAGGAAATTTCTGTAGCAAAAAGTATATAAAAATGTTCCCATTGATCTCCATGTTTAACTAGTGGTGGTGATTTAATGATTAGGAACCACACCCATTATTGATCTTCTTTTCCAGACCCATTGCAGAGGGCTCTCACAGAGCACACCCCCATCTGAACACAGGGCAACCTTTCTATAGTTGCAAACTTTGCTTGTTTCAATATGATCACCATCATTGGTTAAACATAGTAATCACTTTGAGCAAAAACAGAAAATAGTTTCCTGATTTATTTTGCAGTATCTAAGCTTCGTGATCTCACAGTTGGCTGTACTGACTCCAAATACACATAATAGTCTTTAAATGGCGATTGAAAAATGTACATTCCTCCAATTAGAGCACTCAGAAGAAGAGTGTAAACATACAGTAAAGCCTTGGAATGCAAGCATAATTCGTCCCGGAAGCATGCTTGTAATCCAAAGCACTTGTATATCAAAGCAAATTTCCCCATAAGAAATAATGGAAACCCAAATGATTTGTACCACAACCATTTATTCATAAGTCCTTCAGTTTATAGTCCATATAAAAAGATTATAGCAAAGGTTGTGTAACCATATTGCTACACTTAGGCCGCGTACACACGATGAGACAGTTTAGAGCGGACATGTCTCATCGGATTTTGGTCCGATGGCGTGTACACACCATCGGATCAAAATCCCCGCCGGCAGACAGTGCGGTGACGTGGCGGTGACGTTGCTTTTCAGGAACACTAATCTCATAAACAAACCCAATCCTTCAGCCCTGGTTCACACTGGGCACGATTTAGTTCGATTTGAGATGCGATTTCACATGGCAATGACACCGTCCTAATCGGTGCGACGCCGCATCTGCCACGTTATGGAAATAAGTCTACTGTATACAAACAATATCTGCCTTGGCCTTGATTGCCCCTTTCCAGAGGAATAACCTCTTGGCAAGGTGGTTGAGGCCCTTTAAGGGAAAGGCATTTCAGGGTCATGGTGATATTAGGCATGTGCATTCGTTTTCGTTAGAATGCATTTTCGTCCGAAAAGAAACGAAAACCGAAAGATCCGACATAAAAAATGCCTTATTTTCGTTTTCGTTGCGGTAAAAATTCGATATAGAGAGATTCGACATTATAGGGAAAAGATTTGACATTATAGGGAAAAGATTCGACACTATAGAAATAATAGATTCGACATTACAGAGAATAGATTTCGATTTATGAGAAAATAAATTCGACATTATTACTAGTCATACAACATTAGAATTCTTGTAGGCGGAATATTCGAACGGAAATGTACGATTCGACGTAAAGATTCGACGTTCCGTCGAATATTCTTTTGACCATTCGACAGAAACCAAGTATTATTGGATTTTCGGACGAAAGCTATTCCCCAACGAAAAACTAAATAAATCAAAATGATTTTCGGGAGTAACTAAATACATTTATTTTCCAAACGAAACAAAATATTCCAGTCTGCACATGTCTAGGTGATATCAGTGAGTATTGGCGTGTCTGGGGTCAGTGGTTATATACCCATCAGGTGTTTTGCTGGCACAATGCATGGAACCAGAGGACTCGTACTGGAAAGTATGTGTGTGTCTGTGTGACTGAGATAGATTAGGAGCCATCTTTTGTTTTCTTTTTGGGTGACCACTTGCGGGAGACCACCTGCCAATCAGAGATCAGGGTTTCGGGTTGATAATGGTGGGAGGCTGCAAGGGGGGTCACGAAGGATACCCCATTGCTGAAGGGCACGGAGACCCTCATCCAGGTTAGTTATTCTCACTGTCACTCCATTGTGGGTAATGAAGAGCGTGGCAGGATATCTCCATTTGTGGAGAATTTTGTAGTTATGCAGTGCTTTGGTAATTTGTTGCCCCATTCTTTCGCTATTGTAGACTAAGATGTGAGAGGTTGGGGAGAAGTTGAATCGCAGAAAAATGCTCTGGGAGGCTGGCTGCTTGGTGAGATGCAGAAATAATCATCTCTTTAGCTTAGAATAAATGCACTCTCAGTAGCACATTCCATGGTACATTTTCAGGGAGAAAGAAAAGAAAGGAGGGCGCACCGACCTTGTGCATTACCACTTATACATTTTAATATACACAAAATAAAAAGCAATGGTCCTACTTACAAACATTCAGTAGTAAGCGCATTAAAAACAGCTGAACCTGGACCTCACGGCACCTGCCAGTCAGACCCTAAACACCAATGTGGCTGACACGTTTCTGGGGCGTACCCCCTTCTTCAAAGCCTAGGTGGTCTGCGATCCATTTTCAGGGAGGAAAGAGGGCTTGGGCAGTCTATGGATCCTGTCAATAACTAGATCCAGGTTCAGGGAAAACCGCCGCTCCAGACGACACTCTTCAGTGGTAAGTAAAGTTCAAAAACCCAAATGTGTGCAGGCAATGCGTGGTGCAATATAAGGAAAAAAAATTGGACAGCCGCACTCCAATGGATAAAAAAGACTTAAAAATAGTGCCTGTTTATTCCAGTCAGAAAACGAAAACAGCAAACAGTGGGGTAACAAAAGCTGACGCGTTTCACATCGACAACCGATGCTTAGTCATAGCTAAACTATGTCACTAGCTATGACTAAGCATCGGTTGTCGATGTGAAACGCGTCAGATTTTGTTACCCCACTGTTTGCTGTTTTTGCTGTTTTAGTTTTTTGACTGGAATAAACAGGCACTATTTTTTTTTTTGTTTACAAACTTTTATTGTGAAAGGTAAGTGGTGGTACATATCCAGGAAATTAAAGCATATATATAAAGGAATGTAATACATATACAGAGTCAGTCTGTGTACAAGGCCTAAGACAACTTGTGAGGACCATAGATAGTTATACATGATAGGAAAAAACTTAGGGGCAGGAGTAACAAAAACACAATGGAGGAATAAAACAGTGACAGTTGGGGTATGAGATGTTTAAAAAGATTAGATAGGGTTAAAGAACTGTGGGGAATGTTCGAACCAGGGAGACCATTTATTGACGTATATATGGCTGGTATTTTGTAGGATATGGAATATGTTTTCCATTAGGCAAATGTTGTTAATTCTCGATTTGAGTGGATCTATTGGTATCGTCGGTGATTTCTAATGTAAAGCTATCAACCAATGTATGGCTACGCATATTGTGTGTATCAGTCTCATATAACAGGTGGGGAGACCCGAGATTGGAGAAAAAAGAAGGCAGTTATGCAATGTTAGGGTAATGTTCTTGTCTGAGATTGTGGATGCAAATTTCTCTAGCTGTAGCCATATGCTTTTAATTTTGTCACAATACCAAAATGTGTGGGAAAATGAGCCCAAGGAGTTACAGTTTCTGAAGCAAGACGGGGAGGATAAGGGAAATATTGAGTGAAGTTTGGTGGGTGTATAGTACCATCTTGTAAATAGTTTCAAGGCCGTTTCTTTGATAGAAATGGATTTAGTGCACATATGTAGATTATTTATACAATTGTTCCAATTAACTGTGGAGTATGTAAAATTTTCTTCATGTTCCCATTTGATCATGTATGGAAGTTTGTTGGAGTCTGGGTTGTTAATTAAGAAAGAGTAAAGTATGGAGATGAAACCTCTTTTTCTGGGTGAGTTTAGAAAAGGGATGGGGGTTGGGTGTTCAGGGTCTGAAAGTGTGTATCGAAGAACTGTTTAATAAGAAGGAAATTGCGGTATTCTGAATCTTGGGCGTGATATTTTGATTTCAAGGCGGGGAAGGAGATAAAATTGGTGCCCATAATGAGTTTGCAGAGTGAGGTCAGGTTGTTGTTTATCCACCAAGTAAGATCTATAGGCTCACGAGCGTTAGGGGTGAATTTAGGGTCGCCCAGGAATGAAGCGTGTGGGGGGGGATTTGGAGGTAAGGTTAAACTTATGGTTGTGTAGCTTCCATAGTTGGTATGAGTGTGCAACTAATTGATTACGAGCGGCCAAAGAGGGAATCGGGATTTTGTTCCCCCAATAGTAAACCTGAGATAGAATATGGTGAGATCGAAGCTCTCTCAAATTCCACCCATGGGATTCTAGAATTCGGAATATGCCATTGTGCTATTTGGGTCCACCTGGCAGATAAATAATATAGCCAGAAGTCTGGGAGGCCGAAGCCACCACATTTGTGGGATTTGTATAAAATTGGTCTTGATAAGCGTGGGTGGGAGTCTGCCCATACAAATTTGTTAATGTCTGATTGGAATCTGGTGATAAGGGTTTTATTGATTCTAATGGGGAGTGCTCTGAAAAGGTACAATATTTTGGGTAGCAGTGTCATCTTAATTGCAGTGATTCTGCCCAAAAACGAGATCTTAAAGGATTTCCACATTTTAAGAGTAGCTCTTAATTTTTTATCATTGGGATGTAGTTTTTGGCTTCTAAGTCATTGAGATTAGGGGTTAGATGTATGCCTAGATATGGGAGGGATTCTAACGAATAGGAGAAGTGGAAGGAGGAACGCAAGGATTCCATCGTAGAGGGGGGGATGTTTATCGGCATGCCTATTGATTTAGTGACATTGACGGTGAGGCCCGAAATGGATGCAAAGCTGTTGAGGGTCTGTAGGAGGCTGGGTAAAGTGGTTTCAGGTTGGGATAGGAATAATAACATATCGTCAGCATACATACTCAATTTGTATGTGTTGGAGCTTGTTGAGTACCCTGTGATGTTGGTATTAAGTAGGATCGCTGTGGATAAAGGTTCAATAGCTAATGCGAACAGTAAGGGGGAAAGGGGGCAGCCCTGTCTGGTACCCCTTCCTACCCTGAAGAACTCCGAGTTGCAACCTGGTAAACGTATTCTAGTGGAGGGGTTATGGTAGAGTGCATGAAATGCATGTAAAAATTCATTACTAAAGCCGAATTTGTGAAGTACTGTGTCAAGATATGACCAGGTGACACTGTCGAAAGCCTTATTGATGTCCAGGCTGAGCATTAAGAGTGATTTAGAGTGTACATTTGCGTCCTGAATGATGTTCGTGACCAGTCTAATGTTGTCAGTGATTTGCCTGCCTGGGATGAAGCCTGATTGGTAAGGGGAGATTAGGGTGGGGATAATTGTAGAGAGTCTGTTTGCAAGGAGTCTGCTAAAGATTTTGAGATCGTTATTAATAACTGAAATTGGTCTGTAATTTTGGGGTAATGTGTGGTCCTTATTGGGTTTTGGGATGAGGGACATGTTAGCGAGTAACATCTCGTCCGGGAAGTGTTCTCCCTTCAGGATGCAGTTAAATAATTTTGTTAGATGTGGGACTAATAGTTGAGAGTATTGTTCTCCTCTTCTGAGCATGGTGCATTAAGACTGTCTATCTGTGTTTGTTTAAGTTTTGGAAGAGGGAGACTATCTAGCCAAGGGGTTGAAGAGGAGGGGGAGGAGGTGTTTGGCGTGGAGAGGAGATCGGAGTAGAATTTAGTGAATATTGAAAGCACTTCTTGGGGGTGTGTGACCATCTGGTTAGCATTATTTTTCAGTTTGTAAATATGGGTAGGTTTTATTTAGTGGTTAAGTTTCCGTGCGAACATTGTGGAGTAAGAATTGCTAGATAAGAGAAATCTAGCTTTGGACCAGCGGAGAGCTTTTTCAGCTTTAGAGGACAGTAATAAGTCCAATTCGTTGCGTTTATGTGAAATCAATTTGAAAATGTCTGGGTCATGAGTATTCGTGTCGTCTCTGTATAGGTTATGTAGGTCCCTAGTGAGGGAATTAATTTTCTCCAGTTTGTTCTTGTTGCATTGTGCAGCCCTTTTAATAAGATGACCTCTCATAACCGCTTTGTGGGCCGACCAGAGTGTAGCGGAAGAGACATCCGGGGCTGCATTAAGTGTGAAATATTCTGAGATTTCAATCGCTATTTCTTGTTGATGGGATGGGTCAGATAATAGAGATTCGTTTAATCTCCATGAATAAGGGGTGGTGGAAAGGCCAATAAATTTAGTGCTCAGAGCGACTATATGATGGTCGGACCAGGTGCAGGGGTGTATATTGGAGTCAAGGGAATTTGCTAAAATGATTGGGGTACAGAAGATATGGTCGATTCTAGAGTATGAGTCATGTGGGTGTGAATAAAATGTGTAGTCTCTCGCGCCAATATTCAGTGCTCTCCAAGTGTCTATTAATTGCAGTTCATGAAGGAGAGAGGTAGTTGTCTTTGAGAATGTTTTGGAGTTTTGGGTTTGTTTACTTCTATCTAGATTTGGCTGTGGGACTGAGTTGAAGTCGCCGCCCAAAATAAGATGTGTGGAGTGGAATTGTTGCAATTTAATGAAGAATTGTGTGAAGAAAGTGGACTGAGCTTCATTGGGAGCATAGACATTAGCGATTGTGATATCTCTGCCAGAGAGCGTACCTTTGATGATAATGAATCTGCTCTCTTGATCCTTATATACTTGTTGCACTTCTATGGGGAATGAATGGTGAAAGAAAATCGCTACTCCTTTGGTTTTAGTAGGAGAAGAAGTGTAGAATGATTGGTTGAATGTTTTGTGGAAAAATGTAGGGTGGGAATCCTTCATGAAGTGAGTCTCCTGGAGCATCACTATTTTGGCGTCCAATCTTTTATACTGTTGAAAGGCCTTTTTTTTTGTTTGGGGAGTTGAAACCCTGAACATTGTGTGAAATTATTTTGATAGTCATGTTTTATCATGTAATGGGGAGATCAACAGGAGAAGATGCAAGGAGTGGGATCTAGAGTTTATGGGGGTCAAATGTATATGGCGAAAGTGTCTAAAAATGGTCTGTGTGATAGAGGATGTAATGTACCATCGTGACTTAGTGTTTGTGATGTGAGAATTGAGGATAAATATAGAAAATGTCCACCAATTGTAACATAATATAGAACACAAACTCAATAAAATTTTGTTCCAACGGGAACCAATAATAAAGTAAAATAAACATTTGGGGTTGGGGGAAGAAAAAATTCCCAACCGACAGAGATAAGATATTGGACCGGGGGATCCAAAACTCAGATTTGGTAGCCGACGAGTGCGAATCATGTCGTTAATAACAAAAAAAATGATAAACTGAATAGTAGGAGAAAAAATAAGGACTCGCACTTGAAGAGGCTGTGAGCATCCCTCCGGGGGAGAGGGGAAGCTCTATCTGAGTGGGGGAAAATCATCGCGGCATGAAGCGGAGGCCACCATAAAAAAGTGCTACAAAAAAAAGAACCTGTGCAGTAAACCAGTGGTGTTAGCAAAATAACATATTGAAGGTAGCTCTATTGCTATAAATGGAACAATTTATACAAAATTCTAACATGCTAGATGGAACTGTGTATAGGCAAATCAGAAAACAGGCACTATTTTTAAGTCTTTTTATCCATTGGAGTGCGGCTGTCCATTTTTTTTTCCTTATATAGATCCAGGTTCAGCAGGGATTGGACCATGGAGGAGAATAGGTCGTGGGCAAACTGTTGCAGCTGGGAGTCAAGCACAGACTCAGAAACACCTCTGAGTTTAATGTTATTTCTCCTAGACCTGTCTTTTTGGTCGGCTACCTTGTCACCTAACCATGCAATTTCTTCAGCCATGGTATTGTACGCAGATGTATATTCACACATGGAGGACTTCATCTTATCCACGCTACCCCCCATATCAAGTAGGTCCCATTTAAACTGCTGAATGCATGTCATCATGTCAGCGTGCAGCAATGATCGTAGGGAGAAGAGCATCTCTTTAAGTACAGTTTGGGGAGTCCCTTTTTGATGAGTGTGCCATGCTCACTTCCATACTGGGGTCTTGTAGGATCCTGTGAGGAGAATCCCTGTGTGGCTTTGACTTGTCCAGGCTGTAGGTGGTGGGTGAAGCTGCCGCTGATGAGTCTCCGCTGCCCTGGGGTCTAGGTGGGCTGTTAGATTTCCCTTGTGAGGCTCTGGGCCCTGCTGGATGCCATGATTGTGGGCCGCAATCGCTGCCATTATGGTGTAGCCTATGATCGCAGTCATTTTGTTGTAGCCCGCGGCCTACCTTATTGAAAAATCTTGCCAATTTACAGGGCTGTGGAGGGGCTTTTTGGCAGCGTATCATGCTGCTGCTTTCTGGCGGCTTCAGAAGCAGTGTTGGGCTATCGATGGCTCCGATGATGGTGGATTACCCCGGCGGCTGAATGGAGCTTCAGGCTGCTCGGACACCATGCTCCCTAGTCTTCATTTTAATACTACACTCAGGTCGGTGCCTCCCCCTTCCTGTTTTTTTCCTTACATGTCTTTCAGAATTCTGGACACACTCTGAAGGATACTTATGGATACATCACCATCCAGCTATTACAGCCACAGACTATACCCCTAAGGATTACTTAATTTGGAGCACCAGATAAACACTGACTATCCTGCTAAAGGGCCTGGTATTGATTGGGGGGCAGTGTAGTTATTTTTCCTGACTTTTATATTGCCGGAAATGGCATTGTATTGAAAATGTCATTTTTGTTTCTTTAGAAATGTCAGTTTTTCTTCAGTAGGTTCAAAAAATAATTTGCTGCATCGTACCTATTTTTATGTGTAGGTGAAATGAAAAATAATGTTCAGAGAACAGCACAAGGTTCGACTTAAAAGTACAGAATCTAAATAAAAGCCAACCCTAGGAAATAATACCTAGGAAATGGTTGTGCACACATTCTCAAAATATCAGAGAACAAATGTAATGAAAGAAATTGCAGGCCTGGTATTTCAAGAGCCTCTTTTCCTACTGAATACTTCACTTGCATGATATTCTTATTCATGTATGTGTACAAATGATCCAAAAATTTGAATCAGCTCCTAACTTTTTTTATGTAATTCACAACTGCAACCCATGAAGGTCCAAGAGGTGACATATACTGCATAGTTAGGAATAGCCAAATGTGCTTCCCATGGATGTCTAAATGAGAACTATAAATAAAGCTCTATCAAGATACCATTAGAATGAATGTTTTTAAAGAAAAAATGAAATATATCTTAAGTATGAACAAGAAAATGTGTTGAATATCCATTTCATTTGATTATACTGTATGTTTGTAATACAATTAAAATCAATACAAATAATAAAAACAAAATAAATGTACAACATTTGCCTATCATAAGCATAACAGTAAAACAATAGAATTCATAAACATTTATATTTGGCTCATTTATTTGCTGTGTCATATTCTGTACTTGTCTTCTCTTTTGTACATATTTTTTGCCCAATTTAACATTAATTTTCTTTGTCTTTGTGTTTTTGGCTGCTTCGTCTTACATTATATTTGACATCTTTTATCAATTTTTTTCATTTCATTCGATTTTTTAAAATCACGACCCAACTGCAAATTACCTAAATTTAGACAACAGTCACAGACCTTAATTTCAATAGTTTCCATGTTAGCACAATTGTCTGGTTTTAATCAATGGGACAATGTGCAGCATTTGTTCCTCCTTTGTTTGCTTTTTAAGGTGAAATGAATTAAGGCAAGTGTATGTTGGTGTTGGTGGTTTGCCTAGAGGGTCTAGAATGCATTTTTTTTTTTATCTGAATTGGATTTTACAGTTTAACACATTTTGTTATTTTTTGGAATACATCTTATTTTGCTTTTTTTCACTCACATGAGACATAAATACATCATATGCTCATCGTGGCTTATCGCAGACTTATCTCAGATAATAGCCATTTTATTATGAAATTACTAAATTATGAAAAAACTGAAGAGCTCAGGATCTAATGTTAGTACATAAATATCCTCTGCTGTGCTATTGTGTGTGTTTTACCAGGGGGACTGCCTCCCACCAGAACACACCAGTCAGCCATTCAGCAGACCTCTTCCTGTTATGTACACAGAAAACAAAATACTCCTGTGCATGACTGGATCGTCAAACAATCAATAGTCCATGGAAATACCAACAGCGATACCACTGGCCTTGCTGCCCTTCAAGGATGGGGATATCCTAGTAGCAAACAAGAAAAAGAAAGAAAAAGGCACACCAGCCTAGTGTATTACCGTTAAAGCAAATTTATTGGAATAAAATATACAAGACCTACTCACAACTGTGGTAGAAAGAATCACAGTAAGAGGCTTATTCCACACAAGCTGCAGCATGTAGGCCTCCAAATTTGATCCCAATAAATTTGCTTTAACGGTAATACACTAAGCTGGTGCGCCTTTTTCTTTCTCTTTCTTTCTCTTCCTGTTATGTCCCTTTGACAGAAGTCGGCAGACCAGTTGCCACACATGGGCCAAATGTCAGCCGGTTTCTACTGAACTGGCCAATGTTGCCCGATATTTGGCCCGTGTGTGTCCCCCTTTTATCTGGAGCTCATATATACTAACCCTTAATTGCTTTGTTTCCATGGATGTAAGGCATACAGACCTACAGAACTGTTTCCAGATGGCCAGGTCAGTATGCTGTAGGTTGGCTGCATTTCTCATCTTGCTGTAAGCTCATGGTTGCTTCAGTAAACTCCTGAGGCCGTGTACACACGATCGAACATGTCCGTTGAAACTGGTCCGCAGACCAGTTTCAGCAGACATATCCGTTCGTGTGTACGGCCTAGCGGACAGGTTTCCAGCGGACAAAAGTTTTAAAACATGCTTTAAAACTTGTCCGCTGGAAACCTGTCCATCGGACATGTCCGCTGGTTAGTACGCCTAACCAGCGGACCGATATCACCTGCATGCGTCAAATGGATTTGACGCATGCGTGGAAGCATTTTACTTCCTGGTTTGCGGACGTCACGGCATCAACGTCACCGCCACGTCACCGCAATGTCTGTTCGCGGGGATTTTGGTTTGATCGTGTGTACACACCATCAGGTCAAAAGATCCCCGGAGACATGTCTCCTTGTGTGTACGCGGCCTGATTCTGATGCTGAATAAATTAATATATATAATAAGTGGTTAATAGCCCACTGACCATAACAATTCATTCAAAAAGTGATCCCCTCTTCACTGTCTGTATTGACACAACACAGATCTGCTGCTACACTGACAATGGCCCTACCTGTGTTCCCTTCACAACCCAGATCCCCCTTGTACTCCAATCCACCCTGCTATTCTCCCTACTTGCAGCAGGGGAGACAGCAGATAGTTCAGAGGGGAAGTGGCCAGTGAGCATCTAGAATATCCAGGCAGGCATCAGAAAATAACTTCAGTCTCCCTGCACAGCCCACTGTCTTCACTATTATGCCTGCTGCTCTCCCCCTACTTGTGGTGGAGATAGTGGGCTGTGCAGGGGAGAAATGTGCCAGTGCCCAGTGGGGAGGATCTGTCTTCAGGATGGCAGAGGATTGATGAATATGATAAGTCATAATTACCAATTCTTTGCCTGTCTTGAATAAATACCAAGTGATCAGTATTGATCACCTGCTGTTCATTCCTAAATGACATAGTAAAGATGAATAGTCATTTATGCTTACTGTGTCTGTCTATAATGAGCACTTCTGGCTCAATGTGTCAGTGCAGCTAGAGCTACAATATAGAAGAGACTATGTCCTCAAATATCTATCTCTCTATCTATCTCTATCTATCTATCTATCTATCTATCTCTCTCTCTATATATATATATATATATATATATATATATATATATATATATATATATATATATATATATATATATATATTATCATCAAAAACCTTTCTAGGTCATTGATTTGTGTGTGGGCCTGAAAGAGCAAACGTGTAAACAATAATCTGAGCATCTGAGATATTGTTTCTTCCAGGATAATACTTAGGAGTGCAAATTTAGTGTCCATTGGCACATAGTTCATTAATTGTTTGAAATAGATTTGAAATAATTTAGGACACCTCCAAATCATAAGGACTAAAGTTCCGGTATCACTCAGACATCTGGGACAATTAAAAGATGCTGCTTTTCTTCATACATACTTATGCGGGATATTAGGGTTGTCCCGATACCGATACTAGTATCGGTATCGGGACCGATACTGAGCATTTGCCCGAGTACTTGTACTCGGGCAAAAGCTCCGATGCTTCACCTGATTCCTGGACAGTCAGCGGTGATCAGTGCGGTGGGAGAGTTACAAGCACTGATCACCGCTGACTATCCTCTATCCTCCTCCATTCTACTGCTGTACCCCTCCGTTTCCCCCCTCTGTGCTGCCGCCGTGTTCCCCCTATCTTTGCTGCCTCCGTGTCCCCCCCATCTTTGTGCTGCTGCCGCCGTGTCCCCCCATCCCTGTGCTGCTGCCGTCGTGTCCCCCCCATCTCCGTACTGCAGCCGCTGTGTCCCCCCCATCTCTGTTTGTTCTGCCGCCGTGTCAGGGTGGAGAGCGGTGGTAGGGGTCGGTAAACCCGGCTCCTACCTTTTCCGAATGGACAGAGTCAGTGATTACAATGTTTCAGTTTATAAATTAAGAAAAGCCGCTGGCTTCTCTCCTTTCATTTTCAGCGCAGCTTAGGCTGCAGAGAAAGGCATTGGGGAATCTGTGTCCCTAGTCCCTTTCCCTGTCTCAGAGGGGAGATGTCAGAGGTCTGTTAAGACCCCTGATATCTCACCAAAGCCCCCCAAACAGGGCTGATAAAAAAAAAAAGGAATTGCAATAAATAATAAAAAAAAAAATTGTAAAAAATAAATAAAAAACACACTGACACTGTCCATTCCCCCCACCCCCTTAAAAAAAGAAAGCATTGTAAAAAAAATTGTAACAAAAAAAATTGTAACAAAAAAAATAGTAAAAAAAAAAAAACTGACAGATGTGCCATTGTCACATAAGATTTAAAAAAAAGTATCGGTAATCGGTATCGGCGAGTACTTGATAAAAAGAATCAGTACTTGTACTCGGTCCTAAAAAAGTGTTAGCGGGACAACCCTACCAATGTACTATTGGAAATGTTGAAAAAAAAAATGTTTTTGGGCAGGTGGTATTGCTCTGATAAAGTTTGAAATGATAATAGGAAATTATTATGGTATAATTGGCAAATGAAGATGATGCCAGTTTGTTTCCAAGTATCAAATTAAATAGAATCGAGCATCTATTTCGAACCATCTATGACCGACTTAAATGGGAAAATAAGAAATAAACAGAACTTAATAACATTAGCAACCATAGAACAAATATGTTAACCACTTAAAGACCGGACCAATATGCTACTAAATGACCCAAGGAGTTTTTACAATTCGGCACTGTGTCGCTTTAACAGACAATTGCGTCCTTTTCTTCCCACAAATATAGCTTTCTTTTGGTGGTATTTGATCGTCTCTGCGATTTTTTTTTTTGCGCTATATACAAAAATAGAGCGACATTTTTGAAAAAAAAAACAATATTTTTTACTTGTTATAAGAAAAAACAAATAAACTAAATTTTAGTCAAACATTTAGGGCAAAATGTATTCAGCCACATGTCTTTAGTAAAAAAAAAATCGCAATAAAAAAAAATAGCTACCTAGCGGCAACAGCGACACTAATACAGCGATCAGAAAAATGATCGCTTAGTGACACTGGCAATAAGGAGTGAAAGGGTTAACTAGGGCGGTGATCAAGGTGTTAAAACTTTATTAGGGGGGGGACGGGGGCTTCCCTGAACCTAACACTAACTGCCTGTCACACTGCCTGTCACACTGACACTAAATGCAATAATCAGTACATATATGATCACTGCATTCAGTGACACTGTGACAGGGGGTGGGGGGGTGATCGCAAGGGGTTAATGTCCCTGTGTGTACTGGTATCAGTGTAGTGTTGTGCAGACTCACTGTGTGATGTATTCTCTCCTCAGCGGCGGTTGAAAATACCGCCGAGAGGAGAGATTACATCACTTCCCCATTCCTGTGTTTACACAGGCAGAGGAAGTGACACACGGGGGAGCGTGCGGATTGGCTGGGAGCGATCCGGAGGGGGCAGACAAAAACGAACAGCCGCCCCCTCATCCCGGATCGTTCGCACAGCCACGGGGACCGCCGCAGGTACCGGGGGGGTCCCGATCAGACTCCCGACCCACGTCTAGGCAGGGACGTACAGGTACGCCAATGTGCCTGTACGTGCCATTCTGCCAACGTAAATGTACATGCGGAGGTCCTTAAGTGGTTAAAATATGTTCCTCGCAGGAGCAATCACCATGGGGCATCAGTGTAGTTGAATGAAAGTAAAGGCGATGTTGATTATGCCAACAAGAAAAAAACAGAGAAACAGTGACTGTAAGGTTCTTGGTGTAGTCTTCAAGAGGGTGCGGTACCATTCATTGTTAATTGCATCTCAATGCACTATGCTAACATGTGCATTGCAGCACACCATGAAACGATACCTAATAACTATGCATTGTGGTGCATTGCATTAAAAAAATTATGTGCATTGGACAGCCCATTTAAATGTATTGGCTTCTAATGCAATGCATGTTAATGAAAATGCAAATTGATGCTTCGCAAAATTTCACATTGTAAAACTTAAAAATATATGATTGTCAGATTTTTGATGCTGAAAGCGGTACAATGTTTTGCATGGAAATTTGGCGGTTTATATTGTAGTCCTGTAATTCTTAGAAAAAACTCACCTAAATCTGTCCAAACAAGAGTCTAGTAGACATCCCGGGTATGATAAAGTTTGAAACACAAAATCATAAATTATAATATAATAAATAACTATAAATAATTCAATAATGTAATCAAATCAAAAACACAGAAATTTGCTCAGTTGCAGAATTGTCCCAGTCATTACTTTCAGTGTTTGATGACGAATTTGCCCACACATCACTATTGCTCAATTCTGCAAGTGATTCTAATTGATTATCGCTGTTTTCTAGCTGCTCTAAAAACACTTTTGATGTATAGGGACACGTTTTGGTTGCTATGGACAATCTCCAGTTTCCAGGCAGAAAGAACAGTATTAATAATATAAAACTGCATGCAGGGCACTGGACAAACCACTGGGGACAAAAGGGATGTGAAACTATTTGATACAGTAATATAATCTGTAAGAATACATTGTAGTGTATGTATTGTGTGTTTTTCACGTTTTGAATTTGGAGGGAGCTTCGTCCCTGTGTGTCGCGGTACGGAGCTCGGCACTGTAAATCCAGACACGGCTCGCAGACACAGCAGGGAGACATAGCAGGATCCAGGGGACAATGTAAGTAAACTGTAAATGGATCCTACGATGGGATCGCGATTGTGGCTCGGGGTTACCGCTTTTGGTGCTGAAAATTCACCCCGGGCCACACTCGGGAATACCGCTAAGGTGTAATGGCTCTGGTTTATGGGAGTGAACCACAACTGCTGATAGCAAGGATTTATGTGAGATTTCAGTAGCCCCAGGCGTCACTCCACACAAACAGGAGTTTGGGGGTTCTCAACATCATCTCTCTCTCACATAAAGGAATACGCTAAACTACTAAGGTTGGACGCATTACAACATGCAACCAGACCTTAGCGTTTAAAAGATACAATTTACTAAGAGATTCCAATGCACTTTTATATGCAAGTGATTATCAGTATGGGACCCCAGGCATCACTCCACACAAACAGGAGTTTGGGGGTTCTCTACATCATATCACTTATTACATAAAGCAGTGCATTAGGCCACTAAGGGTGTAAGTATGAAATAGCATAGAAAAGTTTAGAGCGAACATGTTCTGTAACTTAGGGCATGGGCCCATAAACAAGTAATAACTTATGTCAAGCACGTAGTAAATAGGAATACTGTATGCAATAGCAATTTACTTAAGAGAGACAACTTTAGCATAATCGAATTGAAAGTGTATGTCCCTTTTAGATATTCCTCAGCGGTCAGCTGAAGACACAGTAAATAGCCAACAGGCACAACAATCAGTCCCAAGCAGTATCCTAGTATTTACTAAGAGTTAAATACAGTACTTCATAATGACGATAAGTGAACAGGTAAGTCTAAAGAGGAAGTAAACCCTGTTAGGTTGTCTACGGCGCATGCACCATGGACATCAGAGCCTGTATCTTTTGTAAATATCTCCTAAACTGTGGGAGGTTTAGGAGATATTTTGAGCACCTACAGGTAAGCCTTAATCTAGGCTTACCTATAGGTAAAAATGGTTGTAAAGGGTTTACAACCACTTTAACAACCAGTTATTCTTCACACAGAATTCAAATCAGTTGATCATTTTACAACCAATCTGAATTTGAATTGTTCAGACAATTTAAAAAATTCATTAGAAAATTAACAAGCAAAACAAAATTAAATGGAACAAAACTAAAATAATTCCGAAACTAATGAACATAACTAAATTAGCAACATAAGTAATCTCTCTGAAATGAAACTAAACCCATTTTTCCATTCTGCACATGTTTTTCCATTCTGCACATTCTGCACATATCTATTTTGCCTATTAACAGATACCCAAATATAGTAAGGAAAACTGATAATAAACAACTATGGGCCAGATTCAGGTAGAGTTAGGCTGGAGTATCAGTGATACTCCAGCCTAACTGTCACTTTAAGCAGGCGTTTCTGTTTTCTGTAACCAGAAAACAAGAAACGCCGGGTTGGAGTTCCGATGCGATCGGTGCAATTGAATTTCGCCATCGCATCGCAACTTTAATTTAAAAATGGCGCCGGGGGCGTTCCCGCTGATTTACGCCAAAAAAATATGTTAATCAGCGGGAATCGGCAATTCACGATCATATTCGGGCGCGACGCAGTGACTTTCCGCCGTTTCCTTAAGCGATACGCGGCGTAAAGATAAAGCAGCCCCCTAGTGGAGTATCCTATGTTAAGTATAGCCGTCGTCATCTCGTCGAAAAAAAATAATAATCGCGTCGCTTGCGTAAAACGTCCATGAATGGGGATTTGACTTCATTGACGTTCACTGACAGAATTTGGAGCATGCGCACTGGGATGCATTGACAGTCGACACATGCGCAGTACGTTCGCCGCATGGGTTCGCGCTTAGTTTAAATAATACACGCCCCGTACCCGCCCAATTTGAATTCCGCCGGCTCATTTGCGATGCGCTGCCGCAACTTTAGGAGCAAGTGCTTCATGAATAACAGCACTTGCTCCTAAAATTTCGCCAGAGTAACGTAAATGAGAAACGTTACTCCAGAGTAAAGATGCTCCCATCTACCTGAATCTGGCCCTATATCTCAGGAGGCATCAGAAGACAATTCTCATGTTTTCATGCTACCCCTAAAGGTTGGATTATATTATTACACTCACAATAAATTACAGAAAATTACATTAATTCATTACATAAATGCAATGCAAGAAAAACTTTTAAAATAGTTATGCTACAATTTAAATGCCTTCCTGTTTCTTTTGGAAAGTATTTCTTTTTTTACAATTCTGCATTATCACATTCTGTTACATAATTCTGGGCAGCGTGATAGGCACGTGCCACAACTTCTTATATCATTTTCTGTGCTAGAAAAATATAGGACTCTCAGCAATGATCTTAGCTTTTGAGACAAATACCTATTATTGCTATCAGTACACACTCATTTGTCATTTTATAGCTCCACAGTGCTTACACATTACGCCTTTACTTTAGCTGAAGAAATAAATAGAAAAGGGAATTGGATTCATGGATGGGCTCACAAGGATCAGTTAACTCATTTAATTGGTCCCTAAAGCAGCAGTCAGAGTTTAAGCATTTATCAAGACAACATTGAACTATTGCTCTGTTTTTAAAAATGTGTATGTGCAGGTTGATAATACAAATAATTGACTGAGGTAATTGGTATAATTTTAAACACCGTTGTCAACAATCTTTTTTTTTTTCCTCCTTGTAATTGTATTTAAAACTGGATCTTTTTGTTACTTAGCTATCAACATGAAATCACATAAAATGTATGATTATTTCTGTAATTATACAAATCATGTCCAAACTACCTTTAATAGCTGTTCATGGCTTAGATAACTGATTTACTATATTGTAACCAATACTAAAACAGTACACTGCAAAACTTTATATAGTTACATTTTATACAATAAATTACAGGAAATATATAACAATATTGCTCATTTTACTTCTATCTTTATTACAGTATGATAAAGAGAGAGCTGACCATTGAAACAGAACATAGTTAAGACTAATCCAGCTAGGCCCCTTTCGCCTGGGGGCACCAACCGTGTATGCTTGTCAGTTTTTAATTCAAATGATTTTTATTAATGTTTAGTCCATTACCAGGCCCTTCAGGTCTGGTATGGATATTAAGGGGAACCCTGCACCATTTTCTTTTTTTAAATGGTGTAGGGGTCCCCCCAAAATCCATACCAGGCCCTGCAGGTCTGCTGATGGATTTTAAGGGGAACCCTGCACCGAAAAAAAATGTTGAGGGCATGTGGCCTGTTTCAATTTAGGAGGAGGCTGTTAACGTATCCCCCTTTTCCTGTGGCCCAAAGGTTCTATTAATGGACTGGGGAGGAGCCCACATTTTTAAAACTTTTTTTGCATTGATGTATGCCCTTGGGGCAGGACACAGGTCCCCATGCTGTTTTTTTCAATAATTTTTACCTATATTGACGGTTTTCGACAATATATTACAGCGGCGAGCAGTTTTAACGAATTGCCGACCAGTTATACGGCGACAGGTTGGCTCGGCTGCACTAGATCATGTAGCTATACGTCATCTTGCGTTTCAGCCAATAGGGGTGCGTGCGCGCTGCCAGAGGCACGCGGTCCCCGCTCGCCCCTGGTGCTGACGCACATGCCCGACTGGCGCGATCACCACTGGGCACCCGTGATCGCTCATTACAGAGTGTGAACCGGGAGCTATGTGTGTAAACAGCTCCCGGTCCTGTCAGGGGGAGAAATGATGGATCGTCTGTTCATACAATGTCTCACCCCCCTTCAGTTAGAACACACACAAGGAACATAATTAACCCATTCCTCGCCCCCTGTTTTTAACCCCTTCCCTGCCAGTGGCATTTCAAAAGTGTCCAAAGTGTCCCCCATAAGTTTGCAGTACCGATAAAAAACACTGATCGCCGTCATTACTAGTAAAAAAAAAATATTAATAAAAATGCCATAAAACTATCCCCTATTTTGTAAATGCTATAACTTTTGCGCAAACCAATCAATAAACGCTTATTGCGATTTTTTATATAAAATATGTAGAAGAATACGTATTGGCCTAAACTGAGGAAATTGTTTAATATATGTTTTGGGGATTATTATTATAGCAAAAAGTAAAAAATATTATTATTTTTTTAACATTTTTGTTTATAGCGCAAAAAATTTAAACCGCAGAGGTGATCAAATACCACCAAAAGAAAGCTCTATTTGTGGAAAAAACAGACGCCAATTTTGTTTGGGAGCCACGTTGCACAATCGTGCAATTGTCAGTTAAAGCGATGCAGTGCCAAATCGCAAAAAGGGGCCCGGTCATTGACCAGTAATATGGTCCGGGGCTGAAGTGGTTAAATGAGATTTTCCTTTAGAAATGTAATTTTGCTGTGGTATTGTTCTAAACACGGGAAAGATGTGCTACTTTACAGGCATACTAAGGACACCCTCCAGACAAAATATTTAAAGAAATATTTCATTTTTTTTGTTTCACTTTAAGCATTATTAAAATCACTGTCCCCAAAAAAACTTCCATTATAAAAAACTTTTTTAGCAATAATTTGCATATAAGCCTTTAAAATTAGCACTTTTAGTTTTCCATGTTAGTGTCCCATAGATTTTAACGGTGTTCTACAGCTTTCAAATTTGCCACGAATACAGCATAATGTTTGCTGTTTCGGCGAACACCCGATTAAGCTCATCCCTAGGGCCGATCATGTTTCCCTAACTGCAGGTTTACCACTGGATACACAGATACAAGTGAACAGAATCACAGAGGAGTGAGTGTCTCCTGTCATTTCTTTGTACAGGCTTCCAAGCATCAGCGGTTTTAATACACTCTGGATTCCAGCTGCCAGAATCTGCTGTTTCTTGCTACAAGAATCTACCATCCAGCCTTAACCACAGGTGTAAATGAGCCATAATTACTTTCCTGCCATTGAGAAAATCCTTATCTGAATGATGTATGTATAACCTGAGATAAGCTGTGATAGTGACTATAGCAGTATATCTCTCTATTGTGCAGAGGTTTAATAATCTGCAATGAGAAGTGTGGATGATGTTCAGTTTAACCACTTTAGCCCCGGACCATATTGCTGTCCAATGACCAGAGCACTTTTTGTGATTCGGCACTGCGTCGCTTTAACTGACAATTGCGCAGTCGTGCGACATGGCTCCCAAACAAAATTGGTTTCCTTTTTTCCTCACAAATAGAGCTTTCTTTTGGTGGTATTTGATCATCTCTGCGGTTTTTATTTTTTGCGCTATAAACAAAAATAGAGCGACAATTTTGAAAAAAATGCAATATTTTTTACTTTTTGCTATAATAAATTCCCCCCAAAAATATATAAAAAAACATTTTTTTTCCTAAGTTTAGGCTGATGCGTATTCTTCTACATATTTTTCGTTAAAAAAATTGCAATAAGCGTTTATTGATTGGTTTGCGCAAAAGTTATAGCGTTTACAAAATAGGGGGTCGTTTTATGACATTTTTATTAATATTTTTTTTTACTAGTAATGGCGGCGATCAGCATTTTTTTTCAGTATTGCGACATTATGACGAGCACTTCAGACACTTTTGACACATTTTTGGGGCCATTGGTATTTTTATAGCGATCAATGCTATAAAAATGCATTGTATTACTATAAAAATGCCATTGGCAGTGAAGGGGTTAACACTAGGGGGCAGATAAGGGGTTAAGTGTGTTCCTGGGTGTGTTCTAACTGTATGGGGGGGTGGCCTCACTAGGGGAAATCACTGATCTTCTGTTCATACATTGTATGAACAGAAGATCAGCGTTCCCCCCGCTGACAGGACCGGGAGCTATGTAACGAGCGATCGCGTGTGCCTGGCGGCGATCGTACCCGCCGGGCACGCGCGCGGGACTCGGGGGCGAGCGGGGACGCGCGCGCCCCCTAGCAGCTGCTTTAGAGCCGACGTATAGCTATGGGCTCTCGCCCAGCAGTGCCACCGTCCCGCCGTAATATGACGGCGGGCGGTCGGCAAGTGGTTAATAGGGTGCAAAGTCACTTCTCAGCGGCCCCTGAAAAAGTTAGAACAGGTTTTATATATTTATATATATAGCATATGTGTGTGTGTATAGGACCATTCATAAATAATTATGCTTTTTATTTATATCAGGACATTGTTATCAAAAAAACACATGTATTTATGAATGATCCCCTTCACATAGGTATTTTAATAACATTAACATCATTTTTAAACTCTTATTGTTTTGTCTTTTCATTTTACTTTTTTATTTAGGAGTATTTGAGCTGCTGATCTTGTGAGATCATGTGTCTTAAAACTCACTTCTGGTACATATCACTGCTACCGTATTTACCACATAATTTCATTCGCATCTGCAAATGTTCATTAACTGGCACTCCACTGAGTGCTTTATACACGCTGAACGGCCATGATATGTTAAATATCACAGTTTAATAAACATACACCAATATGTGAAATTGCAATACATCCTACTGGTGCAAAATGGTGTCCTTCTCAAAGATATATTTGCAAATCTATAAGAATTCCAAGATTTATCATGATGAATGATCAAATCTGGCTGAATTTGGTTAGATCTGAGGTTAATGACTGGTGAGCCTAAATAATTGGTGAGAATGAATGATTCACGTGAAGTGCTAACACTTAAAAAAAAAAAAAAGATCTGAGGTTAATGAACCCAGTGGCAAATTCACACAGCCTGAACTTAGTACTGAACCCCATTGAAGTCTATGGGAGGAGAAACACGTTTTCTGAAATTTAGAAAACTATTCAGAAAAATCTTGGCTTATTTTCTTATTATTTTTAAAAGTTTGAATAGTTTGAAGTGATACCCCTTATTGGCTTCTTTAAATTAATAAAGATGCAAGATTTCACGATGACCTAGATCCCTTTTTCAAGCGTGAATTATTTTTTTGTTTTGCAGACCTGGCAAAAAAAATTGATGATTCACTATAATAACCAGTATGCACTGTCTGGTCTTTAATCTTAGACCAGCTGGCTTAAAATTGACAAAACATGAGACTTTTGGATAAGTTAACCCCTTTTCCATAAAACTATGGCCATACTCATAATGTGCTTACGTTGTAATTGGGAAGTGTGAAATGGTAATCAGTTTGTGGAGCTATGGCAATATTAGCAGAATCAGAGGTGAAAGTAAAAGTGTGCATTAGCAATATTTGCAACCGGTTGCTTTGTTTCTGAGAGGTTGGCGCCAATTCTAGCTAAAAGATGGAAAGACAGAGCAGAGGCCCAACACAGCCCAATGGCAGGTAAAGACCTGCAAATGTATACTTGGAGATTTTGATTCCAATATATGGGGAGAAGTTTACTGGATACTGAAAATGACTAGACCCATGAGTCTTTGTTTGAGGTGAGCAGGCATTTCACACATAGGTGTTGGTGACTATTGTCCTCTTTATCACCTGTATTCTTGTGTCACGGAATTTGGGGACATTGGAATTCACGTTTTTTTTTCATCACTGAATTTTTTTTTTCATCTGTTTTGCATGTGGACAATTGCACAATGATTTATATTTTAATTTTTATTTTCATATATTGCATCATATATTGTATTTTTGGGGGGTTTATTATTTATATATATATATATATATATATTTATATATAATTCTTTATTGGTGTCAGATCACTTGTGAATATTTGCAGCAGCCACCTCTTATTTTATTTCATATCACTATCCCATATCAGCGCTTAAATAAATTTATATTATATATCCTCCTAGAGTATTTTAATGGCCTATTATTTATATATCTGGACTTCACTAATTTAATATTTGGATTTCACCAGTGATCACATTATTTTTTTAATGATTTCTTCACTATATTGATACATCATATCACATTTGCTTGATTATTTTAAGCGTTATAGGAGTTTGATATTGTGTATGCTTAGAGTGGAGGTAGTGCTGTGACACATTTGACAACATTGGTGGACTGGACATTAGGGAGTGTTGAGTTTTTCCAGATGCCGTATTAGTATATTAAGAGGGATTTGTATTTGGATAATGCAGGGTATATCATTTTCACTCTTTCAAATAATATGTCATAATTTCTGTTGTGATATAAAAACTGTCTCATATTTCCCTCTTATACAGTGAGGGAAAAAAAATTGATTCCATGCTGATTTTCTTGACAAAGAGATGATCAGTCTATAACTTTAATGATAGGTTTATTTTATCAGTGAGAGACAGAATAACAACAAAAATATCCTGAAAATGCCTTTTAACCACTTCCGGACCGCCGTCGTTTTACGTCACTACTTTGAAGAGGAATACCATTTTGTGGCAGCAGCTAGCTACCATAACCCCTGGAATCCTCTTCAAGAGCAGGGGTCAGCTTCAAGATAAAAGTGGTCTCTGCGGCAGATTCTGGAAGGCAGAAATCTTGCTGATTGATAGGGGATCAAATACTTATTTCTCTCATTAAAATGCAAATCAATTTGTAACTTTTTGAAATGTGTTTTTCTGGATTTTTTGTTGCTATTCTATCTCTCACTTTTAAAATAAACCTACCATTAAAATGATAGATTGATGATAGATTGATCATTTATTTGTCAGTGGGCAAATGTACAAAATCAACAGGGGATCAAATACGTTTTTCCCTCACTGAATTGTGGCCTATCCAAGCTGCTCTTCATACTGTGTCTCCACTAAACAATATTTGTTGCTAGTGTATCTAAGATATTAAAACCTAATTTTTATTGCAAAATAAATCTTGACCTAGCAGCCTTTCTATTTGCTACCTATTCAAGTACTTGTGTACTGTCCTGACACTAGGAAACTTCTAAAAACACATAGCTGGAGTCTATTTAAATATTTTGGGTTTAAGTAGGAATATAGGGGTTGGGGTCAGAGAATTTTGAGTATTTTTGTGCATTCTGCAGTGTGATACTGCAAAACTATACTATTGAACTGTTATCTTTTCAACTTGAAATTAATCATTTTGGGTGACATTGCTATACTGAAACCAAGCTGAATGTATAAAAGAAAAAATGTATTACACATCAAAAATATGTGATGTCCGAAAAGGATGTTACTGACATAATACTGTATACGGCTTACATGCATTTCTCAGGCCTTTTAAAGGATTGGAGATTTTTGCATGTAACCCTCAAAGTCGTATTAAAGGGACCTTCTCTTTGCTGTAAATTTTTTTTTTTTTTTTTTTAGATTTGCTAAATGTCCCCTATAGCAATGCCCAGTTCTCCATTTCCTTTTTTTTTTACCAATAACTTGCCTATTATCATTGAAACTGTCCAGAATGACAAACTCCTAGTAAGTTAAACATGAGCAAAGTTGCTAACCCCTACTGTATGATGGCTGGCATGAAATAGCTTTCCAGGCAAGATGGTAGTGAAAATAATCTCCTTTTTAGAATGGCTATGCATTTTTATAATACATTTCGCTTCTATGTTTTTTAAAAACGAAAGAACTAAAATATTTATCACTTCAGCAAATCATTGACAAAACCAGTTCGACTTTATTATACACCGATTTTTCTTTATTTACAGAAAAATTATCTATCCACTTTAGTCATTTGTGCATATGGTCATATGGTACAAATGTAACATAAATTAAGCTTGCAATATGTAGAGAGATAATCATAAACCATCTATTTAGTGGTCTTCAGTAAACTGAAATCGGATGTTGTCTGAGTTGCTCATCATTACACATCACCATTGCTCTTTGTATTTCCTTTCTGAAAAAGCCTAAGCCAAAAGATAAACATTTTTGACACTAAACTGATGCCAAATTTTGTATAGAGAAACACCTTACCTTGAAGTTCTCTCTTGAAAATAACATACAATTATAAACAGTTGTAACATACAATAGAAGAAAAGGAATGCATAAAATGTAGAACAACATTATTTACTTTATTTAAAAGTCGATGTGAAATACAATTTCTACTGCAGTAGAAAATATAATGTAAAGTTGAAGAAGAAAGTATTTAGGCCATGAATTCCGCAGTAGAAATGTACTCTGCTTTCAAGCCTCATCCTCTTATATACCTATTAATCTTCGAAGCTGTAGTGTGCCTCAAGTCAAAGCTTTGTATGCATAATTAGTATGACCTAACAAGTGCTACAGATTCGTTAGCATAAAGTTTTCCTTACTAATTGCTTTTTGCTATCATTTCATTTAGTTATCTGCTTTCATCATATGTGGATTAGGGTACAGTTGTTCTATTTTAAGCAATAATCCTATACTTTGATGTTCCCATTAGAGCAAGGTGCAATTAAACATTACTTTCCAGGCCTATGTTATCTCAAGACTAAACTGGAACTTCCAATTTCTTTATGGTATTGCAGACAATGTAAAAAAATCCTTGTGTATGCATACAGTATAAATAATTACCGTATACAGTATAAAAATTGAGAGCTATCAACAACATATATTTTTTTTTATTAATCAGCCTTTCTATAATTCTATCCATCTGTATGTCTATATACACACACATATTGAAAAAATAAATGAACCCCTTCCCAGCCATTTTAGAGGTGCTGGGGGGGCAGAGGGGGTCATTCTCATCATGTGACCACTGTGATTGGCAGTCACAGCGGTCACATGATCGGAAAGCTCCCAATAGCAAGTATGCATTGGGGCTTTCTGGTACCCCCTGATTACTGTGGCGGGTGCATGCGTTGCTTTAACTGACAATTGCGCTGTCGTGCGACGTGGCTCTCAAACAAAATTGACGTCCCTTTTTCCCCACAAATAGAGATTTCTTTTGGTGGTATTTGATCGCTGGTGCGGTTTTTATTTTTTGGGCTATAAACAAAAAAAGAGCATACATTTTGAAAAAAAACACAATATTTTTTGCTTTTTGCTATAATAAATATCCCAATTTAAAAAAAAAAAAATATCTCAGTATAGGCCGATACGTATTCTTCTACATATTTTTGGTAAAAAAAAATCGTGACTGGTTTGTGCAAAAGTTATATTGCCTACAAAATAGGGGACATAATTATGATTTTTTTTTTATAGGAATGGCGGCGATCTGCGATTTTTTTCGGACTGCGACATTATAGCGGACACATCGGACACTTTTGACACATTTTTGGGACCATTCACATTTATATTGTGAACAGTGCAATAAATATGCATTGATTACTGTATAAATGTGACTGGCAGGGAAGGGGTTAACCACTAGGGGGCGGGGAATGGGTTAAATGTGTGTCCTATTGAGTGTTCTAACTGTAGGGGGAGGGGGGTGACTGGTGAAGGTGACCGATTGTGTCCCTATGTACAAGGGATACAGATCGGTCTCCTCTCTCCCTGACAGGAAGTGGAGCTCTGTGTTTACACACAGAGCTCCACGTCCCTGCTCAGTTACTGGGCAATCGCGCACTGAGTTCCCAGTAACGCGCCGGCCACGCGCGCGCCCCCTAGTGGCTTTCAATGACAGGACATCATTTGACGTCCTGTCAGAACAATAGGGGATTCCGACCACCGTCATTTGACGGCGTGCGGTTCCCAAGCAGTTAGTGGACAAAAGTAAACCATTGCATTCCATATTACAGATCCTAAGCAAAAAGGTTCAATATTGTTTATAATATGGTGAATGAGGAGGCCATTGAATGTAATTTACTTCAAGAAATAACTCTTGGTTAGCTGCTTTATCATACTTTAATATATTGAAAAACGGGAACATTGTAAGTTTATGTATCATAAAACTTTTTAAGATAAGCGTTAAACTCACTAGACAGATGCATCTTACTGTTAATTTTAGTGGATGACTGCGCTAACCTTTTACCAGATACCACCCAAAAAATGCCTTTAACAGTGAGTATTAGTTTACATACTATGGTATGAATTCAATAATAATAATAAATAATAAAAAACCATGGTAAGAACTAGTCCCTGTGCTCTTCTTCAAAGATGAGTGATTAAAACTCTCCTTACAAATCATGATGCTATGTTTAAACTGCCACCATTTTGTGACTCACCACCACCTTCCAAAATGGGCACTCACCAGAGATCAACATTAAAAATGCCTGGTTCAGTCACTCCTCATCAGAATGTATAAGAGTATGTCTGGGTTTTCCAACCAGTATCTCAGTAATCATTTAATGATATTTTCACTTAGTCAATATCTTCAAAACCCATAGGAAACAAACGACCATCATTGAGCAACATTCTTGTACTTGTATATAAAATATTGCACTCACAAATATGGTGCCTATAGACCGGCACTGAGTCCTTCCAGCAATCTTATTTAGGGCCTGTGCTTGCCGTTCCGTGTAAAGGAACCAGCATGCGCTGCAAGCCTTGTTCTCATGCGGGGCCGGGACAGGATGTGACGTCAGCGTTACACAGAAGCCTCTGTGCATTTTGCACCCAATCATGCGTCTTTAGGAAGCTTAAGGTGCCATCTTGTTTTAGGTATTTATGCCTTCACTACAAATTGCTTAACCAATCAGCTTGCTGCGGAACAGGAAGCTGGCTTTTCGCCATATTGGTTAATGGTACTTTTTGCCCATCTTCGATTCTACTGGTTTTCTACTCACCCCCTACTCACATTTTATCCACAAACAGAACTTTAAGGACACATTACTGACTCCCCCCAATTTGTCATTATGCAATAAAATTCATTAAATATGTGCACTGAAATCATATATAAACTTGCCCCAAAGAGATGGATGGAAGAACTTTTCAATCTTAATACATATTTCATGTTTTATGGATCATTAAAAACACTGTCTAGACATCAATATTATTAGTCTCATTACGTATTTTACCATTATTAAAAAATATATATGTATGAGCTAAACCTAATCTGGTTAATTCATACAAATCATTATACAAGTATATGAATTCAAATTAGGTACAAAGCTTATAGAATTAAAATAACTAAAAAATTGTTTGGATTTAAGAAAAAAAAAGGTTCCGAAGGTACTGACATAGACATTTTATAGATAGGCAACTCCTATTCTCGTATTGATTAGTGGTTCCAAATTAAGAATAACTACAGCAGTAGGGAACAGACACAAAAGATACACTCAGCATCTTTTCGAATAACCGTTCTCCTTTATTATGACCCTATTGAAGGTTTTTTATACACATGATTACGTAGCTATCACATTAATATTACAATTGTACTTTTATGGTAACAAGGGGCATAACATAGGCAGACTAATTCTAATCAGGACTCGAAAGAATGCAAACATGTACTGAAAACATTATTAGTACTGTGTGCACAGTGAGTGCAGTGTGCAATACATACAAAATAGAATACAATTATATACATAACTTACAAATTTCAAACAGTACACAAGCATGGAACAAAACTACCGGGAAGACCAATCATTATCAGAATTGATTCCGCTTATTCCAGACTGGGAGAATACCTAAACGTATTCTTACAGCCTTAGTCAGGGAAGGCAGTTATCAAAGTTTATCAAAGACAGTAGAGATGGTATTAACATATTGAAAGAGGTATGTGTAGATGACTCCACACTATTGGTGACAATAGATGTGGAGTATCTATACACATATATAAAGCAAACCAATGCACTGACGGCAGTGGCATGGGCACTAAAAAAACTGTCTGATTTTAAGTTAAAACAGAGGACATTTATATTGGAGAGTTTAATGGGGAGTTCCACCCACAATTTCACTTTTTAAATATAAATACCCCTGTAATACACAAGCTTAATGTATTCTAGTAAAGTTAGTCTGTAAACTAAGGTCTGTTTTGTTAGGTTGTTACAGCATTTAGTTTATAATCTAGAAATAGACCGTGGCCATCTTAAGTGTGGGCATCATGAAGCCAGACTGTATGACTTCCTGGATTTCAGTTTTGCATATCTCGCACATGCTCAGTGCTGCACAAACAATATTATAGGTTTCAGTCAGGTTTGCAAGGACTACTGGGAAACATGATGCCTATCCCAGAAACCCTTGCAAATAGCCTTGTGACTTAATAGCCTAGGCTAATAAGTAGGAGGAAGTAATGAAGGACTACAAAATAAAGGTATTTACAAGCAACAAAATAAATACAAATTGTCCATTCTGAACACTATGAGATTAGGGCATGCAGCACAGACAAACATAAAAAAAATGGGTGGAACTCCACTTTAAGAATGGCCATGTGCAACTCTTAATCCAAAGCATCTCCCGAAGCCTAAATATTTATTGCAAATGTTTTCTAAATGTTTCCAAAGATCCTGAAATGATAATTTACTGTTTAATATTTATCATTAAAATGCCTTTCAGAGGTGTAATCATTGATAATACCCGTGTTTTTTTGTAGCAGCTACTGTATATATTACCATTGGTCTGTTACTACAAGCAGAGTAAAGCCGTGTACACACGATCGGTTCAAACCGATGAAAACGGAATGAAGTTCGTTTTCATTGGTCCAAACCGATCGTGTGTAGGCCCCATCGGTCCGTTATCCTTCGGTCCAAAAACAGATGGCTTGCTTTAAAATCGAACCAATGGACGGCTAACCGATCCTTAGTACGCATTAGAATCGTTTAAAAATCCACGCATGCTCATAATCAAGTCGACGCATGCTTGGAAGCATTGAACTTCTTTTTTTTCATCACGTCGTTGTGTTTTACATCACCGCATTCTGACACGATCGGTTCATGAACCGATGGTGTGTAGGCACATCAGTCCATCAGTCAGCTTCATCGGTGAACCGATGAAAACGGTCCGTCGGACCGTTTTCATCGGATGGACCGATCGTGTGTACAGGGCTTTACTGCTTGAGTTGAGTTGAGTTGAGTTGAGTTGAGGTGCACTTTCTATAGCGTGGTCAATTACCCCGGAGGATCCCGACACGCTGGGTGCTTGGACTCTGGTTCTAATTGCAACTTATAAAGGGTGCAGTGGAAGGTACATACACAGTCAGAACTGTAATGCTAGTGCAATAATGAGAATTGTGTAGAATAATTACTTTTTCTAGTCAAATAGTATCTAACAGTAATAGCATAGTATAATGGACCTAAAATTGATATAGGTCTTTGCCTACCTGTTTAGTCTCTCACAGCAAGTTTATTTTATTTTATTATACAACATATATATTTTTCCCAATTAGTTCTGTTATAACAATTGCCATCTAAATCATCAATCGTGACAATTATAACTTTGATAAAAAAAAAAAAAAAAACTTTGCTATATGTAAATGTTAGGTGATCCACATTTCACAATTCTCTAAAAATGTATTTTAATACTGCTATTTAAATATACAATAATGACATGGTCAGTAGGCTGTTAGCTTAAACCCATAATGCATAAAATATACAATTTTTTGCATACGGTACAAGTTATTTTACATTCTAACAATGTAAGGCCCTGCACACTCTTAATTTTAATTTAACAGAGAAATGCTGTTTCTCATTAGACCATAACATGCCATTAGCAGCAAACTTTATGCATTGTAATCATGGGAGACTGCTTGAGAGTGAATTATTACTAATTTATTCATGACTTACATTTTTTTATAACGCAGTATTAAACTCTAGGACTTTTGAATAATAATTTTTTTGTCAAATTGGTCCAATCAAGATAGCAATAATAATAGTGTAGAGGTTAATAAATAGAATGGGAGTTATCTAACAGCAGTTTCACAAGTACATATCATGTATATAATAATCATAGCTGTGAAAGTCAATGGTATTTATTTTATAATGTTGCTGTTTTACACAGTGATAGTTTACTTAGTTTAATCATTCTAAATTTAAACGCAATTTTTTTTATACCATTAATACCGCAACATTGTCCATTTTTTTTTGATGATTTACATCATTGTTTACCAACCAGTGTCTTGACAACTTCTTATGGCAGCCCCCCATCAGACTGTACTCAGTAAATTTGTTTGTCACTTGCAACATTTAAATAGGACTGGAACTGTAAAAGCTGTGTCCAATAAGACCCCTTTCACACTGAAGCATTTTTACAGCATTTTAGCGTTTAAAATAGCGCTCTTAAAACGCTCATGAAATGCTCTCCATGCATCTCAATGGACCTTTTCACACCGAGTTCTGCAAGCAGCATCTTTGGAGCAGCTTTTTAGCGCTGAAAAAAACGCTCCAAAAACGCCCCTCTCCATTGAAATGAATTAAAAGCGCTGTAAAAATGCCTTACCATTTCACACTGAGGCATTGAACTGGTGGGGCGTTGAGAAAAGTCCTGCAAGCAGCATCTTTGGAGCAGCCTTTGAGCACTGAAAAAAATGCTCCAAAAACGCCCCTCTCCATTGAAATGAATTGAAAAGCGCTGTAAAAACATGTTACCCTTTCACACCGAGGCACTGCAAAAACGCCCTAAAACTTTAGGGTCTTATCGGTGCTTTACCAACACATTGGGATTGCAGATAAGGCTTTGCTCGAATAACGCTGTAATAACGCTTGAAAAACGCTCGAATAACGCTCAAAAAACGCCCCAGTGTGAAAAGGAACTTAAGGAAAGCAGAAAGAAAGAAATGTGTCATCAGTACTGCCTGTAGGCTTGATGCAGCTGATCTTTTCCCCATCATTGGGTTAAAATACCTTGTTCCACATTCTGTTTCTGTGTGCAGACATTTTGATAGAGAAGTAGGGCTTTGTTTTCTAACGTTACAGCTCACCACTGATGGCTAGCCAAGAAACCAAGGGGGCTGTGGCTTGGTAATGGCCTTGAACTCATACATGCCAAAAGAGCTTAGTCTGATTTAGAGAACCCTGAACCCTAAGTGCTCTCATGGCTCACAACAACAAAAATAAATTGCCCTTGCAGAACCCTGGGATGACCTTAAGATTGTAAGTTTTTGTATTTTAATACCCTACTGAACAGACAAGTAACTGAGTGTATAAGAATTAACAGGGTACATAGAACCAGAATTACTAAGACACAATCTCCCTTCATTACACAATGTTCAGTGCCTGCTGTGGAGGAAATTATGGCCATGGTACAAGCCACTAAAAATATAAGACTTTGATTGACTTTTATGGACTTTGAGTAAAATTTGCTTAGCTTTCTGTTGTACTTACTGAAAGGTGGATCAGCACCACTCGCCATATCTTATTCATTTCACATGCTTTCTACTGGTTCACCTAGATCAGAGGTGTCAAACTCAATTTCATCGTGGACCGCATCAGCATTATGATTGCCCTCAAAAGGGCCGATTGTATCTGTAAGGATAGATGTCCAGCGCATACCCTCCCCTTACATTAGATGTTAAGAGCCACCCAACCATCAGAAGTTGAGTCCCCCACTCTCTCTTACATCACAGTGCACCCCCTTTATTTATTCTGCTGCTGGGAAGAAGCTGAATGTGTTGCTTGAAAGCAGAAAGTAAGGGCCAGGATGGGGACCAGAGGAGGGCTAGAGCTCTCCTGCAGCTACAGGAGAGGTGCGAGGGCCACATGAAATGGCCTGGGGGGCCGGATTCGGCCCACGGGCCGTGTGTTCGACACCTGTGACCTAGATTGACATTTGATGCCAAGTTTACTTTTCTAAACCCATACTGGATAGGTGGACTGGAAAATTTAACAAACTTGCTTCTTTTCACTGACATATATTTGGCTTAACCTTTCTATTAATAAACACTGTTATGCATTGTTGTTCAGGGATGAGCCAAACAGACCCTGCGAACCTGCGAACAGACCAAAAGTTTTTGTGAACTTTAGAACCCCGTTAAAGTCTAGGGGACTCGAGCGTTTGAAATCTAAAGTGCTAATTTTAAAGACTAATATGCAAGTTATTGTCCTAAAAAGTGTTTGGGGACCCGGGTCCTGCCCCAGGGGACATGCATCAATGCAAAAAAAGTATTAAAAATGGAAATTTTTTTGGGAGCAGTGATTTTAATAATGCTTAAAGTGAAACAATAAAAGTAGCACTTGTTTCCCATGCTTAGAACTGTCCCTGCACAAAATGTAATTTCTGAAGGAAAAAAAGTCATTTGAAATCACTCGCAGCTATAATGAATTGTCGGCTCCCAACAATACAGAGAAAAGTCATTCATAAAAAAAATATGTGGGGGTCCCCCCAAATTCAATTGCCAGGCCCTTCAGGTCTGGTATGGATATTAGGGGGAACTTCACCCCAAATAAATAAAATGGCGTGGAGTTTCCCCAAAAATCCACACCAGACCCTTTATCTGAGCATGCAACCTGGCAGGCCACAGGAAAAGAGGGGGGACGAGAGAGCACCTCCCTCCTGAACCGTACTAGGCCACATGCCCTCAACATTGGGAGGATGCTTTGGGGGTCTGTGACCCCTGAAAGCACCATGTCCCCATGTTGATGGGGACAAGGGCCTCATCCCCACAACCCTTGCCCGGTGGTTGTAGGGGTCTGCGGGCGGGGAGCTTATCGGAATCTGGAAGACCCCTTTAACAAAGGGGACCCCTAGATCCCGGCCCACCCATGAGAATTGGTAATGGGGTACATTGTACCCCTACCATTTCACAAAGAAAGTGTAACAATTGTAAAAAAAAAAAACACAGACACCTTTGGGAAAATCCTTTATTAAAGGTCCAGCGATGAGAAGATCTCCTCTTCATTCAGGTCCAGGATCCAGCAAAGAGATGTCCATCTAGCGCAGTGCATCACCTTTCTCCATCAGAGACAGCCCGGAAATGACGCGGCTTCAGCCAGTGACATCTCTTATGAAGGTGAGGGCGGGGCCATCCGTCATGTGACCCCATCCCCTTCTGATGCAAGGTAAAACCCAGGCTTTCCTAGTGACGTCCCCCTCTGATGTAACACAGGTTTGCCAATTTCACTTTTATTGTTTCACTTTAAGCATTATTAAAATCACTGCTCGCGAAAAAACTGACTTTAAAAAAAATTTGCATTGATACATGTCCCCTGGGCAGAACCCAGGTCCCCAAACACTTTTTATGACAATAACTTGCATATTAGACTTTAAAATTAGCACTTTAGATTTCTCCCATAGACTTTTTTTTTTGTTTCATAAAGATTTTATTGAAAGACAAATGAACAATACGTCGTACAGAGACGAGAAGTACAGATACAGGAATTTATCTAAGGTTACATAGCCTATGTGAATACCAGAAATAGAGTCTAGAAAATAAACAAGTAACAAAAAGCCAAGGCAGACTCATTAGGTTGGGGTCAAAACTTAGGGCCTGCGCCCGATAGGCTATAACAATTTCGTTATCTTGCATGAAACTACCATAAGGTCGTTTCCACTTGTCATTATACAACCCTATTGCGAGGAAGGAAAGAGAGGGCACAGGAAAAAAGGCAAAAGAAGAGGAAAGGAGAAAGGAGGGGCAGAAAGGGAGTGAGAACGAGGGAGGCAGAACAAAAAAGAAAAAAGGAGGGGGGGGTGGAGGGGGGAAGTATGGAAGGGGGAAGGTGCGATTGAGGGACGTCAGTGTCGGCGGTCTCCCCCCAAAGGGCCAATCCCAGTCGGGCAGCAGAAAGTCGAGTCAATGGGGTTCCTGTTTTGCCTAAGTTTGGCTTGAATTCATTTTAAGCATTATGGGTTTGGAAACGCTGAGTCGTTTTAAAGTGGGTCCAGCAGGCCCAAGTAGTGGAGATTTGTGTGATACGCTCTTGTGAGATATGGACAAGCTCCTCCATTTCTTCAATTTTAGAAATCCTGTTAAACCATTCCCCAATTGTCGGAGTGTGCGAGGAGCGCCAATGTACCGGGATGCAAGCCTGGGTTGCTGTCCAATAGGATCTGATAGATACTGGAGATCAGGTGTCTTTGTGGGGATGTCTGCGTACAAAGGGATTCAAGAGGTGTCAATCGTCTTGACCATGTTTCCGCGGTCGCTTGTGAGGAGAGAAAATGTCTCACTTGTCTATAAGACCAGAAAGGGAAAAAAGTGGATCGAGAGGCGGACACTAAGTCCTCGTAGGAACGAGGGGTACCACGGGAGAAAAAATGGCATGCTTGGACCCGGTCGTGTGCCCAAACACGATTCAGGAATGAAGAGGGCAGGCCCGGCTCGAAGCCAGGGTTACCTCTCAAGGGGGTTAAGGGTCCTGGGACCGAGGAGAATGACGGGTCCTTTGTCGCTCGAGCAAAGGCTCTAAGGGTGGGCCCGAGGAGTGGATGCATCCTAGCCTCCGTGGGCCAGTGCCGCGGCGTAGTCCAGGGAAGTGAGTCAAGAGGGCATCGCGTGAACGAGTTTTCCAGCTCTATCCAACCTTTTCTAGTTGCATGCACATTCCAGTCCACAATACGTGTAAGATGGCTCGCCAGATAGTAAAGGAACAAGTCCGGCAGGCCAATGCCGCCCTTGGTTTTAGGGCGAGTGAGTCGCTTGTACTTGATACGAGGATGAGCGTTCTTCCAGAGGAACGCAGAGGCAGCCGTCTTGTATGCCGCAAAAAAGGAGAGGGGCAGGCCTATTGGAATACACTGCAGAAGATACAAAAAACGTGGTAGGATGACCATTTTCAGGAGGGCAGAGCGGCCAAACCAGGAAACATTGAGGGCACCCCAATCTTTTAGATCCTGTTTGGCCTTCCCAAGGGCGGGTAGAAAATTGTCAGTGAAGAGGTGGGTCAGGTCTGACGTGATTTGGATGCCCAGGTATGTAATGGCTCTATCCTTCCAAAGGAAAGGAAAGGAATCACGGCAGCTGTCCACCTCGCATTTCGGGAGCGACACGTTCAGGGCGTGGGACTTTGTGTAGTTGATTTTGAAATGGGATAATTCCCCAAAACTCTCTGTCTTTCAGGAGGTTCGGCAAAGATATTCTCGGTTGGGACAGGGAAAGAAGTATATTGTCAGCGAATGCCGCCACCTTGTATTCTCTGTCGCCTACTGCCAGACCCTTGATGTCAGGGTTGCTACGCAGTCTGTTGAGAAAAGGTTCCAGGGTTAAGACAAAGATCAGCGGGGACAGGGGGCAGCCCTGACGAGTACCATTACTTATAGAGAAGGCGTCCGACAGGTGACCATTAACCCGGACGTTCGCGTTGGGACTAGAGTATAACGCAGATATATGTGCCAACATGCGAGGGCGGAGGTCCAATGCGCCCAAAGCTTCCCGCATGTAGTCCCAGGCCACCCTGTCGAACGCCTTCTCCGCGTCAAGGGACAGGAAAAAGCCCTGTGTCTTGGAGGTAGTGAGCCAATGGTGTAGGTTTAACGCTCTGATTGTGTTGTCCCTGGCCTCTCTGCCAGGGACGAACCCCACCTGGTCTTGAGCCACCAATCCAGGCAGGAGCGGGGACAGCCGATTTGCCAGGATCTTGGCGTATAACTTGATGTCCACGTTGAGGAGGGAGATCGGCCTGTAGTTTTGGACAAGCACAGCATCCTTACCATCCTTCGGGATAACAGCAATATGTGCTTCCAGCAAACGACCCATAGGGGCAGACGGGGAGGCTAGGGCGTTAAAGGCAGTTAACATCCCAGGAGAAAGAGCAGGTAGAAATGCTTTATAATATTGCAGCGTGAACCCGTCAGGTCCCGGGCTTTTACCTGGTTTCATTTGACGGATTGCAGTTTGGAGTTCTCCAGCTGAGAGGGGTAAATCCAACTCTGCAGCACATGCCTCTGGGATTTGTCCTGGGGAGTATTGGGACAGGAAATCCCTAATTGCTTCCGTCCTGGTTGCTGCCTGGACCGGGGTCCGGGTGGAGGGGTCTAAATTGTAAAGCTTAGTATAATATTGCTGGAAGCATTTCGCTATATCCTCATTTTTAGACAAGGCCACACCGTTGGGATCTCGAATTTGGTGGACCGTAGTGGAGGGCCTAGATGCCCGCACCGCCTTTGCCAGCAGTTTCCAGCATTTGTTGCCTTGCTCGTAGAAAATTCTTTGATGGAGAACATACCGCCATCTGGAGCGTTTGCCCAGCTCGTCCAATAGCAGTGAACGGGTGTGCGTGAGCTCCTGTAGTGAACTGCGGGAGAGAGAAGCCTTATGAGAGGCTTCCAGCCTACCGATTTTGTGAAGCAGGCTGGCTATAGCTTCTTGTTGGGTTCGTTTGAGCCTTGCAGCCTGAGTAAAAAGGTCCCCGCGTACCACGCATTTGTGGGCCTCCCATACGGTGAGGGGGGACAGGTCGGGGGAGGAGTTCTCGGCAAAGTAATTGCGGATTGTGGAGTCCAGTTGCGCCGAAAAGCCAGCGTCTTTGAGCAGAGCTGAGTCTAGTCGCCATGTTTTGGTCCTGGGAATCGACTCAGGAAAGGTCAGGGTGACCGAGATGGGATGGTGGTCAGACAAAAACATTGGGTCTATGGTAGCTTGGGTCAAGTAGGTCAAGTCAGGTTGGGACAAAAAAAATAGTCTATACGAGAGTATTTCTGGCAAGGAGCAGAGTAGAAAGTAAAATCTTTAGTTGTGGGGAAAATCATGCGCCACGTATCATGCAATTCGAGGCCCTGCAGCTGCAATTTGATTTGTCGGAGGGCTCGGTAGGGCAATGCGGTAGCCCCCGACGAGGAATCAACGTCAGGATTCAGGGGAACATTAAAGTCGCCTCCTAGGAGGACAATGCCTTCCTGGAACGAGAGTAGAAGCTTGTGAATTTTTTTAAAAAAAGAGACCTGATGCTCGTTCGGAGCATACACATTTGCCAAGGTCAGGGGCCTAGAGGCATAGTGGCCCTTGATGAACAAAAATCTACCCTCCGGGTCAACCAAAGAGTCTGACAAGCAAAAGGGAGCATGCTTGGAGACCAGTATGGAAACGCCTTTGGTCTTTGCGGAAGGATTCGTGGAGTGCAACGCGGTGGGGTATAGGATGCTGCGAAGTTTAGGGATAGAGTCCGATCGGAAATGGGTTTCCTGTAAAAATACAAACTGGGCCTTCTGTTTGGACAGCGCGGAGAGGACCTGCGATCGTTTTTCCGGCACATTCAAGCCTCGCACATTAAGAGACACACACTTCAGCGACAGGGGAAGAGGGGGCTGCGAGGCCTTTTGCATAGCCTAATTGAAGGAAAGGAGTTAATAGTAGAGCAAGTTCCACTGAAATAGGCGCAGGTATGAACGACAACCGTCGGAGGGATGCCTGACGTGGGAGACCACCGACACCAACAATGTAGATAAACGGGTCAGTAGGAGGGAAGGGGGGGGGAACAAGACACAAAAAGGGGGGCAAAGATACTAGAGTGAGGAGAGAGGTGATAGAAAAGTAATGAGGGAATTACCCCACAAGAGGGATGTAAAGGGGGACAGACACCAGAGGCGGGGATAGAGAATCTAGTCCGCCTGGGAGTTAGAGGGCTGGACTGTCAGCAGGCCTTTTAAAGCTCTACTGCTGGGGGACAGTAAGTCTAACCGAGAGCATGGGCTGCCACGAGACAGAGGAATCAGTGAATGGTATCGTAATGGGGAGCTCGGAGAAAGGAAAGGAGGAGGGCAGAAGGCATGTGAGTGGGGTAGGTCGGGCAAGACAGAGGGAGGAAGAGGGCTTAAGCAGGGCAGGGAATGATATGTGAAGAGGAGGAGAGAGATCGACCTCTTGTAGGCTTAGACAAATGGAAGTTGAGTAAAACCTAGACATTGAATGATAATACATGTATACAATCACAACAACCACCCCGGAGCCCCACCCGTAAGCAGTAGACATTGCAGGAAGCGTACATAAACAGGCAAATAAACATCCCTCACAAAACAACAAAAATTTGCATGCCAGAATGAACAAGATGAACCTTATTAAGGACAGTCCACACATAGTATTCAAAAACAATGATACAACGTTGTGTCAAGACCCCAAATAGTAGATTGAATGGTCTGGGTACTACAGTAGCCTCAACTGGAGGGTAGGATCTACTGAGTGGGCATTCACTAATGGGCCCACCATAGGACCAGTGGGGGGTACATACCCATGGGGCCCATAGGTCCCAGGGATGTGCCACTGGTCATTGGCGTCCCGCCATCCCCTAGAACCAGCAGGGCTCGAGTCCAAAAAAAAAAAAAATCCCCCCCACAGGTGCGGGTACTATAAGAAGGTGGCTCACGGGTATGGAGGCCGGCGACCCGTGGGGGCCCCAAGGGGTGTCCCATGAGCATGTACCCTGTTTCCCCAGAGCAATCACCCTCTGTCAATTAAACAGTGTAGTGGTTTGCTAGGTGGAGAGTCAATCACAAGAAATTATAGCCATTAGCAGTTAATGTTAATTAATTAACCTCTACATTATCAGACAGCCTGTCCAGTGATTTTTCGTTGGCAGCTCCCTCGGGTCTCATGGGTGGAAATAAGCCCCAGACCCAGGGGGCGCCACCCTCCAAATCACTAGGAGGGCATAGGATCCGGCTTACCGTTCAAGAAAACCGGCTGGCGGGTAAGCGGTCCACAAAAGAGGCCCCAAGGAGCGAGGGAGCATTCAATTTCTCCCAACGTGTGGTGGGGGACCACTGCGACCTCAGCTGTAGATACAATAAGAGAAAGTGAAACACACGTACAGGGCACTTAAGAGAAGGTGGAACAAAAACATGTATATACCTGCATAGACAAAAAAAAAAAAGGGGGGGGAATGAGGAGGGGGGAAGGCAGGAGGGGGGAGAGGGAGGAGGGGGGAGAGAGAGGGGGGGAGAGGGAGGAGGGGGAGGGGGGAGGGGGAGGGGGGGGAGGGGGGAGAGGGAGGGGAGGGGAGAAGGAGGGAGAGGGGGGGGAGAAGGAGGGAGAGGGGGGGGAGAGGGGAAGGAGGAGGGAGGAGGGGGAGAGAGAGTGGGGGTTGGGAGTAGGAGGAGGGGAAGGGGGGATAACACTACACAGGTTATTTGTAGAGTAATATCCGGCCGAGCCTACAGTTCAGACCTGTTACATAATAAGTATAACTGACACAGAATTGCAACTGATTTCAGCAGTTCCCGGGGGGAGGTGCTGCCAGCTGCCCATGGTTACAGTGGTCAGGAAGATGATGGGCAAAAGGAGAACCTGGATGGAAGTCTATGGTTCTGAGAGCAATCCTCCGGAGACAAGAGGGGGCAGGGCCATCACCAATCTGGGTCATCAGGCACATTGGGCAGGCGTGGGCAGCGTGGCAGGGGCTGAAAGGCTGACGTTAAACAGGGAGTTGGCAGTACCGCTGGGAGGATAGCATCTAGAGTCTGCAGAGGTATGGCCCCAGCATGACAGGACGAGGGAGCAGGACATCAGTCTTACCACCAGGGGGGGAGGGCAGGGAAGCATCAGGGCAGTAAACAGACGGACAAGTCTCAGGGGGGATGGAACAGGGATGGAATGGCTAGGTGCGCGTTGTAAGAAAAATAAAAACAAAAGAAAACATTTATAAGAAGGGGGGGTGGGGAGAGTTGCAGCAATAAGGTAACATGGGGATTTCAGAGTATGGCAAGGATTCGTCTGAGCCACCAGTTCACAGGGACAGCGAAAAGGGGAGAAGTTGTGGTGGAGGTCTGGCAGCAGCGAGGTAGGGAGAGGAGCAGAGGAAGCGGAATGCAAAGTCACTTACGGGCGGCCGGTGAGGGAGCGTGAGGCTCAGGGTTCTTGATGGTCCCTCCTAGGGGTAGCGAGAGGGTCAGGGCTGTGACGGTCTTGATCCCGGCGAGATGCTGGAGCTCCGGGCAAGGGACGATCCGTCCTCCGGCGTCGGGATCGCTGCCTCTGAGCTTTCGGAGAGGGATGGTGGGAGACCAGACGCCAGGGTTCCGTAAGGAAGTGAAAAGAGCACCAGTCCGGCAGTTCCACCGTCAGGATGTCGAGCTGCTCGCAAAAAAGTTGCAGATCGTCTGGGGAGCGTAGGAGGGCTGTACGCCCTCTAGCGGTGGCGGAAAGGCAGAACGGGAACTCCCAACGGTATACGATATTGCTATTGCGCAGGATATCCAGCAGAGGTCTCAAAGCACGTCTGTTTTGCAGGGTAATTTGAGAAAGGTCCTGAAACAGTTTCACCTAATTTCCATTGTAGAGAACACGGCCCCTCTTCCTTGCCCTTCTCATGATTTCCTCCTTAAGTGGAAAGTTAACGATGCAACATATTATGTCCCTCGGGGGGTCACCATCGCGGGGAGGGGGTCTAAGGGCACGGTGTAGTCGTTCCATCTCCACCGGGGAATCCGCCGGGCGGCCCAATAAGTCGTTAAAGACAGAGCAGACAGCTTGCGGCAGGGCCTCCGCCTCGATTGCCTCCGGGACCCCTCGAATTCTAACATTATGTCTGCGGCCTCTGTTATCGAGGTCCTCGACGTGTCGGTGGAGGTCAAACAGATAAGACAATTGGGCGTCGTGGGCATGTTGAACTTGCCTGATGGCCGCTGAATGGAGTTGCGTCGTCTGCTCGACCTCCCCGAGGCAGGTTGCGACCGCGCGGAACTCCGACTTTAGGTCCTGAATAGCCGCCGATAAAGTGTCGGTGATGCTGGAGGCTACTCTGTTAAGGTCGGAGAGGCTAACAGATGGGCCGGTACGGCCGTCTAGCGGCTCTCGATCCGACTGGGAGTCCGATGCTGCGCTCGGGGAAGTAGGCCCTGAAGCCTGCGAGGCCACGTGTGAGTCAGAGCAGAGGGAGCGGAACAGCTCAGGGATGTGGCGGCCGGGCTGTGTTCCGGTCTCCTTTGGTGCCCTGGACATTCTCCCATAGACTTTTACAGGGTGTTCCGCCGCTTTTCAAATTTGTTGTGAACAGCTCAAATTGTTCGCTGTTCGCCAAACAGGCAAACAGGCAATATTCATCCCTATTGTTGTTCTAAATTGACCCACCAGAGGCGTGTTGGGACATAATTGCATCATATAATCACATAAAGACACACTAAAAACATGTGGTTATGGATGAAATTAAAGCACTTATCTGGGCAGGCGCATGTATAGATTCTGGCCACGGTGGATGCATAATGTGAGTTTTTGCTGCCCTTTTGCTCTCTTCAATGCCTGCCCTGCTTCCAACTGCTGCCATTATTTTATGCCTACGGTATTGGACCTATGAGCACATAGAGCACTCTATGGGTAAGATTGGGTGGCATAAAACCTCATCTCCACCTCTGCCAAAGCCGTGAGCTCCTACCATTCTTTACCACTTCTTGACTAGGCCTGTATCCTTATCCTCAAGTATTCAGAGTGACTTGACCCACTCACAGCCATGGAGGAGGATAAAAGTGCCATCTCTCCCTCATATCCACCCTAATCAGCTACTGCATTAACTACTGAAGTGCTAAACAAAATGCTACAGAATTTATTGCAAAAGCCCACACATCATTTCTGTTGAAATGGGCAAAATCACACATGAATCAAGAAAAGAGATCGCACAAATAATGGAGCACACTGAAAATTTGGAGACTAAATTTGACGACCTAGCCAATGCGTCCATGTATTGGAGGAAAATAATTTGGCCTTACAATACACAGTTTCTAAACAGGAGGGCTTAAAAAACAGAGAGATACATCAACCTTCACTCACATCTAGTGGGCTTATTCACCACCCTAGCCCCAAATATACCAGACATAAACTGGCATTTGGATCAAGCTCACAGATCCCTGAATCTCTAACCACTTTTTGGTTCTAGACTCAGGGATGGTTATTGTATGTTTCCACTATTTTGGCAGCAGAGAAGCTGTCTATATTTCAACTTACAACTTACAAAAATTGTTGATTGACTACATAGGGAAAAAGATCCAGATTTACAGTGACTTGTTACCCATTACCCAAATGCTGTCATTTATGTCCTATTGATGTTCACTTACAGAATCATTAGATCCCATATCAATGAGGCTTTAATTTTGACTAATCGCCATGAAAGATGGCACCAGGCCCGGACTGGCCATAGGGCATACCGGGCAAATGCCCGGTGGGCCGCGGCGGCCCGCGGGTCGGTTGTGGCCCGCGGGCCGGTTGTGGCCCGCGAACGGCCCTCAACGCCCGGGGGCCGACTGCGGCTCACGAACGGCCCGGGTAGCTATTGAGCCTCACTGTGCCCATCAAATGCAGCCACTGGGCCCATCAAATGCTGCTACTGTGCTACTGTCAATTGTCATCACTGTGCCATGCCATGCCATCAAACGCAGCCACTGTGCCATGCCATCAAACGCAGCCACTGTGCCATCAATTGTCACCACTGTGCCATGCCATCAAACGCAGCCACTGTGCCATGCCATCAAACACAGCCACTGTGCCACCAATTGTCACCACTGTGCCATGCCATCAAACACAGCCACAGTGCCATCACTTGTTACCACTGTGCCATGCCAACAAACGCAGCCACTGTGCCATCAATTGTCACCACTCTACCATGCCATCAAATGCAGCCACTGTGCCATGCCATCAAATGCAGTCACTGTGCCATCAATTGTCACGACTGTGCCATGCCATCAAACGCAGCCACTGTGCCATCAATTGTCACCACTGTGCCATGCCATCAAACGCAGCCACTGTGCCATGCCATCAAACACAGCCACTGTGCTATGCCATCAAACGCAGCCACTGTGCCCTTAAATTGTCGCCACTGTGCCAATTGATGCCACTGTGCCCTTTAATTGTTGCCACTGTGCCCATTGATGCCAGTGTGTCCATTGATGCCAGTGTGCCCATTGATGCCACTGTGCCCATTGTCGCCACTGTGCCCATTGTCGCGGCTGACCTAGAAGGGGCGGCTGAGCCAGAGGGAGCGGTGCTCCAGCGCCCTCTATAGATGCACTGCCACTTTCTTTCTATCTTTATCTATCTTCATTCCTTTCTATCTATCTATCTATTTTTATCTATCTATCTAGATATATCTTTTTTTCTATCTTTATCTATCTTCCTTTCTTGCTATCTTCTATCTTTATCTATCTATCTATCTATCTATCTATCTATCTATCTATCTATCTATCTATCTATCTATCTATATATCTATCTATCTATCTTCCTTCATTTCTTTATCGACCTTTCTTTCTGTATCTATCTTCCTTCCTTTCCTTCTTTCTTTCTATCTTTATCTTTCTTTATTTATATATCTTCCTTCCTTCCCTTCTTTCTTTCTATCTTTATATTTTATCTATCTATCTATCTATCTATCTATCTATCTATCTATCTATCTATCTATCTTCCTTCCCTTCTTTCTTTCTATCTGTATCTATTTTTCGTTATGTATCTTCCTTCCTTCCTTTCTTTCTTTCTTTCTTTCTTTCTTTCTTTCTTTCTTTCTTTCTTTCTATCTTTATCTATCTTTCTTTATATATCTTCCTTCCTATCTATCTATCTATCTATCTATCTATCTATCTATCTATCTATCTATCTATCTATCTATCTATCTTCTTCTTCCTTCCCTTCTTTCTATATTTATCTATCTTTATTTCTTTATCGTTCTTCCTTCCCTTCTTTCTTTCTGACTATCTTTATCTATCTTCCCTTCTTGCTTTCTATCTTTATCTCTCTATCTATATATCTTCCCTTCTTTCTCTCTATATTATTCATTCTTTCTTTATCCATCTTCCTTCTTTTCTATCTATCTATCTATCTATCTATCTATCTATCTATCTATCTATCTATCTATCTATCTATCTTCTTTTTCCTTCTTTCTTTCTATCTGTATCTATTTTTTGTTATCTATCTTCCTTCCTTCCCTTCTTTCTTTCTTTCTATCTTTATCTATCTTTCTTTATATATCTTCCTTCCTATCTATCTATCTATCTATCTATCTATCTATCTATCTATCTATCTATCTATCTATCTATCTATCTGTCTATCTTCCTTCCTTCCCTTCTTTCTATATTTATCTATCTTTATTTCTTTATCATTCTTCCTTCCCTTCTTTCTTTCTATCTATCTTTATTTATCTTCCCTTCTTGCTTTCTATCTTTATCTATCTTTCTTTCTCTATCTATATATCTTCCTTCCTTTCTTTCTTTCTATATTATTCATTCTTTCTTTATCCATCTTCCTTCATTTCTATGTATCTATATCTATTTATCTATCTTCCTTCCTTCCCTTTTTTCTTTCTATCTTTATCTATCTTTATTTCTTGGTCTTCCTTCCTTCCTTCCTTCCTTTTTTCCTTCCTTCCTTCCTTTTTTCCTTCCTTCCTTCCTTCCTTCCTTCCTTCCTTCCTTTTTTCCTTCCTTCCTTCCTTCATTCCTTCCTTCCTTCCTTCCTTCCTTCCTTCCTTCCTTCCTTCCTTCCTTCCTTTCTTCCTTCCTATCTATCTATCTTCCTTCCTCCCCTTCTTTCTTTCTATCTTTTATCTTTCTTTATCTTCCTTCCTTCCCTTCTTTCTATCTGTATCTATATTTTTCTCTATCTATCTATCTATCTATCTATCTATCTATCTATCTATCTATCTATCTATCTATCTATCTATCTATCTATCTTCCTTCATTTCTTTATCGACCTTTCTTTCTGTATCTATCTTCCTTCCTTCCCTTCTTTCTTTCTATCTTTATATTTTTTTTATCTATCTATCTATCTATCTATCTATCTATCTATCTATCTATCTATCTATCTATCTATCTATCTATCTATCTATCTATCTATCTATCTATCTATCTATCTATCTTCCCTTCTTTCTCTCTATATTATTCATTCTTTCTTTATCCATCTTCCTTCCTATCTATCTATGTATCTATGTATCTATCTATCTATCTATGTATCTATCTATCTATCTATCTATCTATCTATCTATCTATCTATCTATCTATCTATCTATCTATCATATCTTATCATGGAGGCTATGGCCTTTTTGTGTCTCAGGCTTAATAATTCTGGTAATACTATGTTTCTGGTCTTTATTGGACCTCTGATATGTTTATTTTCATGATTTGTTAACCTTCACTTTTTAATTCCCTTCTTGTTATTTTGATATTTGGTTAATCTTATACATTCCAGAAAGTTTACTTTTTTACAATGAAGATATAATTACTTCTAAGATTAATTCCTGGCATGATTTTGTGGATTCTCTCTAATAACGTAAAAAGGTTTCAATTATTTTAAGAAAATATGGTTGGCATTGAGGGAATGTATATCCTATGGGGCAGATGTGACTATGGCTCAGGATGTATTTTCATTCAGGGATAATTAAAATTTGCTTTGAAGCACTTGCCAACCACATATTTGTCCTTTGTTTAATCTGGGAAAGCTGGAGTTGGCCATTTTGGATTAGGTGCACCTGCCCTCTAAAGATACATTCCTCATTTTATGTAAACAAGCATTTTCCCAGTCTTCCTATTGACAGGACAGTGTACACAGCTTCTTGTAATTGGAAGCTGTGATCACTGTTGTGTCACACATAGCCCATCCCCCTACAGTTAGAACACATCCCTCGGCACACTTAACCCCTTCAGCGCCACCTAGTGGTTAACCCATTCACTGCCAGTGTCATCAGGCGTGATGAAGTCACGTGACCGTGATTAAAGCGCGCAGAGAGACACCAGAGGCACCCGAGGTGACGTGTGTGAGCATGATGCTTGTTTTATCCTGATTTTTATGCACTTTATTGTGAGTACCCTGATTTGTGTTTTTTATCAATAAATATTTTAAACTACTACACCATTGGTGTATGTATCTCCCTTTGTGAGGACCACTGCTGATATATCAGACGGGGTCCCACAGGAAGACTCTATTTAGAGTCCTAGGTTAAACAGTATCAAGGGACGCCTCACCAGGAAACGGCTGGAGTCTATGCCGCTTGTACATAGAAAGATCTTTATATGCTGTAACCTTACAGAAATAAGGTAAGGGGACATCCTCACTAATCACAAGGGGAAAATAAGCACTTTTCTATTTGCTATCCACGTTGGCAACCTGACACCAGCACTGGCACTTTATGTTGTTGCTGTTTGCACATGAATACCTCAGCCCAGTGGTGTATTTAGGTTTTGTGCTGTCATATGCCTGATTAAACTCATGCACCCCCTAATTTAAATATGACCCACCCTTTCTGTCAGTGTCACACCCCTTCCAGTTTAAGACCCACCCTGTTATCTGTAAACCACACCTCTTTCTCTTTAGGCTCCACCGTTTCATCTTAGAGCCCAAAATCTTCCTCTCTGTACATTAAAAATGGGTACCAAGTGCAGCCTCATTAGTGCCCATCAATGCAGCCTGATAAGTGCCCATCAATGCAGCCTGACCAGTGTCCATCAATGCAGCCTCACCAGTGCCCATCGGTGCCCATCAATGCAGCCTCAGTGGTACCCAGCAATGCAGCCTCACCAGTGCCCATCAATACAGCCTCATCTGTGCCCATCAAAGCAGCATTACCATTGCCCATCAATGCAGCCTCACCAGTGCCCATCAGCACATCCTCATCAGTGCCTATCAATGAAGCCTCACCAGTGCCCATCAGCACAAGCTCATAAGTGCCCATCAATGCAGCATCACCAGTGGTCATCAATGCAGCCTGATCAGTGCCCATAAATGCAGCCTCACCAGTGCCCATCAATGCAGCCTTACCAGTGCCCTTCAATGTAGCCTCACCAGTGCCCATCAGTGGTCATCAATGTAGCCTCACCAGTGCCCATCAAAGCAGCCTCACCAGTGCCAATCAATGCAGCCTCACCAGTTTCCATCAATTCAGCCTCATTAGTGGCCATCAATTTAGCCTGATCAGTGCCTATCAATGCAGATTTACCAGTGCCCATCAGCGCAGCCTCACCAGTGCCCAATAAAGGTCTCCAATTGTATTCTAATCATACCAAATTATGTGAGCAGACTGCACTTCTTCTTTAACCACTTAAGACCCAGACCAATATGCAGGTAAAAGACCAGGCCCCTTTTTGCGATTTGGCACTGCGTCGCTTTAACTGACAATTGCGCGATTGTGCGATGTTTATGTTAATTACCAATCTTGCTAAAGACATTTTATGGTCAACACATAATCTTAAGAACTTTAGTATTTCCCTATCTAAAGAAGATGACAGAAATCTTTAAGGCTGCGTACAAACGGAGGGTCTTATCCGCTGAAACGGTCCGACGGACCGTTTCCAGCGGACATGTCCCCTTCGGATTTTGGTCCGATGGCGTGTACATACCATTGGATCAAAATCCCCGCCGGCAGACAGCGTGGTGACGTGGTGGTGGCGTTGACGCCACCAGGTCACTGCACCAGGAAGAAAAATACTTCCACGCATGCGTCAAATCCTTTACTCCTTATAGTTTCCACAAGCACAGACAAACATACAAAGGATGTAAACTACAATGACTTATTTTATGACATCATGTACCTATAAGGCTGTGTGCCTGATTTAATTATCACTTATGAAGATTGGGTACTCAAGGAGATTTCTAGTGATGTATAATGATTTACCACACATAAACATTTTTCTTACTACTTAAAAGACCTATTCACATGAGCTGAGCCAGAGAGAAGATCACAGGAAATCTACTGGTTAAGCGATGCTATCATTGTCAAATACCCTATCCCGCCTTATTTTACTTGCAGATTTCACTGTCTATGGCCAGAAGTAGCCATTTTAGTAGTGTTATTGATTGTCCATAATTAAAAAAAAAATCAGGTTACAATTGGATTATGATGTAAATATTGTTTTGGAAGATATCATCAATAAAGCTTTGCTAGGGGAAAAGGTTATCATATGTTTTGGATTTCTTTAGATTGTATCTTATTTTTATAAAAGAAAAGACAACAGTGATGATCCTCTACACATAGATGCACTTATGCTCATGTTTTATGAGAATATGTGTGTATTTGAATACAGAAGGATTAAAAAAAGTTAAAGAATTAAAGTGGAAGTAAACCCTCCTGTTGTTTTCAGCCAAGAAATCTGCCATCTTGGCCTCTGTTTTTTATCTTCAACTGCAATAGTTCTGCACATGTGATCAGTTAGGAGACCAGCCATTGGATGGTTTTACAGTTTGGTTGAGAGCATAAGCAATGTGACAGTTACATTCCCGACACGTGTCTGGAATGTACCTGTTTCTATAACCTGGTAAATCGATGGGTTTACTTCCACTTCAGTCGTACAGGCATCCAACTGTCATCTTCATTCTGGAGCTTGATTTAGTCTTTCAGATTTTTTTAAGCTTGTTCAACATTTTCATATTGTGTGTTTTCAAACACCTCATAATACAAGATAAATAGCTAACCTTTGTAGCAGATGTTAGTTATATCTATTAACAATAACACTAATTTTACCTGTACAAATGAAATTAACTGACAAGGTAAACATCATTGTTGAGTATCTCAAGATATCTGAATATTATTATCTGATTCTGTCTACAGCTGGTGTAGAAGAAAACAAACTGTGGGAACATATGGAAGTAAAGCTGTAGTCTCTCATATTTAGTAGTCAACTAGTCCAGAATTAAATAATAAGACCTTCAAAAGGAAGTAATGGAATAACATTAACTTTTGAGTTCAGTGGACAGTTAGAAGAGCTAATGGAGGAACCATGCTGTGGAGGCATACATTTTAGCTGAATTTTCTTATGAAGAGGTGATTGAACATTATGATATGAATAGCTGTGCTAAACACATGGAAATTTCCTGCCAGAAAATGAGAAGATTAAGGCTTCTCTGCTAGATAACGGCTCACTGGAGGAATGTAATAGTAGTGAAGTAAAATCTGAAAACAGATGATTTCCCATTTAATAGTCCATTGACTTTCCTCTTAGAGTCATCGCCTTTACTGTGATGGAAATGCTCTTTATTTTCATTTCACAATCAAGCTCAAGCTGTTTCAATATGGCCCAGGATGGTGTTTTGTTTTTCTTTTAAAGGAAAATAAGCTGTATTCATTAAAGCTAAAATTGTTCTTATTGTTTCACTAAGCTTTCTTCAGTATTATACTATTCCTCATATTATTGGAGAAGCAGTTAGAGACAATGTCCGCTAAATACTCAAGTGTTTCTATTACAATGTAATCCAATACATCAAACCCACACACGCAGAGAGATTGTTGGCACTGTTGCTTTATATTATACCTTTGGAAATGTTTGTTGCATTTTTATCCAAATAAATAATATTCTTGTTGAGCTATCAATGCCAAACAAATGTTATTAACTGTAAGGGCTTTATAATAGAACAGAACGCTGTATCAAGTGCCTTAAATTATCCACAAATATTATTAATGGGAGACAAATAAATGCAGTTTGCTGTTATTGTTAGTGATGTAATACATATTCAGACAAATTTTGGTTGCATTGTCTATGCATGTGATGTGTATTACCTCATGATGCCCTGGTCCATTTTTAAAACACATTGAATTATACAGTACATTCATGTGCTAAAAGCACACTAAACATACTAAATAGTCAACCAAATTAGGTTATTTACAGTAAATTATCAATATTTAATTGGAATTGCAAAGCATACTTGACAACACATCTTGTTTTGCTGTTATTTATAACCAGAAGGCTTAGACAGTTGGTTTGAGTTACTAATTGTGTAGACCTTGTTCACATAGGATATGGGATGTTAACTTTGCAAAGTGAATGTTAGTTAATTGAGTGAAGCTCTGTTCACCATACTTTAAATAGCTGTTCTGTGTGAAGGAAATTAAATAAAGGGATTTTTTTCTTGTACATGATTGGGCATTTAAAGTAAACGCAGCACAAGTTATGAACTGCTAGTTGCCAAAAAGGAATGAATTACCATTGCCTACATGGAGGAGCATTGTGCAAGGAATGGTAAGCTAAATATTGTAGATGCCAGTTATATCAGATACATAGATGCCGTTTAGAACATTTTCATTTTGGTATGTTTTTTCTATTTAATATCAATTAAATTGCACTATTCATAATCCATAAAAAAAATCGAAAGAACATCTAAAATTAATTTAAATATAGACGTACTTTAAAAAAAATGTGGTATAGCAAAGATAATACTGTTTCATTAACCACTTAAGACCCAGACCTTTAGGCAGCTAAAGGACTCAGCCAGGTTTTGCGATTCAACACGGCATCAGTTTAACAAACAATTGTGCAGTCGTGCGACGTGGCTCCCAAACAAAATTTGCGTCCTTTTTTTCCCACAAATAGAGCTTTCTTTTGATCACCTCCGAGGTTTTTATTTTTTGCGCTATAAACAAAAATAGAGCGACAATTTTGAGAAAAATGCAATATTTTTTACTTTTTGCTATAATAAATATCCCCCAAAAATATATAAAAAAAAATGTTTTCCTCAGTTTAGGCCGATACGTATTATTCTACCTATTTTTGGTAAAACAAAATCGCAATAAGCGTTTATCGGTTGGTTTGCACAAAATTTATAGCGCTTACAAAATAGGGGATAGTTTTATTGCATTTTTATATATATTTTTGTACTACTAATGGCCGCGATCAGCGATTTTTTTCGTGACTGCGACATTATGGCGGACACTTCGGACAATTTTGACACATTTTTGGGATCATTGTCATTTTCACAGCAAAAAATGCATTTAAAATTCATTGTTTATTGTGAAAATGACAATTGCAGTTTGGGAGTTAACCACAAGGGGGCGCTTAAGGGTTATGTGTGACCTAATGTGTGTTTACAACTGTAGGGGGGTGTGGCTGTAGGTGTGACATCATTGATTGTGTATCCCTATAAAAGGGATCACAGGATTGATGACAACGCCACAGTGAAGAACGAGGAAGCCGTGTTTACACACAGCTCTCCCCGTTCATTAGCTGCGGGGACTGATTGCGGGACTTCAGCGGCGATCGGGTCCACGAGTCCCACGGTCCCAGTCACGGAGCTTCGGACCGGGTGGCGGGAGCAAGCACAGGACGTACCTGTACGGGTATGTGCCCAGCCGTGCCATTCTGCCAACGTAAATGTGTAGGAGGCGGTCCTTAATTGGTTAATGGAGAATTAAGAATATCTCAACCCAAATATATCATTACATATAGGATATATAATATTTATAACAAATGTAATGAAGGAATAGATCATAGTATAGCATTTTAGAAAGAAATGTAACACAATTAATAATATGTTATTTCTTATGATAATTACTTATAATTTTACATTTGGGAAAAAGAGAAAGGGGAAGAGAAGGTTAGGCCTGATCTAGATTTACCAAAATATGACAGAAAGATAACTAAAAAACAGGAAAGTGAAACTGGGCCTAATTTACTCTACTCTGGAAAGTGAAATAAACTTAAACTGTGTTTGCTTAAAACATCCTTTGAAAAAGATTGTTTTTTTGGATATGCAACTCACTTCACCAGACTTCACACATTAGTACATCAGGCTCAGAGCTTGTGAGAACGAGAGAGAGAGAGCGAAAAGGAGGATGTGCTGCACAACTTACTGTATACTTTATTACAGTCTAATACTATGATGTTTTCTTTTAAAATTCTGAATTCTTGCATATATAAAGCCATACTATAAACTTCATTCTCTTTTAAGTGGAAAAGTGTGCTTGGATAAATTGAGATACAGTACCACTGCTTGTTCTGGAACCCCTAAACAGCCATTGATTGGAGTGCATTATCCTTGTAGTGGTACACTTAAAGAATGCTAATAAACCACAGCATGCTAATTTACAGTGGGAAACAGGATGAAAACATGAACTACTGTTTTAAAAGCTTCTGTGTGTGACAACTCTGTGCTAGTAGCAAGCAATTAAATGTATTAAAAGTGCATGTTTTCACAGTCTTTTAGCCATAGATTACTAAAGATGCATATCTTATAATTAGAATTTCCCATTCTCCCCTAACGTCCTGTTAGGGAATGCACTGTAATTCTGTCAGCTAGACTACACAGTTGGCCTATGTTTCTTTTGACATTTGGGGCCAGATTCACAGAGCCATTACGCCGGCGTTACACGAGATGCGCGGCGTAAGTCTAAATGTGCGCATGCGTTTCGATGCGCCGCATCCCCAAAACGAGATACGCTAGAAATCAATTTTTTTTGGACCGGCGTAATTTCGATAGACACACCATTGATTTGCTATTCAAATATGCAAATGAGGGAATTACAGGGATCCACAAAAGAACGTTGGTGCAGCGCAGGCTACGAGCTGTGCGCAACAGCTGCACGTCCTGTCTAAAATTAGACCATATAAAAGGTGGAATAAAATTAGACAATCCGTCTACATGTCAGCTAAAGCAACACTGTTAGTGAGGAGCTGAGCAGTCACACTTGCTGGACAACAAACTTTATGCCAACATGCCAGGGGCATCCTTGCTCATAGCTATACTAATGACTTTAGATGAGCAAAGAAGGGGAGGGCACGGAGGAGGGCACAGGAGAGGATATACCGCACACGCATAGACCTCTTTGGCATGAGTGATTCTGAGGTGTATCGCATCTTCAGATTCACCCCTGCTGCCATCATGGAATTAACCATAACCCCGCAGGATGACATCACCAGCCCAACACACCGCTCACATGCAGTGCAGCCACTGGTCAAGGTCCTGGCAACACTCCATTTCCTTGCCAGTGGCTCTTTTCAAAGAATAAGTGGAGTGGTGGCTGGGATGTCACAATCCTCCATGAGCAGATGTGTGCACCAGGTTGTCCCTGCAATCCTCAGACGCATGGCCAAACAAATCATCAAACCAACCACTGAGGACCTGCGGCTGAAGGCAATGACAGATTTCTACAGAATTGCCAGATTCCCACGCACTGTGGGGGCCATTGATTGCACACATGTGGCACTCCAGCCCCCCCATGAGACAGAGCACATATACCGCAATCGGAAGCATTGGCATTCCATCAACGTACAGGTGATAGTCGATGCCCAAGGCCTCATATGGCGCGTCCGTGCCAAACACCCCGGATCCAGCCATGACAGCTACATATACAATCAGAGCCCCATCCCAATGGAATTCGAACAGAACGTGTATGGGGACACCTGGCTGGTTGGTGAGTGACATGGGTGGCAGGCATGACTGTCCCCCCCCCCATGATGCACATATCACAAGGATGGGACCCCATCTCATGACTCCTATCCGAAACCCCCAAACCCCAGGAGAGGAAAGATACAATGAAGCCCACGCCCAAACACGTGCAGTGGTGGAGCGCACCTTTGGCCTCCTGAAGTCACGTTTCCGATGCCTGGATAAGTCTGGGGGGACCCTGTTGTATTCCCCAAACTTTGTGTGCCAGATCATCGGTGCATGTTGCATGCTGATCAACTTCGCAGTGAGAAAGGGCCTGCAGATTGACATACGTGATGACCTGACCCCTGAACCAGACAATCCCCCCCCCTAACCGAGGCTACCCCGTCTTTTGAGGGAAGAGCAGCCAGGAGACAGCTCACATTAGGCATCTTTGCACGTTAAACACACACATTAATCATGGCACAATGAGAATGCATGCATGCACACCACTGTGGTCCCTAGCACAGACACATCACATCCTCATCAAATTGGATTAGCACAAGCCCACCATGCAGGACTTGTGAGCAGCAACGCCACGCCACGGCTCCAATTATGTCACTGTACATTCATACACCATTCACACGGACCTGGGGATCCCTTCTCCCTGGTCCTGGGGAACCCTTCTCCACCACAAATGAGGGTGACAGCCCTTTTCCGGCAGGAATGTCACCCCCACATTCCGAAATCATTCACAACACAAAAAAAATTGTCCAGCACAAAACAAAAAATTTCCAGCAACAAAAAAAAAATCCCCCAAAAAATATAAAAAAATCCTGAACAAAAAAAGGCCAGAAAAAAAAAAGTAAAAAACCAAAAAAAAGGGGGAAACCAAATTAATGCGGCTGGCGTGACCCATGCCTGGGGCGCCCACGGCCATGGCCCGTCTCCTCAGGGGAGACTCATGGGGAGGGGGGGGTAATCTGGGGAAGGAGGAGCAGCCCCTGGTCTCTGCCCACCTGGCGGCCTGCCCTCCAAAGCCACGGCAATTCTGGTCAGGCCAGCACTTAGTGTTGCCATATTGGCCTGGATAGCCTGGATGAGGGCCCTCACATCCTGCCCAACGTCTGCTGTAGTAGTCTGCAGTTCGTTTAGGCAGTTTGTAAGAGCCAGGGAGTGGCAGTCCAGGTCCCCAAGCGTATCCTTTATGGAGGACAGGCTCTCCTCCATCCGCACCAAAGTCTGGCTGACCTGTCCCAGATGGTGGGTCTGAAGGGCCTGGTCCCTTCTTAGATTGGCGGGCAGAACCTCGGCCACCTCCCTGGTCTTCTGGGACGACTTCCTGCCTCCAGCTGATGCTTGTGGCCCGGGGAGAAGGAAAGGCCCTTGGGAGGGGAGCCCTGTTGGGGGAGGAGTGGGAGGGGCTACCCCTTATGGAGGGCTGGCCCCTGCCAGCCAGAGGGGAAGACTCCTCCAAAAACAACAATCTACTGGCTGACATGACATCCTCCTCAAACTCCTCCTCCTCCTTCTCCAACTCCTCCGAGGACTCCGGCCTTGTCTGGGGGTCCTCATCAGGCTTGTGTCCCGGGGATGGTGCGGTCAGGCCAGATGGCCCAGCACCCTCCTGCACATCTGTGGATGACACAAAACATTCACAGGTTGGAGGATCCACACACTTGCCACATATTCCCCCCCCCCCCCCCGCACACATGCTACACACCAGATAGGAAAAAAACCTTACCTGCCATCACAGCCTCCTGACTGGAGTCATAGCCAGGCAGGCCCTCCACTTGTTGTCTATTGAAGGTGTGGGCCATCGCACGCTCCTCCACTGTCAGCCTAACAGGGCATGGTGGGCCCCCTCCAGTGCCCCTGGCATGGGCTGCCATTTTGGCCAGCTTCTCACGGACCAGACGCCGGAGATCATTGATTTTCTTTACGATCCCCTCGCGTGTCCGGGTCTCCCCTCCCCCCCAATGCATTTACCTGGTCGGCAATGTTCTGCAAAATCTCCTTCTTCCTGGCCGGGGTGGTGTTGGCACTCTCCGGGCCGTGAAGAAAACGCCCATATTGGGTAAGGGCCCGGGCAATAATTTGTTTCTCCCCCAAAGAAAAATTGCTCTTCCGCTTCCTCTCAGTCATACTCATACAACAACTCTCTCCCAAACAATCACCAAAAATCACACACAAAAACAAGCAGGAAAAATCAAGCAACAAAACAAACAAACAAAATCTATCAACCAAAAAGTCTCACAACCAGTCACCAAAAGACACTATCAAATATATTCTACAAAACACTAGATCAAACAGTCAACAAATATCACAAAGACAAGTCAGAACGCAAAAAACGTGAACACACAACAGAACAAAAGCACCTTGCTGTATAGGAAGGGATACAAAGGGATGTACTTTTGCAAAGGAAGGGTGTTTGTGTCTGTCTATTTATGCTGTCTGCGTAGTTCACTAAGTTGCCCGGGTCTTCTTCCAATTTCACTGATTGCGTTGTTCCCGAGTTGTGAGCATGCGCACAGAGGTGCTGACCATGGTCTGCTTCATGTGCGCATGCGCGATCCGGCCGACCCTTCATTTGCATGGGCTCACGGCTCATTTCAATGAAACACGCCCACGTCCTTCACAATTTGAATTACTCCGCCTTACGCCTCGGAATTTACGTTACACCGGTGCTAATTTCTGCGCAAATACTACGAGGATACGGTGATTGCGCCTCTACATTGCGCCAGTCTAACGTAAAGGAGGTGCGCTACGCTGGTCAAAATATGCGCCAATGTACGTGAATCTGGCCCTTGATGTCTAAATGTAGACACTTCATTAAAATAATTAATAATAGCAACCAGTAGATTTATAATACAAATATTCCTTTGCAACATGTACTGGACAGGGCATACAGAAATATAACACAACAAATATTGAAAAAGAATAAAAGGACAAAACCATTTAAATCAATATACCGTTTCAATAGAACACACTGACATGCCTACATCTACGTGCAATAAATGGGGTTCTATATAAAAAAAAATCACAGTTGCAGATGTCCTAAAAAAATTCACACAGGGGCCATAAATGATTACCTTATTGTGTTTGTAATATGTTTATCCCCTATGATCATCAGCTCCATATAGTGACCACAATATGTATTTTTGTTAATTGAGGTATTTCAGAAAACGTAATTTCATTTAGAAGAAAGGTATTTTAACTACTCAAGAGTTATTTTAACATCCCAAAGCGTAATAATAACTTCTAAGATCGTTAAATAACGCTGGAGAGATGCATTTTGGGAGCAGAAGGGGAGGAGAACAGTTCTTCTTAAGTATGTGTTTCAAATATATTTTGGAGCAAGTTGTCGCAGTGCTTGCAGGACCTCCACCAAGCAGCAGCAAAAGCTTGGCTGTGAGATTCCAACAATCTCCCCACTAACATGTTGGTATGAGGCCTTTCCTTATTTAACGCTAGCATACATGGTATTCACAAAAGCAATTATTCAACATAGTCATTATGGTTTTCAACTGACTCGTTATCCAATCGTTATGCTAACGTTTGAAACGTTGTTTCATTTAGACAAACAGTATTTTAACTACTCAAGTGTTATTTTAACGTCCCAAAGTATAATAATAACGTCTAAGATCGTTAAATAACGCTGGAGAGATGCATTCTGGGAGCAGAAGAGGAGGAAAACAGTTCTTCTTAAGTATGTATTTCAAATATATTTTGGAGCAAGTTGTCGCAGTGCTTGCAGGACCTCCACCAAGCAGCGGCAAAAGCTTGGCTGTGAGATTCCAACAATCTCCCCACTAACATGTTGGTATGAGGCCTTTCCTAAAAAATGGAGAACTGCCAAAAAATGCACAAGACCTGGTACTGCATAACTTCTCTGTGTGCGTTTTTCTAAAGCCATGTGTATTTCCTCATACAGAGAATAAATCATAGGAAATCATAATCGGAATTTAGCTATCACCTGGGTTTCAGAAAAGTCATCCAAAAAGTACGTGAACGGAATACACGTTTATACATCTGAACAACATTCTAACGTGTTCTTCTTCGCCTCTGGATAATTTTAAGTTCAAATAGAGCACATCCAAATGGTTCAATCTTGCCCAAAACTACTAAAAACTTCACTACAAAACTGAATCGCCAAAAGCTTCCTCTAACAACGACATATCGCCAGGGAAATGTCATAACGACACCCTGAGGGAGGTGTTAATGTAACGATTGCTTAACGATCGATAACTGTCAAAAAAATCTTTGCGAATTGCACTTCTGTACATATTTAACGATTTGAACAAGCAATTAAAACAACGATCGAAACGTTTAATAACGATCCACACCTTAAAATATTGGTTCCATATAGTGAAATCGTTTAGTGAATTGAACTAACTTTAATAACGAGCAAAATCGTTAAAATGACGACCGGAATCTGGAAATAAAGCTTTGTGAATTGACCCCTATGTACAGTATACGATTTTATACCATCTGTGCCTAGTCTTGCAACACAGAGTTAATCCAGCTCTGAGCAATGCTCTTTTATTGTTCAATGAAATAAAACGGACTTACAGAGAAAAATCTTAGTCCATTCCACCCCCTTTCTGTGAGTGACAGGTTATTTACGTATCTCATGCACTAGCCTGGAGGCATTATTTTTTAATTCCCACCCCACTCCTTTTCTAAAGTCATGTGGTTACTTTTCTGGATTTTGACTGGATGTTAGTGTTCATAGCAGAATTTAGTGTAAGGAATACACAGGAAAAAATCCATGTTGACAAGGGGAGTGTAAAGGAGGACAGGGAGCCTACTGACATTACAACTCCACCCACAGAGCTCCAGACAAAAGATCCACCAACAGAATATGCAGTTTTTCAGTTCTTATAACAGACAGAGGAGAAACATTTGACAGGTAAGGATACATGCATGAGGCATCTATATCCTTATACATCAGCACTATGGCAGTAGTTTAGAAAGGATGAGAGTGGGTTTACATCCACTTTAAGAGTGCCCTGTTTAGAATAATTTACAATCTAATAGGGTGGGGCAGGTGGTACAAAAGTTTGTAACTGTGTGGAATGAGCTGATGGAAGTGGTAAAAGATTAGTTGGAGATGTGATAGGCTTCCCTGAAGAGATGAGTTTTCAGGTATCGCCTGAAGGTAGCAAGAGTAGGGGATAGCTGGACAGGTTGAGGTTATGAGTTCCAGAGGATGGAAGAGGCTCTGGAGAAATCCTGGAGATGAGCATGGGAGGAGGAGATGATAGAGCTTGACAGTAGGAGGTCTTGAGAAGACCGGACGGTTTGGGTTATGTTTGGAGAAAAGATTGGTGATGTAGCTCGGGGCAGAATTGTGGATGGCTTTGTAAGTTGTGGTTAGGATTTTGAATTTAATTCTCTGGGTGATCGGCAGTCAGTGTAGGGATTGGATATTTTGCTTCATTCCTTGCATAAAGTATTTGTTATACATTATTCAGCCTGTTGCTTGTCTTATGCTCCCTTAGTGCAGCTTATTTTCTTCACTGGTGAATATCAGTACTGCTTTGTATGTTTTATATCTCATAATACTCTCAAGCTCATTTAGATTCTGGTAGCCAGACACTGAAAAACAAAATGTAATATATTGAGGCTTCTCATAACTTAGATGTGGTGGGTGCCTCAGTTTTTTCAATTATTTTCTTTTTTCTTTTTCTTTTCACTTTGTAATCCAGCAAATAACACCCTTTCTGTCACTGGAAGTTCAAACATGTCTTTCTTTGTTCATTCCTTTAACATTGGGGGATGAGGAAATTCAAAGTTTACAGAAGAATGATAACAACGTTTATGCTTCCAGTTCATATCTTGAAACAATATTCTCCATTGATATATACAGGTTTTAAGTCTGTGCATTTGGAAATAACCTGATCTGCTTTGTGTTCCACCATCCAATCTGTAACATTTTTGTTCGTATCCTCTGTTCTCTATATTCAATGCCTGAAAATGACTGCATTAACACATTTTTTTTTTTTTTTTAATAAAGATTTTATTGAGAGAAAAAATATTTTAACAGATATCTTAAAAACATCGACAGGAATAACAATAAAATATAGAGACCAGGGGGGCCCCGGTAATACATGAGATACAGTAACATATGACATAATCTTAATGAAGCCCAAACAACACTTCCAGCAAGTATACGATCATCATCAGCCTAAGTAAAAAGGGAACTATGTGCCCAACTATCACAGAAGGCTCAAGCTAACATGGGTATACTTCAGTGTTTCTAGATTCTCCAACCCACATAAGGGGGTAGATATATACACGTACAAACAACCCCCAGAAAGATGGATTAACACAATTTTTTATTTGCAAACCCACATTTTTTGTTACTCCTGTTACTATTGCCTGGATTACTGTGTACTAAACATTAAAGAAATAAAGCCCATAGCCATCAGTCATTAGCTGACTTCAGTTGTCATCTTTTGTAGAGATTCCTTGGGGAAAAGGCCATGTGCTAGATTTAGGTTGTAAAATACAGCTTGCAGTTCAGTTCATATAAAATTGGTCCCTGTTCCTAAAGCCTGGTACACATGATCAGATTTCCAGCTAAGTATGTGTTTTCCAGCTCTTTAGCGCCACACTTTGGTGAACTTCGGTTAATGCTGTGTTATGGTGAACATTGCTTCCGAGAATGCGTGTTTGCACTTTGGAATTTTGTCCAACGGTGTAGAAAATCCGACAACACGCAATTGTTGGTGGAAAATTTTAAAGCACGCTATCCAACATTTGTCCACAAAAAATCCGACAACAATTGTCTGATGGAGCATACAAACGGTCAATTTTTCCAACAACAGCCAGTCATCACACAATTCCTGTCTGAAAATCTGACAGCACATTTTTGTAGTAAGATAGCATGTCTTTCAAACAAATCTGCAGTCCAGTTGTTTTTATGTGTCTTTTGATGCTTCTATAAAGTTGGAATTGTATCTGGACACCTTTACTATGGCTTTAACTCCCTCCTCCTACATTTATAGTGAATACCCAATGAAGAAATTTAGTTAGGTAAATTTGCTGTGCTAAATCCCACTCTATGCATTTGTATATACCTTAGCCAGAAAGAACATGAAATGCTTCAAATTGAGCAAATTAATCATGCACATTTTTATTAGTGTAGGATTTTATTATATTGTTATAATAACTGACAGCAGTGAAAGAGCCCAGAGGCAAACCAGAAAAAAAAAAAAACTCTTAGATCTTATCTCAGATTAAATATGTTGGGACATAATATTTGAGACCTATTTCTAAAAAAAGTGAATAAAAAAATAGATAGCTTTTTTATTAATTATGTTTCTTGATAATACAAAAGCTGTGGAATTTTATGTTGATATTTCACTTCATTTATCACTTCAACATAGTGAGATTTCATGTTTCTAATGCAAGTGTTTTTTTACACCATCCATTATTTTTCCTTATTATATTTTTTGTCCCCTAATTAAATAAAATAATAGCAGCTAAGCACACAGTAAATATTGGTCTATTTTAAAAACAGTGACTGTGACTTTTACTAAAGCATTCTCTTTTAACCACTTCATTACTGGGCACTTAAACCCCCTTCGTGCTCAGACCAATTTTAAGCTTTCAGTGCTGACTCAATTTGAATGACAATTGCGCGGTCATACAACACTGTACCCAAATTATATTTTTATTATTTTTCTCCCACAAATAGAGCTTTCTTTTGGTGGTATTTGATCATTTCTGCGATTTTTATTTTTTGCGCTATAAACAAAAAAAAACATAACATTTTGAAAAAATAAAACAATATTTTTTACTTTTTGTTAAAATTTCCCTCGGTTTAGGCTGATATACATATTCTTCTACATATGTTTGTTTAAAAAAATCGCAATAAGTGTACATTGATTGGTTTGCGCAAAAGTTATAGCGTTTACAAAATAGGGGATAGATATATGATTTTTATTTTTTACTAGTAATGGCGGCGATCTGCGATTTTTTTTGTCAGGCCTGCGATATTGCGGCGGACGTATTGGACACTTTTGACACAATTTTGGGACCATTCACATACAGCGATCAGTGCTATAAAAATGCACTAATTACTGTATAAATGTGACTGGCAGGGAAGGGGCTAACACTAGGGGGGCATGGAAGGGGTTTCATGTATTCCCTGGGTGTGTTCTTACTGTGGGGAGGGGGACTGACTGGGGGAGGTGACCGATGCTGTGTCCCTATGTACAAGGGACACAGCATCTCTCTCCTCTCCCTGACAGGATGTGGAGCTCTGTGTTTACTCACAGAGCTCCACCTCCCTGTTGTGTCACCGCCGATCGCGAGCACATGGCGGACACCGCGGCCGCCAGGCACACGCATCAGCTTCCCAGCGATGCACCGGGCACAGTCTTTCCCTGCTGCGCACCACCCAGCGGCGCACAGGGGAATGTAAACAACAGGACGTCCAAAGAAGTCCTCCCGGCACTTGAGAGCCATGCTGTGGAGGTCTTTTGTCTATAGCGCGGCCCTCTAGTGGTTGAAACACATGGACCAATAAGACTTGCCTGCAGTGAATGTTAGCTCAATGTCAGATCTACTGCTTTAAATATATGCTATTTGTAGACAAGTTGGAACCCTGGCGATCCTCATGGTTGAAGTGCCAGCACACAATTCTATCATTACAACCTTGGTTGGTTGATGGTCTAAAATGCCAAGTGATGGTTTTATAATTGGAATCAAACACAAAAGATCCATTATGCAAATTGAATTATGACTTCATGCAACAGGTATGGCTATTAATATACATCAATAGTAGTGTATGGTATGGTTAATCCGCCCTACCCCCACCTTATAAGACCGTGCAACAAAGTGCAACTAAAATATCAAATGTCCCCCCAGGGACCGTGTTCAGAGTGAAAACTCTAAGAAAAAAGAAAAAAGGTGCTGTAATTATTAAATTAGTTTGAATAGTGAACTAGGGTAGACATGTTAGAGTAAAAAATAATGCGCAACCTAAAAAATCACATTGGCAAGCGAAAATATGAAATATGAAATATGAAAATATGAATGTGTGTGCATATGAAAAATGGTAAAAATAGTAACTACACCAAAGTGATTGGTGAAAAAAACTTGAAGGAATTTTTAACCATAGATATATAGAAGGGATTGGCACCCACTCCAGCAATGTAGGTTGGAATATTACAAACGCACTATATAAGAACAATGCATATAGCTTATTGCACACACTCTGCAATAATCACTTTAGAGTCCAATATAAAATGACTGCACAGATTCTGTTGGACTCTGGAACAGAATTTAACCTTCCCCCCATGAGAACATAGATCTGCCTTGTTTACATAGGCAGATATCTATTCTGTGTGGTTTACCGACAATCAGTGCGTGCCGCAGGACATTGAGTGCCCAGTACCCGCAGATTGGATTCTACCATGAATAATCATAGCAGAAGTGGCCCGCTGGAGGTGCTGATGAAAACAGTTTCTTTAAGGTCTTCAAAGCTTCTTGTGCTTCTGAGCTCTTGTCGAATCGCAGGTGCAGTTTGGGCAACTGTGTGATGGGGTGATGATTGTAAAGAACCCCTTGATGAATCTTCTATAGAAGTTGACCAACCCCACAAAATGCTGCACCCCCTTCTTGTCGATGGGTGCGGGCCAGTCCAGTATGGCAGAGACTTTCTGTGGGTTAATCTTGATTCCTGCTGGGTAAATCACCAACCCATAGATCTGAATACTCTGGCACTCAAATTCGCACTTCTCTATTTTGGCGTAGAGCTTGTGTTGGCGAAATCACAGCAATATACTCTTAACATGTCTTCAGTGTAAGTCAAGGAACATGGAAAAGATCAGGATGTCATCAAGATATACAATGACAAAAATGCCCAGAATGTCTTGAAAGACGTCATTGATAAAGTGGCTGGAGAATACAGAGACCGAAGGGCATGACCAAGTAGTTGTAGTGGCCAAACCTGGTGTAGTCTTCCACTTGTCCCCTTATTAAATGCAAACCAAATTGTATGCTCCTCATAGGTCCAACTTGGTAAAGATAGTTTCTGCTCTCAACTTTAAAATGGCTCAGGCATCAGGGGAAGAGGATAGAGTTTTTTAACTTTAATTCCCAGTAGTTCACACACAGATTAATCCTTTTCTCTGGTTTTCATTCACATACACCTTTAACGCCTCTGACAAGGGAAATATACATCCAAAGGGGATTTGCACCCCAGAAAGTAATTCAATTAGACAGTCATATGGTTTATGAGGAGGCAGTGTGTCTGCTTCCTGTTTGCTGAAGACATCCTGATATTCCTCATAGGCCTTAGGTACTGGCTAACATACCCCCAGATTGGAGTCCATACATAGTAGTGGGGTTGAGGCCTAAGAGGTCTTAGGAATACAATGTTCTTGACAGTACTATGACTGGAACTTGAACTCTCCAGTGATCCAATTGATCTGGGGGCTATGGGCTTGGAGCTGGGGTAGACCCAGGATGACGGGGAATAGTGCAGAGGAAATAGCATCCATGCTTAGAAGTTTGTTATGCTGAGCTGGAGTAGTTACAGGTATGGGCAATGTATCTTGGGTGACTTGTCCTGACTTGATACAAGAACCACCAGGTAAGTATACAGAAAGACCCTGCATCTTTGAACAAAAAATATGGGACGTATTAGCCTGATCTGCATGGTTTCAGGCTCATTGGGTTCCAAGGCAGGCAAAGCTTATATGGGCCATGGCTGGGTTGGATGGTATGTGGTAAGCCAGGATTGGGGCTCTCAGCATCATCCAGACAGGCTGGTTTGGTTAAATAGACCTCTCTATCCTGCGCTCATAAAACCATCTATCAATTTGAATAGCTTTTTGTCCTTGAGACTCTCGGAAATGCCAATGCAGAATTGATGGCACAGGGCTGCGTCATTCTATTGGGTACCTGCACTACAGTGCCTAAAGTCTGTGAACTAGTCCTCAGCCACTAGACGACCCTGCCCGAGTGCGTGAAGACCCATCTCGGTCGTGACAGTCTGCTGAGGGTCATCGTACAACTGTGCCATTGTGTCAAAGAAAGATGACATCTCCTGAACATGGGCGTCATTGTGCGTCAACCTGTGCGTCATTCTTTTTCAGTAGCTGTGAGCCCAGGACTGGGGTTCCCCTTGCAGGAGATAATAAACCCCACATTGGTGGCCTCCAGAAACAAAGTCTGTGTTGGAGGACATAGTACAACTGGCACGCATTGCGGAAAGTCCTGAACTTGCTTCAATCCCCAGAGAATCTATTGGGTGTTGGAACCTAAGGTTCTAGTGGCAACATCCTCACTGTAGTTGGAGGAGCCATCTGGGCTGTAGCTGAAACTGCTGGAGGGCAGATTGTGGTAGCTAAGCACTGCAACCGTTCCCCCAGCTGTACATACTGTAGTTATCTTGTAGGGATTTAACAGCCTGTGTTTACAAATCTTATCCATGGGAGAGGGTCCTCTTGCAGGCTGAGTCATGGCTGTCTGATACTGTCACATACCTTTGAGTTGAGCAAAGGAAGGCCTCTTAAACAGCTGCGGTTAAAGGACTACTGAGGTTGCAACAGCGGCCATGAGAGCACGGTGAGGTAGGAGTGCCTGCGATGTTCTCCATTAGCAGGTAGGTAGGAGAAGCAGATGGCAGTAGTAGTAGAAGGTGTGGGTCTGCTGCGGACACAGGCATGTTGAGAATGCAGGTGTGCTGAGGATGGAGATATGTTGCAGGTTCGAGGAAGCTGAGGAGACTGGTGCAGAGTCACACAAGCCAGGTTATACATGGGAGATCAGATATATCAGAGACATCAAACAAAGAATGGTCAAAGTTCAGGCAGAGGTTTGGCAACAGATGAATCAAGGTCAGGGCAAGCCGGGGTCAGGAATGGAGAGAATCAGGATGGTCAGGAAGCCGGGTCAAAATAAGATCAAGGTCAGGCACAGGTACAGGATACAGGGGAAAGCTGATGATCAGACAGAAAAGCCCTAGTGCAGCTGCCATCCTGTATGTCATTTGGGCACCAATATTGTGCAAATATTTGTGCGCACACGCATGTTCAACCATCTGCCAGGAAGGGTATTTGTGGGAATGTCCCCACGTATGCGTAATTGCCTCTGCCCTTAAACATCCGCTGCGCTATTGCCAGCATGTCCCTGACAGCCACCTTTATTGCATATCTAAACAAGGGATCCTTTGATGTGAATATTTGTAGAACACAGAGGTTTTGGGTCCCATTGTTTAGATAAACGAGTTTAGGCACCAAAGCGTCTGTGAAAAACCTACAGATTAATTAATTTGAATATGGGCTCCTGGCAACTAAACCCATCCCAACCTGTATAACAGGGTCTTTTGGGAAGCTACATTACACATCCACATTGATACATATTTATAATTACAATATTATTTAGAGCTGTTATTGGAGATTTCACACAAACCTATTATGTAACAATTGTCTGTGTTACATATGCTATTTGCATGTTTCTATTATCTTTAGAAAAGGCAGGGATGCCTGAGACATTGGTGGACTTTTTTTTATACCTAACAGGCAATAAAATTAAGCTCTTTGACACAACACCTTTTGATATGTAGAATGTAAAAGTGCCATGGCTAAAATGCGCAAGTGCATTGTATTTGTATATTTGTATGCAAACAATGGTATCACTACCTGTTTTTGCCCCATTTAATTAACATACCGTATTTTTCGCTCTATAAGACGCACCTGACCATAAGACGCACCTAGGTTTTAGAGGAGGAAAACAAGAAAAATAAATATTCTGAACCAAATGGGGTACTATTTTTTTTATTATACTACTACTATAGGTGGGTGGTGAACACACAGCAATACCATCCCACCTATCAAATCAACTCAGCTACACTATATCTGGTGGTGGTGGTGCACACAGAAACCTCCCCCCCCTTCTCAGATCAGCTCAGGGTAGCAGGGCAGACACAAACACCCCTTAAGCCTCTTCTATCACATTAGCTCAGGTGATGAGCAATGGATACCATACCAGCTCACACCTCCCACCCCCTTATCAATGGCTCACTTCAGGCAGTGGAGGACACTGCCATTATAATCCCCTCTGGCTGGCTCAGATGTACCCAGGAAACAGCTAGAAATGAGAACTGGGGACATCATTTACAGCAGCAGTTGTGGGGGAAGGAGCAGGAAGTCAGACAGGACTAGACCACGGCGCCAGAAGGCGGGGGGGTTCAGCTGAAAAAAAAAAAAACAGCAAAAGCTCTCACTGCCTTCAGGATGGTGTCACCTCTGGCGGGTGACACCCGACCTGGGTGCAGAGCGCACCCCCATAGCACCGCTACTGACATCCCCCATGTTTTGACACCCGGGGAAAAACATCTCCCCCCGCTCCCTCTTGGTATGCCCCTGCTAGGATGCGCCTCACATTTCTGTCATCTCTCCTTCACAGAGAAGGAGAGAGGGATTTTGACATGGCGGCGGTGGCGACGGGGGGTCAGTGCCTGGTCAGTATTCACACTATAAGACGCAGGGACATTTCACCCCATTTTTGGGGGGTGAAAAAGTGCGTCTTATAGTGCTAAAAATACGGTAATTGTATTTTTTCTTAGTTTAACAATTTTACACAATTTTACCAACAATGCACATTTCCAATAGACATAGAGCTGGGGTCCTGTTAGCGTAGCAAATGTTATAGTAAATAAGGTCAAAGGACTGAAGTCAATAAACATTTTAACCAATTTTTTACCATGGCAACGTTTTTATTTTTCACACACATGTTAAAATCAGATTTATTTTGGTTAGAATTTACTTGATCCCCCCACAAATTACACATTTTCTTAAATCCAAGTCCTTTTAGAAAAGAAATAAGGGTATTTTTTTTTATGTTTCCTGTTACTTGTGCAGAGTTGATAAACTTGCCAATGGGCAAGGCTTTTAAAGCCTTTACAGGTTATCAGTTTAGAGTTTATATAACCAAAATAATTTTTGTTGTGCTTCTCACATCAAACAATGATACATATAATTGAATCTAAAAATACAAAGTAATAAATAAATCAAAAAGTGCTGCAACTCAGCAGTGAGTCTGAACACAAGACTAAAGATGAATATAAAAAAAAGTACCAGTGCGCTCATGAATATGCCATAACAACTTTCAATCCATCAATTTCACATTTAAAGTGGCAGTTCACAAAGTTTAAGTAAAAAAGTATAATAGTTAGATGGATCTTCGAGTGCTGAGGAAGTGTTTCAAATCTGAAAAAATCAGCGTGAAATGTACTCCAAAGTTTTCCATCCCTACCTAAATTCACGCCTCTTCCCAAATGGTTAGGATCTCAGAAAATAGCGATCTATCTCGCTATATAAAACATCCACGGAGCCCAGCAGATAGGACAATATCATCCTGATCAGATCCTCCCACAAGTGTTATCCAAGGCAGTCAATGGGTAGTCAGATTCATTTTGTGAATATAGGTTTAGTAAGAGAGTTGTTTGTTTTATGCCAAGTTTACAAGATCTGTGGTCCTCTTCTGTCTGCCTACTTGATCTATTTGTATTGAAAAGGTAAATAGTAATCTGCTAGCAAGAATTAAGTAGAACATTTGTAATTAGAATTGAGAAGAGCGATTGGCCTGTAGTTAGCTGATGAAAGTTAATTTCTTCACAGGTTTAGGTTCGACTGATATATATATGAGCGCAGAAATTAAGAGTGGGGCAAAATGTCAAACAGCATATAGGGGGAACAAGGAATAAACTGTAATATTATGAATTCAGCAATCCATCCAGGCCAGTTTTTTTTTTTTTTTATATAGTCACCTTTAGCAATATTGGTTACTGAAGGTTTGCATAAAAATACCCAACAATGTAAAACAGCCCTAAAGACATTATAGAAAATCCCATTTGTGTTTTAGGTACATTACCACTTGGCATCAATAAGCCACTGGAGCAAACTAAACCTATTATGCCCTGTACACACGATCGATTCGTCTGATGAAAACAAACTGATGGATTTTTTCATCAGATATCCGATGAAGCTGACTTTCATCAGTCTTGATTAGACACCATCGGTTAAAAATCCGATCGTGTCCAACGCGGTGACGTAAAACACAACAATGTGCAGAGAAAAATGAAGTTCAATGCTTCTGAGTATGCGTCGATTTGATTATGAGCATGCGTCGATTTTTGACTGATGGATTTCCCCACAGACGATTGTTTTTTTCTATAGTTTTTTTAACCATACGAAAATTTTAAAGCAGGTTCTATTTTTTTTCATCGATGGGAACACGATCGGTTCGTCTGATGAAAACGGTCCATCGGTCCGTGTTCATCAGACGAACCGATTGTGTGTACAGGGCATAAGTGAATTTTCCTGTATGTAAAACACTATGACTGATGAAATGCAAAACTATGAAATGAAATGAAAACTATGTTGAAATGCATTTGCACTAAAGAAATACTTTAAGAGCACAATTGTGATCTTCAGCCGGTTTGAGAATAAGTTGATGCTATAAAGTACATGGATCAGCAAAAGGCTCAATTGGTGAATAAAAAATATATTCTAGAGTTATAATAAAAATGTTAGGTTGCTATATGCAATGGGCTTAATCATAGGCACTTAAAAAAACTTTAATAAGTGCTTAAAAAAAAAAAACGACCAGTATCAGATATACTCCTGTACCTTAAAGGCAACTACACCCATGGGGGCAGATCAGAGACAACTTTAAATATTCTAAATAATTTTTCTCTACAGTCTTTCACTTGTGTGTCTTCATAAAAAAATCCGACAGGAGACTTTTGTGATACCGGTATATGAAGATATTTCAAGTATTACTTTAGGTCAATGTAAACATCTTTAAATCTCAGTGGGCTGAAAATAACTATAACCTTTTTTTAAAAAAAAAATAAGGTTCTTTATTCTGGCTTTGGGAAGTGATAATAATGATAATATTGTATATACGTCTGTATCACAAATCGAGTAAAACAAAAAATCATATTACAAGCAGATTTAAATGTTTAATATTACACAATGGAAAAGTTGCATTATTCATTTAAACCTTTGGGTGTCAGTGTATCCACAGCAGTTCATCAATGTTATAAATGCTAAATGTGTATGTGAGAGATTATAATGCACAAACTGAGGGGAACAATCATTTGTATGGGTAATTAATCTTAGAATTAGGCCTAGTTATTACTGATAAAAAAAATTACTATACATGGTTCTAAAACAGCACATATTTGATTTAATGTTTAATGAGGTAATCTGTAACAACCAATGTTGATTACTCAGTCATGTGTTTTTATGTTATACTTAAAAATTGCTGCTTTGCTCCATGCTATTGTATTTGTTGTATTGTATTTTTTTTTTCAATTCCATTTAAAGACTGCAGCCTTTATATTTTATGTTGACTTCTACCTGAAGGGTTATAACTTTTTAGAGAAGCTATCAACTGTTATAATGGGTGATGCTTTTTGCCACTGTTTACACTTCAGAATGTAATTGCCATAATTTAGTTGACAGTTGCTACTGACTAAAAATATGTATTCAGTCTACTGCAGACACATGACAAACAACATTAGAACCATGGAGTCCTATCAAACTTACCAGCATCTAAACTATCAATGCACTGTTGACATATGTTTACTTAGAATTTGATAAATGATTATGTAAAGATTTTACCGACCAAAACTGGCATAAATATTTAGCTGCGGTTCTTTATTTTATCTTAATATTGTAGTATTAACCATGGCATGTTATTTTCCTTTATTTGCACAAAATGTAATGTTTTAGTTTTGTATCTGTCTTTTTATGTTATACTATAGGACTGATGATCTTAATACAGTAAAGGAATGTAGCACTTTGTGATTTATTTCCTTAAACTGTATTTTATATACATTCTTATTTGATTTTTTTTCTATAAATAGCTATGTTTATGCTATGCACATACAGTAAGCTATAGGGATTTCTGGATGGAAGGAAGGTGTTGATCATAACAACTAGATGCTTACTTGTCGATTGACCATAACGATATAACAGTTGGAATGCGAATGCTAGAAAAATAGAAACTCACTCCACTTTCCTCAGGTTTTTTTTACCGCAGCCTCAAGGTAGCATAAAAAATACAGTATAGGTGTTGATTTTGGATACTGCAAAATGTGTTGCAATTGTGCATGGAAACCAATCTACTTTAAGTTTTTAGTTGTTTGTTTTTTTGTCAAAACTTCATTGGACAAGATGAAATTAGAAGTTGATTTGCTACCACCCACAGCTGCACCAGATTTTGCACTACCTGGTTTTAGTAAATCAACCCTATACCGTTCATTCCAGTACTGAAAGTAGTTCCACTACCTTACCTTGTGTGATGCCAGTTGTATTATATTGTTTCTCAAATGTTTTACTGGGCTAATTGATTAAAGAAGTAAAAATTAATTAGTTAGCAAAGTAAATGTTCACTTAGTGCAAAGGCTGAAGCTATATTCACGTCAATCCTCTGATCATCTGTAAGCAAGAATCCTGTATTCTTTTTTTTCCCTTTTAACATGATTAGGCATTTCAAGTAAATATAGATTCAATGTATTCATTAAATTGAGTGAACGTTCACTTTGCAAAGTACACATTTGGAACTCTGTTACAATCTAAATACTAATCAGGTGTTTTGCTTATTTGTAGAGGTTACAATAATTCAGTTTAAAAACTATGATTACTGTGAGTATAGCAGTTGCTAACACTAGTATTAACTTGCTCTGTCTACTTTTGTTGCACTTTTTCAAATCACAACCACATGGATAAAAATGTCAGAAAATCAATGATTTCAAAATTAATTACAATCAAGGAAGCTTTGCTCTGCTGACAAGAGATATAGAGGATGAAAATAATCAGATGAACTATTGTGGTCGAGGTTCTATTGATTCATATAAAAGGAGAGCCGTAGGAAATAGCTATTGTAGAGATGGATAGACTGCTGTTTAACAACAAAATCTAAAGATAATAGATCATGTTTTTATCTTGAGGACAAGTGCATGACCTCCAGAAACACAGGAAAAAGCTGTTTCATCTGTCATTTATTATTACTGACCATTGTTAACAAAGCATAAAAAAATATCCTTTAATTTTTGGCAATAGCTAATTCATAAAATTATACCTTAAGAAAAAAATAGATGTTTATCTATAAGTGAATACAAATCATTTTGTCATCATGGCTCATTTACGTAATTGATGAATATAAAGAAAAACGTTAGTCAACGCTTGCATCTTCTTGTATGCAAGATAAACTATATTTTTACTTATTTGCTTTTATCCAATCAGAGTGAAGGATTAACAAAACAATATATTGTACCTTATGTTAAATGTAGGCTTGCTTTGTAACTCAAACATAGTAATCACTTCTCTGAAGAAATCTAAAAATACTATTGCCTTTCAGGAGATGATAAGGGTCTTCACCGTGCAAGGCATTGTTTCTTAGAGTTTAGTGAATGTGGTGAAATATCACTTTACAAACATTATCAGATCACAAGAAATGCAAGGGAAAAAAAAAAACAGCATTTTTTCTTGAAGATTTGATGATGGGAGTCTGCAGAACTTCCCCTCATTCACTCAGCTCTGAGGAAAATATCCTTGCAAAGTGCAACTTCCCTTTACAAAGTGAATATCCAATTTTTCTTTGCTAACTCAACCCCAAATTGTTTCCAGTCTTATTGCTTTGATTATGGCTGTTAGGTTGAGATCAGGTGATGACAGCCATCTCAACACGCAGATGGTGTTAAAAATGTGAAAGCAGAAACTAATATTCATGTTTGCTACATAATTACCTGCCTATTGTATAAAATGCTACATGTCTTCAAAAATGTGTATGAACTTCTTTTTAGCAAGTCAATAGCAAATGGACAAAGCACATTTATCTAGAGAAAAAAATGATTGGTAATTTTTATTTTGCATACTTTCTTAAAGTGGTTGTATAGGCAAATGTTTTTTTCTGGCACCTGTAAAGGAAAAAGCATAATGAGCTAGTATGCACCGTATACTAGCTCATTATGAAATGCCTACCTTGAAACTAGGTGTCGGTACCGCTTCCGGTCCACGCCAAAGGAGATGACATTTCCCCTCAGCGTGTCTTCCAGGTATCGTGGCTCCAGCGTTGTGAGTGGCTGGAGCCGCAATGTCATCACTCCCACACATGCGCGCAGGATATTTCTTTCCGGCAAGGTCCGGCAGCTGCCGGGCCTTAAGCCGAAAATCCCCAGTGCGAATGCGCCGCTGCATTCAGCGGCTAGTTGCGAGTGGGATTTTATCCTAAACCGTAAATGTTTAGAGGATATTTTTTTAGTAAGCCTTATTATAGGTGTACCTGTAGGTAAAAGTTAAAAAAAGACCTATACAACCACTTTAACCACTTACCAACCACCCAAAGATTTACTGATGCAGGGCGGCTGTGCTGTGCAGGATCATGTATATATACAGTATGTGATCCTGCACTTCCGGGTATCGGCTGGAGCTGACCATCGGCACCCACTGGTCATTCGGTACATAGAATGTCAGTCTGTAAACAAGGCAGTTTGCCATTCTGTCAGTACAAAAAGCATGGATCCTGTGTTTCTGTAAAGCAGAAACACTGACCAATACCTTACACTAGTAGAAGCATCCCCCCCCACTACATTGAAACATTAGCTAGGCACACAGTTAACCCTTTAATTTTCCTTGATGTTAACTTCACCCCTGTCAGTGTCATTAGTACAGTGACAGTGCCTATTTTTTAGCACAGAATGTCAGTCTGCCTATGTAAACAAGACAGATTTCCATTCTGTCAGAACAGAAAGCATGGCTCCTGTGTTTCTGTAAAGCAGAAACACTGACCAATAGACATGTGCATTCATTTTCGTTAGAATGCATTTTCGTCGGAAAATCAGTTTTTTTTTGTTATCGTTTTAACGAACGATAACGAAAGTGCAAGAAACGAAAACCGAAAGATCCGACATAAAAAATGCTTTATTTTTGTTTTCGAAAGATTCGACATTATAGAGAAAAGATTCGAAACTATAGAAATAATAGATTCGACATTACAGAGAATAGATTTCGATTTATGAGAACATAGATTCGACATTATAGAGAATAGATTCGACATTATTACTAATCATACAACATTAGAATTCTTGTAGGCGGAATATTCTAACGGGAATGTACGATTCGACGTAAAGATTTGACGTTCCGTTGAATATTCTTTTGACCATTCGACAGAAACCAAAAGGATTCGACGTTCCGTCGAATATTCTTTCGACCATTCAAAAGAAACCAAGTATTATTGGATTTTCGGACTAAAGCTATTCCCCAACGAAAAACGAAATAAATCAAAACGATTTTCGGGAGTAACTAAATAAATTTATTTTCCAAACGAAAACGAAAAAACAAAACAAAATATTCCAGTCTGCACATGTCTACTGACCAATACCTTACACTAGTAGAAGCACCCCCCCACCACTACATTAAAACATTAGCTAGGCACCCAGTTAACCCTTTGATTACCCTTGATGTTAACCCCATCCCTGCCAGTGTCATTAGTACAGTGACAGTTCCTATTCCATAGATTTACGTGTCAAATATGTAAATGAGCAATATACGCCGATTCACGAACGTACTTGCGCCCGTCGCTGTAATCTACGCCGTTTAAGTAAGACGTACGTCCGGCGTGAAGTTACCCCTGCTATATGAGGTGCAGGTAATGCAAATGGTATGGGCCAGGAAACGACACCGTCGAATTTTACGTTGCGTATGCCGTTTACATAGTACTACGTGAATAGGGCTGTGTGTAGGTTAGGTTCACGTTGTAGGCAGTGTTCAGCGTATCTTAGGCAGCTATTTCGACGTAACTGTGAGCATTCGCAGTTCATTTTTTGAAGCTGGCGCCATCATTTGCATGGGGTCAAGCTTCATTAAAAATATATCACGCCCACTTCCAGCCCACTTCCACCTTCTTTGACTTACGTTGGCTTACGCCGACAACTATACGCTACACCAGCGCAATGTGGAGCACATATTGTTCGTGAATAGCAGGCTTGCTTCTCTACATTGTTCCTTCGTAGCATAAAGACGATACGCTACGCCGGAAAAAATATACGCTGCTCTACGTGAATCTACCCCCAAGTGTCTGTTAATTGTAAGCAACTTTAGCAATCAGTTCTGAACAGAGGAACATATAATGTTGTGTACTTTCTGATCTCTTGATAAATGAGGCCTCCTTTTTTCACTTTTATATTTTTCTTTACAATACAGAAGTTATATAGCACCAACAGTTAGGGGGACTAATATAAATTAAAAATGTTTTGGGACAGAATGAACAAGACAGGAAAGTTTGCTCCTCCAATATCGCCTATAACCACTTTGGAGGGGTTACCATGGTTCCCCCCTGGGGACGAGAAAGGAAGTTTAGAGGGTTGGGGGGGGAATTGTGCAGGGGTGACCCCACAACGGGAATTGCTCCCCTTGAGGGACCTGGTTCAAAAGCTGGGGGAAGTATCGATGATGGAGTGGATATACCGGCAGCTGACAGATCTGTTTAACAAATGGAAACATCAAATTAGATCAGTAAACTTTATGACTACTTTTAAGGACCGGTGTGTTAACCTTTTGGAACCGGGCCATATGCTATCCCGGATGCACAGATTGGTTCAAAGTACTCAAAATAAGACAACTCCATATTATATCCGTGAATGGGAGAGGGAGTTGGGCCTCAATTTTACAGCAGAACAAATAAAGAGATTGATGGAAACAACACACCAGTCCTCAATAAGTTCATATATACAAGAGATGTCGTACAAGTTTTTGACTAGATGGTACCATACACCAACGCGCTTGGCACAAATCTACCCATTGATGGATGCTAATTGTTGGAGGGGGTGTAACCAAAGAGGTTCATTCCTTCATATATGGTGGCAGTGTCCAAATATTAGGAGATTCTGGGAGGAGATATCCCCTTGGATAAAAAAATGTACACTAAGACCTATTGAGCAATCCCCATTACATTTCTTGTTTCATGGGATGCCATCATCGATAAAGTTTTACAAAAGAAGCGTTACACCACACCTGTTAAATGCAGCGAAGGCATTGATACCTAGATATTGGAAAAAACCCAGAGTACCTAATATAATGGAATGCAAAAGGGAGGTAGAGAGGATAATCGAAGCAGAGAGATTGGTACATACAGTTAAGGATCAACAGGATAAATTTAAAGATGTATGGGCGGGATGGATATACTACTCTTCTGAAATAGGGGTGAAATAGTGTGGGGCAGGGAGGTCCGGGGTTGGGTGGGGTGGAGAGGGTGAGACCATGAGGGTTTTTTTTTGTCCCCCCCTACGGGGGAACCTGAGAGAGAGGACTTGGAAAGAGAAGGGACTTCGGTCGCCTTTTCCCCCGCCCTTTTCTTTCATACCGATTTTTGGTGGGGTCATAAGAATGGGAAGTGGGGTTTTAAAGAGATGTCACATGCACAAATAAAGAACCATTAAGTTATTTTCTGGTTTACAAGGTGTTAAGTCCCTCCTTTTTGTATGGTATGGGGGTCATAAGGTGGTGGGATTTAAAGGGTCAATAAATAGGGGATTTTTTTTCTTTTTTTCCCCCCTTTCCTCCAATTAATGGATTTGGTGGGAAGGGGTCATAAGAATAGGAAATGGGGCCTTAAAGAGATGTCACAGGCACGAAATAAAGAACTATCAAGTTCTTCCTGGTTTACAGGGTGTTATTAAGTCCCCCCTTTTTGTACGGTACAGGGTCATAAGGTGGTGGGATTTATAGAGTTAAGAAAAAGGGAGGCTGTCTCCCTTTTTTTTTCTCCTCTCCCCTTATCTCCCCCGACTTCTTGTAGGTAAAGGGTGGAGTTGGAGGGGAAGAGAGGGAAGGAGAAGTAAGAGAATAAACTGAGGGTTCTCTTGAGGAGGGGGGAAATTTATAAGTATTTTTAGGTATGTATGGTGGTTTTTTTTTGTGTTTATTGTCTGTGTTGAAATGTTGTATGTATTGTGGTATATTATAATAAAGAAAATAAGCAATTATAAAAAAAAAATGTTTTGAAAAAAAGTTTTGAAAGAAAAAATTGAATTTTAAACAGTGTTGAATCCCTCTATCAGAATAATACACCTATAGACTTGTATTTATTACACATTCATTAAAAAAAAGTTATTTTTGGGTATTCACTGAGCGGCACAGTGGTGTAGTGGATAGCACTCTTGCCTAGCAGTAAAAAGGGTCGCTGGTTCAAATCCCAACCACGACACTACCTGACTGCCATTTGCCTGTTCTCCCTGTGCCTGTGTGGGTTTCCTCTGGGTACTCTGGTTTCCTCCTACCCTCCAGACATGCTGGTAGGTTAATTGGCATCTGTCTAAATTGATGAATTTGAGTTAGGGACATTAGATTGTATGCAACTTGAGGGTATAGGGACTGATTTGAATATACAATATATTTATATATGTAAAGCGCTGCATAAATTGATGGCACTATATACTGTATTTATTGGCGTATAACACTCACTTTTTTACCCTGAAAATAGAGGGTAAACTGTGCCTGCATGTTATACGCAGGGGGCTGTGGATGTTTTTTTCCTAAAACTTCCCTCTTAAATTTAGGGTGTGTGTTATAGTAGACACCTGCGGTTTGTTTTGTTGCAAATTAATATTCAGACCAATTTGTTGTGTTATCCAGAGATTTGGATACATCCGAATAGCCAAATTACAATATAAACAAATTTTACCAACTGCTCCGATTAATGTAACTGAAATTCTTCAGAATTCCTGAAATTCAGCGTGTACATTCATGACCTAGATGATTTGGACGGCTCTTAGCAGGACAGGAAGTTACCTTGGCTCTCCCCTTTCCTCCTCTGTCTCTATCTCCTCCTTCTCCCCTCAGATGGCACCTCATCGAGGCACTACCATGCATATGTGGTAATCCTGTGCATTAGCTTGACTGCCAACATTCCCCAGGGCCCACCCACTGGCTGTTTTACTGAATCTACCCACTGACCACCCCACAATATTCATTCTGTACGATATGGTAAAGGGGAGGTCCTCTAAACTGGGGTTGCAATAATGCATACTTTGTTGGCAGAAAGGTGTGGCAGACACTAAGTGGCTGACAATGTGGATGAGTCTGATAGCAGCATTCATGATAGACTGAAGGGACTGTGGTAGAACTAGTCCAATGATGAGTAATTTGCAGTAGACAAGGCAAGGGATATAAATTGATTAAATCAGTAGCTTGGTGGTGTCATTGGTTAAAGTGGTTGTAACCCTAATAAAAAGACCCTGTTCCTGTAAGGAATGCTGTATAGTACAGTGATTGTGCTATGTAATTTCTCCCTTCCTAACATGTAAAAAACCTGGCTGATATTTGCCAGTTTCTTTGTCCCCTTGCATCTGCTGACCATGGTAATCATGGCTGCTGAGTTCTGGTTACCGTGGTCAGTTTACGTGCCTTCGTCATCCACTAATCACCTCTGGCATGTTCTCCCCTCCTTCCCTCCCTGTCATCATGAGAGAGGCTTTTTTGCCACCCCGCCCACCGCTATTCAGCTGCATAATGCAGGTAATATACAAGTATCCCCTCTGGACATGCTACTATTCACTACAGTGTTTTTGTTTTGTTTTTACAAATGAAAAGGTTAAATAACTTTTGCCACACCTCAGCTTTGCAGTCACATAATCCCCCTGTGCTGGCCTGCCCCTATGGCGGGAATCAGGAGGGGCTGATATTCCCCTGTGATGTCATCTGGCCAGCACAGGAAAATCTCTGCCCCTTATGGTTCTCTCCATAGATTGGGGCTGGCCAGCAAAGAGGGATCACGTGACCGCACAGCTGCGGTGTGATAAAAGATATTTAGCCTTTTCATTTGTAAAAAAACAAACCCACTGCAGTGAATAATAGCATTCCCAGAAGGGATACATGTCAAGTCACATAGTGACTAATCACTTTAATTAAGAAGGTATTTTAAAAATCTTACTTGGCTAAAAGGAAAGGTCAGAGTCCCTCTTAAGAGAAGAGGGAACATCAAAAAAAAAATATGAGCTTAGTTTTATACACAGAGAGTCTCCTGCCACAAGTGTATGACCACCGCGACAGTGATCATAACAAGCACAGGGATGTTTAAAGTCTTCTCGGGCAGACTATCTCCAGATGAGTGTGCTGAAAGGACCAATCCAAAGTAACCTTGTTCCAATGGGTGTATAACCAGATCAGAATCTCATAAAATAAGAAATAAGGGGAGGCCCCATAGTTTATTACCATAATAAATGCGGGTTTATTGAAATAAAAGATTGCACTTACAGTTAAGAGGGCAATAAAGCACAGTGATTATAAAGGAAGTGGCGTCTCTTCTAAGCCGTCTCCCATCTGCTGTGCTCCATGTAGCGTGTCTCTGTCAATGTTGCGGTATTGCATGGGTAATGCGTGATGACGTTTCCAGCTAAGCCAAACCTACGCGTTTCGTCATCAAAAAGACATCGTCGGGGATAGGCTGCTCGATATAATCACTGTGCTTTATTGCCCTCTTAACTGTAAGTGCAATCTTTTATTTCAATAAACCCGCATTTATTACGGTAATACACTATGGGGCCGCCCCTTATTTCTTATTTTATGAGATTCTTAACCGGTTATACACCCATTGGAACAAGATTACTTTGGATTGGTCCTTTCAGCACACTCATCTGGAGATAGTCTGCCCGGGAAGACTTTAAACATCCCTGCGATTGTTATGATCACTGTCACGGTGGTCATACACTTGTGGTAAGGAGACTACAACACATGAGTTAGTGTCCTTTTTGGTGGTGGAATTCCGTCCATTTTTTTGTCACAGATCATCGTTTATGAACTTCATATATATAAATATATACATTGTTTATATAATCTTCATAGACATTCTTCAACTATTTTTGTGAATTATAAAAAAAAAATCACCTTTTCGCATGAATTTAAATATGTCACGTGTATGCCGATTTATTATTATATGCACAGCGCTGTACCTTGTTTTTATATTTTGTTTTTACTTTGGGTATCTTAGAGTATTGGTACTGGCAGCTTTTTTCACACACATGTGTGGTCTTTTTATTATTATTTTTTCTGTTTATTGTTAGCGCAGTGGTTTTTCTCCTTTGGAGGGAACTTTCTTGTTTTATTTAGTGTGGTGAAAGCCAGAATATAAGGAGTCAAGAAGGTAGTTATCAGTGAGGTATCAGATTAGAAAGTGGTAGACTAGGAATTTTAGAAGTTTGGAGGTAAACAGGAGCAAGGAAATGTGTCTTGTATATGTATTATTTGGGTTTGGTAAATAGAATGTTTCCAGCTGGGTACTTAGTGATACAGTATATATAGTTGTATTTCACATTAATAGTTTGTGCTCTAGCATGCCTATATTATTATATTGCAATTCTCAGTTTTCACTTTCATACTTTTCTAAACTAATATTTTCTTAAGTGTTTTATCTCTCTGCTTTCCTTACATGTGAAGGTTTACAGTTCATATGCTGGATTTACATTTAAGTTTTGTCATACACCTTAAACAATGACATTTTTACAGCTTCACGGCTATACTTACATGCTGGAAATATAATTATTATTGTTAGTAATCTAGCATTATGTTTGTTTCCTTGGAAACCGCAGAACAGGACCTTGAAATAAAGATGTGTCCTATCCTAGCATACAGTAAAACAGTCATTATACTGTGTGTAATGACCTCAGGCACTTAGCAAAGAAACTGCATAAACCCTGTTGTGACATTATAGAGCAGGAATTTAAATAACATTTCTTGCTACAGATAGCCCCCCGGCCTGGATTTCTCTGTCAGGCCGGCGGCTATCTTAGTACACCCCCCCCAGCAATCAGAGACATCTCCTACCCCAAGTCCCCCAAACCATAACATTATTTGATCCAGGGTCTTGGCCGATCGCCTTTCAGGGATCAGGAAGAAATTTGTTTCCCTGCCCCAGCATATTGGCGTAGTCTGGCCAGGTTTTTTTGCCTTCCTCTGGACCAAAGCCAGGAGAGAGGATTCAGTGAATCTTCCCTCCATCACCATCCAACCACCGCCGCCCCCCCCTCCCCCGATGACGGGCAACTATGGCGAGTCTGCGGTATTCAGCAGAAACCATTTGGGGTCTGAGGCGATTTGCCGCAGTGCTACCAGCCGTCACCAAAAGGGCCCTAAGAACTGAGCAAATTTTGAGAATTGATCGACGATCGACTCTCAAAAAATTCAGTCACCCATCCCAACCTAAGCACATATCCTGTGCTTTGATTAACACAAGATCGGCAGTAAAACACCGATTAGAAATCCATGATTTCATACTACAATACGATTTAGACTGCCTCTTTATTACAGAAAGCTGGCTTACAGCCGACTGTAACACCATTCTAGGAGAACTGGTGCCAGAAAACGTATTATATCGTATTATAACAGAAAACAGAATAGGGCAAAGCGGAGGAGGCTTGGCGGTGATCCACAAGACCCATCTTGCGATCAGTAAACCAGTCCTTCAAAATCCTCTTCCATTCATGGAAACCCTTACTCTACAACTGCAAACAAATCCCCAGGAGACCGTCCGTATTCTACTCTGCTATAGGCCACCCGGACCAAAATCGCAGCTTTTACCTTCTCTGACGGAGTTTATCTCCACTTATACCCTGAACAGCAAACATCTTTTGCTACTCGGGGACTTCAATCTCTGGGCCAACTCCTCACAGGATCCGATCGCGGACGCCTGTATTGACCAACTGGAAGGATTAGGGCTACAGCAGCTAGTATGTGGGCCCACACATGCTTCAGGTCACACGCTTGATCTAATTTTCAGACAAAATCTGGAAATATGTATTTTGGAAAATGAACCGTTGCCATGGACAGATCACCATGCAATCAAATTCATAATTTCCAAAACTCCCCCATTGATAAAAACACCTAAGCCGGTGACAACACACTGGACTAGATCTCAGAAGAAGCTCCATTCGGAACTCTTCAAATCTACCTTAGGAATTAAAATAAAAGCACTCCGACCACTCCGAACAGTTTCAGATACACTGGATGCCATAAATGCAGCCCTACTACAGTCAGCCGACTTAGTAGCACCGAAACGCCAAGCCCGCATCCGGAAAAACAAGTGCGGCTGGTTCAATAACCAGCTGTCACTACTGAAGCAAGAGCGCAGAAGGGCGGAAGCCGCCTGGAAACGCAGCGCCTCAGAAGAGAACCTCATCTGCTACAAAGCAATAACAAGAAAATACCACAAAGAAATTTTCCAAGCCAAGATACATCATTTTTCTAAGGCCATCAATAGCGCCTTAAATCGCCCCCGCAAACTTTTCAAGTTGGTCACTCAGACCATGAATCCAGGCTGTCTTGAGGCCCCCAATTCAGATACCCAAGAATTTTGCGATGAATTGTCGGATTTCTTCATCAATAAAATTGAGGGAATCCGGGAAAGCATTCGTCAAAACAATACCCCGTGCAACACCCCCCTTGATCAACCTCGCAACACCGATAGAAGCCATCTACAATCAACCAAGTTCACTCTGGAACCCATCTCCGTGGATGCCACAAAAAATATCATCGACACTTTGCGAAACAGCACAGCGCCTAATGATATTATCCCAACTAAACTGCTGAAGGAATGCGCCGACATCCTGGCACCACCTATCATGCAGCTTATAAACCAGTAATTCAGGGAAGGCATAGTGCCCTCCCTGCTGAAAGAGGGCACTATCCAGCCCATCTTGAAGAAACCCACCCTAGACCCCAAAGACCCTACTGACCGCCGTCCCATAACAGGCCTAAACGTCCTCTCAAAGATAATGGAGAAAGCAGTGGTACAACAGCTGCAACAGCATCTAGATACCCATAATCTACTTGATCCATTTCAATCCGGTTTCCGTCCCGGACACGGGATGGAAACAGCATTGCTGAAAATATGGGACAACGCACTTGAGGCCGCAGATGAAGGAGAATCTTGTCTCCTGGTTCTGTTGGACCTAAGTGCAGCCTTTGATACAGCAGAACGTGATCTATCATGGTTCTCCTCCTTTTTGGAAAACCGATCACAAACAGTGAAATTAGGACCTTTTACTTCCGAAAAACGCACGGTGTCATGTGGAGTCCCTCAAGGATCACCCCTGTCACCGGTGCTCTTCAACATCTATCTTCGCCCTCTCTTCGAAATCATCAGTAGCCAACAGCTGCTTTACCACTCCTATGCAGACGACACGCAACTGTACTTTCGCATCTGCAACAAAAAGTATCATCATCTCAGTTTAGAGAATTGTCTCTCTTTGATAGAAAACTGGATGACAAAGAGTTATCTTAAACTCAACAGCTCCAAAACAGAACTTCTTCTGTTTCATGCAAGTCGCAAGAGTCAACCTGCAACAACCTGGACACCTCCCCCCATTCTGGGCCAGATCATCACCCCTAGCTCCAAAGTCAAAAGTCTCGGAGTCATCTTTGACACCAACATGACAATGGACGCACAAATAGGGTCAGTAGTCAGCGGATCACACCATCTGCTGCGCCTACTACGTATACTCATTCCTTTTATCCCCAAAGAAGACGTAGCAGTCGTGGTAGGAACAATTGTGAACTCCAGACTGGACTATGCAAATGCCCTTTACCTCGGACTCCCCAAGTACCAAATCACTCGTCTGAAAGTCGTTCAAAATACGGCCGCCAGACTGGTGACTGGGAAAAAACCATGGGAATCAATCTCACCTTCTCTGAGAACCCTTCACTGGCTGCCAGTAAAAGACAAAATTGCTTTCAAAGCACTCTGTCTGACACATAAGTGCATCCATGGGAAGGCTCCGCAATATCTATGCGAAAAGATAGAAGTCCACAACCCCAATCGCATTCTGCGATCCACCGACCAAAATCTGGTCAAGATACCCAAAGCCAGATACAAGTCCAAAGGAGAAAGAAGGTTTGCTTTCCAAGGTCCCAGACTATGGAACGCTTTACCAACCAGCATTCGGTTGAAGGAAAACCACCTGACCTTCAGAAGACAGATAAAAACTCTGCTCTTTTGATGACCAGAGAGACAGAAACAACAAGCGCCCAGAGGTGATTCAGTTCGCATGTGCCGCGCTATATACGTTTTTCATTCATTCATACATTTCCATCAAGTAAAGTCAATATTTTCCCCAAAAAATTTTGGTATCTTTGTTAGAACAGTTAGTTGGATGATGCAGGAAACAAAAGGTTTCATTTGCAGGAGCATTCTCCAACATAGAAGGCAATTAATGCCACTGTTATCAGCTTACAGTCATTTAATTCATGGAAGGCTTGCTTTCTAAGGAAAAGACCTAAGAAAGATAATGCTGAACTAAACATAAGGGAAGAGTGATGGCAAGTTAGCTGATCAGGAGTGAACAGTCGAACGTACCCAGGTGAAGAGTTTTGAAATCAATGGGAGCTGACTTCAAGTACTGGCTCATGTGTTGGCTTAAAGGGCAACATTGAAAATGTGCAATTACTTTAAATACCTTGCTTAGAGATGCCTTAAAGCTATGTGTGGTTTTACAGAACATTTCAATTTTCAGAGACAGCCTCAGTGATACTATACTCTGATATCACATACATTTTATGCATAATAGATTAGTTTACTTTTACATTATTCGTTGGCCTACATATAGCCGCAGCATCTCAATACGATTGATTTCCACTCAAAAAATTAATTTTTAGTTAATTTTTACAAAGACAACTGATTTTTTTTTATAGGAATGATAGACCATAGTTCAGAGTGGAAGTAGACAATATAGCTAAAATCTATCAGAAAGTATATTCTTTGAAAAAAAAAAGCAAGTTAACGCTTTCATCAAAACAACTTGCATAGCTTGTGATGTCTTTTCAGTACTACACTGTAATGTGCACACAGTTTTACAAAATGTCAGCCCAGGGTGCACAAAAAAACACTTCAAAACTACAAGCCCACATTACAGTTATAAAAAAAGTTATAAGTTATTATGTCAAACGAAAAAAAAATCCAGCATCGTGTTTTAGAGACAACACCCAAACTCATAGCACAGTGGTTGTTGTGTATGTAAGTAGTTTGATTGGGCCCTGTGCTAGTACTGTAAGAGGGAGAATTTTTCTTTTTTTTCAAGAGAAAACAATTGGAGTAAGATATTTTAACCACTTAAGACCCGGACCAAAATGCAGGTAAAGGACCAGGCCCCTTTTTGCGATTCGGCACTGCGTCATTTTAACTGACAATTGCGCAGTCGTGCGACGTGGCTCTCCAACAAAATTGGCGTCCTTTTTTTCCCACAAATAGAGATTTATTTTGGTGGTATTTAATCACCTCTTTGGTTTTTATTTTTTGCTTTATAAACAAAAATAGAGCGACAATTTTGAAAAAGATGCAATATTTTTTTACATTTTGCTATAATAAATATCCCCCAAAAATATATAAAAAAACTTTTGTTTTCCTCAGTTTAGGCCGATACGTATTCTTCTACCTATTTTTGGTAAAAAAAATATCGCAATAAGCGTTTATCGATTGGTTTGCGCACAATTTATAGCGTTTACAAACTAGGGGATTGTTTTATTGCATTTTTATTATATTAATTATTTATTTTTTACTACTAATGGCGGCGATCAGCGATGATTTTTTTTCATGACTGCAACATTATAGCAGACACATCGGACATTTTTGACACATTTTTGGGACCATTGTCATTTTCACAGCAAAAAAATGCTATAAAAATGCATTGTTTACTGTAAAAATGACAATTGCAGTTTGGGAGTTAACCACTATGTGGCGCTGAAGGGGTTAAGTGTGACCTCATATGTGTTTCTAACTTTAGGGGGGCAGGGCTGGACATCAATAATCACCTTTCCCTATATCAGGGAACAGATGATCAATGACAGTGCCACAACGAAGAACAGGGAAGGTGTTTACACACACTTCTCCCCGTTCTTCATCTCCGGGGACCGATCGTGGGAATCCAGCGGCAATCGGGTCCGCTGGTCCCCTGGCCGCGGTCACGGAGCTTCGGACCGGATCGTGGTCCGAGGTACGTGATTGTGCCCAGCCGCGCCATTCTGCCAGCGTATATCGGCGTTAGGCGGTCCTTAACCTCCCTGGCGGTATGATTCTGTCTGGAATTACATACCAAAAGCGGTACAATTTTTTGCATGGAAATTTGGCGTTTTATACTGTAGGCCTGCAATTCTTAGGAATAACGCGCTTAAATCTGTCCAAACAAGACATCCCGGGTATGATAAAGTTTGAAAACAAAATCATAAATTTTAATATAATAAATAACTATAAATAATTATAACAAATAATAATGTAATTATAATAAAAAATATTCAATAATGTAATCAACTCAAAATCACTGAAATTTGCTCAGTTACAGAATTTTCGCTGTCATTACTTTTTTTTTATGACAAATTTCCCCACAAATCGCTATCGCTCAATTCTCCAAGTGATTATAATTTATTATCGCTGATTTCTAGCTGATCTAAAACAATTTTTGACATAAAGGGACACTTTTGGTTGCTATGGACAATCTACAGTTTCCAGGCAGAAAGAACATTTTTTATTACATTAAAATACATGTAGGGCACAGGACAGACCACTAGGGATAATGGGGGTGTGTATTTTTTACATACAGTACTGTAATTTAGAAGATTACAGTATACTGTATGTAATGTGTTTGTTTACATTTTTGAATATGGCGCCGTTCTCCACCACCATGCATCATAACGTCGCAGGGAACGGAGATCGACGGCACACGGGGACACTGTGTGAATCGAGCGAGCACCCGCTCGCTCACACAGCGTGGATGCATCGCTGGATCCAGGAACCAGGTAAGCCAGCGCGCGCTGCAGGCTCCGTATAGCTACCCCGAGCGTGACTCGGAGTTACTGATTTCAGCAAAAAAAGAACACCCTAAGTCACGCTCGGGGATACCGCCAGGGGGGTTAAGTGGTTAAAGACTCATTGCACATATGGTTGTATGCATACTTTAACTTTTTTGGACAAACCACTGCAGCGAGAAAAAAAAAGGCCCGGATTCAGAAAGCACTTACGTCGACGTATCTACAGATACGCCGCGTAAGTGCACGGATGCGCCGTCGTATCTATGCGCCTGAGTCTGAAAGCAAGATACACCTGAAATTTGGCTTCATACGACCGACATAAGTGTCCTACGCCATTGTATCTTGGGCGCATATTTACGCTGGCCGCAAGGGGCGCTTCCATTGATTTACACGTCGAATATGTAAATGACCGAGATATGCCGATTCACGAACGTTTACGTATGTCCGGCGTAAAGTTATTCCACCTAAAGGTGGCGCAACCCATGCAAAGGTATGGACGTCGGAACAGCCTTCATAGTTTACGTTGTTTACGTAATACTACGTGAATAGGGCTGTGCGTAGGTTACGTTCACGTCGTAGGCAGTGTATTGACGTATCTTAGGCAGCTATTTTGATGTAACTGTAAGCATGCGCACTGGGATGCGTCCAAGAGGCGACGCATGCGCAGTTCATTTTTTGAAGCTCAGCCCATCATTTGCATGGGGTCACGCTTCATTACAATATATCACGCCCACTTCCAGCCCACTTCCACCTACTTTGACTTACGTTGGCTTACGCCGACAACTATACGCTATGCCGGCGCAACGTTGCGCGCATATTCTTTGCGGATAGCATGCTTGCCTTTCAACGTTGCGCCGGCGTAGCGTTAAGACGATGCGCTACACCGGCATTAAAGATACGCCGATTTACCTGAATCCAGGTCAAAATGTTTACTTTTTCTCCCAAGATTGAATGAAAGCAGCAGTGCATTTTAACAGATTTAAACCACAGGTTTTTAAGTCTTTTTGGAGATGATGCTATAAGTGAGAAGAAGCAGATTGCATCCTGCAATAAAAAAATAGGGCCTATTTCCTATAACAAACATAAGAAAAAATATGATACAGATTTTTATAACAACACAGCTTATATAATCTTTTGAGCAGGTAGCTAGTGTTCAGGGTAGAGAGAACAGGTAGTTTACAACTGGAAAAAACAAACAAATCTATACACTTTTATTATACATTTAATACAGAAAATGTTAAAAATGCATATCTTTAAAGCTTTTTTTGAATAGTTCACAAGTTCTGAGAGATTGAGCAGGCATTTTGCATTTTCTAGGGATTGAGAAGGCAGATTGCATCTGGAAAAAGTGTTTTCTTTTTCTTTTTTACAAAATTGCAACCACTGATTTTAAACTTATTTAGACAGGCCTGAGGAAGAGATCAGACATACAGTATTTTATTAATAAATATAAAATGAGAATATATAATTGCAGAGATAGAATATAACAATTATACAAATTTACTGCAGACAGTCTTATCTTTATTAATATGAGGTATATTTGCAGGCAGAGAGTAGGCCTATTTCAGCCAGAAACAGTATATGAAATTGTATGTTTTCAAAAACAATATATAGAAATTGTACATATATCTGGACAGAATCTCATCCTTTTTAATGTGAGGCTATTTTGAAAGGAGAGTCTGTCACATTTAGCAGCGGTAATAATACCACTGTTAAATGTTTCACTTCACACTGCAACTGGTGGTTCCTTCAGACTCCCTCATTATTTCTCCTGCTGATAAAATGTTCTTAGCTGTATACAGTGGCGTAACTACTGGGGGGCAGCCAGTGCATCTGCCCCGGGCGCTGAGCTGAGGGGGGGCGCAATCCCATGCCAGTATGTGTCACCGGTGGCGGCACTACATTAGCCTAATTTTAAGTCCTGTCCGACACAGTGCTCCGGCCGACATGTTCAGTCTCAGGCCGACCCCTAGCACCCCGTGATTTGATCAAGTGATCACGTGCGGCGGGCAGGGCTGGCCTGGTCTGGTCTATTCTCAATTGCGATGAGCGGGGCTGGTCTACGATGTGAGCTGTGTACGGCTGTACGCGACTGTATGCTCGCTGTCTCCGCTGCCTCCTCCTCAGGCTCTACGGAATTGATCATCGGTGAACATGTTCCCGTCGGGGCGGCACGGGCATGCAGTGTGACCAGTGGCGCAGAAGCAGAGTAGAAAGAAAAAAAAACAGGTAAGAGACTTGTCTCCCTCGTGATTTTTGCTGCTGGCCTGGGGGGAGTAGGTATTGGTCTGGGGAGACTAGGAAGGGAGCAGCCAGAAAGTCTATCTGCCCAGCATTTTACTTTAGGATGGCTTTGGTGGACTACAAGGCCCAGCATTTTAATTTAGGAGTCATTGGAGGACTACAAGGCCCAGCATTTTATTTTAGGAGGCTCTGGTGGACTACAAGGCCCATCATTTTACTTTAGGAGGCATTGGTGGCCTACAGGTCAGTACTATTGTAGGAAGGGAATGGACTCGGGGAGTGCAAAAAGTCAGCGGATTAGGGGGGGGGCACAAATTACTTACCTTGCCCCGAGCGCTGACAACCCACGCTACACCACTGGCTGTATAGCATTAGGCTATTTAGTATATTGCTGAATGTTACCTATCATGGTTGAATGTTCTTATACCTGTTTTTCATCTTAAGACCAAATGTTATGGAATGTTTATTCAACTGGAGAAAGGCAACAAGAAAAACAACTGTATTACAAACATTACTAAATATAGAACAAGTACTTAGGACAATCCCCAAATAAATAAATAAATTACTACAGCAGCTGGAATCACCATTTCCTCCTTGAATATGTTCTACAAATATAAACAATATATTCCCAATATATTCCTAGTGCTCTTGGGGATTATTTGTTATTTTTCTGTGAATGTTGAGACATTGTTCTATCAACAAAAATCATCAGTATGAGATGGTAATAGTGGCAGGCATTAAGTGGTGGTAATAGATGGTTACAGTGTTAGGCCAGAAATGGTAAAACATCCCCCCTTGACCCAATGTAATCAGCCACCTTTTTGTTTTTTAAACCACTGCTTATAGCTACTGGCAGAAAGCAGCCCTGGGCACTGGGTAGAGAAGAATGTCTTGAAAGCCTCACTTAGGCTTTCACTAAACTGCTCCTCCATTCACCAACAGGAGCCTTAAAGCCATATTGCCCATGAAATGGTATACTTCTAGCCTCTGGAATACAAGTAAATAGGTTCCTTGCAGCATGTTCTTTCTCTTTATAACAAGGATACTGGAGGGCAGACTTCCAGTAGTGGTCCTTCTCTTAGATAGCATGAAGCCTGGAGTCCATTTGCTTAACATCGGTCGGTGTTGAGGACAAATGCCAAACAAGGCACATGTGTGAACCTTCCCTACTTAAGGACAGATAACAGGTTAATGCTGTTATCACACACAACCTTTCCTGGAAAAAGATGATGGGGGGTTAAGCACCTATGGACCCCCCTGAAGGACTTAGAGAATATCTACCCCCATCAGATTTCTGCCCTCCTAGGCATACCAGCTGCAAAACTGCATAATAATATTTTTGCTAAGCCTTTACATAGCGTCTTGAATGTTTGGAGGAGCAGGTGGATCTGAAGATGTCTCTTGGTAAGAGTGAATAGAAAAGGAGATAAAGATGACTGATTTGTCACCAGGTGTCAGGGCACACAACAGCACAACAGGTTCCGGTGGTGTTCCATATCCTGCATCCTTCCCCGATGCAAGCACAGTGACCAAGTGGGCCATGATTGTGTCCATGTTTGTGGTGATGTGGAATCTGCAGATGTCCCAAAGACCTGGAAACATTATCTTCCACATGAGGATAGAGAGCATCGATGGCCTTATAAATGAATAAATGGTGCCCAGGAACCAGCCACTGTGGTACAGCACAGGCCACATATTACCAGAAGGGGGCAGACTCCCCCAGCTGGAACTGCATCAGCCAAAAAGCCATTAATTTAGCCTGGTTGCCATTGACATTTTGGGGCTTTACCCCACTCTGTGTGTTCCAATGCTGACCCAGTGATGTGAAAACATTCCACATAATGGTAGAGGGCAGGGTTTGCCTTGTAGACAATTAAATGGTGCTCAAGAACCTGCCACTGCAGTACAGCACAGGCCAGAAATCCATAAAGGGGGAATTAATTCACCATCTGGAAGGGCAGGAGCAGTTAATTTTGCCAAGCTGGCATTGAACTGCTGGACATGGTAGGGCATTCTTCATATTTCATTCCATCAGATTGGGCTAAACTTGGTTGCTAAATGCTGCATCTAGAGATGGCAGGGTGGGGTTGGAAGAATCAGAGAGAGGTTTCAAACTATATTTGCCCTTATTTTGCAGGGCACTATGTTGATCAAGTTCTCCACTGAATTAGTAATAAGGAAAAACTTTAACATCTCTTGAAAGACTTTCAGCCCTATTGCTAGATGCTTCTGATAGGGAATCTTGTACAGTGGGGGTAAAGGTAGAAAGGGAGGAAATGGAAGGGGGAGGAGGAGGAGTGCAGCATTTTTTTCTGCCTACCACTATCCCTCAGGTGCTGCTCCCACCAAGCTGTGTAGTGAACACTCGTGTGTCTCTTGATACATATGGTAACCTATTGATAAATTATATTACCACACTTGGGACATTGCTGAGAGAGACTACAAATGACTTTGGTGTGGGCTGCAGCAAATGTGTCTAAAAGAGCCCACACAACTGAGCTCAAGGGAGTAGACAATCCGGAACAGTTGGCAAGTATGATGTAATTCAAGATTATCACAGGTCCCCCATGCATCTGGGGCCCCTGGGCGATGCCCAGGAGTGCCCATGCATTAAGTTAGCCCTGCTTACCAGTGGGCTGCACCTGTGGAACCCTGCCATCTAGTGGAATAGAGGAGCTTTTTCATCCACAGAGAGCTGACCCTGGCTGATATTCTGCCTCATTAAGGTTGTGCCTCCCCTCACTTTCCTCTTCTACTATATCTGGCACCCAGGTATGGTTGGATACCTCATCAACATCACCCCTTCTCATTGCTGGAGCCAACTTAGCAGTAAGCTGCAGCTGCAAGGGCATTAGTGTATTGGTTTTCCCTGCCTGTTGTCCCTTCCTCTATACTCCTGCCGCATTCCTCCTAAACTTCAGATGCAATTTATTGCTGCACATCCTCTATCAACAAGGGGCTAACAGTGAGCTTATATAATTTAGCTGACTTCCCTGTGCTGGTTTGCTGGGCAATGACAGGAGTAGCTATGGAAGAGCATGGGCACCTTTTAAACAATAAAAGCAAATACCTCCAGTCTCAAAAGAGGACTGTCATGTCTATTTAATATACAGATAGTGAATTCAGGTGGGGTCACACTCCACCTCCTTAGATCCACGAACTGCAACTCATTGCAAGTACTGTCAGCTGTCCCTCACTCTTACAAACTCAACAACGCTGACACATATCTGGGGCAATAGCAGCCTTTTTATAGTGCGTGGGCTCAGACTTTGGTCAAAAACCATCATTGGCCCAAATCTTTCAAATGACCAGAGGCCAATGATTTTTTTGCAATAGATTATGAAAAAGTACAGGCAAAATTTGTTCTGATCCTGGGTTAAGATCAAACCTGAAGCGCATCCCTGGTAATCAGATTTCAGTAAGCTATTGCAATTTGACATCCCCTAAAAATCCATCAGCAGACCCTCCAAATAAAAAAAAATAAAAGAATAAAACTTCAAGACAGAAACTCCTCTATCCAACCTTCCTATAAAAACATCTTCTATTGGGTCAACACTTCATATGGGATCTGTGGCTAATCCAAGAGGAGAGCTTGTTGGACATACATTATGGAAAATCTTGCAAAGAGCTTAGATAATCAATGATGACAAAAGAACTTTAGAATGAATAAAATAAATAAGTACGTTTTCAAGGTAGGGGGCACTTGTATACGGGAGGTGTGTTACTGGCCAGATCACCAGGGGAAAAGAGAGGGGAAAACGCCCAAAAACGCCCAAAATAGAATGCCACTAAATCTAATGAATGGTAAGCCGCTTTATTAAATTTGTCATTTTTGGGTTAAATAATGCTAATGAATCACAACTAAATGTATTTTCTTCTGTATCATCTCTGAAAATAAATAAATAGGAAAGATGTATCACTACAGATTTTAAACCCTGTTCTACATCCTATCATGTCCTTCAAAAAATGTTCAAGCATCTTATTTCATACTTGACATGTCCTCAACAATGTCATGTCAATGTCCATAACTTGGACCACCCCTATACATTGACATACTGTGAATGCTTTATTTCTGCATTTCGATATTCAAAAGGACCAAGGCATAGAAGTGTTCTGAATAGTTTCACCCACAGGCTCCATCATGCCATCCAAACAGAATTACTTTTTGCTCACATCTATAATGTTCATAATTACCCATAATTATTAAATATTTCTAGACACCTTTTATCTCTATGTGTAACAGCTTTGGATGATTGTATCACACCCAGTTATGCAACCCTGTATATGGGAGTGTTCAAATATTCCTTTATTATATTTTAAATACATTACTTTTCAATATTATTACCTTCTATATGTGCTACATTATTTTTTATCTTGAAAAGAGACTGTTCAAATATCTACAACTTTACCAAATATTTAAATAAAAACCTATGGGACCTCACATTTACCAGCCAAACTCAAACTAGAAAGGGATACTAGAAGGAATAAAATGGCAAGATAACAACTAAGAACTATTTAATCAACATCAACAGTAACAGTTATTTAGATGTAACCACTTCAATACTGGCCCATTGACAATTGACAGCCAGAGATGGGATCTCCCATCCTAAGTGGCCGTCAATTGACGGCCTGGGCTTTGCGGGTGGATATCTGAATGATGCCTGCAGCCAGAGGCATCATCCAGATATCTTCTTCTTCAGCCGGCGATTCTGCACGACATAAGAATGATCATAGCGGCAGGTCCGCCGCTTGATCGTTCTTACAGGCTGTGGGAGGGTATATCCCCCCTCCCGCCACCATCCGGTGCTTCTCCGGCTCTCCCGTGCCTTCGGGGGCCCGGAGAACGAATCGTCCGGCGTTGGCAGGAAGCATAGAGATGACTGGTGACCAGATGGTCACCAGTCATCTCTATGACCGTCGGAGGACCCGGCGCAATGTGATGACGTCACGCCCCGGGTCCCCGTAAGTTTTTTTTCACCGATCTCATGGTTTCCAGCCTGGAGGAGAGATGTGAGGTCTTATTGACCCCGCATCTCTCCTTAAAGAGGACCTGTCACACACATTTCCTATTACAAGGGATATTTACATTCCTTGTAATAGGAATAAAAGTGTAAAAAAAAAAAAAAAGTAAAAAAAAAAATAAAAGATAAAAAAAAAAATTAAAACGCCCCTGTACCCGATAGCTCGCGTGCAGAAGCGAACGCACACGTAAGTCCCGCCTACATATGTAAATGCCGTTTAAACCACATAAGTGAGGTATCGCCGCCTGCGTTAGAGTGCCAGCAACGAATCTAGCACTAGATCTCCTCTGTAAATCTAAACTGGTAACCTGTAAAAAATAAATAAAGCGTTACCTATGGAGATTTTTAAGTACCGAAGTTTGGCGCCATTCCATGAGTGTGCGCATAATTAAAGCGTGACATGTTGGGTATCTATTTACTCGGTGTAACATAATCTTTCACATAATACAAAAAAATTGGGCTAACTTTACTGTTTTTTTATTTTTTTTTAATTCATGAAACAATTTTTTTACAAAAAAAGGAGTTTGAAAAATGATTGCGTAAATACCGTGCGAGATAAAATGTTGCAATGACCGCTGTTTTATTCCCTAGGGTGTCTGCTAAAAAAAACATATATAATGTTTGGGGGTACTGCATCATTTTCTAGCAAAAGAATGATGATTATTACATGTAGGAGAGAAGTGTCAGAATAGGCTTGGTATGGAGGTGGTATAAAAGCCTGGTATTTAAGGAGCTGTCACTGTCAAATTCAGACATTTCAAAAGATTAGAAAAAAATTGCACCTTGGAGGCTGATTTCGATATGCAGGTTGAAATATTTAAAGATTATTTTATGGTGAAACATTACCATCAAAATTAAATGATCAGGTGGATGGACAATACAAAAAACCTCACTCAAAACACATACTTGCTCCAAACTAACAGAAACTCAACAGGTATCACAATTGAAGCCGCATACACACGACCGAGAACCTCGTCGGGCTAAACTCATCGTTCCGCCCGACGAGGTTCTCGGCCGGCCGTCGAGTTCGTCGACCAGGCTGTCGAAAAAGGCGTCGAGCCATTAGTCCCGATGGCCCGTCGAGCAAATAGAGAACCTGCTCTCTATTTTGGCTCGATGAGCTTCCCGACGGGACGCTCGACGAAAGTGTACACACGATCGAGCTTCTCGGCAGAATATGGATCTCAGCGAGCTTCTCGCTGGATTCTGCCGAGAAACTCGGTCGTGTGTACAGGGCCTTACACCACAAAATGTAGAACCCACAATAATATCCCAGGTCTAACATCAAACTCAGCTTCAAAGAACACAGTGAGGTTGATTTATTTAAACTGGAGAATGCAAAATATGGTGCAGCTCTGCATAGAAACCAATCAGCTTCCATTTTTTTTTGTCAAAGCCTAATTGAACAAGCTGAAGTTAGCAGCTGATTGACTACCATGCAGTTGTCCCAGATTTTGCACTTTCCAATTTTAGTAAATTAGTCTCAGTGTATTGAGAACATTTTTTGTTGTGTCTGTTTACTTTCAGGAACAACTTTGAATTGCTGAATAACAGAAACTATAACAGATATATAAAACTTTACAAATGTGAGACTTCCTGTATTCTGTGTCTCAATACCCTTGCCCCAGGTGGGTTAACCCCTTGCCGACCTCTGCACGACTATACACGTCACCTTTAAGATGCAGCATTGTGGGAGCGCGCGCCTGTCACAAGCTCTGTGAGTCTATCCGCCAGCAGTCCCGCAATCGTCTCACAGAGAGGAAGAACAGGGAAATGCTAATGTAAACAAGCATTTCCTCATTCTGCCTAGTGACAGGACACTGATCACATCTCCTTGTGTTGGGGAGCGGTGATCAGTGTCCTGTCACATGTAGCCTACAGTTAGAACACATCCCTAGGACACACTTAACCCCTTCGCCACCCCCTACTGGTTAACCCCTTCACTGCAGTCACATGTACACAGTAATCAGTGCATTTTTATAGCACTGATCACTGTATAAATGTGAATGGTCCCAAAATAGCACCAATAGTACATGTGATCAGTTCTGAGACCAGCCATTTGATGATTTGACAGTTTGGTTGAGAGCCCAAGCAAATATGACAGTTAGTATTCCCGGCATGCCAGGAATATAATAATTTTTTGAGACCATTAAATTTATTTGTGTTTTGTTCTGCTTTAAGCATATAACAGGTGCAATGTGTTGTTGTTTGAATCAACTTCTGTGCCCCAAGTCATCTATTCACACAATCTATGAAGGTTTACATCATTCACAGTTTTTGTTTCTCATCTAGTTCAGTTTTATCGGGACCTAATTGTTACTAAAGCCAACATACTCTGTGTCTTTGCTTTTGAATTATAACTAACATTGTTTCCATCTGGAAGAATAAAGAATATTAACGTATTATAGTGACGCCTTAGGCCGCGTACACATGACAGAGAAACTCGACGGACGAAACACATCGTTTTCCCCGTCGAGTTCCTTGTTCAGCTGTCAAAAAACTTGTCGAGCCAAATTTTCCCATTGCCCGTCGAGGAAATAGAGAACATGGTCTCTTTTTGGCTCGACGAGTTCCTCGACAGTTTTCTCGGCGAAAAGTGTACACACGACCGGTTTTCTTGGCAGAATACGTCTCCCATCGAGTTTCTTGCTGAATTCTGCCGAGAAAACTTATAGATATATGGTCCCACAGTAAATGGACATTATATTATAAATATTATACCACTAGTAACAACAATAAATTAATAGTGCTGTTATTGATCATGTTTTAATAACACTTTTATATATTATTTTTATGCACAGGGCAGCACATTGGATAAGTGGTTAGCATTTCTGTCTAGCAGCACTAGGGTCATCAGCTTGCATCCCAACCATGACAATATATACCTGGAGTGTCCATGTTCTCTCTGTATCTATGTGGGTTTCCTCTGGGTACTTCAATTTCCTCTCACACTCCAAAGACATGCTAGTAGGTTAACTGGCTCCTGTGTAAATTGGCCCTAGTATGTGTATGTATGAATGTGAGTTAGGGACCATAGATTGTAAGCTCCTTGAGTGCAGGGTCTAGTGTGAATGTACAATATATGTGTAAAGCATTGCAAATATTTACAACACTATATAAGTACTGTACCTCAAATCAATAAATAGTTAATGCCACCTTTTCATTTCACTTATCTTTTTTCATTTTTTTTTTAAACAGTTATATGTCAATATATGCAGTATTATCCTTCATATTATATTTAATCTTAAAAAAAAAGGGTGGGATGTGTAGCCCCTGAAATGTGTTGGATTTTTTAAACAAATAATTTTTTTAATAAAATCAATTTTAGGCTCAGAGATTACAGTGTACAGTGTAGCTGTTCAGTTCAAGATTTACCCATCCCCACCACAACCTAAGGTTACTACTCAACACTGCAGTATGCAGAAGCTGTCTAACTATTATTCATATACCTCAAAGTTATAGCATTAGTATACAGTTGAATAATAATACAAGTATGGTGTCCAGCGCTACTAAACCACAGTCTAAAACATGTTTGTATTGCTATCTAAAATACTGTTGGGATGACTCATTTGTCCGAGTAACCTTTTTTTCCCAGAACTGAAATTAAGGGAAAGTCCAAAAGATTACAGTTGTCACTGACACCAGAATAACAAGAGAAAAGTGTCAAGTGCAATTTCCCCTCATGTTAGGAGGACAGTCTTGTTTTGTCATATTTCTAAGACAGACAGTAAAGAGAAAGTTTCCTGACAGTAACAAAACATAACAGTAAACATTACAGAGGTTTTAACCCTTTCCCACAATAAAGGTAACATCTGTATCTACCCTCATTCTGTAGTTTTCTGCTGTGGGTGGGCTTGCTGGGCCTTACCCACAAATCTTTCCTCTAAATCTATGTACTCTATATCACTACTGATATAATGCACATATGCTAAACTACCAAATTCAATACAAAATAAGTCATATAAACTTTAACAACAAAAATAATATTTTAGAGAAATATATAAACACTTCTTTTTTTATCACAATAAAAAGTTCCTCTAGTATATAATTACTGTGTTGTAATAACAAAGTCAGCCTAAACCTTCTGTGTCCAGATGAAAATAATCAGTGATCAATTTCACTAATGCAGTGCATTACAACTAAAACTAATGCCTCCTACACATGACCGCTTTCCTCTGCAAAAACCATCAAGAAAAATGTTGGCAGAGATTTTTTGCCGAGAAAAACGGTCGTGCGTATTTTTTTCGTTAAGAAAACTGTTGTGGATCTCGACGAGAAAAAAAGAGAACATGCTCTCTTTTTTCTTGTCGGGAGTCTCAATTTTTTTGTTGTGGTTCTCGTCGGGCTGGTTTATGGCGAGAAACACATTCGTGTGTATGCTTAGAAACCCGCACATGCTAAAAATAAAGTATGAGATGGGATCGCACCTTCGGTAAAAGTAGAGTTCGTAATGGAGATAGCACATTCGTAATGCTGTAACAGTCTGAAAAAACAGAAATCGTCTCTCACCAAACTTTTACTTAACACGCGGTAACATGAGATTAGCAAAAGCAGCCCCAAGGGTGGCGCCAGTGGGATCGAACTTCCCCTTTATAGTGCCTTCGTACGTGTTGTACGTCACCGCATTTGAGAACAACGAGATTTTGTCTCGTCAGTGTGTATGCAAGGAAAGCATGACAAGAATATCGACAAGCTTGACAAGAGCCCCGGCGAGGAAAACAACGTTTCTTTTACGACGGGATTCTCGGTCGTGTGTACAAGGCCTAACATTTTTTCACTGTGTTAAAGTTATCGGGTTCTATTTTGTAAATATCATAGGATAAAATCTATGTAGAAAATACTAGCTGAAAGCTCTACTTAAAATTACATTTTATATTATATTATACATCTGTAATATATTAGTTTTTTACTATGCCTTACCTTAGAAAGTGCTATTTACCTTTCCTGAAACAGAATGGTAGAATTTTTTGGTGAGTGACATTTCTGATCAGAGGAAAACAAAAAGTTGATTAAATTACGTGTGAAATTCTTTAAAGATTGCACAATCACATCTGTTTTCTTTGTATTTAAATATTATAGAATATTATAGAAAACAAATATATAGAAGACATTGAAAACGATTAGAAACCTAGGATAGATTAATAAAAAGACAAAACTGTTAACACCATATGTTTCCTGAAAAATACAATATGGCAATGTTGACCTTTAAATAAGCCCCACATATTTTTTTTTTTTTTAATAGCTGTAGTTCTGGATTAGCCAAGCCACAGAGAAATTGAAGAATAAACCTAGGTCCAATAAGCATACAACACAATTTAACAGTTCATAAAACAGCAAAATTAAATCCTTCTTGAAGATTTATAAAATTGTATTGAATAAAATGGTGTGTGGGATTTGTCAGCAAGTGTGAATTAGGTAAAATGATTTCAGGGACAATCTATTTTATTACCTGTTGATGTTGTGAACTATTCAAGGCATCTCTTGTTAATTCATATTAATCAACTAAATTATATATAAGATTACAAATACAAAATATTATGTATTTAGAGGTTTTAGTACAGTCACAGTAGACTAAGCTTGTAACAGCCAAGGATTTCTAGAAATAAATCTTTAAGCCAATTGGCAGCACAGTGACCAAGTGGTTAGTGCTTCTTCCTGACAGCACTAGAATCATTGGTTCAAATCTCATAAATGACACTACCTGCACTGAGCTTGCATGTTCTCTTTGTGCCTGCTTGGTTTCCTTCCACACTCCAAAGACATACACATAGGTTAATTGGCAATCTTATCTTGTAATTTTATGTAATTACTAGATTAGTAGACTGGTTTGACCATCTAAATACAAATTGTGGGTTCAGTTGGAATTAGCAATGATATCATTGAACCTTTGGGCCTTACCATTGGTTATTTCTGATCGCAGGAGATAATAATTCTGTCCCAGATCTTATGACTCAAACTCTCTCTATTGGGACTGGATTATCTACAGACTTCAAGTTTCTCATTATATTTTCCCTGTGACACCTTTCTTTAATAATCGGCTTTTCCACCTGCTGTAAGAACTCCAATAATTGGCTCATGGTTTGAGGACATTTATCATAGAATAGGCCCAGTAATACAAACAGAACCTAGTCTTATCTCTATAGGAGTGGGTTCATGTGAAACCAGAACCATGGGCCATTTGTTTCAGAGACACCAACTACAATCTATTATATACATCCTAAGGGTTCAGTCACAACCCACTCCACTAGAGGCCATTTTCCTTCAAGAAGCTCAAGAAGCTCCATGTAATATCTGCTATATACTCAATTTATTAATCTAACTTGCATACCTCATCTCCATCATATGTAACTACCTAGGAAAACTAATCTCAAATGAAAACTATTAAAGAAGAATGGAGCACATGTTTCACTTAAAGTCACAAATAGTTTATTTCTAACACAATTCAAGAAAATAACTTTAAGTTGATCACCAGTTGGTCAAACGTCCAGATATCTTGAAATGTATTTATTCTACTGTGTCTTGAACTTGTCGGTGGTGATGGACATCTGCTGGGAATGTTTTCCTGTTAAAAAAGTTTGGGGCAAAGATTCTTAATCTTTATCGTAAGCTAATGGCAACTCGAATTGGCATTATACCTTTGGCTTTGTTACTCACTATCATCCTAGGCCCTACTAAATCAGGATTAAAAATATATTCTCAGGCACTTTCTTTTTGCAGCAAGACCCGACTTTGGAAGTCCATCATTTTACCATCCTTGATGGAATAATCAGTGGAACTAGACACTTTTAGGGATAAAGAATGGCTATTATCACATCACAATCCCCAAGATGGTAAGCTGAACTAATTCCAACATGGAATACCGGTCATCTTGCACCTCACATTGGTTGCACAGCAGGGCTTCCCACAAGTGCCATCTTGCCATCCATGCTGGAATTGGTTCAGCTTACCATCTTGGAGATTAAGTGATCTTACCTGGGCAGACCATTTCCTTTCTCCTCTCCAACACCGTTTCTTATATGGTAATTGGAGCCCACCTTTGCTGTTTATTACATTGGGATGATGATTTATTTGTCAGGCTCACTGACCAGTCTTTTTTATAATGACCTTTTTCATGATTAGTGTTTGAATAAACTCTACATGTTTACATAAACTCTGGTGACAACAATCTGAGGCATGAGTCATTTGTCTCTGTGATACTATAAGTAACAGACAGCAAATTCAACAGCATCATGTTTTTGGTTGCATAGATTTATATCCTCCCAGTGCTACCTATTGAGGCATTCTCTTTGTCTTTTTTTGCCTTGTCACCTACATTGGTGTTCTATGTGCTCCTCTCAGCTGCGGATGGACTTTTAGATATACGTATATACATTTTTTTTATCATTTCTTTTTATTGTCTACTATAAAGTGCCTGAATTTCTGTTCATGGTATTACTGACAAAATCATTGAAAACCTTGATTGGTTATCATGACTTTGACCGTAATTTCCAAATGTTGTTCTAAGAAGGGTTAACAAGTCTAAATAAGTATAAAAGTTTTCATAAATTGCTCTAAAAATGTACTATAAACAAGTGGATATGAATGTGCCACTGGCCTCTGGGTCATTAGATAATTGTCTTCTTGGTTTACCGCATTTTTTACGGCTGTAAATCCATTTCTGTACCTTACAATATTTGAATGATTAATAGTTAATCGCCCTTCTAAATCTGATTGGTCATTCTGCCTAACTGTATCCCGTTCTCTGTGTGTGTGTATATATATATATATATATATATATATATATATATATATATATATATATATATATATATATATATATATATATACCCCTGGCATTACATACCAAACATGTGTATGTACATTCTAAAGGCACTTTTGCAAGATTAGCCACTCCTGGTCTTGCAGGTTCTTTTGTTTTTTAAATGGAGTCTTTCTACAAGTTTCTGTTTAGGAGAAAATTCCAATGTCTTGGCTAAAAATGTGTAGCCAATACAGCACTGTTCTATTTATTTGTGCAGCTATAGTAACAGCAACAACTCCACCTATTTTTTATACATCTGAATACTCAAGATATAAAATTGCATGTATGTCCAACAACATATTAATGTCTAGAGTCATTTGTGGTTCAACAAATCTGTCATCTCTATATTGTGGTGTAAAAACATGAAGTTTACAGCAGAGGAACAAACTTTCTTTTCATTAGATTTAATGCTTTCTCTATGCCATTTTATATGTAAATTAAAAACTAGATAATCAGCATTCAGCATACTAAACTTGCCATGTGCCAATCACTGTGAGTTCTTTGAAGAGCAAGTAGGCATTATAAATACACATTTTGTGCACTTTACTGCTGACAGTTCACTCGAATTTATGTCCTATAACTTTTAATGATAGTTCTGTATATTTCAGGAATGCCTAAGACACATTTTAAGAAAGGAACTGTCAACTGAAATAATGATAAGCTCCTCAAAATGACATACCTTGTACTGCTGCTGAAAGCTGCTGAGTGACAATAAGTTGCTACTGACAATCACAGCGCATGCTTTGTTGTACTATTCAGTATGGGTTTCCCCAAATTCTGTGGCTCCTCCAGGCTTTAAACATGAAGACGATGGATGGATTGGTTTATGCATTATAGATGATATGCCAGTCTGTTACCAAATCTCAACTGTCTGTCTAAATTTCAAATCATTAATGTGCAAAGAAACCTTTTGCAGATTTAACCATATAACGTAAAGCTATTATTATACCATTTTACCCTTTATTTAGTATTGGATAACTCAAAACAATTTTATAGCTCAGATTTTTACCAAACATGTTTAACTAACCCCCAAATAAATTTAATAAACTGTAAAAGACTAGAACACTAGCCATCAACAGACTTCATTGTATGAAGATTATTTATTTATAAACCCAGTTCACTTAGATTTTGTAATACATTTTTGGGGAATTTGTATATATATATATATATATATATATATATATATATATATATTGTAAGATTTGGGGAATCAGACTCCAGTGGCAGGTGAGTTTTTAAGGGCTTGGTAGCCCACTTTTATTTAAAAACTCACAAAAGGTTCACATATGCAATAGCATCCCTCGCAGGGGGTTTCCACCATTACTGCATTGTACAAACTAAAGAGCTTAGCCTCCTGGCTTTCAATCCAGGCATCGACGGCTTCAAGCCTCTAGCCTAAGCCCAAGTTCTGTTCCTCAGAACACACAGCGTTTCCCAGAGATAAGCTCAATCCTTGCTTTTCTCCTAGTCAGTGACTTGCTGCTCAAACATAAAGCGGCATCTGCAACCTGCAGATCTGCACACACTAGCTACAATCCATGCAGGCTCTCTCTGACTCCTTTCAGAGAGTTGGGAGCTCACCTGGCTCCCAGGGACCAGACTTCCTGTCTGTGGGTGGGGCCCTGATTACGGTTCAGGTGAGCCTTAAAAAGCCCAAAACACAGCTGACCCATTAACATGTGTTTCTTTAGAGAATCTGGCGTAAAGTAGCCATTTCTCACCCCGGACAGGGTCCCATCCTCACATATCCTCCCCTCCTGTTTCGAACCGGAGGGAGGAACACATAGACCTCCCACCACCAATGGGACACCTCCAGGCCAGCCATAGGCTGCGTAGGCCCATGTTTTTTGGGTATGTTGCCAAGACTTCACCATGGCGCCCCTGTGCCAAATATCAGCAGCAGAAGTCCTAAGCTGCCCAACCTTTTCTCTAAAGGGGCACTCCACCCACATCCTCTTCCGGGTGTGCTTCCACCAGCACTTCTTCCTGAACCGTGGGCTCCCCCTAATGTCTCTACCCCTTCTATCTGCTGGCCTCAAGATCCTTTTCTTTCCTCCCACGGACCTACTCTCCTGCGACTGTTGGGGACCTACTTCCAGGGGGTCTGTCAGGGACTGACCACTCTCACTACCCGACTCTACATTAACCAACAACATTTGTTTCTTAGGTTCACCAACCCCTATGTTGCTACCTTTGGCAAACAATCCATCTGAGATCGACACCACACCCTTCTGTTTAACCTCAACAGCACTGTTCCACAAAGGGTTACTCAACTCAGCATAATCATTGGGACCTCTGGTCCCCTTGTTTGTTAGGACATAGTCTATGGAGGGACCACCTACAGGCAGGCCGTTACTCCCTATGGGACAGTCCCGTGGTTTCACATCGCCCCCTGTTGTCCAACACTCCAATAGCAATTGTCCTACCAACGCACATTTTTCCACACCAACCTCTTTGACCATTTCTGTATCCCTTGGTACCTCAACCAGGATCTCTGAGCTGTCTGACAGTGCTCTACAGTGCTTCTCATACATGTTTTCGTTACAGTTACCATTACTGTTATTTCCTATCAAAGTGTCTCCGGGTACCTCAACCTGCACCTCTCTGCAAGTGATGGACTGAATTCCCACTACTGTCACATCCATTCCGAGCCCTTTCTTTTCATGAGGTCTAGAGGGTGAGACAGTGCGCGCGCCATGTACCAACCACTGCTCAGCCGTACCTAGGACCGCACCAGTAGGAATGCATTCCATCACATCAGCAGACGGAGAGACTTCCACTATGTCTACTAGCTCTGATTTTTCTAACAATTCCCCTGAGCGCCTTCTGCACACAACCGCCGCTGGAAGCACTCTCAAAGAGAACTGTGAGACAACTTTGCACAAAATTAACCACCAGTACAGCAACCAATTTCCATTAATATTGCTTAACAGCGCCGGTACCACCTGTGTCCACCGATTGGTACTACACAGTACCATGTCACCCCTCTGCTGTGGATACACGCAGGTGTACATTGGAAATATTCTCACCAATTCCAACAACATCTCAGTTATTTCTAGACAAGCCACATCTAAACACAGAACTTTAGGAACTTTTCCTTTACCAACGATGTGGAGGAGCTCATTTGCTAAGGCGTGAGAGGCTGAGTTACTTAAAGAGACCTCTACCTCAGAGGTAACTGACAAAACTTGCGACTCCCCTTGAGCACTGCAAATCGCATGTGCGACACTCATCCTCTCACTTTCAGCAACACCGAGCGATTCCAAATCGCTATCCATTACCATATCATTCTGAAGCTCAACATTCCTCATCTCTTTTGTTGAGGACAAAACTTCTGCTATGTATGCGCCCTTTTAAGATCCTTCCAATTGGAGAGGGTTAACTTCTGCAAAAGCCAACGCACCCGTGTCTACCGTCTCTGCAGTCTCTCCATTTTGCATAGCAGAATTTGTGTCCACCGCAAACACATTTTTAAACACAGCAGGCTGCAATAACATAACTTGACCACTGTGTGGTGCTTCATTAAACTCATTAGGACTTTTTCTGTCAGCAGTGACAGACTGTAGTAACACATTATCATTACAAGCAAATTCAGACATTTTAGTTTTACCATTTTTCTCATCACGAAGGTGAAGTACCCTCTTATCCATCAGAGCGGCACCACAGTTGTCCCCGGCAACCTCTGGCTCCAACACACCGAGCTCCCTGGAGGTTTCAAAGGACACCTCTGCAACCTTACCTACTGTCGCTAAGGGAAATTGCATATCCTGCTTAGCGATCACCCCTACCTCAATACTAGTGAACACATCACCATAAGTACATGTATCATCATTCATAAACATAGCAGTTCTACAACCTTTATCAGAACGCATGGCACCCTGCATGCGACTCAGCACATTAACCTTCCTCTCTAAAGGAATTATTTTGCCCACTAGGGCGGCTTCACAGTTGTCCGGGGAAAACATTTGCCTTACCATTACAGGCTCCTTAGCGGTTTCCCTTGGCAACTCTGCAGCACCTGTCTCTATCGCTAGGGAACATGACACACCAACTGTTTTGGTCACCCCTAACACATCACTCTCAGCACTCTGCTGGACTACCTTAGGTGCACACAAAGTCCACATATCACTTTCAGTCTTTGATCTTTGATCTCCACACTGCAGCAAGTCCATCTTTACACTTTCTGCAGATCTCCTCACCGGATACATTGCTACTTCACTTGAATCACAAATTGCAACAGTCTTACAATATCTTGAAGCAGGTAACTCTGTCTTCATTTGAGGGCGTTGTCTTTCAGCTGCATTTTTACTGACCAACTCCCCCTGGTGGCCACAGGATGAAATCACAGTAGGCACCTCCCAATGTTTAGCACCCCCTGCAGACACAACAGAAATCTCCTTGTTGCCAGGGGTAATTGCAAACATATCTGTAAAGGAAGCTTGGCCCACCAATAAAGAGTTCTGCTCAGCAACCTCACTTTCAACTGCACCCCAAAATCTAGGGCAAGAAAATATGCCGTGCCCGAGCTGACCACATTCCAGGCATGGCGTTTGGCGACTTTCTCCTGTTGCTAAGGGAGATGACACTCTCCCAACACGCAGAACTTCACTTGCATCTCTATGGGGATGGCGATACACCTCTTCCCTGTAGCTCCTCCTTCCTATTGGCACATGTTCTCCGGTTGCTAATGGAAACTGTGCTCTCCTAGCTGCACGTTGCTGGTTCTCCGACACATATAGACGTTTCTCTCCCTGCAGCGACGTTGTTTTAAACTTGCCACAACTCTCTGTAGGCAATATCTTTGTCTTGCGGTCCACTGACCTGACATCATAGACGTTGCTATGGGCAACTGCACCCATCTGCTTACTCTTTACATTCAAAGCAGGCTTCTCATATTTTTGCTTTGTTGAAGCTTGCGACAAAGGGCATTTGGAAACTTCATGCCCCCACTCACTGCATCGCAAACAGCGTACTTGTTTTTTAACACTTTGCACATTAATAGCTGGCCGGCCTGCACCAGCGTTGCTAGGGGCAACAGCATGAACTTTCCCTTTGGCTTGGCTCAGCGCAGCCAAGTGCTTTTTGCACGAGTCTGGGGCTTGTTCTGTCGGCAACAAACCCTCCAGCCACAAAGTCCTGTCTATCATTTCAGCAAATATTGCTTTCTGTTTGCGATTTGACCTTCCCATCGCTGCAAACAGGGCAAGGGTTTTTAACACAGTTCCTTAATTGAAATCATGTGAAATTCAGTTCTCCTAACTGCCACACACAGCTAACAGTAGTTCACAGCAGAAAACTTTAACTTTCAGTTCATATTGGCTGTTCATCATAGCATTGCTGCCAAAAACGCACGGTTGCTTTCTACTCACTGTTTGTTGGTATGCGTGGATCTGGAACTCTTCCAAACTGCCCATAGCAATACCTCCACCATATGTAAGATTTGGGGAATCAGACTCCAGTGGCAGGTGCGTTTTTAAGGGCTTGGTAGCCCACTTTTATTTAAAAACTCACAAAAGGTTCACATATGCAATAGCATCCCTCGCAGGGGGTTTCCACCATTACTGCATTGTACAAACTAAAGAGCTTAGCCTCCTGGCTTTCAATCCTGGCATCGACAGCTTCAGGCCTCTAGCCTAAGTCCAAGTTCTGTTCCTCAGAACACACAGCGTTTCCCAGAGATAAGCTCAATCCTTGCTTTTCTCCTAGTCAGCGACTTGCTGCTCAAACAAAAAGCGGCATCTGCAACCTGCAGATCTGCACACACTAGCTGCAATCCATGCAGGCTCTCTCTGACTCCTTTCAGAGAGTTGGGAGCTCACCTGGCTCCCAGGGACCAGACTTCCTGTCTGTGGGTGGGGCCCTGATTACGGTTCAGGTGAGCCTTAAAAAGCCCAAAACACAGCTGACCCATTAACATGTGTTTCTTTAGAGAATCTGGCGTAAAGTAGCCATTTCTCACCCCGGACAGGGTCCCATCCTCACAATATATATATATATATATATATATATATATATATAATTTAATAGATTGCTGCACAAACATTTATTTAAAATAACATACAAAAAAGTCCATTAAGGGTATTCCATTATGGGTATTCCATCACTACAGTTTCAGGCTATTATCGATTATGTTTTCCCTTATGTTTTTCACGCAATAACAAACAAATAAACACAAATGAAAGAAAATAACATCGAGTTGGATATGATCATCAATATCACTTTTTTTTCTTATTTGGCGACACCTGGTATGGGACAAAAACAACAATAGTTATTGAAATACAGATATGAAACATTCTATACCTGTATACCATGACTAGGCAAATATTCACAAAATCATTACAAAATGTATCTATTTCTTAAAAACCTAATTTTTTAACACAGTATTTGAGGAGATTTTTAAAGAGATATTTACACAGACTAAAATATCTATTCCATGTCAAAGTTTAACCCCCTGGGTAGAATTGTATCTAAAGAATGTATTCACTTTACTTCTTTTTTTTTTTCGTAAAATTTGTTCACAGCTACCACCTTGTCTATTAGGAAAAACACTTTCAATAACCATGAACTTTAACTGTGAGATCACATGCCTTTTCTCAATACAATGTCTAGAAATGGGTAACTGTATAAGTATATCTCTAATTGAGCATTTGTGGTATGCAATGCAATCTTTAATCTTGTGTGTCTCACAGCCTACAGATATAATATGACTTTGCGGGACAGATTAGTAAGGACTTACCAATACCGTACACTCACCTCCCCTGTAACCCTTTTAGGACCCCAGAATACTGGCTCTTTTTCATGTTTAAATTGCATTCAACGCAATTCCATAAAGAAAGGGAAATCTCGTTCTCACCCACGTAGAGGGTTAACAAGTCTAAATAATTATACAAGTTGTCATAAATTGCTCTAAACAATGACATCAGGGGATATTATACCTGCCAATATTCTTATGTAATATATGTGATCAAGTGTCCCTGTGGGATGAGACCACACAAAAGGTGAAAGATTGAATACATGCAATCTCCAAGTTAAAGTTTATGGTTATTGATGGGGTTAATCGCAATAGACGAGGTGGTAACCTTGAGCTAATATTACGGAAAGAAAAACAGTGGATACATTCATTAGACAATAGAAAATAGATATTGATAAATCAAGAAAATATAACCTTTAAAAGTCAGAGGTGAAGGTGAGCTTGATATTTCTTTCATTAATATTCTATTCACTATATTAATGAATAGATGTAATTCCTCTGTAGTCCCTCACCAGATGACCATAACGTTGTCGATGTATCTTATCCAGAGGTTCACATGGCAAAAATATATTGATGAACAAAAAACCTCCCACTCCTCCCACCATCCAAGACGCAGACATGCACATGCGGGTGCCCATTGAGCCCCCATAGAGGTACCACTTACCTGCTGATAGTTTGTTCCAGAGAACTGAAAGCAGTTATGGGTAAGGGTGAAGTCAAGGCCATGGAAGGATATTTCTCCTCCACAGATATATCTATATATATTGTGATGGAACACTTGCCACCCCACTTGGATGCATCAGGCACACGGTACCTCCTGCCCTACAAACCCTTCCAGCAGACCGAGATCTAATACCAGCCAATTCACCCCAAGCAATGTACACAGACAGGATGTTTAGGTAAAACCAAAGGAACGATTATTTATTAAAACGCAAACACATACTTTATACCCTCCAGAAGGGCATTCCCCTCTTGAGGATATTTGCATGACATTGCAAACTTCAAACACCAATCCAATTAACAGCTAACAACTAACAGTGATCTTCAATAAACAGGGCAAGATTCAGTAAGAAGTTACGCGGCTTATCTCTAGATAAGCCGCGTAACTTCTTAGATGCCCTGGCGTATATTTTTTCTGTATTCAGAAAACAAGATACGCCGGGATTGAGCTAAGATACGAGCGGCGTAATTGTATTACACCGTCGTATCTTAACTGCATTTTTAAGATGGCCGTTAGGGGCATTCCTGCTGATTTATGCCTAGAATATGTAAATCAGCGAGATACGCCTATTCACGAACGTACGCCCGGCCGATCCAGTGAATTTAAACCATTTATGTAAGGCGTTTTCTGGCGTAAAGATAAACCACCAAAAAGTTGGAGCATCCTATGTTAAGTATGGACGTTGGGACCGCGTCAAATTTTTCAGATTTTACGTTGTTTGCGTAACTCGTCCGTGAATAGGGAGTTACGTTAACGTCGAAAACAATGCGTTGTAGCGTCATAATTTAGAGCATGCGCACTGGGATACGTCCACAGTCGGCGCATGCACATAAAAAACTTGGGGTCACAACACATTGCCATAAAACACGCCCACCTCATTCACATTTGAATTACCCGGGCTTACGCCGGCCCATTTACGCTACGCTGCTGTAACTTAGCTTGTGAATACAGCATTGCCTCGCTAATTTACGGCGGCGTAACGTAAACAAGATACGCTATGCCCGCACAAACTTACGGCGGGCTACTTAAATCTGGCCCACAGTAATTAACAAACATATACCATCCCACAGTAGTGACATAACAATGTGTCCACAATAATAATCACATCTCCAAGAGACAGACAGAAACAAAGGTGACTCAATTAACAATGGGGATGTACACTAGACATGTGCACAGAAAAAAATTTCGTTTTTTTTTGTTCCGTTTCGTATGGTCCCGTCTGTTCGTTTCCGTTCGTTTTTCGTAAGACGCCCGTTTTCCCGTTCGTTCCCGTTCGTTTGTCGTACGACGTGATTTTTTCGGATTCCGATCGTTTCGTATTTCCGTTACCGTTTTATTTTCGTACATGCGGGATGATTCGTTATTCTGTTTAATTCATGTTCGTTTCTTGTTAGACAATAATTATCGTGAATTTTCGTCAATTTGCATTCTGTGTATCTTGAATGCTTTTCTTTTGTTAGTGTCAGTTGTATGTTCATTGTTCAATGACATCTATAACAAAAGAATTTCATTATGTATATTGAATGAATTCCTTTGTCTGTTATAGGTGTCATATCAACATACGAAAATAACAAAAGAAACGTGTTCAAATGCAAATCTTTTGTTTATGTTTTTTTTTAATGGCCAGAGAGTTAGGCTGGCCATACATGATACAATTTTCTGTGCAATTTTCTTTAGATTTACCTTCAACTATGTAGTGCAAGGGCCTGCCTGATTGCATACAATTGAAAGTGTTGTTTAGTTTGACCTCATATATGGTTTTTGGTAAATCTAAAAGAAAATTGTACAAGAAAATTGAACATGTATGGCCAGCCTCAGTGACTGAAAGCAGCTTCTCTTTTGTGCTGAGTACTAGAGTAGTGAGTACACTTGTACAGTAAAGCCTAATACACTTTTCTGTGGATTTTCATCTGAAGGGACATCAGTTGGCCAGACTTCTGAACCCAAAAATGGTTTTCTGATGCAGTTTAAAAACGAACGAATTTTCTGAGAACGATCGGAAAACGATCGTTTTTATGTTTGTTGTTAAAATAGTCTGACCAAGTGTATGGGGCTTAACAATACTATTGTTAAGCCCCATACACTTGGTCAGACTATTTTAACAACAAACATAAAAACGATCGTTTTCCGATCGTTCTCAGAAAATTTGTTCGTTTTTAAACTGCATCAGAAAACCATTTTTGGGTTCAGAAGTCTGGCCAACTGATGTCCCTTCAGATGAAAATCCACAGAAAAGTTTATTAGGCTTTACTGTACAAGTGTACTCACTATTCTGCACAAAAGAGAAGCTGCTTTCAGTCACTGAGGCTGGCCATACATGTTCAATTTTCTTGTACAATTTTCTTTTAGATTTACCAAAAAACATATATGAGGTCAAACTAAACAACACTTTCAATTGTATGCAATCAGGCAGGCCCTTGCACTACATAGTTGAAGGTAAATCTAAAGAAAATTGCACAGAAAATTGTATCATGCATGGCCAGCCTAACTCTCTGTCCATTAAAAAAAACATAAACGAAAGATTTGCATTTGAACAAGTTTCTTTTGTTATTTTCGTATGTTGATATGACACCTATAACAAAAAAATTGCCTTCAGTATTTTGAATACACAGAAAAAAGAAAAAGGAATTCATTCAATATACATAATGAAATTATTTTGTTATAGATGTCATTGAACAATGAACATACAACTGAAAACGAACACAAAACGGATTCAAACAAAATACACAATGCAAACCTCTTGATACAGATTTAATTTTCGTTATTTTGCCATTTTCGTTTTGTCGTTTTTTCCCGTCGGATCGTTCGTAATTGCGGTCGTTCGTTATGCGGCTTAATTCGTTATCCCGTCGTTTTCGTATTTTGGTGCTTTAATATTTTCGTATGTACACATTATCCCGCGGGTACGAAAATGAACATTTTCGTACGAAAATAACATTCGTACGAACGGGAATGCACATATCTAATGTACACCTAGGAGGTACACAATGGGACAAAGGCACACAAAACAAACAGTGATCCTACCCCACTTCAGACTGTCCAGCAAAAGTCTACAACTGTCTATGATACAAACTCATACAATGTTCCATTAGTCTGAAGAGGTGGAATTAATTTATCTTCATACATTTCTTGAGAGACATTTTTGATAACAATTTCTGTCCAAAGTAAAGGACCCTCTCCAACCCAATATGCAGGAGGGCCACCATATTAACTCTGATCATTAACCTGTACAAGATTAATATTACACATTTCCATGCACTCCAGAAGGGAAGCATTATTGTCCACATTCAGAGAATGCCCCTGTTGTTAGGTCCATAGTCACATGCTGGCATTGCTAAATGTGGCTTGAACATCTGAACATAAATGAGACTGGGGAAGGTAAATACTGTGGAAAAAATTAAAAGTATCCAGAGATTCAGCTTTATTGTTTATAATTTTGGAAACTAGTGTTGTCGCAACTATATGATATCATTTTCTGTATAACTGTAATGTCATAAATCAAAAAACAATTTAATATTGTTTGGTGTCAGTGCAATGGTAGTCAGTAATGGAATTCATAGTTGTTTTAAAACTGATGCAGATAAGAGATTCTTTTACACCTGAAAATGTTCACTTAGCTTAGTAAATAAGCATAATGTTCACTTTGAACATCTAATCATGTGCAGGGAAATAGCTGATAATATTTATTGTAAAGTGTACACTGATTGTTAAAGTGTGGCTGCTTCTTATTCAGACTCGGGAGGGCACTATGGAATAATTAATTTTACGCAAGGCATTTCTTGTCTGAAGTCCCATAACAACCATCAAGATGTCCCATTGAATAACTATTAAAAACTATTAAAAATTAACATTGACAATAATTTTAGCTAAATAGAAATGTTGGGTAAACCTATTTTTGGAATAATAGTCATTGCTGATACATTATCATTACTTTCTGAATGACACATGTTTTATTATGTTATAATTGTGCATTTCAGACGGATGCAGCCCTCATGTATGATGCCGTTCATGTAGTTTCAGTAGCAGTACAGCAGTTTCCACAAATGACAGTCAGCTCATTACAATGTAATCGGCATAAACCATGGCGATTTGGTGCTCGGTTTATCAGCCTCATTAAAGAGGTAAGTTCTTGTTTTTAACATTACACAGTTACACAAATAAAACATAGAACTGGTATAGACATTTTTTAAACAATGCTGCACATGCAAATACATACTTATATAATTCAATATATAAATATAAAGACTTTGTTTTTACATATTGCATTAAATGTTACATTGATCAATCATGCAAAGGCTAATCAATCATACTTACTGTATAATCAAAATAATGCTGCTTGATTTGTCAATTCACTTTGGTTTTCAAGAAAAGCTCCATCCACTACTATCAGTATCTGAATCAGTCATATGATGCATTAATATTATTCCTTCATAGTGTCAGAAATTTGACAAGTTTGTCATCTAAAACAAATCTTTTTCTATAACTGTCATCAACACATACATATATGTGAATTTCTATTCCAGTGCAATGCCATGCCTTCACTTAAGCATTTATCTATTCAACTCTGCCAGATGAACTGCCATCCACATTGAAAAAGTTCTACTTTTCCTTAAAGTGTCACTAAACGCAGGGCTCTTTTTTTTATTTTGGATAGAGTAAGCAGGGGTTATAACCTCTTTGAGTTTTTTGCCAACTATTTCCCTTTAGGTAGATTTCCCTTCACCTCCAAAGAGAGAAAATCCCTCCAAAGTGTGTAAATCCCAGCATGGTACTAGGGTCACCAGAACTACTGTCCCTGTTGGAAAATGTACCCTCTATTCTTGTTCCAATGATAACCCACAATTTGTGATTTTCGTTTACTTCCACTTTTGATGATAATGGTAAACAGCAAAATGGAGAGGCTGAATCTCCCTAACTGGGACACAAACACCATTAAAAATGAACAGGTGTTTTAATCCCTACCCACTCTATCCATAACTAAAAAAAAAAAAAAAAACATTTTGCCATTAGTAACACTTTAAGTAGGTCTAAATCTTACTACTAAAATGTATATAAGCTGTTACTGTAACTTCAATTTTTTTTTCAATCTGTCTGAAGTTTTCATTAAAATAATACATTGAGACCTTGCCATCAAGGTCCTTGTTTAGGCAGTTACTTTTAAAAAGTGATGAGCTGCTGGTCTGATGTTTGCTTTTGTGGAGGTTTGGCAAATGGACAGACTAAATTGGTCCTTTGCCAAGACGAACCTCATAAAGCAGCAAGAAGTGAAACATTTAATAGCAGTGCCCAAAAGTAATAATATAATTTGTTTTATTATTATTTATACAACAGGTTTTGCAGTAGTGTTTAGAGAATTAGCAATTATAAAAGTAATGAAAAACTTGGAAAGAATGTAAAAATAAAAACAAAGAATGAAAAGTAAGATTGCAAAAGGGAATTGATTGTTAAATCTTACAACACATTTATAAATCTCTCAGAGGTAAGATGTTTGTTTTTAAAGGTTAAGTTCACCTTTAAACAATGTTACATGTTAAAGTGTAACTAAAGGCAAAATGTTTTTTTTATTATTATTATTATTATTATTATTTGGATAGGGTAAGGGAGAGTTATACTTGTTTATGTCATAAATGACTCATTGGGGAAATTTCCCTTCAAGTCCTGTCACACAGAAAAAACAGAAGTGAGAGGAAATCCCACTGTGTCAGCAGAGTCACCAGAACAAGTGTCCCCATTGGAAGATTTCCCCTCTTTAAGTGTTCTGATGTCAACCTAAAATTGTGATTTTCTTTTACGTTTTACTTACTTTTGAGGAAAAAAGTAAACAGGACAAATAGACCGAAAGATTATCCCTACAAGGGAGGCACAGACAGTAATAAAAACTGACAGGTGATTTAATCCATTTCCACTCTATCCAAAACTAAAAACAGACCCTGCCCTCCTCAGCCCCTGAGCCTTCCCCACTGTCAGAGTCAGTTTTTTTTCTCCCCACAGCTGCTGTAACACTTGTATTTTAGGTACAGCTGTGTCATTCATTCACAGGGATCTGTGAATGAAGAAACTACAAGTCCTATCTTCCACTGGGAAATATGGAATATGAGCATAAACATTTGAAGTCCATTCACTATTCCTCCAGCATTTTATCAGAAAGCCTGTACAGAAGTATGGGCACAAAGCTGGATGGAGAGTGTGCAGGAGCCTGACATTGCACCAACAAGCTGCCGATCATGGGTGCAATGCTTTTCAGGCTCCTGTAGGAAAAATATATTAAATGCACAAAATACACAAATAAGTCTGTGACAGAACCCACTGTCACTGTGTGTTTTGGAAGGGGCTGTGGGTTGGCTTCCTACCTACAGATTATGGACCAGAAGAGACTGGAGACCTGGGGACAAGCTGGCATTGAGATAATGTAATGTAATGCTACATCCCTTCTGGACTGGAGACATCTCTCCGCAGGGGATGTGTATTGAGAGGCTGCCTGCTTACCATAATCCCTTTATGTTTAGCTGTAGTCTGTTTCAATGTACAAGTGTTCAGTTCCCATTGGTTGTTCCTTGTCCCCTACCCCTTCCCCTCTATGACAAGGCTAAGGGGAGTGTCCCTAACTGTGTGTAAAAGTGTGTCTTGTATTTAATAAACAGTTCATGCTCTGCATGTTTAACCCTCAACACATGTGTGGATTGTCTCATGATTGAGGGGTTAAGGGCTGGTTATGGCAAATCTGCAGGCTGCAGGTGCTTTTGGAGGACAGGAGATACAAGTCTAGCGGATGTGCCCACCTAGGGTATTCGAGATCCGTCACAAAGTGCATTTTTTTCCTAAAAGGTGAACTTAGCATTTCATTGCCTAAATCTGTACACCTGCTATTGCCCTTGTGAGGAAGTCCCACTCCACGTGTTGTATCTATTGTTTATTTTAACCAGTTAGCAACCACCTGCCGAAAAATAACGGCGGCAAGGTGGTTGAATGAATGAATGAATGAATGAATGAAAACTTGTATAGCGCGGCACATGCAAACTGAATCGCTTCTAACGTGATTCCAGAGTCGCGCTCCCGCGCGCCCCCTGGGGCGCGCACACGGGAATGTCCGTGACCGCCGGGTCCGGGTCACGGATCACGGTAAATCGCCGCTGATAGCGCCGGTTTACCACGTGATCGCACGGTCCAATAACGGCGCGATCACATGTAAACAGACTGGCGTCATTTGATGACGCCGGTTCCTCCCTCCTCTCTCTGTACCGATCGGTACAGTGTGAGAGGGGAAGCGCGGATGGCGGCAGCGCTGTGGATGGATCTGTGACTATTGCAGTCACAGATCCATCCATCCCTGCTCATCCATCCCTGCAACCCCCTGCGCAATACTCAGCAGTACCCCCAGCAATACTCAGCAGTACCATCAGCAATACTCAGCAGTACCCCCAGCAATACTCAGCATACCCCCAGCAATACTCAGCAGTACCCCGCGTAATACTCAGCAGTACCCCACGCAATATTCAGCAGTACCCCGCGCAATACTCAGCAGTACCCCGCGCAATACTCAGCAGTACCCCCGCGCAATACTTTGCAGTACCCTGGCGCAATACTCTGCAGTACCCCGGCGCAATACTCTGAAGTACCCCCGCACAATACTCTGCAGTACCCCCGCACAATACTCTGAACAATACTCTGCAGTACCCCATGCGCAATACTCTGAACAATACTCTGCAGTACCCCCTGCGCAATACTCTGAACAATACTCTGCAGTACCCCCTGCGCAATACTCTGAACAATACTCTGCAGTACCCCTGCGCAATACTCTGAACAATACTCTGCAATACTCCCTGCGCAATACTCCCTGCGCAATACTCCCTGCGCAATACTCTGCGGTCATTTTTTTTCAGGCTTCCCAGCCTAGAGGTGAGATGTGGGGTCTTATTGACCCCATATCTCACTGTAAAGAGGACCTGTCATGCCATATTCCTATTACAAGGGATGTTTACATTCCTTGTAATAGGAATAAAAGTAATCAAACATTTATTTTTGGGGAAAAACTGGTCAAACTAAAATAAATAAAGTAAAATAAAAATAAAAATTAAAAATTAAAGCGCCCCTGTTCCCGCGTGCTCGTATACAGAAGCGAACGTGCACGTAAGTCCCGCCCACATATGAAAACGGTGTTCAAACCACACATGTGAGGTATCGCTGCGAACGTTAGAGCGAGAGCAATCATTTTGGCCCTAAACCTCTTCTCCAACTAAAATTATGTAACCAGTAAAAATATTTAAAGCATCACCTATTGGGATTTTTAAGTCGCGAAGTTTGGCGCCATTCCATGAGCGTGTGCAATATTGAAGGGTGACATGTTGGGTATCTATTTACTCGACGTAACTTCATCTTTCATATTATGCAAAAACATTGGGCTAAATTTAATGTTTTTTTTTTTTAAAAGCACAAAACTGTTTTATTTCCAAAAAAAATGTGTTCGAAAAATTGCTGTGCAAATACCATGCGCGATAAAAAGTTGCAACAACCGCCATTGTATTCTCTAGGGTCTTTGCTAAAAAAGCATATATAATGTTTTGGGGTTCTATGTAATTTTCTAGCAAATAAATTATAATTTTTACATGTAGGAGAGAAATGTCAGAATTGGTCTGGGTGCTCCAGAACGCCTGATGGCGTTCCCTGCATGTTGGGCCTCTGTATGTGGCCATGCTGTGTAAAAGTCTCACACATGTGGTATCGCCATACTCGGGAGGAATAGCAGAATGTGTTTTGGGGTGTAATTTGTGGTATGCATATGCTGTGTGTGAGAAATAACCTGCTAATATGAAAATTTTGTGGAAAGAAAATAAAAATGAAAAAAAACTTGATTTTGCAAAGAATTGTGGGAAAAAATGACAACTTCAGAAAACTCACAATGCCTCTTTCTAAATACCTTGGAATGTCTTCTTTCCAAAAAGGGGTCATTTGGGGGGTATTTGTACTTTTCTGGCATGTTAGGGTCTCAAGAAATGAGAGAGGCTGTCAGTACTAGTGTTGAGCGGAATACGCCATATTCGATTTTGCGATATTGCACGATTATATAGAAGAATATTCACGAATATTGGCTAATATCGAATATTCGTGATATTTTATCCCAAAAAATTTTTGCGAAATTTCGCTAATGCGAAAATGATTGCGAAATTCTCATAAACGGAGATCATTTCCTGTATTACTAAACTAATATGCACTAAACACTAACTCTACACTAACTCTACTTAAAAGAAAGGAGAATAAGGGGGCAAAAGAAGGGCAGAGAAGATAATCGCGCAATATTCCTATTGCGCGATTATCTTCTCCGCCCTTCTTTTGCATCAGAGCCAATCAGAATAACTCGAATATTCGGCAAAAGGAATATCGCGCAATATTCCTTTTGCCGAATATTCGAGTTATTCTGATTGGCTCTGATGCAAAAGAAGGGCCGAGTAGCTGATGCGATTCTTTTATGTTGCCGAAAATTCGCAATGCGAATTTTCGGCAACATAAAAGAACGGCATCAGCTACTCGGCCCAGGGTCTCTCTCTAATCATACCAGCAATGCTTTTTGCTTTTAGACGTCGATGGAGATCACTAGGGTGTGATCTGTTTTAAAAATAAATTTGAAAAAATACGAATATTCGCCATAGCGAATATTCGAGTAATTCGCGAATACTCGAATATGCAATATTCGTAGCGAATATTCGCAATGCGAATATTCGTGAGCAACACTAGTCAGTACATCAGATGTGATCAAATTGATCAATTTTCAGTAATTGGTACCATAGCTTTTAGACCCTATAACTTTCACCCAGGCTAAATAATATCTATTTTTTTTTGTTTTGTTACCAAAGATATGTAGAAGTATACATTTTAGGCCAAATTTATGAAGAAAAATTACTTTTTTGCAAAATGTTATAATAGAAATGAAGAAAAATTCATTTTTTTTACAAAATTGTCGTTCTTTTTTCATTTATAGCGAAAAAAATAAAAACCGCAGAGGTGATAAAATACCACCAAAAAAAAGCTCTATTTGTGGGAAAAAAAGGACAAAAATTTCATTTGGTTACAGTGTTGTATGACTGAGTTATTGTCATTCAAAATGTGAGAGCACCGAAAGCTGAAAATTGGTCTGGTTATTAAGTGGGTTTAAGTGCCCAGTAGTCAAGTGGTTAAATTATGGTGAATAATGAAGTGGGAGTACGAAAAAGTGGGTGGGAGGACTTTCACTTTAAAATAGAAACAGATCCAAGAAATATGTAAAGTAGATCCTGTCTGGAGTTATCAAGGAATATACAGAGCAAGTGGTTCCACTTATAACTGAAATATTGGTTTTGAGTGGACTAATCCTATAATTTGCTGCCGAGTGATATAATTTGCTGCTGAGTGATTGCAGTATTTTAGTCTGCATCTCCCCAGGGTAATACATACAATCTGGCCTGTTAGTGATCCCTGAGGACAGGGTTGCTGACCAGTGCTTTAACCACTTGACCACTGGGCACTTAAACCCCCTTCCTAACCAGACCAATTTTCAGCTTTCGGTGCTCTCACAATTTGAATGACAATTACTCAGTCATACAACATTGTACCCATTTGAAATTTTTGTCCTTTTTTTTTCACACAAATAGAGCTTTCTTTTGGTGGTATTTGATTACCTCTGGGTTTTTTATTTTTTGCGCTATAAAAGAAAAATGACTGAATTATGACAAATTACACCCCAAAACACATTCTGCTATTCCTCCCGAGTATTGCGATACCCCATGTATGGGACTTTTACACAGCGTGGCCACATACAGAGGCCCAACATGCAGGGAACGCCATCAGGCGTTCTGGAACACCCATACCAATTCTGACATTTCTCTCCTACATGGAAAAATCATCATTTATTTGCTAGAAAATTACATAGAACCCCAAAACATTATATATGCTTTTTTAGCAAAGACCCTAGAGAATACAATGGCGGCCGTTACAACTTTTTATCTTGCATGGTATTTTCACAGAAATTTATTGAACACGTGTTTTTTTAAAAAACAGTTTTGTGCTTAAAACAAAACAAAACAGTAAAGTTAGCCCAATTTTTTTTCATAATGTGAAAGATGAAGTTATGCCGAGTAAATAGATACCCAACATGTCACACTTCAAAATTGCGCACACTCGTGGAATGGCGCCAAACTTCGCTACTTAAAAATCCCCATAGGCGGTATTGCAGAGTATCGCGCAGGGTATTGCCGAGTATTGGGGTATTGCAAAGTATCATGCAGGGTATTGGGGTATTGCCGAGTATTGGGGTATTGCCGAGTACTGGGGTATTGCCGAGTATTGGGGTATTGCCGAGTATTGGGGTATTGCCGAGTACTGGGGTATTGCCGAGTACTGGGGTATTGCCGAGTATTGGGGTATTGCCGAGTACTGGGGACGCGCAATCGCGAAAGTGAAGGACAACGTCCCAGGGACGTCGTCCCAAGATAACCCCGCCGCGCCGTAGCAGTAAAATGCTTATGGCGCAGTGGGAAAGAGGTTAAAGCAGGAAAAAAAGGCTAAACTTATTTTTATTATTTTGCATAGAATAAAGTACAGTTACAACCCTTCATTTCATGTATTTCCTATGGGGAATATGTCACTTCCTGTTTCATAGCCACAACATAGCCCTCTTTTCCTGCTCTGGCAACAACTCAAAATATGGGATTTTGTTTCACATTTCCTCTTGGAGATAATGGTCATTAGGGGTGGAGATCCCTAATGGGAAACAGTCAGAAAAAAAAATTGTAATCCCTTTCCACTCCAATTTTAAGTTTTGCCTTTATTTATACTTTAAAGTGTAACTCCACTTTTATTTAGAAAAAAAATATTCCCCTCTGGGTGATCTTCGTACATTACAAGGATTTTAACAAACTTTGTTGCAGATTCGTACCTTTTGTTATTTTGAAGAAATCACTGTTTGTTCCTCTGTGCCCCTGTGTCTAATGAAAGGGGTTTCAAAATTATCAACCAGCTGCTGTACGTGCCAAGCTCTAATGAGGAAAACTGCAGGGTCTGTATCTTTTTAGACGTTATTTCCTATTGGGAGTATCTTACCAATAATTAAATTTTTGATGCAGGGGATGCCAAAAAGCAGACTTGTATCTTAATGTAGAAAATCAGAAAGCCAATCACACAAGCAGGAAATTATGGCCTAGATTCACAAAGCGATTACGCCTGTGTAAATGTTGTTAGACAGGAGTAATTTCGATTTACGAGCGTTTTTACGCTAGTCGAAATCCTCAAACCATGAAAAGACACCTGCGTGCTAAATTTCGACTTTATTACGTGTTAGTACGCCTTCAGATCTACGCTGCCTGAAAATTGCGGCCACTGGGCGGACTTCCTGTTGTTTTTCACCTTCATGGTATGCTAATGAGCTTTTGCCTGGAATCCACAAAATTTCGCTCTTCAAACGCAATCTCTTACGGCACCTTTAGTCATCTTTTTTTTCCGTTTCACTATACCAGCTTTTTGCTGGTCTAATATTAGACAGCCCATGTTAAGTATGGCCGTCGTTCCCGCGTCGAATTTCAACGTTTTTCGATTTCTTTTATTATTTTTAACGTAAGTCGTCCGGGAATAGGAATGTTCGTAAACGCCGCTACTCAAACAACGAATGACGTCACGACAAGATTTCGCGCAATGCACGGCGGGAAATTCCTGAACAGAGCATGCGCAGTTCGATCGTCGCGGGGACGCGCTTAATTTAAATGCTTCACGCCCCCTACTCACGTATTTCGATTGCGCGGCGGAAAAAAAATACGATACAATAGCGTACGCGCAAAAAAACTACCTGAATTCGGCGTAGAGTCTGGTGATAGACGGCAGCGTAGCGTATTTCGATTACGCAGCGGAAGATTACATCTATGTGAATCTGCCCCTATGTTTCTGAGGTGGAGGGGGGGGCATTCTGTATGCATTTTGTGTATAGAACACCTCCAGGTAGACATAGTGCAATTGCATATTACATAAAATTACAGAATTAAAAACAGATTTTTTAATAAATTCCAATCACATAATCACATAATATTTTTTTACTGTTGTTTACCTCTGCTAAGATATTATATTATATGCATCATTCAAATGTATCATGTGGAGGAGTTATTTTTACATATTTATATCAGATCATCTATTTGGTGTAGTCAGTCACCTATAACACTTTATAATTCAATGCTTTTTACAGGCCACACAGAAATTAATTATATTTTAGTTACAATATCAAAATATGTAGAAACTCTTGCAAGCACAAGTACTCTGACAAAACAAAATCAGCCACAAGGTAAATTATTTAAATGTGTTGAATGTTTTATCTTTTTACTTTTGCAAACATTAATATGATCTCTTTTATGTACCTTACTCATGCAAATTGCATTTTTCTACCTTAGGCTCACTGGGAAGGCCTCACAGGCAGGATAACGTTCAACAAAACCAATGGCTTACGGACTGACTTTGATTTAGATGTGATCAGTCTCAAGGAAGAAGGCCTTGAAAAGGTACTTGATATGTTAAAACTTATAGATCAGGGTTAGCACAAATATTGAAATGTGATGTGAAATGTGAGGTTTGCTTTGATCTAGTGGTTGTTTATAGTTTGCTTCGTCCTGAGATAATAAATTGAATTTAAACTATTAGTAATACAATAAACTGCTAATGACCATGCCCAGGAGTGTTTTTAAAGAACTGAAACTAGTAAAATGCTGAAGGTAAATTAAAAATATGCATATTCCCTGTACAATATTTGCCAAGTAATTGCATCTGATTCATTATGCACCTGAATAATATGATGTATGCTAAAAGCTAAAATAAAAACTGAACTTGTATTAAAATGTTTTGTATATATTGAGGTTGATTTACTAAAGGTGTAGAGGGTGTTCAAAGTGAATGTTATTAAATAAGGAGAATTGTGAGTTTACTTTGGATACCCAATCACAAGAGGAAAATGTAAAAAAAAAATAGATTTCTGTTAAAACATGATTAGTTTTTTAAAGTAAACCTAAGATGATTTGATTTGCTAGAAGCAAATAGGTTGGGATATGGTGTACTTCCTGAGCAAGCCTTTATGGGTTTCTTTGAATCACTTGACTTTCCAACACTTAGTACCCCCCCAGCAGCTCATTTTAGATAAACTCATCATGTTAGAGGAAGTAACAACGGCCATACATTTATTACCAACAAGTAAAACTCCGGGTCTAGATGTCCTCCCCTCCGAATGGTACCAGGCACATATAGAGAATTTGGCCCATGGGCTTCCAGGACTCTCTTAAGCAGGGGAAACTTAAGTTTGCACTTTGTCCAGTGGATTTGGCTATTATATGCTGATCCACGGGCCAGAGTCTGCACCAAGATATTTCCGGGTCATTTTCCTTGAAGAGGGGTACCAGGCAGTGGACTCCACCCTTTCTTCCTTTTTATGGAATGGTTGCCAGCCATGAGCCATGTATAGCCAAGTCCTCATTGCAGGTGGCAAAGGCCGTGGGAGGCCTGGCATGTTCAAACCTAAGAAATTATTTTATTGCTTCCCAACTCACCTACGTCCATGATTGGTTACACTCTGACCCCCAGACTCCCTCCACAGTGCTTCTGTTTGCCTTCTTTGGACCATTCACCTCTCTCAAGTACAAGCTACATAGGTTGAAGAGATCTGGTAGCTACAGATTTTCTCCTGTCGATTTTCTGTTTTGTGGCTTGGAGTGAAGCGGGTGAATTCTGACACAGGCCTCTCTGGGTATGTCGTCACAGACCCCCTTGTGGAAAAACCCCCTTTGGTCACCCTGGTGGGGTCGATTTGGAGTTACTCATCTCTCTCACTTAGACATAAATATGGCCTTGAAAATAAGTTCTTCTTTAAATATCTTTTAGCACGACATGCCATTCGGGCACAGTTTGGGTCATTGACCATTGAGCTCACGGAATCTTCTATAGAGGACCTCTTATCGTTTCTGGAGCTCTCTGAGTTGGTGACAACCTTTTATGGTCGACCTCCAGTTGATAGGGACTAAGCCCTTTCCAGAACTCTCATCGCAAATGTCTGTTTTCAATGTCTGAGCTTTCTGAAGACTGGGGAGAGGTAAGCAAGATATACTTTAAGGATATAATCAGTACTGCTGATCAATTGATCCAATTTAAGTTCATACATCACTCTCTCTACACACCAGCCAGGCTGGTTCAGATGGGACAGGGTCAGGATATTACTTGTTCTAGATGTGATTTGATTTCTGCAATGTTTGTCATATGTTTTGGAGCTGTCCTGGACTATTTGATCGCCCGTGCGTTTTTTTTTTTTTTTTGCGTTATAAACAAAAAAAGTGCGACAATTTTGAAAAAAGACACAATATTTTTTGCTTTTTGCTATAATAAATATCCCATTTTAAAAAAAAGCATTTTTTATCTCAGTTTAGGCCGATATGTATTCTTATACATATTTTTGGTAAAAAAAAAAAAAAAATCGCAATAACCGTATAGTGACTGGTTTGAACAACAAAAGTTATATTGCCTACAAAATAGAGGACATAATTATGATTTTTTTTTAAACATTTTTTACTAGGAATGGCGGCGATCTGCGATTTTTTTCGGGACTGGAACATTATAGCAGACACATCAGAAACATCAGACATATTTTTGGGACTATTTACATTTATACAGTGAACAATGCTATAAATATGCATTGATTACTGTATAAATGTAACTGGCAGGGAAGGGGTTAACCACTAGGGGGCGGGGAATTGGTAAATGTTTCTCCTAGATTGTGTTCTAACTGTAGGGGGAGGGGGGTGACTGGGGGAGGTGACCGATTGTGTCCATATGTACAAGGGACACAGATCGGTCTGCTCTCTCCCTGACAGGGACGTGGAGCTCTGTGTTTACACACAGAGCTCCATGTCCCAGCTCAATTGTCGGCAATCGCGTGTGCCTGGCGGCAATCACGTCCGCCGGGCACACGCACAGTGTTCTCAGTGACGCGCCCCTAGCAGCTTTAAATGACAGGACGTCATATGACGTCCTGTCAGGACTATAGAGTATAGACTATAGAGTATCCTGCCCGCCGTCATTTGATGGCGGGCAGGTATCAAGTGGTTAATATGTCAACCTCTATGTCACATAATTCACTAAGCTCAGTGAATGTTCACTTTGGTAAGTGCACAGTCTATATTGCTTTAGTAAAAATTCCCTACTTGATTTGTCTATTAATGTGTATATAGTATTCACTGTGAACAAAAGAAGATATGCAGAGATCTTTTTGAAATTAATTAATTAATTAATTAGTTATGAGTGTAACTTTCTAAAATGTAATTTAAAGTGCACCATGCTTCTGAGGGATTATGTTTTTCTTATATTTTTTTCATTTTTTTTTTTAAATAAAATGCATGGCGACAAAACTGTTTCCAATGTTATTCTGTCTGTTACCCATGCTGCTGAGTTTCTATCTTGTGATTCTAGAAGTAACACTGTTCCATAATGCTTGCCCATTTTTCTGTGTGTGGCCCAAACCAGTCTAATGATGCTGTACACATATTTTAATTTAGTATATATTTTGAGATGTATATGTATATATAGTGTATACAATTTTTAATGATTTATCTCAACTAATTACATTATGATTTAAAAAAAAATCAAATTTCATAGAGATATTAAGAATCAAAACCAGTAAAAATTGTGCAAAAAAACACAATGCCTCAGGTATCAAGTCAGAAAATATACATATATATATAGAGAGAGACAAGGGAAAGTGGGCAAAGTCAGTGAATGGTGGTTTAGCATAAACTGACGAGAGTCTGTGGTTTATTTGATGTGGGTACATACTCTCAGGGCCGCCATCAAGGGGGAACAGAAACCATGTTCCAAATCTATAGAAAAAAGTAAGGTGAGAGGCGCCTCTGGGTGTAGTAGATTAAAAGCAATTTAATTTTAAAACATAAACATCTTACTCACATTTAGGTAGTGACAAGTTAGCATGTAGAAATTATTTCCTTGGGAGGGTGAGCTGTCATCTGGCTGTTGTTTCCTCTGCAGTCTGTTGGAGCGCTGTGCGGGGGGATAGCACTTTCTCAAGAATCTCATGCTTGAAAAAGGAGTGCAGCAGCCAATCCATTCGCTGCTTGAAACTCGGAAACATCCCTTGTCTGCCCTCCATCCTGCGCTCCACACCTCGGGTTGAGGATCCTCCATCACAGCTGACATCTATCGTCCTATGGTGAAGTGCTATCCCCCCACACAGCGCTCCAACAGACTGCAGAGGAAACAATAGCCAGATGACAGCTCACCTTCCCAAGGAAATCATTTCTACATGCTAACTTGTCACTACCTAAATGTAAGTGAGATGTTTATGTTTTACAATTAAATTGCTTTTAATCTACTACACCCAGAGGCGCCTCTCTCCTTGCTTTTTTGCGATATTCAGAATCAAATAGTGAGAGCTAATTTGAAATTTGCTTATATCTATCTAAATTTAGGGCAACAAATTAATCAAAGTATTTTTATTTATTTAAATGTATGTTTCTCTAAAATAATATTTGATTTGGTAATTCATATTCCATTGGTCTGGTATGGTTAACATGGTACTAAAAAAAGAAGGGTTACATAATTACCTTTAAAAAAATCATATATGGTATATCTCTGTATTTTATTTATTCTTCTAACTACCTTATTTCTGCAGGGTTGTGTGGTCACATGATCTTTTCCTGTTCTTTGGCATCTGCAGGGAAAGATCCTTGGGAGGGGCTTCTATTACTCTGCTGATGTATGCTCCCTACAATGTGAGCCTGTGTCTGGCCAGCCCTGATTGATACTGTGCCAGTCACATGACTAAATAGTTTCAGAAGAGCAATTCAAATTAGATAATAAATGCCAACATTTTTTATAGCTCCTCGTAAATCTTTATTGAACATCAAATGTGTAGTTTTTGTGCATTAAGTTAAGGACTTTTTACAGCTCCTCGTAAATCTTTATTGAACATTTTGCGCAGACGGCATCTACATCCAAGGCTCTTTTTTTTACTTTACAACTATTAGCAAATGCATTTCATATATTTAATACTGGTTTATATTAAAACTAAGCATTTTTGTGGGTTTCTTAGTGAATGTAATCAATCAGTATACTATATCCCACCCCCATAGTATTTAGCAATAGGAGGACATGCATGGAGGAAGGGAGGGTAATCACCACTGTGTATACACCCACATGTCTATCTCTATAGTCATGTGGGCTTCACATATAAGAAAATTAGGAAATTAAGAGCTTACAGGGGAACTGAAACTGGAGCATGCTTAGTAGACGGCAACAGTTGGGGGGCAATGGGGACATGGATAAGATGGGAGGGCTGAAAGGCAGGATCAACCAGGTATATTTCACTCTATAAACAACAATTGATGCGCTAAATACAAAAATAATAATATAACATGTGAAATAAAATAAAGTGATATATTGTTGCAACACGTGTCCAAATGATAGTCAGCAACAGTAGACAACAAAGTGCACCTTCCACCATATAGATACAAGATGTTCCCTTACCTGATAGCCTGACTCCACATTATAGGAGTCTAATCACGCATGGAATCACCCATCATAAAGAATTCATCCACTGGAGGTAGCTGGTAGAGAAGGGTAGCATCACGGCCATTGGTGCTGGTTAATCACTCTTTCTCATGATGGTTTATGTAAAAAAGGCAAAAGGTTGTCACATAGTGTAAAACCAGGGTGGTTTTATTGAAACAATTCTATTAAAAGTGACCACAGGTCCAATACAATGTAACAAGTGGATAAAAAGGTTCTCACATAAGAACATGCTGATCAGAGTAGCATGGGATCACTGTACATAAACTTCGACCAGAGTTTATGTCCAGCGATCTCATACTACTCTGATCTGCCTTTTTGCCTTTTTTACATAAACCTCCATGAGAAAGAGTGATTAACCAGCACCGATGGCCGTGATGCTACCCTTCTCTACCAGCTACCTCCAGTGGATGGATCCTTTATTATGGGTGAATCCATGCGTGATTAGACTCCTATAATGTGGAGTCTAGTTATCTGGTAAGGGAACTTCTGGTATCCATATGGTGGAAGGCGCACGTGGGTGTCCGGTCGCTCACTATCATTTGGACACGTGTTGCAACAATATATCACTTTATTCATGTATGGACCTATATGGAAATCTTATGGAGTGACTATTGTCACTTCATTTAATTTCACACTATCTTACTATATTTGTATGTGAATTGCCAACAGCTTGCTTCTTCATGCTTTTTGTTTTTCCACTTTCACCTGCGCAATCACAACTCTTACTACATATTTCACTCTATACAAAATGATTGCTTTAGTGGCTTTGCGAGCATCAACACCCAAATATATAGCATGTAATGAGAGTTTTTTCTTAGTCTGTGTCTACCGTCACTTCAAGATATTACACATGAGTTCTGAAATAATTTGGCTGATGATGCATTTAAGGCCACCAACACAGAAATGTTTTTTTTAACATTCCAAGTTTATTGTGTCAAACAAAGCATGACAAGTTATATCAGACAGAAGTACAGCTGCTCGCAGAGCAATAATATGGTAAGGAACATAGCAAGGAAGGCCATAAAACAGACAAAAGAAAAAGACACAAAGACGACCCATGTTGATTGGCAACAGTCCGGGCACATCTTTGCTTACTAAATAAGGAAGCTTGCCTAAGGGCAAAACCAACCTTCATTTGACTATTCAAGACAGTAGACCAACGGCCCAAACCTTTCCTTAGTAGCTTATTAGGGTGCGGGTACAGAATGGTCGTAGCAAGCTATTTCCACCAAGCAGCCATCGTTATATTTCAGGATTCAGAACCAGAGAGAGAGGGAAAAAAAAGAAAGACATAGAAAAGAGAGAGAATAGAGAAAAATGGTGACAGTCAATATAGTGTGCATGTGCCTAGACCCAGGACACTTCTTATGAGTATCCTAAGTAGACGTCTGCGTCAAATTTTCAGAATATGCAGAGGAAACACAGAAATGTTAGTTAAAGTGTTTATAAATTCCAAACTTTACTTTTTATTTTGGATAAAGTGAGGGGGTATTAGAACACCAGTAAAGTTTTCATTGACGTCCATGCCCTGACTAGGTAGATTATTACTAGTCAGGGAACACCTGTTCTAGGAACAGCTGTCTAAGAGGGAATTCTACTGACTTCATAGATTTCTTTTTATTCCCTGTTGCCTCTACAAGAGAATAGGAAATATATTTAATACTACAAAGGCTTCAAAAATTAACTTACAGGGAGTTTACCAATTTGATACTTTACCAGAATGAAACAAAAAAGTTCTGTCTATGTTTTGGACATGTCTTCTGTCTATGTGTTGGAACCGTCTTATAGCCATAATGGTGCGTTGGTTTCAGCTAAATTATTAGCTTTAGACATATCCGGTTGCTTTTTCCATGTTATTGCAAACAGCAATAGATAAATATCCCCTTAACTGAAAGCTAGGCTTCAACTAAGTTCATCAGTTGCTGTCTTTTATGACTAGCATGGTAGCCAGGCCTAAAACATATTGGTTACTTTGCCCCACTTATCAGAACAGGAAAAGCTAGAACACTAACATCCTTTGGTTTTATAGAGCCACAGGTTTTATGACATGACTGTGGGGGTGATTTACTAAATGAGAAGTGGATGTTTACATTGTAAAAGCTTAGCTTAGTAAATAGGATGAAGTTCTGTTTATTTAAATGGCTGATTAAAGTAAACACACCTTCACCTTATTCACTAAGTCAGCTTAAAGTGGTTGTAAACCCTAATAAAAAAAAACTTGCAAGACAAAGGTATAATGAGCAAGTATGCATAGCATACTAGCTCATTATCTATTACTTACCTCAGATTGAAGCCCCTGCAGTAGTCCTCGTCTCACCCTCCGGCCATGACATATCTCCCAGGGCTTACTCCAGGTATCGCGGCTCTGGCGCTGTGATTGGCCGGAGACGCGGTGACATCACTTCTACGCATGTGCGCGGGGGCGCCGGCAATGACACACGGACTGAAGCAATGCCACATACGTGCCATTTCTTCAGTTTCCCCAGTGCGAATGTGCCAATGACATTGGCACATGCAGGGGGCAGGGGATATCTCTTAAAACATGCAGGTTTAGGAGATATGCTGGGTAGCTAAAGGTAGGCCTTAATATAAGCTTACCTATAGCATAAAGTGGTTGTAAAAGGTTTAGAACCACTTTAAAATACACTTTCAAAGTCAACACTCACTATTTCTTTAGTGAATCAACCATAACACTACGCAGAAATCTTGCATTTTACTTTCTGATGTTGTTCTGATGTTGTATCCATCAGTTAGTTTTTATATAGTAAGACATGGCTGATGCTAGTTGCTTATTTTATTGCAATCCTTTCTTATAGATTGGAACTTGGGATCCTGCAAGTGGCTTAAACATGACAGATAATCAAAAAGAAAAACCTGCAAATATAACAGATTCTCTTTCTAACCGGTCTTTAATTGTAACAACAATATTGGTAAGCTTTTTTATATAATTCAAATAATGTTAATTATTTTTAAAACACATCCGTACTTCAGTTTCAAATATTCTACTTCAAAATCCATTGAATACACTACAGTAATTTACTATTAAACGGGATAAAAACAAATAGATATATGCCATTAACACATCACCATTAATTGCCAGGTACAAATAGGGCCTAAGGCTTTTTATGGTCATATAAGAGTATAATGTCAAAACTTTGTCATCAGTGCCCTTCTTCCTATATATTTTTTTGGAATAAGTTGTTCACAGTGCCTGCAGTTGGGTAAAAAAACAATTTGTGCATAGAGCCTGCTTGGTTGTAGTACAACACAATTGGAGTATAGTTGATTTAGACTACTGTTATGGTCAGGGTCTAGAGGTTGACATTCAGAGTTAAGATCAGAGTTTAGTTTTCACTGACTTGTTATGTGTGTTAGTGTCAAAATTCCCCAAAACATTTTTTAAATTATTTAATTATTAGTCCTTAGAAGTGGTGGTTTTGTTAGCTTTATTTTTTTCTAGCATTTTCCCTTGGTTTATACCTAAAAAAAACTTACCAGTAATGCATGTGCTGTCTTAGGGTAATAATTCTTACTCACCTTACCATATCTATGGAGGATCAGATTGTCATCCTAGGACAAAAAGTGTGTTAGGACTACAGAATACCTTCCTCTGTACTCAGCTCTATAATCTAGGAGATGCCCTGTAGTCTACAGAGACAGCTGGAATGTCTCTGTAGATTTTTTTATAGCCAGCAAAGGCAAAAAAATACTAAAAAGGTTATTGGCACAAAAGATTTTGGTATGATTATCAGGTATTTTTTATACATATCAAACAGATATAATAAAACACTATCCATAGTATATTTAACACAATATAGAATAGAATTGAGAGTTTGCATACATATTAAGGGTGAGGGGGGATGGTGTTAAGGTTCAACTTTACGGTTAGGTTCAACTTAATATATATTAAATGTATTAAGGTGAAGGTTAAATTTAAGGGTTAGGGCCAGGTTTAAGGTGAGGGTTATGTTTTAGGATTAACCACTTAATCCCCAGACCATTTGGCTGGCCAAAGACCAGGCCACATTTTGAGATTCGGCACTGCGTCGCTTTAACTGAAAATTGCGCGGTCATGCAAAGTGGCTCCCAAACAATATTGAAGTCCTTTTTTTCCCACAAATAGAGCTTTCTTTTGGTGGCATTTGATCACCTCTGCATTTTATTATTTTTTTCACTATAAACAAAAATAGAATGACAATGTTTTGCTATAATAAAAATCCCCCAAAAAAAAAATATATATATATATATATATATATATATATATAAAACACATTTTTTCCTCAGTTTAGGTCGATGCGTATTATTCTACATACTTTTGGTAAAAAAATTGCAATAAGCCTTTATTGATTGCAAAGGGGATAGTTTTATGGCATTTTTATTAATATTTTTTTTTTTTACTAGTAATGGCGGCGATCAGTGATTTTTATCATGGCTGCGACATTATGGCAGACACATCAAACACTTCTGACACCATTTTTGGACCATTGTCATTTTTACAGCCATCAGTGCTAGAAAATGCACTGATTACTGTAAAAATTACACTGGCAGTGAAGGGGTTAACCTTTAGGGGCACTGAAGTGTGTCCTAGGGAGAGATTCTAACTGTTAGGGGCGTGGTTACGAGTGACACATCACTGATCGCTGCTCCTGATAAGAGGTAGCATTCGATCAGTGACATGTCAGTGACATGTCACTAGGAAGAATGGGGGGATGTTGTGTCTACACTGACATCTCCCCATTCTTCAGCTTTGTGACACAATGCGGGATACCGATGGACATCGAGTCCATGGGTTCCACGGGCACGGTCACGGAGCTCGCAAAAGGGCCGTGTGGGAATGTACCTGTATGCCCATTTGCCTATCCGTGCCATTCTGTTGACATAAATATGGGTGCTGCTGTCCTTAAGTGGTTAAGGTTTATTGAGGGAGGGTTATGTTTTAAGGTGAAGGTTGAGGTTTAGGCTTTGGAGGGGTTAAGCATTAAGGGGTCACTTTAGGGGTTATATTAGGGTTAGGGTGAAGGTTACACTTTAGGTTTCAGGCTTATAATACTAATTGTATAAGCAGGGAATACATTTTACCTTGGTGTGGTTAAGAGGTTAAAAGTTCAGATAGGAAAAGTCTAGGGTGTACGTTTATCAAACTGAGAAGAGCTGATATCCTGATGATCATGGCTGATTTCTCAGGTTTTCCAGTTTATGAAAGTGAGATGAGGAGTGGAGAACATGTTTTTCACTTCTCATCTCAAGACACACCCTTCTCTCATTCACTTTTACACAGATTACCAGTTTATGAAGGTGAGATCTGAGGATCTCACTGGCTATCTCAGTAAAATATCTCAGTCCCAGATTCTCCAGAGGTTGAGAATATGGGTGAGAAGCTGCTGTGATGTGAAGAAGGAAGTTTCTTTCCTCTTAATTTTAGCAAAAACAAGCTTAAAGATTGATATAAATAATAACTATATATGTTTATGTATATATAGAAGATGTGATATTATATATATATATATATATATATATATATATATATATATATATACACACACACATACAGGGAGTGCAGAATTATTAGGCAAGTTGTATTTTTGAGGATTCATTTTATTATTGAACAACAACCATGTTCTCAATGAACCCAAAAAACTCATTAATATCAAAGCTGAATATTTTTGGAAGTAGTTTTTAGTTTGTTTTTAGTTTTAGCCATTTTAGGGGGATATCTGTGTGTGCAGGTGACTATTACTGTGCATAATTATTAGGCAACTTAACAAAAAACAAATATATACCCATTTCAATTATTTATTTTTACCAGTGAAACCAATATAACATCTCAACATTCACAAATATACATTTCTGACATTCAAAAACAAAACAAAAACAAATCAGTGACCAATATAGCCACCTTTCTTTGCAAGGACACTCATGCAGCCTGCCATCCATGGATTCTGTCAGTGTTTTGATCTGTTCACCATCAACATTGCGTGCAGCAGCAACCACAGCCTCCCAGACACTGTTCAGAGAGGTGTACTGTTTTCCCTCCTTGTAAATCTCACATTTGATGATGGACCACAGGTTCTTAATGGGGTTTAGATCAGGTGAACAAGGAGGCCATGTCATTAGTTTTTCTTCTTTTATACCCTTTCTTGCCAGCCACGCTGTGGAGTACTTGGACGCGTGTGCTGGAGCATTGTCCTGCATGAAAATCATGTTTTTCTTGAAGGATGCAGACTTCTTCCTGTACCACTGCTTGAAGAAGGTGTCTTCCAGATACTGGCAGTAGGACTGGGAGTTGAGCTTGACTCCATTCTCAACCCGAAAAGGCCCCACAAGCTCATCTTTGATGATACCAGCCCAAACCAGTACTCCACCTCCACCTTGCTGGCGTCTGAGTCGGACTGGAGCTCTCTGCCCTTTACCAATCCAGCCACGGGCCCATCCATCTGGCCCATCAAGACTCACTCTCATTTCATCAGTCCATAAAACCTTAGAAAAATCAGTCTTGAGATATTTCTTGGCCCAGTCTTGACGTTTCAGCTTGTGTGTCTTGTTCAGTGGTGGTCGTCTTTCAGCCTTTGTTACCTTGGCCATGTCTCTGAGTATTGCACACCTTGTGCTTTTGGGCACTCCAGTGATGTTGCAGCTCTGAAATATGGCCAAACTGGTGGCAAGTGGCATCTTGGCAGCTGCACGCTTGACTTTTCTCAGTTCATGGGCAGTTATTTTGCGCCTTGGTTTTTCCACACGCTTCTTGCGACCCTGTTGACTATTTTGAATGAAACACTTGATTGTTCGACGATCACGCTTCAGAAGCTTTGCAATTTTAAGAGTGCTGCATCCCTCTGCAAGATATCTCACTATTTTTGACTTTTCTGAGCCTGTCAAGTCCTTCTTTTGACCCATTTTGCCAAAGGAAAGGAAGTTGCCTAATAATTATGCACACCTGATATAGGGTGTTGATGTCATTAGACCACACCCCTTCTCATTACAGAGATGCACATCACCTAATATGCTTAATTGGTAGCAGGCTTTCGAGCCTATACAGCTTGGAGTTAGACAACATGCATAAAGAGGATGATGTGGTCAAAATACTAATTTGCCTAATAATTCTGCACTCCCTGTATATATATATATATATATATATATATATATACACATATATATGTATATATATATATATATATATATATATATATACAGTATATATATATATATATATATATATATATATATATATATATATAATGTATTACACACATACACAGTATAGTTATAATGTATTTTCTCTTAGGACCCATTCACATCTGAGCAATACAGAATTGTGCAATTCTTTATACAATTCCAAATTGCTCTAAAATTCTGTCAAAATACGCAATGCGTTTTTGGGCGCCATTCATTGTTAATGGCACCCAAAATTCAGTTAGCAAACATGCATTTTGCCACACATTTTGTCATTTGACAAATACTCTAGCAACTTGCCAAAATGCATTGAAAAAATGCACTGAAAAAATGCACAATGCTCCATGCCCCCAAAAAATTTAATTTGGCTTTTTGGGCCTTTTTTATGTGCATTTTGGTACTGTTTTTGATACACCTTTATGCTACTTTTTTTGAACAAACATTTTGGCTCGTTTTTTAAAATGCATTTTAGCAATTTTTTTATGTATATTTTGGTGCTTTTTTAACATGTATTTTGACTCATTTCTTTACCTGCGTTTTGGAGTGCGTTCCAGAAACACATGCAAAATGAATGATATGCGTGCGGTGTCATTAATTGTTGATGACATCCCAAAAGTGACTAGCAAATGTGCGGTTTGCCAAAATACGCATAAAAAGCAAATCAAAGTGCACATTAAAAAGGTTTCAAACTATATGCTAAAAAAAAGCTCCAAAGTGTGCATTACAAACCACACCAAAATGGATATAAAAATAACCTGTGCCAAAATGTGTGCTAAAGGGCCAAAATGTGTGTTTAAAAAATGCACAATAAAAAAACGTACGGGCAGATATGTGTTAAAAAAAATATGCCATGTTTAAAAAAAAAAGCCAAAATATGCATAAATAAAAAGGGCCAAAACACACATTTAAAGTATGTGCCAAAACGTGTTTTAAAAAAACAGAGTTAAAAAAGCGCCTATTATTTTCATGTAATAACACAGCCTTTTTAACTTTGGTTTCACTTTGAAAACTCGGCTGCTCTGTAATCACACAAGTTTCTCAGGAGATCACAGGCAGCCCCTCCCACTTGTACTCAGATCTCAGGTGTTCTCAGAGGAAAAACTTCTCATCTATTCTCCTTCTGAGAACAAATGTTCTCCGCTTCATAAACAGGGTGCCAGAGGAGAAGATTTTTCTCTGAGAACTGCTGAGAACTGAAATGAGATAAATTATCACCGTTTGATAAACGTACACCTAAGTGTTTTTTGTAGAGTGAATTTTGTTTAATAAGTCTTAGGAGAGTGGCAGGTTTTTACCTTGTTATTGGTGGCTAAAGCATCTGGCTGAAAACACCATTTAAAGCAAACGCATCAAAATTATAATATATCTCTATATATGTTTTTGATAATCCAGCAGCATGACTGTGCCATCCTAAAATGAAGATAATTGCTAAGTTTTGGGTTTTTCTTTGTTTCTTCTTTTGCAGTGAAAGTTTTTGGAGCTGTTAAATTAGATGGATTATATATGTATGGGGACAATATTTTGAATTAAACAGTTCGATTTTATGGTATTGTGTAGGACATGTGTAGAAATTGTGTATGCCTGTAGGGCATATTTAATTTTTAGAGTAATATGTTTAAAGTTGCTAAAAATGCAACATTACTTTTTTTTTATTTGTGTAGATTCATGAATCAAAAATACTTTTGGTACATAAAATTATTCTCTTATTTAAACCCACCATTGCACAAATAAAACATTTAAAGAAACTGCAGGTGCAAGACCAGAACTGTTGAATTAACAATAGAGAACAATTTCAAAAGATTTATCAAATTGTCAGATACAAATAAGTAAAATCATATTTGATTATACCAGTTACTTCTATTCACTGATACCTCAGAGAAGGAAAAATGAGCCAATACAACACATTAGGTTTACATTTACGGCATTTTATTCTTTACAGCCTTTATAAGGAAACACTGGGTGTCAGAGTGTGCTATTGAGGTAACAGAGTTCAGAGTAAAATGACTAAATGAACAAAAACACATTTCTTTTAACAGGAAGAACCTTATGTGATGTTCAAGAAATCTGATAAACCACTTTATGGAAAGGAGAGATTTGAAGGCTATTGCATTGACTTACTTCAGAAATTATCTGAAATTCTTGGATTTAAATATGAAATTCGGTTAGTGGAAGATGGCAAATATGGAGTTAAGGAGGATACCACTCAACAATGGAATGGAATGGTCCGTGAGCTAATGGATCATGTAAGTTTAATTTTATCAACATTGCATTTTTTGCTCACAATTTCCATTTGAACTAATCAGTAAAAAATACCAACATGAATTACCTTTGGAATTACTGTCACAAATCTTGATAACAGCAAACAAATGTAACCACTTGATCTCTGCAAGTTTTTTATCCTTTTAATGACCAGGGCATTTTTCGCTATTCTGCACTGTGCTACAGTACAAATACCCCCCAAATGATCAATTTTTTAAAAGTAGACAGTCCATTTTATTTAGTAAGAGACATGGCAAGTTTTTTCAAGTTGTATTTTTTTCACAATTTTGTTTTATACATACTGTCGCCAATGCAAAACAGTGTCATCATATGACTGGTGTGGCAGTGGACAGGGATACTGACTGTTGACAGTATTTGAAAAAAATATATAAAAAATATATATATAGAAATTTATAGATATATATATATATATCTATATATATACCGTATTTATCGGCGTATAACACACACAGGCATATAACACTCACCCTAACTTTAAGAGGGAAGTTTCAGGAAAACACTTTCCACAGCCCCCTGCTTATAACACGCAGGCACAGTTTACCCGTCTATTTTCAGGGTAAAAAAGTGAGTGTTATACGCCAATAAATACAGTATATATATATCTATATATCTATATATATAGATATATAGATATATATATAGATAGATAGATAGATAGATAGATAGATAGATAGATAGATAGATAGATAGATAGATAGATAGATAGATAGATAGATCTATCTATCTATCTATAGATATATCTATATATAAAAAAAAACATTAATAATTTTTCAAGTTTTTTTTTTTTACTTAGTCACTGCAACCATTACTAATCCTTTAACCACTTAAGGACCGCCTAACGCCGATATACGTCGGCAGAATGGCACGGCTGGGCACAAGCATGTACCTGTACATCCTCTTTAAGTGCCCAGCCGTGCCCAGCCGCGCCCTGCTACCCGGTCCAAAGCTCCCTGACCGTGGCCGCTGGACCTGCGGACCCGATCGCCGCCAGAGTCCCACGATCAGTCACAGGAGCTGAAGAACGGGGAGAGGTGTGTGTAAACCATATTGCTGGTCAATGACCAGGCCCCTTTTTGCAATTCGGCACTGCGTTGCTTTAACTGACAATTGCGCGGGCGTGCGACGTGGCTCCCAAACAAAATTGGCATCCTTTTTTCCCCACAAATAGAGCCTTCTTTTGGTGGTATTTGATCACCTCTGCGGTTTTTATTTTTTTGCGCTATAAACAAAAATAGAGGGACAATTTTGAAAAAAATAATAATATTTTTTACTTTTTGCTGTAATAAATATCCCCAAATATATATATATATATATATATATATATATATATATATATATATATATATATATATATATATATATATATATATATATATATATATATAATGTCCTCAGTTTAGGCCGATAAGTATTCTTCTACATATTTTTCATAAAAAATCTCAATAAGCGTTTATTGGAAGGATATAGATGTCCCCTACGCAATTAGCAAAGCAAACCCTAGTCTCACCACATCCCTAAATTAAAACTGATTTGTATACCCCAGAGGTGGAGTGTATTTTCTCAGTGGGACTTTTAAATTGGGAGACTGTGCGTTTATTGATTGGTTTGCGCAAAAGTTATAGCGTCTACAAAATAGGGGATAGTTTTATGGCATTTTTATTAATATTTTTTTTTTACTAGTAATGGCGGCGATCAGTGATTTTTATCGGTACTGCGACCTAATGGCGGACACTTTTGACACATTTTTGGGACTATTGGCTGAAATGCGAGTTGACGTATAGCTACGTGATCTCGTGCAGCCGAGCCGACCTGTCGCCGTATAACTGCGGCCGCTGGTCAGCTAGTGGTTAATACATCTGCCTTTCCCTGTCATGTATGACCAACTTCCTGTGTTCATCTGTTATGGGACCTATCTGTCTCTTCATAACTTTTTTATGATTGATGTATTTAAAAAAAAAAATGTTTAGATTTGTTTTACTTTCTGTAGCAATGCATTTCTCACATTCCATTTTATCCTCCTTGATTGGTCCCTTGTGTTTCTTGTTGCATTCTTTGTGAGTGTCCTCTCTACTTTTTTGGTAAATTGTACAATCAGAATGTATTGTGCATGGCCAGCCTTGGACACTATAGGGTTTATTTACTAAAGGCAAATAGACTGTGCACTTTGCCAAGTGCAGTTGTACTTTGCAAGAGCAGTTGCTCTAGAGCTTAATAAATGAGCAGAAGCTCTGCTGAATTTCATTATCCAATCATGTGCAAGCAAAAATGCATTTATTTTTATTTTCCTTGCACGTGATTGGGTACTTTTTGCACAGTAAAGCTTTACCTCATTTATTAAGCTCTGGAGCAACTGCACTTGCATAGTATGTTTGTCTTTACTAAATTAACCTCACTATTCAGTTAGTTAGTCCCAGATTTTTACTGCTTAAGTGAATTCTGTAAATTCCTTTGAGTAAAATACTACTACATTTCCTATAATACCAGGCAGGCATTTACTGTAAGTGTTAATTCAAGCTACTGTAATGAAGTAATGCATTTGAAAACAATTGCTAATATTGATTTCAATAAAGATATGTGGCAATGAACATAAAAAAATTGATATCGGGTAGTTGGGATAGTGTAGAAGCCTGTAGTGTGGATGTAAATTATTTTGTAAATAATGAAAAGGAACTTTCTGTTCATAAAACCTGTGTGTATGTGCAATACAAATCATGTGTGAGCGTATAACACTTTACGGGTGTTACATTTAAGCATTTAAATTTATAATCAGGGCTGAACATTAGGTTTGGGTTGATCATGAGTTCAAACCAAAATCAAAACTAAACCAAACTGATTGCAGTTCACCAAACGGGTAAACACAATTACCATATTTGACCAGATTGTCCACCTGCCAAAACCCCTGGCTGCTGAAACTGGAAGTTATCCATTTAGTGGTGGTATAATTACTACTACTAAATGATAAGCTTCCAGGTAACTTCATTGACCAAACATTGAACAATATTTTTTTCGATGGTATGGATGTTTTTATTTACTATTTATTTTTTGCAAAGGAGTAACAAAATGTACTATTTGCCCTGTATTTTTTCATGTGGAGGAGGGGCAAAGCTTTTTGCCCCCCTGCAATGTACACTCTTAATGTTGAGGGCCTGTGGCATAGTATAGATCAGGAGGGAGACACATACTTCCTGCACTATCTTTTCCTGGCCAGCCAAAATGCATGCCAGGAGAATGATCTGGCATGAGTTTTAGAGGGACCCAAACTTTATTTTTGTCTACGATCACCCCTTTAGGGTCTGGCATGGATTTAGGGGGGAACCACGTACTTTTTTTTTTAAAATGACAGTAAAAACATTTTAAACAATATGTACTGTATGTTTATCAAAACAGGTCAAAACAGGTCTAGTATACAGTATATACATATGGAAAGGGGCCTTGAGGATGCCATCTTTTACAAATATATGTATTTTTTTGTGGGAGTAAATTGCATAGCTTCACTGCTTTAAAGGGGTTGTAAAGGTAAAAAATGTTTTCCCTAAATAGCTTCCTTTACCTTAGTGCAGTCCTCCTTCACTTACCTCATCCTTCGATTTTGCTTTTAAATGTCCTTATTTCTTCTAAGAGATCCTCACTTCATGTTCTCTGTCTGTAACTGCACACAGTAATGCAAGGCTTTCTTCCTGGTGTGGAGAAAGCCTCCTGAGGGGGCGAGCAGGCAAGTCAGGACACTCTCTACTTTGCAGATAGAGAAAGGAGCTGTGTGTTAGTGGGCATCCTGACACTCCTGCTCGCCCCCTCCCCCCTCAAGAGGCTTTCTCCACACCAGGGAGAAAACCTTGCATTGAAGAGTAGAGTTACAATCAGAAGAACAGTAAGTTAGGATTTCTCAGAAGAAATAAGGACATGTAAAAGCAAAATCGAAGGATGAGGTAGGTGAAGGAAGACTGCACTAAGGTAAAGGAAGCCATTTAGGGAAAAAATCTATTTACAACCCCTTTAAGTGCAGGTTGAAGGCACCACCCAAGCATGCCATGTTACATGAATGTTGTATGTTTAACATTGCTTTTTAGGCCTTATTAAAAAAGCACTCCCTGCTAAACAACATTTTTTATAATTATTTTATAATATTTTTACATAGGTAGATGTCCTCCATGACAGAGCCCAGCTATACATGTTCTTTTATTTTTTTTATTTTTTTTACCAAAAGATTTCAAATTGGAAATAAATAAATAAAAATTCAGCTCCTATTGACTTCAACATGGTTCAGAAGCTATGTTTGATCGTTCTGAAAACCTAACCCAGGCCAGTTTATTTTTCACTTGACTGTAAAAGTACCTTTGTGACCAATATGGCGCCAGACTTTTAAAACATGAATCATATCAAATAAGAATGTGAATTGGTTAGCATCCTACAAAACATAATTTGTGAGAAATTGGATCATTTACTTTATTCATGCAGCAGAAAATACATTAACACCATGATGGCAGTTTACACATTTAGAAAAGCTTCACATAACGAGAACAAATATCATTTACTGACTTTAGAACTCATAAAGGATAACAATCCCAAAACCCAGTAAAGAAAATGAAGGGGAAATATGACAACGGTTTTGTTAAACCACTTGCCGACCAGCCACTGTCATTATACGGCGGCAGGTCGGCTCTCCTGGGCGAGAGCACGTAGCTCTACGTCATCTACATCTCGGCCACTAGGGGGGTACGAACACCGCCGGGCACCTGCGATTGCTCGTTACAGAGCGGGGAACGGGAGCTTTGTGTGTAAACACAAAGCTCTCGTTCCTGTCAGCGGGAGAAACGCTGATTTTCTGTTCATACAATGTATGAACAGAAGATCAGTGATTTCCCTCAGTCAGTCCACCCCCCCATACAGTTATAACACACCCAGGAACACACTTAACCCCTTCCCCGCCCCCTAGTGTTAACCCCTTTACTGCCAATGGCATTTTTATAGTAATCCAATGCATTTTTATAGCATTGATCGCTAAAAAAATACCAATGGTCCCAAAAATGTATCAAAAGTGTCCGAAGTGTCCGCCATAAGGTCGCAGTACTGAAAAAAACCGCTGATCGCCGCCATTACTAGTAAAAATAAAATAAAATAAAAAATGCCATAAAACTACCCCCTATTTTGTAAACGCTATAACTTTTGCGCAAACCAATCAATAAACGCTAATTGCGATATTTTTTTACAAAAAATATGTAGAAGAATACGTATCGGCCTAAACTGAGGAAAAATACGTTTTTTATATATTTTTGGGGGATATTTACTACAGAAGAAAGTAAAAAATATTGCATTTTTTTCAAAATAGTCGCTCTATTTTTGTTTATAGCACAAAAAATAAAAACTGCAAAGGTGATCAAATACCACCAAAAGAAAGCTCTATTTGTGGGAAAAAAAGGACGCCAATTTTGTTTGGGAGCCACGTCGCTTGACTGCGCAATTGTCAGTTAAAGCGACGCACTGCCAAATCACAAAAAGTGCTCTGGTCATTGGGCAGCAATATGGTCCGGGGCTAAAGTGGTTAAAAGAATAGCATGGAAAAGGGTATAGCATCATGCATGAGATAAAAACTAGTACCACGTACATTATTGAACTGGATTATTTTATTTCAAAGAGACACAATCTATTAGGGTACACATTGTGCAGTATCATACACCACAACACAGGGGGTTGACATACTAAAAGAAACAAATAAACTTTTCACTTTGCAATGGAAATTTCCGAAGAGCTTAGTGAATGTGATGACATTTCAGTTTGCAAACAATACTAAATCACATGCAAGGGGAAGAAAACAGCATATTTTTGCTGGTACTTGAATAGGTGATTAAAGTCAGCAGAGCTTCACCTCAATCACTAAGCTCTGGGGAAAACACCCCTGCAAAGTGAATTGTCTGCTTACCTTTAGTAAATCAACACACGTCTAACAATTCCAGAGTCTGCTGGAGGGAATTAACAAATAAATGAAGCCATTGTTACAACAGGATCCCCATTTATTTGCTTATTTCCTCTAGCAGTCTCTAGAAGTTCTACATGTATATTCTCTTACATAGAGGAATTTATCTCCTATGATACCCAGCTTCATCTTGGTGCCATGCTGTGATATTTTTCAGATATACACAGATATATGTTAGTTATGAATGAACCTATTACTACTACTGCCTATAATATTTTAAGAACATTTGACCAGAAGACAAAATAGCCTAAGGCCTCGTACACACGAGCAGACAGATTTGTCTGAACAAATCTGTCTGCTGGGATTTTGGTTTGCTCGCGTGTACACACGAGCAAACCAAAATCCCCGCCAGCAGACAGCGCGCTGACACTTCCGCGCATGCGTCTAAACCATTCGGCGCGTGTGCGAGAAGACATGTCTGCTGGTTAGCATACTAACCAGCAGACATGTCGGGCGGATAGGTTCCCAGCCGACAGATTTCAAAGCATGCTTTGAAATCTGTCGGGTGGCCAAATCCGTCTGTTAGCCCGTACACACGATCGAATCTGTCTGCTGAAACGGTCTAGCAGACCGTTTCCAGCAGACACATTTGATCGTGTGTACGAGGCCTAAGACTATTTGACCTTGTCCTATTTCCATAGAATGAAACCACTCAGCTGGTTAGTTTGCACAGAATGTATGTACATAGAGTTTTAAAGGATGAATGTGAATTTGTTTATAAATAGACCATGAGTGCACAGCTTTCATAGGAAATCTAATTTTGATTCTAGATATGTCACCATTATCTATCACTGAATGCTGGAGCATGAGCAGCTAAGAAAGCCAGATTTACTATAGAATTAACTGTATAATCATTGCCATAGTTACTCACTCACTCACTTTGATTATCTCTGCCATCATTGCATTCACATAGTAAATATTGTGGTAACACAGTTTGGGTTTTAAACTTTGTTTCCAGAGACATTGATGCAACTGCAAAGGAACATGTTTTTAGTAACTCAGGTCTAGAGTGTAGACATGTATTTTTTGCATTGCATTGAACATTTTCCCTTATACAAGTAATCTTGTATTAGGAGCATTTTGCACACCCATATACAAAAATGTAATAGTAGATGACACAATTAAATAGCTTACAAGGTTTACTAAAAAAACATAATTTTGTTCACAGTGAACAAATTAATAAAGCGGCTGTTTTTATTTCCCAAATTGATTATCAAATCATGTTTTCCTAATAGTATGTCTAATGTAGCTATCAAACAAACTGAAGCTAAGTATATATTCCTAAGAGGCAAATTAAAATGTATGTTAAAGTGCACTTTTAATTATAGTTTTGCATTTAATATGTTTGCTTTAAAAAGAATGAAAAATTAAGAATTAATGTATTTCTTCAGGCACACTGATTCTGTAGTGCAGAGCTGGTGATGTACTGTACAGTATAACTGTGAAAAAAATGATACTCTTGCTTGTTTAAAAAGTAATTAGATCTAAAATTAGGACATGACATTTCACAAACAAACGTTTTCTCAGCATACGTATCAGCTAGCATGCAAAAAATAACAAAACAATATGCATTAAAAACAGAGATTTTATTTTCCAACATTTATAAATATACAGTATGTGAAAGATTTTAGACATTTAAGACTCTCAATATTGGATAATATATATAAACCCCCCTGGCGGTAATCCAGAGTCTGACTCGGGGTTAGATTTCTGTGCTGCGATCGGTAACCCCGAGTCAGACTTGGGCTTGCCTCGCTGAATCCACAGGCTTGGTTTACTTACCTTGTTCCTGGATCCAGCAATGCATCCACGCTGTGTGCCGCCGATCTCCTTTCCCTGCGACGTTATGATGCACAGGTCGGAGAACGGCACCATATTCAAAAATGTAAACAAACACATTACATACAGTATACTGTAATCTTATAGATCACAGTACTGTATGTAAAAAATACACACCCCCTTGTCCCTAGTGGTCGGCCCAGTGCACTACATGTTCTTTTATATAATAAAAAGTGTTCTTTCTCCCTGCAAACTGTAGATTGCCCATAGCAACCACAAGTGTCCCTTTATGTCAAAAATGGTTTTAGAGCAGCTAAAAAACAGCGATAATAAATTAGAATCACTTGCAGAATTGAGCGATAGCGATTTGTGGGGAAATTTGTCATAAAAAAATAATAATAATGACAGCGACAATTCTGCAACTGAGCAAATTTCAGTGATTTTGATTTGATTACATTATTGAATAATTTTTATTATAATTATATTATTTGTTATAATTATGTATAATTATTTATTATATTATAATTTATATATTTTTTTTTTAAATGTCATACCCGGGATGCCTATTAGACTCTTGTTTGGTCAGATTTAAGTGAGTTATTCCTAAGAATTACAGGCCTACACTATAAAACGACAAATTTCCTTGCAAATAATGGTACCGCTTTTAGCACCTAAAATCTGAAAGAATCATACCGCCAGGGTGGATAAATTAAAGGCTACATTCACTTTTGGAGCATGTCAAACGATTTATTGCAGCTTTTTCATATATTTTTAATGCAGGCAACTAAAGTCTCTGGCCCAGATTCACAGAGCGATTACGCCTGCGCAACAGGAGATGCGCGTGCGTAAGTCTAAATGTGCGCGTGCGTTTCGTTGCGCGGCATCCCCAGAACGAGATACGCAAAAAATCTATTTCGTTAGACTGGCGCATCCGTCCGCGCAAAAGTGCGATAGACACACCATTGATTTGCTAGTCAAATATGCTAATGAGGGACTTACGGGGATCCACAAAACAACGTTGGGGCAGCGCAGGCGACGCAGTGTGCGCAACAGCAAAATGTCCTGTCTAAAATTAGAGCTGATAAAAGCTGGTCTAAAAAAAGAAAAAAAGTCTACTTGTTAGATAAAGCAACACTGTTAGTGAGCAGCTCAGCAGTCACACGTGTTGCTCAACAATCTGTATGCCAACATGCCAGGGGCATCGTCGCGCATAGCTATACTACTGACTTTAGATGAACAAAGAAGGAGGAGGGCACGGAGGATGGCACGGAGGATGGCACGGGAGAGGATATACCGTACCCGCATAGACCTGTTTGGCATGAGTGATTCTGAGGTGTATCGCATCTTCAGATTCACCCCTCATGCCATCCTGGAATTAACCACAACCCTGCAGGATGACATCACCAGCCCAACACACCGCTCACATGCAGTGCAGCCACTGGTCAAGGTCCTGGCAACACTCCATTTCCTTGCCAGTGGCTCTTTTCAGCGTTTAAGTGGAGTGGTGGCTGGGATGTCACAGTCCTCCATGAGCAGATGTGTGCACCAGGTTGTCCCTGCAATACTCAGACGCATGGCTAACCAAATCATCAAACCCACCACTGAGGACCTGCGGCTGAAGGCAATGACAGATTTCTACAGAATTGCCAGATTCCCACACACTGTGGGGGCCATTGATTGCACACATGTGGCACTCCAGCCCCCCCAGGAGACAGAGCACATGTACCGCAATCGGAAGCATTGGCATTCCATCAATGTACAGGTGATAGTCGATGCCCAAGGCCTCATATGGCACGTCCGTGCCAAACACCCAGGGTCCAGCCATGACAGCTACATATACAATCAATGCCACATCCGATTGGAATTCGATCAGAACGTGTATGGGGACACCTGGCTGGTTGGTGAGTGACATGGGTGGCAGGCATGACTATCCCCTCCCATGATGCACATCACAAGGGGCACATGCATGACTAACATCCTCCTGTCTTTTCCCTTACAGGTGACACTGCATATCCACTGGGACCCCATCTCATGACTCCTATCCGGAACCCCCAAACTCCAGGAGAGGAAAGATACAATCAAGCACATGCTCAAACACGAGCAGTGGTGGAGCGCACCTTTGGCATCCTAAAGTCACGTTTCCGATGCCTGGATAAGTCTGGGGGTACCCTCTTGTACTCCCCAAACTTTGTGTGCCAGATCATCGGTGCATGTTGCATGCTGCACAACTTTGCAGAAAAAAAGGGCCTGCAGATTGACCTACGTGATGACCTGACCCCTGAACCAGACAATCCCCCCCTAACCGAGGTTAACCCGTCTTCTGAGGGAAGAGCAGCCAGGAGACAGCTCACATTGGGCATCTTTGCACGTTAAACATACACATTAATCATGGCACAATGAGAATGCATGCATGCACAACACTGTGGTCCCTAGCACACACACCCCACATCCACATCAAATTGGATTGGCACCAGTCCACCATGCAGGACTTGTGAGCAGCAACGCCACGCCAAGGCTCCAATTATGTCACTGTACATTCATACACCATTCACACGGACCTGGGGATCACTTCTCCCTGGTCCTAGGGAACCCTTCTCCACCAAAATAGAGGGTGACACCCCTTTTCCGGCAGGAATGTCACCCCCACATTCACACAGCATTCACAACCCAAAAAAAAAATGACCTGCAAAATCAAAAAATTTCCAGCAAAAAAAAATAAAAAAATTGGAAAAAAATAAAAAAATTGGAAAAAATAAAAAAATTGGAAAAAAAAAAATTTGGGGGAAAAACAAATGACTGCCCTCTGCGTGAGCCACGCCTGGGGCGCCCCCGGCCACGGCCCCGGCTTCTCAGGGGAGACTCATGGGGAAGGGGTAAAACCGGGGAAGGAGGATCAGCCCCTGATCTCTGCCCACCTGGTGGCCTGCCCTCCAAGGCCACGAAAAATTCTGTCCAGGGCAGCACCAACTGTTGCCGTGTTGGCCTGGATAGCCAGGGTAAGGGTCCTCACATCCTGCCCAACGCCTGCTGATGTCGTCTGCAGTTCATTTAGGCAGGTTGTGAAAGCCCGGGAGTGGGAGTCCAGGTTCCCCAGCGTATCCTTGATGGAGGACAGGCTCTCCTCCATCAGCACCAATGTCTGGCTGACCTGTCCCAGATGGTGGGTCTGGAGGAACTGGTCCCTTCTCAGGGTGGCGGGCAGGAGATCGGCCAACCCCCTGGTGGTCTGGGATGACATCCTGCCTCCAGCTGATGCTTGTGGCCGGGGAGAAGGGGAGGCCCTTGTGAGGGGAGCCATGTTGGGGGAGGAGGGGGGGGGGGCTTCCCCTTAGGGAGGCCTGCCTGCTGGCAGCCAGAGGAGAGGAGTCCTCAAAACCCAAACGTCCAGTGCCTGACATGGACTCCTCCTCCTAATGATTCTCCTCCTCCTCATGATTGTCCTGCTCCTCATGATTGTCCTCCTCCTCTTGAACCTCCTCCGCGGACTCCGGCCTTGTTGGGGGGGCCTCATTAGGCTGCTGTCCTGGGGTTGGTGCGGTCAGGCCAGATGGCCCTGCACCCTCCTACACATCTGTGGATGACACAAAACATTCACAGGTTGGAGGATCCACACACTTTCCACATATTCCCTTTCACCCCCTCCCCCACACATGCTACACACCTGATATTAAAAAAGAAAACAACTTACCTGGCACCACGGGCTGGGGACTGGAGTCAAAGCCGGGCAGGCCCTCAATTTCATGCCGATGAAAGGTCAGGGTCACCGCACGCTCCTCCGCTGTCAGGCTAATACGGCATGGTGGGCCCCCTCCTGTGTCCCTGGCATGGGCATGCATTCTGGCCAATTTCTTTTTGACCAGACGCCGGAGGTCATTGATTTTTTTGTCAATCCCAGACCTGGTCCGTGTCTCCCCCTGCCCCACAGAATTCACCTGGTCAGTGATCCTATCCAATATCTCCCTCCTCCTGGCCGGGGTGGTGTTGGCACTCTCTGGGCCGTGGAGGTAACGCCCATACTCGCTAATGGCCCGGGCAAGAATCTGTTTTTCCACAACTGTAAAATTCAGCTTGTGTTTTCTCTCACTCACTCCCTTGGGATGAAACTAGTCAGGGCTGAACCAAGTGAAGCAGTCTGATTGTCAGTCGGCATTAGAGATCACTCCCCTCCTAGCAGCTTGACCAGCAACGAGCGTTTGGTGATGTGGTTAACCTGACCCGATTTGGGTAAATCAGTGAGATATGCCATTTTAAAGTTTTATACATGTGAGTGTATTGGATGACGTTTTTATTGGGCGATTAAAGATTTTTAAGCAGGATCACGCTATGTGTCTGTTTCCTACCATCTTTTTCATGTATGGACCCTGAGCCATTCAGAGACGCTGAGCAGTGATTGAGGTTGAGATTGCACCTGTGACACGCCGATATAAATTTTCTTTGCGTTAAGAGGCTACTCAAGAGGGGGTTCTCTTTTCTCACACACCCCCCTCTTTCTTCTATGAGCACAGACGTGAAGCGGTGTCTTTCCAAACCTATCATCTTGGGCTATAGTGGACTTTGTTTGAATAAGGATTGTTCAGTCCAATATTTGCATTAAAGACTGCCATTCTTCATTTAAGAACTTTTCTATTCCAAGGACAATATTCAATATTTGTATATTTATTTGTTTAAAGTTTAAATGTTGCATATGTCCAGCGCTGCCTGGTTGATTGTGATATAATTCTGACATATTCAGGTTTTATTCATTAAATAAAGATAATGTTGAAAAGAAAGTCTAGTGAACTTAATTGTGAAAATAAGTACAAATAGCACAAACAGTGCTAATGTGTAGTGGAACCACACAAGTGAACTAAATGAATAAACAATAAGTGACAGAAAAAATATAAATATAAATGTAGAGACCCGTGAGTGATATTGAGTCTAAAGGTTAAACAGTTCATAGAGTGTTTGAAAAAATCTTCTGAATCTCTCCAATGAGCAGTCCTCCACCACACCAGTGTAATGAACACTCCTCCACCAATACGAATGGCCACTCACCAGAACTAGTAGCCTTACACTTGCGTGTTTGGCATACAAATCATGTCATACAATCCTCAAGTTAGTGTTCAGGATACATGTCCAAAAATGTAGAAGTGAGATCCACATACGTGAAAAAAACAAAAAAGTATAATAGTGTGATATTGCTAAAACAATTTATTGACACACCACATGAACCTACAAAGGTTGCACTCACAAAAGCAAACTCCAAAAACAACCGTGATAAATTCCAAATAAACTTCCTTGATGTTCACAGGCTGATAAACTGTGGTCACGGCGGGCCCAAAAAGTAAACCAGGTGTTTCTCACCGCTTCCTCTTCACTTTAACACCTCCTCCTTGTTGAAAATAGTATCCTCAAACACTGGTCACTCGCATAGAAAAACACATGCAGGTTATCTCACGTTGGTCTCAAATGATCAAACGATCTTTAGTGTAGCCACGCCCCCAACATGTTTCGTCATAGATTTGATTTATTCATGGGATAGGCTACTTACTAGTAAATGTCCTTCTTATATATCCTGGTATACAACTAAATTAATTGTTTGTCACCTGCAGTTCGTGATCCATCCAATCAGAAGTTCAACTGCAGTGTGTCTCCCAATAGGAGCACATACCTCCCCTAATGTGACAGGCCAATCACGCCATGTTTCCAAAAGGGCGGAAGTGAGATCAGGCTTTGGGCAATGTGAGGGCGGAAGTCCTCATTGGTAACGGCGCCCAGTCATACAGCTCTGATTATAAAAATAAAAACCTCTCATACGGTTCTAACAATAATACTAAAAAACCTGTCTTACGGCAAACGGGGAGCCAATCACGCTATATCTGCAGGTACGCAGACTAAGTGTGCGGCGCCGCGCATAGGGTAATTGACCAATGGGAGTGCCAGACTCCTCTTAGGCCAATACCGTCTTGTTTCCGTGAGGGCTGAAGTGACGTCAGATTCTGACCACTGTGAGGGCGGATGTGTGTGCTGGAATTGGCATCCTATCACAGGGCTTGATTGATGGTAAAGCCCTGTCACATCACATACCGCCTCCACCAATAGGCAGTCTGAACGTGCAATACCACGCATTGTAAGGGCGGAAGTGCCGCTGCTCACGGCTTCAGCACAGGTTGATATACTGGAAGCCTAAGGGAAACAACCTCACACTGGTTGAAAGATATAGACCATATTTTTCCTCAATAGGTGATTAGTAACTACAATGTGTAACAGCTAATGAGGCGGATACACTACTCGCATAGCAATCGTCACCAATGTTGATCAGCCTTATGAATGCCTAGGAATTACAGTACATAAAAGTCAAGCTTAAATAAACACATTATTAGTGAGTACAGACCTCGCTGCATCCAATAAATATTGAAACACTGGTAAACAGTTACTACATAGGTTAATATTTTCATGTTAATGAGCAATACATAGAGCACTAAAACAAATAGTATGCTCTTATAAATTGAGCTAAAAATAATAAACAACTAAATTGGATGAATGGTACAAACCTAAAAAGAAAGGGTTAAAAACGCTACATATATTAAAATAAATAACCCAATATACCAAAGTATACTAGGTCATCTCAGAGTATGATATGATCAAAAAAATATATAAATGATAATAATTTAACCAATACACTATGGGCCCGAGGGGTTCCCAGACCTAATCTGTATTGATAGGACAAAGAGAACTGGATTAAGAGTTGTTGATAAAACAGTTCAGGTCTAGTTCTATCTTTAATCCTCGCGGAGAAAAGGAGAAAGATCCATTGAGTTTCTCTTTGTGATAGATCTCTCACTCTGTTTGACCTCCTCCAATTAGGATAAACGCAGTCAATACCACAAAATTGGGCTAGAGATGAATCTTTATTGTGTTTTTCTTTAAAGTGAACCGACACACTGTGATATTTATACCCCTTCCTAATGTTGGCCAGATGTTCAGAGATCCGAATTCTTAATAGTCTCTTAGTTCTTCCAACATATAGGAGCCCACAAGGGCACCATAGAAGGTATACCACATATGATGAATTGCAAGTTATGAATTCTTTCACTTCAAACATACTGTCATCAGATCCTCTAATTTCTGTTTTACCCTTATTGTGGAATTTCACCGTACGGCAACAGATGCATTTGTTGCAAGGGAAGAACCCTTTGAGATTAATTTTTAACCGTTGATTGGGAGGGTCTAAGATCTTTTGAACTACCCGATCACCAAAATTGGGGGCTTTCCGGTAGATACATTTTGGTTGTTGCGGAATAGCACCCCCCAGATGTCTGTCCTTCCCCAGGATATGCCAGTGTTTCCTGACTATATCCTCAATTTCCCTATATTGCACATGGAACCCAGATATAAAGCTCCACTGGTGATAGTCCCTCTCAGATGAAATTGCTTTTTTCTTTAGACACTCATCTCTAGGGACATGTGCAATCTGTTGTACAGTTTCATTGAGTTCAGGTTCAGCATATCCTTTCTGGATAAACCTAGTTTTTAGTGTATTAGCTTGTTCCAGGTAGTCAACATTATCTGTGCAATTGCGGCGTACACGTAAAAACTGTCCCTTTGGGATGTTCTTTATCCATGCTGGGTGGTGCCCGCTGTTAATAGTTAAATAACTGTTACGGTCTGTGGTTTTAAAGAACACCTTGGTTTTCAATTTTCCTTCACAACGCTCGATTGTAACATCCAGATAGTTAACGGAGTGGTTACTGATGACATATTCCAGCTTAATATTATTGTCATTATTGTTCAGAGTATTCAAAAAATGTGTGGCCTCCATCTCTGTTCCTTCCCAGATTAACAGGAGGTCGTCAATAAATCTCCGATAGAATAGGAGTTGAGGCTTTTTGTCTCTGAAAATGAACCTATCCTCCCATTCTGCCATAAACAGGTTGACAAGACTGGGAGCAAATTTAGCTCCCATGGCTACGCCAACCTGTTGGGAAAAGAAAAAAACATTAAAACAGAAGTAGTTATGGGACATACAGAACTCCAATGCATGTCCCAAAAATCTCTTCTGGGTGAAAGGTAAGTCTTCCCTCTTACTGAGTGCCCAATTAAGTGCTAATGCAGCATCATCATGCTGGATTATAGTATAGAGGGAAGCTACATCTGCGGTGATCAAATAAATCTCAGAATTAGGATTAGTAGTGATCAAATTTAAAGACTGGATTAAATCAGAGGTATCCTTCAAATAGGCCTTAGTGGCTCTCACGCTAGGCTGAAGAAACTTGTCAAGATATTCTCCTAATCTTGCAGTTACTGATCCGATTCCGTTAACGATCGGACGAGGTGGGGGATTGTTGACATCCTTATGGATCTTTGGTAACGTGTAAATTACTGGGATTCTACAAGAGGTGGGAGCTAAATATTTTGATTCTTTATTATTTAAAGCCCCAGTTCGGAGGCCCCAATCCACCAAAGCATCCAACTGAAACTTATAAGACTCGGTGGGGTCTGAGCCCATTCTCTTGTAAGTAGTTCTATCTTCCAATAATTCAGTAAGTTGTCTAAGGTAAAATTCTCTATCCATTACAACCACCCCCCCTCCCTTATCCGCTGGACGGATAATGATCTCCTTGTTCTTCTCCAGAGACTTCACACCCTCCCTAATATATTCTGGATTGGTCTTCTTTTTTTGGGGGAGATCCTCTATGTCTTTGAGTATTAGTTGTTTAAAGACCTCTATGAAGTGATTGCTGGTATTTTGTGGATTAAATAAAGATCTATTCTTCAATCCACTATCAATATTAGCATTAGACACTTTACTTCTTAGAGTGGACTCGACCGGATGGCTCAAAAAATACTTTTTCATGTTCAATGTCCTGATAAATTTGTGAGCATCAATATATATGTCGAATTTGTTCATACTCTTCCTAGGTGCACATTTCAATCCAGTATTAAGGATATTCAGTTCTTTCGGACTTAGGAATTACAGTACATAAAAGTCAACTTAAATAAACACATTATTAGTGAGTACAGACCTCGCTGCATCCAATAAATATTGAAACACTGGTAAACAGTTACTACATAGGTTAATATTTTCATGTTAATGAGCAATACATAGAGCACTAAAACAAATAATATGCTCTTATAAATTGAGCTAAAAATAATAAACAAATAAATTGGATGAATGGTACAAACCTAAAAAGAAAGGGTTAAAAACGCTACATATATTAAAATAAATAACCCAGTATACCAAAGTATACTAGGTCATCTCAGAGTATGATATGACAGGCCTCCACATCCAACAGATACCAACCATTGGAAGGGAACAAAAATGGAGGGCAACAGTACCAACAGCCCCCTTTTTTAGGACAAAGGGGGAGGGGCGGGAGGGGAGGAACTCCGAGAAGGACGTCATATCAAACACCCACCAGGGGGGGAGAGAATCATGCTTCTCTATATCCCCCCAACAGGGAAGGGATGTACAACCAAAGAGAAGAAGGGGCTGTAGGGTCGGAAGACGGAAACAACAATCCCAAGAAAAGGATGAGGAAAGTATAAATAAGGGCATATACAACCTCAGTAAAGTCATCCTAAGTCCGAAAGAACTGAATATCCTTAATACTGGATTGAAATGTGCACCTAGGAAGAGTATGAACAAATTCGACATATATATTGATGCTCACAAATTTATCAGGACATTGAACATGAAAAAGTATTTTTTGAGCCATCCGGTCGAGTCCACTCTAAGAAGTAAAGTGTCTAATGATAATATTGATAGTGGATTGAAGAATAGATCTTTATTTAATCCACAAAATACCAGCAATCACTTCATAGAGGTCTTTAAACAACTAATACTCAAAGACATAGAGGATCTCCCCCAAAAAAAGAAGATCAATCCAGAATATATTAGGGAGGGTGTGAAGTCTCTGGAGAAGAACAAGGAGATCATTATCCGTCCAGCGGATAAGGGAGGGGGGGTGGTTGTAATGGATAGAGAATTTTACCTTAGACAACTTACTGAATTATTGGAAGATAGAACTACTTACAAGAGAATGGGCTCAGACCCCACCGAGTCTTATAAGTTTCAGTTGGATGCTTTGGTGGATTGGGGCCTCCGAACTGGGGCTTTAAATAATAAAGAATCAAAATATTTAGCTCCCACCTCTTGTAGAATCCCAGTAATTTACACGTTACCAAAGATCCATAAGGATGTCAACAATCCCCCACCTCGTCCGATCGTTAACGGAATCGGATCAGTAACTGCAAGATTAGGAGAATATCTTGACAAGTTTCTTCAGCCTAGCGTGAGAGCCACTAAGGCCTATTTGAAGGATACCTCTGATTTAATCCAGTCTTTAAATTTGATCACTACTAATCCTAATTCTGAGATTTATTTGATCACCGCAGATGTAGCTTCCCTCTATACTATAATCCAGCATGATGATGCTGCATTAGCACTTAACTGGGCACTCAGTAAGAGGGAAGACTTACCTTTCACCCAGAAGAGATTTTTGGGACATGCATTGGAGTTCTGTATGTCCCATAACTACTTCTGTTTTAATGTTTTTTTCTTTTCCCAACAGGTTGGCGTAGCCATGGGAGCTAAATTTGCTCCCAGTCTTGCCAACCTGTTTATGGCAGAATGGGAGGATAGGTTCATTTTCAGAGACAAAAAGCCTCAACTCCTATTCTATCGGAGATTTATTGACGACCTCCTGTTAATCTGGGAAGGAACAGAGATGGAGGCCACACATTTTTTGAATACTCTGAACAATAATGACAATAATATTAAGCTGGAATATGTCATCAGTAACCACTCCGTTAACTATCTGGATGTTACAATCGAGCGTTGTGAAGGAAAATTGAAAACCAAGGTGTTCTTTAAAACCACAGACCGTAACAGTTATTTAACTATTAACAGCGGGCACCACCCAGCATGGATAAAGAACATCCCAAAGGGACAGTTTTTACGTGTACGCCGCAATTGCACAGATGATGTTGACTACCTGGAACAAGCTAATACACTAAAAACTAGGTTTATCCAGAAAGGATATGCTGAACCTGAACTCAATGAAACTGTACAACAGATTGCACATGTCCCTAGAGATGAGTGTCTAAAGAAAAAAGCAATTTCATCTGAGAGGGACTATCACCAGTGGAGCTTTATATCTGGGTTCCATGTGCAATATAGGGAAATTGAGGATATAGTCAGGAAACACTGGCATATCCTGGGGAAGGACAGACATCTGGGGGGTGCTATTCCGCAACAACCAAAATGTATCTACCGGAAAGCCCCCAATTTTGGTGATCGGGTAGTTCAAAAGATCTTAGACCCTCCCAATCAACGGTTAAAAATTAATCTCAAAGGGTTCTTCCCTTGCAACAAATGCATCTGTTGCCGTACGGTGAAAATCCACAATAAGGGTAAAACAGAAATTAGAGAATCTGATGACAGTATGTTTGAAGTGAAAGAATTCATAACTTGCAATTCATCATATGTGGTAGACCTTCTATGGTGCCCCTGTGGGCTCCTATATGTTGGAAGAACTAAGAGACTATTAAGATTTCGGATCTCTGAACATCTGGCCAACATTAGGAAGGGGTATAAATATCACAGTGTGTCGGTTCACTTTAAAGAAAAACACAATAAAGATTCATCTCTAGCCCAATTTTGTGGTATTGACTGCGTTTATCCTAATTGGAGGGGGTCAAACAGAGTGAGAGATCTATCACAAAGAGAAACTCAATGGATCTTTCTCCTTAAATCCCTCTTTCCGCGAGGATTAAAGATAGAACTAGACCTGAACTCTTTTATCAACAACTCTTAATCCAGTTCTCTTTGTCCTATCAATACAGATTAGGTCTGGGAACCCCTCGGGCCCATAGTGTATTGGTTAAATTATTATCATGTATATATTTTTTTGATCATATCATACTCTGAGATGACCTAGTATACTTTGGTATATTGGGTTATTTATTTTAATATATGTAGCGTTTTTAACCCTTTCTTTTTAGGTTTGTACCATCCATCCAATTTATTTGTTTATTATTTTTAGCTCAATTTATAAGAGCATATTATTTGTTTTAGTGCTCTATGTATTGCTCATTAACATGAAAATATTAACCTATGTAGTAACTGTTTACCAGTGTTTCAATATTTATTGGATGCAGCGAGGTCTGTACTCACTAATAATGTGTTTATTTAAGCTTGACTTTTATGTACTGTAATTCCTAGGCATTCATAAGGCTGATCAACATTGGTGACAATTGCTATGCGAGTAGTGTATCCGCCTCATTAGCTGTTACACATTGTAGTTACTAATCACCTATTGAGGAAAAATATGGTCTATATCTTTCAACCAGTGTGAGGTTGTTTCCCTTAGGCTTCCAGTATATCAACCTGTGCTGAAGCCGTGAGCAGCGGCACTTCCGCCCTTACAATGCGTGGTATCGCACGTTCAGACTGCCTATTGGTGGAGGCGGTATGTGATGTGACAGGGCTTTACCATCAATCAAGCCCTGTGATAGGATGCCAATTCCAGCACACACATCCGCCCTCACAGTGGTCAGAATCTGACGTCACTTCCGCCCTCACGGAAACAAGACGGTATTGGCCTAAGAGGAGTCTGGCACTCCCATTGGTCAATTACCCTATGCGCGGCGCCACACACTTAGTCTGCGTACCTGCAGATATAGCGTGATTGGCTCCCCGTTTGCCGTAAGACAGTTTTTTTAGTATTATTGTTAGAACCGTATGAGAGGTTTTTATTTTTATAATCAGAGCTGTATGACTGGGCGCCGTTACCAGTGAGGACTTCCGCCCTCACATTGCCCAAAGCCTGATCTCACTTCCGCCCTTTTGGAAACATGGCGCGATTGGCCTGTCACATTAGGGGAGGTATGTGCTCCTATTGGGAGACACACTGCAGTTGAACTTCTGATTGGATGGATCACGAACTGCAGGTGACAAACAATTAATTTAGTTGTATACCAGGATATATAAGAAGGACATTTACTAGTAAGTAGCCTATCCCATGAATAAGTCAAATCTATGATGAAACATGTCGGGGGCGTGGCTACACTAAAGATCGTTTGATCATTTGAGACCAACGTGAGATAACCTGCATGTGTTTTTCTATGCGAGTGACCAGCGTTTGAGGATACTATTTTCAACAAGGAGGAGGTGTTAAAGTGAAGGGGAAGCGGTGAGAAACACCTGGTTTACTTTTTGGGTCCGCCGTGACCACAGTTTATCAGCCTGTGAACATCAAGGAAGTTTATTTGGAATTTATCACGGTTGTTTTTGGAGTTTGCTTTTGTGAGTGCAACCTTTGTAGGTTCATGTGGTGTGTCAATAAATTGTTTTAGCAATATCACACTATTATACTTTTTTTTTTTTTTCACGTATGTGGATCTCACTTCTACATTTTTGCACATGTATCCTGAACACTAACTTGAGGATTGTATGACATGATTTTTATGCCAAACACGCGAGTGTAAGGCTACTAGTTCTGGTGAGTGGCCATTCGTATTGGTGGAGGAGTGTTCATTACACTGGTGTGGTGGAGGACTGCTCGTTGGAGAGATTCAGAAGATTTTTTCAAACACTCTATGAACTGTTTAACCTTTAGACTCAATATCACTCACGGGTCTCTACATTTATATTTATATTTTTTCTGTCACTTATTGTTTATTCATTTAGTTCACTTGTGTGGTTCCACTACACATTAGCGCCGTTTGTGCTATTTGTACTTATTTTCACAATTAAGTTCACTAGACTTTCTTTTCAACTATATGAAAATTACCTATGGTCCTCTTTATATACACAGTGCAATGTGCAACATAACACTGGTGATCAGGTAAAATCATTAGTACAGATGATACATTCATAAATACAGTTATGAAAGTGGTAAGCCTAACTTGATATGATTATATAGTGCAAACATAATTTATATTATTTCTAGCCCAAATTATTTCTGTATAAACTTTCCTGAAACAGATGTATATTTTGACAGTTTAAAGATAAACAATCATGGAATAGGTAGAATCATTAGTACAGATGATACATTCATAAATACAGGTATGAAAGTGGTAAGCCTAACTTGATATGATTTTATAGTGCAAACATAATTTATATTATTTCTAGCCCAAATTATTTCTGTATAAACTTTCTTGAAACAGATGTATATTTTGACAGTTTAAAGATAAACAATCATGGATAAAGTGTTAATAGCTTGTGATCAAAGCTCATCCAATTATTATAAGGTAGGCTACAACCAATAATTACATTTTCCCACTCTCTCCCTTCTTTGTTGTGTTTTTTATTTTTATTTAGTTTGCTGGTTTCATTTAGGCATTATAAACTGCACTATAATATATTTTTATATTATTATAAAAGAATGCAATCCTAAAAATCTAATTCTGTGTGCTGAATGTAATTCTGAGTGTCTCTTGTTCCACTTAGATTTAAAATAGAATTACACTTGTCCAGGTTAATTGTGTTAAGTAACATGTGTGTCTCAAGTGTACACATTTAAAATCAAAATGATGAAAACCATATTATATCATAGGCTTAATATTTATACCTTTGTAATGTGTACACACAGAGAACAGAACCTAAATGATTAATACCATTATACGTTTAAACTTCATTATATTCATACAAACCCTCACTAGAAGAATTGAAATGCTGAAAAAATAGCAGTATTCTTTTGGCAATAAAAAGTTTCATCTTGATTTGGCTACTTAGAATTTTTTAGTTTTATTCGATTTTTTTATCTTTATCATATCTAATTGAAAATAAATAATCACTATTGTTTTATATTAATCAAAGCAATATTATTTTATCAAAATACCTGCACTTGTTATAATTAATAAACCCTAAGAACCTGGAATAAATCCTTATTCCTTCTGAATAGGACAGAATAAATATCTAAATATACCAGCACTAAAATAAAATGATCACACATATGCCCCTCCACAATATCTCATTGTAAATATGTGTGAGACACTATAGTGCACAGTACAAAATAACGGACACTACCTTGTGTGCTCTTATTTGACCCAGCTTGTATCTGCTCTTACTTTTTATGACCTGGATTGCACTGACCATGCTCTTTCCTCACTGCTGTCTTTGTACTGTTCCGACTCTGATATACACATGTGAGAAACAGATCATTTAGACTACCTTTCTGTGTGACCCTCCTGTGTTATCAGATGCATCATTCAGCACATCTGCAGTGTTACCTATAGTCCTGGCCTGACATTGTCACAAGCAATACAATTAAAGGGGTGACCAACCAAGTGGAAACCACTACAGTCTCAAATTTTTGCCCAAGAATTTTGCTATTTTGGTTGTTAAGTTCAGGAACTGGCCACCCAACTCCTCCACCTCCAGTCCCATATCTTAGGGCAAACCTATACAGCTGTTTATCACACACGCTGTTGTAATATGGCACTTTGTCTATATTGTGGCCTCAAAGGTCATAGACTTTGCTTTTGCCCCACAACAAACTCCGGGATCCTATGTGATTGTAAAGAGGTCACCCTATGTCTGGTTTCATCTCCTCAAAAAGAAAGTTGCTTAACCACTTAAGGACCCCTTCACGCCGATATACGTCATCAGAATGGCACGGCTGGGCACATCAACGTACCTGTACGTTGCCCTTTAAGCCCAGCCGTGGGGTCACGTGCGGGCGTCGTGGGTGCATGCACGTGACCCGGTCTTAAAGCTCCGTGACTGTGACCGCAGGACCCGTGGACCTGATCACCACTGGAGTCCCGCGATCGGACCCCGGGAACTGAAGAACGGGGAGAGCCGTGTGTAAACACGGCTTCCCCGTTCTCCACTGTGGCGGGGTCATCGATCGTGTGATCCCTTTTATAGGGATACTCAATCGATGATGTCACACCTACAGCCACACCCCCTACAGTTGTAAACACACATTAGGGAACACATAACCCCTTCAGCGCCCCCTGTGGTTAACTCCCAAACTGCAAATGTCATTTTCACAATAAACAATGCAATTTAAATGCATTTTTTGCTGTGAAAATGACAATTGTCCCAAAAATGTGTCAAAATTGTCCGAAGTGTCCACCATAATGTCGAAGTCACAAAAAAAAATAGCTGATTGCCGCCATTAGTAGTAAAAAAAAAATGCAACAAAACTATCACCTATTTTGTAAACACTTTAAATTTTGCACAAACCAACCGATAAACGTTTTTTTTAACCAAAAATAGGTAGAATAATACGGCCTAAACTGAGAAAAAATATATATTTTTTATATATTTTTGGGGGATATTTATTATAGCAGAAAGTAAAAAATATTTTTTTTCAAAATTGTTGCTCTATTTAAAAAAATAAAAAATGCAGAAGTGATCAAATACCACCAAAAGAAAGCTCTATTTGTGGGAAAAAAGGACGCCAATTTTGTTTGGGAGCCACCTCGCAGAACCGCGCAATTGTCTGTTAAAGCGACGCAGTACCGAATCACAAAACCTGGCCTGGTCCTTTAGCTGCCTAAAGGTCCGGGTCTTAAGTGGTTAATGATCCTGATTTTATCCACCATGGCACTGGGTCTCATGAGCTTCTGGCCCTTGTGGATTCCAGAGCCATTGGAAATTGTATTAATAAGACTCTGGTCACCCACTTGTCTCTGAAAACTCCTACTTCACTGTCTGCCTGATTTCTATGGATGATCAGCCTCTTGCATAAGACCAGGTGATACACTAACTCTTTTCATATACACTTCTGCCTGACCCTCGTGTTAACTATATCTATATCTATATATATATATATATATATATATATATATATATATATATATATATATAATGTGGCTTGTTTGGGGCTAATCTTTTTTGCATGTATATCTAATAATATATTGCAGATACTATTCATACCCCTTTAGATACACGATAGAGGTAATTGTTTCTTTACTTGCTACTACATAATAATTGTTTATATGGCCTAGATCAGAACACATATCCAGTGAATTTTTTAATTTTTCCTGACCTGCTAAGACTGATAACTGTTAGTGCCAAGGCCATCTGATTGTACTATTCTAATATAAGTATTTAGCCTTTTTTTTTCATTTTCTTTTTTGTATAAAGAAGAAAGACATTGGGTCTTAAAATATAAATCAACTATAACAGGAAAAATCACTAAAGTGAGTATTCTGAAAATAAGAATGTAAGAAGCTTGAAAGAATTTTATACTCTGCTTCAAGCATAAACCCTTGCAGTGATACACAAGAGTAATCTTCGACTAGTATGTCCTAAGGATTAAAGTGAACTTTTCCTTTTCTATCTGCCTCAAAGGCAGAAAACTGAGATTAGTTTATGTTTCATCTAGTCACCCAGCTGTACCTTTTATATGTACAATCAAGCAGTGACTGATATTCTCTATCTTATGGATATGACATCCCAAGGCATTAGAAAATACAGTAAAAAAAAACTAAATAAATAAATAAATAGAATTTTAAACAACTTCATAAAAGTGGTAACTGCAAGTCCTTCGGTGAAAGATAACACGTTTTCTTAATAATAATTTTCTAGAGATCTTATATTAGTCAATACAGTACTCACAAATTAGATCAATATGACATACTGTAATACCAATCTACTGTAACAGAATAAGATTTATGCTTTTCTTAGATTGGTTGGTTTGTCACCCATGTATTTCAGTTTGTACAGGAGTGGAAGTGTATAATACAATAAAAAAACATAAACCAAAGGAAAAAGACAATCTAGTCTCCTTTTAATTACGAATAAAAATAAATAAATACATGGCATACAAAAGATGCAATTTGTGTTTATACACTCTTCATATTACAGTTTCCAAAATCTTCTGTATGTGATTTTCATTAGCTTTTGTTTATAAATATATATAAAATGCATACATTTTCTAAAAGAGGATCTGTTCCTTCTTTAGTTAAAGCAGTGTCCAGATGTTTTCTTTTTTTTTTTTAAGTCAGCAACTACAAACTGTAGCTGCTGATCTTTAATAAGGGCGCTTACCTGTCCAGTGAGCCCTCAATGTCGCCCCCCGAGGCCGATCCATTATTTCCACCAAATAAAACCGGCAGTGGAGCCTTAAGGCTTCACTGCCCGTTTCCTAAGGTGCATGCGCGAGTCACGCGACGCTTTGTGAATGGCCCCGTCATCTTTTGGGACACACACAGGTCCCAGAAGATGACGGGCGAGCTCGCCAAAGACAGTTGAAGTGATACATTTTTATCTGGCAGGCAAAAACAAACTAGTTTGAGTACATTTTTAGTGTACAGACCCCAAGCTCAGGGTGGATTAGTTTTTCTCAACCCTTTTTATGTAATATCTCGCAGCCAGACTGGTCCAATTAGCTCAGTGGAATGCCCCTCCAATGCACACATCCTGGCTTTACTTTGAAGGCTCTTCTATAGCACCATTATTATCTTCCGGGCCTTTCATGGACACAGTCAATTTATCCCAAAGATCTAGCTCCCTTAAATGAAGTACTAAGTCAACCACTAAATTTATGGTCTCTATAACAAGATAAATATAACCTGAGGTCCTTCATACATTTGTTGGTGTCCTTTTTTGGGTGACCCCGTGTTCCACCCTGCGTTTAATTTCCAATTGTAACTTTTCTAGATGGATTGAGAATGATGTGGTTACGTTGGAGTTCTTAATTTGAGAGCCCCTCCTTTTCTCCTTTTTCTTTTTCCAACTTAACCATGCTCTCCCACAGTTGAAATTTTATCAATACTTATTTTAGATTTTTTTTTACCACCCTGGCAGCTTGGAAACCACCTTTAAACAGTTATGCAGGTCATCATTTAGAGATAAGGGTACTATCTCCACTATCTATAAATATGTTAAGAAAAGAGATCTTCCAGCCATATCCTCAGTGATGCTTGGTTGGGAAGCTAAAACAGTTCAGGAATTTTCCTCAGAAGATTGGTTAGATACTGTATGCTTTCTAACATGCACAATTATACACGATCCATGACGGTGAAGACAATGGTGGTTTAGCTCCACACCAGGGGCATGGCCGAGATGTGAGTAAGGATGAAATAAGGATAGACGTGCTCTGTATTCTGGTGTATGCCCTGATATATCTACAGCTGCTCTCCGGCATTCCCTGATGCTACAGGGACATCTTTCATGGCTTCAAAAGCTAAGGGTAAGCCACAGTCAGACTCACAGCCCCATCACTTAACATGAGACGGGTACTCAGGCTCCGTCGACACCATCTTGCTGAAGCCTTCAGCTTCTCCCCACTCTCCACCACATGACATGAGGATGGAGTCTCCTGCAGCCGCACTGAGCTCCAGCAGAGCCTCTCTGAACCTGTTGTTCTTCCTTCTAATCTTGAAGCCGACTCAACAACGATTACCAAGCCCATTCTGGAGGCTATTGATGCTAGTAAGGTGGCATTAATGGTCAAAATGTACCACCTGGCATCTAAATACCTGCTCATTCGCTTCAACCTGGACAAAATGAGGGAGAGACTGTCGACTGCAGAAGGCTGCATTTCTGATGTGGAGGATTCCACCACTTCTCATACAGCACAGCTAACTGATCTGCAGGATATGGTAAGGGCATTGCAGCACAGAGCAGATGGCATGGAGGATCAGCAGAGGAGAACAATTTGTATGCAGCTTTACCCCCCAAGGAGCTGCTGGATATTTTCAGGTGGCATGTTACCTCTATTTCCTCGTTGTCAAGGGTAATGGATGAGAGTAGAGAAAGTTCAATGTTCACACTTTACACTTTCTTTTTAAAGATTTATTTGCTAAACTTGGTAAAAGAATAAAAGAAGTGGTGGAAGGGTAGAAAGGTAAATAGGTTCAGGTGTATTAATTTAGTCGGGAAACAATCCTTCCAAAAACACAGCTTTCATCGCCACTTCAGCCAGAGTGGGTATTGCGCACCTGGATAGGTTTCTCTCACTATGTTAGCAGCCAGAATGTCAAACGGAACATGGTACAGTCTTTGTCACAGACCTTCCCACAGATGGAGATACTTTTGGTCCGGAATCCTCATAGCACAGGCTTCAACACCTGGATCTCTCCAGATTAACTTCTTGCAGAACTTGGAACTGACAAGCGACCACCATAAAGCCTTTCAGTAAATGGTGCATCATTCGATGAAGTTCAAGGCCTCTCTTGAGACACCAGCCTCATGCTCAGTCCTCTCCAAGATAAGTCCTTCATCAAACGGCTTCCTCCCTCAGGACGGACAGCATAGGATCACCGATAAAAGTGTAGACCCAATCTGCTTACTGGGCCTACTCAGCAGATCACAACCCCGGACCAACGTGATCCGAAGCCAGGATTACAGGAACACGCACCGCTGGCCAGACCCAGGATCGTCGACCTCGGTCCAATGATGTCTGTCTCTTAAGTACCCCTCCCCAGCATGCACAGTGGGATGATCAAGCCCCACTGATTGACTGCCGAGGGAGAACACCCAAACCACCTTGACCTACCTGCTGCCACTCTTGGCCTGGAGTAGGAATGACACCCCAGGAGAACAATAGTGGTCTCTCACAGCACAGCCATGGCTGGAACAGAGGCCAAATTTCCTAAAAATTACACATGTCTGGGTCAATTAACTCTCAGACCTCCCCCTAAATTTAGAGCAGCTCTAGCCCAACAGGAGAAGGTAGATGATGGTTTTTCCTGAAGGGCTGAGGGGCTGAGGGTGTTAAGACCACTGTTTCCTGAGCAGTTCTTTAAACAGCTACTGGCTTTAGACAATCTCCTTACAAACTTATGTTGTGGAATGAGCCCATTGAGTTCCCACTTGTAATCGCCCCCTGGTGTGCCTGCTAAACCTTTCTTTGTGGGATTTTTGAACTACCAAGATAGGGATCTGATACCAGCAGAAGCCAGGAAACATCCTGAATTGTGAAATGAGAATATGAGAGTTATAATGGTCCCTGACTTTTTGGCAGAAACCCAGTGTAACGGTCACCACCGTTTACAAACTTCCATCCAACCACGACAAGTTTATCTGACACACTCCGACAATCCTACATACACGATCCATATCAATTCCCAAGAAAATGAGACTGACTGCTCTATCTTCTGGTTTCCAAATGTATGAACACTTTATTGGTTTCTTCTCAGCTTTTTATACAGTACAAGATGTTACAGGTAATCACAGGACAATGCAATCTCCACCCCCCTATCCACACACTGAGGCTAATTATCTAATCAGTAGCTATACATCTGGGCACCGCATCATCAATAGACTTCAATTCCTTTTGAATAATACACACTCACAGATAATCATCACACACATATAAAGAACCTCAATCACATTCTAAAAGGCATTTACACAATGCCTTGACCTCAAACCACATATCTAGACAGACGTACTGACACCTGGGCATCAATAGGCTTTACACCGTGTTATCAGACAATTGAAAGGTATAGCAGCAGGCCTGAATTAACACCTTTATACAATGAAATGTCTTTCACAAGCCGGGCCACTTAGCATTTTAAAAGCCTATTATACAAAGGGATGAGTCACTGTCTTGTTAACCTGGTCTCAAGTCAACATTAACCACTTTGTAATATTCCAGTCCTGCAATATGAATTTATTATTAATGTCCCATTTCATGTAATACATGAAGTATGATTCACTATTAGCCACCCTACACCCAAAAGGGCACAGGGTGGAATTAGACCCAGGAGTTATTAGGGCCGCCGGCACATGAGTATCTCTCATCCTTCCAACGTCTCTGGTTTTCACGGTTCATTCTGTTACACCCAGAAAAGACAAAGTTATTTCACTGATATCTGGAAGTGTTTGAGAGAAAAAAAGCCTACAATACAGTATGCTTTATCCCAGCAGGCTCAGAGTGCAGCATAATGGCACTGTAAAAATTGTTTGACACCCCATAAGGCCGTGTACACACGATCGAATTTGTCTGCTGGAAATGGTCCGACGGACCATTTCAGCAGACAAATCCAATCGTCTGTATGGGCTAGCGGATGGATTTCTCCGGATTTGTCCGGCGGACAAATTTTAAAGCATGCTTTAAAATTTGTCCGCCTGAGACATGTCCGTCGGATATGTCCGCTGGTTAGTACACTAACCAGCGGACATATTTGCCCGCAAATGCGTCAAAGCCATCATATGGATTTGACGCATGGGCGTGGAAGTGTTTCACTTCCTGGTGCGGTGATGTGGCGGCGTCAACGTCATCGCCACGTCAGCGCGCTGTCCGCCGGCGGGGATTTTGATCCGATGGTGTGTACAGCCATCAGACCGTTTCCATCGGATATATTCGATGGTGTGTACGCGGCCTTAGAGGCATGTGACTGGATGGAAGCTATTCCATAATATTACCTGGGAACTAAATGAATGTTCCTACTGCTGAAATTACTTTTTAATGTTTTCTACAAATCCTACTTTAGAGTTATCTTTTCTCCTGAGGTTTGCCAAAGTTCACTCAGTCTAAACCAGTTGTCCTGAGTCCCTTTTTTACTCTACCATCTGATATGTGACTTACTTGTCTACAGAGAGCTTGATTAGCCCCTCTCTGAACTAGGGGTTGGAGCCCTGTTAAATTTTGCCTGATTGATATTGCAGAGTCTCCCACATAGGTTCTTCATGGGATCCGACTTCAAGTCGCCCCAAGTTGCCCCAAGTCACGCGGTCGAGAAAATGAATTGAAGTGAATGGGAGCCGTCTTAATGTACACTACTGAAGTCGCTCCGACTTCAGAAAAGGTTCCTGTACTACTTCAATCCGACTTCTAGGCAACTTGTAGGAAACTTGTACCCATTGATTTCAATGGAAGTCGCCTCAGAAGTCAGATCACTGTCTTAACTGAAGCAACAATACAGGAAGATAACATACTTTTCTCAGGCAACCCCCTCCCTCCCACAGAGCTAATTGTTGTTTGATTGGCAACTGGAAAGCCTCCTGTCCTGGAGGTGACTTGAAGTTGCCTTGTAAGTTGCCTGATGATTCATACTCAAGTCGTTTCCAAGTTGCCTCTCAAAGTCGTGCTATAAGTCGTGTTGTCCCTGTGTGAATGGACTTTAACCACTTGAGCCCCGGCTTATTGTCAAATGACCGCGGCAAGGTGGCTCTGTAAATCCAAGCCGCCGTCAGTTGACGTCTTCGTGTCCTCCGGCCACTGGGGAGCGCGCGAGCATCGATGGCGGCACGCGCGCGCACCCGGCACGTCCCTGAGATGCCGATGCACGTGCCTGGCGGTCGCGATGTGCCCGCCGATTGGGAGAGGAGACAGATGCTGTGTCCCTTGTACATAGGGACACAGCATCGCCCCCCCCCCAAGTCAGTCCCCTCCCCCCACACAGTTAGAACACACCCAGGATACACATTTAACCCCTTCCTCGCCCCCTAGTGTTAACCCATTCCCTGCCAGTCACATTTATACAGTAATTAGTGCATTTTTATAGCGCTGTTCGCTGTATAAATGTGAATGGTCCCAAAAATGTGTCAAAAGTGTCCGATGTGTCCGTCGCAATATCGCAGTCCTGACAAAATTAGCAGATCGCCGTATTACTAGTAAAAAAATAATAAAATAAAAATTGTCAGAATTCTATCCCCTATTTTGTAGCCACTATAACCTTTGCGCAAACCAATTACTATACGCTTATTGCTTATAAGCACGACCGTGCAATTTTAATTTAAAGCGACGCAGTGCTGAAAGCTGAAATTTCGCCTGGGGGTATATGTGCCCAGTAAGCAAGTGGTTAAACAGTAGGGATGGACTTTTGTTTCCGTTTTTGGTCTTCCTTCTTTGACTATCGCATGTCCTTATCTTTCTATTGCATTACTGGCTGGTTAGTCCTTAAGGTCATCTGATACCTTACCCTTTTCTCACATATCCTAGATGTTACTTATTGTTCTGATACCCATGACTAGTAATGTTAAAATTGTCTTGTGGAATGTTAGAGAAATAAATTATACATCTAAAAGGGCTTCAGTTTTTTTATATCTTTTGCCACTAAAGCTACATGTGGTACTCCTTCAGGAGAATCACCTTGATGGAAGCAGAATTATGGCCCTCCACAGACATTGGGTACAGCGTGCACTGCATGCCATCTTGGCACCTTTTCTCGCCTGGCTTCTTGTTAGCAAATCTGTTCCCTGCACTATCCATCAGGTGATCCCTGATCCGGGAGGTCAATATCTGTCAGTGGTACTGGATATTTTCTATCATAATATGGTTATTGTAAATAATTATGTGCTGCACCCATTTCAATCAATTGTATTGTATGAGTTGTTATGTTTATGGGTGCTTTAACAACATTCTAGATGTCACTCTGGACTCATCCAACCCTAATAGGTCCAGCTATACTGAGCTTGCCTCTTGAGCATCAGAAGCTGGTCTGCTTGAGATATGGTGCTGAAAAAGCTCTTTTAGAAAATGCTACTCCTATCTTTCTAGAACCCAAAAGTCCTCTGCCCACATAGATATGGCTTTTGGCAACTCTGAGTTTCTGTCAATGGTCGGAGATGTTTCCAATTAGGCCAGGGGGTTATCTGATCATACCCCACTCTTGGTGGGCCTAGCGATTCCTGTTAGGGGCACTTGGAAGATGTCTCCCGGCTGGTTGCAAGTAGACCGGGTCTTCATGCAATTGCACACAGCTATTTCTGCTTATTGGCCCATTAATGGGGGTTCTACCAAGCCACCGTCAGTCTGGGATGCCCAGACTGACGGTCTAAGCAGACGGTCTAAGCAGTACTTAGAGAAGAATGTGTTTCGCCTATTAATACAGCTAATAAGTGGGCCTGATGGCTTTATACTACAAAACATGTAAATCCTTACTCCGCACTTAGCAGAGGTTTATAATAATGCTACCTCCTCTTCCTCTTTTCCCTCAGAAATGCTTAAAGCATTAGTTGTAGCATTATCAATATAATAGATCCAAACACACTGAAAAATTTCAGACCCATTTCATTGCTGAACAATGATGTTAAACTATATGCCAAACGTCTATCCAACAGATTGGTGGATCTACTGCCATAACTCATACACTTTGATCAATCTGGGTTTACAAAGGGACGTCAGATAGCAGATGCAATGAGACGTCTGATCAACATTATACATTTGGCTAACAAGACACAAACGCCTTCTCTGCTCCTGGCTTTGGATGCAGAGAAGGTGTATGATCATTGGGAGTACCTAGCATGGGTGCTTACCAAATTTAGGTTTCAAATCTACTCAGCTATCCCGGCATTATACACAACCCCATCAGCTCAAGTCTATATATCAGACATTCTCTCCACACCATTTAAAAAAACTAATAGGACATGCCAGGGGTTCCCACTTTCCCTGCTCATTTTCAACCTGTTAATGGAACCTATTTACACATGTATTCGATCCCATACCCAAATAAACCAGTTTAGGATAAAAGACACCACACACACTATTAGTCTCTTCGCAGATGATATCATCCTAATGCTCACCAACGTTGATTCTTCTCTGGCTTCGGCTTCCCTGGGTTCGGCTTTTTACCACAGTGTCATACTACAAGATCAACGAGACGAAATCATATATTTTAGACTTAGGAATTTCTAATAAAACCAAGCAGAATCTATGCAAGAGGTTTCCATATACATGGAAGAAGAAGGGAATCTCATATCTGGGTATCACCCTTACTCCTAAGGTATCTCAACTGGTTAAAGAATATGATATTCCCTTTTTACTGTCTCTCCACACCAAGCTGGGGAAACTGGCAAAACATGAACTATCCTGGTCGGGTAGATTGGCAGCCTTTAAAATGCAAATCTTCCCACAATTGCTGTATCCCTTTAAAACACTACCCACTCCTTCTTCTCTTATGTACAATCTGTTCTCCATAACTACTTATGGGTGGGAAAAAATGCACGTGAATTTAGTAGACTTACAAAACACAGAAAGGTGGGAGGAGTGGGCCACACACATGTAAAAAACTATTACACAGCCTCTATTCTGGCTCAACTAAAGGGATGGTTTACCACATATCCTACTACTTTGTTGGCCGCACTTGAACAACACCAGATTATGGGAGGTAACACGCGGCTCATCCATATTAACTATTGTTAAGCCCCGTACACTTGGTCAGACTTTTTTGCCAACAAACATAAAATAGAACGTTTTCCGTTCGTTTTAAAAAAATCTGTTCATTTGTAAGCTCCATCAGAAAACCATTTTTGGGTTCAAAAGTCTGGCCAACTGATCTCCCTTCAGACGATAATCCACGGAAAGTTTTTTTTGGCTTTACTGTACTCGGCAGTCGGCACAAAAGAGAAGCTAATTCACTAACTACACTCACTCTACACACTTCACAAATTTACAAATAGAACAAAAAACGGATTTAGAAAACACACAAATGAAAATATGAACATACGACTGAAAATACGAACAGAAGAAGGATTTAAAATACAGAATGAAAATCATTCTTTATAGATGTCATTTTCGTTCTTTTGCCGTTTCCGTTTTGTCATATTTTCGTAAGATTGTCGTATCGTTCGTTCGTATTTGCGCTTGTTCGTTATGCGGCTCATTCGTAATCCCGTCGTTTTCTTATGTTGGTGCTTTAATTTTTTCGTATGTACACATTATTCCGCGGGTACGAAAATTAACAAATTTGTACGAAAATACATTTGTTACGAACGGGAACGCACATATCTAGTCTGGTTAGCACTTTCCTTTGGCAGCAGAAGAGACATACTAAGTTTAGGTAAAATTAGGCTTTAGTCCTATTTCGGCTTTTTTCGGGGGGCGTGACGCGCCATAGCCATAGGACTCGGAGAAATACAGCGCCTGCGCAGTCAGCTCCTAGGTCTGTGCGCAGGCGCCGTATTGCGCCGGAAATACCGAGTCCTAAATCAGCTATTTTCGGAAGCCGTGAAGGGCTATAGCGGCGCCATCCACTGCGGGGGAAATAAATGAAAATTAAGGATTACACAGTAAGTGGACCAATTAAAAAAAAAAAAAAAAACAGCATACTGGCACTGACGCCAGTATGCTGGATCACATGGGACATAGTATATTTAGGGTGAACCACCACTTTAAGTGTTCCTAAAATGTGTTTTTAATTATATATCAATATCTACAATATCTATATACTGTAGATATATATAGATATATATAGATATATATAGATATAGATAGATATCTATATATATATATCTACTGTATGTATATATATATATATATATATATATATATATATAATTTTCAATTTTGGCTTTGTTCATTGACTGTTAATTTGGGTCCAAATTGTAATTACATCCTATCATGGGTTATGGTCAATATGTTGAACAAATAGATTTGAATGAGTTTTGTGGAAATATAGTTTAAGAAAAAGAAAAAAAAGCAAATAAATCAATTTAAAAGGAAATCAATGACTAATTTATATGGTATATTACACAATGTTTCAGGTAGGTAACAGCTAATTAATTTTTCTTTTATCCAAGAAAACACTTTATTTAATGTTAGAACTGTAGAATTGCCATTAACCACATAAGACCTGGACCTTTAGTTAGCTAAAGGACCCGGCCAGGTTTTGCGATTCGGCACTGCGTCGCTTTAACAGACAATTGTGCGGTCGTGCGACGTGGCACCCAAACAAAATTGGCGTCCTTTTTTTCCCACAAATAGAGCTTTCTTTTGGTGGTGTTTGATCACCTCTGCGGTTTTTATTTTTTGCGCTATAAACAAAAATAGAGCGACGATTTTGAAAAAAAAATCTATATTTTTTACTTTTTGCTACTATAAATATCCCCCAAAAATATATAAAAAAAATATTTTTTTTCCTCAGTTTAGGCCGATACGTATTCTTCTACCTATTTTTGGTAAAAAAAATCGCAATAAGCATTTATCGGTTGGTTTGCGCAAAATTTATATCGTTTACAAAAAGGGGGATAGTTTTATTGCATTTTTATTATTTTATTGCATTTTTATTATTTTATTTTTTTACTACTAATGGCGGCGATCAGCGTTTTTTTCATGACTGCGACATTATGGCAGACACTTCGGACAATTTTGACACATTTTTGGGCTCCGGGGACTGATCGCCGGACTCCAGCAGCGATCAGGTCTGCGAGTCCCGTGGTCCCGGTCCCGGAGCTTCGGCTGGGTACTAGTACAGGACGTACCTGTATGTTCATGTGCCCAGCCGTGCCATTCTGCCGACGTATATGTGCAGGAGATGGTCCTTAAGTGGTTAAACACAATTTAGTACACTGTCGAAGTGGGTCAGAATCAAGCCAAACAAAAACAACGGCAAAAAGTAGTAGTTACACAGAAAGCATGCAGCTGTATCTAAGCACATACTGTATTGCATCATCACCCAGTATTAACTCCCAACAATCTGTCCATAACTAGATCTGTGGGCGCTAGCCCAGGAGCATCTAACCAATATGTCCATAATTTGTTGTACTTGTTTAAGCACTGTTTGTGCTAATAAACATATTTCTCCAACCTCAAATGAGTTCCAAAATTCTTAATCCATTCTCCCAAAGTGGGTGGGTCCTCTGACTTACAGTGTATGAGTATTAATTTACAAGCCTGAAACAATGCTCTTACGATTGCCTCATTAGTAAAAGTCATTCAGCATACTAAGGGCTAGATTCATGTAGGAGATACGACGGCGTATCTCCAGACACACCGTCTAATCTCTGCGTCGGAGGCGTCCTATTTATGCGACTGATTCATAGAATCAGTTACGCATAGATTTGCATTAGATCCAACTGGCGCAAGTCACTTACGCCGTCGTATCTAAGTTGCATATTTACGCTGGCCAGTAGATGGCGTTCCCGTCGATTAATGCGTCGAATATGCAAATGAGATAGATGCACCGATTCACGAATGTAGCATATTTTTTAAGTCGTTTGCGTAGGCGTAAGTCCGGCGTAAAGTTACCCCTGCTATATGAGGCGCAGCCAATGTTAAGTATGGACGTCGGGACAGCGTCGTATTGTACGCCGTTTACGTCGTTTGCGTAAGTCGATTCAGAATGGGGCTGGGTGTAAGTTACGTTCACGTTGTTTTCATTGACTATATGCGACGTGATTTGGAGCATGCGCACTGGGCTATGTTCACGGCCGGCGCATGCGCAGTTCGTTTGGTGCGTCGATAACGTCGGGTCACACTTAGTTTACTTAAAACACGCCCCCTACATTGCCAATTTGAATTACGCGGGGATACACCTGCCCATTTACGCTAAACCGCCGCAACTTACAGAGTAAGTGTTTTGTGAATACAGCACTTGCCCTTAAAAGTTGCGGCGGCGTAACGTAAATCAGATACTCTACGCCCGCACAAACTTACGCTCTCCATCCTGAAAATAATATACCCATAGTAGGATGTACAATTGGGTCAACCTCTGTGTCACATTTAAAGAGCAAGTCACTACTGATTGAAAGGCCTCCTCCTATTGTTTACCCACAATCTGACCTATATCACCATCCCATTTCTTCACCACCCATAAGGGGTGCTACTTAAGGAAAGATTGTAAAAGCATGGCATAGTATAGTGATATGAAGCCTTTAGAGGATGGGATTAGGGGGACAACATCCACTCAAAGAATTTACTCTGAGCCTTAATTGCATGACTCAGCTGCATGTAGTAAAGATACATGGAGGATGGTAGGTTAAATTTATTCTGGAGTTTAGCAAAAGAAAGAAGAGCCCTGTTATGAAAGGTGTGTAATCCCATATAATTTCCACTTTGAATCGTATTGTAACTTAGCCGGCTCTACTTAGGTGACATTATGACAGATAGGGCTGAATTCAGTAAAATCATTTACTCTCTGAAGGTGTTTAGTTTTATTCCAGATTTTCTGAATGAGTAGAATAAGATGTGTTCGGTTTTCCAAAAGCCTGAGCTTCAAAGCCCTGTGGAATGGATTCCTTGCGGGTAGTGTAAAGCATCAGAGCATATGAAGAGCTACGATTAGAACTATTATCCACCATATTCAGGGTTCTGAGAAAATGCTGCAACTGAGCCGCCAGGTAATACAATCAGGGATTGGGCATGGCCAGACTACAATTGTCTTTAGGGTGCTGCATATGTTCTAGTTTAATTCTAGAAACATGGTTCTTCCAAATTAGAGTTTTAAAAGGGAAATCAATTGCCTGAAAATTGTATGTGGGGTTACCATATGGGCATCAGGAACTGAGGCATGAAAATCATCTTGATAAAATTTACCTTTTCTGTCACCGAAAGATTTTAATGCGATCATGAAACTGCTATAGAAGGGGTAGATGTTCAAATGGCAAAGTCAAAATGGATTGAGACACCTGGACCCCTAAATACCTAAAATAAGTAATAATGGGAATATGGCACACTAGAGCTACTGGCTGTGTATTATCCCCATCTAGTAACATTAGAGCAGATTTATGGTAAAGCCTGAAAATCTACCAAGTTCCGTAATAGTGGCCATGGCCTCCTGCAAGGCAGAATCTGGATCACCAAGTAGAAGCAGAGTATCATCTGCATAATCATCTGCATAAAGCATTACTTTATGGTTTATGGCAGGTTCGTGTTGGAGAGAATTTGCAATTTTTGCCAAGAGGCGGATAGATTTCTCCCATTCTTCAACAAAATGCCAGTCTGGAGTTAAACCTTTTCTTCCCCACCAAGGAGGAGATTAAATGCTCATAGGCTGCCAGGCCTCCTTAGTGGAGTCAGAGGGGTTATTAAAATATTTTTGGTTCAGCTGTTGATCTTGGAACTCCACCTAATCCTGTACATCAGGCCCCTCAAATAGGCTTTAAATACTTCTCATTGTATGAGAGGGAAGCCAGAAGGGTCCTGATGCATAAATAACTCTTCTTTTCTCCACCACCCCATGGGATGAGAAATGTTATAGCCAAAGGCTGTTGAACTTCCATGGAGCCTTAGACAATGTAGTAGGCAGTGACACCTGGAGCCTCACTATCAGGGGAGAATGATCCAAGACACTTTGGGGTCTATAGGTAACCTTGGCAACATAGGGAAGCATAACTGGTTTACCCACACTAAGATCGAGATGGAGACTCGAGATGGGAAAATTGTTTAGTCAATGGATTCTGAAATCTGTAGGCATCCATCTAGCCCACCTCTTGTGATAACCTTGCCAAAGGTTTACACCTGAGGGTCTGGAGAACTGAATGCCTGTCAAGACAGGCATTCAGGTAAAAATTAAAAATCAGAAGCTTGAGCACCACTTTAGTAAAAGGTGGGGGAATATGTATACATGCTAAAATACATTTCAAGGTATCTATGCAAATAGTTCAGAAACATGTAGCGATCCTCTGAGTCTACCTTAACATCATATTCTTAAACCTAAGGAGCCATGTATCAGGACACTCATTCCATAAGGACATGATGTATGCATGTAGTTATAGGCCTGGCCCACCCAGGAATAAGGGAGGCAGCACTGGGCATCAGCAGTCAGTTGAGTTTCCTGAAAATAGCAGATTGAAGATTTTTTAAGCAGGAGAAGTTCATAATATGTTTAAGGGGTTACAACCCCCACCAAATGTTTCAAAACTTCACTAAGACTTCTGTCATGTAGGTTTGCAAAATAATAAATAAGTCCAGATCAGATGGAGCAGACAAGTATCTTATAGGCCATTGGAGTAACTTTACAGGCAATCCCAGGCAGTATACAGAAACAAAGCCTATGTGCAGAAAACCTTCAACGGTCTCCACAGAACAGCTATTCCAGGTGTTTAATTTTGGTAATGATTGGTAATGCAAAGGCACAATGGTGCCAACCCATGTTACACCATGCATAGTGATACAGTGACAAAAAATAAGAGTCAAAGTACAAAAAAAAATAGAAGCTGTCAATAGGGCAGAACAGTTATCTAAAAAGATTGCAGAGCATGTAGAGTGAACTATCCAGTAGGTATCTGGTGGGAAATTAACAGAATGTGGTTCGCAGCTCAAACTGCAAATATATGCCCAGTGAAAATGGGGAAAGAAAATATTGCGCTAACCAAAAAATAAAGCAGCCACACCACAATGTGACAAATATTGAACAGTGATGTAAGTGGGAAAAATGCAGCACTATGGAACCACAGAGACAATGATTTCTCTGAGCATGTAATACTTCAATGATCGCTGAACTAAAACAGTAATAAAATGACAAAAAACAATGATAAAGATATAAAGCTGGTGCTGTGAAAACACAACTATAAAGTGAAATAATATAACATTGGAAAGTCCATCAAACACAGGTGAGGTGAATGGATGGTAAAATGACCATGTGGATCCTCAAAGACAAATGCCGTTTTTTATAAGGAAATGGATTTGCGCTTACTGGAAAAACATGGATCTACCTGTCGAAGACAGCAGATCAATAGGGCATGAACACTCCCGGGGTGTACTCTGCTCGGTCTCCTCGGACTGGATCTCGATGAGTAGAGCTTCAATGGGGGACCCATTTGAAGTCCTTCTAGGATGAAACGCATAGGGCTTGGTTTTTTACCTTTCTTCATATTGCCCCTTTTAATATTTATGTGATCACTTTTATGTATGTGTTGGTTTTATTCAAATAAAACCTATATTTTTGACCTGCACCATTGGGGCTGCGTTTTCCATTTCTCCCCCACATGTTGTCTGGAGTCTTCTGTTTCCATTCCATCTCACCCCTCAAGGAGTCCATCATCATCCCTTTACATCTATTTCTGAGGACACCTTGGGATAATCAGGATATCCATCCAGGTTGGTCCCCCATTGAAGCTCTACTCATCGAGATTCAGTCCGAGGAGGCCGAGCAGAGTATGCCCTGGGAGTGTTCATGCCCTATTGATCTGCTGTCTTCGACAGGTAGATCCACGTTTTTCCGGTAAGCGCAAATCCATTTCCTTAAAAAAAACGACATTTGTCTTTGAGGATCCACGTGGTCATTTTACCATCCATTCACCTCACCTGTGTTTGATGGACTTTCCAATGTTATATTATTTCACTTTATCTTTGTGTTTTCACAGAACCAGCTTTATATCTTTATCATTGTTTTTTGTCATTTTTTTACTGTTTTAGTTCAGCGATCATTGAAATATTACATGCTCAGAGAAATCATTGTCTCTGTGGTTCCATAGCGCTGCATTTTTCCCACTTACCAGAGAGCATCAAGAAAATTGTTTGGAATGGAAAGAGGCACATCTTAGGCCCCATACACACGATCGGACATATCCGATGAAAACGGTCCGCGGACCATTTCCATCGGATATGTCCGATCGGGAGTTTGATCCGATGGCGTGTACACACCATCGGATCAAATTCCCCGCCGCCGGACGGCGCGGTGACGTGGCGGTGACGCGGCGGTGACGTTGACGCCGCCGCGTCACCGCCACGTCACCGCACCAGGAAGTAAAACACTTCCGCGCATGCGCCGAATCCATTCGGCAGCGGCGCGGCGGCGGTGGGGGACGACATGTCTGCTGGTAAGTGTACTAACCAGCAGACATGTCGGGCGGACAGATCCCCACCGGATAGATTTCAAAGCTTGCTTTGAAATCTGTCGGGTGGAGAAATCTGTCCGCTAGCCCATACACACGAGCGGAGATGTCTGCTGAAACGGTCCATCGGACCGTTTTCAGCGGACATATCCCCTCGTGTGTACGCGGCCTTACATTTGAAGCCAGAAAAAATACTGTCGTTGCACTCAGTCTCCTTCATCATCACATTTTTGATGGCTGAGGGCTTGTTCATTACGGTCCAGCCAGGCATGAGGCATCTTTTGCGGATTTGAAAAAATGCACTTGTCCAATGCCTATGATATTAAGCTTAGCAGGGTATAAGATTACATAGGTTAGTTGGAGACGCTTAAGGAATGTCTAAACTTTTTTAAACTTAGCTCTGTGTCGTTGGACTTCTGCTCCGGGTGGAAGGACACACTGGTTCCATTGAACTGGATGTTGGCATGATCCTATGCATGGCAGAGCACCTTGATCCCAATAGCGGAGAAGCTGGGCTAGTATGGGTTTATTTGAACCACCTGGCTAAGACAGGTGAGTCGGTGTGAGGTCAGCCCTCTACACTGCAAAGAAAGGCATAAATGCATCTTTGCCAAATAGCTTGAAAAGCCAGCTCTCCACAAAGGTGGTGGGGTCTTTGCCCTCCACACATTTGGGAAAGCCCACTATACAAATATTGTTTTGGTGACGACAGTTCTCCATATCTTCGGCCCTCTTATTAGTGCTAATATGCTGTCTGAGTGCCTCGGACAAAGGAGGGAGTTGATCCTTCAATGAGATTTTTGACTGTCCCTTATCTTCTGCAAGTCTTGGCTTAATATAAGCACCACCTCTCTCAAACACCCAAACTGCTTCCTAAGTGTATTCACCAAAGCGGGGCGTTTATTAACTGCTCCAGCTAGTTAGCCTCTGTGTCAGGAGACGCAGAGTTGGTAAATTGAACCAAAGAATTGGTAAGCAAGATGGCCTCCCACTCCTGCTCCTCTGGCTCAGGGTGGAGGGAGAGCACTCCTGCATAGTGGCCTCTAAAGTCCCAGATGATTTCTGGGCAACATACAGCATGTCACACAGGGGTTTCTTACCCTGGTGTCGCATTGTCTTAGCTGACTTGTTGCCTGGATCCTTTGATTTCTCCAAGCCCCATGGTGTTCTCTGTGGCAAGTCTGTGGAGCTGCCATCTTGGGAGTCTGGGGCCATGGTGTTCTCTGTGGCAAGTCTGTGGAGCTGCCATCTTGGGAGTCTGGGGCCACTGCATCTTCTTTCCCTTTCTGAGTCATTTCTCTTATTCAGAGGGCCAGTGGTGGTTTCAGGGAGGTTGCAGAGGTATAAGCCAGGAGGAGAAATGGGAGCAGGGCTAAAAATCAGGCTGTGGGAGGATCACTAACTAGATTGATAGCGGAAGCTGTGGAGGAAGCCACCTCTCACATGCTATACCTTACCTACATAACAAATGTATCTGCTTTTAATAAAGAACAGATCATAAGATTGTTTACCCAAACAACCTACAGTGGTAGATTGCATACCATCTAACTGTACTTATCTTGGAAGGACAATTAAAGTAAATATGTCACAATGTAGAGTATAAGATTTCCTATCATCTGTGCCCAGTCTTGCCAGTGAAAACGAACAGCCTTCCAGATAAAAACTTGCCTAAATAAAAAGTCTGTTTTCTCTCTTCTTGCTTTGAGTGACAGGTTATTTACATATCTAGCTTGGACATGTCTATAATATGTTATGTTATGTTATGTTTATCATAACATGAGGTATAAAAAGTGAGAAATCCACCCCTCCCCGACATAACACATCCTGGTAATATACAATGAACTTTGGATCACCTCATGTTATGATAAACATGTCCAAGCTAGATATGTAAATAACCTGTCACTGAAAGCAAGAAGAGAGAAACTGACTTTATAATTTGGCAAGTTTTTATCTGGAATTCTGTTAATTTGCACTGAATATTAAAAGAGGATTACTCAGCGCTGGATTAACTCTGTGTGGCAAGACTGGGCACAGATGATAGGAAATATTATACTCTACATTGTGACATAAAAAAAAAACATCCACTTTAAGTTTTTCTAGGGCTCCAAAGGGGGTTATGATTTTTCACAATTCTTATACTGCTATAAATGTATCTAAAACTCTTTTATCAGAAAATATTTGAAAATATTTATCCCCCCAATTGCTTGAGGGTATAACCAAAAATCAGTGTGGTAAATCAAGTGGATGTAGCTTAATGGAATTGACTAGTGTTGCACCATCCTCTCAGATTAGGATGTATGGTTTGGTTTAAGAGAAATTGGGAGTTGAATAATACCCATCAGTAATATCCTTGGAATTGGTGTCAGCGAGAGTGAGAGTAACTTTCAGCATTGGTGTCAGTGGCAAGTCCCCAGCAGCAGTGTCAGTGGCAATACTACTTTACTCTTGCTAGTATTAGGGAACAGTGGCAGTGATATTTAAACCCCCTATGATTGTCGGTTAGTTTCAATGCAGTTTAACCCCCCTAAACTGATGGTCTGTGGCAGTAAAATTTTACTTCCTGCACTGGTGATCAATGGCAGTGCAATGCGTTGTGGCACATTGGCACTAAAATGTATACCCCCAGCACTGGAAGTTAGTAAGAGTTTTCCCTGCATTGGTTTTAAGTGTTTTCTTATCTTAGCGTCCAAAATCCTGGGACACTTGGCAACTATGCAGTACTGATGCATTGTAGCACAAAAAAAAAACTAACCTTACTGTGTTCATGTTTACTTTGGACATCATATATGTAGGGCTAGATATATAAGCTCTCAATTAAAATGATATAACATGTATTACTATGGAGTTTTGTCTACTAAAGTGTAAACTGTTTGTATACATTGCTGAGTTGAATTTAGTTTGTTTTTCTGTTTAGTTTGAGTCACTCACTATCTTTCTTGTGTTTTGTTTTTATCAACAGAAAGCTGACCTTGCTGTTGCACCACTGGCTATTACCTATGTGCGAGAACAGGTTATCGACTTCACCAAACCGTTTATGACTCTTGGAATAAGTATTTTGTACCGAAAGCCTAATGGTACAAACCCAGGCGTCTTCTCCTTCCTGAATCCTCTTTCCCCTGATATATGGATGTATATTCTGCTGGCTTACTTGGGTGTCAGTTGTGTGCTCTTTGTCATAGCCAGGTAACATATCTACTACTGTGATTGTTTGACAGTTATGGACTTTTATATCTTGATATGTAACTGTCAAAAGTCACACATGCTTTACATTTTACTTTGTTTCAATATTCTGATGTTTTGAAATGCAAGTCCTTTGAGGCTCTCACCAAAAATTGTTTGTCTATGATACTTATAATGATTGATACTATACATTTTCACATCTACAGTATATTTACTGCAACTAAGTTATTATTAACTAATAACTGCATATGTCAAACTCTATTCTGAATCTTACTCTTCAAGAATCCTATTCTGCACAAGTAAATCTCTTTCTTTTACGTAAACATAAAAAAATCTAAACCCACAACTGCCTTAATATTGTTTGTATAATCTTTGTTAGAAAATTATTAGGGCTAAAAGCAAATATATGCTTTATTTATGGAGGTGAGCTTCCAGCAGTGGTATTCAGTAGCTTGCCAAAGTTTGCTCAGGCTTGTTAAACATCCAATCAGCCATATAATCTGTATATTTGAAGTATTTTAGCAATTAAGATTATAAATTAGCAACTCTAAACCCTTTTTTTACCTAAAAAACCCAATGAGGTTGACTTGTGTCATTTTTTTGTTAACTGAGTGGATGCTCAAGTGTATATGAGCATAACATTTTCGAAGTTCTCCTTCTGTATGTGTTTAATTTCAATCTATTAAACAGCATTATGGAATAAAACATTGTTGTACATACAAATTAAGATGAAAGCCAATAACTTCACATTACAAACAATTCTCAGTGTATCTGTGCATTCAATGAACAAATTAATAGTGTAGCAAAATTCACATATGTCAAGATAAAAATAGCATGTCACATCATTATTAGAAAGTCTATTGCTAAACTGACCTAGTAAGAACTGAGTTTAAAACAGTTATGCCAAGTGCCTATCGCTTTTTTTTTACTTTTTATAGAGTTTAAAAAAGGTTATATATGGTTTTTTTTCGGGGTTATACTTTGACCTGTGTTATCATTTCAGGGTATATACTCTATCTTTCTGCCCCAGTCACATAAACATCAAATGGTTAGTGTGGAGTATGGTTTATTTGGGGTATTTTGCTGCCACAGTTTCTTCTTTAGTTCTGGGGCTTATATAACACTAGAAATAACTCATCATCATGATAATTAATAGGTTTTTAAATGGTGTCACCCCCTTGGTGGCCAAAACACTACAATGTCCCTCAAACACTCTTCCTTCTCAAGATATTGAGATTCTGCAGGGAGGAGTTTCCATCAGATAAAGCAACAGCTGCACCTTAGTGATTTTGTCTTTGGCAAGGTGAGGCCAGTGATAGAATCGCTGGTGTGACGTGGGCCTAAAGCTAGCCAAACACTTTTAGATTTTTCGCTTTCATTCTGCTAAAGGGTGTAAATGCACTATCTACACTGTTAGCTATGGTATTAGCAGCTGTTTGAATACAAGCTATACAGGCTATTGTATTGTGCTGCTGTTTAAATACTCAAACAGTGACTGCATCTGAAAGGGTTTGATTTCCACTCCAGTCAGTTGGTATTTAAAGTAATGTTTGTCTAAACAGTGGTGCCAACAGGGCCACCCACAGCTTGAAGTTCAACACAAGTTGGCTGACATTTGAGCTACATATGGCTAGCTTAACTTTGCTCCTCTCTATACAAAAGAAAAATCTTTGAATAAAAAGAGATAACTTTTGAATGCAATTACACTATAATGAAAATCTAGATACAATTAAAGCTATAAGGAATGGAGATATACCAATCATAGTGTTTTCAACCTCTTTTTAAATTATTAAACATGGAAAGAATTTAAAGTAGTGATAAGGGAATTCTGATATGCCTAGCTATGCTGATTTGAGGCTGACACTACAAAGAAGTTATTTAAAAATCTGCTAAGTATCTGTGCTGTAAAAATCAAGTCTCCCTCCATAATGTTTCTTATCAATATATGAACACTGTTTTTGCATAGAACCACTGAGGCACATTTTACTTACTTTATAAAACCGCTTAACATTTCATGTGTTGGCTCACAGCCAAAGAGCAATTTCACATATCACTAAAATATTTCCATTCCCATTACAGCATTACTATCTGAACAGTTTTTCAGACAGTTTAAGAGGCACTTTTTTAAGTCATAAAAGAGATACATCACCAACCATTTTTCAGTGCAGGTTACTGCTATGTTAATAAATAATACATTACTTTGATTTAGCCCCCATGTTTATTTAATAGAATTCCCAATTTATTCCAGATGGTTTTAGCCTTCAGAAAATATTTCCTACTATATACAACAGCTTTTCATTTCTTTGCCCTAAAAGAGTATAAGATTATCAGCCAAAATATTTAAAATGTCAGTAGCATTTAAATATATAATACCTAATATCTGAAGTTATCCTTTAAGATTTAAAACATACTCAGAGACATCTTTGTAAATACATCCAATCATAATGCACATATGATTTAAGGATCATAGAGTGCTTGAAAATGGAAACAAGTAGTCTATAGACTTTTTGAAGTTATGTATATATATATATATATATATATATATATATATATATATATATATATGTATATATATATATATATATATATATATATATATATATATATATATATACACTGCGTGTATGTGTGTATATATATATATATATATATATATATATACAGAGCTTTTTTTCTCAGAAAATAGGTGCAGGAACTCAACCACGACCCCGTTCAGATTTAAAAAACAGTTGAAGGGTCTTAAAGGGGCATTTAATACCAGGATTGCATTACATACAGAGTGTAGAGTTCAGGGGGTTACACACAGAGTGCAGAGCTGTTGCTTGTAAACACAGAAACCAGACTTCTGTGTTTACAAGTGATTGTGGTGAGCAGGCATCAACGGGTCTGAGCCAAAGGTGGTGGAACTGAGTTCCCCCAAGTTCCCCCTGAAAAAAAGCCCTGTATATATATATATATATATATATATATATATATCTAGATAGATAGATATGTATATATATATAATGTATGTATATATAATGGCCCAGATTCAGAGAGAATTAGATTATCGTAGAGTATCAGAAATACACTACGCCGCCGTTTTTTTACCTGGCTCTACGTGGAATCCAGGTAGATTTTGTCCAGTAAACGACGGCGGCGTAGTGTATTTCTCCCGTCGCAATCCATCTGCGCGAGTAGGGGGCGTAAAGCATTTAAAATAGGCGCGTTCCCGCGGCGATCGAACTGCGCATGCTCCGTTCGCAAATTTCCTGCCGTGCATTGCGCGAAATCACGTTGTTACGTCGTAGTAGCGTCGTTTACGTACATTCCTATTCCCGAACGAGTTACGTTAAAAAAATAATAATAATTTCAATTCGACGCGGGAACGACGGCCGTACTTTACATGGGTTACGCACTGTTAGACCAGCAAAAAGCTCCTCTAACATTACGTAGCCAAAAAATGACGTAGGCGATTGCGAGGGACACTCGTACCTTCGTGGATCGCCGTAAAAACTAATTTGCAAACCCGACGGTGAAAACGACGCGGACTCCACCCAGCGGCCGCAAAAATATCGCAACATAGATCCGAGGGCTTACGAGGACATAAGCCTCTCGGATCGAAGCCCGAAGCCACCGTATCATGGTTTGAGGATTCAAACTAGTGATACGGCGCGCAAAATTTGAAATTACTCCTGTCTAACACCAGTTAGACAGGCGTAATCGCTCTATGAATCTGGGCCAATATATATATATATATAGATATATATCTATATATCTATATGTATATATATATATATATATATATATATATATATATATATATATATATATACATATAGATATATAGATAGATAGTTATATCTAGATAGATATCTATATATACAGTATAGTATATCTATCTATATCCTGATGATAGCAATAGCATGTTATGGCTATTTTGACCATTTCTTGTTGATTAAGCAATTTCTAAACCATTAGAAGGTGATAAAGATGCAGTGGAATGCATATGCTGCTGTGTATGTATTTTCCAACATGCAGAAACATTTCTATGCAACTGGATGCCCATCCTTCCATTTTTTGTATAGAAAAATTAATAAGACCTTCACTGCAAAGCCTCTTCTCCTGCGCTAAATGAAGGAAAGGATTGTGTTGGAAAAACTCTAAGGCCGCGTACACACCACTGAATTAATCCAATCAAATCGGTCTGACAGACCGTTTTGATCGGATTTGTCTGCTGGGATATATTGGTTTGATCGTGTACACACGATCAAACCAAAATCCCCACGGGCAGACAGCGCGGTGACGTGGCGGTGACGTGGCGGTGACGTGGCGGTGACGTTGACGCCGCCACGTCACCGCACCAGGAAGTAAAAAACGTCCACGCATGCGTCGAATCCATTTGACGCATGCGCAGGCAGATATGTCCGCTGGTTAGTGTACTAACCAGCAGACATGTCGGACGGACGGGTTCCCAGCAGACAGATTTTAAAGCATGCTTTAAAATTTGTCTGCTGGAAAAACCTGTCTGTCGACCCGTACACACGATCGAATTTGTCTGCTGAAATGGTTCGTCGGACCGTTTCCAGCAGATAAATTTGATCGTGTGTACGCGGCCTAACAATAAAAGGAATAGTGGTTAAATGTTTTGCAGCTTTCTATATAAGAGATATTTACAAATATAGATATTTCTATATAAGAGATATGACCATTCATAGCAATCTTGAGGATATCACTAAAAAATATAGTTCTCTGATCTACAAACACTCAAATGAATCAAATGCTAATCTTTTTTCTTAACTTGAATCAAATAAATGGTAAGTCCCTATCTCTCTAAGGAAAAGGGAATCTAAGGTCCCCACAATAATGCACACACCCTATAAACAGCTGCGGGACCTCTTACCCTTTGATTATATATACATATAGCTAATAGGGGGGGACATAATAGAATGAATAATGTAATAGCATAGATGGGCTCTTAGTAAAGATTGGGTTTAAATAAACATTTAACTCCACTATTGTAAATAAAGTGAAATATTGTTACAGTAGCAGAGAATAATGTTGGGATAGTTAAAGACACCGGTGAGTGGATAATCATTCAGGCTGGGTTCACACTATACTACACGACAGCAGTACAACTTTCATCCTACATTGCTCTGCGACATCTGTCCTACATTCATCCTACATTCATCCTACATTGGTCCTACATCCATCAGACTTTCATGAACAGGATACTACTTTGAACCGACTTTGTGATAGTCTGACTTGTTCTTTGACCAATCAAAACAATCCCAGAGTGAGATAAATTCCTTTTACTGCTGCTGTAATCACATGTCGGATGTCTGATAAGGACAAGGCTCCTACTTTGGTCCGACTTCAATGATATTCAATGGGCTGAAGTAGGATGAATGTCGGAGCAAAGTAGTACAGGGAATTTTTTCAAAGTCGGACAGACTTGTGTCGGATCAGTTAAGACGGCTCTCATAGGGAAACATTGATTTTCACACGTCATGCGACATGAGCTCCTAATGTAGAAGCGTTGTCGGAACAAGTGTGAACCCAGCCTCAGGCATGCTTATCTGATTATTCGATAGCACGCACATGCAGACAGGGTTCTAGGCTAAAAAGACAGTGGCTTACAAAAAAGGGATTGCTGTTAAAGCCCTTGCGAGCTATTTCTAACCGAATTAGTGCCTTGTACCCCATCAACTGCTTTTTTTTTTAAACCACAAGTCTAATTAGTTATCCTTAAAAGACGTTAAGGCCTATTCAGCAAGGCTAGAAGATATAATGATGTGTAAACTACAGTAGCTTGTAGCAACCAATCAGATTTCAGTTGATTGAATTTAGATTAAACAAGTGAATTGACTGAGAGCTATTTTACAGATTTTTGTGCACTTTGTACTGCCTTTTTTAAAAAGGCTGTGTTTAAGTCTAACAGGAGGTTAGATAGGGCTGGATACTTTATAGTAAATATTGTTCACATTTACTTACCATCCTTTTACTACTTTACTTTACTTCTGCTCTCTCCAGACGCAAGAAGAGAAAGGAAAGCACAATGTAATCTACAAATCATCACAATCATGGCTTAAAAAAAGGTTGTTTCAGCTGTGATTAGTTCAGCACTGTCAGCTAGAGTGAGTAAAATAAGCCCGCATACCCAGAAGTACTTCCTTCAGCTACCAATGCCAGAATAATGGGGGGGGGGGCTGAAGCAAGGGGAACTATATCATACTGGAAATAGGGATATGCAAGTTAAACTGTTGCTTTGCCCTGGATATCATTTCAAGTTTTCCCTTAGCCTTTACCAAGCTGTAAGTAAGACATTGCTGACAATGTGCATATGATTTGCAGTAATGACACCTCGCTTGACAGAATTCTTTGTAGAAAGCTTGTGTAGAACAACTGTAATAATCCACCCCAATATCAAACATTCTATAAATAAAGCATATGATGTTGGCCTATACTATATTTATGAAACAACCCTTACTCTGATTTAAAACAATGGTCATACAAATACAGTATTTGTAAAATCCCTATAAATCTATCCAGTATGTTAATATTCATTTCTAGTTCAATTTATTTTTTGTCAGTGCTAGCTGTCCACATTTCTGCTTGCTCAGCTTTTAGACACCTCTTGTGTATTCCTTCTTTCAGAGCTGATTCAGAGCTACAATAAGTAGAACAACAAGAGTAAAGCAGATCAACAAATGAAGATTAAAAGACCTATAAATTCCAAGGGAAAATAAGGGCATAGATGTAGGTTTATTTCAACAACCACAATAAAACAAAGTTTGTTGTCTAGGCAATAAAGTGAAATAAACAAGTCAGTTATATACCATGTAAAAAAAAAAAACATATTGCAGTCTGTTGAGTACACTGGATATGCCTGGCATTAATAGAAATAAACATTTCTATAGGGAATATTATATAAATCCCAAATAAATGGCAAACATCCTAAATAATGCTGGGGATATTATGCCATGTATAAACATAGATAAAACATATTATGATTCTCTAAATGTTTCTCAAAATGCATAAAACACAACACACAACCCTAAATAGACAAATAAAAATTAAAAAAGTGAACTTTTTAGACTTTTGGACAATTCTTGGTGAAAACCTCTTGGCCTCTTTTGGGCATTGTACAGTAAATCATGACAACCATTAAGAAAGGAAAGTATATGTGTCTGTTTACACTTTTCTTGGCTGATAATCAGTGATTTTAAGAGACAACTGTCATGCGCATTATAACACTTTTCACCAGATTAAAAAATTAAGGTTAATGCATTGGTTGTAGAAAAAAAGAAGATATGTAAACACATAGGGTTTTTTTTTTTTTTTACTTATTACAGCCTTTTTTATATTATTATTATTATTATTATTATTATTATTATTATTATTAGATAAGCCTATTATAATGTTAAGACTATTGTATTCGTGTTATGGACAATATGCCCTCATGTTCTATAGTAAATGTTTTTACCTTGCTTCAAATACTTTAATTGGCACTGTATAGGGAATATTGCTCAGAGGAAGTAGAACTATTTTTTCATTTAGCACAAAAAAAAAAAGGAAACTTTTTTCATTATTGGTATGATAAAATGTATAGAAACATAACAGTGTTCTGTCATTATAGTATAAATATGTATATTGTCACTGAAAATCTACCCAATGCCAGACACACTGATCCAATGTATGCAGTGTGCAGATCAAGAGTTATCTCTGACCTGGCATGCTGCATGCCACTTCTGGGTTAGTAAGTCTGAAGCTATTGTTGCTAGAGTCAGTCAAGCGTCTAGAATTTTAAGAAGCATGACAGCAATGGTAGCTTCCAAAAAGTTTTCTTTAAAAAATAGGGAAATAAGCAGTATTTTTTTGCAGAGATCTTCAACATATCTTTAAATCTTGAAGACAACCCAAAATTGTTTCCTTTTAAACCATAAGAAATACAATTATACCTTCATCACATTTCAGCTACAGCCTTTCATTTTACAAATACAGACCAAAAATTCACTGTAGGGTTGATTTACTAAAACTGCAGAGTGCAAAATCGGGTGCAGCTCTGCATAGAAACCAATCAGCTTCCATGTTTTTTTTTTGGTCAAATCTTAATTGAACAAGCTGAAATTAAAAGCTGTTTGGCTACCATGCACAGCTGCATCAGATTTTGTACTCTCCAATTTTAGTAAATCAACCCCTGTGAGTCCAGCAGTCATATAACAGGGATATACATCTCATCAGAAAATATGATCTTTGTGAAATCTTAGGCCTTGTACACACGAGGGAATAGATCCAAAGGGGACGGTCCGACAGACCGTTCTCATCGGATCTGTCCGCCGGATTGCTTTGATCCGATGGCTGTACACACCATCAGATCAAATTCCCCGCCGGCGGACAGCGCGGTGACGCGGCGGTGACGTTGACGCCGCCACGTGACCGCCACGTCACCGCACCAGGAAGTAAACACTTCCGCGCGCATGCGTCGGATCCATTCACAGGATACGACGCATGTGCGGGCAGATATGTCCGCTGGTTTGCCGTACTAACCAGCGGACATATCTGACGGACAGCTCTCCGGAGGAAAAATTCCAAAGCATGCTTTGGAAATTTCCGCCGGAGGAATCCGGCCAGAGCGGTCCGTTTGCCCCTACACACGAGCGGATTTTTCGGCTGAAATGGTCCGTCGGACCATGTTCAGCGGATTTATTCACTTGTGTGTACAAGGCCTCAGTCTGCTTATAATTATTCACTAGAGACACTAATTAAAAATGTTGTGTCTGATGAAAAAACTTGGTCTGTAAGCAAACTTCGAGGACAACAGTTTTAAAGTCCAGTAAACATATATGCATACACAGTATGTGATCAGAACTAGTATTCACAATGGACCAACATGGGTGAAAAACATGTTTTAAATATTCAAAATATAGCAACCAGCATCTCCTGTATCTGTAAAAAAAAAAAAAGCAGAACTCCCCTTTCAGTGCCACCTGTTCATGTCAATAAAAAAGAAATGTTCATACTTTCAAGGGATCTGAATGTAAAGGAGTCATTCCGAATGTAACAGGTTTGTATGCCTGTCATTGCAAGGTATGACATTTAATGCACATTGAAAGGCAGCTGTGAATTATTATGCAGTTTAAAATTGCAAACTGTTTAGCTTGGATTTCCATTGCTGAAATAATCTGCTGTCAGAGAAGCTGTTGTCATACTGGAATAATATGCCAGTTACATTTAGGACTCATGTGCCCTCAGGTTCACCTCATCACATACATCAATTTGCGCAGGCTTATAAATTTATGCTTAAGTGTTGAATATACACATCAAAGTGAATTATTGCAAAAAAAAAACTCTTAAAATTGTTCCCACAAAAAATACCAAATGCATCTAAAGCAATAGACACAGCAGGATAATTTAGCTTGTCAAGATATATGTTTAAAATGATAGTCATAGGGGAGCCGAATATAAAATATGACATGACTGGAGAAAAAAACATAGTTTAAAATTCGATGTCAGTAAATATAGCACAAAAAAAACTGATGGGAAGAAGTTATGTTTCTCTATATTTCCCATATCAGCAACTAGTGTCTTCATGCAGACTGTTAGGCTGGCCTATGGCATGCATGAGGTGTTATTTATAGCTGTGTACTGTGTAGAAAAAGAGACACATCATTAAAAAAAACATACATGTTTTCTGGGGAGTTGTAATCTTTTTGGGTAATAGCATGTAGTGTGGGCAGATCTTGTAGTCATCTAAAATGCCTAGTTCTGACATGCCAGTAAAGGTAACATCAAAGCTTTTATTTTTATTTGTATGCTTTTATTTGCTTTATATTGCTTGGGATCAATCTGAATCCAGAAGGAAGCTTTCAGTGCTGGCCCAATCAGCTGTGGCACATGTCATTGATCTAATATAATCATATGGCTATATTAGGTCAATGATGTCATGAGGATCCCTGCCCTGGTCACTTGTGATTGGGCTGGAACTGACAGGTTTTTTTTGTTTTACAAATCAGCTTTTAGTATGGGGTACACCAATTACACTTCTGTCAGAAAGCATTATGGTTTTCTAAAGAGAGATAACACCAAAAGCGGTTTCCCTTAGACCCTCTTATTAAAATTCCAAATTTCGTTCTTAACAAAAGGGGAAGGAGGGACTATTTACTTCTTTGACTCATTCACTCTGGTGTGTACATTTTATTACAAGGCGATGAGCTTTAGCAAAAGATTTGCCTAAATACAAAAATAAAAACTTTGGAACACAAAGTAACATAGAAAAAGGCAGACTTTTAGGCACAATATGGGGCAGAAAAAAAATTCTAAGAACATATCATCCTCATAAAAACATTACCCCAACATGGGGACATATATACATATAATATATTTACCCTTGGGGGATGTTTTTAATCAAGATGATATGTTCTTAGAATGTGGAATAAACTACGTTATTTTATATGTTTTTTTCTGCCTAAAAAGTTTGCCTTCTTTGTGTTCTAAAGTGTTTTGTTAATTTGTTTTGGATGTGGCATGGTAAGAGTCTCCCTCTTGGATAAAAGATTAAAAAAAAAAAAAAAAAATGTTATTTTTTATTATTTTATTATTTTTATTATTTACTCTGACTGAAAACAAATTCAAACAGAAGATATATTTGCAAAACATATTCTCTTTAAGAGCCAGTTCACAAATCCACTGTGTGTTTCAACATCGCATGTCTCCCGGCGACAGTTCACACTGCCCTATGCAAACTGTTAGGAGTGTCAATTAAAAGTTAACGACTACCCCAAATCAGTTTGCATATCGCAGTGCGAAATGCAAATTCGGACAGGAATCGAATTGCATGGGTATGAACACCCATGCAATCCGATTCTGCTGCAGATCAAAAGAAGGGTTCTGTGCGAGTTTGGTCCAAATGTGATGCAAATTCAGCCATACTACCTGTATGGCTGAAATCACATCGCAAAGAGATCGCTTGTGATTAACACTGCAGTGCGAATCACATCCTATGTCGGACAGCACAGCAATGTAAACCAACACTAAAGAGCGATTTATTTTTTATAAAAGTACATTAAGGGCATTAAATGCTCTCAGCTTAAAAAGTACTGCTAAAGGAAGCATCCAGATATAAACAGCTATCTTAAATTAGTTTTTTAGGTGCGGAATGAAAATCATGTTTTGTTTTTTTTCTGAAAATAAAAAGATATATCTTGGTTTTGCTATGCTGGCAGATCTTTAGTAAATAATCTCCTACGAGTGGATAATGTTTGAGTTCATAAAAATCGAGCCTATTAACCCCCTCAGCGGTATTCCCGAGTCAGGCTTGGGGGGAATTTCAGAACCAAAAGCGGTAACCCCGATCCTGACTCGGGAACGCCTCGCAGTGTCCACAGGCAGAGTTTACTTACCCTGCGATGCCTCCCACTGTGTGATCGAGCTGTGTCTCCTCGCTCAATTCACAGTGCCCGTGTGCCGCCGAGCTCCGTTCCCTGCATAGTTACAAGGCACGGGGCGAAGATCAGCGCCCACTTCAAAAAAGTAAATACACACAATACATACAGTATACTGTAAACTTATAGATTACAGTACTGTATGAAATAAATACACACCCCCTTGTCCCTAGTGGTCTGCCCAGTGTCCTACATGCACTTTATATAATAAAAACTCTTCTTTCTGCCTGGAAACTGGAGATTGTCAATAGCGACCAAAAAGTGTCCCTTTACATCAAAAGTGGTTTTAGACCAGCTAGAAAACAGCAATAATAAATTAGAATCACTTTCAGAATTGAGCGATATCGATTTGTGGAAAAATTTGTCATCAAACCATAAAGGTAATGACAGCAACAATTCTGCAACTGAGCAAATTTCAGTGTTTTTGATTTGATTACATTATTCAATACTTTTTTATTATAATTACATTATTATTTGTTATAATTATTTATAGTTATTTATTATATTATAATTTGTGATTTTGTTTTCCAAACTTTATCATACCCGAGATGTCTACTAGACCTTGGTTTGGACAGATTTAAGTGAGTTATTCCTAAGAATTACAGGCCTACAATGTAAAATGCCAAATTTCAATGCAAAATAATGGTATCGCTTTCAGCACCTAAAATCTGAAATAATCATACCGCCAGGGAGGTTAAGATCTGAGTATCATTGTTATAAGTTTGTTGATTATATTTGAAGCAAGGTTGAAAAACATGAGTTATTGATTGTTACTGGCAGTTTCTGATTCATGATGAGGAAAGGGCAACAACTGTCATCTAAGTTGGTTCAGAATATGCATCAACATTTTTATCCTCTAAAATGAAGATGTGGGTAAGTGACACACTGTTTAGTACATAATACCTTAAAATGTCCAGATCTAAATGCATGAGCAATTTTGGTTTAATCAATAGCAATAAAACACAAAACTGTATGAGAAAAACATTGGCCCCAATCCGATTACAACTTTAAAGTGGTCGTCATTAAAATAGAACATGTCAAATAGTTGTACTGTACCTGTAATAGAAGATTGTAAATGCTAACCTTTCTTCCTTTTTTGCTGCCCATACCACACCACCGAACTCCACTACATTTAGTAAACATTCTTCTTAGTCTATGGGAAACCTGACATTTCTGAAAGTATAAATTCCCCTAATCCTCCACAGCTTTCACTGGTTCCTCTCAATGACCTGTACTGTTTTGTGTAATGACGTGAATGTCAATAGGAGGAACCAGCAAGAATTGTAGGAGACCAGAGGAACAACACTCCTGGAAATGTGAGTTTCCCCTATGATCTTCAGTGGAGAATTTCTACTAAACAGAGTAGTGTTTGGCAGCACAAGCAGCAGATAATGTAAATTGTTACAGTTTTATTTTACAAGTATGTCTATTTGGTATGTTTTTATTTTATTGACAAGGTCACTTTGGGCAATCTGGAAAGCTGGCTTTTTGATTGTTTAAGATTATGCACATTACTTATATGTTATTTAATAGGCCCATCTTTGATATACAGTATTGTTGATTCATATACACAGGAACGTGCACAATCACACGTACACTATATTACCGAAAGTATTGAGACTACCTTTACACACACATGAACTTTAATGGCATCCCAGTCTTAGTCTGTAGGGGGTCAATATTGAGTTGGCCCCCCCTTGCATCAATATCAGCTTCAACTCTTCTGGGAAGGCTCTCCACAAGATTTAGTAGTGTGTCTATGGGAGTGTTTGACCATTGTTCCAGAAGAGCATTTGTGAGGTCAAACACTGATGTGGAAGAGAAGGTGTGGATCAGAGTCTCTGCTCTAATTCATCCCAAAGGTGCTTCATTGGGTTGAGGTCAGAACTCTGTGTAGTCTAGTCAAGTTCCTCCACCCCAAACTCGCTTAGCCATGTCTTTATGAACATTGCATTGTGCACTGGTCAAAATTATTTGGTGGAGTGGGGATTATGGTATGGGGTTGTTTCTCATGGGTTGGGCTTGGCCCCTTAGTCCCAGTGAAGGGAACTCTTAAGTCATCAGCATACCAAGACATTTTGGACAATTTCATGCTCCCAACTTTGTGTGAACAGTTTCCTATTTCAACATAACTGTGTACCAGTGCACAAAGCAAGGTCCAAAAAGACATGGATGAGTGAGTTTGGGGTGAAGAAACTTGACTGGCCTGCACAGAGTCCTGACCTTAATCCAATAAAACACCTTTGGGATCATTTAGACTGTGAGCCAGGCCTTCTCATCCAACATCAGTGCCTGAACTCACAACTGCGTTTTTGGAAGAATGGTCAAACATTCCCATAGACACACTCCTAAACCTTGTGCACAGTCTTTCCAGAAGAGTTGAAGCTGTTATAGCTGCAAAGGGAGGGCCAACTCAATATTGAACCCTATGGGCTAAGACTGGAATGCCATTAAAGTTCACGTGTGTGTAAAAGCAAGCATCCCATTACTTTTGGTAATATAGTGTATATATTCATACAGTATATTTAATTTAATCTATCACAAGGATATCTGTATCTGAGAGAGGCTTCAGTGAATGTATCTAGGTTACAATCCTCCCAGACATGCATAGTTTCCATGCCAGTGATGCTAATCCTTTTGTATCATGGTAAATGAATCTAGTAATCCCAAACTACTTTACTACTTTATTAGTGCCAATTTTACTGTAGCCCCCGAGTGAAACTATTTTCTATATTTTCTATATTTAAAATTCTCTTTCATTACAGGTTTATGATTTTTTTTTCACATAGGCACAAATTGTATGTATAGGTAACATAAACAAAGTTATATGAAATCCTTTAACCAACTAAATACTATATATTATTTTATATAATGATGACATATTGCCATTAGTGTAATTAACAAAGTAAAATAGATATTTACAGCAATATATTACTGACAAAGTAAAAATATGTGTTATAACCTGAAAATAAACAGTAAGGTGTAGGTGTAGAATAAAAAACAAAGCATCATTTCTAATATTGTTTAAGAAGAAATTGTAAGTTTATTTAAATAATATGATAAGGTTCAAAAGAAACAGTTTTTGTTATGTAATCTTTAGGATAATTGGATGCTCTGAAATGAACACTGGGTCTGTGGACCATCACAACATTTATTACTCTTTTAAATGTATTACTTTTTTCACTAAGTCATCCTCTTCCTGTTTTTACAATAGCTCAACATTAGTGGGATATTCTGCATGTATTACTTCTACTGCAAATCCAAAAAATAAGAACTTTATGCCTCCTTAAGAGATAGTGGGCCTTGCCATGCAAATCCTTTAGCTAGGGCCAAATGTGCATTAAGTGTTGTGGGTTTACAGCAGAGATATGGTTTTATCCCTTTGTGGATTTGTATAGGAAGTAAGAAATGCAGATACCTTGTATTTCAGGAAGGCGCTATTGTAATTCACACTAAACAATTTTTTTTTTTTTAGCCCAGTTCACCATACCGTGCCTGGTTATTTTTTGCTATGCTTCCCAAGTCCTACTTAATAGAAACCATGGGGCAGATTCACAGAGAAATGGATTATCGTAGCGTATCAGAAATACACTACGCCGCCGTTTTTTACCTTGCTCTACGTGGAATTCAGGTAGATTTTCTACGGTAAACGACGGCGGCGTAGTGTATTTCTCCCGTCGCAATCCATCTGCGCGAGTAGGGGGCGTGAAACATTTAAATTAGGCGCGTTCCCGTGGCGATCGATCTGCGCATGCTCCGTTCGCAAATTTCCCGCCGTGCATTGCGCGAAATCACGTCGTGACGTCATTCGTTGTTTATGTAGCGTACTTTACGGGCGATCCACGTCCCGACGAGTTACGTAAACAAAATAAAATTTTAAATAAATTCGAAGCGGGAACGACGGCCATACTTAACATGGGCTACGTAAAGTTAGAGCAGCAAAAAGCTGCTCTAACATTACGTATAAAAAAATAGACGAAAACGATTGCGACGCCCGCTCGTATGTTCGTGAATCCCCGTAAAAACACATTTGCATATCCCGACGCACCAAAACGACGCGAACTCCTCCCAGCGGCCGCAAATAGATGGCAGCGTAGATCCGAAGGCTTACGAAGACGTAAGCCTCTCGGATCGAAGCCCGAAGCCGGCGTATCATGGTTTGAGGATTCAAACTAGTGATACGCCGCGCGAAATTTGAAATTACTCCTGTCTAACCCCAGTTAGACAGGCGTAATTGTTTTGTGAATCTGCCCCCATGTTTTTATACACTTCATTGATGATGGCTAACAGACCTGAAAGAGCTGTATGCAATGTGTAAGCTAGCAGTTCTGAGTTCTCTTCAAACCAAGAAATAAAATTACCAACATGCTTACCAGCTAAGCTTCAGAAAAACAAACTGACTTGTTAAACAATTTGAATTAAAAACAGAGGGTTTATTTGTATACATTTACAAATTTATGTGGATGCCACAGTGCCTTGTCAAGCCTCCTCTGTAAACTGCAGTCCTAACTCTGTATTGTTAGATAGAGTCAACTTGTTTTTTTGCAGGCTAGCTGGTAAGTACTCTAAGAATTGTTTTGTTTGTGATCTGCAGAGCCCTTTCAAGTGCACCGTACTACTATGTCTAGTTATAAATTGGTGTAGTTGCCATCTTTTTGTAAAACTTTAAACCAATGGGGGGATCTGCATGGCTTTAAAAACATATAAAAAATTAAGAAATTACCTCCTATGTTTAGATTTGTGATGGAAGTGAGATATGCAGATATCTTCTGTTTTAAGAAGGTGCCATTGTGCTGTGTAATGGTTTAGAGAGGGAATTTTTTAATTCTTTTTAGCCTGTCTTAAAAAAAAAAAATTAACATCTCTATTTTCTTTGAAAGAAACAAAATCTTTCTATCTTTATTTCAATGTATCTTGCATGAATTATTGGTTAGGAGACTTTATTTCAAAAATCCAATGCGAGTTATATACAGTCTAACTATACAATAATAATTATACATGATTATACATGGTAAGTATTATATACAACTCAACAAATTGATTTGCACCTTCTAACAAGTTCGTATTATGTATGGATGTTTAACGTCCTGTGTTTTTTTTTTTTTTTACTAAAATGGAAAGATGATGACCCAATGAAATGTTTATAAATGTCATCTCCACTATCTTTCCTTTCTTACAGCGAACTGAACTTAATCTTTGATCTTCTTGTACCAAAAACAGTTTTCAGCTAATCATTTCAAATTTCACCTTTTTAAATTGAATTTGTTTGTTTTTTCGATGAAATCAATAACCTTAAACAATGACCACCAACTATTCCATAATTTCAAGTTTTATTATGTATATCACTGTGTATGTTAGTAAACTGAAAATCAGAGATAAATAGAAATACTCTCTCTCTCTCTCTCTCTCACACACTCTCTCTCTCTCTCTCTCTCTCTCTCTCTCTCCATCAACATCTGTTTTAGAAAAAAAGATCAATATTGAAATTAACTCTTCCTCAAGATATGTTAGGGCAGGGGTCTCAAACTGAAATTACCTGAGGGCCGCAAGACAAGTTTTCATATCCCATGGGGGGCCGCATGCAAACTTTCAAACTTCAAAAACAGTACTGGTGTCAGCGAACGTATTATTAACCCCCAGCTCTGTGTCAGCGGATGCATTATTAACCCCCAGCACTGGAGTCAGCGGACGCATTATTAACCCCCAGCACTGGTGTCAGCGGACACATTATTAACCCCCACCACTGGTGTCAGCGGACACATTATTAACCCCCAGCACTGGTGTCAGCGGACACATTATTAACCCCCAGCACTGGTGTCAGCGAACACATTATTAACCCCCAGCACTGGTGTCAGCGGACACATTATTAACCCCCAGCACTGGTGTCAGCGGACACATTATTAACCCCCACCACTGGTGTCAGCGGACACATTATTAACCCCCAGCACTGGTGTCAGCGGACACATTATTAACCCCCAGCACTGGTGTCAGCGGACACATTATTAACCCCCAGTACTGGTGTCAGCGGACACATTATTAACCCCCACCACTGGTGTCAGCGGACACATTATTAACCCCCAGCACTGGTGTCAGCGGACACATTATTAAACCCTAGTATTGGTGTCAGCAAACACATTATTAACCCTGACCACTGCACTGCACACGGACCGCTGCACTGCACACGGACCACTGCACTGCACACGGACCACTACACTGCACACGGACCACTACACTGCACAGGGACCACTACACTGCACACGGACCACTGCACTGCACACGGACCACTACACTGCACACGGACCACTACACTGCACACGGACCACTACACTGCCGACAAAACACTACACTGCCGACAGACCACTCACCATCATGGCACAGCACATCAAGGCTCACAGCCCAGCAAATTAGGGCACAGCACATTAGGGCACAGCACATCAGGGTACAGGGCACAGCACATCAGGGTACAGCACATCAAGGCACAGAGCCCAGCAAATAAGGGCACATGGCAGAGCACATCAGGGCACAGGGCACAGCACATCAGGGTACAGGGCACAGCACATCAGGGTACAGGGCACAGCGCACATGAGGGCACAACGCACATGAGGGCACAACGCACATCAGGGCACAGCGCACATCAGGGCACATCAGGGAACAGTACACATCAGGGTACAGGGCACAGCACATCAGGGTACAGGGCACAGCACATCAGGGTACAGGGCACAGCACATCAGAGCACAACAGGGTACAGGGCACAGCACATAGGGGTACAGCACAACAGGCCACATCAGGGTACAGAGCACGGCACATCAGGACAGGACATATCAGGACAAGGCACATGGCACATCAGGGTACAGGACATGGCACATCAGGGTACAGGGCACATGAAACAGCACATCAGGGTTCAAAGCCCAGAAAATCAGTGTACATGGCACACATCGGGCATATCAGGGCACATGAGAGCACATCAGGCACAGCACATCAGTACAGGGCACATGGCACATCAGGGTACAGGGCACAGCACATCAGGGTACAGGGCACAGTGCACATGAGGGCACAGCGCACATGAGGGCACAACGCACATCAGGGCACAGTGCACATCAGGGCACATCAGGGAACAGTACACATCAGGGTACAGGGAACAGCACATCAGGGTACAGGGCACAGCACATCAGGGTACAGGGCACAGCACATCAGAGCACAACAGGGTACAGGGCACAGCACATAGGGGTACAGCACAACAGGCCACATCAGGGTACAGAGCACGGCACATCAGGACAGGACATATCAGAACAAGGCACATGGCACATCAGGGTACAGGACATGGCACATCAGGGTACAGGGCACATGAAACAGCACATCAGGGTACAAAGCCCAGCAAATCAGTGTACATGGCACACATCAGGGCACATGGGGCATATCAGGGCACATGAGAGCACATCAGGCACAGCACATCAGTACAGGGCACATGACACATCAGGGTACAGGGCACAGGGTACCCTGATGTACAGAGCCCAGCACATCAGGGACACATCAGGGTACATGAGGCACATCAGGGTACATGGGGCACATGGCACATCAGAGCACATCAGGGTACCTGGGGCACATGGCATATCAGGGTACATGGGGTACATCAGGGCACAATCAGAGCACATCAGGCATACCTCCCAACGAAGTTGTTGAGCCGAGGGGGGTCCGCAGATCATAGTTGATGAGCGGGGGGGTCCGCAGATCTGAGTTGTTGAGCGGGGGAGGTTCCGCATAACGGAGTTGTTGAGCGAGGGGGTTCGCAGATCAAAGTTGTTGAGCAGAGGGGTCCACGGGGCTCGGAGTTGTTGAGGGGGGTGTCCACAGATCAAAGTTGTTGAGCGGGGGGGTTCCACAGCTCGGATTTGTTGAGCGGGGATTTACCGCAAATAGCGGGGATTTACCGCGAATCGCGAGGATTTATCGTGAATTGCTGGGATTTACTGCGAATCGTGGGGATTTACTGCGAATCGCGACAATCGCGGGGGGGGGGGCGCCCTGTCTGTGGGCCATTTATTACCGGTCTGCGGGCCGTAAATGGCCCGCGGGCCGGTACTTTGAGACCCCTGTGTTAGGGTGTTTTCTTAGAATTGTTTAGTATAGTAAATTAGTAATTTTTTTAACACCACTATTGGGTTTGATTTACTAAAGGAAAATAGGATCTTTGATTTGCAAAGAAATTTTCACTTTGCCTAGCGAATGGGGTGAAGCTATGCTTACTTCTAACATCCAATAATGTGCAAGTAAAAATATTTTTTTTCCCCTTAAACATGATTGGATATTCTTTGCAAAGTGAAATTCACTACATTAAATATCTGAATATTTAAAAGTCTTTTTTTGTGCTTTATGCCATTTTTGATATGTAAGAGCACAACCTCACTTTAAGTGAAAACATTTAGTAAGCTATTAATGCTATCCAGTAAACACAGAAATTGTCAGAAAAAGTCAGAAAGATCATTAAATTTACACACACATGTCTCTAAACAGGATATAGTTGGGAGTCAGTAGAAATATATTTCTCGATGGCTGTGCCATATATTTTTCAATCCCTCTGCTTTGCAAATTACTTTCAAGACAGATTTGAATTTGATAGATGGCTGAGAAATGGCTTAGTAATCTTTTCAAAACATCAGGCTCATTGTCTGTGGTGTAACAGAAAGCTGGGTATTCCTATATCACCAGGAAGTGTGTTCCATTAACACCAAATTACAGACAAAAATGTGATAAATTGTTAGATTAAAACCTGAACTACTCAAAAGGTAGACTGTGCTTCCTGTTTGCACCTCAAAATTCAGTTCTGCAGCTTTACTGGGGAGTTCCCTTGTAATGTAAGGGAATTTTAAAACTTAATCAGGTTAAGGTAAAACATAAATATATCCTAGTATGATCAGATTTAATGTTTTTTGCTTTGATCTATCTTTATCTAGGCATTGAGTTTTGAAGGAAACCAGACATTAGGATATTAAGAAAATATCTTCAATATTCAGATTATAACAATAATAATAATAATAATACAAAATAAATGTTATTATATATATAGTGCTTTTAAAGGCAGCTTCTCGAAGCATATTACAAAGATAACACAAGAAAGACACAGAATAAAACAAAGGAAAAATTAATAATTAAGTAAAAGCTTGTCTAAAGAAAAAGTTTTTAGATTTGATTTGAATGAGTTTAGAGAAGATGACTCTCTGGCGTTCTTTGGAAGTGAATTCCAGAAGTTTGGAGCATAGCAGGAGAAGGCTCTGTCTCCCATCAAGTGTGGTGAGTAGTGGGCATGGGCACACACAGAGGACCATAATTTGAGAAACGGAGGTTACAAAGGGGGAGGTGGGGGGGTAAGTTGATAACATTTCAGAGAGATAATGGGATGTCAAGCCATGAAGAGCCTTATAGATGAGCAAGAGTATCTTAAAGTGATTGTAAAGCTTTGAATTTTTTTTAAGTAACAAACATGTCATACTTACCTCCGTTGTACAGCTCATTTTGCACAGAGTGGCCTGAACCTCATCTTCCGGGGTCCCTCAGCAGCTGTCTTGGCTCCTCCCTGCATAAGATAACCCCCTTTGGGAAGCACTTTTCCAAGGGGGTTACCTTGCAGGCACGCACTCAAGTCTAGCATTTGCGTCCATAGACACGAATGCCGGACTTGGCCATGCCCCCCCCCCCGGCGCCCGCATCATTGGATATGCATGGATGGCTGCGCTGCTATCAATCTATCCAATGAAGACCGGAGAAGCCCAGGCCGAGATCCATCGTGTTCTCAAATTGTGGGACTTTCGAGGGCTCAGGTAAGTAAACCGGGGGGCTGGGGGCCAGAAATTATCGGATGTTTTTTAACCATAATACATGGGACGCATTAAGGTGAAAAAACAGGAAGGTTTACAATCCCTTTAAAGTCTATGTGAAAACAGACAGCTAGCCAGTGCAAGGACTCTAGAAAAGGGGTAATATGATCACTTCTAGTCAGGATTCTGGCTGCAGAATTTTGTACATAATGTAGCTGATTAATGGTGGATTAAGATACACAAGCAAGTAGAGCCTTGCAGCAGTCAAGAGAACAAAAATGTATGGATCAGCTTTTTATCTATATTGTACTCACTTGTGTCCCTTGAGCATGTATACAGTTCACAGATGTAAGAGAATTGCCTGAAAAGATAAAATAAAAAAGAAGAATGGTGAGTAGATATGGCTAAGGATTGAAAGTATCTGCATGGGTTAAAGGAAAAGTTTTTGGGACTTTAAATTAGACAGAAGTCTCCATCCCTATGCATACATAGAACATTTTTTTTTTTTTTTTGGGACTTTGAATGAGGTGGGTAAGTGAGGCCAAAGGATCAGTCACCATTATACAAAATCATTTTATTGGTAAAAGTAACAGAGTAACATGATACATACCCAAGTATGGAATAACAGTCACATAGACTATAAACACTATGATTGATACATTGTGAACAGAGTAAAAAGAACAAGTGGTGCAGGGAGAATGATCCGCAATGGGTGATGAAACCAATCTAGAATGCACATAATCACAAGACTTCTGAGTAAAAACATACTGATGTATGAAACTTTTAAAGAATATGATAGTTAGGTGCATAATGTAAATACTGACGCGTTTCTTGAATCAAAACTCTCCTCGGTGCAGTTAGCACCAAATGTCTAAAAGGGAATATAAATGAATATAAATCAATCAATGAAGTTTGGTGTGCATCGTTGGAGGGAGGGTATACATATAGGGGAAGAGAGATGACCACTAATCCCAAATGGATACTCAAATGCCAGTGGAGAGTGAACCCCATGAGGGCCACAGCCACAGGCCACCAGATGAGTCATGGCCACGAGCTGAGGGAGGAGCTCAACAAGGGAAGACCAGACGCACAGAAAATTCCCCATAAAATAAATGTGCCCACACTGGTGATGAATAGTGATAATGGCTCTGTTACTTAATTGGAATATAATGTAAAATGTGTATAAAGTATAACTAAAACGTTAATGGAACTCAAAATCACAACTATTAACATAAGTGTCAACATTGTGAAATGTCTAAGATAAAAAAGAAAAAGGAAGTGAAAGAAAAAGAAGAAAAAAAACAAGTAAGAGAAAAATAGAAAAAAGATAGCAAAAAGAAAAAAAAAACATGACTCATTTATTGATTTATATTAATTTATACTCCATTTTAGACATTTGTTGCTAACTGCCCCTAAGGAGTGTTTTGATACATGAAACATGTCAAAATTGACGATAGGCATCTAACTATCAACTCCTTTATAAGGTTTCATACATCAGGCTGGGGGCTTTTACTCAATCATGGTGTTTATACTATGTGACTGTTATTCCATACTTGGGTATTTATCATGTTACTATGTTACTTTTACCAATAAAATGATTTCGTAAAATGATGACTGATCTTTTGGCCTCACTTTCCCACCTCATTTAATCACTTAAGCCCCGGACCAATATGCTGCTAAATGCCCAGAGGCGTTTTTACAATTCGGCACTGCGTCGCTTTAACAGACAATTGCGCGGTCCTGCGACGTGGCTCCCAAACAAAATTTGCGTCCTTTTCTTCCCACAAATAGAGCTTTGTTTTGGTGGTATTTGATCACCTCTACGATTTTTATTTTGTGCGCTATAAACAAAAATAGAGCGACATTTAAAAAAAAAAAAACAATATCTTTTACTTTTTGTTATAAGAAAAATTGAATAAACTACATTTTAGTCAAACATTTAGGCCAAAATGTATTCAACCACATGTCTTTAGTAAAAAAAATCGCAATAATTATTTTTTTAGCTACCTAGCAGCAACAGTGACACTAATACAGCGATCAGAAAAATGATCGCTTAGTGACACTGGCAATAGGGAGCGAAAGGGTTAACTAGGGTGGTGATAAAGGGGTTAAAACTTTATTAGGGGGGGTACTGGGCTACCCTTAACCTAACACTAACTGCCTGTCACACTAGTGATCAGTACATATATGAACACTGCATTCAGTGACAGTGTGACAGGGGGGTGGGGGGGGGGTGATCGCAAGGGGTTAAATGTGCCTATGTGTGTGGTGTCAGTGTAGTGTTGGTGCAGATTTACTGTGACTCTTCTCTCATCTCGGCGGTTTGAAAATACCACCGAGATGAGTGCTGCATCACTTCTTCTGCCTATGTTTACATTTTACAGGCAGAGGAAGTGACACGGCGGTGGCGCACAGGATTGGCTGGGAGCGATCACGAGGGGGCGGACACAATCGAACCCCCCCCCCCCCTCAAGACGGATCGCTCCCGCAGGTAAGCCGACCCCCCCCCCCTTTTTCCATGAAAGTTTCAGCATGGACTAACAAAAGCTGTACGTGTCTGAAGAAAAGATCCCTGTTGGTCCTTGTGGGCTTTGTTACTTGTGACTTGTGATCCTGAGAGTCTCTCTGGTAATGACCACAACCTTTCGTCAGCTTCATCACTCTAATGAATAATTTCTACCATTAACTCTGCCAGTTAAAGCCCTGACAAGTCATTTTCCATGTGTGCAATTGTCTTGCTGATTTTCCGAGAAATCTGCACAGCAATAAAAGTCAAATTTAGGCATCCCCATGAACTAGGAGTTTTAATTTTGGTGGGACGCTCCTTAATCTTTAAATCACCAAATTTGTCCTTATTGGAACACTGAGATTTAATCAAGTGGTTAACTGAAGACTGAGAAAGAGCATGGTGAAACAAACCACAGATTATTTAGAAAAGAGAAAGGTATAGATCTGTAACTACTTTACCTTAATCCTGGCAATGTGTGTGAATCACCTAGAAGTGATTGTTTTTTTCTTCTCAGCAAAACTGTAGTTACACTTTAAAAAACTTTAAAAAATGTATGATTTAACATTTGCTTGGTACATTTATTATTTCATAGAATTAAACATAAAAAATGTTAAAGAAGTGCTGCTAAAATACCAATGAGTGTATGTTAATACTTTTGGAAGGGAAAGTTAGAGTATTTATGGCACATAAATAGTTCTGCGACATCTAAACCATTGCACAGTGGTTTTAAATAGAGCATTTACAGAGTACGGGAAGAAAATCACTCATTCTTTGAGACTCCCAGGAGATTTAGTAGCAGCATATAGTGGAAACAGTGGCAGAATATTGATTGTTCTTGTTTAACCTGATGATGCTGTTAATTATTAACCTTTCCACCTCATTTTGTTCTCTTGAAAGCTGGCAGGAACTGGAACTTTAGATTAGATAACACTAAGTGACTGACATTTAGTGTCAGAACAAAGACCTAACATCCTCTTTCACAGAAAAAAACACTGATTATATAAACAAATCTGTCCTCTCATTATAAAGTTATATGACTTTAACATCCCTTAAGGGTAAGACTTATTTATCATTGTCTTGCATTGTGTAATTGAATGCTCATTACGTTTTTTTTTTTTAATAACAACAGAACTAAAATAGTGGATATTTTCCTAACATACCCATAGAAAGGTCAATGGACATTACCAATACCAAAGACTGTACAATGCACAGGCCAATTAAATATCAGCCTTGCTAAGTATTTTTCGAAACAATGTAGATAATTTGATTATCTGGGATGCATGTGACCTCCTGCTTGGATGTCTTGTAAATGATAAAGGAAAATCACAACAGCATAAGTTTGTGTATGCAGTCACTTTGCAATTTTTATTTGTCCCCATATAATGCAAATACACAGCAGTACTGTATTATATAGTTGTAAATCTGAATAGCAAAAACAGACATGGATAAAAAAAATCTTTACATATATGGGCAGCTGTTTGGGTAAAGAAAACCACAGGGCATACATTAGTTCAAGTACAATTCCCACTTCGCAAGGGCAAGCTTCAAAGCAATCCATAAATGGTAAAGGCCAGCTTTGCCAACCCCACACTGCACGCATGGATGATCTGCCCCTGGTTTGTACCTGGTGAAATTTGACAGTTGGGGTGATCGGTGGGGTGGTGGGGGCAGTTACAAGCACCCAACTCCCTGAAGCAGCTGAAAGACATTTTTCCTCCTCTCCTTCCCATGAATTTTGAGCTGCTTCATTGAAAACCAAACAGGAAGATAGGTGCTTGTAACTGCCCCCACCCCGATTGTCCATCAGATTGACTATCTTTTTTGAGCCCCTCTGTGTGCTCCTTGGCCCCCTCTTCCCCCAGCAGTGCTGTTGGCTTCCCTCCTCTCCTGCCGGCTGCTGCATGAGATGTGTCAGGATGAAGAGTAGAGGAAGGGGCTGGTAAATATATAATTTATTGGCTCCTTCCTTTTCGGAAGGAGCACGTTTAGTGATCACTGACTCTGTCTATTCATAACTGACGTTTGTGTTTGTGTCTGTGTTTACTATGCTTAATTTTATGAATGAACAGGAGCCTCTGTTTTCTCTTCTTTCATCTTCAGTGCAGCTGAGGCTGCACAGAAAAGAACTGTGGAATCTCTGTCCTCAGTCATAATCTCTGTCTCAAAGTGGAGATGTCAGGGATCTCACCTGGCCCCCCAAAAGGGCTGAAAAAAATATTTAATTGTAAAAAATATAACATTAAAATTAAAAAAAAAAAAAAATGAATTGAATTAAATAAAAGCTACTGACATTATCCACTCCTCCTCCCCCAATAATACAAAAATAAATGTGAAAGAATAATTAAAAAAAATGAAATTGTAATAAACAAATAAATACAAACAAAAAAAGACTGACACTTCCCCTGCCCCCCCCCCCCCCAAACAAAATAAAAATGCATTGTGAAAAAGATTAAAAACAAACGTGATGTCATTTTTTTGTAAACATAAATAAATAAATATAAAAATAAAAAAAACTACTAACACATCCACTGCTCAAATACTTCTGTCTCCTGCCACTCCCCCCCCCCCAGAAGCACTGTGAAAAAAGGTATTAAGAAAATGAATCTTGTGTGGGAGGGACAAAGTCTTTTCCCCAGTGTCTTAATCTGCCTGAGATAAGCATGTGAAGGGTGCAGGTGTGAACAGCCAATTATTCACCGCCATTATAATGCAGGGCTTGGCTATAGTACAGGTCTCTTGTTAAGAGACAGATGTGCTCCACCCAAAGTACAGGAGATTTCAGGCTAGGAGACCGGAGAGCTTCAGATAGGTGTCAGGACATTTGCCATAGGTCAATGCTGCAGGGAGCTCGAGAATGATATGTGGAGGATGCATGTAAGAGCTGCATGGACTGCCTTTGAGTACAGTAGGTGCTATAAACCAGACCAAGAGGGCAACCTGTAGGTCTGAAGTCGAGGCTGGAACAGCAATGCTGCAAAAGAGAGATCCACGAGGAAAATTATCATTTATTTTGTCAAGTTGGTACTAATGGTGGAAACCGGTGGATTTTTCATTTGTTTTAAATACAAGCATTGGAATGAACTTACTAACAAGTTCTACACCACATTAAAGCCCCCATAATATCTACTTATCTATCTATGTATATATATATATATATATATATATATATATATATATATATATATATATACTGTATATAAACTGAGCAAAATTATAAATGCAGCAATTTTGTGTTTGCCCCATTTATCATGAGCTGAACATAAAGAACTACAACGTTTTCTATGTACACAACAGGCCTATTTCTCTCAAATATTGTACACAAAGCTGTCTAAATCTAGTGTTAGTGAGCACTTCTCCTTTGCCAAGACAATCCATCCACCTCACAGGTGTGGCATATCAATATGATGATTAGACAGCATGATTATTGCACAGGTATGTCTTAGACTGGCCACAATAAAAGTCCCTCTAAAATGTGCAGTTTCACTGTATTGGGGGTTGGGGGGGGGGTTCGAAAACCAGTTAGTATTAACTGGTGTGATCACCATTTGCCTCACGAAGTGCAGCACATCTCCTTAGCATAGAATTGATCAGGTTGTTGATTGTGGCCTGATGAATGTTGTGCCATTCCTCTTTAGTGTAAAGTTACTGGATATTGGCAGGAACTGAAACACGCTGTCGTATACGCCAATCCAGAGCATCTCAAACATGCTCAATAGGTTACATGTTCAGTGATTATGCTGGCCATGCAAGAACTGCAATGTTTTCAGCCTCCAGAAATTGTGTACAGATCCTTGCAACATGGGGCCATGCATTATCATACTGCAACATGAGGTCATGGTCGTGGATGAATGGCACAACAATGGGCCTCAGGATCTTGTTACGGTATCGCTATGCATTCAAAATGCCATCAATAGAATGCACCTGTGTTCATTGTTAATAGCATATGTCTGCCCATACCATAACCCCACCGCCACCCCAGGCCACTCCATCCACAACGTTGACATCAGAAGACCACTCACCCACACAATGCCATACATGCTGTCTGCCATCTGTCCTGTAAAGTGAATTCATTGGATACAGTGATTCATCCGTGAAGGGAACACCTCTCCAAAGTGGTAGACGACACCATTGAATGTGAACATTTGCCCACTCAAGTCAGTTACGATGACAAACTGCAGTCATGTCGAGACCACCGATGAAGATGACATGCATGCAGATGAGTTTACCTGAGACTGTTTCTGACAGTCTGTTCAGAAATTCTTTGTTTATGCAAACTGATTGTTACAGCAGCTGTCTGGGTGGCTGGTCTCAGACAATCTTGGAGGTGAAGATGCGGAATGTTGAGGTCCTGGGCTGGTGTGGTTACACGTGGTCTGCGGTTGTGAGGCCGGTTGGATGTACTGCCAAATTCTCTGAAACACCTTTGGACACAGCTTATTGTAGAGAAATTAACATTCAATTCAAGGGCAACAGCTCTGGTGGACATTCCTGCAGTCAGCATGCCAATTGCACACATGCCAATTGGACATTCCTGCAGTCAGCATGCCAATTGCATTGTGCTGTGTGATAAAACTGCACATTTTAGAGTGGCCTTTTATTGTGGCTATTATGGGTATTTGGTGTGTGCATTGGTTAACCTCCCTGGCGGTATGATTCTTTCAGATTTTAGGTGCTGAAAGCGGTACCATTATTTGCAAGGAAATTTTGCATTTTATACTGTAGGCTTGTAATTCTTAGGAATAACTCACTTAAATCTATCCAAACAAGAGTCTAATAGGCATCCCAGGTATGATTTTTTTTTTATTATTAAAAATGATAATATAATAAATAATTATAAAAAATTATAACAAATAATAATTGAATTATAGTAAAAATTATTCAATAGTGTAATCAAATCAAAATCACTGAAATTTGCGCAGTTGCAGAATTTTTGCTGTCATTATTTTTTTTTTATGACGTATTTCCCCACAAATCGCTATCGCTAAATTCTGCAAGTGATTCTGATTTATTATCGCTGTTTTTTAGCTGCTCTAAAACAATTTTTACCATAAAGGGACACTTTTGGTTGCTATGGGCAATCTACAGTTTGCAGGGAGAAAGAACAGTTTTTATTATATAAAAGGACATGTAGTGCACAGGGCAGACCACTAGGGACATGGGGGGTGTGTATTTTTTACATACAGTACTGTAATCTATAAGATTACAGTATACTGTATGTATAGAGTTTGTTTACATTTTTGAATTTGGCGCCGTTCTCCGTCCCCGTGTGTCGTAACGTCGCAGGGAATGGAGATCAGCGGCGCGTGGGGACGCTGTGTGAATCGAGCGAGCACCCGCTCGCTCACACAGCGCGGATGCATCGCTGGATCCACGGAGAAGGTAAGTAAAGTCTCTGTGGATGCTGCGAGGCGAGCCCGAGTCTGACTCGGGGTTACCGATCGTAGCACAGAAATCTTACCCCGAGTCAGACTCGGGAACACCACCAGGGAGGTTAAAGATTTAGACAATTGTGGTGCCAACAATTGAAAGTAGGTATTCCCATAGATGGAAAGTCTTGATTGTTCCACATTGAAGGGTAAAGAAATTCCTGACTACATAACAAATAATAGGTGCACATTTTGTGTCAAGCAAGCTAGTTAAATGAAGGAATTTGTAGTCGCTTCTGGAGGCAAAAGCTCCTTGTAAATTTGGAGAGCATACAAAAAATGGTCTGGTCAAGATCATTATTAGTGTACGCTGAGTTGCCAGGGATCCAGTCCCTCATATATTTGATAAGAAAGGACAATTTTTTTAAATTAAAGTTAAGATAGGTCCTAAGTCCTATGTTACTAGGGGGTTGCTGTAAGGTGTATTGACTTACAGTTGCTCTTCTACTGCCCCAGATTAACTCTTGAAACATTCTATAAATACATTTAAGGTCCAAACTTCCAAGACAAGCATGGAGAACCTGTATAATATAGATCTATAAATTTAGTAAAAATCCACCATTTTATAATTAAGCCAAACATACCCATATGTTAAAATGAGACCAAGTGGTAAGCGCTGATTTAAGTGAGTGCAATATGGGAGATATTTGGATCCTATATAAATCATGGGGCTTCTTAGGGATTGAAACTCCAAGATATTAAATTTTGTCTTTACATCAGATACAAGGATAACGATTGCCAAGTAGACTTATTATGTTCTATTAAATCGAGTGCCTTTGATTTGTCAAAATTAATAGAATAACCAGAGATCTGAACAAAAGATGTAATAAGAGACAATATGTGAGGAAGGGAAGATTGAGGATGGGATATGTAAAGAAGTAGGTGTTCTGTAAAATCCTTACTTTTGAAAAGTCTTGTGGCCTTGGAATGTGGTTTGGGATTCTAAGAGTCACAAAAAGGTCCAGTGCAAGGATTAATAAAAGGGGTGAAAAGGAGTAGGCTTATCTAATACCTTAGGACTTTGGTATGGGAGAAGACATTTGGTTATCAATTATTAGGATTGTGTGGGGATTAGGATAAATGTATTGGATGAGAGAAAAATGTTTGGCCAAGGGCACTTTTTTGTGAAAGAGTAGGGGTACAATGTACCCCGTTACCAATTCACATGGTAGGGCGGGATCTGGGGGTCCCCTTTGTTAAAGGGGGCTTCCAGATTCTGATAGGCCTTCCACCCACAGACCCCCACAACCACCAGGCAAGGGTTGTGGGGATGAAGCTCTTGTCCCCATCAACATGGGGACAAGATGCTTTGGGGTCCCAAACCATCCTCCCCATGTTGAGGGCATGTGGCCTCCAGACATATACCATTGGGGTATTAGTTATAAAGCACTAACAGTAACTGTAGAATGAGTAGATGCTTTAGGATTGGCTTACTAAAATTGGGGAGTGCAAAAACTGGTGCAGCTGTACATGGTATACATTTAGATTCTAACTTCAGCTTGTGCAATTAAGCTTTAACAAAAAAATCTGGAAGCTGAGCTGCACTAGATTTTGAAATCTCCACTTTTAGTAAATCAACCCATTTGATTTAGGTTTACTAGACTGCCCAGTTAATTTCAGGGAAAATTCTTCTGACCTTGGTTAACCACTTCCCGCCCGGCCTAGAGCAGAATGATGGCTGGGTAGTGGTTCAGTTATCCTGACTGGGCATCATATGACATCCAGCAGGATAACAGCCGCCGCGTCTGTGGGGGCACGCATTGCGGCGATCGGTGGTGCAGTGTGTCAGTCTGACACACTGCTACACCGATCTCGGTAAAGAGCTAAAGGAGGCTCATTACCACATGATCACGGCTGATCATGATGTAAACAAGAAGAGCCATTGATCGGCTTTTCCGCACTCACGTCTGACAAATGCGAGTAGTGGAGATCCGATTGGCTGCTGTCCTGACAGGGGGGTCTAGGCTGATTGTTTATCAAATTTAGAGCTTAAGGATATTTCACCTGTTGTTTACATAAGGGTGTATAACTGACCACGTGCTGGCAAAGGTGGTTAGATTAGACGTTGTGCTAGTAATGTTAATTTCCAGAGGAAATGAATGAACCAATCTGATGAGTTTAAGATGTAAATTCGAGCAGGTAGAGGGTTATCTGAAGACATCAGTTGATATGCTAGAAATCGGCCAGAGATGTTTGTGTTTTTTGTTTATTTTTTTGTTAATATAATTTTAAGTGTTCGTTTCTAAAAGATGGCAGCTTAGTATACCAGTCACAAGGTGTGGAATCCCCAAAGCAAAAGAGAAAAGACAAAAGAACATTATGTTATGTTACTACCAGACCATATGCCCTCAGTACTAGCTGGTGCTTTAAAGGAGAATGCTAAAAAAATTACATCATCTTCAAAACACCAGTCAAGTGTTCCATTCACCACCCATTAGATAAATATTATAAATAAAAGGGTTTTGTCCCACGCTGAGCTGTCTCTTTATCAAATACTGTTTCAGACCTAGCTTCAAATAAAGCACATCTCCATTGTGTGGCTTTTAGTTGCACAACTAATTTATTGATCAAAGTTTCTGGGAGATTACCATCCTCCAGTTCCCATGACTAAGTAGTATTTTATTAATAATAGACAGATAATTTACTTTATGTGTAATATATATATATATATATATATATATATATCACTTGTTATGCATGTATTATGTCTGTGGTGCATCTGTAGTATAGAATAGGTGGATATGTAGAGGTATGTCAGTTGTCTCTCTGTATTTTCCAGACACTTTTCTGAATCTAAATGCATATTGGTTTTATTTCCTCGGTATTGTACACTTGAGCTGCAGTGAATTGTTTCAACATTCCACTCTCTAGAGAAATCATTGGAGAGTATTGCAGTTTTCATAACTTTTAGCATTAAGTCAAATCTGAACAGTCTAAGAATAAAATAAACTTTCATGAGCCTTATCACAATGACAAATAAATTGGGTCATATTCTTTGTCATATATTTTTAATTATAACGTTCCTAATCAGCCCTCTGAACAATATGACAGTTTATCTATAGAGTGTGAAATGAAAATTCTTTGTTTTTCAAGTACAGGCTTTTAAGACAGGAGGTGTTCTAATATTGTATTAGTATAGTGAAAATGGAGTGTTTGATCCTCTGAATATTAATGTCTTGGAAAGAATATCGTAAAGAAAATTGAATTCTCTGAAGTGACAGAAACCTTATTCAAATAGTTTTGATTAAATGAAAGATATTCACACAATTGAGAGGAATGAATAGCATTTCAGTTCCGAAGTGGCTTTTAAAATTGAAGAAGTTGGGGAGAAAACACTGTGTCATTAGCAAAGTAATTAGACTTCCAAACATCTTTAATTAGTCACTGTCTTTTAGTCTGATGTCCTAAATTGTTTCATTGCATGCATACAGTAGGGCTTATCTTTTATTTTTGAAGTGGGGATATGTTTTCATTTTCCATTTGATCATATTTACAACTATAAGAGACACAAGTGGCAAGCTTGTATTTGAAAATACAATACATAGAAAAACATTGATAAATAGTAATCTAAAATGAAAAATTACGTAAATGTATCTGTGTTACATACCTAATACAAGGTAACACAAAAAAGTGCTCAGTCTACAGTGCATGTGGTACTGAATTCTATAGTTTGAAATATTAAATTAAAGTTTTAATGGAGGTCTTGTTTTTTTCCTTGTTATGCAGTCCAATATGAACCTACACAGTAAAAAAAAAGAAAAAAAGGTTCATACTCCCTAAACAGTGTTGTTGATTGGAGTACTGTTCAAGAGGCACTTGCGACAACTGGGGTCCTGGACCATTGCATAGGGGAAAATAGTAGACTGTTAAGGATAAAACATAGCTAAGGAAAAAATAATGCCATTTTTCTTCTTGCTATGCAGCCTGAATGCATAACAGGTAAATAAAGTAATGCTGCGTACACACGACCATTTTTCATGATGAGAACAATGCCATTTTTTTAATTGGTTATTAAAAACAATTGTGTGTAAGCTCCAGTGCATTTTTCTCAACGAGAAAATGGCCATTAAAAATTTCTCGTCGTTAAAAACAGTCGTGTGTAGGCTTTAACGACAGGGAAAAAAATGCTCAGAAGCAAGTTATGAGAGAAGAAATTTGAATAATCGGCCCAAAGGGTGGCGTCATTCTAATGGAACTTCCCCTTTATAGTGCCATCATATGTGTTGTACGTCACCATGCTTTGCTTGAGCATTTTTTATCACGATTGTGTGTATGCAAGGCAGGCTTGACAAGAATCATGTCGAGAAAAACTTTGTTTTTTCCATGACATGAAAAACGATCATGTGTATGCGGCATATTGCCGCATACACACGATCATTTTTCGGGTTGTAAAAAAACAACGTTTTAAAAAAATGTAATTTAAAACGATCATGTGTGGGTCTCACAGCATTTTTCGGGTTCTGAAAAACGACAAAAAAAAAAATCAAAAATGCTCTATGTTTTTTTCACAACGTTTTAAACAATGTTGTTTTTCGGGTTGTAAAAAATGATCGTGTGTGGGCTTTAATGACATGAAAAACCTGCACATGTTTAGAAGCAAGTGATTAGATGGGAGCGCTCGTTCTGGTAAAACTAGCGTTCGTAATGGAGTAAGCACATTCATCACGCTGTAACAGACAGAAAAGCGCAAATCGTCTTTTACTAACACAAAATCAGCTAAAGCAGCCCAAATGGTGGCATCATCAGAATGGAACTTCCCTTTTATAGTGCCGTCATACGTGTTATACGTCACCGCACTTTGCTAGAGCATTTTTTTTTCACGATCATGTGTGGGCAACTTTGTTTTAATGATGAAATTGGAAAAAAAAAAAAAATTCTAGAGGCTGAAAAACGTTGTTTTTTACAAGCCGAAAAATGATTGTGTGTACGCGGCATAAGACTTTGTTTGGACTTCTTTTTACATGTTCTTGCATTGATAGTAAGGGGCAATATTTTTATGTTATTGACTCTGGTTTATACCTAGTGACCTCATTGTGTTAGATCCTGTCGATAAATCAGTATAAAATATTTGGCAGAATTCACTTAAAGTGGTTGTTAACCCACCATATATCTTTACATAATCCTCTCTGTTCTTTAATGCAGAGCGTTGATCTGCACTCATTGACCCGCCTCTCTATTGGCCTAACAGATGCAGCGGGTGGGGCCAGGGATCCCCAGCTGACATCAATCAGGAGGGGAGGAGGATAGAATTGGCCCAGTCCGCTGCATATGTCGGGCCAAGAGAGGAGAGAGAAGTGGGTAAATGAGCTCAGATCAGCGCTCTGTAAACAAGGTATATACAGCATTATTTTTATAAAGCACAGTCACAGGGGGCCATTATAAAAAAAACAGAGGATTATATAAAAAAGAAACAGTAATTTGAGCAGCAGGACAGGAGGGGGCAGCGCAGACAAGGAGCTGACAGGCAGAGAGGCGAGGGGAGAGAGGATCGAAGAGAGGACACAGGAGACACAGGGGTGTCAGGGCTCTGCAGCACTGATTTATCAGGTTCAGCATAAATGGAGGAGGGTAGAAACTGGCAGGATCAGCCAGATATTACAGGTGATACAGGGGGCCAAATGACACAGCACAAGCACAACATGCTTTAAAGAAGCAGGATCTTTATTCTTTGGGTTAACAAATGCTTTAAGGTTATCACATGCATTATGTCGGTCATGTGACCACTTAACGCGTTCAATAATAATAATGTGAAAATGAAGAAACGATAGAGGGCGCCACTAGGACTACATGGGAGACTTCACTCATAATACATAATGTGACTACCTGTATACCATAGGTGATGAAGACAACAATATTTACAGAAATGACAACAATATTATTAATAATAATAATAATAATAATATAATAATAACATAATAATAATGTAAATTCACGATTGCTCCTATACGGTATTTAGCGCAAACACCAAAAAACGCTCATTTAATACTGCATTAAAAGGCATTAAAGGAAAATAAAATAAATAAATGCACGCAGTAATTAAGTACTGGTCAAAGCTTGTGATAACTATACGATAAACTATGTCAATGGTCAGACCCCACCAGTGATTGGTTTAAAAAATTGGCTGGAAAGTGCAAGCTGGAGAAGGTGTCTGCTAGATTTTACTCAGGAGTTGTCACTGGAGGCTGGTGGATGGCATAGCAAAGAAGATGGAGCCCTTTGAATTCAGTTTTCTGGAATTTAAAGCAACGCAGAAGAGGAGCAGGAAAAGAAAATCTCAAGTGGTCCTTTTAAGCTCACTGCTGGATCAATTCACAGATTTTGATACCCTGCAGAAGTTCGGATTATCCTAGTTACTTATCACAGAGCTTTATATACAACTCATAGGGTGCCTTGAACCATGTTATACCAGCTATGACTAAATTGCTGGCTGCCTTACAGATTTTTGGAAAAGCATGATATCAGATGCTTGCAATAACTTACAGCATGGTTTCATGTTAAGGCTTACCTGTAGGTGCTGGAAATATCTCCTAAACTTACACGATTTAGGAGATATTTGTCCCCGAACAATGTCGTTGTCTGCACATGCGCCTATGTATTCAGCGCATGCGCACTTTAGAAAGGTCACGCTGTGGCATGTCTAGAGCTGGAGTCCACGGCCCCGGAAGGAAGAGGACATTGCAGGCTTTGGTTTCAGCTAAGTGACACATAATGGGCTACTATGCAATGCATAGTAGCCCATTATGCTCTATCTTTGCAGGGAAATAAATCAGGGTTAACTTTCGCTTTAAGGCATAATTTGGAAAGATAACATATGCAAGACTTTAAGGCAGTGTTTCTCAACTCCAGTCCTCAAGCCCCCTAACAGGTCATGTTTTCAGTATTTCCCTCAGATGAAAAGGCTGCGGGAATTACTAAGGCAGTGAAACTGATCACATCACCTGTGCAAAATAATGGACATCCTGAAAACCTGACCTGTTGGGGGGCCTTGAGGACTGGAGTTGAGAAACACTGCTTTAAGGAGAGTTTCTTAGTGAATTACACATTTGTGTGAATTACATAGTTGGATGTGGTAAAATATTGCTTAGTGAATTGTGGCCAATCAGTCATTTCAACAACCACAACAATTCAACTTTCTTTGCAGAGTTCTGTTTAAGGATTACTATCCACCCACTGGGACATTTTCTATTGTTCAATAATGTCCAAGGTCATCATTATTTCTGGTCTCCAACTAAATATTAACCACTTCCTTACTGGGCACTTAAATCCCCCTACTGCCCATACCAATTTTCAGCATTCAGCGCTAACACACTTTAAATGAGAATTGCACTGTCATACAACGCTGTACCCAAATCAATTTTTTAGCATTTTTTCACACAAAAATTGCTAAAAGTTGCTAAACAAACAAAAAAACATGTACAATTTAAAAAAAAAACATGTTTCATTGTTTGTTATAAAATTTTACAAACATGTAATTTTTCTCCTTCATTGATATGCGCTGATGAGGCGGCACTGGTGTGCACTGATAGGCTGCACTGGTGGGCACTGATAGGCACAGATAAGGTGGCACTTATAGGCACAGATAAGGCGGCACTGTTGGGCACAGATAATGCGTCACTGATAGGTGGCACTCATGGGTGACACTCATGGGGCACTGATGGCACTGATGGGCACTGTTAGGTGGCACTTATGGGCACTGGTAGGTGACACTAATGAGCACTGGTAGTGGACAATGATGGGCGTCACTGGTGGGCAACACTGATAGCTGGCACTGTGGGCTCTGATAGGTGGCACTGTGGGCACTAATGGGTGGCACTGTGGGCGGAACTGTGGGCACTGATGGGTGGCATAATGGGCACTGATAGGTGGTGCTGGTGGTCACTGGTAGGCAGCACTGTTGTGCACTGGCAGGTGGCCCAGATGAGGAAAAATAGCAGATTACCTGCTTTGTTTACATCACATGATCAGCTGTCATTGGCTGACAGCTGATCACGTGGTAAGAGGTTGGGATCGACCCTTTACTCTGATCTGTGATCAGCTGAGTCTCATTGACTCACTGATAAACAGAGCGTGCTGTGCATGCTCTGCAGGGGGCACGCAGGCCACTCGAGCATGGGAGGATGCCCAGGGACGCCCTCCCAGCAATTCAGGTCCACGCTGTAGCCAACTTTCGGCTATAGCGCAGATCTGAAGTGGTTAAAGTGATTGTAAAGGTTGTCATTTTTTTTAAATAACAAAACATGTTTGTTCAAGCATTTTATTGAGTTTTCAATAAACAGGTCTTACATTGACAGTATCTTTAAGATAGCTCTGTGTACAAGAGTTAAAGTGATAGTGATGTCAGGATAATAAATAACTTGTATCCCCCCACTGTTTTAGCAAGATATAAAGTACTATGGGCCAGATTCAGGTACAGCGGCGTATTTTCTCAAAGCAGTCACGCCGTACGTTGTGCCGGCATAGTGTAAATAGGCCGGCGTAAGCCCGCCTAATTCAAAGTAGGCTGGTAGTGGGCATGCTCATTTAAATTAAACCGTGACCCCATGTAAATGAGTGGCCGAGCGAACGGCGCATGCTCAGAATCACGTAGAATAGAATGCCTAAGATACACGTCGAACACTGCCTACGACGTGAACAGCCCCATTCACGTACGACTTACGTAAACAACGTAAAAACGACGGCTGTTCCGACGTCCATACCTTGCATGGGATGCGCCATCTTTTTGGTGGTTTATCTTTACGCCGGAAAAACGCCTTACGTAAACGTAGTACATTACTGCGTCGGGCGTACATACGTTCGTGAATCGGCGTATCTTGCTCATTTGCATATTTATAATTGGGAACGACAAATGCGTCCAGCGTAAATATGCACCCAAGATACGACGGCGTAGGAGACTTACGTCAGTCGTATCTTGGCAAAATTCAGGCGTATCTAATTTGAAAAATCAGTGCATAGATACGACGGCGCACATTTGGACTTACGACGGCGTATCAGTAGATACGTCGGCGTAAGTCTTTGTGAATCTGGGCCAATGTGTGTTTTTTTTTTATTCTAATCCTAAATACCTTATCTCACAGCATGGATGAGCATGCCCCGATGTAAGTAACATGCTTTCCTCTGTAACCACTGTGAGATAAGGAATTTAGGATTTGATTGCTCTCACACACAGAAATCGGAACTGACAATCAGGGAGGAGAGGGGGAAAGGGAGAGACAGAGGAGAGACTTGAGAGCAGCGGCTGACGGAGGCACATAAACTGACCACAGTATCAGGGCTCAGCAGCCATCATAAACCGTGGTCAGTTTACAGAGGGGAAGGCAGAACCAGACAGGATCTGCCAGGTATTTCAGGTGATGGAAGGGGCCAAATACACAGCACAAGCACTGTGCTGTATAACATGCTTTAACCACTTCAGCCCCAGAAGGATTTACCCCCTCTTCCGACCAGGCCATTTTTTTAGCAATATGGCACTGTATCGCTTTAACTGAAAACTGACAATTGCGCAGTCGTGCAACGTTGCACCCAAACAAAATTGACATCCTTTTTTTCCCACAAATAGAGATTTATTTTGGTGGTATTTGATCACCTCTGCGGCTTTTAATTTATTTGCTTTAAACTAAAAAATTCCAACAATTTTGAAAAAAAAAGCAATATTTTTTACTTTGTGGTATAATAAATATCCCCCAAAAATTTATAAAAAAAAACGTATTTCTTCCTCAGTTTAGACCGATATGTATTCTTCTACATATATTTGGTAAAGAAAATCGCAAAAAGCATATATTGATTGGTTTGCGCAAAAGTAATAGTGTCTACAAAATAGGGGATAGATTTATGGCATTTTTATTATAATTTTTTTTGTTTACTGGTAATGGCGGTGATCTGCGATTTCTTTCTGTACTGCGACATTGCGGCGGACAGATCGGACACTTTTGATACTATTTTGGGACCAGTGAAATCTATACAGAGATAAATAGCTACTGATTATTGTATAAATGTCACTGGCAGGGACACGGTTAACACTAGGGTGCGATAAAGGGGTTAAATGTATTTCCTTGGGATTGTTTCTAACTGTGGGGGGATGGGACTGCCTGGGGGAAGAGACCAATTGTTGTTCCTAAGCAGCAGGAACAACAGATCAGTCCCCTCACCCCTGACAGAACGGAGATCTGTCTGTTTACATTGACAGATCTCCACTCTGTCCTTCTCAGGAGCAATTGTGGGTAGCCGGTAGCCCTTGCCATTGTGATTAAGAGCAGCATGAACCAATGGCTCCTGATAATGTGTAAGCCAATGAGGAGAGAGAGACCTGGGAGAGCAGCTGCTTTAATGCACATGAACACCGGATTGAGATGGGGCTTCAGGTAAGTATGAGAGGGGCAGGGGGGAGCTGCACCTAGAAGGTTTTTTACCTGAATGCATAGAATGCATTAACCACTTAAGGACCGCCTAACGCCGATATATGTCGGCAGAATGGCACGGCTGGGCACAATCATGTACGCGCCCGGTCCAAAGCTCCGTGACCGCGGCCGTGGGACACACGGACCCCATCCCTGCTGGAGTCCCGTGATCAGTCACAGGAGCTGAAGAACGGGGAGAGGTGTGTGTAAACACACCTTCCCCATTCTTCACAGTAGCGTTGTCATTCATCGTCTGTTCCCTGATATAGGGAAAAGCGATCAATGACATCACACGTCCAGCCCCGCCCCCCTACAGGTATAAACACATATGAGGTCACACTTAACCCCTTTCAGCGCCCCCTAGTGGTTAACTCCCAAACTGCAATTGTCATTTTCACAGTAAACAATGCATTTTTATAGCACTTTCATAGCACTTGTGAAAATAACATTGGTCCCAAAAATTGTCCGATGTGTCCTCCATAATGTTGCAGTCACGAAAAAAATCTTCGATCGCCGCCATTAGTAGTAAAAAAAAAATATTAATAAAAATGCAATAAAACAATCCCCTATGACCCTATACGTTATACATTTTGCACAAACCAACGAATAAACGCTTATTGCGATTTTTTTTACCAAAAATTGTCCGATGTGTCCTCCATAATGTTGCAGTCACGAAAAAAATCTTCGATCGCCGCCATTAGTAGTAAAAAAAAAATATTAATAAAAATGCAATAAAACAATCCCCTATGACCCTATACGTTATACATTTTGCACAAACCAACGAATAAACGCTTATTGCGATTTTTTTTACCAAAAATAAGTAGAAGAATATGTATCAGTCTAAACTGAGGAAAAAAATTTTTTTTATAGATTTTTGGGGATATTTATTATAGCAAAAAGTAAAAAATATTGAATTTTTTTCAAAATTGTCGCTCTATTTTTGTTTATAGCGCAAAAAATAAAAAACGCAGAGCTGATCAAATACCACCAAAAGAAAGCTCTATTCGTGTGACAAAAAGGATGCCAATTTTGTTTGGGAGCCACGTCGCACGACCGCGCAATTGTCAGTTAAAGCGACGCAGTGCTGAATCCCAAAAAAGGGCCTGGTCCTTTACCTGCATATTGGTCCGGGTCTTAAGTGGTTAAGGTAAAAAAAAACGTCTTCCTTTAGAATCAGTTTAAGCTTCTAACATTTTGCTAAGGCTACCTTTACACAGGCCAGTGTCTGGTAAAAAATCAACAGGATGATCATAAGTCAATAGCAGTAGAAAAACAATCTTTGCAATAACTACAATTATATTGTGAATACCTATTTTTAACAGTTGTAGTTTATACAATCCCAAGTATAATTTAAACCAAAATTCTCTGTTTTGCTAATGATCCTCAGATAATATTTCTTTAAGATGGCAACATGTTGCAAAATAATTTTCATATCTGCCATTGTCATACATCAGTAGAAATCCTCTAAAGGATATGCTACAATTACCATTTGTTTTCATCATAGCTTTACTGTATTGATTACATGAAAAATGAATGGCCAGTCTAAGTGTGATATTTAAGGAATTCTATCAGGTGAGAGAAAGCTCAGCAGAGAAATTCTGTTGATATCCAACCAAAACTCTGTGATCAACTAAATCATTTGGAGCAATAGTGAGCCAAATGTGAATGATGTGTATAGCTTTAAAGCAAAACTAGGATAAGTGAATATGTTCTAAAAGCAAAAGTGATGTGTATTTTTACTTAAATTTGAAACACATGCATCTGAAAGGTTAACCTGCAGTGAATTCTTAGTAAATGTCACATTCACTGCTTTATAAATGTGCCCTTTAATTTAGCCCATATAGCATATGTGGAATTATAAGCTAAAATATATTATAATATATATTTAACCTCGTATATAATATCATCTGTTACATTTTCTATTATATTTATGATTATAACGTAATAATATGGTTAATATTTGGTGAGTCATTTTTTAAGATTTTTCTTGATTTCTTTTACACATAGTTAAACCTAAAATCATAAACAATGATTATGAATATCAAATATAATCTAACTCTTCCCATGATGAATATTGCAGTTGTTTATACTTACCATCTGCTAGTTGATAGTTCTTTAGAATACTGTTTCAATTTAAAATAACTTCTTGTTTTCTGTTTTTTTGCAGTGTATGTTGGTGGACATATATTCTTCCTGCTGCTTTAAAATATTCTTTTTTCCTTCACTTGCCACAGGTTTAGCCCATATGAATGGTATAACCCACACCCTTGCAACCCTGACTCAGATGTTGTGGAAAACAATTTCACCTTGCTAAATAGTTTCTGGTTTGGCGTTGGAGCTCTCATGCAGCAAGGTATACGATTCAGCCTATTTTATCACATGGGCACCATGTCCCACTATTTGCTGGGGATAGATCTAACAATGGTACAAGATGCTTGCATGGGTGCCTCTGTGCATGTAGCAATATTCAGCTTGACATTCATAATGATGCATTAAATTGCGTGCATCATCTAATCCCACCCAGTAAATTATTTTAAGAACCTCAGAAATGTTCTTACATCACCATGACATTTTATTCGAATCAAATGTAGGAACATTTCATAAATCAACAAATGTCCATTAACAAATGCAGAGTATGGCTTGTAACATCCTCATATTCTAACTTCATTTACTATTTCTAACCTGCCATTTTAATTTTGTATCTATAAAAAGTTTCTGTTTACAAATATAAAATCAAAACATAATATGCCATATTATTGGCAAAGCTACATTTTTTGAAATAGTAGCAAACAATACATAAGCACCAATACATTATTTCAAATAAACAGTTTGAAGAAGTTGTTTCTTGGAGAAGTATTTTAAACCTAAAAATAGTGAACACCTTATTTCCTTATTTTAATTAAAATGATTAAATTACTAATGTAGTAACATCAAAGATGTTACTTTTTTTTTTTTTACTGTATACAGTATCTTGTCCTAGGAGGCACAGATATAATTATCAAAACACAGCACAGAGTAGGATGCTAGAGTTTTTTTGCTGGTCTATTATACATATATATATATATATATATATATATATATATATATATATATATATATATATATCGAGAGAGAATGAGAGAGACTGTACAATTAAGAAGTATACATGATAGAGGAGACCCGTACATTTCTTGCTGTCACCTCCTTCTCAGGAAACGGTGGGATATGGTGCTGGACTTAACGTTACCTTGGGTACATGAAACTCTGCCCCCAACCGGCACTTTGGTATAGTATTAAGTCTGCCAAGGAGGCTTCAAACTTTTTTTGTTATTTATATTTTTTCTTCTTGTATTTTATTCTAATATTTCTAAAATGAATACATGGAAGAAAAAATATTCAGTAGCAGCTACATACTGTATGTCATGAAGATGTATATTTATAACATCAATATGGATCCGCGCTAGCATTAATTATTCCAAACTACTATTCAGAATGCTTTGTGCCTTGCACTGCTTTAGGAAAAAATGTAGAGCTGGTTGGTAAGATTGTCTGTCAAACATTTATGAAAAAGTAAAATGAAATTATAGATATGTTGATTTTTTTTCTGTAAGCAATAATCATTTATAAACATGTGTTTAAGCAATAATTTCAGCTTAAGTAATTCTTTTAAAAATGCAGCTATAGTCCTAAACTCTTGAGGGACAATAGACCAACAAGATTTTATTTTACTTGACATATATGTCTGACAAAATATTTAAAAATGGGCCTAAGAGAATTTTTTTCATAAATTTCTAAAATAACAGTGTTAAGCTAGACATTTTAGACTGCCTATTAGCACTTTCCAGATATCCAGATTCATTGTTTTTATTTAGTTGTTGCCTTTTCCTTAGCTGATGAATCACTGAAAGTGATGAAAGTGTTTGCAAGACATAATGCTATATATTTTTTAAAGGAATGCATATCTGAATTTTAAAGTTTTCAAACATTTTATTCCACTTAATCCTTTCACGCATTATAATTCATTATCTTGCTTTCATTATTAACCATTTCAAAAATGGTTATTTTTTTGTTTTGTATATTCAGTATTGTATATTTTATATTCAATGCAGCTAATTAATTTTCATTGCATGGTTAAGATTCTTTAAAAGCGGAACTATATGACAGTTTTCCCGCCATTGTTTTTCATGCCTGCTATACTGTCAGGAATCATCTTACAAATTAGGCTTCATGTGTGGCACAGTCAGAGCACTGACTTGCATACTGAGATACTACAAAGTTTATTAGGTCAAGTAAATTATTTCTTGGTGCCAACAGCACACTAGTGTTAAGAGTTCTAAATGTTGCGCTTTCTCCAGGTACAATTTTCACGTTCAATCTTTTTTATGGGAAAATCATAGAAGTTGAATGATGCAGTATAAAGCTAAAGTTATACATCCGTACATTATAGACCACATAAATTGATATACTGTATACTTGATGTAATGAAAGAGATATAAGATAAGAGGTATATAGGTTTAAAGAGAGAAGAGGGAGGCAAAAGGGATACACGATGATGTAGGGGAAGATGTGGGGGAGTTGAAAAGGTGCAGGTTGGTCCAGTGAGCTAATAGAGGTGTATGTTATTAGTGTTACTGTTTATGAAGGTGCCTATCAAGGTTTTAGGGCAAACTGACCCTAACAATTGTGTGTGTATTGTGTCACCAGCGCTCGTTAAAGCTTTAACAATTTTTAACAATTTTCCCAGTTTGTGATCTGCTGCAGTTACAATAAGCACCTCCAATCAATCAATGATTTGTGACTTTTCACATTTAATTTAGTGTCACCACCACCTCTTATCTATTATTCGCTCACCAAATCAAGATAGGTATAGTGCCTGTAAAGATAACCAGGTTCGTGTCTCCTCAGATGTTCCGTTCTCCCTCCAGGATGTGTGTCAAACCAACATGTGTGAAAAATGCCTTAGATATATACACCAGCCTCCAACTCCTCTCCTTGCTCCAAAAGAAAAAAGCCTCATGTATAAAAGGTGCGCAGGTTTATTCAAAAAACATATAAAATGTGCACTCACATTGAGATGTGCCTTCTCTGACCGGCACCAGTCTGTTTTTCCTAGAAGCCTCTATGCGTTCTGATGACGCATACGGATATGCAAAACGCGTAGAGACTTCTGGGAAAATCGTGATTACGTCACGCGTCACCTCCACGGCACTTTCACACGCTGAACTGCAAAACACCGAGGCGTGGAATGCACGCCAGCTGGGGAACATAATAGTAATGCTGGACAGACTGGTGGCGGTCAGAGAAGGCACATCTCAATGTGAGTGCACATTTTATGTTTTTTTAAATAAACCTGCAAACCTTTTATATGCCAAGGGCGCGCGACGGGGAAAAGCTGTGCCCGCTGTGTCATGTGATGCAGATGCTCGTGCCTGGCAGCCACAATGTCTGCCAGGTCTTTGCGATCGGCAATTGCAAAGGCAGGACACAGAGCTCCATGTCCTGTGAGGGAGAGAGGAGACCGATGATGTGTCCCTTGTATATAGGAAAACAGATTGGTCACCTCCCCCAGTCAGTCCCCTCCCCCCACAGTAAGAATCACTCCCAGGTAACACATTTAACCACTTGATCGCCCCCTAGTGTCAACCCCTTCCCTGCCAGTCACATTTATACAGTAATCACTGCATATGTATAGCACTGTTTACTGTATAAATGTGAATGGTCCTAAAATAGTGTCAAAGATGTCCGATATGTCTGCTGCAATATCGCAGGCCTGACAGAAATTGCAGATCGCCTCCATTACTAGTAAAAATATAAAATAAAAATTAAAATGTCATAAATCTATCCACTATTTTGAAGGCGCTATAACTTTTGCGCAAACCAATCAATATACGCTAATTGCAATATTTTTTTTAATTTGGATATTATTAACAAAAAGTAGAAAATATTGTGGTTCTTTCAAAATTTTCTGTCTTTTTTTGTTTATAGCGGAAAAAATAAAAACCACAGAGGTGATCAAATACCACCAAAAGAAAGCCCTATTTGTGGGAAAAATGATAAAAATATCATTTGGGTACAGTGTTGAAAGACCGCGCAGTTGTCATTCAAAGTGTGTCAGCGCTGAAAGCTGAAAATTGGTCTGGGCAGGAAGGGGGTTTAAGTGCCCAGTAAGGAAGTGGTTAATTTCTGGGAAGGTTAATTTTTTGTTAGGTTTTTGTTCCACTGGGGAGAATTCCCATTCTGTCCTGGAATAGTGACAGAATATGAAAGGAAATTTACCCACAGTGACAGGTTTCAATAGAACATCTGACCCAATTGGTTGATTTATTCTCACCTCTTACTTGGATGACAATTTGATCATTTAAAATGTCCCCTCACTTTCTCAATGATTACTAGGACAAACAGGGTAACTTCCCACATCAGTAGCACAGACAGAATAAAAACCCAAAAGACATATATCACCTACTCCTGTGTTTGATCACTGGAATAAACTAAAACACTAATGGCATAATCAAGGGGACAGGTCTAGGGTTTATACATTCAGTGATCTTATGCTTCCTTTAATTTGGTGGTCTTCCGGCAGCCATATAAGCAAAAGTGCAGCTGAATAATGTCTTAACCAGAAAAAATGTTTATAAGAGGCTGTAACTGCCACACTGTTCTACATATTCCTCCAGGAAGTCAATGCACTGGCAACATCTGTCCTGCAGCTTCTTAAGTCCCTGAAAATACAATTCTTCCAACTGCTGGTGTAACCACTCATTTGCAGCATTAGCTGCCACCAGAACACTCTTGTATCATTGTCCCTTTAGGTGTTTTTAGAAATTGGGGAACAGATGATAGTCAGAATTAGCCAGGTCAGGCAAATAGGGTGGATGGGTAATCACTTAAATGCCTAAGGAGGTCAGTTTTGCCATTGTTTCACCTGCAGTGTGTGATGAGGCGTTGTCATGCAACAGGGTGACACCTTTGGCGAGTTTTCCTCAACGTTTTTCCTTAATATTTTGCCTCAACTTCATCAATAAAACACAGTACTATGTTGCCTTGATGGTTGAACCCTTTTGGAGGTGGTCCACCAGCAGAACTCTTTTCTTATCACAAATAACTGTTGCCATTTGCTTCCGCACTGACCTTTGCACACAGAACTCCTTTGGCCTGGGGGAACTACTGTGCCTCCATTCCTTAGACTGTTCCTTTGTCCTTAGGATCATAACAGTAGATCCATGTCTCTTCACCAGTTGCCAGTTTGTCCAAGAAATCTGACTAATTTCTTTCAAAATGTTCCAAAACAGCCACCGATATCTCCACAAGTTTCCTCTTTTGTTCAGTTGTCAAAAGTTTTTGCTGCAAGCTTTTCCATTTCCAAGTCATTGTGAATAATGGCACAAACTCTTTCATGTGATATTCCCACATATGTAGCAATACTTTTGGCTGATATTTGGCGGTCCTCCATGATCATGTCATGACTCATGAATTGGTTTTAACATTGGCAGGCACAGATACAGAAACAGGCCTTCCACTGGGTTTCTCATTTTCAACACCGTTGGGCAGTTTTAAAATTGACAACCCAACATTTAACTGTTGCATATGAAGGGCCACTGTCACCCAAAGTTTGTGACATTTCATTATGGATCTGCTTCGCACCTTTCCCTTGGAGAAACAGGAACTTGATTATGGTACTATGCTCTTCCACACTGCTGCCATGTTCACTTTGGATCTGAAAAAGAAAGATAAGGTAAAAATCATAGTTAGTTGATTTTTGCACCATTGGATATATACAAATTGGCCAGTACACCCTGCAATTTACAGCTTCTTATCTCATTTTTTTCTGGTTAAGGCTCAATATGTATCCATAGGGATGAGCCATTCAGTTCGCACCAGAACATGCAAACAGGCAAAAATTTTGTTCGAACACACGAAAACCGTAAAAGTCTATGGGACATGAACGTGAAAAATCACGCTAATTTTAAAAGGTTAATAGGCAAGTTATTGTTATAAAAAGTGTTTGCAGACCTGGGTCTTGCCCCAGGGGACATGTATCAACGCAATCTTTTTTTTTTTCAAATGGCCGTTTTTTCAGAAGCAGTGAGTTTAATGCTTAAAGTGAAACAATAAAAGTGAAATATTCCTTAAAATATTTTGGACCTGGGGTGTGTATAGCATGCCTGTAAAGTAGTGCATGTTTCCCGTGTTTAAAACTGTCCCTACACAAAATGTAATTTCTAAAGGAAAAAAAGTAATTTAAAACTACTCGCGGCTGTTCATGAATTGTCGGGTCCCGGCAATACAGATCAGAGTCATTGAAAAAAAACGTCAGGGGTCCCCCAAGTCCATTACCAGGCCATTTCGGTATGGTATGAATATTAAGGGGAACCTTGAACCAAAATGGTTCGGGGTTCCGTCTGTGATGTAATCCAGCGATGTAATCCAGTCTGTCCAGCGTTGTAATCCTATGTCCTGTTGTGATCTGATGTCCAGCGATGCTCCAGTCTCCACTCCACACGAAACCCCCATGATGCGTAAGAGGGGGCGGGGTCACCCGTCCACATAATAGGGTAAGCCCCGGCTTTCTCCGACAAGTGGTGCTTACCCAATGACATGGGTGAGTGACCCAGTGATGTAACGGGGGTTACCCAATGACGTAGGCAGGTGACCACCCACCCATGTCATTGGGTAAGCCCCTGCTTTCTCCAGCATCCCTACTTATCAACACCCCCTTGCATCATCAACTTTCTTTGTATAAATTGTGTATATTATTGCTGCTCTAAATGCTCATTTTGATCATTTAATATCCAAAAATCTGTCACTTTTGCATTTTAACTTAACATCAGCCATTTAAAATATCAAAGGTATCCCCTAATATCAGCAATCACTAAAATCTGAAGATTTTCTTTAAAGTTACTAGCGCTTAGCAAAGTGAATAATTTTTAACTCCAGTAAAAAGATAAAGAGCGTTTGTGGTTTAAGGCTATAATGGACTTTAATGGTACCATAACACTTGGGATACACAAATAGATAAAACAAATAAAGTTTTATTGAATTAACATCAACGTGTTAAAATATACAAATTTTAAAACAGCTCTGCAAATTCATACATATTAAGGTGAATAAAGGGATAGATGATAGTACCAGTTCACCCTGCGACAATCATATTGGCATGCTCTTTTTTTTAAAAGAGATTATTTTTTTTTTAAATAGAGACATTGTATAATACTACAAAAAGAGGAAGAAAATCATATTAATGACAAGTACAGACAATAAAACTTCACGTGACATAATTAGGTAATAACATTGTAAAAACAAGTGTGATGCTCTGACACCCCCCCCCCCCCCATGTATATATACAAAAACAACATAGAATATCCAAGCTTAAACTTACCGACCAATCAGCAACCACCCAAATTCACCTGTCTAACAGTATGCATTAAAAACAGAGATTTAGTTGCACGCATTTGCAAATGCATGTGTAAGCTGCAGGCCCTGTGAAGGCTCTCTGTGTACTGCAGTCCTAACTCCTAACCTAGAATCGCCCTTATCCAGAGCAGCAACATAGGCCGCAGTCCAGAGGTGTGAAAGCCCCTGCAGACAAAAGAAGGGGTGAGGTAGTCTATTAGAAGGATATATTAGATGCAATTTTAGATGGTTCAATAAACATGAAAGATAGTTTCATGTTACAGGAAGTTTAGCCATCAAAGTGGATCAAATACCAACAAAGAAACTCATGCCAAGAGTATAACTTTCTGAACATCTAAAAGGTTTGGATACGGAAGACCAACATCTACTATAAAAGAGAGGAAAACAACAACAATGTCTCCCATTCTCAAGGATACACAAATTTATAGACGGACTGTCAAATTTGAACAGCATCGGCAGAAATACAGCAACGCCTTTTCCAAAAATCCCATCCATGGAGAAAATATGTGAAAATACACACCCATCAATTCAGGCAAAATTGGGAACAAATTATAAATATATGTAATATTTAGATCTAGACATGGAACATAGTACCCTCTTGCCCACACCCTCTGAAGCAAAGGGGGAAGTTCCAGGGTACAATCTCACTTCGCTTCTACTAATGCAGTATTCCATTGTGCACCATGGTTGACCATACCTCCTCCTCTGTAGTCTTGCTCAGGTTTGATTCTCATGTAGTTTGGTAGGAAGACTAAGTCTATTGACTAATTAAGAGGACATAGAGCTCTGAGATCCCCCCACATGACTCGGGTCCGTGTAAGCATTTATTTTTAAATAAGGTCCTAGTGGTTATGTCTGTCTTGAGTATTTCTTTGTGCACCATGGTTGACCACTGCACCCATACTTCCTCCACTATAGTCTCGCTCAGGTCTGATTTCCATGTTGTTTGGTAGGAGGGCTTAGTCCATTGACTATTGAAAAGGACATAGGGCTCCTAGACCCTCCCACCTTACTCGGGTCAGTGTAGACATTTATTTTCAAATAAGGTCTTAGTGGTTATGTCTGTCTGAACCATACTCAGGGATTTTATAAAACAAATTATTTGATAAAGGTAAAAGGACCCTGTCTGGGGCATCTGTAGCGTGTCCAGAAAATAAGACATTCGCCTAATCCCTTTGTGATCTATGAAGTGCGCTATCCTGTAAAGGCCTTTGTTAACCCACCACATGAATTGTTGGGTATTCTGTCCTGGAGGAAATGTGGGTTAGTAATTATAGGGGCCATGAGGGAATGGGGAGGCTTCAATGGATATATTTTGCACACCATGTCCCAGAGACGTAGGTAATGGGATAAAGAAGGACTCAGAATAGCCCGATGTTCTCTTGTTGGGAGCCACATCAGGAGTTCTATAGGTAGTAAGGGACAAGCCTGCCCCTCCAATCATATCCAGTCAGGTTTGTATGTTGTATAAAAAATGTAATACAGTTGTACCAATTGAGCAACCCTATAGTATCTAAAAAAAAATAGGAACTCCCAGTCCACCCTCTACTTAGACATGTACAGAGTGGAGTGGGCCACCCTACATCCACCACCACCCCAAATGAATTTGTATACCAGCAAATGAAGATATTTAAAGAATGCAAATGGTATTGGAATCGGCAATGACCAAAAATATTATAGGATATGAGGCAAAACTGTCTTCTTAAAGGCCGCTTCTCTACCCATCCTGGAAAGCACATGTGCCTGCCAGTTCTTTAAATCTTGTTCAATGGCGTTATAAAGGGGGGTATAGTTAGCCAGAAACAATGTGGAAATGTCCAGAGTAAGTTTAACTCCAAGTTAGGAAAGTGCTTGTGTACATCATTTAAAGGGAAAAGACTTCTGTACAGTCTCCCGGACTGAGTCTAGAAGATTTATGTCCAACGCTTCCGATTTGGATTGGTTAACTCAGTCCAGAGACAGTCTCAAACTTAGAAAGTGTAGCAAATAAATTGGGCAGAGTTGTGATAGGATCTCTTATAAATAGCAACAAATAGTCGCCAAAAAGAGAACATTTATGAGTTAGGCCGTGTACACACGACCGAGGTTCTCGCTGGAAACCAGCGAGAACCTCGCTGGAAGCTGCATTCCAGCGAGGACCTCGGCCGTGTGTACACTCTCGGCGAGCTTCCCGTCGGGAAGCCCGTCGAGCAGAAATAGAGAGCACGCTCTCTATTTGCTCGACGGCCCGCCTGGAAGAATGGCTGGTTGCCATTCCCGACGGGCGGGTCGACGATTTCGACGGCCGGCAGGGAACCTCGACGGGCGGAACAATGTGTTCTGCCCGTCGAGGTTCTCTGCCGTGTGTACACGGCCTCACACTGCCACTAGAGACACCTTAAATATCGGGATTAGCTCAAATGGCAACGGTCAATGTTTCTATTGCCCCGCCTAGTCCCACTCCTTATCTTATTAGCTGAATTTTGAATATATAAGGTAAATCAATTATAAATATCATACACTTTTTCATATCTTTCAGATTTCTTTAACACATGAACACAATGGGCCAGATTCACGTACATTGGCGCATATTTTGACCAGCGTAGCGCACCTCCTTTACGTTAGACCGGCGCAATGTAGAGGCGCAATCACCGTATCCTTGTAGTATTTGCGCAGAAAATTGCACCGGTGTAACGTAAATTCCGAGGCGTAAGGCGGAGTAATTCAAATTGGGAAGGACGTGGGCGTGTTTTATTGAAATGAGCCGTGACCCCATGCAAATGAAGGGCCGGCCGCATCGCGCATGCGCACATGAAGCAGACCATGGTCAGCACCTCTCTGCGCATGCTCACAACTCGGGAACGGCGCAATCAGTGAAATTGGAAGTGGACCCGGGCAACTTAGTGAACTATGCAGAGAGCTTAAATAGACAGACACAAACGCCCTTCCTTTGCAAAATTACATCCCTTTGTATCCCTTCCTATACAGCAAGGTGCTTTTGTTCTGTTGTGTGTTTGCGTTTGTTGCGTTGTGACTTGTCTTTGTGATATTTGTTGACTGTTTGAACTAGTGTTTTGTAGAATATATTTGATAGTGTTTTTTGGTGACTGGTTGTGAGACTTTTTGGTTGATAGATTTTGGTTTGTTTGTTTTGTTGCTTGATTTTTCCTGCTTGTTTTTGTGTGTGATTTTTGGTGATTGTTTGGGAAAGAGTTGTTGTATGAATATGACTGAGAGGAAGCGCAAGAGCAATTTTACTTTGGGGGAGAAACAAATTATTGCCCGGGCCCTTACCCAATATGGGTTTTTCCTGCACAGCCCAGAGAGTGCCAACACCCCACCGGCCAGGAAGAAGGAGATTTTGCAGAACATTACCGACCAGGTAAATTCATTGGGGGGGGAGACCCGGACATGCGAGGGGATCATCAAGAAGATCAATGATCTCCGGCATCTGGTCCGTGGGAAGCTGGCCAAAATGACAGCCCATGACAGGGGCACTGGAGGGGGCCCACCATGCCCTGTTAGGCTGACAGCGGAGGAGTGTGTGGTGGCCCAGACTTTAAATAGGCAACAAGTGGAGGGCCTGCCTGGCTATGACTCCAGTCAGGAGCCCGTGATGACAGGTAAGGTTTTTTTTTCCTATCTGGTGTGTAGCATGTGTGGGGGGGGGAGGGAATATGTGGCAAGTGTGTGGATCCTCCAACCTGTGAATGTTTTGTGTCATCCACAGATGTGCAGGAGGGTGCTGGGCCATCTGGCCTGACTGCACCATCCCCGGGACACCAGCCTGATGAGGACCCCCAGACAAGGCCGGAGTTCTCAGAGGAGTTTGAGGAGTTTGAGTTGGAGGAGGAGGTCATGTCAGCCAGTGGATTGTTATTTTTGGAGGAGTTTTCCCCTCTGGCTGGCAGCAGCCAGCCCTCCATAAGGGGTAGCCCCTCTCACTCCTCCCCCAACAGGGCTCCCCTCCCAAGGGTCTCCCCTTCTCCCCGGCCACAAGCATCAGTTGGAGGCAGGAAGTCGTCCCAGAAGACCAGGGGGTGGCCGAGGTTCTGGCTGCCAATCTCATAAGGGACCAGGCCCTTCAGACCCACCATCTGGGACAGGTCAGCCAGACTTTGGTGCGAATGGAGGAGAGCCTGTCCTCCATAAAGGATACGCTTGTGGACCTGGACTGCCACTCCCGGGCTTTTACAAACTGCCTAAACAAACTGCAGACTACTACAGCAGACGTTGGGCAGGGTGTGAGGGCCCTCACCCAGGCTATCCAGGCCAATACGGCAACACTAAATGCTGGCCTGAACAGAATTGCCGTGGCCTTGGAGGGCAGGCCGCCAGGTGGGCAGAGACCAGAGGCTGCTCCTCCTTCCCCGTATTACCCCCCCATGAGTCTCCCCTGAGGAGCTGGGGCCGTGGCCGTGGGCGCCCCAGGCGTGGGTCAAGCCAGCGGCATTAATTTGGTTTCCCCCTTCTTTTTTTTTTTTTTGTGCTGGATTTTTTTTTTTTTTGGCTGGAATTTTTTTTTTTTTTTTTGCTGGACGATTTTTTTTTTGTTTTGTTTTTTGTGTTGTGAATGATTTTGGAATGTGGGGGTGACATTCCTGCCGGAAAAGGGGTGTCACCCTCATTTGTGGTGGAGAAGGGTTCCCCAGGACCAAGGAGAAGTGATCCCCAGGTCCGTGTGAATGGTGTATGAATGTATAGTGACATTATTGGAGCCGTGGCGTGGCGTTGCTGCTCACAAGTCCTGCATGGTGGGCTTGTGCTAATCCAATTTGATGAGGATGTGATGTGTCTGTGCTAGGGACCACAGTGGTGTGCATGCATGCATTCTCATTGTGCCATGATTAATGTGTGTGTTCAACGTGCAAAGATGCCTAATGTGAGCTGGCTCCTGGCTGCTCTTCCCTCAGAAGACGGGGTATCCTCGGTTAGGGGGGGATTGTCTGGTTCAGGGGTCAGGTCATCACGTATGTCAATCTGCAGGCCCTTTCTCACTGCGAAGTTGTGCAGCATGCAACATGCACCGATGATTTGGCACACAAAGTTTGGGGAATACAACAGGGTCCCCCCAGACTTATCCAGGCATCGGAAACGTGACTTCAGGAGGCCAAAGGTGCGTTCCACCACTGCACGTGTTTGGGCATGGGCTTCATTGTATCTTTCCTCTCCTGGGGTTTGGGGGTTCCGGATAGGAGTCATGAGATGGGATCCCAGTGCATATGCAGAGTCACCTGGAAGGGAAAAGACAGCAGGATGTTAGTCATACATGTGCCCCTTGTGATGTGTGCATCATGGGGGGGACATTCATGCCTGCCACCCATGTCACTCACCAACCAGCCAGGTGTCCCCATACACGTTCTGTTCGAATTCCATTGGGATGGGGCTCTGATTGTATATGTAGCTGTCATGGCTGGATCCGGGGTGTTTGGCACGGTCGTGCCATATGAGGCCTTGGGCATCGACTATCACCTGTACGTTGATGGAATGCCAATGCTTTCGATTGCGGTATATGTGCTCTGTCTCACGGGGGGGCTGGAGTGCCACATGTGTGCAATCAATGGCCCCCACAGTGCGTGGGAATCTGGCAATTCTGTCGAAATCTGTCATTGCCTTCAGCCGCAGGTCCTCAGTGGTTGGTTTGGCCATGCGTCTGAGGATTGCAGGGATAACCTGGTGCACACATCTGCTCATGGAGGTTTGTGACATCCCAGCCACCACTCCACTTGTTCTTTAAAAAAGAGCCACTGGCAAGGAAATGGAGTGTTGCCAGTACCTTGACCAGTGGCTGCACTGCATGTGAGCGGTGTGTTGGGCTGGTGATGTCCTCCTGCAGGGTTGTGGTTAATTCCAGGATGGCATGAGGGGTGAATCTGAAGATGCAATACACCTCAGAATCACTCATGCCAAAGAGGTCTATGCGTGTGCGGTATATCCTCTCCCGTGCCCTCCTCCTTGCCCTCCTCCTTCTTTGCTCCTCTAAAGTCAGTAGTATAGCTATGAGCAAGGATGCCCCTGGCATGTTGGCATACAGATTGTTGTCCTGCAAGTGTGACTGCTCAGCTCCTCACTAACAGTGTTGCTTTAGCTGACATGTAAACGGATTGTCTAATTTTATTCCACCTTTTATATGGTCTAGACAGGACGTGCAGCTGTTGCGCACAGCGCGTAGCCTGCGCTGCACCAACTTAATTTTGTGGATCCCCGTAACTCCCTCATTTGCATATTTGAATAGCAAATCAATGGTGTGTCTAGCGCAGTTTTGCGCGCGCGGATACGCCGGTCTATCGAAATTACGCCGGTCCAAAAAAAGTAGATTTCATGCCTATATCATTTTGGGGATGCGGCGCATCGATACGCATGCGCAGATTTAGACTTACGCCGCGCATCTCCTAGAACGCCGGCGTAATGGCTCTGTGAATCTGGCCCAATATATTTATATCATGCATTCAAAAACACAACCTGACAGACTGTGAGATGCAAAGCAACGATAGTTTAAAAAACTGTTAGATAAGCATCTGAACGACCACAACATACAGGGATATACAATGTAATACTGACATGTAATCATACACATAGGTTATGTAATTTTTCAACCTCACCTACTATGTAACTATGTAACTAAATAGAGCTTTCTTTTGATGCAATTTGATCACCCTTGCGGTTACCCACCCTAGTGTTACTTGGCTTTAATATGGTGAAGTTAAAAACACTACAATGGTCAAACTCACATTGTATGAAGATAGATACAGCATAAGGATTCCACTGTGGCCACACTCCTATAACCACCACAAGATCCTGACAGGGAAAGGGGGAGCCGTGGACATTCAACCTAGCTGCCCGGTCCTGGCAGCACATCTGAGGCTATCCACCGCCACGCTAAACATGCAGATCCTAATGTGCTGCTCTTCGAGGACAGACAAACCCACATGAGCAGGATGTCACACAGTGGCATTTATAAAGTATTATCTGGATACTGGAGGAGAGGCAGTGGAGGGCCCTGTATCCCAAAATGCAGATCCAACCACTTCCCATTTGTACAGGGAAGCTACTGTATATGGTAATGCTATTTTCTTCTGTATGCAAGAAAAAGCATCAAGCCAGCCAGTGATACTGTTAGGCCGCGTACACACGATCAAATTTGTCCGCTGAACGGATCGTTTCAGCAGAAAAATCCGATCGTGTGTATGGGCTAGCGGACATGTACACTAACCAGCGGACATATCTGCCCGCACATGCGTCGAACGGATTCGACGCATGCGTGGACGTTTTTTACTTCCTGGTGCGGTGACGAGGCGTCATCAACGTCACTGCCACGACTGTGTCTGTTCTCCATTCAGTCCTAGTCGCTTTATTTTTCTGACACTCTTTTAATTAATCAAAAAAATATTGGGGAATCAGTTGAGAAAAAAATAGGGTCCATGTGTTGTCTTCATTTTTTAGCTTACTGTAGCTTAAAATATAATTACATACGTATTCACCCTAAAGAGACAATTATCTTTACTATGAGGCATTGTTTGTATGCCATCAGTAACAGCTAGACACAGTTTTATAAATATGAGCTTGGTTCATATGTAAGTCGTTAAATACCAAAGTACATCAATCCATGGGAACTAATAAGATTCAAGTTTGATCTAATCATATAGTAAATCAAGCTTTCTGATTGGCTAGTGTGAGCTACTGCACATTGCACAATGCTCTTATTCTATGAGCCTGTTAATTTGTTAATTTGAGAATGCTAAAGTGCTAAATTAAAATGGGGAAAACTTGCAGAATATAAATTCTTTTTTTTATTATTACTGTGCATATTTACCCAAATAACAATTACTACTTCACTCACATGTTAACATCACTTAACAAAATTCACGCTGAGCACTGATAATGCCTACACTAAGCTAATTACAGATAGAAAAGATGACTATAATACAAAGTGATGCTTTTTCACCAAAAAATAGGCTTCCTTGGAAAAAAGGACTACATTTTAAATCAGTCTGAAATTGAATGTATTATAATGCTAAAATTAAGGTTACTTCTTTTTTTTTCTTTCTATTATTAGATCTATTAAATCAGGAAAATATTTGTGAGCCACGGTCATGTACATTTTTTCAAAAGTGCTAAAAGTTCTTTTTTTTTGTTCTGTAAAACTTAAAGGTTAAAATATGGCCAACAAAGGAATATACCTGTATTAAAATTGCTTCAGATTTTCTGTATTTATGGGGTCTGGTATTCCCACTGTTGGTGGAATCTACTAAAGACATGCCTGCTACAGACAGCATGCAATGAATATGTAACAACTTTTTTTATTTTTTAAACAACAACCTACAAAGTTCATGAAAAAAAAATATTCTTTGTGTACCTCCACTATGTTGCCTATACCATCTTGCACTCTTCTGCAAACAAATATGTTACAGCCAAATATTTAAACTTGGACTTATCAGTCTGAAGCACCTGCTACCATTTTTCTGCACACCTATGTTTGTGTTTTTGTGCATGGGCTAATCATTTGGCATTGTCTCCATGTTGGATGCAGTGGGTTATCCTCCATGAAGACAATTATAACCAGACTTCTCCAGACTGTAGATTGGTGTAATGGTTGAACACCCAGTTAGTTGGCACCTCATCCCAGAAAGTCAGATATGAAAGAGATGGAACGGAAAAGGGAACTATCATGGTGCTTACAAATAATAATAGAAACCAAATATTACAAGAAAAAAATAATTTTATTGGAATAGTGTTAGAAATACATCAGAGCTGATTAGTTCCAAAGTATAAAACTTTTCATGATCAAAGTGGTCGAAAAAGGCAAATGTTTCATCTAGGTGGAGAGTTTTCATATTCATATATTAGGAGGGAGTGGGTAAAGAAGGGATTTGGCGCTGCTGGTGGCAGTAGGGTCGCATCTCACAGATTAGAACAAAACCCAGTGTATGAACCGTGTGTCTCTGTGAAAGATGTAAAGTGTCAGGAATCTTGAAAACACCGTTCCCAGATTGCAGCTAAAATGGTGACTTGGTGCTGATCCAAAATTAGGGTGACTTTGGTGCTCCCCCCTATAGGTCCCCACTTATCAGAAGTAGACACCCCAGCCGGGGTAACGGGTGAATGGTAGTGGTTCCTTGTGGTCCTCTGTTGGATGACAGCAGATGTTTTGGTCCTATTAGTATTCTCAGGGTATGGTCAGACCCCCAAAATATGGTGTATCTCGATCAAAAAAGAAAAAAATACACATAGTGCAGTATAGTGTAGGTAAAAAGCCGGTATACCAGACTCCTTTATTGATAAAAATGCTGGTTACAAAAATAGCAGCTGGTGGTCCTAAGCATAGGGTGCCGCCAGTGAATATATAGAAATAAATAAAAACAGCAAAAACAATTTAGCAGCAAAAAAGAGAGAGAGACCCTGCACGTATGGCTGGTGTACCACAGTATGCTGTTGGCGCTGACGGCTGGGATACGCCATGTAAGATTCCTCAGCGTCCAAGCCACCGGGGGACGTGGCCGTGCAAATAGCAACAACAAATGTGCGGGCCTGTGTGCGTAAGGGCGTGCTGATGTAGTAGATCAACTGACGCGTTTCGTCATTGGACGTTGTCAAAAGTGATATTCCAATGGAAATGGAATAGATAATTCTGAAATACATAAAAAGTAACATACACATCACCCTCCGGCTCTGGCTTTTATTTTTAAAGAAAAAAGCAAATCATTTTAATAGGAATAGTGTTAAAAAATACATCAGAACTGATTAGTTTCAAAGTATCAACATTTTCATGATCAAATAGGTCTAAAAAGGCAAGGGCCAGATTCACAGAGCCATTACGCCTGTCTAACTAGTGTTAGACTGGAGTAATTTCAAATTACGCGCGTTTTTTAGCTAGTCGAAAACCTCAAACCATGAATAGACGGCTGCAGGCTTCAATTCGACTGGATTACATGTCCGTACGCCTTCGGATCTACGCTGCAATAAAATTGCGGCCACTGGGTGGACTTCCTGTCATTTTTCGCGTCGGGTATGCTAATGAGCTTTTGCCGGCGATCCCAGAAATTACGATCTTCAATCGCAATCTCTTACGGCACCTTTAGTCATCTTTTTTTTACGTAACACTATACCAGCTTTTTGCTGCTCTAATATTAGACAGCCCATGTTAAGTATGGCCGCCGTTCCCGCGTCGAATTTCTACGTTTCCGACGTCTTTTATTATTTTTTACGTAAGTCGTCTGGGAATAGGAATGTTCGTAAACGACGCTACTCAAACAACGAATGATGTAACGACGTGATTTCGCGCAATGCACGTCGGGAAATTTCTGAACGGAGCATGCGCAGTTCGATCGCCGCGGGACGCGCTTAATTTAAATGCTTCACGCCCCCCAATCGCGTATTTCGATTACGCGGCGAGAAATAGACTACGCCGCCGTAGTGTACGGGCAAAAATCTACCAGGATTCGGTGTAGAGCCTGGTGAAATACGGCAGCGTAGAGTATTTCGATTACGCAGCGCAATATTAAGTGTATCTGAATCTGGCCCCAAATGTTTAATCTAGGCGGAGAGTTTTCATATTTGTGTATTGACCTGACATGTTTTGCCTAATAACTTCATCAGGGATATACGAATCGATCAGCAAATGCGTAAAGTGTACAGAGATGAAAGAAAAACACACTATAAGTACAACATATTGCAAACATAGTAGTAGAGCAGCTTTTTTCACCCACTTCCATTCCTCCTAAACAGGTGCATCAGTTTGGTTTATTTATTATATTTTAATGTATATGCTGTTGATCATTAGCATCTGTGTGGTATAATTGTTTGAGCACACACTGGAGCATGTGCCGCCCAAATCCTTAACTGTATGCAAGTGTACCTTGGAGAATTGATGTTGTTTTAAAGGCAAACGTTAGACACACCAAATATATATATATTTTTTTTTTTGTGTTCATACACTTTGTGGGTTGTTATTTCATCAATTAAAAAAAATTGAATTCCATCACTTTATAGCAATTTTTGCAAGTATTTATGACATTTGAATAGCACTGTATGTATTGTGATAGCATGAGGCTCTGTAATCATGGAAGAGACAAAGGGCTTGCACATTTGCTAAGTGCAGAAACTGCAAAGCAGTTTTTTGAATGAATTTCTACAGATTTTAATATTTCAACCAGCATGGTGTGGGCACAAGTGCACACAGCCCTTATAATGTTAGTCTGCTTAGAGATGCAGGTGGAGTAGAGCAGTGGAGCAGTGGCTGCCATTGAGAAAGCCTTGGTGTAGCGATAGACACTGTGTGTGTGTTAAGAAGCTCAAAGCTGTGTGCGTTAAAGGGCTTGAGGCTTTGTGCATTAAGGAGCTTAAGGTTGTGTGTGTCCGAGAAGCCCAAGGCTGTGTGCATGGAATAGCCAGTGGCCTGGCAGACCAAACAAGAAAAGGTACTGCTCACCAAAAAGCCAGGTGGCGCTATAATGTTATAAATCTGTATTTTCCTGGAGAAAAACCCCTGTGTTGGAAGCTTATATACAGTTATATAGTTAGTCTGGTTGAAAAAAGACACAAATCTATCCAGTTGAACCAAAAAAAAAATCACATACTGTAATCCCATATACACAATCTTATACCCACAATTGATCCAGAGGAAGGCAGAAAAAAACAGCAAAGGTTGATCAAATTTGCTAGAGCAAAAAAAAAAAAAAATATATATATATATATATATATATATATATATATATATATACAGTATATTCCCTGGATCAACTTTATCTATAAAATGTTAGAACCCAGCTATATTATGTACACCTAGGAAAAAATCTAGGCCTTTTATTAAAACAATCTAATAAGCTGGTCAGAACCACCACTGGAGGGAGTCTATTCCACATTTTTACAGCGTTTACTGTAAAGAAACATTTCTGTATTTGGAGAGGAAATCTCTTTTAAGACTTAAAGAGTGCCCCTGTGTCCTCTGATGACCTTAAAGTGAATAAATCAACATCATGTTCGCTATATGGACCCCTTATGTATTTGTACATGTTGATCATATCCCCCTTTAATCTCCTATTCTCGAGAGAGAATAAATTAAATTCCTCTAATCGTTCCTCATAGCTGAGCTCCTCTATGCCTATTATCAAGTTGGTTTCCCTCTCTGCACTTTCTCTCCAGTTCCCCCGATATCCATTTTGAGAACTGGTGCCAAAAATGAAAATGCATATTCCAGATGAGGTCTTAGTAATGATTTGTACATGGGCAAAATTATATCTCTCTCTCTGGCGTCCGTACCTCTCTTAATACAAGAAACCACAGCTTTGCTTTGGAAACCGCAGCTTGGTATTGCATGCTATTATCAAGCTTATAATCTACCAAAACCCCCCAGATCCTTCTCCACTATGGATTCCCCCAGTTGTACTCCCCCTAAAATGCATGATGTATGCATAATCTTAGCCCCCAAGTGCATAACTTTACAGTTATTAACATTAAACCTCATTTGCTACATAGTTGTCCAATAAAACAGTACATTAATGTTGGCTTGTAAGTTGGAGACATCCTGTAAGGATGTTATTACACTGTTATTACACTGCATAGCTTGGTGTCATCTGCAAATACTGAAATTGTACTTTTAAACTCAGATCCTAATTTATTTATAAATATATTAATATGTAAGCGTCCCAATACTGAACCTTGGGACCATTCAGAATAAGAATCATTATCCATTACTCTCTGAATTCTGTCGTTTAGCCAGTTTTCTATTCATTTACAAACTGATCTTTCCAAGCCTGTAGACTTTACCTTACACATGAGCCGTGTGTTGGGGAACTGTGTCAAACGCTTTTGCAAAATCCAAGTATACTACATCCACAGCCACCCCTCTGTCTAAGGTTGTATTTACCTCATAAAAAGAAATCAGGTTTGTTTGACAACTTCTGTCTTTCATGAAACCATGCTGTCTGTTGCTTAAAATATTTTTTCCAGCAAGAACTCTGTCATCTTTTATTAACATCTCCGGTATCTTCCCAACTATAGAAGGTAAACTTATAGGTCTATAGTAACTTTGATCCTTTTTTAAATATAGGCACCACATTGGCCCTACTCCAATCAAGTGGGACTATTCCAGTCATTAACTAGTACCTAAAAGTTATAAACAATGGCTTTGAAATGACAGAGCTCAATTCTTTTAGGATCTGTGAGTGGATACCAATTGGTCCTGGTGCTTTATCTACCTTGATTCTGTCTAAATTTGTATCGACCATATCACATTTGGGCCATTCTATAGTAACCAACAAGGCATCCACAGAAACATTCAAGTCCTCAAGCATCTGTAAAAGATGTATTGTATCCTTTGTATAGGAGGGTAGATCAAGGACATGTGGTCTTAAATATTGATCTATGACTTGGCTGACTCCCTCAGAGATTGAGCCATTGCCGGAGATGATTGGTCTCCCTGGAGGGTCCACAATGCTTTTGTGGACTTTCGGTAGGGCATACATGGTGGGTTGTCTGGGATGTTGAATACGAATAAAGTCCCAAAGATCTTTGATAATTATTCCTCTGTGGAAAAAGTCGTCCAAAAGGGAATAAAAATCTTTATTGAAGCCATCGGCTAGGGCTGAAGAGATCTTACGGTAACATTGTTTGTTGTTTAGGATTTTTAAACACATCTTCTCATAGTTGATATTATCCATAAGTACAACATTTCCCCCTTGTCTGAGGCTTTTATTGTCACCCCTGAGAGATTCCTCAGGGTTTTTAGTGCATGTTGCTGTTCTAAACTCAAATTGGAGTGAACATTCTCCTTTTTCATAGCTTCTAGTTCTTTAGAAGTTTGCCTGACAAAGAGGGAGATGGCTGGATTCTGATTCAAAAATGGAAACTTGTTTGATTTCCATTTGAATTTGGCCTTAAAATCATTCTGTTCCTCATGTTCCTCATCCTCAAGCTCCTCCAAGATCTCAATGTTGCCCTGCAACTGGGGCAGTAGCCTGTGAAGGTGCAGCTGTGAGATAGCGCACTAAAATGAAACCAAAATAACCTACTACAGGATCTGGTAAGACTGTTTCAGCTTATGGAACTGATCCCGATGAAGTAGGAGAGTCCAGTGGGGAAATCCACCAAGTGTAAGGACATGGACTTTCTGCAATGTGCTAATCTGAGTAGTGGGGAGACAGGTTTTAGCTGCAGCAAGGTTAAGGACTGAAAAGGACTTGAGGACTCTGTATGTGCCTGGTGTAATCCAGAAGAGTGCTGGGAATGTTAACCAATGAGTGACCAACACAGTACATGTGCCAGGTTCCCTAGGTGCTGCAGTCTTGCCCCTGGAAACCTTTTAGGAGCCTGCAGTGATGGAGCAAGGGGTTTCCAAGGTCAGCTATGAAGCTGTCCAAGTGATGGGTAACAGGCCAAGACAACCCACAAGAGATGCTATGTCTAATGATTATGATGCTGAAATACAGGTATGTATTTATGTTGGTGATCACTAATTATAGTGTTCACTAATAATGATGAAGGGGGGATATCTTCCTTGGCAACAAGAGGCAGAGCTACAGGGTTTCCCATTGGAAGTCTCAGGGGGTTTCAATGTGTTGGAACCAGAGATTTTCCAAGACAGCACTGACAGCACAACAGCTGAAGAGTGTCAAGTGTAACTGCTTATGACTTGCAGTGGCTACCTGATGCTGAGGCTGAGGGTATAAGTGTAAGACATACACCTGACAGTGCTCCGAGAGAAAACCAGGCTGCGATGTTGGTTACCTCCAGGGAGATGGAGGTCTCCTTAAGTGTCTCGACCTCTCAGGCATTAGAAAATTAGCCCCAATGTGTCTCTGACATGGGTTGTGCATTTAGACATGGAATGTATTGAGATGGCTAATACATGGTTGCTTTCACTGTACACTTGGGTGTCTCCACCGCAGTTGGACAAAGTGGTAATGCATAATACTAATTGGTGGATCCAGGTAGGCCAAGCTGTGCTGGGTAACAGTAATCACCAGTGAAATTGGTGGGTACAATGCCTATTAATAGTGTGGCAAGTGATACCACAGTTCCCCGTGAGGGTGCTTCCAGTGACTGGTTTGTGTGGGAGACGCTCAGGAGAACTAGTGGAGATGTCAGAGGTCTCTCCCTTTGATGTGGTGACACAGAATACCTTTTTTAGTACGGTCCGAGGTGCAGCTGGGCAGTGGTTACTAAATGGCGCCAATACTGCCTCACATGCTAGACCTTATAAGAAGTAAGGGAATAGATGCAGCACTAGCCAGGATTATTTTGGTCACCCGCAAAGAGGTACAAGTTGAGTTACCCAGAGACACTCTGACATACAGAACTGATGGTATTATTAATGATGAAAAGGGTAATTTGTTGCAAAATTTTACTGTAAGGCCTCGTACACACGAGGCAATCCATTTGTTCAAATCGGTCGGACCGACCGATTTGAACACATCTGTCTGCTTGGATTTTGGTTTGCTCGCGTGTACACACGAGCAAACCAAAATCCCCGCCAGCAGACAGCGCGCTGACCTGTCGGTGACATGGCGGTGACGTTGACGCCGCCACGTCACCGCACCAGGAAGTAAAACACTTCCGCGCATGCTTCGAAACCATTCGGCGCGTGTGCGAGAAGACATGTCTGCTGGTTAGCGTACTAACCAGCAGACATGTCGGGCGGACGGGTTCCCAGCTGACAGATTGGTAAGCATGCTTTCCAATCTGTCGGGGGGCCAAATCCGTCGGCTCGCCCGTACACACGATCGAATCTGTCTGCTGAAACGGTCTAGCAGACCGTTTCCAGCAGACAGATTTGATCGTGTGTACGAGGCCTAAAAGATGTTTTTTTCCCCGAAAGTAACCCTGACAAGTGTAATTCATTATTGAGTGTTAATGTAAATAAGGTTTTGGTTGCTGAAGGTAACCATGAAAGGGTTGATGAACCAAAAGGAATATTGAGAGTGGTTGAAGGTGGGTAAAATGAGGGGGAAGTGGTTGTACATTAAACATAGTAATGTTCCTACAGCTTCCTGAAAGAGTTGGGGAGACATGTCAAGAAAGACAGCACACCTGGAAAAGGGTTTGGGCCTACGTGGTTGACAGCTGGCAAAGAGGCATCCTAACCAAAGCGATTGGTTAATGTGTTCTTCCCCCTACTGGGTCAAAACAAGATGGGGGGTGTGTGACAGTACTAGGTAAGTATAGGGTTTGCATACTGTAAAGTATTAATTTTGAGCGGATATTTAGATATTTCTGGATGGGGCTCTATATTTCGAAGATTTAAAACCAATGTTCGGATTTTGTAGTCAACCAGCAGGGTATAGGCCCAGGTGCATGCAGCCCTTATAATTTTGGTCTGCTGAGAGTTGCAGGGGGAGTGGCGGGAAATTGGAGCAGTGGTTGCCATTGAGAGGGGCTCTGTGTGGAGATAGATGCATTGTGCATTAACAAACTCAAAGCTGTGTGCATTAAAGGGCTTGAGGGCTGTGTGCATTAAGGAGCTTAAGGCTGTGTGTTCAAGAATAGTAAAAAAAAATAGGAATCTTCTGCACTAGCCAAGTGAGTTTAAAGAGGAAATCTACAAACATGGGCAAGGGAAAATAGTGTGTGAACATACGTGAAGATGCTGCTCAAATCTGAAAGTGTACAAATCACTAAAAATGAGGAATAATAAATAATAATGATAAGCGCCTAATGCCGTATAACTGTGGACGGCAAGCAGTTAGAGTCTGAGATTAATGAAGGATAGAGAGAGAAAGTAAGGGAGAAAGAAAGAAAGAAAGAAAGAAAGAAAGAAAGAAAGAAAGAAAGAAAGAAAGAAAGAAAGAAAGAGAGAAAGAAAGAACAAAAGAAAGAAAGAGGAAGAAAGAAAGAAAGAAATAAAGACAAAAATAGGGAGGAAAGGAGAGAGAAAGAAGGAACTAAATAGGGATGGAGGGACAACAGGCCCAGTTCCTTCACCACAATAGAAATATGTGTATTCCAGAAACAAACAGCTGGTGTTAGCGCTTCAATCATTCCTGGTCCATGGTTGTTATGGTGTCAGGATGATTGAAGGGCATTATTTATATTATTACATTGTAATATAAAATGAAATCCTTCAACTCACCATAATGCAGAATCAGTGGGAGCCCTGAGCGTGTCACTTGCCACGTCGCCTGCCACCAGGTTTCCCCAGCAGAGTCCCTCCTTACATCAGGGTGTGGATGTGTGGGGGTGATGGCGCTGTCACTGGTAAGTTGTTTGGACTAGCCCACAAGTGTATGGGTGGGGTTAAAGGGACAACATTCCCTACGGTGTGTGGTAACACAGATGAGGCGGGAGTGATGGTGCTAGCAAATGTTAGCGATGTGTCATCAATTGAGGTAAAAATAAACACATGTGCATAATAAACGTGTGGTGAGCTATACTGTGCACTAACATCAATCCATAAAAGAAATATTAGGTTCTGTTAACAAACCGTGCAGTAGGTAAACTTTACACAAAAAATATATATAATATAAAAATGAAATAAATAATGTAAAATAAAATAAAATATTGTGACAATAAGAGTGTCAACACTAGATCCTCAATAGTCAAATGCTAAGAAAAACAAGCAATGAGGAGACCATATGACAAATTGGAAATCAGCTGGAAATAGTCCATCAATAACAGTCAGGTGACTCAGTGTGATGTGACAAGTAAGGTGCACCTATATGCATAGGTGTTACGTCAGGTGAATATCGCGGTGACTCCGGTGCTCCCCCTCAAGGGTCCCCACTCACCAAATGTAGTCACCCCTGCAGGGGTAAAAGGCGTGTAGGTCACAGTAAGTGTTCCTCCCGTATCGTGGCACCTTCTCCTGTATTCCAGAGATAGTCGCCAGGTTCCTGGTATGTTTCCTTGGTATGGATGGTTATTAACACAGCTCCTCCAAATCAAAAAAGAGAGGGGACTTCCATAGTGTAGTATGTAAAAATGAAATAAGGCTTTATTGGCACTGCTGAGCAATAGCTCAGACACAGGTGCAATATACAAAGTCAATAAGGTATTGGGAAAAATAAACTTAAAAATCGTGGCACCGTGCAGCGGTGACAGGACAGATAGAAATATAAATAAAAATTAAAAACAAAAACAACAGGAGTGATGTCCTATGATTAGCCAACCATAGGCACTCCACAATCCATGCACTAAGGGTTCCGGATGTTGATCAATCCAGCTTGTGAACGGCGTGCGTTCCAGGCTGACACGCTGGTGATCCCGGAAGTGCGTGTGAGCGTGCGTGTATCCGCTTTACGCACGTTTCGTAGTCCTTACGTCTTCGGAAGCGGGTACACGCATACCACGACTTGCAGAATAAATAGGCAACGTCACCATGGCAGATCAATGCGCTCAATAGAGCTATCCAATCAGAGCCGCCTAGTGGGTGTCTACTACAAATCATTGCAGTTTGCACCCATTAGTAAGGGGTAACCGCCGTTGGCCAATCAGGCATTTGTGGCGGGTTGTTTGTCCAATCATGGGACAGAACTCAAACATTAGTAAGAGTGTGACTTATCCAAAGTAGTTGAGTGACGGGACTGTTAACCTATCATAAGTGTAACACGTCACTAATACAAAAAACGTCACTAATACAAAAAGTGAGGCCGTGGATGGGCCGATATGACATAATACAGTGAATTAAGTAACCAGGCGCAAGTTACCGAAGCACACAAGGCCTAAATGGTATTAGCTTACCAAAGGGGGGTAGTATACCCAGAATGTTTATATTAATTGCCATGTTGACGGCCCCAATACGCAAAGAACATTACTGAAGGTAGACCATTGCATTGTTAATAATCAAGAATATTACCAATGACAGAACATTGTATTAGACAAACTAGACATTAGGAAGATGAAGCTGTTACAGCTATCTAACGGGCCTATCCATAGGTGAAAAGCAATCCTATGCACCCAGTCATGAAATAGTGTGATTATTAAAGGGTGCAATAAAAATTACATAAAATAAGGGATGGTGTTGGAGTGATAGAATCATCAATCATGTGACCAGAGGACACTTGAATATACAGTGCAGAAATGGGTACTATGCACGTGAAGTAGTGAGTGGTCATTAATGTGTACCATCGCGAATGTGATGGCTCCCACGAACTAACGTTGCAAATGTAAGATGGGTGGGTTACAAATTATACTACCATTGTATGCCAAAATGCATTAACAGCTAAGGGTCCAAACAAAGGTGGGGACCAGACTTGGGAGAGTGTGATCATAGGGAAAAATACTTAGGAGAAATATGTAAGATCATAAGAAAAAATATATATATACTGGGCATAAGGCAACTCTATAGCCACTAATTAATAAGGGGTAGGTTAAAGGTAGGGTATATAAGTGGGCCTATTAGGGGTTAGCCAGGAAGCAATTGAGGTCTATATCTGCGTTTAATCCATGCGGCTTTAAAGATCCTAAACGATATATCCAGCTAGTTTCATTCTGGGAAATAGCGGTGGTTTTATTTCCGCCCCTCCAATTATCTTTAATCAGGTCTATGCCATAGAAGATGAGTTCGGTTGGGTCCTGATGGTGGAATCTCTTAAAATGTCGATAGAGATTATGCTTGGTGGATCCCTTTTTTATCCTATTAATGTGCTCCCGAATTCTCACTTTGAGGGGTCGTGTAGTACGGCCTACGTACTGTAGGTGGCAGGGACATTCAATAACATATGTCACATGGGTGGAATGACATGTGATAAGCTCTTTGATTTTATATTCCTTGAAGTCAACCCTCGACTTGAAATTGATTTTTCTCCTAGGTTGCTTTTTGCTCACCCTACAGGCCAAACATTTTTGGCATTTAAAAAATCCCTTAAGTTCAGGGCATAGGCTGATAGATTTTGGAGGGTCAATCACGTTGTGCACAAGATGGTGGCGTAGAGAGGGGGCTCGCCTGTAAATGAAAGTAGGTGTTTTCTTAAGGATTTTGTGTAAAGTATGGTCTTCTTGTAGGATCGGCCAATATTTTTTAACTATGCGTTCAAATGTTTTATATTGTGAGTTAAACCCAGTTATGAGGGCTACATCAGACGTGATCGATTTATTTTTGACTTTGGGTTCCAGCATGAGGTTTCTGTCCATTTTTAGGACTTCTTCCTTCAGTTTGATCAGGTTATTTTCTTTATAGCCCTTCTCTTTGAACCTTTCAATGATGATGTCAGCTTGATCAGTATAATCGCTAGTGGAGTTGCAATTCCTGCGCAATCGCATTAGTTGGCCTTTGGGTATGTTGGCCTTCCACTTGGGATGATGGCAGCTGGTGGACGGGATATACCCATTGCGATCCGTGGATTTAAAGAACGTTTTAGTATGGAGTTGGGACCCTACTTTAAAGATTTGAAGATCCAGATAGTCTATACTCTGCAAATCGCATTTCCCTGTGAAGGTAAGTCCATATTTATTGGTATTGAGATTGTGTAGGAATTCTTGGAAAGTGTCGCTGCTTCCATCCCAGAGTATGACGAGGTCATCAATGTATCTACGATACAATTTGATCTGGGGAATGTTACGTGTATACACATATTCCTCTTCCCAACAGTCCATCAGCAGGTTGGCGACACTGGGGGCATACCGTGCCCCCATAGCTACGCCCCTATTTTGGACATAGTAGTTGTTTTTATACCAAAAATAATTGCAACTCATTGCCATATGTAGTCCTTCCACGATGTAATTGATTTGTTCTTGTTTTAACGTCGTGTTTTGGTGGAGGGCTTTTTCTACCCCATATAGACCATCTGTTTGCGAAATACTAGTGTACAGTGAGTTGACATCAATTGTGGCGAGTAATAGATTATCTGCACCTTCCACATGTTTGAGTTCATTGATTAGCTGTACGCTGTCACGAAGATACGACCTCCCCTTTTTTACAATAGGTTTGAGGAACGTGTCCAGATATTCACCCAGCCTAGAGAATACGGAATTGATCCCACTGATGATGGGTCTTCCTGGAGGTTTGATCAGTGTCTTATGTATCTTCGGTGTGTAATATATTACCGGTGTTTTGATGGAATTTGACACCAGGTACTCAGCTTCAGTCGAACTCAATATGCCCATCGATTTGCCCTTCTTCACATATTTAATAAGTTTTTTATTAAATTTGGCTTTGGGGTTACCTTTAAGCTTTATATATGTGTTAGGGACCTTAAGTAAATTTTCCATTTCCTCCTCATAATCCGTCTTGTTAAGAATAACAAGCCCCCCTCCTTTGTCGGCTGGCCTAATAATGACTTCGTTCTTCTTCCCAATCGCTTTGATAGTTTCCCAGATGTTTTTATTTTTATTTTTGAATTTCCTCTGTACTTTCCTAAGATCACTTTCCACCATCTTTTTAAAGGCCCCTATGCACTGGTTACCTGGGACATTGGGGTTGAATACAGAGTTATTTCTGAGTTGTGTCTGGGTATATTGGGAAGGTTGTATGGTACGGTCTTCTGTATTATTTGCAAAGTGTTTTCGCAGGTTGAGTTTCCTGAGGAATTTCTGAAGGTCTATATATGCTTCAAATTGATCTAGGGATTTCTCAGGCGCATATTTGAGGCCTAGGTCTAGGATCTGTAGTTCTTCCTTGGTAAGTTGAATGTTACTCAAATTAAAGATGCCCTTTCCTAATGTTGTCTGGGACGCTTTCTTCGTCCCTCCCCTACACCCTCTAGCGCGTTTTCTCTTTGTGTGGGTTCCTCTTCTCTCTCCCTGTTGTATGAACGATTGTCCCATTGACTGGGGTGAGGTCCTTGTTCCTGCTGGCTTTGATCCCTTTGATGCTCGTCTCTTCCCATAGGTCTTCCATGGGTATCCTGCCGGTTGCCATTCGTTCCTCTCCATCCACTGTATCCTTGTCCATTTCTCGGTCTCCATCTTCCTGATGGTCTGTTGTTGCGACCTCCCCTGTGAAACCCCCTATTATCCCTTGTGTTTCTGCCTTGCGGGGGGTATTGGTCATTGGTATAGTAATCCCTGTAGAAGGGTGATCTATTCCTACTTGGTGACCTCCATCTGGGTTGGTTAGGACTTCTGTGATAGTCTTCGTCTTGGTATCTCACCCTTCTGTTATCTGGTCTACCCTGCTGCCACCTGGGGGTAGAGTTGGCACCAGTGGCAGGTTCCCTAGTTAAACTAGGTGTAATAGGGGAATAGGTAGGTCTGGTTTCAAGTACTCCATAGTTGGTGGTTGTCAGTGTTTCATTATCTTCCATAATGGTATCATCGAGTTCATCATTAGATCCATCCATGGTTGCCTGCCACTTATAGACTTGCAAGTTCTTATAGTCTAAAACGTCTCTTTTTTTTTTTTTTCAAATAGTGTTTATTGAAAAGGTTTTATAAAAAAGACAAAATAAGGTCATTACAGGAAAGTAATACATAGAAGCATTACAGAGATACAATACACATGAGTGAGCCAAGGTAAGTACACCAGCCAGATAATGATTCGTAACCATGAAGAGCAGACAGTAACAAGTGGAACAGAATTGTACCTAAAGGAGCATAGAAATTCGCGTAGTTATCATTAATACCTTGAAACCTTGGTAAGAGAGTAAGTAGTATTGATACGAGTAGAAGACACAGAACGAGAGGGGGGGAAGGGAAAAGGGAAGAAGGGGGAAGAGAAAAATAGGAGGGAAGACAGAGTAGGGGGAGAAAGAAAGGAGGGAAGGGGATATCTGATCTGAGCTCACGTATGTGCAGATAATGCATGGCAGTATAGGGCACACATAGTCATCGTAAACATAGTCATCATAAACATAGTAAGCCAAGGAACTGAAACATTAAATTCCAAAAATAAAAGAGAAAAAAAAATAAGATAATAAAATAAGGATCCTAGGGCCTAGCCTTGTACCACAAGGTCCATATGGACCAGTCGGAGTCAAATTTAGCTTTATTACCTCGTCTTTCCGCCAACAGGGACTCATGAACATAGTTGGTTTGGACTATTTTCAGGACTTCTGATACGTTAGGGGCATTGTCTGCTTTCCAGTGTTGAGCTATCAAGGACCTAGCAGCCAAAAGGATGTGGGTCACCACTCCTCTGAAATTGGGTGGGAAGACTTCAATTCCTAAATGTAATATCGCTAGACTGGGGTTGGGGCTTGTTAACATTCCCGTAATTCTAGAGATCTGTGAGAAAATTAAGTTCCAGAAGCTAGTGAGATGTTTACAGGTCCAAAATACATGTAGCAAATTTCCTACCATCCCGCACCTCCTCCAGCAAAGAGGAGAGTTGTCAGTACTAAATTTAGCGAGTCTGTACGGTGTCAGGTACCATCGAAGAGCAATTTTCTGAGTCAGCTCCCAATGGTTAACACAGCTTGAGGCTTTGTATAGGGAGCTGAAGGCCTTACGCCACTGATCATCCGTAAAGGATTCACCTAAGTCTCTTTCCCACTTCTGATAAGGGGGGATTTTGTAAAACGTAGCTTATCCTGAAAAAGGTTATAGAAGAGAGTAATTCCCTTACATGGGGCGGGGGTGTCAGTGTAGAAACGCCATATTTCCTTAGGAAGGAATATTTGATGAGTTTTGATAGACCTTAAAAAGTGGGCAATACGAGTGTAAGTGAACTGGTCATAAGGTGGCAAGTCAAACTTAGACTGTAAGTTTTGGAAGGGGAGAAGCACGTCGTTGTGAAATAAGTCTGAAACCAGTTTAATTCCCTTGGTTTGCCAGCTGAGAAGGGACAAGTTAGGGATGGCTTGGGTTAGAGTAGTTATGGGTACAGGAATTTCAATAAGGGAAGAGGGAGGAACTGTTCTAGCATACAACTCCCTCCACACCTCAATAGAGGCCCGAAGGGAGAGAGGGAGATTCCGAGTTGGAAAGTGCTTCCATACGTCTATAAAGAGGAAATCAGTGAGGTTAGTGGTGGGGCATAGATCTTTCTCTATAACTGTCCAAATAGCAGTAGAGTTTGGGTCTATCCAGGGTCTGAGTTGTGCTAGTATGGAGGCGCGGAAATAATCTCTAATATCGACCAGGCCCATGCCCCCAGCTAGTCTATGCTTAATTAGATACAATTTGGAACATCTTGGTCTTTTCTTTCGCCAGATAAAATTAGAGAGCAGGGTATTGAGAGTTTTAAGGTGTGCAGAAGGGACAGGAACTGGGAGAGTTCTGAAGATGTAAAGAACCTGCGGGAGTAGTAGCATTTTAAAAGCCGCCAACCGGCCAGACCATGACAGCTCAACATTGGCTAATCTAACCGACTCTTTAGAAAGCTTTTCGATCAACGGTAGGTAATTAGCGGGCACTAGACTTTCAGGGTCTGCTGAAATTTTTAAACCCAGATAGGTAATCGTGGAGGGGCTCCAGGCATAGGGGAACATCTGTTGGAGATGTCTCTTTAGAGGAGGGGGGATCCCAAGATTTTGTGAAATTCACCTTATAATAGGATAACAAACTAAATTCCGATAAGGTATCGTGGGCAGAACAAAGAGAGATGGCGGGAGAAGTCAAAAACAGGATTATATCGTCTGCAAAAAGGTTTACTGTATGAGTGGAGTTTTGGATACGGAAGCCCGTAATGTCTGGGTGGGACCTTATCCTCTCCGCCAGGGGCTCTATAAGCAAATTAAAAATTGAGGGGGATAAGGGGCAGCCTTGGCGGGTGCCATTAGATATTAAGAAGGTATCTGATAGAAGGCCGGAGGTATACACTTGAGCACATGGGGACGAATAAAGAGCCAGGATGGCCGAGAGGACAGGTCCTCCAAATCCAAATCTCAGGAGAGTCTGACGCATATAGCCCCAATGTATCCTATCGAACGCCTTCTCCGCATCCAAAGATAGGAGCAGAGAAGGCGTTCGATGTTTCCTTGCGTGCTGGACTATCCCCAACACCCGTCTCGTGGCATCTGACGCCTGTCTTCCAATGGTGAAGCCAGACTGATCAGGTCCAATGAGGGATGGGAGGATGGGTAGTAGTCTATGGGCCAAGAGTTTTGCGTATAGCTTAACATCTGAATTGAGGAGAGATATCGGGCGAAAGTTAGCTGGGGTAACAGGGTCTTTACCTGGTTTGGGGATGGTGACCACATAGGCCTTTAACATCTCTGAGGGAAACGCGGCAGAGGACACGGCTCCTAGGAACGCTTGTGTAAGAGTGGGAATTATCCACTTGTGAAAACTTTGATAATATTCGTTAGGGAGGCCGTCCGGTCCAGGGGACTTGCCTTTAGGAAGTCGCTGGATAAGTCGCTCGATCTCCGACTCTGTGAAGGGTGCATTTAGAACGTCTAATTGGGAGGAGGAAAGCGTTGGGAGTTTAATTTCCGCGAGAAAATCTTGGATGGCATGTTCTAGTGGTTGAGGCGTGGCCGAGTCATGTTTCAGGTTGTACAGATTCGAGTAGTAATGCGCGAAGGAGTCGGCAATCTCCTTGGGGTTAGTTATTTTATGGTTATCCGCTGAGTGGAGCAGATATGGAATTCTAGATTTGGTTCTCGCAGCTTTAAGTCTACGGGCAAGGAATTTGCCAGCTCTATTTCCAGAGGAATAGTGGGCTAATTTCAAATGCCGGAGATGTTTATCATAATTTTCTATGAGAAGCAATCGGAGATCGAAGCGACATTCAGCGAGCTCTTGGGCTAGCAAGGCAGTAGGGGCAGATTTGTTTTGGGATTCTAGGCTTTTGATATTATCAAGAAGACGAGTGAGCCGTTGTGTCCTCTGTCTCTTCTCCCTCGCACAAATCTGCAAGATTATACCACGGACAAACGCCTTATGGGCACACCATAGAGTAGTAGGGTCTGATACAGAGCCCTCGTTCTCAGCAAAAAACAAAGACAGAGCATCACTAATAGCAGAAACATGAGCAGGCATTTGAAAAATCTTAGAGTTAGCTCTCCACACAGTAGGAGGTTTAGTAGCGTGGCCTCCCAAAATAGTAAGCGAAACAGGTGCGTGGTCTGACCACGAAATGGTATGAATGGTAGAGGAAGAAACAGACTGCAGCAATAACTTATCCACAAAAATAAAATCAATCCTTGAATAGGAATTGTGTCTGGAAGAATGGTACGTATAGTCACGCTCAGTGGCATGGTAGCACCTCCAGGCATCAAACAGTTCCTCAGAATTGAGCAAATGTTGGAGTTGCGGTGGAGGACGTCGAGCGGCAGTAGAGGAATCTAGGGAGTGGTCAACAGTTAAATTGTGGTCCCCACATACAATTAAGGAGCCTTGGCGGAGTGAGGCTACTTTAGAGTAGAGGCGGTTCAGGAAACGTAGCTGATGGGAGTTGGGTGCGTAGAGGTTGACAATGGTGAAGAGTCTGTTGTCCAATTCTCCAATAAAAATAATGTATCTCCCCTCAGGGTCTGAGTGGACGTGCAGCGTCTTGAGAGCAACAGAGTCTCTGAATGCTATCAGGACTCCTTTACGCTTGGCAGGTGCAGACGCTACAAAAATGTGTGGGAAGCTGCTATGTTGAAACCTAGGAGGGGCATCCACCGAGAAGTGTGTCTCTTGTAGACACAGAACATCTGCTCTTAAAGAAATAGCTTCTCTCCAGACTGAAGCCCTTTTAGCGGGATGGTTGAGACCGTTTACATTAAACGAAACTATATTGAGAGCCATGTTCAAAACAGTAGGATAGATGTTGAATGTACCTTAACTGCATGGAGAGTGCCAGAGATCTCAGTAGCTCCACGACAATCATCCGATCATCACGAGGCAGGCGTATCGGCGCAGTCCACGGGCGAGTCAGATCAGAGGAGTGAACAAGAGGAGGGGTGCATGAAAAGAGCAAAAAAATCAGTGCATTAAAAAGAGAGGCAAAAAGAGGAAAAAAAAGGAGAGCACACAAGAGAAAAAAAAAGTCTTTCAAAATCAAGCAACCAGGGGCAGCATTGCTGCCAATAATCATGGGGGGTAACTCAAACTTGGAGTGGAGGCTCCAGACCAACTTGGAACATGTAAGAGGTATTGCCAGCAGAGGAATAGAGAAACGTTCAGGATGCACGTTTCTTTCCAGACTTCTTTTTCGTCACCGTCTGCCAGTCATGCTGTTGCCGCATTCGCATAGGGGGTGAGGGCAGGGATCCCGCATCTTGATCGTCAGGAAGGATGTCCAGGGACCTGAGAAGGGTGATGCCTGTTTCCAGGTCTGAGACCACAGTGTCCTTCCCATCGTGGGTGACAGTGATTTTAACGGGGTAACCCCAGCGATAGGGAATGCCGTGATTGCGAAGTGCTTTAGTAACCGGAAGCAGGGATTTACGTTTCTGCATGGTAAACTGTGAGAGATCAGCAAACAGTTGAACCTGGGCGTACTTTTCTGGAAGTTGTTGGGATTTCCTGAAGGAGGACATTAGTTGGTCTTTTACTTGAAAAAAGTGCACCCTCATCAGGACATCACGGGGTACATTATCAGGCAGAAATGACGGCTTGGGCAGCCTATGGATCCGATCAACTTGTAATTCAGAGTCCGGGGCTGAGGGGAGGAATTGCTGCAGTAAATCTCTAGCATACTGTTGGAGCTGGGTTGGGAGGACAGACTCAGGTACCCCCCTAATTTTCACATTATTCCTTCTCGAGCGATCCTCTAAATCTGCGACCTTTGCCCTTAACCATTCAATCTCTTCTGAGTGCTCAGAGTGGGCATCTATCAGGGTGTTATGTGAAGTTGCAAATTCCCCCATTTTTTCTTCAACGTGGGTCACTCTATCCCCCAGTTCTCCCATGTCAGATTTAAAGTTTTTCATGCATTGTAACATGTCAGAATGCATAGAGCTACGGAGGGACACTAACATGTCTTTGAGCACAGTGTCAGACACAGCCGCGCCTGAAGTGGGAAAGGAGGTGAAGGGATCCACTAGCTCCCTCGTGTCATTGATAGAGTCCTGCCCTGGGCTTACCTGGGCAGCATGAGTTTCAAGTCGTGGCCTGGACTTAGCAGGGCTGCGAGACAGGGGAGTGCACGATCCCGCGGTCCCTTGAGGAGATCTGTTCCTGTCCCCAGGGCTGGATGTGTCGGATCGCGATCTCTGTGAGGAGGCAGGTGAGGAGACTGTCGCGCCGGCGCCATCTTGGCCCAGGCCTCGGCGCTGCGGCGGGAAGAAGTCATCCAATTTCTTTGGCTTCACCGTCTCCTTTCGCTTGCGGGTCATGTCCGCTGGGTCTACGGGTCCTACGGCACAGGCTCCGGGTGAAAGACTGTGGCAATGTCGCGAATGCAGGGTTCTGTTCCCGTGGCTGGAGCGGAGCAGCGTGATCACACAGCCATTCAGCTACGCGGTAGCCACGCCCCCCTAAAACGTCTCTTTTGAATTTCTTTTGTTTCTTGATTTGAATGTTATGGTCATACTTTTTTATATGTTCCTGTAGTTCCTTTGTTTTGTCTTTATAATCTTGTTGGCTGGCGAACGGTGTCAATGCCTGTTGTATTTCTGCAATATGTGTTTCTATTGCTTTAAGTTTAAAATTCCTTCTTTTGACTATCTGATGAAGGAGCTCGTTTTCACTAGTATTGAAAAAATTGTACCATTCATGCATTAGTCCGGGGTCCGTGACATTATCATTGGGGTGTACATCCCATCTTAACCTCCTAGGGGTCATCTTCTCCTTAATGTATGTTTCCAATGTGGCTATGTCCCACCATACACGTAATTGTTTCTCCATAGTATGTTTGAGTTGTTTAACCATTCCCTGCATGTCTTGGTTGTGAATAATTTCCTCTTGACTAAAAATTCCATCAACATTAATATTCCTAGTAGTCATATACCCAAAAACTTCCATAGCTGCGGCTAAAATAATGCACCTAGGTGCAAGATAAAGGATAAGTGAGATTGAAAGCTGCGCTCAGGATAGTTTAGTCAAGGGTAGAGGTAATAAATATTGTGACTGCAGCCCCCCCTAAATATGACTCCAGTAGGAGTATATGGATAGAGGTGTGGATGTGTGGGGGTGATGGCGCTGTCACTGGTAAGTTGTTTGGACTAGCCCACAAGTGTATGGGTGGGGTTAAAGGGACAACATTCCCTACGGTGTGTGGTAACACAGATGAGGCGGGAGTGATGGTGCTAGCAAATGTTAGCGATGTGTCATCAATTGAGGTAAAAATAAACACATGTGCATAATAAACGTGTGGTGAGCTATACTGTGCACTAACATCAATCCATAAAAGAAATATTAGGTTCTGTTAACAAACCGTGCAGTAGGTAAACTTTACACAAAAAATATATATAATATAAAAATGAAATAAATAATGTAAAATAAAATAAAATATTGTGACAATAAGAGTGTCAACACTAGATCCTCAATAGTCAAATGCTAAGAAAAACAAGCAATGAGGAGACCATATGACACCACACGTTTATTATGCACATGTGTTTATTTTTACCTCAATTGATGACACATCGCTAACATTTGCTAGCACCATCACTCCCGCCTCATCTGTGTTACCACACACCGTAGGGAATGTTGTCCCTTTAACCCCACCCATACACTTGTGGGCTAGTCCAAACAACTTACCAGTGACAGCGCCATCACCCCCACACATCCACACCTCTATCCATATACTCCTACTGGAGTCATATTTAGGGGGGGCTGCAGTCACAATATTTATTACCTCTACCCTTGACTAAACTATCCTGAGCGCAGCTTTCAATCTCACTTATCCTTTATCTTGCACCTAGGTGCATTATTTTAGCCGCAGCTATGGAAGTTTTTGGGTATATGACTACTAGGAATATTAATGTTGATGGAATTTTTAGTCAAGAGGAAATTATTCACAACCAAGACATGCAGGGAATGGTTAAACAACTCAAACATACTATGGAGAAACAATTACGTGTATGGTGGGACATAGCCACATTGGAAACATACATTAAGGAGAAGATGACCCCTAGGAGGTTAAGATGGGATGTACACCCCAATGATAATGTCACAGACCCCGGACTAATGCATGAATGGTACAATTTTTTCAATACTAGTGAAAACGAGCTCCTTCATCAGATAGTCAAAAGAAGGAATTTTAAACTTAAAGCAATAGAAACACATATTGCAGAAATACAACAGGCATTGACACTGTTCGCCAGCCAACAAGATTATAAAGACAAAACAAAGGAACTACAGGAACATATAAAAAAGTATGACCATAACATTCAAATCAAGAAACAAAAGAAATTCAAAAGAGACGTTTTAGACTATAAGAACTTGCAAGTCTATAAGTGGCAGGCAACCATGGATGGATCTAATGATGAACTCGATGATACCATTATGGAAGATAATGAAACACTGACAACCACCAACTATGGAGTACTTGAAACCAGACCTACCTATTCCCCTATTACACCTAGTTTAACTAGGGAACCTGCCACTGGTGCCAACTCTACCCCCAGGTGGCAGCAGGGTAGACCAGATAACAGAAGGGTGAGATACCAAGACGAAGACTATCACAGAAGTCCTAACCAACCCAGATGGAGGTCACCAAGTAGGAATAGATCACCCTTCTACAGGGATTACTATACCAATGACCAATACCCCCCGCAAGGCAGAAACACAAGGGATAATAGGGGTTTTCACAGGGGAGGTCGCAACAACAGACCATCAGGAAGATGGAGACCGAGAAATGGACAAGGATACAGTGGATGGAGAGGAACGAATGGCAACCGGCAGGATACCCATGGAAGACCTATGGGAAGAGACGAGCATCAAAGGGATCAAAGCCAGCAGGAACAAGGACCTCACCCCAGTCAATGGGACAATCGTTCATACAACAGGGAGAGAGAAGAGGAACCCACACAAACAGAAAACGCGCTAGAGGGTGTAGGGGAGGGACGAAGAAAGCGTCCCAGACAACATTAGGAAAGGGCATCTTTAATTTGAGTAACATTCAACTTACCAAGGAAGAACTACAGATCCTAGACCTAGGCCTCAAATATGCGCCTGAGAAATCCCTAGATCAATTTGAAGCATATATAGACCTTCAGAAATTCCTCAGGAAACTCAACCTGCGAAAACACTTTGCAAATAATACAGAAGACCGTACCATACAACCTTCCCAATATACCCAGACACAACTCAGAAATAACTCTGTATTCAACCCCAATGTCCCAGGTAACCAGTGCATAGGGGCCTTTAAAAAGATGGTGGAAAGTGATCTTAGGAAAGTACAGAGGAAATTCAAAAATAAAAATAAAAACATCTGCGAAACTATCAAAGCGATTGGGAAGAAGAACGAAGTCATTATTAGGCCAGCCGACAAAGGAGGGGGGCTTGTTATTCTTAACAAGACGGATTATGAGGAGGAAATGGAAAATTTACTTAAGGTCCCTAACACATATATAAAGCTTAAAGGTAACCCCAAAGCCAAATTTAATAAAAAACTTATTAAATATGTGAAGAAGGGCAAATCGATGGGCATATTGAGTTCGACTGAAGCTGAGTACCTGGTGTCAAATTCCATCAAAACACCGGTAATATATTACACACCGAAGATACATAAGACACTGATCAAACCTCCAGGAAGACCCATCATCATTGGGATCAATTCCGTATTCTCTAGGCTGGGTGAATATCTGGACACGTTCCTCAAACCTATTGTAAAAAAGGGGAGGTCGTATCTTCGTGACAGCGTACAGCTAATCAATGAACTCAAACATGTGGAAGGTGCAGATAATCTATTACTCGCCACAATTGATGTCAACTCACTGTACACTAGTATTTCGCAAACAGATGGTCTATATGGGGTAGAAAAAGCCCTCCACCAAAACACGACGTTAAAACAAGAACAAATCAATTACATCGTGGAAGGACTACATATGGCAATGAGTTGCAATTATTTTTGGTATAAAAACAACTACTATGTCCAAAATAGGGGCGTAGCTATGGGGGCACGGTATGCCCCCAGTGTCGCCAACCTGCTGATGGACTGTTGGGAAGAGGAATATGTGTATACACGTAACATTCCCCAGATCAAATTGTATCGTAGATACATTGATGACCTCGTCATACTCTGGGATGGAAGCAGCGACACTTTCCAAGAATTCCTACACAATCTCAATACCAATAAATATGGACTTACCTTCACAGAGAAATGCGATTTGCAGAGTATAGACTATCTGGATCTTCAAATCTTTAAAGTAGGGTCCCAACTCCATACTAAAACGTTCTTTAAATCCACGGATCGCAATGGGTATATCCCGTCCACCAGCTGCCATCATCCCAAGTGGAAGGCCAACATACCCAAAGGCCAACTAATGCGATTGCGCAGGAATTGCAACTCCACTAGCGATTATACTGATCAAGCTGACATCATCATTGAAAGGTTCAAAGAGAAGGGCTATAAAGAAAATAACCTGATCAAACTGAAGGAAGAAGTCCTAAAAATGGACAGAAACCTCATGCTGGAACCCAAAGTCAAAAATAAATCGATCACGTCTGATGTAGCCCTCATAACTGGGTTTAACTCACAATATAAAACATTTGAACGCATAGTTAAAAAATATTGGCCGATCCTACAAGAAGACCATACTTTACACAAAATCCTTAAGAAAACACCTACTTTCATTTACAGGCGAGCCCCCTCTCTACGCCACCATCTTGTGCACAACGTGATTGACCCTCCAAAATCTATCAGCCTATGCCCTGAACTTAAGGGATTTTTTAAATGCCAAAAATGTTTGGCCTGTAGGGTGAGCAAAAAGCAACCTAGGAGAAAAATCAATTTCAAGTCGAGGGTTGACTTCAAGGAATATAAAATCAAAGAGCTTATCACATGTCATTCCACCCATGTGACATATGTTATTGAATGTCCCTGCCACCTACAGTACGTAGGCCGTACTACACGACCCCTCAAAGTGAGAATTCGGGAGCACATTAATAGGATAAAAAAGGGATCCACCAAGCATAATCTCTATCGACATTTTAAGAGATTCCACCATCAGGACCCAACCGAACTCATCTTCTATGGCATAGACCTGATTAAAGATAATTGGAGGGGCGGAAATAAAACCACCGCTATTTCCCAGAATGAAACTAGCTGGATATATCGTTTAGGATCTTTAAAGCCGCATGGATTAAACGCAGATATAGACCTCAATTGCTTCCTGGCTAACCCCTAATAGGCCCACTTATATACCCTACCTTTAACCTACCCCTTATTAATTAGTGGCTATAGAGTTGCCTTATGCCCAGTATATATATATTTTTTCTTATGATCTTACATATTTCTCCTAAGTATTTTTCCCTATGATCACACTCTCCCAAGTCTGGTCCCCACCTTTGTTTGGACCCTTAGCTGTTAATGCATTTTGGCATACAATGGTAGTATAATTTGTAACCCACCCATCTTACATTTGCAACGTTAGTTCGTGGGAGCCATCACATTCGCGATGGTACACATTAATGACCACTCACTACTTCACGTGCATAGTACCCATTTCTGCACTGTATATTCAAGTGTCCTCTGGTCACATGATTGATGATTCTATCACTCCAACACCATCCCTTATTTTATGTAATTTTTATTGCACCCTTTAATAATCACACTATTTCATGACTGGGTGCATAGGATTGCTTTTCACCTATGGATAGGCCCGTTAGATAGCTGTAACAGCTTCATCTTCCTAATGTCTAGTTTGTCTAATACAATGTTCTGTCATTGGTAATATTCTTGATTATTAACAATGCAATGGTCTACCTTCAGTAATGTTCTTTGCGTATTGGGGCCGTCAACATGGCAATTAATATAAACATTCTGGGTATACTACCCCCCTTTGGTAAGCTAATACCATTTAGGCCTTGTGTGCTTCGGTAACTTGCGCCTGGTTACTTAATTCACTGTATTATGTCATATCGGCCCATCCACGGCCTCACTTTTTGTATTAGTGACGTTTTTTGTATTAGTAACGTGTTACACTTATGATAGGTTAACAGTCCCGTCACTCAACTACTTTGGATAAGTCACACTCTTACTAATGTTTGAGTTCTGTCCCATGATTGGACAAACAACCCGCCACAAATGCCTGATTGGCCAACGGCGGTTACCCCTTACTAATGGGTGCAAACTGCAATGATTTGTAGTAGACACCCACTAGGCGGCTCTGATTGGATAGCTCTATTGAGCGCATTGATCTGCCATGGTGACGTTGCCTATTTATTCTGCAAGTCGTGGTATGCGTGTACCCGCTTCCGAAGACGTAAGGACTACGAAACGTGCGTAAAGCGGATACACGCACGCTCACACGCACTTCCGGGATCACCAGCGTGTCAGCCTGGAACGCACGCCGTTCACAAGCTGGATTGATCAACATCCGGAACCCTTAGTGCATGGATTGTGGAGTGCCTATGGTTGGCTAATCATAGGACATCACTCCTGTTGTTTTTGTTTTTAATTTTTATTTATATTTCTATCTGTCCTGTCACCGCTGCACGGTGCCACGATTTTTAAGTTTATTTTTCCCAATACCTTATTGACTTTGTATATTGCACCTGTGTCTGAGCTATTGCTCAGCAGTGCCAATAAAGCCTTATTTCATTTTTACATACTACACTATGGAAGTCCCCTCTCTTTTTTGATTTGGAGGAGCTGTGTTAATAACCATCCATACCAAGGAAACATACCAGGAACCTGGCGACTATCTCTGGAATACAGGAGAAGGTGCCACGATACGGGAGGAACACTTACTGTGACCTACACGCCTTTTACCCCTGCAGGGGTGACTACATTTGGTGAGTGGGGACCCTTGAGGGGGAGCACCGGAGTCACCGCGATATTCACCTGACGTAACACCTATGCATATAGGTGCACCTTACTTGTCACATCACACTGAGTCACCTGACTGTTATTGATGGACTATTTCCAGCTGATTTCCAATTTGTCATATGGTCTCCTCATTGCTTGTTTTTCTTAGCATTTGACTATTGAGGATCTAGTGTTGACACTCTTAGGCCTTGTACACACGAGGGGATATTTCCGCTGAACATGGTCCGACGGACCATTTCAGCCGAAAAATCCCCTCGTCTGTAGGGGCAAACGGACGCTTTTTGCCGGATTCATCCGGCGGAAAAATTTCAAAGCATGCTTTGAAATAATTCCGCCGGATAGCTGGCCGTCAGATATGTCCGCTGGTTAGTACGGCAAACCAGCGGACATATCTTGCCGCACATGCGTCGTATCCTGTGAATGGATCCGACGCATGCGCGCGGAAGTGTTTACTTCCTGGTGCGGTGACGTGGCGGTCACGTGGCGGCGTCAACGTCACCGCCGCGTCACCGCGCTGTCCGCCGGCGGGGAATTTGATCCGATGGTGTGTACAGCCATCGGATCAAAACATCCCGGCGCAAATATACGCTGTAAACGGTCCGGGGACCGTTTACAGCGGATATTTCCCGTCGTGTGTACAAGGCCTTATTGTCACAATATTTTATTTTATTTTACATTATTTATTTCATTTTTATATTATATATATTTTTTGTGTAAAGTTTACCTACTGCACGGTTTGTTAACAGAACCTAATATTTCTTTTATGGATTGATGTTAGTGCACAGTATAGCTCACCACACGTTTATTATGCACATGTGTTTTTTTTTTTTACCTCAATTGATGACACATCGCTAACATTTGCTAGCACCATCACTCCCGCCTCATCTGTGTTACCACACACCGTAGGGAATGTTGTCCCTTTAACCCCACCCATACACTTGTGGGCTAGTCCAAACAACTTACCAGTGACAGCGCCATCACCCCCACACATCCACACCTCTATCCATATACTCCTACTGGAGTCATATTTAGGGGGGGCTGCAGTCACAATATTTATTACCTCTACCCTTGACTAAACTATCCTGAGCGCAGCTTTCAATCTCACCACTCCTCCTTACATCACGCATTCCCAGTAGAGTCCCCCCTTACATCAGACATTACTAGCAAAGTCCCTCCTCACATCAGGGGTCCTCAGCAGAGTTCCACCTTACATCAGGCATCCCCAGCAGAGTCCCCCGTTATGTCAGGTGTCCCCAGCCAAGCCCCTTCTTACGTCAGGTATCCCCAGCAGAGTCTCTCCTTACATCAGGTTTCCCCAGCATAGTCCCTCCCTACATCAGGTGTCCCCAGTAGAGTCCCTCCTTACATCAGGCATCCCCAGCAGAGCCCATCCTTATGTCAGGCATCCCCAGCCAAGCCCCTTCTTATGTCAGGTGTCCACAGCAGAGTCCCTCCTTATATCAGGTGTCCCCAGCGGAGTCCCTCCATACACCAGGTATCCGCAGTGGAGTGCCCCCTTACACCAGGTGTCCCCAGTGGAGTCCCTCCTTACATCAGGTATCCCAAACAGGGTCCCTCCTTACATCAGGCATCCCCAGCAGAGTCCCTCCTTACATCAGGTGTCCCCAGCGGATCTCCTCCTTACACTAGGTGTTCCCAGAGGAGCCCCTTCTTACATCAGGTGTCCCCAGTGGAATACCTCTTCAGATCAAGTGTCCCCAGTGGAGTGCCTCCTTACATCAGGTATCAGTGTTCCCAGTGGAGTGCCACTTTACATCAGGTGTCGATGTCCCCAGTGGAGTGACTCCTTAGATTAGATGTCCCTAGTGGAGTGCCTCCTTACATCAGGTGTCAGTGTCCCCAGTGGAGTGCCTCCTTGCATCAGGTGTCCCCAGCAGAGTGTCTCCTTGCATCAGGTGTCCCCAGCGGAGTGCCTCCTTACATCAGGTGGTGGTGTCCTCAGTGCAGTGCAGTTACATCTCAAGTGCAGTAGAGTCCCTTGACTCTGTCTACCTCTCAGCAGCAGGCCACAAGGCGGAGGGTTGGCGGCAGCTCCATGTGTCTTTGCAGGTGGTTCTTGTTTCACTGTGTTTAGTGGAGAGGGGAGGGGCCTCCGATGTGTGCAGCTAACCAGCTTCAGTGTACAAGAGAATTGTCTACTTGAACACAGAAGAGAGAAGCCGATTTGCTGCATGGATCGGAGGCCCCTCCCCTCTCCACTGAACACAAGGGGAAATAACCTGCTTGCAGGAAAGAGATCTCATGGCGGTGGCCATATTTTTGGAGCCAGAAGCTGCAGTGCCAAAAACAGTCCCTGGAATGAACCCTTCACTAACTGCATTTTAGTTCCTTTAATCATGAAAGCTAAGCATCACATGTGGATTTTTAAAATAATTCCACTCAAAGACCAGACCACTGCCTACATCAAGGCTAAAGGCTTTTGAGAGGAGTGCTAAGACAGGAGGCTGTGATATTTTCAGGAAGCAATGTGATGCACCCTGCAAACACTTCTGATCAGCATAGGTTTAAAATAAGGCATGTATGCAAATGAAAATTTTTACGTAAAAGGGGGAAGGGTGTAGCTAGGTGAGGTAAAAATACACAGATTCAACTTTAGCTATAGGTCACTAATGAGGTTCCATTTCTTTCTTAAAATTGAATTCAGGTGAATACAAAACACCATTTAACTCAGGCATTTATTAGAAAAACAAAACATATTTTTTACACATACGACTAGCAAAATTATTTAACCTGTCTTTGAAATAAGTCTTCTGTGATCCCCTGCAAAATAACATTTAGAATAGAGAGAGAGCAAATTAAAGCAATTTTGCTTTGAACAGTGTTGTATTGCTTTGATTACAGGAAGAGGAAGCTGAGTGACAACCTAATCATGGCAGCCCATGCACAATGTAGCCAGCATCTCTACATTACATTGTCTTGAGCATCCCTTACTGTAATTGGATTGTTGGACTTTTTACTAAATAGGATGCAAGTAGAGAAACTAGAGTTAATAAAACATTAGAGTTAATAGTAGATTATAAAAGAAGAGCTACTGAGAATTCCCCAATATTACTAGACGATGAGGAGTTTGAGCAGATGAACAGTTTTAGGTTTCTAGGATTGTTTATTATGGATGAACTTTTTTTTGTAATTGTATTTTATTAACCACTTATGGACCGCCCGCTGCAGGAATATGTTTCTACTTTGAAGAGGAATAAAGCAGCTAGCTACCCTCTTCAAGAGCGGGTGGTCCGCTTTTAGATAAAAGTGGTCTCTGCAGTGGATTCGCTGCCAGATCACTTTAATCGGGAGAGGGCCTTCCTCCTGCCGCTCGCTGGTGCCTTCCACCACTTACCTGAGCCGCCAGTAGTGGCGGAGGCAATTGAATGCTGTCCCTGACTGGGTAAGGAGACGAGTGAAGGCCCCCCACCCGTCTTCATATCACATCATTGCAGGGCGGAAGCAACGTCAAAACGTCAAGTAAAATAAAAAGGAAAAAAATATATAAAGTGCCCTGTTCCGACAAACTCACGCGCAGAAGCAAACGCAGACGTGAGCAGTGCCCACATATGAAAACAGTGTTAAAACCACACATGTCAGGTATTGTTGTGATCATTAGAGAGAGAGCAATAATAGTAACTCAAAACATGCAACTTGTAGAATTTTTTAAACATCGCCTATGGAGGTTTTTAAGGGTAAAAAGTTGTTGCTATTCCACGAGTGGGCGCAACTTTGAAGCATGACATGTTGGGTATCAATTTACTTGGCGTAACATTATCCTTCACAACATAAAAAAATTGGGCTAATTTTACTGTTGTCTTATTTTTTAATTCAAAAAAGTGTTTTGTTTTTTTTTTACCAAAAAAGTGCACTTGTAAAACTTCTGCGCAAATGTGGTGTGACAAAAACTATTGCAACAACCTCCATTTTATTCTCAAGGGTGTTAGAAAAAAATATATAATGTTTGGGGGTTCCAAGTAATTTTTTAGCAAAAAAAAAAGTTTTTAACTTGTAAACACCAAATCTCAGAAAGAGGCTCAGTCCTTAAGTGGTTAAAGATTTTCACATTACAAAGACAGCAAAATAAGCTCGGGGAGAGCTGTAAGGTATCAAACAAGAAATGAAAAACAAACAAAATGAAAAAAATTACTGGCGGATTTGCCGCAAGATCACTTTTGATCACTTTTAAGAACGTTTTAACATTTCACTGACATCTTTAAGCAGGAAAACATAGTTGGCCTTATACAGGGAAGTGTAAGTTGGGGTGATTTGCACACCTAAGTACTTGAGGGAGGAGGAGCACCAGTAGTGTGTAGGGATGAGCTTTGAGTTCAAGTCGAACTCATGTTCGACTCGAACATTGCCTGTTTGGTAAACAATTTAAGGTGTTTGTGGCAAATTCGAAAAGCCGCGGAACACCCTGTAAAAGTCTATGAGAGAAATCTAAAGTGCTAATTTTAATCACTTAAGACCCAGACCATTACGCAGGTAAAGGACCTGGCCAGTTTTTGTGATTCGGCACTGCGTCACTTTTTAATTTGCTGCTATTAGATAAGGCATTTAGCATGAGGCATGAGGCTGCAGCCAGATCCTCTCATATAGTTTGACAGGCTGCCTTCCCCTTGAACCTAAACACTAGAGAGGCCCATGACATTATAAGCATTACAAAACAGTTTTTGAATTATTTAAAATGTATGAAAGCGTTATATATTAGACATGTGCAGAACGAAAACATTTGTTTTGTTTTTCGTATAGATTTGTTATTTACATAAATAACTAAATAATATATAATAAATTTAGTTAAATTTGTTTAATTTGTTTAATTAGTTTTTCGGAATTAGTTTTGTTTATTCGTTTTTTAATCGATTCAAAACGTTTTCAAATCAATTTCAAATAGTTTTCGAATTCGAAAAGTTTTCCAATTTCCAAAAATAATAAAATAGAATAGAAAATAAAGGAAAAGAAAATATAATTTTTTCTATTCTATTCCTTTATTTTCTATTTTATTGTGTTTGGAAATTTGAAAACTATTTAAATTCGATACATTTTTAAATTCAAAATTAATTTCAACTTGGTTCTATGCTAATTCGGAAATTCGAATATATCCGAATTTCCAAATAGCGAAAATTCATCCAAATTTTAATTCAGAACAAAACAAACCACACATGTCTACTCCATATATGCATTGTGAGATTGGAGTGATTAGACTTAAGCAGTAGGTGCATTTTTAGTGAATTGTGTCAGTCCAAAACTGTATTTTTAAGGGCATGGTAGCCCACTTTCATTTAAAAGAGCAGACATTTTCACAAAAGAGATCAGTTGCCCATGCAGGGGGTTCCACCATTACTATAACTTGTACAATCAGAATACTTTAGCCTCATGTCTTACTTTCATGACACACAGCTGCTTCAGGCCTTAGGTCTACTCCTCAGATTAAATACATAGGCCCGGATTCACATACATCGGCGCAACTGTATGCCGCCGTAGCGTATCTTCTTTACGCTATGCTGGCGCAACGCAGAGAGGGAAGCATTGAATTCACAAAGCAAATGCTCCCAACGTTGCGCCGGCGTAGCGTATATTCATCTGCGTAAGGCAGCGTAAGTGGAAGTGGGCTGGAAGTGGGCGTGATACATTTAAATAAGGCGTGACCCCATGCAAATGATAGGCTGAGCTTTAGACAAGTACTTAAAATGAATTGCGCATGCGTCGTACCTTGGACGTATCCCAGTGTGCATGCTTACAATCACGTCAAAACAACTGGCTAAGATACGTCAAATCACTGCCTACAACGTGAACGTAAGCCCAGCCCTATTCACGTATTACGTAAACGATGTAAAATTCGACGGCGTTCGTTCCCTGGTCCATACCTTTGTATGAGTTGCGCCTCCAATATGGAGAATAACTTTATGCCGGACGTAAACCTTACGCAAATCGCTTAAAACATGCGCCGGGCGCAAGTACGTTCGTGAATCGGCGTAACTCCCTCATTTGCATATTTGCATAGAAAATCAATTGGAGTGCCAAATGCGTCTAGCGTAACTGTGCACCCACTATACGCCGGCGTAGGCAAGTTACCTCGGTCGGATGAAGTCAGTTTTTAGGCGTATCTTAGTTCTGTGGGCACGGTGCACAGATACGATGGCGCATATTTACACTTACGCGGCGTATCTCGAGATACGTCGCATAAGTGCTTTGTGAATCCGGCCCAAAGAGTTCTTTAAAGTAAAGCTTACTCACAATCAGCTCCTTGCTTCTATGTGACAGACTGAATATGCCTCCTGCCCTATGCAGCCTCTCTGACTCCTGGAGAGGATTGGAGCTCCTCCTGACATGCACAGACCTCCTGTCTGTTGGTTGGAGCCCTGAGTCCCACCAAACTCCATGCAATGCACTAAGCAGGATTGGAGCTTTGCCAAATCAGAGCGCTGTAAAAGCTAGTTGTTAAGAAGCAGGCTTGTCAGCTGTCTATGGGCTTCCCCACTGACAGCAGAATAAATAAAAAAATTGCCAGTAAAAACAGTAAAAAAATTGCTTGGGGTCTGGTGTGGATTTTAAGGGGAAAGGCAAAATAAACCCCACAGAATCTATACCAGACCCTTACCTGAGCATGTAGCCTGGCAGGAAAGGGGGGGGAGCAAGTGCCCAACTCCTGAACCATACCAGGCCACATGCAAGTGCCCCCCAACCCCAAAGCACATTGTCTTCATGTTAATGGGGACAAGGGTCTTTTCTCCACAACCTTGGGCTGTGGTGGTGAGGTTGTGCAGGCAGAGAACTTATCAGAATCTGAAAGCTCCTTTTAACAAAGAGACCTTCAAATCTTGCCCCCCCATTTGAATGATAATGGGGTACCCATTCACCAAAAAAGTGTAAAAATAAATAAAAACTATGGCTACAACGTGGACCTACATCAATAGATGTTCTACCCTTTGCATACTCCCCGTGCATTCTGTGATCACTGAGTTAATGAGACTCGGATGATCAGAGACCAGAGTAAGGGGCCCTTACCACATGATCAGCTGTCAGCCAATGACAGCTGATCATGTAATGTAAACAGAAGATTGGTAATCATTATTTTTTCTCCACAAGATTTAAAAGCACTTTATAATTCACTGGTGTGGATTGTAAAAATAAAAATAAAAAATTGAATAATTAATAATAACAGACACAAGGGATTCTCACAGTTGACTATTTCAATAGGGGCATAAGCAAGTTTTATGGCTCAGCACCAAATATTATTTATTGTTATTTTATTTAACTATTATTTGAATCCTAAATTAGTATAAACAAACAAAAAATGGGTACATGAAAATAATGCAATAACGTATAAGGAAGGATCTGATTATCTATCTTGGTTATTTTTTATCCATGGAATTTATAGAACCCCATTCACTTTATAGAGCAGGCCTTTGGGATAGTCCTTTGGGCTAAATGTATCTGAGAGACCTGTCCTGAAGTGGGAGAGCAGAGCTAAAGCCATCCTTCATTACCTGGTTAAGTTTTGATCACAGTAAATCGGCATCCTATGTGTGATCAGTTGCCATTTTTCTGTAGTATATTGTAGCCTGGTGAGTTGTTTCATACGATCTGAACCAGTTCATTACATGTCATGTTGGCTGATAACAGTGATAGGAGCATTAGAGCGGTACTTTTTTGTTTGTCCATATATTGAAAAGTTAATCTGAAACTTGTGCTTAGAAGAATATTGTTTCTTGCTGCACAAAAATGGATTTTGCTGCATCCACTGACAGTGATGAAATGGATATTGGCATTCAATTTAAATATAAAATTAGAACAGTTGACTTTTCAGCATAGGGGAGCTCTAAACAAATTTCCAAGGAGTAACTGGCCTGGTATGAAACTGGTGAGAATATGAAAGATGCTATAAGCTTAGAAATGTAATCAGAAACCAGAGAGATAGTATAAATTAGAATAGAATTGTGGATGTGGTTTGTTCTGTATTTTGATGTTTTTCTATAGTATATGTGTTGATCGAAAAAAATGTTTTTAATAAATAACATACTGTATGGATAAAAACAAAACTGGTGCCAGACACTGAAGCAAGTGTATGTAGACTGTAAAAGAAAACCCCTTTGCAAAGTGCAGCTTCATTTGTAAACTAAGCAGTGTATATGCTTTCAGTAAATCAACCTTAAAGTGTTTTAAAAAGGCTGGAGGACAAACAGGACTGTGCATTAGCGATCTAAATGTCTTACAGTATGGTTTAAATTTACTTTATTGTGGCATTTGTCTTCTGAGGTTACCATTTTAATTTCTACAAACACCAATAAAAAAAAAAAAATCATCTAACCCCACTATACTTTTTGGGCCAGATTCACAGAGCCATTACGCCTGTCTAACTGGTGTTAGACTGGAGTAATTTCAAATTACGCGCGTTTTCTAGCTAGTCGGAAACCTCAAACCATGAATAGACGGCTGCGGACTTCAATTCGACTGGATTACGTGTTAGTACGCCTTCGGATCTACGCTGCAATAAAATTGCGGCCACTGGGTGGACTTCCCGTTGTTTTCCGCGTCGGGGTATGCAAATGAGCTTTTGCCGGCGATCCCTGAAATTACGATCTTCAATCGCAATCTCTTACGGCACCTTTAGTCATCTTTTTTTTACGTAACACTATACCAGCTTTTTGCTGCTCTAATATTAGACAGCCCAAGTTAAGTATGTGTAAAATATGGATGCGCTAGTGTTAACTTACAAGTGTACACGTACAAAATCATAAATAGGTGAAAAATATGAAATGATCAGGGAGAGACAAACTCCATGTGCTATAGGTCAATGGTATAAACATACATCAAATAATAAGTCCAAACCAAGTGCACATTGTGAAAATTCCAAACAGGAAAAATCTTACAAAGCCTTCCTCCACTGGGAATGCGAGTCCCAAACACTCCAAAGCTGCAATCCGTTGAGCAGGCACTCACAGGTGGATGTGTTTATAAAAGAAAAAAGGAAAAAAACCTCATTGCACAAACATCAAGTAAAACGGTCGTACGATCTTAATGTAACAGCAAATGCACTCACGAATCCCCGCTTATTGCAAGCATTGAACGCCGCTCAGTGTGTAGTCCTCATCAATCCGATCCGATGAACTCGAATCCGATCGTAAGCTCGCCCCTACGCGTTACGTCACGGTCACGCGACTTATTCATGGGATACTACGTGCTAGAGGATGGCTTGTGCTTAAATAGCCTCCTCGTTGTTAGCGTGAGCAACAGGGATAAAGACATCATAGAGGCAACAAAAAACTTGCACACATAGTGAGATTCTAGGTGAGCGCAGATGCAGACATATAAACATACATAATTTTAATGTATACACTTATAAATGAGCCATAAAAAAAGTTTTAAACAACTAATCCTTTTTTTAAAAATATATAAAATATATTGAGTACGCCCTCTAGTGGCTGGTTTGGTGAACTGAACGTATCTAATGATACCATAAGCCATACTAAAGTGTGTTATAAGGGCTACTGGATTAAAAATAGATTGAGATTAAATTATTAAATGTAAATCTGCACAGGTAATAATTATATAAAACCATCAGTAGAAAAACCACAGAAAATGAAATTCATCAATTATTACTACATTAAAAATTATTAAAAAATTAATAAAAAAATAATTAATAAATAGTGTAAAGGTGAGGTCTTAAAAATCAGAAATGAAACAATTAAGATCAAAATCAATATTCAAGCCATTGGGAGATAAAGTCTGCATCTCATGTATCCAGCGAGACTCAGATTTGCTTATTTCCCTTATTTTGTGACTGCCTCTCCAGTGTGGAGTGTATTTGGCAATGGCCCAAAATGTCATTTCTTTAGGATTTTTATGGTGACACACATCAAAATGTCGCGACACATTGTGTTTAAGGAAGGCCTTTTGAATATTTTGGACATGCTCCCTAATGCGCTTCCACATAGGTCGCTTGGTGCGTCCAACATACTGAAGAGAGCAGGAACACTCCAATACATACACTACCCCCTCAGTTCTACAGGTGATAAGATCCTTTATGTCATATTCCTTCTTCGTCACCGTGGATATAAATTTTGAACATTTTTGTCCATTAAAGTTAGTCTGTCTGCACGCAAAACACCGTTTACATGGAAAGAATCTCCTTTTCCCTGATAAAAGGTAAGTAGGTTATTTCTCATTGGTGGGTCAGGAATATTTTTGGCTACCAGGTCCCTTAGAGTGGGGGCTCTTCTATACACCGCCCTTGGTAAGCTGGGTAGAATTCCCTGTAATTGCCTATCTGCTTTCAATATTGACCAATGTTTCTTTAAAATGGCTTCAAGTTGCTTGTGTTGGGTGCTATAGTTTAGAATTATTGGTAATTAATTTTCCAACCTAGATTGTTTAATTTTGTCTTGTATTAGAGAGGTGCGTGGTGTTTGATACACCTTGGCGATCTGTTCCTCAATAAAATCCTTATTGTAACCTTTGTCAACAAATTTTGATCCAATCATATGTGCTTGGTCCAGAAATACCTGCGGGTCTGAGCAATTTCTTCGGATCCTTAGCATTTGCCCCTTTGGTATATTAATTAGCCATGGGTCATGATGACAGCTATCTACAGGTACTGTATGTAGCTGTTTCTCTGGACCGGCTTGAAGTATGTTTTTGTTTTTAGCTGTTGGTTTTCCATAGTGATCTCTAGATCAAGGAACTGGATGGTTGTTTTGCTAATAGTATAGGTGAGTTTTATGTTTTTTTGGTTACAATTACATTTTTCCAAAAATTGGGTTAAGGAACCCTCATCACATTTCCAAATGATGATACAATCGTCTATGAATCTTCTATAGAGTGTGAGCTGTTCAGGCATATTCTCGTATATGGACGACTCCTCCCACTCAGACATAAAAACATTAGCCACACTTGGTGCATATTTGGCACCCATTCCTATACCATTAAGTTGTCGATAATACTCCGATTTGTGCCAGAAGTAGTTGTGCTGTAGCCCATATGCCAAGCATCTCAAAATGAATCGTTTTTGCTTTGATACGAGGTGGCCAAAGCTATTCAGCGCCCATTTAGTGGCCCCAATGGCTTCTTGATGATTTATCACAGTATATAGTGATGCCACATCGGCTGTGGCTAATAAATAGCCACAATCAGGTTCCATTACTGTGCTCTCAAGGATTTGTATTAAATGTTTCGTGTCCCTGAGGTACGCCCTTGTTTGGGGCACTAATGGTTGTATGAATTTGTCCACATATTCCCCTAGGCGCAAATTTATGGACTGGATCCCATTTATGATGGGTCGTCCGGGGTTTTTTTCTGGGTCCTTGTGGACTTTTGGTACTGTGTATATGATGGGTATTCTGCACACCTCCGGTATTAAGTATTTCGTTTCTCTTTTGTTCAAAACACCTTTTGCTTTCCCTCTATGGATCAATTCACATAACTTCTCTTTGTATTCTCCTGTAGGATTAGATCATAATTTGATATAAGTATTGGCATCCTCCAATTGTTTAGCCAATTCCTCATAGTAATAGTCCTTGGATAGGACCACTATAGCCCCACCCTTATCAGCTGGTCTTATGATCACTTTTTTATTTTCTTCCAGCAACTTGATGCCCTTATGTATGGCCATAGGGTTCTGTGTTTTTTTCACTTTAAGACCATCCAAATCCTTCAGGACCATTTTGGAAAACACCTCAACATGGTGGTTGTTTACCACTTGCGGGTTTAAAAGTGATTTATTTCTTAGATAGCTGTGTTCTACTCTTCCTGGTAGATTATTTGCTGCTTGATCCCTGATTGGTTGTGTTAGCATATATTTTTTGATGTTAAGTTTGCGTGTAAACTTTTTGATATCAACATAAGCATCGAATTTGCTCAAATTGCGCTTGGGGGCAAACTTGAGGCCCTTATCAAGTGTAATTAGTTCAGTTGGGCTTAGATCTATCCCACTTAGATTGATGATACCTTCTCCTATTGGACCTTTCTTCTTTTTGTGTCCCCCTCTGCATCCCCTCTTTGATTTGGACTTCGACAGTGTGGTCCTTCCCCTTGTCGTAATGGAGACCTCTCCCTCCGGCGTTGGTCTAAAAAAGAAGAAGAACGGGGATCCACATCCTCTCTATAGCTAGATAATGGCTCATATTTATTATGAGTCTGGATTGGGCTTCTCCTTGATTCTTGTTGATGGTATTCATTGCTTGGTGGGCCCCTTTGTTGGTAGGGATAAGTCTGCTCCCCTACATACTGATGATGCTGGGGTGCATAGTAATCCCTTGGGTCTCTTCTGTCCTGCATATAATAATAAGGGTCATACTGGTACCCTTGTGTCTGGCCCCCTTGTGGTCCTTGTTGATTTTTTGGGGGGTTGGAGGGTTTATGGTTCCCCTTATTCTTCCAATTCGGGTTTTTTGGGGATTTGGATCGGGGTTTGCCATTGTTCTTATTTTTCCACCATTGTTTTGGTGTTCTCGGCTCATTTTGTTCCGCTCTTGGTGGTCTGGGTGGATCATTAATAGGAACATCCCATCTCAACCTTCTTGGGACTATTCCTTCTTTGATGTATTGTTCATGTGTGGTGAGGTCCCACCAAACACTAACTTTTTTCTCCATCAGGTGCCCAAATTTCCTGAAATTAGAGTCCAGGTCACCCGTATGGGAAGTAGTTTTGGTGGTGAAAACTTCTTTTAGATCAATAGTACGATTTTCCATGAAATTAAAAATATCCATAATTGCTGCTGGTAGTGAGACGTGGGTGAAGTAAATAATATGTGAAAAATGAACTACAGCGCTAATTACATTAATAATCTCAAGAGCACGAAGTAAAAAAACAAATAACACAGCTGCTATCCGAGTGTAACCAGATCAAACAGTGAAACAAATGTGTAAAATATGGATGTGCTAGTGTTAACTTACAAGTGTACACGTACAAAATCATAAATAGGTGAAAAATATGAAATGATCAGGGAGAGACAAACTCCATGTGCTATAGGTCAATGGTATAAACACACATCAAATAATAAGTCCAAACCAAGTGCACATTGTGAAAGTTCCAAACAGGAAAAATCTTACAAAGCCTTCCTCCACTGGGAATGCGAGTCCCAAACACTCCAAAGCTGCAATCCGTTGAGCAGGCACTCATAGGTGGATGTGTTTATGAAAGAAAAAGGAAAAAAAAAAACTCATTGCACAAACATCAAGTAAAACGGTCGTACGATCTTAATGTAACAGCAAATGCACTCACGAATCCCCGCTTATTGCAAGCATTGAAAGCCCCTCAGTGTGTAGTCCTCATCAATCCGATCCGATGAACTCGAATTCGATCGTAAGCTCGTCCCTACGCGTTACGTCACGGTCACGCGACTTATTCATGGGATACTACGTGCTAGAGGATGGCTTGTGCTTAAATAGCCTCCTCGTTGTTAGCGTGAGCAACAGGGATAAAGACATCATAGAGGCAACAAAAAACTTGCACACATAGTGAGATTCTAGGTGAGCGCAGATGCAGACATATAAACATACATCATTTTAATGTATACACTTATAAATGAGCCATAAAAAAGTTTTAAACAACTAATCCTTTTTAAAAAAAATTATAAAATATATTGAGTACACCCTCTAGTGGCTGGTTTGGTGAACTGAACGTATCTAATGATACCATAAGCCATACTAAAGTGTGTTATAAGGGCTACTGGATTAAAAATAGATTGAGATTAAATTATTAAATGTAAATCTGCACAGATAATAATTATATAAAACCATCAGTAGAAAAACCACAGAAAATGAAATTCATCAATTATTACTACATTAAAAAAACATTAAAAATTATTAAAAAATTAATAAAAAAATAATTAATAAATAGTGTAAAGGTGAGGTCTTAAAAATCAGAAATGAAACAATTAAGATCAAAATCAATATTCAAGCCATTGGGAGATAAAGTCTGCATCTCATGTATCCAGCGAGACTCAGATTTGCTTATTTCCCTTATTTTGTGACTGCCTCTCCAATGTGGAGTGTATTTGGCAATGGCCCAAAATTTCATTTCTTTAGGATTTTTATGGTGACACACATCAAAATGTCACGACACATTGTGTTTAGGGAAGGCCTTTTGAATATTTTGGACATGCTCCCTAATGCGCTTCCACATAGGTCTCTTGGTGCGTCCAACATACTGAAGAGAGCAGGATCACTCCAATACATACACTACCCCCTCAGTTCTACAGGTGATAAGATCCTTTATGTCATATGTCACTGAGCGGCGTTCAATGCTTGCAATAAGCGGGGATTCGTGAGTGCATTTGCTGTTACATTAAGATCGTACGACCGTTTTACTTGATGTTTGTGCAATGGGGTTTTTTTTTTCCTTTTTCTTTCATAAACACATCCACCTGTGAGTGCCTGCTCAACGGATTGCAGCTTTGGCGTGTTTGGGACTCGCATTCCCAGTGGAGGAAGGCTTTGTAAGATTTTTCCTGTTTGGAACTTTCACAATGTGCACTTGGTTTGGACTTATTAGTTGATGTATGTTTATACCATTGACCTATAGCACATGGAGTTTGTCTCTCCCTGATCATTTCATATTTTTCACCTATTTATGATTTTGTACGTGTACACTTGTAAGTTAACACTAGCGCATCCATATTTTACACATTTGTTTCACTGTTTGATCTGGTTACACTCGGATAGCAGCTGTGTTATTTGTTTTTTTACTTAGTGCTCTTGAGATTATTAATGTAATTAGTGCTGTAGTTCATTTTTCACATATTATTTACTTCACCCACGTCTCACTACCAGCAGCAATTATGGATATTTTTAATTTCATGGAAAATCGTACTATTGATCTAAAAGAAGTTTTCACCACCAAAACTACTTCCCATACGGGTGACCTGGACTCTAATTTCAGGAAATTCCGGCACCTGATGGAGAAAAAAGTTAGTGTTTGGTGGGACCTCACCACACATGAACAATACATCAAAGAAGGAATAGTCCCAAGGAGGTTGAGATGGGATGTTCCTATTAATGATGGTCTATTAGACAAAGATTCCATTGAAGAATGGTACCAATTCTTCAACGAAAAAGGGTTGGAAGTCTTGCAGTTCCTTATAAAAAGAAAACAAAGGAAAATTGCTGATATGAATAAGCAAATAGCTGAATGCAAAATTTCCTTGGAAACTCATAAAGACACTCCACCCTTTGCAACACTCACGAGCCAACTAAATAAGGTCCTGGAGCAAAAGGACCTTGAAATCAAGCAACGCAAAAGGAGAAAGTACCTTAGGGACACCAATGACTATTATCTTCACCAAACATTCAAATGGCAATTGAATTTACAACATGGTGGTGATGGATCAGTATCATCCTCACCTGACAGGGAGGTACGGATTATATCACCCGCTAGGGAACCTAGATACAGAACACCTGAACCAGGGAGAGTGTATAAGGATGATCATAATAGATACCCAAGAGATCATGACCCTGATTCACCCAGACCACCAAGAGCGGAACAAAATGAGTCGAGAACACCAAAACAATGGTGGAAAAATAAGAACAATGGCAAACCCTGATCCAAATCCCCAAAAAACCCGAATTGGAAGAATAAGGGGAACCATAAACCTTTCAACCCCCCAAAAAATCAACAAGGACCGCAAGGGGGCCAGACACAAGGGTACCAGTATGACCCTTATTATTATATCCAGGACAGAAGAGACCCAAGGGATTACTATGCACCCCAGCATCATCAGTATGTAGGGGAGCAGACTTATCCCTACCAACAAAGGGGCCCACCAAGCAATGAATACCATCAACAAGAATCAAGGAAAAGCCCAATCCAGACTCATAAAAATTTGAGCCATTATCTAGCTATAGAGAGGATGTGGATCCCCGTTCTTCTTCTTTTTTAGACCAACGCCGGAGGGATAGGTCTCCATTACGACAAGGGGAAGGACCACACTGTCGAAGTCCAAATCAAAGAGGGGATGCAGAGGGGGACACAAAAAGAAGAAAGGTCCAATAGGAGAAAGTATCATCAATCTAAGTGGGATAGATCTAAGCCCAACTGAACTAATTACACTTGATAAGGGCCTCAAGTTTGCCCCCAAGCGCAATTTGAGCAAATTCGATGCTTATGTTGATATCAAAAAGTTTACACGCAAACTTAACATCAAAAAATATATGCTAACACAACCAATCAGGGATCAAGCAGCAAATAATCTACCAGGAAGAGTAGAACACAGCTATCTAAGAAATAAATCACTTTTTAACCTGCAAGTGGTAAACAACCACCATGTTGAGGTGTTTTCCAAAATGGTCCTGAAGGATTTGGATGGTCTTAAAGTGAAAAAAACACAGAACCCTATGGCCATACATAAGGGCATCAAGTTGCTGGAAGAAAATAAAAAAGTGATCATAAGACCAGCTGATAAGGGTGGGGCTATAGTGGTCCTATCCAAGGACAATTACTATGAGGAATTGGCTGAACAATTGGAGGATGCCAATACTTATATCAAATTACGATCTAATCCTACAGGAGAATACAAAGAGGAGTTATGTGAATTGATCCATAGAGGGAAAGCAAAAGGTGTTTTGAACAAAAGAGAAACAAAATACTTAATACCGGAGGTGTGCAGAATACCCATCATATACACAGTACCAAAAGTCCACAAGGACCCAAAAAAAACCCCCGGACGACCCAACATAAATGGGATCCAGTCCATAAATTCGCGCCTAGGGGAATATGTGGACAAATTCATACAACCATTAGTGCCCCAAACAAGGGCGTACCTCAGGGACACGAAACATTTAATACAAATCCTTGAGAGCACAGTAATGGAACCTGATTGTGGCTATTTATTAGCCACAGCCGATGTGGCATCACTATATACTGTGATAAATCATCAAGAAGCCATTGGGGCCACTAAATGGGCGCTGAATAGCTTTGGCCACCTCGTATCAAAGCAAAAACTATTCATTTTGAGATGCTTGGCATATGGGCTACAGCACAACTACTTCTGGCACAAATCGGAGTATTATCGACAACTTAATGGTATAGGAATGGGTGCCAAATATGCACCAAGTGTGGCTAATGTTTTTATGTCTGAGTGGGAGGAGTCGTCCATATACGAGAATATGCCTGAACAGCTCACACTCTATAGAAGATTCATAGACGATTGTATCATCATTTGGAAAGGTGATGAGGGTTCCTTAACCCAATTTTTGGAAAAATTAAATTGTAACCAAAAAAACATAAAACTCACCTATACTATTAGCAAAACAACCATCCAGTTCCTTGATCTAGAGATCACTATGGAAAACCAACAGCTAAAAACAAAAACATACTTCAAGCCGGTCCAGAGAAACAGCTACATACCTGTAGATAGCTGTCATCATGACCCATGGCTAATTAATATACCAAAGGGGCAAATGCTAAGGATCCGAAGAAATTGCTCAGACCCACAGGTATTTCTGGACCAAGCACAGATGATTGGATCAAAATTTGTTGACAAAGGTTACAATAAGGATTTTATTGAGGAACAGATCGCCAAGGTGTATCAAACACCACGCACCTCTCTAATACAAGACAAAATTAAACAATCTAGGTTGGAAAATGAATTACCAATAATTCTAAACTATAGCACCCAACACAAGCAACTTGAAGCCATTTTAAAGAAACATTGGTCAATATTGAAAGCAGATAGGCAAGTACAGGGAATTCTACCCAGCTTACCAAGGGCGGTGTATAGAAGAGCTCCCACTCTAAGGGACCTGGTAGCCAAAAATATTCCTGACCCACCAATGAGAAATAACCTACTTACCTTTTATCAGGGAAAATTAGATTCTTTTCATGTAAACGGTGTTTTGCGTGCAGACAGACTAACTTTAATGGACAAAAATGTTCAAAATTTATATCCACGGTGACGAAGAAGGAATATGACATAAAGGATCTTATCACCTGTAGAACTGAGGGGGTAGTGTATGTATTGGAGTGTTCCTGCTCTCTTCAGTATGTTGGACGCACCAAGCGACCTATGTGGATGCGCATTAGGGAGCATGTCCAAAATATTCAAAAGGCCTTCCCTAAACACAATGTGTCGCGACATTTTGATGTGTGTCACCATAAAAATCCTGATGAAATTTTGGGCCATTGCCAAATACACTCCACACTGGAGAGGCAGTCACAAAATAAGGGAAATAAGCAAATCTGAGTCTCGCTGGATACATGAGATGCAGACTTTATCTCCCAATGGCTTGAATATTGATTTTGATCTTAATTGTTTCATTTATGATTTTTAGGACCTCACCTTTACACTATTTATTAATTAATTTTTTATTAATTTTTTAATAATTTGTAATGTTTTTTTAATGTAGTAATAATTGATGAATTTCATTTTCTGTGGTTTTTCTACTGATGGTTTTATATAATTATTATCTGTGCAGATTTACATTTAATAATTTAATCTCAATCTATTTTTAATCCAGTAGCCCTTATAACACACTTTAGTATGGCTTATGGTATCATTAGATACGTTCAGTTCACCAAACCAGCCACTAGAGGGCGTACTCAATATATTTTATATATTTAAAAAAAAAGGATTAGTTGTTTAAAACTTTTTTATGGCTCATTTATAAGTGTATACATTAAAATTATGTATGTTTATATGTCTGCATCTGCGCTCACCTAGAATCTCACTATGTGTGCAAGTTTTTTGTTGCCTCTATGATGTCTTTATCCCTGTTGCTCACGCTAACAACGAGGAGCCTATTTAAGCACAAGCCATCCTCTAGCACGTAGTATCCTATGAATAAGTCGCGTGACCATGACGTAACGCGTAGGGACGAGCTTACGATCGAATTCGAGTTCATTGGATCGGATTGATGAGGACTACACACTGAGCGGCGTTCAATGCTTGCAATAAGCGGGAATTCGTGAGTGCATTTGCTGTTACATTAAGATCGTACGACCGTTTTACTTGATGTTTGTGCAATGAGGTTTTTTTTCCTTTTTCTTTCATAAACACATCCACCTGTGAGTGCCTGCTCAACGGATTGCAGCTTTGGAGTGTTTGGGACTTGCATTCCCAGTGGAGGAAGGCTTTGTAAGATTTTTCCTGTTTGGAACTTTCACAATGTGCACTTGGTTTGGACTTATTATTTGATGTATGTTTATACCATTGACCTATAGCACATGGAGTTTGTCTCTCCCTGATCATTTATATTTTTCACCTATTTATGATTTTGTACGTGTACACTTGTAAGTTAACACTAGCACATCCATATTTTACACATTTGTTTCACTGTTTGATCTGGTTACACTCGGATAGCAGCTGTGTTATTTGTTTTTTTACTTAGTGCTCTTGAGCTTATTAATGTAATTAGCGCTGTAGTTAAATTTTCCCATGTTACGTATGGCCGTCGTTCCCGCGTCAAATTTCTAAGTTTTCCGACGTCTTTTCTTATTTTTTACGTAAGTCGTCCGGGAATAGGAATGTTCGTAAACGACGCTACTCAAACAACGAATGATGTAACGACGTGATTTTCGCGCACGGAGCATGTGCAGTTCGATCGCCGCGGGGACGCGCTTAATTTAAATGCTTCACGCCCCCTAATCGTGTATTTCGATTACGCGGCGAGAAATAGACTACGCCGCCGTAGCGTACGGGCAAAAATCTACCGGGATTCGGTGTAGAGCCTGGTGAAATACGGCAGCGTAGAGTATTTCGATTACGCAGCGCAATATTAAGTGTATCTGAATCTGGCCCTTTGTTTCTAATTAATTTCTCTTCCTGTGACTTTATATTCTCTTGCATTTGATCCCCTTGGCGAAATGTTAATTTCCTTTAAAAAACATTCTCCTATTACCACGTGCAAAGCATTTTCTTCTTTTTCATATCAATCCCCTCCTCATTTTCTAAGGTAAAGAGTACATAACCAGACAATAGAAGGATAAAGGGTAGCCTGCAACTTAATTGTATCAATGATAATCAGTCAGTGATCATGTTTATCAATTATATCTTCATGTTAAAATGTCTCATATGCTGTTTTCCTATTCTCCTTTTTTTTTTTTTATGTTATATATTTAGATCTAATATAGTCATACAACAATCACACTCAAAATTAGCCTCTTTACACATACTGCTTGTATGTCACTATCATATCTTATCTATCATCACATGAGCTATTTAATTTACATTATTTTAATTGTAATATGATATGTGTTTGTTCTTGCTGTTACTTGTTTTCATTCTCATAGTGAGCTAAGTTTTTTTTTTTCCATTATTTGTGCTTGTGCCATGTAATCTTTGTGTATATCTATATGATCAATATATTATTTCCTGTCTAGTTATTGACTTCCAAGCACTTATTGTAATTGTCACAACATTATTGTGAGCTGTGTTATATACATAATAGCTTCTACTTTCTCATAAAGCTATTAATTGATCCTGTCTTCCCTATCTTCTATAGTTTACATATGCTGATCGAGTAGATATTATACATTATTCTCCTTTTAAGAATACACATTCTCAGTTTGACAGGACTTAAGATGACAACTGTTTGTTTACTCCCATCCTAAAATATAACACATTACCCAAACCTTCCTTCTTGAGGTTTCCTTTACAACACCTTGCTATTTCCTGATCTGATTATTTTCTCTCTTTTCTCTCTGCTTTCCTGCAGAGCTGAAATGCTTATCATATATTTCTACATAATTTCTATCTCACTTCCTACTTTTTGGTTGGGATTTTGATGCAATCAAAGTACTGCCTTAAAGGGGATGTAAAGGTTCATTTAACCACTTAAGACCCGGACCTTTAGGCAGCTAAAAGACCTGGCCAGTTTTTGCGAATCGGCACTGCGTCGCTTTAACTGACAATTGCGCAGTCGTGCAGCGTGGCTCCCAAACAAAATTGGCATCCTTTTTTTCCCACAAATAGAGCTTTATTTTGGTGGTATTTGATCACCTCTGTGGTTTTAATTTTTTGCGCCATAAACAAAAATAGAGCGACAATTTTGAAAAAAAAGCAATATTTTTTACTTTTTACTATAATAAATATCCCCCAAAAAACTATAAAAAACATTTTTTTCATCAGTTTAGGCCTATACATATTCTTCTACCTATTTTTGGTAAAGAAAAACGCAATAAGCATTTATCCATTGGTTTGCACAAAATGTATAGTGTTTACAAAATAGGGGATAGTTGTATTGCATTTTTATTATAATTTTTTTTTTTTACTATTAATGGCAGCGATCAGCGTTTTTTTTTTATGACTGTGACATTATGGCGGACACATCAGACAATTTTGACACATTTTTGTGACCATTGTCATTTTCACAGCAAAAAATGCATAAAAAATGCATTGTTTACTGTGAAAATGGCAATTGCAGTTTGGGAGATAACCACAAGGGGGCGCTGAAGAGGTTATGTGTGACCTCATATGTGTTTCTAACTGTAGGGGGTGTGGCTGTAGGTGTGACGTCATTGATTGTGATTCCCTATATAAGGGAACACACGATTAATGACGGTGCCACAGTGAAGAACGGGGAAGCTGTGTTTACACACAGCTCTCCTCGTTCTTCAGCTCCGGGGACCAATCCCGGGACTCCAGTGGCGAGTTTACTGAGGAGAAACAGGATGTGAGAAATTCAGACAAAGAAAAAAAAAACATTTCGGGCCAGATCCACAAAGCTGCTGCGCTTTGTGAGCCTAACCCATTTACTCTACGCCGCTGTAAGTTACAGCGGTGTATTACTTATCCTCAAAGAAATAACGCTGTTACTTACAGGGGCGTAGAGTAAATGGGCCGGCGTTCGTGGGTGTAATTTAAATGGGTTGTTGGTGGGCGTGTTTTATTAAAATTATCAGTGGCCCGACACAAACAACGTATTTTTTTAACTGCGAATGCGCCGGCCGTGGATGTATCCCAGTGCGCATGCGTAAAACACATTGCAAAAAGTCAATGAAAATGACGTGAACGTAACTTAAGCCCAGGCCCATTCTGGATCGGCATACGCAAACGACGTAAACGATGTCCAATACGGCGCTGTCCCGACATCCATACTTAACATTGGCTGCGCCTCCATATATCAGGGATAGCTTTACGCCGGAGATACGCTTACGCAAATGACGTAAAGGGAATGTGCCGGCCGCTCGTACATTTGTGGATTGCCATATCTCGCTCATTTGCATATTTTACACTGGAAATAGACGGAAGCGCCCCTAGCGTCCAGCGTAAAATTACAACTAAGATACGACGGTGTAATAATGTTACACCAGTCGTATATTAGCGTAATTCCGGATACAAAACAAAGATACGCCGGCGGGAAATTGAAATTATGACGGCGTATCAGTAGATACGCCGCATAATTTCTTTGTGGATCTGGCCCTTAGAAGCAAAATCAAAGGAAAAGGTAAGTGAACCAACAATGCACTGGCTTAAAGGAACCTATTTAGAAAATAAACAAATCTTTACATCCCCTTTAAGCCTTACACATGATCGGACTTCCATCTGACTTTTCCGTGGATTTCTGTCCAAAGTTGTCCGTGAACTTGTTCTGCATACACACAGCAGGACTTTTTCAGCCAACTTTCACCAAATCACATGTTTTTTCAGCTCCCTTTGGGCAACTTCTGCTATTGTTGTCTGATCTTTAGCATTGGTTCTGAGCATGGCTATTGGGGGTGGGTGATTTAAATGGAATAAATTATCAAAATTCCCAGGGAGCTTAACCCCAAGATAGGGGAGGGAGGATCGGGCCCAGGCAAAGGAGAAGGAATGTTTTAAGACTCTCAGCTCACCAGGGGGGAACCCGACAGGAAGGGCCGGGGATTTAGAGACATTAACTGACAAGCCTGAGATGTCTGCAAAAATAGAAAGGGTCTGAAGGAGATTTGGTAACGTGATAATAGGATTGGTCAAAAGAAGCAGAACATCATCTGCATACATGCAAAATTTATATTCAAACTCGGGTTTATAGTAACCAGTAATATTTGAGTGTTGCAAGATTGCTATGACAAGGGGTTCGATAGCAAGGGCAAAAATTAAGGGGGACAGCGAGCACCCCTGTCTAGTGCCCCTGCCGAGCTACAGCCCGGGATCTTAATACGAGTACTAGGGTTTAGATAGAGGGCATGGAAAGCTCTAAGGAATTCCCCTGGAAAGCCAAATTGCCGCAAAAGAAGCGACACATAATTCCATGACACGCTATTGAAAGAGTGGGGTTAGCGACCAAGTTGAAGTCGCCTCCCACTATCATGTGAGGGGGCCGATATTTCTCAAGCGTAGACAGAAAAGACAAAAAAATAGTAGCATCATTCGGAGCATAGACACTGGCAATAGTACATTCTCTGAAGCATACCTTTGATAATAACAAATCGACTGTCCTTATCCCTATAGATTTGTTGAATCTCCATAGGGAGAGAAGAATGCAGAAATATGGCAGTGCCTCTACTCTTGTAGGAGTGCAAAGTATAAAAGGCCTGCGGGAAATTCCTATGGAAAAACTTGGGGTGGGAAGCTTGAGAGAAATTTGTTTCTTGAATTAATAATATTTTAGCTCCAATGTGTTTATAGTTCCCAAAGGCCTTCTTCCTTTTCTCAGGGGAGTTAAAACCCTTAACATTATGCGATATACATTTAATAGCCATTATAATTTAGTAGAAAAAAGCCATCAGCAGGGGAACTGAGAGCAAGCCCAGAAAGAGGGGACCAGCTCTAAAGGCAGTCTGACTACGTTAGGCACCACCACATTGTGCAAATAACAATCACAGCCTGAAACCCAAGCATAGGCAAAGCAGTGCAATTCAAATGTAAGAAGAACTGAGTTAAGATTTGACCATAGACACAAAAAACACAATGACCTGGAGTAGCTCAGTTCAAGAAAACTGAAAAAAAAAAACAGCAAAAAATAAGAAAAAAAATAATTGAAGAAACAGATCAGAAACAGATTGGATCCTGATAAGAACAATGAGGAACCGAGACGAGACCATCTCAAACCCAGCAGCATCCTAGCCATAGAAACTAGAGACTTCATGTACCAATTGGGGAAGGTTCGCAAAAATGAAAAGAGAGTCAAAAAAGAAAAAAAGAAAAAGTCACTGTGAAACCTCTAGAAAGAAGTGTTTTGGGAGGGGAAGAACATGCAATAGGGACAGACCTTATGCCAGTGAGGCTGGAAAAAATTTGGGGTGCATGTCCAACTGAAAGAGGTATCCAAATATAGAACTAGAATGTCCAAGGTTTGAAGCTCAGATCTGGGGGGAGGCATCATTGTATCAAATTCATTGACGTTCCTGTCTGGTAGGGGGGGTGTGCCAGATCTGTGAGGGCCTGGGTGTCAAAGGAGGATGACGTATGGCTTCAGCATCCAACAGACCCAATTTCACCAAAATCTCCTGCCCTTCCAAGACTGAAGTGGCTGAATAAGTGGAGCCATTGTGGGGTATCACAAGCTTGAAGGGGAATGCCCATTTGTAGCGAATGCAGGCAGCTTGAAAGGCAGTGGTGACTTCTTTCATGCCTCTACGTCTTAAGTCCTAGTCGATTGTCTCTCCCCCTCCGGCAGCTTTTTTTTTTCTTTTTTCTTTTTTTTCTCCGTGGCGCTCCCTCTCTCCCCCGTGTGCTGGGAAAGCTGAACTAGCAGCACAAAACATGACTAATATAACATTTACGACGTACAATGTCAAGGGATTAAACATCCCGGAAAACGAATAAGACTGCTAGCGGAACTTAACAGACGTAAATCACAGATTATCATCTTACAAGAAACACATTTTTAAGGGGATAAAATCCCGGACCTTAAGAACCACAGATTCCCTATAGCATACCATAGTACATCACAGAACTCTAAAACATGTGGAGTGTCTGTGTTGATATCCAAGCAAATGATCTGGAGAGAATCTGCGGTGATTAGGGACAATGTAGGACGTCTCTTAATAGTCAAAGGACTTCTGAATCAACAAAAGGTCACATTGGTGAATATATATTTACCGAATACTGACCAGATAAACTTTTTGGAAATAGCTCTACAAAAGGTCCACCAACATAGAGAAGGAATCTTGATAATAGGGGGGGATCTGAATATGGCTCTGGATCCCATAAAAGACTCTTCTAAAGGTATCTCTCATCTGTCATATATCAAATTAAGAAAAGCCAAAAAACTGTTTCAAGAACTGCAATTGATCGATAGTTGGAGGATGGCTCATCCACAGGAAAGGGATTATACGTTTTACGCTGCTAGATATAGGACATATACTAGGATTGACTATATCTTCATCCCTCAGAATGTGGTGCCAGTACTAGTAGATGTCTCCATCGGAACTTTTACGCTCTCAGATCATGCTCCTACAGATTGCACAATAAAATGGGGAGAGGTTAATAAAAAGGAATGGCACTGGAGGATAAACGAGACTTTACTAAAAGATAACGAATATAAAGAGAAGCTAACTGAAGAGTTCGAATTTTTTTTCACATCGAATGACATATGTGAAACCACCCCCTTTTGTTTGTGGGAAACGCATAAGTGCGTAATGAGAGGCCACCTTATTGCAATGGGAGCACATAGGAAAAAAAAATTAAATGAACAGATAGATCTGATGTTTAAACGTATTGGAGAGTTAGAAACTGTACATAAAAAAACCCCAAGCCCAATCAGTAGAAAAAGAACTAGAGGAAATAAGAGAAAAATTGAATCTTTTGCTGATCGACAAAGCCAAAGCTAAACTAATAAGGGGGAGGCGAACATTTTATTAGTATGGTAATAAACCAGGTAGAATGCTAGCAAATGCCCTAAAAGAAACTCATGTAGCCAAACATATTACACAAATAAAGACAGCTAAAGATAAAATGGTAAATACCCCGCAGGAGATAGCAAAAAGTTTTAAAGAATATTATGAGAAATTATATCAATTGAATGAGAAACCCTCTGTGGAGAAGGAGCAAGAGAAACTGGAAAGAGCTAAAGAATACATTAAAGAAACTCAGCTGCCAAAAATACCAGAGGAAATAGCTAGAAAATTAGATGAATCAATAACAACAGGGGAGTTTGCGGAAGCAATACAAACATTAAAACTGGGCAAGGCACCAGGACCAGACGGGTTTACCTTATCATACTACAGGATGTTTTCTGAGAAATTGGCACAAATATTTATAGCAGCATACAACTCACTGCTAGCACATATAATAGTTATTCCAAAAGATGTTAAGGACCCATCACAATGTGCTAGCTACCGCCCTATATCATTATTGAACGTAGACCTAAAAATATTTACCAAAATCCTTGCTTTAAGGCTAGTAGAACATATTTCAGACCTCATAAACCCAGACCAAGTGGGATTTACACCAGGGAGAGAGGGAAGAGAGAATACGCAGCGGGTGGTAAATGCGATATACCTGGCACAAAAACAAAAGAAGCCAATGATATTAGTATCTAGTGATGCCGAAAAGGCCTTTGACCGAGTAGAGTGGACGTTCTTTTTTTTTTTTTTTTAATATATTTTTATTAAAGAAATTTCAAACAGAGTATGATGCGACAACAACTGTAAACTTTTGAAATGGCAAAAGAAGGAGAAGGGAGAGGTAAAAGGGAAAGGGAGGGGGGAAGAGGATTGGAGAGATGGGGAGCTGCGTCTCTAAATAACACATACTGAGAACATAACGCAGCCTATCTGTGCTCTAGGTTGGGGGGAAGGGTGTGGGGTCAGGGGGGGGAGGGGGGGGTCACAGTACAAGAAAGACATCTTCTCAAAGTTCGTTATATCCGTAGGGGTGAGGGTGTGCACCATAAACGATTTCCAGATATGGTAGAAGCGAGTCCTAGATCGCTCGTGGGTTAGGTCCGTGTTGAGTTTATCTTTGTAGAGTAGTTTCAGGAGATCCTTTTTGATTTGGGCAGTGGTTGGGACGGTGTCGGAAATCCAGTTGTGAAGGATGGCTCTTCTATCAAGAAGGAGGCAAATCAGGATCCAGTTTTTCCCGGGGTAGGCTTGAGGGGGTGACCAGGGGAGCAAAAGGGGGTCCCAGTGGCCGAAGATAAGTAACAAGGGGTCCTTGGGTATCCGTAACAAGGTTATGTCGAAGATATACTGAAGGACTTGGTCCCAGAAGGTGGCGATATGAGAGCAGGACCAGAAGCGATGAGTGAGGTTAGGCTTAGGTTGTTTGCACAGTGGGCATTCTGGTGAGGCGTGGGCACGACTAAAAGGGATATGGGCCCGGTGGACTATCTTAATCTGAGTTTCCCTCCAGACCTCGTTGGGAACCAGCTTGTGGACAGTGTTGAGACCATGTAGAAGCTTCTCCACCAATTCGGTGTCGGGGAAGTCCTTTGCCCAGTTGGCGGCCGATGAGAGCGTTAGGGGGGGGGGGTAGTTTGCAGAAGGAGAGGTAGGTATATGTCAGAGATCTTGTAGGAGCCCAGAGCGAGAAGGGATTCGATAAAGGAACTTTTGAATCTTTTAGTATCGTCTCTACAAGCATTTTTCAGGAAGCTAATGCATTGCCCATATTGGAAAATATGTGACGGGGGAAGTAAGTATTTGTCGGCTAGCGCTCTAAAACCGATGGGGCGTCCCGTCTGTGGGTTGCATAGTGAGAAAAAATCATTTAGTCCCCTACTGTGCCAGAGGACGTAGGGTTGAGTCTCAAGGCCAGGGGAGAAGTTCGGGTTTCCCCGGATTGGGAGGTAGCGGGATATGTAAGAAGGGAGATTTAGGGATTTTCTGACCTCTCTCCAGTCGATGGCCGTATCTCTGAGGAGAAGGTTATGTTGGAGGGGTGGGGGAACAGATTTCCATGGGCAATGGAGCAGGGCGGTGAGGGAGAAGGGGTTGACCATGGCTGATTCCAGGACGAAGTTTGAGTACCGGGAGGACTGGGTCACCCAATCTAGACTCGTCCTGAGTAGGCAGGCTAAGTTATATGTCCTGATATTGGGCAGGGCTATACCACCCTCGCGTCTGGGAAGGTGGAGTTTGGCAAAAGCTATACGTGCCCACTTACCCCGCCAGAGAAATTTGGATATGGCTGAATTTAGGGTTTTGACATCTGAATGGCGTAGTAGTAAGGGAATGGTTTGTAGGGGGTACAGTAGACGGGCAAAACTGACCATTTTCACTAAGTGACATCTTCCCAGAAGCGAGAGAGGCAAATCCATCCAGTTAACCAGTTCCTGTGCTATTTTTGCAAACAGCCTACCTACCTATTTTAATTCCCAGGTACGTGATATGGGATTTCGCCACCGTGAACAGGGAACCCTGGGTCCAGGGGGGGACCGAAAGGGAACCTATGGGGAGGATTTCGCTCTTGCTATAATTTATGCGGAGCCCCGAGCACTTTCTGAAGATATCGAAGGTGTCCTTGATCGTGATCATGTCCTGTGAGGGGTTGGAAGTGAATATGAGGACATCATCAGCAAAGAGGGAGGTGCGCATGTCGTGGTCGCCGATCTTGATACCATGAAGGGGGGCGACTTGGGATAGATATCGAGATAGGGGTTCTAGGGCAATATTAAAGAGGAGAGGGGATAGTGGGCAGCCCTGTCTAGTGCCTTTGTGGAGACGAAATTCGTCTGATAGGAGGCCTGCCGCCACCAGTTTTGCGGTGGGGGCAGTGTACATAGCCTTTATGAGATGGGCGAAGGGGCCTTGGAAGCCCATTGTGGCCATAACCATGGAGAGCCATTCGAAGCTGACATTATCAAAGGCCTTCTCTGCGTCTAGCGTAATGATGGCATGGTCACCTTCCGGGTCGCCTTTTGCATGCTCTAGGGCTAGCATTACCTTACGGATATTCATAGTGGCTGTCCTCCCTTTCACGAAACCAGATTGGGCCGGATGTATCAGGGAGGGTATGATAGTTGCCAATCTAGTGGCAACAATTTTGGAGAGGATCTTTATGTCGAGATTTAAGAGGGATATGGGCTGTAGGAGCCGGGTTCTAGAGGGTCTTTCCCTTTTTTCTCTAATAGCTTGATAATGGCCTGGTTGCCTGTGGGCGGGTAGGAGCCGCCTGCCCAGATGTGTTGGTAGACTTCGTGGAGGGTAGGGACGAATGTCTCGCAAAAGGATTTATAGAACTCACCCGTAAAGCCATCGGGGCCTGGGGCCTTGGAGGGGGCAAGGTTTTTAATGACATTATGAATCTCCAAAGCGGAGATGGGGGCGTTCAGGGTCTCCAATTGGGGGGGGGGAGACTCGATCTAGGGTAATGTTTTGTAGGAAATTTAGGGCCGTTGGGATAACTATCGGGTCAGGGGCATATAGGGATGAGTAGTATTGGCGCATAGTGTCATTGATATCTTTTGGGGTGGTGTGTACAGTGCCTGAAGTGTTCCTGAGAGAGGTGATATGCGTAGGGCGATTCGGGCCCTTGCTCAGTTTCGAAAGCAATTTCCCTGCCTTGTTCCCGAATTTGTGTAAGGAGGCGTCCAAGCGTGCCTTTTGGGTCTGTTCAAGGGTCGCAGCCCATGTGTCAAAAGATTGTTTAGCCGTAAGCCAGACATCTCGGTCGGACGGGGAGTTGTCCGTGTAGAGGGAACGTTGAGCCAGGTGTAGTCGTGCACTGGCCAATTTGTAGTGCTTGAGGGCATTTCTTTTGAAAGAGGCAGCATATGCTATTACACAGCCCCTGAGGACTGGACTGCCTTGCCCGCCTCCCAAAAAAGGTTGGGGTTGTTGGAATGCAGTGCGTTGTTAGAGGCGTAATCTGTCCAGACCGTCTCTAGATGTTGTTGGAAGTCAGCGTTATTTTGGAGGTAAGAGGGGAAACGCCAAATTTTGGGGTTGGAGTGCAGGTCGGGGTCGTCGAGAGTGGAGGATATTGGGGCGTGGTCAGAGATCGCGATGTCATGAATGTCAGCATCAGTGAGAACCGGAAGGAGGGCGTCAGAACAAAATAAGTAATCTAGTCTCGTGAAGACGTTGTGGGGGTTGGAATAGAATGTAAATTCCCTATCTGCCGGGTGGTGCAGGCGCCATATGTCGTGGAGGTGGAGGGAGTCTATCGTAGATGCCAAAAGTGTCTGGCCAGGGGACGGCGAGGGGGGTCGTTGCTTCCTGTTGGAGGATCTGTCATCTGTCTGGTGCATGATGGAGTTAAAGTCCCCGCCCAACAAGTGAGGGAGGGAGGGGTCGCGCAGCACCCACGTCGTAAGGTCCCCAAAGAATTTGCTTGTGGGGTTGTTAGGGGCATAGACATTGGTGATCACTATGATCCTAGCACCCAGTTGGACTCGTGCAGACACAAAACGGCCCTCAAAGTCTGATTCTGTAGACAGGACCGTGCATGGGAGGTTTTTGTTTATAAGGATCATTACACCCCCCTTACGGCCGTTGGACTCGGAGCCAAGGACCGGGCCCACCCATAGTTTTCTCATACGTGGGAAGTCGGGAGTGGATAAGTGCGTTTCCTGAAGGAGGGCTATATCTGTTTTTAGACGTTTAAGGTGGCGCAGGATTTTCATTCTCTTGTTGGGGGAACGAAGCCCCTTGACATTCCAAGAGATTATTTTCATGGTGGGAGGGTCAGGAGAGGGATGTGGGCTGCATTCGGGACCAGAGTGTATGGTAGAATGTGGAACTGCATGGGCAGAGAGCATAGAGGAAGCGATGAGCTGTAGTTAACCATGAGGAAGATTGAGGAAGGGAGCGAAGATATAGAGATGGACATGTTTGTGGGTGTATGAGTGACCATAGCACATAGGGCAGGGCACACAGTAAAAGGTTCGGATGGGGGGAGTGGTGGGGGGGGCAAGGATAACAACAAACATAGTTAGGGAACTTCACTTTTTTCCACATGGAGTCACTGAGTAGGTCAGCTCCCAACACAGGACTCGCACCGCTGATATGTCACCCGCCACGCTTAAGAGGGGGGTGGGCCGGAGGCAGCGGGAGTAAAGTGTGGGGGATGAGTAGCGTGCAGGGGCACCATTGGAAGAAAGAAGGAAGGGGGGGGAGTGGCCCGCATGTAAAAAAAATTGTCAACAGCAGATAACAATGTACAAATGTATAACAATGAGCAAGAACACACAATAATAATTGCAGGGGTTGTACAAAGAAGAAATATGATGGAACAAAGAAAATAAGAAAAAAAGAAAAACTTTCAGCCTACCGGTCGACCTCAGGCATAAGGGAGAGGGGGTGGCTCGTCAGAGGTGAGGAGCATGATATGCGGGGTACAGAAGGGACCAAAAGCTGTGTCAGCAGGAAACTGTGCCGTGTACCAGGTGGAGGGGATTCAGGATGAGGAGAGCTGACGTTGCTCCGGTCCCGAGGCTCTGATGCGTTTGGGTGAGTCTTTCCGTGGGCTGCCTTGTTCCAGGGCCCGGTTCAATGACGCTGGACTAGGAGAAGGGTTGGCATGAGATCCAGAGCGGTGTGACCTTAGGAATGCTTCTGCTGCAGATGGATCGTGAAAAGAGAGTTGTTCCCCGTTGGGGGCCCTGAGCCGGAGCACGGCTGGGAAGGCGAGAGTGAATTTAACTTGCATCCGATGAAGCTCCGAGCAGATCTGTTGGAAGGCCTTCCTTTTCTTAGAGACGTCAACCGAGTAGTCCGCGAAGACCAGGATATTCATGCCGTCTATCCGGAGATTTCTGGATTGTCTGAACTTCTGTAGGATGAGGGCTTTCTCCAAGTAATTCAGGTACTTGGCAATCACAGGACGGGGTGATTTACGATCGGAATTGAAGATACCCATACGGTGAGCACGTTCGACTGTGCAGGGACCTGGAAGGCCTAGAGCCTCTGGAATGCGGCGTGAGCAGAGGTCTGAGAGTGCCGCGGGCTGGAGCGACTCCGGGACACCAACGAAACGTAAGTTACTTCTCCTAGATCTGTTCTCCAGGTCATCCAGCTTGTCCAGTATGTATTTATTGGTCTTATCCTGGGCCATTTCGGTGGATTGGGCCTGGTACAGGTCCTCCTCAATGTAGGTGATACGATGCTCTGCCTCGTTCAGCCTGGACGTGTGTTCCCCCACCTGGGCCTGCAGTTTTTGCATGCCTGCTCCCACTGCCTTTTCCACAGACGCAGCTATCATAGGGGCCAACAGCGCTGCTACTGTTTGTGCTATCAGGTCTATATTGTGGAGGTCCCCTTGGTGTGGAGAGGCTGGGGACGTTGAGGCAGTCTGTATATGTGGTGGGGGTGAAGGTTCAGCACTCACCTCCATCGCGGGAGCCGTTTCCACAGATGGATCCGGATAGGCCGAAGCCGGGGCCTCGATTTGCGGCTGCCCCGTCCGCGCCGCCGCGGCCGCGTACAATCGCGCGCCGTTTTTTTCTAGGTACTTGTCCATCTTCCCCTCGGGGATGGTGGGCAGCGTTGGGGGTAGTCTGTGGCGGGTTTGCAGAGTTTATAGTCTGAATTTTAGACTGGTTGCGGGAGCTGCTGAGGGGAGCAGCTACTCCATGCGGCGCCGGAACCGGAAGTATGAGTGGACGTTCTTAAAAGCTATGCTGCAATATATAGGATTAGGAGAGGGAATGTTGAGCTGGTTTTCAAATTTATATTCACAACCGAGTGCGAAAGTTAGTATAGCGGGTAAGATATCCAAACCACTTTCTATCCAGAACGGGACAAGACAAGGCTGCCCATTGTCGCCGATCATTTTTATCTTAACAATTGAACTATTCTTAAGGAAGATACGGGCAAACCAGAATATAAGGGGACTAAAAATAGAAAAAGAAGAACATAAAGTGGCAGCATATGCGGACGACCTAATCTTTTTTATAACATCCCCTGTTATTTCCCTACCAATATTATTGGCAGAAATAAGAGAGTATGGAAAACTTTCACATTTTAAAGTTAACTATGGGAAATCAGAGGCAATAGGAATAGAAACAAATGTGGCATTACTTGAACAGATAAAAACACAATTTGATTTCAAGTGGACAGACTCCCACATAAGCTACTTAGGAACAAAAATAACAAAGAACTTAAATAAACTATTTGAAGTTAACTATGTAGCGTTGGCTAGACGAATAAAACTAGACCTAGTGAGATGGGACAAGGAAATATTTACCTGGTTTGGGCGGACAAATATATTAAAAATGAATGTGTTACCAAAAGTCTCGTACCTAATTCAGGCCTTGCCAATTAAGATCCCACAAAGTTTTCTAAGGGAACTAAGATCAAGTTTTCTGAAATTTATATGGGCAGGAAAACCTGCAAGAATACGAAGAGCCATTTTATCACTTCCCAAAAGGGAAGGAGGAATCGGATTCCCAGACCTAGTAAAATACCACGAAGCAGCCCACTTAGTCAGAGTAACAGAATGGTGTGGGCAAAATAGGAAACCATGGATAAAAATAGAACAAACTACAGTGGAAATACCACTAGATGGTCTAAGTTGGATTCCAGAAGCGGAAATAACAGCAGACGTAAAGAGACATCCAATGATAGGAGCAACTATTCGAATAATTAAAAAGATCATTGAAAAAACAAATATGTCGAAATGCCCTAGCCCACTGACTCCAATTCTGGGGAATAAGGCATTTCAACCAGGTTTGGTAGATTTAAGATTTAAAGCCATGCGACACAGAGGGATCAGTAGGATTATTAATTTTTCAAAAAATAATTGTATAATGACAAGGGAAGAGATTGAAAAAGAAATTACACCAGAGCTAGACTTTCTTAGGTTGATGCAATTAGAAGCTTTTCTACGGACAATAGCAAATATATATATAGAAGTTAGGGATCCTTCAAAATTCGAACAGATATGTCTAGAAGGGAAGCCTATGAGACACTCACTATCCTACTTCTATGCAACACTCATTAATTTAGAGACACCACAAGAATTCCCATTCATACAGGCATGGGAGAGGGAGCTGGGATTAACATTCTCCCAAGAACAAAAAGTTAGGATCCTGCGGTTCACTCATAAGGCCTCAGTGGCAAGTAAATACGAGGAGGGAGGATATAAAATTTTAACAAGATGGTATAGAACACCAACAGTACTTCACCGAATATATCCGCAGACCTTAGACAGCTGTTGGAGATACCGTGCAGCTGAAGGGACACTACTGCATATCTTTTGGGAATGTGCAAAATTAAAGGAATTTTGGAAAATGGCGATATAAACAATTAAAAAAATTACAGGGATTAACCTAGAAGGTAGACCTTCAGCCGTGTTACTATTAGATATTCCAATGTCATTAGAAAAATACAAAAACTCGCTGTTAAGACATCTCATTATAGCCGCGAGGGCATGTATCCCGGTATTGTGGAAACAAGTGATCCCCCCATCTAGAGCACAATGGTTTGCGAGAGTGGCAGAGATTCAAATAATGGAGAATCTCACAATGACAATAAAAGACGATGATGAGAGATACAGGAAGATTTGGGCCCCATATCTAAGGTATAGGGAGGAGCAGGGGGGATAGCTGTGTGTGGAGGGGAGAGTCGGGAGGGACGGGGAGTTGTGTTTTTTTTTTGGTAAGGGAGGGTGGGAGGGAAGTAAAACAGTGAGGAACAGAACAGTAAGAAAATGAGAGCCTACACAAAATCAGAGTAGTTAAGGAGAGTGAGAGAGGGGATGAGAGGAAGGGGGTTTCTTTGTTTTCTCGTTTTTTTTTTTCTCTCTCTCCCTCTCTCTCTTGGATATAATCGATTTAAATGGATGTTAAGTAATGTGATAATTTGTAAGCTGGAATCTTGGAAAATAAATAAAGGCCCAGATTCAGAGAGAATTGGATTCTCGTAGCGTATCAGAAATACACTACACCGCCGTTTTTTACCTGGCTCTACGTGGAATCCAGGTAGATTTTGTCCAGTAAACGACGGTGGCGTAGTGTATTTCTCCCGTCGCAATCCATCTAGACGAGTAGGGGGCGTGAAGGATTTAAAATAGGCGCGTTCCCGCGGCGATCGAACTGCGCATGCTCCGTTCGCAAATTTCCCGCCGTGCATTGCGCGAAATCACGTCGTTACGTCATTCGTTGTTTGAGTAGCGTCGTTTACGGACATTTCTATTCCTGAACGAGTTACGCAAAAAAAAATAAAAAATTTAAATTCGACGCGGGAACGACGGCCATACTTAACATGGGTTACGCACCGTTAGACCAGCAAAAAGCTGGTCTAACAGTACGTAAAAAAAACAGTCATAAGCGAATGCGAAGACCGCTCGTATCTTCGTGGATCGCCGTAAAAACACATTTGCATATCCCGACGCATGAAAACGACGCAAACTCCTCCCAGCGGCCGCAAAAATATCGCAGCGTAGATCCGAAGGCTTACGAAGGCGTAAGCCTCTCGGTTCGAAGCCCGAAGCCGCCGTATCATGGTTTGAGGATTCAAACTAGTGATACGGCGCGCGAAATTTGAAATTACTCCTGTCTAACACCAGTTAGACAGGCGTAATTGCTTTATGAATCTGGGCCAAAGAATGTATAGGGAAAAAAAAAAAAAGAAAAGGAAACACTAATGATGCAAAGCCTTAGAAGAGACATAATGAGCAAGTCTCGCTGTCCTGTTTGGCGGAGTCTGAAGTGTAAAAAAAAAAAGCGTGGTTGGGAGATATCAGGATATATCTGAACTGTCATCCAGAGTAATCTGAGGGGTATTCCTTGCAGCCCTAAGGATTTCCTCCTTGGTTAAAAAATCCTTCATGCATAAGGCGATATCTCTCGGCGGCTTATCTGCAGGCGGCTTAGGTCTCAAGGCTCTATGGATCCTGTCGCAGGTAAACGCCGCAGCGTCTTTGCAGGCAGCAAGGACTTAAACAGTCTGATGACACTCGGAATCAAATTGGTGACCGTTTTAGGGAAACCTCGTAGGCGCAGGTTATTGCGCCTGTTACGATTGTCAATGTCCTCCACTTGCTGTACAAAGGCAGTGGAAAGATTTTCGTGTTCCCTGCTAAGATCATTATAGGCTATGGTGAGCTTGTCGTGCTTAGTTTACAGCAAGTCTGTCTGGGTACCCAGGGTTGCGATCTCGTGGGAGAGGGCCTGGGAGGTCTTATGGAGCTCAGACTGGAATTTAGAGGCCAGACGGATGTACAAAGTCTCCAAGCTGGCATCCAGGTCAGCCTTAGAGAGAGCCGCTGAGTACTCAATTTCCGATTGACGGGGAGAGGACCCGGGATCCAGAGGCCAAGAAGGAGCCAAGGCGCCATCTTGGGACAAGCCGTACTGCTCTCTGGTATGGAGGAGTTTGTGGGTTAGAGAGGTTTGGGCAGCTCCCTTGGACTTTTTCTTGGTCAAAGACATACACCGTGCTAGCCAGAAGCGGGGAGTCATAAGCAGAGGTGATATAAAGCATAAAATAGCCCCCAGCGAGTCAAGTTGGTCCCGCGGCGTGCGGAGCAGAGCCGTTAAGCATCCATCCAGTTCAGCGCTGCGCATGCCTATATGCCCACAGGCCTATTTTAACATTGAGAAGCACCTGTCTGATTTCTAGATGGGTTGGCTTTCCAGCATTCTACATTTGTTTTTTTGGGGGGGGGTTTTCCCCTAACTTGCAAGTCAATAGGGACAGTATTAATTTACTGATGATGCTAATTTACTAGGTAACAAGGCTGCCAATAGGCTCCCTAAATATTAAAATCCTCTATTAACATTAGTTTTAAATTTTGGTCTGCCAGGAGAGTGATGTTTTCAGAGCGGAACACTTTTCCAGTATGAAGTAATTTTCCATAGATCTTAACCCATTCCCGTCTGACCTATTGAAAAGTGACGACCAGGCGTGAGCACTGTTATTCTGGGAGGACGTCATATGATGCCCTCCCAGGATCATACCTCGCACACACTGACTGTGCTCTGGTGTGATCTGTCACCCGATGTGTCCTTTGGACACAGCCAATGACAGATCACTGTACGAGGCAGTTGCCGGTATATGTGATCGCTGTGGCCAGATCACAGATAACATGACAATTGTGAACAATGGATGGCTTCCTTTCATGCCATTCATTGTGTACAATTGTGTTGATCACTGTGATTGGTCACATGTTACAGACAGGGCCAATCACCGCTCATCTGTACCATGTTATTAACTGTGGCCAATCCCAACAATACAAACTGAATGGATCTATCTAATTAAGTGAAATGGTTGTGACATTCACTGTTATAAACAATCATAGTTTGTAAAAAATAAAAAATAAAAAATAAATCCTGATCACCTACCCAGAATAGTACAGTGTACTATAGTACTATAGTAACACTGTGTTGCTCTGGTCACAGTATGTAAAAAATTGTAAAAAAAAAAAAAGAAAAAAGAAGTGTAATAAAAAAGAAAACAATATTAAGAAAACTGGAAAAAAAAACATGTATTTTTTTTATAGGACAATGCTGTACTGTACTGGTAGCAGTATGTACAATTATTTTATTTTTTAAATGTGAAAAAACAATCTTTTTTAATTTCTTATTTTTTTTTAAAGTTGTGACAAAAAATTACAGCTTTAAAAATCTTGCCATGCCTCTTACTAAATGCCTTTGACTATCAATTGTTCATATACACACACTCACACACGCACATCATAGTTTGTGGGCTTTCCTACAGACTAAATGATATACACTGATTTGGATTTTTTCACCAAAGAAATGTAGCGGTTTTCATTTTGGCCTAAATTTATGAAGACTGTTTTTTTATATGCAAAATGTTATAACATAAACAAAGAAAACTTTTATCTGCACTTACTTGATTGGTACTTTTAAGAAACAAATAACAAATATACACATGAAACTGAGTGGTCATCATTTATGTTTTATATGTCAATTTAAAAGGAAGTTTGCAAAGTCCAGTATGGGATGAGAAAGAAAGTTTACCGCTCAGAGGTCCTAGGGAACTGCACTTTTAGGCCCCGTACACACCATTAACCACTTAAGGACCGCCGCATGTACATTTACGTCGGCAGAATGGAACCGACAGGCACATCAACGTATATATACGTTGGTGCCTTGGGGGGGATCAGAGGTCCGATCGGACCCCCCCCGTACATGCGGCGGTCCGCGCGGCTGCAGGAGCGATCCGACAAGAGGGGGACGGCTATTCGTTTTTGTCCGCCCCCTCCGGATCGCTCCCAGCCAATGCGCGCGCCCACCCGCCCTGTCACTTCCTCCTCCTGTGTAAACACAGGAAGGAGGAAGCGATGTGATCTCTCCCTCGGCGTTTTTTTCAACCACCGCTGAGGAGAGATCACAACACAAGTAAGTCCTGCACCAACACTACACTTACACACAGATACATAAACACATTTAACCCCCGCGATCGCCCCCCCTCCCCCATGTCACAGTGTCACTGAATGCAGTAATCATACATGTATGATTACTGTATTTAGTGTCAGTGTGACAGGCAGTGTGACAGTCAGTTAGTGTTAGGTCCAGGGTAGCCCCCAGACCCCCCCTAATAAAGTTTTAACCCCTTGATCACCGCCCTAGTTAACCCTTTCACTCCCTATTGCCAGCATCACTAAGCGATCATTTTTCTGATGGCTGTATTAGTGTCGCTGTTCCCGCCAAGTAGCTAATTTTTTTTATTGCGATTTTTTTTTACTAAAGACATGTGGCTAAATACATTTGGCCTAAATGTTTGACTAAAATTTAGTTTATTGATTTTTCTTATAACAAAAAGTAAAAAATATTGTTTTTTTTTCAAAAATGTCGCTCTATTTTTGTATATAGCGCAAAAAATAAAAATTGCAGAGGCGATCAAATACCACCAAAAGAAAGCTCTATTTGTGGGAAGAAAAGGACGCAAATTTTGTTTGGGAGCCACGTCGCACGACCACGCAATTGTCTGTTAAAGCTACGCAGTGCCGAATCGCAAAAACCCCTTGGGTCATTTGGCAGCATATTGGTCCGGGTCTTAAGTGGTTAAATAAATCTGTTCAAATCGGTCTGACAGATGCTGTACACACAATCAAACCAAAATCCCCGCGGGCAGACAGCACGGTGACGTGGCGATGACGTTGACGCCGCCACGTCACCGCACCAGGAAGTAAAACACTTCCGTGCATGCGTCAAATCCATTCGACGCATGTGCGGGCAGATATGTCTGCTGGTTAGCGTACTAACCAGCAGACATATCGGACCGACGGATTCCCAGCAGACAGATTTTAAAGCATGCTTTAAAATCTGTCTGCTGGAAAAATCTCTGTCTGCCCGTACACAGGATCGAATTTGTCTGCTGAAACGGTCTGTCAGACCGTTTCCAGCAGATAGATTCGATCGTGTGTACGTGGCCTTAGAGATCTCTATGGCCAATGGATGAAAGGGTGCGTGGCTATGGACATGTGGGAAGCACTTTCAGCCCTACTTGTGTGATACACCTGTGATTACCTGTTTCCCTCATTAGCCAATTAATCAATTGGCTTTGAGGGCATTTACACAACTGTTTTCTATGTTGAATAGAGTATAAATTAATTTTTCTCTGCCATACACATCTAGCTATGAATAAGCACTGTATGATAGTGTGAAACGCGTCAGTTTTCTTTTGATTTTTTGCTGTGATATGTTCACGTTGTGACCAGTTTTATTAAAAGGAACCATTTTTTTGGAGTGCAGCCGTCCCGGTTTTTCTCTACACATTTTTAAAAGGAAGTTTATTTCCAAATTCTTTGAGGGCTTCCTATTATCTCAATTACTAATTATACAGCCAGCTCACAGATATTCTAGAATTCCAAGTGCCACATATAAGGCCCAAGTGCCACATACAATATTTTAAAAAAGAGCCATTAGTTATAATTTTACACCCCCAATTTCCCTTTCCCTTTCCTTTGAATCAATACTCAACAGATTTAAATACTGTAGCTGCTTGTGCATACTGTGCTGCAATACTTGTTCTGTATAAACATTTAGTGTATATGCTATGGATTGCTTGACAAACATTTCATCATAATTTACCTAAGCTATGTATTTTATATTTTGTTTATTTAATAAACTGAATACATAAAAACGTATAGAGTTTGAGCTTAATTGCTTGTCCCTTTAGGTGTTTTAGTTTAAAATTCACAATTCACAACTGGTTACCTACATTTGAGCTTGTGAAATTACCATACTTATAGTTATATTAGGCATTGCTTTACGGGTGCTGAAATGACTTGTGGAGTTTGTTACATGCATTTTATACTGAAACATTCTTAGGTGTTATGGGTTTTCATTTTGTCAATATTTGTTTCCTTGTCAAAGAGGTGTATTGATTGCACAAGAGAATGAAAGTACAGTTTTTACATGTACAAGGGTATATAGACAAGCTTTTTGTTGAACAATAGCAATTATAAATGTAGGTAACATAGTAGGTTTTGGTTTGTGCTAAATTTCAATGCACACATATAATTAATAGACATACGCACACTGAAATATTTTGTTTCGGAATTTCATTTTCGTCCGAAATTTTTTTTTATTTAGTTACTCCCGAAATTAGTTTTTATTTATTTAGTTATTTGTTAAAAAAATGCATTCGTCCAAAAATCCAAATTAATTAAGGTTGAATCTGTCATTGAAGGCTTATGGTGTCTGTTGAATGTTCTAAGAAGATTTGACAGAATGTTTAAAAAAAAAAAAAGAAGAAGATTTGACAGAATCTTAAAAAGAAAAAAAAAAGAAAAAAGAGGATTCGACAGAATCTTAAAAAAATAAAAAAATATTCGATGGAGCAATGAAACTGGACGATGCCGAAATCGTACATTTCCGGTTCAATGTTCCGCCTACAAGCTATAGAAGATTTCTAATGTTGTATGACTAATAATAATTATATTTATTAATTATTATTACTAGTCAACCAACATTAGAATTCTTCTATAGCCTATGGGCAGAGCATTTCACCATAAATGTCTACTTGCTGCGATCGTATGTTTTTAGCTACTTCATCGAATCTTCATGTCTCTCTATGTCAAATATTTTCTCTCTATGTCGACTCTTTTCTCTCTATGTCGATTCTTCTTCGTCTCTATAATTTCAAATCTTTTCTCTTCATGTAGAAAGTATTGGACTAATAGAGTTAAGGTTAGGCACATTTGACCACAACGAAAACGAAAATAAAGCATTTGTTTTTTGTCGGATCTTTCGGCTTTCGTTTTCTGTGTTTTCATTATCATTTGTTAAAACGATAATGAAAATACCTGAAATTCAGACGGAAATGCATTTGGACAAAAATGAATGTGCATGCCTAATAATTAACTGTTCAATGTTATTTTATCATGTTAGTATGAATATTATAACTAGAGTTGAGCGGACAGCTGGATGTTCGGGTTCGGACCCGAACCCGAACTTTAAAAAAAAAGTTTGGGTTCGGGAACCCGAACCCGGACTCCGAACCCCATTGAAGTCAATGGGACACAGACTTTTAGTAAAAATAAAAATGCGCGGGGTTCCCCCCAAATTCAATAACCAGACCCTTTAGGTCTGGTATGGATATTAAGGGGAACCCCTCCGTCAATTTAAAAAAAATGACGTGTGTTTCCCCCCAAATATCCATAACCAGACCCTTCAGGTCTGGTGTGGATTTTAAGGGGAACTCCACCCGAAATAAAATAAAAATTGTGTGGAGTTCCCCCTAAAATCCACACCAGACCCCTTATCCGAGCAAGTTGACCTGGCCGGCCACAGAAAAGAGGGGGGACAGAGTGCGCCCCCCCTCTCCTCAACTGCACTAGGCCACATGCCCTCAACATTGGGAGGGTGCTTTGGGGTGCCCCCCAAAGCACCTTGTCCCCATGTTGATGGGGACAAGGGTCTCATCCCCACAACCCTTGCCCAATGGTTGTGGGGGTATGCGGGCAGGGGGCTTATCAGAATCTGGAAGACCCCTTTAACAAAGGGGACCCCCAGATCCTGCCCCCCTGTGTGAAATGGTAATGGGGTACACTGCACCCCTACTATTTCACGAAGGTAGTGTAAATAGTAGTTTTCAGAAAAAAAACACACACACCGTAGAACAAATTACTTTGTTAATTAAACCAAATAAAAATCCAGTGGTGAAAATAGACGATCGATGCTGCTCCCTGCTCCAATGTTGTCTTTTATCCAGCACAGGGTGATCTCTCCAGCGACGGACGGTCTGTCCAGCGATGAGAAGATCCATCCATTCAGAGCACAGCTCCGCAATTGACGCACCGGAGCTTTGACGTTTCTTTTATAGGGGAGGCGGGCCATGCTCTGAGGCCGTGTACACACGATCGGACCAACCCGATGAGAATGGTCCGACGGACCGTTTTCATCGGGCCACCGCTGAAGTGGTCTGATGTGCGTACACAACATCAGTTTAAAATCCCATCGGGCCAGAACGCGGCGACGTAGAACACAATGACGTGCTGAAAAAACTAAGTTCAATGCTTCCAAGCATGCGTTGACTTGATTCTGAGCATGCGCGGGTTTTTGGCCCGATGCTTTTGTGTACTAACCATCGTTTTGGTCCGACGGTCAGGCGTCCATCGGACAGATTTTAAAGCAAGTTTTAAAACTTTGGTCCGATGGACAATGGTCTGATGGTTGTCCCAGATCTTCCTCCCATTTTTGGACATGGGTTATTTTATCAGATTTTGAATTAGTCAAAAGTTGTATCTAAAGAGATGATATCATTCCCTTAGCAAGTGGGTAATTTGTTCACATTGATTTAAAAGTGGAAAGGTGAGGTAAGGGTGATTCAACATTTGTAAGGGGTGTAAATTTTTATTTTTTTTGTAAATTACTGAACAGTTTTGACTGCGGCATACCATAGTTTCTCCTAAGTTCCAGGAAGGATCGGAAGGATATAGGAGTGACTAATTTATGATGTGTTAAGAGGTTGGCATTTGACCAGGCTTTAAATGATTTTGGGTATATCCAAGCTGAGTAAATTGCAGGATTTTTGACAAAGGATAATTGGGGATTATGTTTTGATTGCAATTGATATTTTGTTTTCGGGCTGTCCAAAAGAGATGCAAAATATTTGGTTATAGGATTACTTGCATGAAAAGTCTTTCAGTTGGAGCCATAATAAGTTAGGCCACATACACACGCTCAAACTTATCCGATGAAAACGGTCCGACGGACCGTTTTCATCGGATATGTCTGCTGGGCTGGTTTGGTCTGATGGTTGTACACACCATCAAACCAAAATCCCCGTGGACAGACAGCGCAGTGACGTGGCGGTGACGTTGACGCCGCCACGTCACCACTCCAGGAAGTAAAATACTTCCACGCATGCGTCAAATCCATTCGGCGCATGCGGGAGATTTTTGTCCACTGGTTAGGTGTACTAACCAGCGGACATGTCGGACGGACGGGTTTCCAGCAGACAAGTTTTAAAGCATGCTTTAAAACTTGTCTGCAGAAAAAACCTGTCTGCTCGCCCGTACACACGATCGGATTTGTCTGCTGAAACGGTCCGTCGGACCGGTTTCAGCAGATAAATTTGATCGTGTGTACGCGGCCTGAGAGGTTAAAAGTGGATCACATTCTGAGGCTTCTATAAGTTCCCCATAATGGGATTTCCTTTTGTGTATGATACTTGGTGATACTGGTCAGATGGGCGGCTTTGTAATAGTTGGCAAAATTGGGGAGACCAAGCACTCTATTAATTCTAGGGACAAATAATGTATGTGCCAGTATATGTGGTTTGATAGGGCCCCAGACAAATTGTATTGCTCTTTGTTGCACCAGTCTCAAATAGTAAGATGGGATATAAATTGGTAATACTCAAAATAGGTATAGTAATTTAGGCAAACTGGTCATTTTGGTTGCGTTTATTCTTCCTATCCAGGATAATGGGAGATGTTACCATTATTTCAATAAGGTTGTTATTTGTTTTAATAAGGGAGGGTAGTTGGCTGAGAATAAACCTGTGTGAGAGGCTGTTGGATGGATTCCTAAATATGGGAAAGACTTGTCTGCCCATATAAAGGGGAGTGCAGCTTTTGCTGGTATCAATTCTGCATCAGTTAGTGAGATATCGAGAGCCAGACATTTCTTAGGCTTAATGGCAAGACCAAAGATTGACGCAAATCTACTTAAAATAGGCAAGAAATTATGGCCTGAAATTTGTGGGAATGACAGGAAAATAAGGATGTCGTCCGCGAATATGCAAAGTTTATGCTGTAGACCTCCTACTTTCATGCCAGTATTCATGGGGTTGTTCCTAATAATTTGAGCTAAGGGTTCTAAAATAAGAGCGAAAAAGGGAGGAGATAGTGGGCATCCCTGTCTTGTGTCCCGTTCGATATTGAATTATTCAGATTTGTGTCCTGCATATTTTATGTACGCCTTAGGCTTGATATATAGTGCCGTTATCCATTTTTTGAAATGTGGGCCAAACCCCCATTTTTGTAAACAGTATTGCATGTAAGGCCATGAAACGGTGTCGAATGCACTCGTGATGTCCAACAAAAGAAAACAAGAAGGCATACAACAGTTTTTTGGCAACGTGTGCCATAAGCACATTATCGCCCGCCTGTCTAAGCCTATTTGATCTTTGTGTATTAAATGACATATTATTTGGTTAAGGTATTTTGCTAAAACTTTTGCTAACAGCTTAATATCTATATTCAGCAAAGGAATTGGTCAATAACCTGCAAGGAGGTAGTATCCGAAAAGGGCTTTGGGATCATGCATACTATTGCCGTCAAAGATTCTTGCTTGAAAGAGTGGTCGTCTATGAGATGGCTAAAATAGGGGATAGAAGTTTTGTAAACATGCAGTAATACAGGGGCGAATAACCACCCAGGCCTGGTCTTTTATTCATCTTTAGTTCTTTAATTGAAGCAGCTACTTCATCCATTGATATACAGTATGTATTTCTAAGAGTGCTTTATGATCATGGGATACGTCTGGTAATGTGATATTAGCAAAGATGGAATCAGCTTTGGTGTCATAAAAATTTTTAGTTGATTCGTATAAAGATGCTAGGCGTGTTTTGAATTTATGTACAAATTTGACTGGGTTACTAGTGTAATTGTCTTTAGACACCTTCATGAGAATTGGTTTGAATGATTTATTTATTGAATTCAGTGCTCATGCTAAATATGTGCCTGGTTTGTTGGTTTTCATATACAAATTATGTCTAGTGTGTTTATGGGTTTTATCTGCTGATTCTGTAAGAAATAAGTTGTATTCTATACATGCTTTTTCCAAGTAGGTGAGCAAGGTAGACCAAGGAGGGCACACAGATCTTCCTTGTGCAGGAAAAAGCCCTAAAGTGAGAGCATCAATAAGATGCATATATTTCGGGCTGCAGGTAATTTGAACAAAGTTACTATTCCAGGAATTTCCGTGTAGTTGCCTTGAGAATATAACATATTTAGTTAACTGGTTCTATTGTCTAGAGGCAATTTAGAACAATGGAACAGTGGTACCAAAGGAATTAATAACTGGGATAAACCTGAAGTAATAGATAGAATTTTCATTAATTCTGAATTATCCCATTTTTACTACAATAGTGTATCTAGGACGATTATTATCTCTATTAACGGTGTCCACATTCAAACTATTATACTGGACAACACTAAAAAAGCTGTATTATCTCAGAACAAATATTAAGAAAAGGGGATTGTCAATCTACATCAAACCCCAAATTAGCCTAAACCTTTACTGTATTTTGCTATTAGTAATTTCCTGACCATTTTGGAACTAGTAAAAAGAAAAATTTATAAGGAAAAGTAAAACATTTTCCCAAGTATCCTCTTAGGGTATAAGTAAATTAGGATTAATTTGAGTTTTACTCATAGAATTTGAGAATAAGACGTTGTTGTTGTTTGTGGGAATAGGTGAAGGTCCTATGTTCAATCAGTATGTGTTCATCTCTTTTGAGAAAATATGACTGCAATTACTATGGATTCATTTTATTAGTCCATGGAATCTTCTTGGTCCAAAGGATTGGGAGCATATCTTGTTCTTTTGTGGGAATGATGTATCCCATTATTCTTTGTATTTTGGAATGTGTTGTTTGTTGGTGAAGATGGGGTTGCTCTTCTGTTTTGTGGGGAATCGCTGGTTGTTTCTTGCACCAGGTGGAGGTTTATTAGGGTTTATTAGGGTTTGTTGCAGTTCTTCAGCTGTTCTGGAGGTGTATATATTGTCTTGATAAGTGAATTTGATGGCAAAGGGGGGAATCCCCATTTGTATACAATATTGTGACGTTAGAGTTCCAGTAATTGGGGTTTCATTAAGCATCTTTTGGCAATCGTAAGCTGGGATAAGTCCGCAAACAGCTGGTACTTAAAGGAGTTGTAAAGGACAATTTTTTGCCTTATATTAATGTCTGCAAGGTAGACAGACAGAATAGTGTAATGATTCTGTGAACAAACGAGTAACTACCTATTCAATTCCTTGATCGATATCATCTCCGGCGTTCTAGTTTCTGTTCTCTCATTCACTTCCTGGTTTGCATCACTTGTTCATGTAAGTACTTAATTTTCCAGTATGCATTGCGGCACGCCCAGTAATTCACACCTCCTTGAAGTATCTATCATGTAGAGAGCGTCCTGCCGCACAGATGTAGTTCCCAGGAGGGGGCGAGCACGTCACTGACCACCACAGTAAAGTCTCCCTTCACGGTGGTCAGTATCAATCAGACAAGCAGGAAGTGAACAGAACAGAGAAAAATAGAGCAACTTCTGAGCAAAAACGAACAATGAGAAAGTGAAAAAAGGAATGTCTGCAGGTAAAGGATGCTTATTATGAAAAAAAATGAAATCCTTTCTAGCTGCTGACAAAATTTGCTCCTTTGACCTGTAATAGTGGAATTGAACAATTAGGTCTCTTGGGGGAATGTCTGTTTTCTTTTCTGTGAGGGCTCGGTGGACTCTGTCTAATTCCAGTCGTTTCATAGGGATGGATAGTTGAAGTTCTTGAAATATGCTGTAATTGTAGATTGAAGGTCTATCACCCTTTCTGTAATTCCTCTTATTCCTAAATTGGATCTCCTGGCCCTATTTTCAAAGTCCTCCAGTTTAGCTTGAAGTATTAAATTCTCCACTTTTAAATTCTCCATTTCAGTCATATTGTCTTGTGCATTCAGTTCTATTTCATCCATTTTTAACTCCAAGACAGCAGTGTGGTTACCTAGCTCTCTTTAATGAGGCTGCTAGTTATCTGTTCAGAGGTATGCTTTAATGCCTTATGGAGCATTCTCTCAAACTGATGCAGAAGTGCTGGAGAGGCTGTGGATATTTATGAGGGGTTTGGTTTCTGAGTCAGCCAGAGAAATTACCTGGGTTACTTTTTGCCTGTGAGAGCATACTGAGGCAGTGAATGAGGAGGGAGCCGCCACCATTTTAACTGTGGTGCACCCCTGTGTGTCCTTTGTGAAGAGAGTTTTGGACTCTCCAAAACCATTGTGGCGCTTTAAAATGGTATCTGCTTGTTTCCTGGTACAAGCGGCTTTTCCCCTAAGCGCCGTGGAGCTCTAGCTCTTCATGTCTGTCCCGCTAGACTCTGCGCATGCACCTCAGTCAATATTTGTTTACCCATGCCATTGCTTTGGCTAGATTATTTTAAGGGTAGTTTGGTAAACGTTCAATTCAATTAGCCACTCATTTATTAGATATACAATCAGCGATGTTAAAGATATTTTGGAACTGTAGCAAGTATCTTATGTAAGAAAAAAAAAGGGTAAAGTCTAATGCCTCCCTTTATGTTGTATTTAAAAGCAATCAGATATACACTCACGGCCACTTTATTAGGTACACCTTGCTAGTACCAGGTTGGAGCCCCTTTTGCCTTCAGAACCGCCTTAATTCTTTGTGGCATAGATTCAACAATATGTTGGAAACATTCCTCAGAGATTTTGGTCAATACTAGAGGTCGACCGATATATCGGCCGATATTTGGCCGTTTTAGATTAATCGGCATCGGCCGATTTTTATCCAAATTGGGCCGATATTTTACAATTTCCGCTAGCGATGCCACGGCTCCGGAGCTAGGCCAGAGCCACGGCCTTTCCTGATGCTGTGACCGCGGCGGCAATCCGCGGATTTGTGGATTGCCACCGCGGTCACAACATCAGGTAAGACCGCGGCTTCGGCATAGCTCCAGAGCCACGGCCATCTTGGTACACCCAGCGCGGCGTCCCTCCTCTGTTTATGCCCACAGAGGAGGAGGGGCCCGCGCTCGTGGGACGCACACCGCTCTGGTGTCTGTACTACGGGGGGCAGGGGGGGTATCTATACTGAGGGGGGTGACACCATTTTTTTGCACCAGTGCCACCTGCCAGTGCCAATTAGTGCCAGTAACAGTACCAGTGCCATCGGCCAGTAACAGTACCAGTGCCATCTGCCAGTAACAGTACCAGTGCCAATTAGTGCCACCTGCCAGTGCCAATACCAGTGCCACCATCCAGTGCCAATTAGTGCCACCTTCCATTCAGTGCCATCCGCCAATGCCACCTGCCAGTGCCAATACCAGTGCCAATTAGTGCCACCTTCCATCCAGTGCCATCCGCCAATGCCACCTGCCAGTGCCAATACCAGTGCCACCATCCAGTGCCAATTAGTGCCACCTTCCATCCAGTGCCATCCGCCAATGCCACCTGCCAGTGTCAATACCAGTGGCACCATCCAGTGCCAGTAAGTGCCACCTTCCCACCAATTCCACCTGCCAGTGCGATCCAGTGCCACCTACCAGTGCCAACTAAAGCCATCAGTGCCACCTGCCAATGCCAACCAGTGCCACTTGCCAGTGCCATCTGCCAGTGCCAACCAGTGCCATCTGCCAATCAGTGCCACCTGCTAGTACCATCTTTCAGTGCCATCCAGTGCAACCTGCCAGTGCTAATAAGTGCCTTCTGCTAGTGCCATCTTCCTTCCAGTGCCAATTAGTGCCACGAGCCAGTGCCACCAATAAAAAAATAAAAATCGGCCTACAATATCAGCCGCAAAAATCGGCAGCATATATTGGCCATCAGCCGCCTAGATTTCTAAATATCGGCATCGGCATCGGCCAGAGAAAAACCCATATTGGTCGACCTCTAGTCCATACTAACATGATATCATCACGCAGTTGAGACATGAGAGAGTGCCCCCCCTCTTGAACCGTCCCAGGCCACATGCCCTCAACATGGCTAGGATGTCCCCATGTTGCTGGGGACAAGGGCCTCATCCCCACAACCCTTACCCAGTGGTTGTGGGGGTCTGCGGGCGGGGGCTTATCGGAATCTGGAAGCCTGCTTTAACAAAGGGGACCCCCATGGGAATTGGTAACGGGGTACATTGTACCTCTACCATTTCACAAAAAAAGTGTAAAAAAATTTAAAAACCACAGTACACAGCTTGGCACAAGCCCTTTATAAAGAGGAAAAAAAATAGAAAAAAAATTCTAGCAATGTCATTCATTCTCGATCTCCAGCGATGATACGAACAAATAGAAAACAACAATGCCGACATGATCCTACCTCCACGGGAGGCAGCTGACCAATGGTGCTCTCCAGCCTGACATTGGTTAAATAGCTAAAAACGAGGCCATCTTTCACATGTTTTAGATACACCATGTAACCATACACGAGTGTATAGTAAAATACGGACTTTCTAGGCGTAGTACAGTTAAAATTGAATTATTTATTACATACAAAAAAAAGGAAAACAAAGTATATATTAATTAAAACATGAGCTGTCACAGAAAGTGGCAGTTGATTAGCATATGTCAGAGTGAGACAGACCACAAGAAAGTATTTGTACATATATATACACAAGGTAACCAAAACGTAGATGTTTCACATCTATTATAGTTATGTAGAATTTTGGGAACCGATACAGTTTCTATAGGTGGGGTGTCGCACGATGGTTAGCCCAACAATGTTTCGCGTTTTTGACGCTTCTTCTGGAGCTTTTAAATACAGATATTGAGTGAGTAGTGGTGTATATATATAAAAAAAAAATCTTAAAAAAAAAATAATAATAATATATATATTTCTTTTTCTCCCCGGGGGCAGAGGTCAGGGAAAGGATGTACGTATTCTTTCACAGCAAGTTCAAGGCAAAATGGTTATAGTCAGCTTCTTAGTCCATACTGCATTATCGCATTGGCGGTCCAGAGTGACTGTTAAAGGCAGCCTGAAATTTGCTTTACAGGGTAGATCCACCCGAACGGATCACAAATAAACAGGGATCAACCAAATCTCCCAGGGAAATTCACCACTGTAGGAGAATAATCTTGCTGGAGGTACCCTAACGTAAGACCTCTGCCCGTAGTAACTTTCTGTGACAGCTCATGTTTTAATTAATATATACTTTGTTTTCCTTTTTTTTGTATGTAATAAATAATTCAATTTTAACTGTACTACGCCTAGAAAGTCCGTATTTTACTATACCCTTGTGTATGGTTACATGGTGTATATCCAACTATCTAAAATTAATTTCGGGACGTGGCATATATATACCTTATTTGATCCACAGTTCCACTCTGTGAGGATCAAAATTTAATTATTCTCATCTTTCACATGTTACCCAGTGACATGAACGGGTGACCTCGCCCTCTCTGACGCAATGGGAAACCTGCGTTGCGTCAAATGGGGGTCGGGTGAAACTGTACATGTCACTGGGTAACCCTGTGTTTCCCAGTTGCGCCAAAGGAGGCAGGGTCACCCGCACACGTGACAGGTGGTCTTGCCCTCAACTATTTAACCACTGTCAAGCCGGAGAGTGTCATTGGTAGGCTGTATCTCATGGATCATGGGCAGGATCGTGTCTGCGTCATTGTTTTTTTTTTATTTCTTCGTATCATCACTGGAGATCGAGAATAGATTACATCACTGGATTTTTTTTTCTCTTTTTTTGTCCCAAGCTGTGTACTGTGGTTTTTAACATTTTTGACACTTTTTTTCTGAAATGGTAGGCGTACAATGTACCCCGTTACCAATTGTTAAAGGGGGCTTCCAGATTCCCCTAAGCCCCCCACCCGCAGACCCCCACAACCCTTACCTGAGGCCCTTGTCCCCATCAACATGGGGAGAATGTCCCCATGTTGAGGGCATGTGGCCTGGTATGGTTCAGGAGGATGGCGCTCTCTTAACCCCCCCTCTTTTCCTGCAGCCTGTCAGGTTGTATGTTCGGATAAGGGTCTGGTATGGATTTTTGGGGGGAACCCCCCACACCATTTAAAAAAAATTGACGTGGGATTCCCCTTAATATTCATACCAGACCCAAAGGGCCTGGTAATAGACTGGCAGCAACCCATGCTGTTTTTTTCAATGACTTTTATCTGTATTGCCAGGACCTGACAATTCATTATAGCCGCGAGTAGTTTTAAATTTCCTTTAGAAATGTCATTTTGTGCAGGGACTGTTATAAACACGGGAAACATGCGCTACTTTACAGCAAAAAATAACGAGAACTAGACAAATGTGCACCAAAAGGCCACTTATCTAAAACATATTCTTTATTATAAATCATAAAAGGTATGTAAAATGACCATAACAGGTGTCCATATAGGATGAGGTCATTGTCACTAAACAGTATATAAACTATCTCTATCTCTATGTGGTCATATTCACTTTTACTAAGTTAATTGGTGAAACTTATCTTGATATACACATTTAGACAATTTAAGGGTTCCTCTTATCCTCTTACATTCAATATAAAGGCTTCAGGCTATTTAGAGGATATGTAAACTTAAGGTCTACTCACCAACCGATATGAAGAGATTGGGGTACATCTGCCTCTCCTCTCATCTATTAGACTCATATAAAAGTGAGATGAACAAGAAAAAGAGAAGGTATACTATTAAATACTGTCTTGGTGAAGATATGGGCTCTCTGTCTTCTCCCCTTTGAAAATATCTATCTCTCAGATATGTAATATGTAATATGGGTACACTCATCCATGTGGACACAAACCACCACTAATGGATATATCACTATATCCACAAAAAAAGCTTCTTTAACAACCAAGACTGCACTGACACAAGGCATATCTCACCCCACAAAAAATAAAAGGTATGAAGCTAAATAAAAATAAAGTCAGAAGATGCTCCCAAAATAAAATCACCGAACTAACATGTTTCACTCTTGGGTCATTGTAGTCATGTTGTAACTGCAGGAAAAAAAACAGGAATGGAAGATGGCAGAGCTACAGATGTTTTTAGAGGCAAAGATACTGCCTGGCAAGCATAAGGGACTCAGACAATAATCAATATCAAACTCAGTGAGAAGTAAGAGGGGGTAGTAACTACAGTGCTGTGAGGAGGCTCCCCCCATAGAAACACCTATATACTAGGCTTCAGCCTGTAGTGAAACTGACGGTCAGCAAAAAACAGGAAAAAATGATTTTCTTTCAACCACAGTACTGTTCTGAACAGGACCAAGTGCTACATGTAATTGCATTGTTCTGGTGATTCACACATTTTTATATAGTAACTTTGACACAACACACACACAAAAAAACACCCTTTCTTTCATTTGCTAATCTATATCTCTTTACATGAAGTGCTGACAAATCCATTTATTTTAGTTCTGCTGGTACTTGTAGTACCATTCTATGTCATTTGGTTATGTGAAAGATATTGAAATATATAACAGTTTCGGCATCTGGCCATAGCTCCATTAGGTTGATTATTTGCAATGGTACACTTTCAGCAGCTATCAACCAAAGCCTCAAATTGCTCTGGGACACCTTTGTCTCACTCCTTATCATGGAACCTTTGAAAAGCAGATTTTTAAACAAAGTTCTGTAAAGATCTGATCTGAAAATGGACTTTGCTAGGATTTTAGTAGCAATTCTATCTTTAATGTTAGCCATTGGGTGCATGTTTGGGGTCATTGTATTTGTACAGGACACAGTTACAGTTTGTTTCAAACTCATAGACTACTAAGCAGACATTCCCCTATAGAATTCTATGATTTAGGAGCAACGGATGGTCCTTCAGTAATAGCAAGGTGCCCAAATTCTGTGGCAGTCAAACCTCCATATATATTTACAAGGCCATTGCAGTGCTTGGCTGTTGTAGAATGTCCTTACTACAACAAGTTCATATTTGTTTTTTACTAGATATATTGTGGACTTCCAAAAAAATATGATTAGTTACCAAAACATTCATCCATAAGCCTGAATTGACATCCCAATCATTTTGTTGAACTATAGACTTGCTTTAATTTTTGTGAAGAGTGTTTTCTATTTTCTCCCCATGTATTTAATTTTGCACAACATCATTCCCTTTTTTAAAACATCTTAAAACATGAGCTCTGACTAATATTAAGGAAGCTTTTACTTGTTGATGTTTTAAGGTTTATTTCTGAACTTTGTGATGTTACGTTTAAGTAGATGGACTGGTATTCTGAACTTTTACTACTTAAAAAAAGTATGTTTTTTGCCTTTGGTTCAGATAAGGTTCATAAAATAAAAGATTCAAAAGTCATTGTCTAACTTGGCAAGACTGATAGCCTTCATCAACTTTTTTTTTAGCATTTCTTCTTTCTGAGCATGACAAGATGTGCTCTGTGAACTTCTTTTTGCCAGCTTGACCTTTATTGATGAAAATTATATTGGCGAGGGCTGACTCAAATCATACCTGATTGTATTCAAACAGCTTACTCTAATTACAACCAATTTATTTCCACTCCAAAAACATTATTTTACCATAGACTTTTTTCTTCTCTCAGACCTAATTTATATACAATTTGAATAAAAAATATATATAATTAGAATGCTTAGAGTATGCTAACTTTTTCATCTGCATATTTAGGACCCATTTAAATGTGCAGTGTGTTTATGCATGTGCATTAACAAGTGTTATGCCATGTGTTAACATGTAAGTCAGCCTAATAAGGTCAATGGGTTTCCAATGCATCAAAATGTCCCATAAATCAAGCACATCAAAAATGTTTTTCCGCCACACGTTAAAGTGCTTTGCCATGTTTTACACAACCTCATTTGGGTGGTAATCAAAATGAATGGCACCACATAGCATCAATGTAAAATATGTTGCCCTGCATTGCAGCAAAGATTCAGTTGCTTAATTTCAGTGCTTCTTTTTCATCAAAGCTGTGTGCAGCCTTACTATTTGACTTATAATGACTATGCACAAATCCATTTGACTTTTTGCTATAGTGCCAAATTCTAGTGAATTTTATTCTCAGTGTTCAGGATCATGTGCAAGGAATAGTTGATTAACTTGAATCATGTTAATAATATATCCCTTGATTTTTACTAGGTTCCGAACTCATGCCCAAAGCTCTTTCTACAAGGATAGTGGGAGGAATATGGTGGTTTTTTACTCTTATCATCATTTCTTCATATACTGCCAACTTAGCTGCCTTTCTCACAGTGGAACGCATGGAATCCCCTATCGATTCTGCTGATGATTTAGCCAAACAGACTAAAATTGAATATGGTGCTGTTCAAGATGGTGCAACAATGACATTTTTTAAGGTATGCAATTTCTTATATTACTTTTTATGAATTGAAATGATAATAAGGTCATGGTTGAAAATTATCAGTGGTGCAAAACTTTTTTAAAGTGGGTTGTTTTATTGAAATGTATTGGATTTTCTGTGAAATTCTGTTACACATATGCTGTAATTTTTGTCACTGGGCCCCAAGATGTTTTCCGGAATAATTAAATATGTGAAAAACAAATCCATATCATTTATCTTACCCTTCATTAGCTGTGGTGACTGCATTCATTTTCCTTTTTAAGTCTAAAAAATATTTTAAGCAAGTATAACATTTTGCTAGAAATGCAGTATCAATATCACTGTGCATTGAACTAAAAGCATAAACCATGTTTTCTACGTTCTAAAAATTACTCATCTACTCATCCTCCATGTAATAGGTGGAAAATAAGAAAGGCAGGCATGATTTTAGTCCATAACAACCATAGATTGGTGGAGTGAGCTTAGCCACTGGGTAACAGGAAGTGAGGTATTTGCAGGATTACTAGGTTGAAATAAGGAAAGAAGCCTAGAACACTATTTAAAAATACATGTTTTTTAATCCTAACTGAAGGAGAGCGCTAAGTGTTGAAAATGCATGACTTATTCGTGTAATTGTCCAAGGAGCTGGCTGCAGGCACTGAGGTGATGCCATGGTATATCATACCTCTAGCAAAGAAAGTGGTTAGACCCTCCTAGTTGTGCAGTCTGGCCGAGGAACAGTAAATATAAAAATGGCTGGATAGAAATTCTCTTTTGTTTAGTAGTTTTTTTAGTGTCACGTAAAAAACTGATTTGATTACATAATTACATCGTTAATCTGGTTGAAAAAAAAAAATATCCATCCAGTTCAACCAATTAAGAAATTTGAAAAAACTTTACCATGCTTTGTACCAAAAATGCAATTTAAGTTTAATTATAAATAGAACACATTATAGAATTGAATGTATATGTTTACCTATAGTAACACTACTTACCTTTACACTAACACTGAACAAAATAGAAAAAGCATATTTGTAATTTTAGTATGTATTTTTGTCTATAGATTACATAGAAAATAAAAAAAGTTTTTGAAAGAAAATATTGCCGAAAACTAGCCTTGCTGTGCCAAAAAACATTGCATGTATTACATTGTTATCTTAAATAATGTCACTGAATAAACAAGCCCATAATGGAAGTGTAAAAACTGCTCTAGTTCATGGGTGGTATTCATAGGTGGTATACAAGTATAAACGTTTTTAAGCTGTTTGCCTGTATTTAGGCCCTATTCATAGCCATGTTATTACTACTGCCACTAATGAATGGGAGCTCCTCAATCAGGTCTGTGGTTACTAAGACACCAGCCACTGCCAGCGTCCTAGCAACCAATTACATATCCCTGGCCCCATTCAGTGGGGCAAGGAATGCTGGTCAATATTATTGGCCAAGTATAGCAATGAATTGGGCCTGAATATGTCACTGTTTGCTAGGACACTGATGACTGCGGATGTACTAGTAACTATCTTGCTATGCATGACATCATTGATACTTTATTCTCTCTGAATAGGAGGAGGGGATTGTCATTGGACATTTACTTTGTGAGGCATTATTTTAGACATCATAGAACTTCTTTTTTTTTATATTGCAGGACTTTATATTTTGGACATCATGGGTCATTATTATTATTTCAATAAAGAACTATACTGTATGTACGGTGCATGTAAATTTGCTTTCTTACTTTTTTGGTACTATGTAACAAGGAGATCCAAATTCCAAAAATTCTTCCATCCTTTAAAGCCCCACAACCACTGGGAATATATATATGGATGAGACCCTTGTTGTCATCAACATGAGAACAACAAAAACAGGGTTCTTTGCCAAGGGCTCCCTTGTAAAGGCACCCTTTCAATGTATCCTGGTATAGTTTAAGAGGGGGGCACAAACCCACTGCCCCCCTTCCCTGGCTAGTCAGGCTGCATACTCAGATAGGGTCATTTGATTTTTTTTTTGTTTTGTGTGGGGTTACCCCTTAAACGCCTTTGTGTCTGGTATGCACTCTGGAGGTTTTCTAAGCCTTTTTTTTTTTCTATGCAAGGGTTTTTTTTTTTAAACAACACTAGACCCTAACTACTATGGATCATTGGTTGCTAGGATAAAGGTATGATATTGATGTTGAAAGGAATTTCACAGTGGCTGGGAAATTCAATTTGCTGGCAATTTAAATGTTTTTTTTGTTTTCTTTGTTTTTATTGGAAAAAGAGAATAAATTATACAAACATGTAAAATTGTGCATTTTTAATATTGCAATTTAAGACTTTCTAAAAATGCTGTTTTCTGCCAACATTTTTTTTTATTTGTTACATGTTCCTCTTGACAGTACCCAGCTCCCTATAACCTTAGTTTGACAAATAATTTTCTATTAACATTTAAAATGGACAAATTTTTTTTTACTGGATCCATCCCTTGTAGATTTCAGTGGGGTTTGGGGAACATCTTCAATTTCCAAAACACAGGCACATTCAGTTCATGATTGTATGAAGCACTCCTTCGATTCCTTTTCCTCTAAAGTCATTGAGCCAGATTCAGGTACATCTGCGCATTATTGGACCAGCGTAGCGCACCGCCTTTACGTTAGACTTGCGCAATGTAGCCGCGTAATCACCCTATTCTCGTAGCTTTTGCGCAGAAAATTGCGCATTCGTAACGTTATTTTTTAGAGGCGTAAGGCGGAGTAATACAAATTGGGAAGGACATGGGCGTGTTACATTGAAATGAGCCGGCTCGCGCATGCGCGCTTGAAGGAGACCATGGTCAGCTCCGCTGTGCGCATGCTCACAACTCGGGAGCGGCGCAATCAGTGAAATTGGAAATGGACTAAGGACTACGCAGACAGCATAAATAGACAGACACAAACGCACTTGCATTGCAAAAGTACATCCCTTTGTCCCTTCCCATTTAACCAAGTGCTTTTGTCCCGTTGTTCGTTGCGTTGTCTTTTGTATTTGTCAGAGTAGTCTACTGTGTGATCAAGTGTTTGTTAGTAGATCTTTGAAAGTGTTTTTTGATAAGTGTTTGAGAGACTATTTGTTTGATATATTTCTGCTTGTTTGTTTTCTTGCTTAATTTTTGCTGTTTGTTTTTGTGACTTGTGCTTGTGTGATTTTTTCGGTGTTAGTTTTCTCTTTGTGTGTGTTCTTGCTTGATTGGTTGTGCTTGTTTTTGTGACTGATTTTTGTTGACTGGGAGTGAGTTTTTGCAGTATGACAGAGAGAAAGCGAAAACAAAATTTTACTTTGGGGGAAAAAATAATTCTTGCCCGGGCCATTAGCGATTATGGGCGTTTCCTCCACGGCCCGGACAGTGCCAACACCACCCCGGCCAGGAGGAGGGAGATTTTGGACCTCATCACTGAGCAGGTCAATTCAGCGGGGGAGGGGGAGACACGGACCCGGTCTGGGATTGACAAAAAGATTAATGACCTCCGGCGTCTGGTCAAACAGAAGCTGGCCAAAATGCTTGCCCATGCCAGGGGCACAGGAGGGGGCCCCCCAAGCCGTATTAGGCTGACAGCGGAGGAGCGTACGGTGGCCCTGACCTTTCATCAGCATGAAGTTGAGGGCCTGCCCGGCTTTGACTCAAGTCCGGAGCCCGTGGTGCCAGGTAAGGTTTTTTTTTAATATCAGGTGTGTAGCATGTGTGGGGGAGGGGGGGAAAGGGAATATGTGGCAAGTGTGTGGATCCTCCAACCTGTGAATGTTTTGTATCATCCACAGATGTGCAGGAGGGTGCAGGGCCATCTGGCCTGACCGCACCATCCCCAGGACAGCAGCCTAATGAGGCCCCCCCGACAAGGCCGGAGTCCGTGGAGGAGGTTGAAGAGGAGGAGGAGAAGGTTGAGGAGGAGGAGTTTCATGAGGAGGAGGAGTCCATGTCAGGCACTGGACTTTTGGTTTTTGAGGACTCTTCCCCTCTGGCTGGCAGCAGGAAGCCCTCCCTAAGGGGGAGCCCCCCCCCTCCTCCCCCAACATGGCTCCCCTCCCAAGGGCCTCCACTTCTCCCCGGCCACAAGCATCAGCTGGAGGCAGGAAGTCGTCCCAGAAGACCAGGGGGGTGGCCGATCTCCTGCCTGCCACTCTGAGAAGGGACCAGTTCCTCCAGACCTGCCATCTGGGACAGGTCAGCCAGACATTGGTGTGGATGGAGGAGAGCCTGTCCTCCATCAAGGATATGCTGGGGAACCTGGACTCCCACTCCCGGGATTTCACAACCTGCCTTAACGAGCTGCAGACTACATCAGCAGGCATTGGGCAGGATGTGAGGGCCCTCACCCAGGCTATCCAGGCCAACACGGCAACACTAGGCGGTGCCCTGGACAGAATAGCCGTGGCCTTGGAGGGCAGGCCGCCAGGTGGGCAGAGATCAGGGGCTGCTCCTCCTTCCCCGGTTTTCCCCCTCCCCCATGAGTCTCCCCTGAGGAGCCGGGGGCCGTGGCCGGGGGCGCCCCAGGTGTGGCTCACGTCAAGGGCACAATTTTTTTTCCCCCCTTTTTTGCTGGAATTTTTTTGATTTTGCTGGTAATTTTTTTTGGGGGTTGTGAATGCTGTTTGAATGTGGGGGTGACATTCCTGCTGGAAAAGGAGTGTCACCCTCAATTTTTAGTGGAGTAGGGTTCCCCAGGACCAGGAGAAGTGATCCCCAGGTCCGTGTGAATGGTGTATGAATGTACAGTGACATAATTGGAGCCTTGGTGTGGCGTTGCTGCTCACAAGTCCTGCATGGTGGACTGGTGCCAATCCAAATTGATGAGGATGTGGGGTGTGTGTGTGCTAGGGACCACAGTGGTGTGCATGCATGCATTCTCATTGTGCCATGATTAATGTGTGTGTTTAACGTGCAAAGATGCCCAATGTGAGCTATCTCCTGGCTGCTCTTCCCTCAGAAGACGGGGGACCCTCGGTTAGGGGGGGATTGTCTGGTTCAGGGGTCAGGTCATCACGTAGGTCAATCTGCAGGCCCTTTCTTACTGCGAAGTTGTGCAGCATGCAACATGCACTGATGATCTGGCACACAAAGTTTGGGGAATACAAGAGGGTACCCCCAGACTTATCCAGGCATTGGAAACGTGACTTCAGGAGGCCAAAGGTGCGCTCCACCACTGCTCGTGTTTGGGCATGTGCTTGATTGTATCTTTCCTCTCCTGGGGTTTGGGGGTTCCGGATAGGAGTCATGAGATGGGGTACCAGTGGATATGCAGAGTCACCTGTAAGGGAAAAGACAGGAGGATGTTAGTCATGCATGTGCCCCTTGTGATGTGTGCATCATGGGGGGGTACAGTCATGCCTGCCACCCATGTCACTCACCAACCAGCCAGGTGGCCCCATACACGTTCTGATCGAATTCCATTCGGATGTGGCTTTGATTGTATATGTAGCTGTCATGGCTGGACCCTGGGTGTTTGGCATGGACGTGCCATATGAGGCCTTGGGCATCGACTATCACCTGTACGTTGATGCAATGCCAATGCTTCTGATTGCGGTACATGTGCTCTGTCTCATTGGGGGGCTGGAGTGCCACATGTGTGCAATCAATGGCCCCGATGGTGCGTGGGAATCTGGCAATTCTGTAGAAATCTGTCACTGCCTTCAGCCGCAGGTCCTCAGTGGTGGGTTTGATAATTTGGTTGGCCATGCGTCTGAGGATTGCTGGGACAACCTGGTGCACACATCTGCTCATGGAGGACTGTGACATCCCAGCCACCACTCCACTTGTACGCTGAAAAGAGCCACTGGCAAGGACATGGAGTGTTGCCATGACCTTGACCAGTGGCTGCACTGCATGTGAGCGTTGTGTTGGGCTGGTGATGTCCTCCTGCAGGGTTGTGGTTAATTCCAGGATGGCATGAGGGGTGAATCTGAAGATGCGATACACCTCAGAATCACTCATGCCAAACAGGTCTATGCGGGTGCGGTATATCCTCTCCCGTGCCATCCTCCGTGCCCTCCTCCTTCTTTGCTCATCTAAAGTCAGTAGTATAGCAATGCGCGACGATGCCCCTGGCATGTTGGCATACAGATTGTTGTGCAACACGTGTGACTGCTGAGCTCCTCACTAACAGTGTTGCTTTATCTGACATGTAGACTTTTTTTCTCTTTTTAGACCAGCTTTTATATGGTCTAATTTAGACAGGACATTTTGTTGTTGCGCACACTGCGTAGCCTGCGCTGCCCTAACGTTCTTTTGTGGATCCCCGTAAGTCCCTCATTAGCATATTTGACTAGCAAATCAATGGTCTTTTTCGCGCAGTTTTGCGCGGACAGATGCGCCTGTCTAACAAAATTACGCTGGACAAAAAAAAGTAGATTTTTTGCGTATCTTGTTTCGGGGATGCCGTGCATCGAAACGCACGCGCACATTTAGACTTACGCATGCGCATCTCCTGTTGCGCAGGCGTAATCGCTCTGTGAATCTGGGCCATTAAGTCTAACGAAAGGTATCAGGAGGGGCATGAAGTCTGACATCATTACACAACGTACCTGCGCACCAAACCTAATTTGTAAAAATACCAACTGTTTTATGTGAGTATACTCCTTGACAATAAACTTGTTTAGTTTTTTAGTCAGTTCTGAGCAGAAAGTGGTAACTGTCAGTCACCAGATCTCTGCTCTGCCCCTCCAGCGCTTTCTGAAGTTGCAGGCTTTGGAGAGAACAGGAGCTGGCTCAGTCTCTCAGCTGTGTGTTGAGAGGCTGAGGAAATCTGTCTCCTAGCTCCTACACTTCAGCTCTCAATTTTTGCACACAGGACATTATGTCTGTGTGCAAAGAGATTCCTAATGAAATAAGCATGTCTTTTAACCACTTGTCGACCTGCTCGCGCAGATATTGTGTGGCAGGTCGGCTCTCCAGCAAAAACTGACTTACCAGTACGTCAGTCCGTAAAAGCAGCATAAAACGGGACATGGCTGAGTGAGGAAGCAAGAATCATGAGCTCCCGGCTTTGTCCTCCCCTTCACCGGCCAAATTGCTGAATTTTTAGGCATGCAATCCGCCAAAAAGGGCGGGATCAAACCTACATCCCGCATCACCCGTTCCGGTGCCAAGGCTGGCGATTTACACCGTTATTTTGGCTCTCTTTCGTCGGCCTCCCCTGGAGCTATAGTAGCGGCACCACGAGGCAGCCCACGAGGCGACCCGGCAGACAACTTGGACCAGGACCTCTGGTTCTCCTCGCCCGACGAACCGGCGACCCATCCCTACACACCGAGGACACCCGTATCCCAAGAACCGGATATGTCGTCCCCTGCTCCGATCACCCCGGTGGCCTGTCGGCTGAACAAGAGATTCGGACACTGCTACAGGCCCTCCCCACTAGATCCGACATAGAGTCCCTCATACTTAAATTGGAGGAGACTCACCGTCGGGACTTCCAGGAGGTTAAGGCGGAGGTTTCTACGCTATCAGACAGGGTGTCCTCGGGTGAGAATTCGCTAGCGGCACTCGAGCAGAGGGTATCCGGCCTAGAACGGGACAGAGACCATCACAGAGATGCGACGATTGCGCTCCAGTTACACGCCGACACGCCGATACGCTGGAAGACACACTGCTGGAGCTGTTCCGCAACATACTGGGTGCCCCGGAGGAAGACATGGAGGTAGACCGCGCGCACCGCGCACTAGGCCCACGATCCGACGATCTAGACAGACCCCGCGATGTAGTATGCAGCCTGCTGCGCTACGCACAGAAGAAGAGGATCGTCCGGGGAGCTTTCACGATCCAGTCGCCGGCAGACCTCCCGGCCCTCTTTCGCTTCTTGGGCACAGAGCAGATCCCTATCCCCGACTGGTTACAGCTACAACCCCGCACAGCAGGAAGATCGGGCCCCGCGGCGCAGAGACTGGGAGCGGGGATCCGCCAAAAGGGTCGTGGACAGGGGAGACGCAGGGCTCTATCTGGCGATGGACACTGTGAGTAGGCCATAGGCCGCAATTTCCAGACCCCCTCTGCCGCCCCTTGACTGTGCCATCAGTGCTCCCCAAGCCCTGAGCCAGCTGTACTGAGACCGCCCTGTGTTGGAACTCACGATTGAGCCCACGTTGTCCATCCCCCACTCATCTAACCGGGAGTCCCCTGCTACCGTGCCCTCCCTTTCTGCCCACCCGGACTAAAACCTTGCGTGTTCCCCCCTGATGGTCAGGATCTGCTGACCACGGAGCAATCCCACACTGACCCCTGATTGGATCCGGCAGTGACCCGCTCAGGCAAATTGGGGGCCCCCGCGCTGTTAGAGCGTGCCCCGGGCAGGCCACGAACATCTGAACTTCCCCCCGATGCACAGACTTTTCTCCCTACGTAGAGCAGATGTTTATCATGAGACTCTACCGGTGGAGGAAGATGATCCTTTTTTCTACACACCTATCTTTGACTTGTGTCCCCCCGCTGGAGAGCTGACACCCATGACTTAAGTATGGGGGATACTCGCCAGGGGGAGCTCTACCGCTGCTACTAGGGGTGGACGGGAGGGGGGACCGAGGGGAGGTGGAGGGGTAACCCTGAGGCACCCTGAGAGGTTCTCCTTTTTTTTTTCTTTTTTTTTTGTTCTCTCTCTCCCTCTCCTCTGTTCGTGCAAAACACCATGGGGGAAGGATTATTAGATCACTCTCATGCTGGGCGGGGGGAGGAAACTGTTGGCTTCTTGATGTTGTTACAGGGAGGGGTATCTGGGACTGTTATAATTTACACATTCTGTGCCTTGTTAGATGTTAGATGTTAATCAAACTAGTTGCCGGTTGCACTTTCTTATATTTGATCCTTTAATGTACATGTCTGCAGGGTGTTTGATATTACTTATCTGATGTTCTCCAGGTACCACTCGTTTTGAATGGTTAAACTGCCCTGCACTACTTGTTCACAGATATAGATTGCATTACTACTGACGTGCACTACTACCTCTTATGGTCGGGGGGGGGGTTGGGGGGATCCGGGAGCTCACACCACCGGCTCTGTCCATCCACCTACCCACATAGGCCTGCGCTCGTACTCCAGACTAGGTCTGGTGAGCGTTTTAGCGAATTACGCTACTTTAGTATCTCTTCTTCGCTACACGCACTAGTGTTGGCCTCCTAACTAATCTATCCCTCTTTCCTCCTCCCCTGAGTCCACCTGATGCAGAGCCCGTTAGGGCTCCCGCTACCCCTCCCCCTTCCAATCCCCCTCTCCTCTCCTCACTTCCGACTCGCAAGCATGGACGAACTGACCATGGTCTCACTAAATGCCAAAGGGCTGAACACCCCTGAGAAAAGAAGGATGCTACTTCATGACGTGCGCGCCCAAAGAGCAGACATTGTCCTGCTACAGGAGACGCACTTCAGGGAAGACAAGCTCCCAATCCTTAAGAATAGATACTACCCCACGGTGTACCATTCCTCCTACTCGGAGGCGAAGTCCAGGGGAGTCTCAATACTGATTGCAGCCGGGGTACCATGGGTATTAGACGCCATGCAGAAAGACACTACAGGCCGTTTCTTATTTTTAAAAGGCCGAATTGGCGCAACAAATATCACCCTGGCGAACTTTTACGCCCCCAATGAACAACAGGATACATTCCTGACGAAACACTTAGAACGCCTAGCCCAATTCACCTCCGGACAGTTAATAGTGGGTGGTGACTTTAACGTTCCCCTATCGCCAATGTTGGACACTTCTTCTGGTGTGTCCTCGATGAACGGGAAAATGTGTGGCCATATTCAGACGACACTCCACGCGACCCAACTGGTTGATGCATGGCGCTTGTTCCACCCCGGCGAGAAAGACTTCACCTTCTTTTCCAGACCCCACCAGATATACTCCCGAATTGACTACTTCCTAGTCCAACATAGACACCTGATAGCAGTCAAAGACATTAAGATCGGGTCGATAACCTGGTCGGACCACGCCCCGATCACGTTAGTATACGCCTTGGACAGGGACCGGGACTGAGAGGAATCACCCCTGGAGACTAAATGAATCACTTCTACAGGACCCGGAAGTCCTAGCAGACGTTGTAAAAGAACTACTTTGCCACCAACGACACCCCAGATAGTACCCCGGGGGTGGTTTGGGAGGCCCATAAGGCGGTCATACGCGTTATCCTCATTAAACATGGGCCCAGACGGAAAAAACAGAGACTAGAGCAGCTGACGTCCTTGATGTCCAGGCTACAATCCCTAGAGATGCAGCACAAACGGGCACCGACGACGGCAGTTAAACACTGACCTTGATACCACACGACAGCAGATCACTGACGTACTCATGCATAAGGCCAAAGCATCCATCCAAGTCTGTAGGAGCAAGGTGTATGAATCTGGGGACAAATGTGGTAAAATGTTGGCTAGATCTCTACGCGCACAACATATTGCGTCCTATATCCCCCATGTTGTCTCTAGAAACGGACAAAAGATATCGGTTCCACTATCGATATCAGGGGAGTTTAGGAATTTTTATCACGCACTGTATAACCTACCTTGCGCGACACCAGACCAGAACGCAGACCTTACACGCGACTACTTAACTTCCTCGGAGATGCCATCCCTGTCCCCCGACGCCGCGACCCTCCTGGACAGCCCTATTACCATGCTGGAACTCCAATCAGCCTTGGGAGCCACCAAGCCGGGCAAAGCCCCAGGCCCAGACGGGTTGACCCTTACATATTACAGGACCCTTCTCCCATCCCTGGGTCCTCATCTGATACGTTTGTTTAACCCCCCTGCCGGTATCCCCGAGCGCGACTCGGGGTGGATTTTTCATGTAAATATCGATATCCCCGAGTGGTCTGCCCAGTGCCCTGCATGTTCTTTTACATAATAAAAACATTTTTTTTGTGCCTGCAAACTGTAGATTGTCCATAGCAACCAAAAGTGTCCCTTTATGTCAAAAGTGATTTTAGAGCAGCTAGAAAACAGCGATAATAAATGATAATCACTTGCAGAATTGAGCGATAGCGATTTGTGGGGAAATTCGTCATAAAAAAATAAAAGTAATGACAGCGACAATTCTGCAACTGAGCAAATTTCAGTGATTTTGATTTGATTACATTAGTGAATAATTTTTATTATAATTACATTATTATTTGTTATAATTATTTATAGTTATTTATTATATTATAATTTTATGATTTTGTGTTTCAAACTTTATCATACCCGGGATGTCTACTAGACTCTGGTTTGGACAAATTTAAGTGAGTTATTCCTAAGAATTGCAGGCCTACAGTATAAAAGCATAATTTCCATGCAAAATAATTGTACCGCTTTTGGTACGTAATTCCAGACAGAATCATACCGCCAGGGAGGTTAATAGTCTGGGGGCAGGATCGAAATTACACACATCTACCTTACAAGCCCACATAGCTGTCATCCCTAAGTAGGGGAAAGACCCAAGCCAGTGCGGTAGCTATCGCCCTATTTCACTGCTCAATGTGGACCTGAAACTCCTCACCAAAATTGTAGCCTCCAGAATTCAGTGTTACCTCCCGAGCCTTATCCACCTAGACCAGGGAAGCTAGGGACAACACCACCAAAGTGCTGAATCTACAACACACGGTGACTGCCAGAAGGACGCCATGTGTCTTTGTGAGCACGGACGCCGAAAAAGCGTTCGATAGAGTCAGCTGTCGATACATGTTCGACACGCTCAGACATATCGGCCTAGGACCCAAAATTACCAACTGGATCTCAGCAACATATGCGGATCCGACAGCCAGGGTCAAGCCTAACGGGGTGCTGTCAGAGGCCTTTCCAATCACTAATGGGACTCGCCAGGGGTGCCCCTTATCGCCCCTCCTGTTCGCACTGACCCTCGAACCCTTTCTACGTCGGATTCGACTTAATTCAGCCATATCAGGGGTTAGAATAGGGGACGGAGAATATAAGGTCTCTGCATATGCTGATGACCTCCTGTTCTCATTGACAGACCCTGAAACGTCCCTCCCCGGTCTACTGCGGGAATTTGAGTCCTATGGACGAATATCCAACTTAAAAATTAACATGGGCAAGTCAGTGGCGATGGGGGTGGGGATCCCATATGCATCCCTGAGACGACTTCGAGGAGGCCTGGGTTTACAGTGGACAGACACGGCCCTAAAATACCTGGGTACCCGTATACCCCCGTCACCCTCCCAACTGTACAAGCTGAACTTCCCGCCACTGCTGAAAGCGGTTCAGAAACTGCTGGACCGCTGGACCACTAGTCTCCACTCCTGGTTCGGTAGGTGCAACATATTAAAAATGTCCATCTTACCCAAGTTCATATACCTCCTCCAGGCTATCCCCATACACATACCCGCTGACTACTTTCGGCAAATACAAACTATGTTTAAGCATTTTCTCTGGGCTGGGAAGCACCCCAGACTACATAGGTCGGTTCTATCACTACCTAAGCACTCCGGTGGCTTGGCCATGCCTAATGTATGTATATACTATCACGCAGCTTATTTGAACCGTCTCATAGATTTGTGTTGACACAGGGGTACGAAATTATGGCCACGTTTGGAACAAGCCCAGAGCGAGATTCTACTGAAGAGAGCCCCATGGTGCTCTATGGCACTCCCCAAACCCATTAGGTCCCATCCATTAATAGGCACCACAATCAAAATATGCGCTAGGCTTCTAAATCAAACAGGTACCCCCCCCCCCCCCCGGAGAAATCACCCCTGCGCCCAATACTGGGTAACCCACAATTTGAACCGGGTTTACGGGATGCAACATTTTGAGCACTGAGAGACTCTGGCACCTTCCAGGCCTCTCATTTTAGCACGGCGGGACGTTGGCGTACGCTCACGGAACTATTAGACAAAGATGGTAGATACCAATTGGACTTCCTGAAGGCTAACCAACTGAGCCACTTCTTACACACATTGCCACCACCCCCCGCGGGAAGCCCGGCTCTCTCACCCCTAGAGGAGCTGTGCTCGGGCACAGAAGTGCTGCCACATGCGCTGTCCATTCTATATACCACACTGATCACACCAGAAGAGGGTTACCAACTCCCCTGCATTGCCAAATGGGAATGTGAACTAAATTGTACATTCTCCCACAAACAAAAACAACAAATCCTAACATTCACACACAAATCCTCTATTTGTACGAAAATCCAAGAGGCGAACTACAAAATTCTGACCCGTTGGTACCGCACCCCAGCTCTCCTGCACAAATTGTTCAGGACGACACCGGATATCTGTTGGCGCTGTCAGAGTGACATGGGGACAATGCTTCATATTTTTTGGTCTTGTCCGAAATTGAAGCCCTTCTGGACAGAGGTGAGGAAGATCTTACAAAACTTTACGGAAAGACAGATCCCAGACGACCCGGCGTACTTCTTATTACACGCTAATGATGTCCCCACGCGCACATATAAAAAATCGATCATTCGACACCTCCTAGATTCAGCCAAGGCCTGCATCCCCATTTGCTGGAAGTCGCCAGACCCACCGACTGTAGCGATGTGGCTACGGAAGGTGGATGACATTAGCAGACTGGAAGACCTGATCCTTACAAACAAGGACAGACAGGAAACATATACACAGACCTGGCAATTATGGGCTATCTTTACCTACTCTGACGAGGGGCAAGCACTTAGGAATCCTACCTGAACCCATGGACGGAATTCCCTTCCCCCTCTCAACACAAAACCTGGGCCTGTCGGCTTGAGACCAGTCGACAGACATGTCAACTGTATCGATCCATGCTTGCGAGCTCCCCCTTTCCCCCTCTCTCTCTTCTATCTGTTCTTGAGCCACCTCCCGGGGACATCCCGCAAGGTGACTGCTTCCCCCCACTATCCTGGGTCAGACTCGGGAACTCTCACTCTTTGACAATTTCCACCCCTTTCTCTTATTACTCCTTAGGAAACGGAAAATAGGAGCAGGTCCATGTCCCACGATACATCTTTGGGGTTGATGTTGTTTGATAATATCCACCAAACTAAACCCAACACATTACGGGCTCGATAAGGTCGGTGCAAGACCACCCACCTATCGCTCGTAAGAGCTGACACCCTGGTTTGGATAGCCAGATTGCTCGTCAAATACCACGACTGGACTTACCACACCTATATGTGTTTATATGAAGTGTATTTCCCTATAGATGTCATTACTTTTTTCACAATGTTGTGATTCATGTGGATGTGTTTCCTGCTGTAAGTAAATAAAGATTTTGAAAAAAAAAAAAAGCAGGATAGAACGTGGGTACAGGTCCACACCCCTACAGTTAGAACACACTGAGGGAACATACGTAACCCCTTAATCGGCCCCTGGTATTAACCCCCTCCCTGCCAGTGTCATTTTTACATTGATTATTGCATTTTTATAGCACTGATCAATGTAATAATGTCTTTGGTCCCTAAAAAGTGTAATTTGGGGTCAGATTTGTCCGTCACAATGTTGTAGCCCCTATAAAAATCACAGATTGCCGCCATTACCAGTAAAAACAATAAAAAAAATTAAACTGCGTAGTTTGTGGCGCAACAACTTTTGCGCAAACCAATCTATATACGCCTTTTGCGATTTTTTTAACAAAAATATGTAGAAGAATATATATCTTGATGACTAAATCAGCTTTTTTACATATATATTTTTTTGGATATGTATTATAGCAGAAAGTAAAAAAAGAGGGCTTTTTTTGTTTATAGTGCAAAAAAACAAAAATAAAATACCACCAAAGAAAGCTCTATTTGTGTGAAAAAAAGGCGTCAATTTTGTTTGGGTACAGTGCTGCATGACTGCACAATTGTCAGTTAAAGTGATGCAGTGCTATAATGCAAAAAATAGACTGATCATTAAGGGGGCAAATCCTTCTTGGGCTGAAGCGATTAAAGTTGTTTTGATTATTGTCTGTTTTGATGTAGGATAGGCATAGACAGTATCTATAGATCCCCTAGTGTTATCCAGGGATGGAATAGGTATAATTACTTCTGTACAGCCTGTGTTAGACTCTGGAATACAAGGTCTTAACTTGGCTGGTTTCTCTGTGAATTGTGTTGACAGTGCAAGTGAAGCCAGCTGAAAGAGGGAGTCCAGGGTGGGATTCTGTTAGGAACAGCACATCTTCTGATATCCTGTAGAAAAGCTGGTGTTGGATGCCGAGGAGAGGCAGCTGCCACCGTGTTGACTGTGTCTCTGGGTAGATAAAAAAAGAAAACTCCATTAGCTTCTGGGGCGGCAAGCTATCTTCCCTGTTGAAAGCCATGTTGCTAACACTGATCAAAGTAAACTACAGGGATGATTTTTGGCACCACTACTTGATGCTAGAAGGACCCAGCACCACTGGAAGAGCAAAACATTTGATTGTTTCAATTCACAAGCTAGCTATGTCCCCTGTTTTCTTTTTTATCCAGGTAATGTTTTAAATACAATTTTTACATTTTACTGGAGCTTTTGACTCATACATGTTTTCCTGTATCACCTTACCCCCATTTAAAAAAACAAAACATAATAGATTAACTTTGATTGACTATAGGTATAGAGAACTATCAATTAGTATATTAAAAAAGTAAACACTGTTTCATGTTATCTACTAAGCTAAATGACCCTTCATTTTGAAAAATGAGAATATTCTACTACTGTATTTTTAGTAAGTAAATAAATAGGGTAGTGATTCATACATTATCATTCTGATCTGTCTGAGGTTCCAGTAAGAGACAGTGTGCCTCTTCCTCTTGCCAAGGAATGTAGTTGAGCTGTGTTCTTTCCTTAGCAACTTGAATAAATGGCAGTCATCTGTAACTGTTATATAATCCTAAGAAAAAAAAGAGACAAACAATATTTGCCACGCCATATGTAAAATTGTAATTTATTTTTGTTCACTTATATTAAATGCCAACTCCGCCTTCATCTAAAACTTTATTTTTTGTGGGAAACATTACCTATCAGGGTAATTTACAGTATACAGTATCTGACCAGCTATTTAGTCATCAACTGTCCTGCCTAGGCCAATTTTCAGCTTTCAGTGCTGTCGCACATTGAATATAAAATGCGTGGTCATGCAACACTGTACTCATATGACATTTTTACCATTCTTTCCCCACAAATAGAGCTTTCTTTTGGTGGTATTTAATCACCACTGGGTTTTTTATTTTTTGCTAAACTGTTTCTGCTCTAAAAATTGTACAAATAAGTAATTTTTCTCCTTCACTGATGTGTGCAGATGAGACAGCACTAACGGGTTCTGATAGGTGGCACTGATGGGCATTAATAAGCAGCACTGATGAGGCTGCACTGATGGGCACTGAAAGGCAGCACTAATGGGCTCTGATTGGCAGCATTGATAGGCACTTATTAATACTGTTGGGGCTGCACTGATCACCAGGACACTGATGATTAGTGCCTTGATAATTAATGTGGATGACTCCTCTCACACTTGCCAGTCATCGGCTCTCCGAGGAATGCATATAACTGGCAAGTGTGCTTACATTGTGATTAGCTGTGATTGGACACAGCTGATCACATAGTAAAGGGCCATGGTGATTGACCCTTTACCCTGATCTGTGATCAGGAGTCTTTGAAGGATGGATGTGGGGTGCTGTTCTGCGAGGATGTCAAAAGATGCTCTCACAGAACTGGATGACCATGCTGTAGCTGTCATTCGACTTTAACTTGGCCAGCAAGTGGTTAATAAATGCTTACATGTATTTTGAAATACTTACATGTATTTTTAAGGCTGAATTTAACTTGAAATCTTGCTGTCCCTGTACAACCGGGCTTGCCTTTTGAGAGGAAAAGGCAGAACAAAGTGCCAATGCGTTACTTCATGTGCTAACAAGAACCATGATGATAGGAAGAGAAAGCAGGGTGAGAGAACAAATTAGCTTCTCATTTTTTACTTTCTGCTTTTAAAACACATGCAATAAAATGTTTTAGAAAATCTAATTTGTTTAATACTTCAGGCCAATATGTATTCTGCTACATATTATTGGTAAAAAAATCGCAATAAGCATACTGTATATGGATTGGTTTGCACAGAAGTTATAGCGTCTACAAACTATGGGATATATTTGTGGAATTTTTATTTTATTATTTTCTTCCTAGTAATAGCGGTGATCGGCGACTTATAGCAGGACTTCGAGATTGCAGCAGACAGATCGGACATCTAACTGACACTTTTTTGGGGACCAGTGACATTATTACAGTGATCATTGCTAATTATAGGCACTGTCACTGTGCTAATGACACTGGCAGGGAAGGGGTTACCAACAGTGGAAATCAAATGGTTAAATGTGTGCCTAGCTAGTGTTTCAGTGTAGTGAGAGTGGGGCTCTTACTAGTAGAAGACATTGATTGGTGCTCCTGCTTTACAGGAACACAGGATTCATGCCTTCTGTACTGTCAGAACAGCAATCTGCCTTGTTTACATAGGCAGACTGCCATTCTGCTTGTGTATTAAACAATTAACAGGTGCCGGTGGACATCGGGCCTGTGGGACCTGCTGATCAGCTCCCGCTGTATTAAATCACAGCAGAAGCGAGCCGCGGGTGGCGTGCACTAGTGCCCGATACCTAAAAGTGCAGGATCATGTATTTATACGTCATCCTGCACAGCGTGGCCCCTCTGTAGTAATTGTGCTATAGTGTGGTTAAGGTATTGTACCAATGTGTAAACTATCATGTTCTTTATCCACATTTTGTAGTAGTCATTGAAAAAGTTTTACAAATATATAAACATGACTAATCTATAGTATTTCTTGCAAATGCACATGGTAAATAGACATAAATATTGTTGTTATTTAACTTCAGCTTATAATAACAAATTTTGGTGTAGGGCAAATATGTAATATATATATATATATATATATATATATATATATATATATATATATATATATATATATATACACTGTATATGGATTGTACATGTCCTTGCTATTATAAATTAAGTTATTGTATGCTGTTTGATGGATATTTTAGACCATAGATTGTTCAGCATTTACATTGATTTTAAGACTGACACTAGTGTTACATCAAGCAATTTTACAGGTGATTTCATTTAATCATGAGAAAAACAATGACAATGTCTTCAGGAGCATCCATAGATCATAAATATGAAGCTGTCCACTTGTGTTTCCATGGAGCTAAATATCAATGTCATAATGACCTTGGATGCAGCATTCTGAATTACTGCTACATTTTTCATACACAAATAATAAAGACATCAAACATTAAAACTAGGAAATAGAAAGTAATCTCCATTGCTTCACGTTTTAGACACAATTCATCAGTTGCTAATGTATTAATTGCAATATTATATAATCATTTAATCGTTTTAATTTTTTTTTAACAATATATATTACTATAAAGTGCTTTTCCATGACATCATACAGTAGAGGAGATTTACTAACACTGGTGCACACAGAATTTGGTGCATAGTAACCACTTAGCTTCTAGGTATATTGTCAAAGTTTAATTGAACAAGCTGAAGTTAGAAGCTGATTGGTTATTATGCATAGCTGCACAGGATTATGTGTGCTCCAGTTTTAATAAATCCACCCAGTATGTAATATAGAAACACTGCAAAGTACAACAACATATACAATATCTCACAAAAGTGAATACACTCCTCACCTTTTTGGAAATGTTTTATTATATCTTTTGTGGCAACACTGAAGAAATAACACTATGCTACAATGTAAAGTAGTGGGTGTACAGCTTGTATAACAGTTTAAAATTTGCTGTCCCTTCAAAAATAACTCAACACACAGCCATGAATGTCTAAACCGCTGGCAACAAAAGTGAGTACACCCTAAGTGAAAATGTCCAAATTGGGCCCAATTAGCCATTTCCCCTCCCCGATGTCATGTGACTCATTAGTGTTACAAGGTCTCGGGTGTGAATGGGGAGCAGGCATGTTAAATTCAGTGTTATTGCTCTCTTCCTCTCATACTGGTCATTGAAATTTCAACATGGCACTTCATGGCAAACAACTCTCTGAGGGTCTGAAAAAAAGAATTGTTGCTCTACATAAAGATGGCATAGGCTATAAGAAGATTGCCAGGACCCTGAAACTGAGCTGCAGCAGTTGACCAAGACCATACAGTGGTTTAATAGAACAGGTTCCACTCAGAACAGGCCTCGCCATGGTCGACCAAAGAAATTGAGTGCACATGCTCAGCATCATATCCAGAGGTTGTCTTTGGGGAATCAGACCTATGAGTGCTGCTGGCATTGCTGAAGAGGTTGAAGGGTGATGCACAAGAAAGCCCTCAAACAGTCTGCTAAAGACAAGCAGACTAAGGACATGGATTACTGGAAACATGTCCTGTGATCTAATGAGACCAAGATAAACTTATTTGGTTCAGATGGTGTTAAAAATGTGTAGCGGCAACCAGGTGAGGAGAACAAAGACAAGTGTGTCTTGCCTACAGTCAAGCATGGTGGTGGGAGTGTCATGATCTGGGGCTGCATGAGTGCTGCCGGTTCTTCAGTGTTGTTACATGAAAATATATAATAAAATATTTACAAAAATGTGAGGGGCGTACTCACTTTTGTGAGATATTGTATATAAAGCTTTAGCCTCTTTAAGTTAGTAAAATACTGTGAGTATGCAAGTGTAGTAAACATTTGAAAGCCTATTGCAATATAATTAAACATAATACCTGTCCGGCCCCAAAGCCTATTTGTGTGGAGGATTCTTTATTTTGTATACATTTCTTTAACCTCCCTGGCGGTATTATTCTTTCTGGTTTTAGGTGCTGAAAGCAGTACCATTATTTTGCAAGGAAATTTGGCGTTACATTGTAGGCCTGTAATTCTTAGGAATAACTCACTTAAATCTGTCCGAACAAGAGTCTAGTAGACATCTCGGGTATGATACAGTTTGAAAAACAAAATCATAAATTATAATATAATAAATAATTATAAATAATTATAACACAAATTAATATAATTATATAAAAAAATATTCAATAATGTAATCAAATCAAAAACACTGAAATTTGCTCAGTTGCAGAATTGTCAATGTCATTACTTTTATTTTTTTATGACGAACTTCCCCACAAATCGCTATCACTCAATTCTGCAAGTTATTATAATTTGCTCTAGTTATTATAAGCTGCTCTAAAACCACTTTTGACATAAAGGGACACTTTTTGGTTGCTATGGAAAATCTCCAGTTTCCAGGCAGAAAGAACAGTTTTTACTATACAAAAGTACATGTAGGGCACTGGGCAGACCTCTAGGGACAAAGGGGAGTGTGTATTTTTTACATACAGTACTGTAATCTGTAAGATTACAGTATACTGTATGTAATGTGTTTATTTACTTTTTTGAATTTAGCGCCGTTCTCTGCCTCCGTGCGTTGTAATGTTGCAGGGAAGATCACACAGCGGGGAGGCATCGCTGGATCCAGGGACAAGGTAAGTAAACCATGCCTGTGGACACTGCGAGGCAATCCCGAGTCTGGCTCAGGGATACCGCTTTTGGTCCTGAAATCTTAAATACTAGTATGTAATTTATTTTTGTTTATTACATGCATTGGAGTAAACAGGTTGCTTTAGTTTTTAGAAGTACTATTTGTGACCAATTTCATGTTTTGACAGAGGATCCCATTTTTTGGGCACTTCTCTTTAAAAACTTACATGATACACATGGTAGTTAGTATGAACATAGCAGGACATCCACTGTTGCAGTGGTTAATCCTACATGCTGAGGTTTTTTAAGATTGTTGTAAGAGAGGAATTCATATTTACCTGTCACCTGATAAACTAGTGATACCTCCCTCTCCCCTCATAATATACCACTATCCTTGGACCTTGAAACTGTGGTAGTGCCACTTATAAACTCTGATCATTGTATCCCATTGCTTACACGTGATTGGATGATGGAAGTCAGCAGAGCTTACCCTCATTTACCAAGCTCTGAAGCAACTGCACTTGCAAAGTGCAGTATATTTGGCTTTAGTAAATCAATCCCATAGGCATATATTGACATAGCATAGAGCAGTGTTTTTCAACTCCAGTCCTCAAGGCACACCAACAGGTCATGTTTTCAGGCTTTCCATTATTTTGCACAGGTGATTTGATCAGTTTCACTGTCTTAGTAATCACCACAGCCATTTCATCTGAGGGAAATCCTGAAAACTTGACCTGTTGGTGTGCCTTGAGGACTGCAGTTGAAAAACACTGGCATAAAGAACACATATGCATTGCATTCTGGTGTACTTAGCTAGTATCTTATGATGGATTTTAACAAAAATAACAGATACAATTTGAAGGAATATAAATGTATTAGTGAAAGTAATACCCTAAAATTGATAATAAAAGTGGCTCAGAAAAACCTCTTGTGTAGAGGATTCAAAGACCACACAATCTATAGAGGCAAGAAGCTCCAATGCACAAATTGTAATATTTCCTGACATTGAGTAAATGTGAACATGAGTACCCATGTTCACCTTTTTGAGCTGGAAAATGCTGAACTGTTCATATAAGCATCTCTGTCATTTAAAGTGGATGTAAACCCTCCATACACCCAGTGAAGTGAACAGCCTCAGATGATACACTGAGATTAACCAAATTTCCCTACATAGGTTTTATATTGATATCTGCTGTCTTCACGTTTATATACTGTTTAGAAAGTTGAGATCGTGTTAGGAGATTTTCTCTTCCTGGTTAACACAGAGTGTGATGTCTGGGCATACAGCCAAAATAGCTAACATTGCTGATTGGAGGAAAGGCACACACCACCTTTCCTCATAGGCCGAGACTCTCAGAGCTGTTTTGTAATAGGAGATGCTCTTTGCTAATCTATTTTAGCAACCTCCTTTGACAAAAGATTCAGGCTGCTTTTGTCTAAAATGCAGTGATTAAATCACTGCATTCAGTAACACTGTGACAGGGGGGTGGGGGGGGCGATCACAAGGGGTTAATATGCCTATGTGAGTGTGTGTCAGTGTTGTGTTGGTGCACACTTACTTGGCATGTCTTCTCTCATCAGCAGCGCTGGGAAACAGCGCTGCGATGAGAGAAATGATCATTTCCTCCTTCCTGTGTAAACACAGGAGGAGGAAGTGACAGGCTGGGAGCGCGCTCCCATTGGCTGGGAGCGATCGCGGGGGGGGCGGAAAACACGGACATCCGCCCGCTCGTCGGCGATCGCTCCCAGAGCCAGGGGGACCGCCGCACGCCGCGGAGGGGGTCCCGATGGGACCCTCGAACCGCACTAAGGCGAGGACGTAAATTTACGCCCTTGTGCCTGTACGAGCCATGTTGTGGACGTACATAGGCGTGCGGGGGTCCTTAACTGGTTAATAGCTTGGAAACATATTCTATCTAAAACCAAAAAGGGAAACTTGTTTGCTAAAACAGCATTGCCCAGGCCACAAGAATAATAGACTACTGTAAAATATGTCAATCAACAAAAGAATGGACCAAACACGGCCTCCAAACTTATAATTACCTACCAGCACACTTCAAGAACACAGTGGAAGGGAAATTCAGCAAATGTGCATATCTAAAAAATATAAACCTTTCTGACAACATTGATATCCCAACAGAAATATGGCAATATTTCAAAAAGTAAGAGGAATTAGGCTTTTCTACAACCTTCTATACCCTTCTTCCCCAGAAAAAAAAAATCCCAACATGTTAAAATGGGAAAAGGACTTTTTACAAACCTTTACATGGGAACAATGGCATAAAGCCCTATTGATCACTAGTAAAACATCCTCATGTATTTGACATTGGGATAATTCACAAAATATTCTTAACTGATGGTACCTGACACCTTATAGATTGTTAAATATTCCCTTCCACCTCTCCCATCTGCTGGAGGTGTGGGGAATTAGTGGGAAACCTATACCATATTCTTTGGTCATGCAAGAAACTTTCAAGTTTTTGGAACCCCGTTTCCTCCTTTATTGTAGACCTTACAGGTACTTTGACAGAACTGACACCGGAAACAGCATAATTAGGATTAAATCTAGTTATATACCCACATTGCTATAGAACAATATTATCACATATTCTAATAGCAGCGAGACTTACCATTGCCAACATGTGGAAATGCACAGAAGCTCCTAACTTGTCAAATGTCATTATAAGGCCCAATACAAATTGATGTTAGCATTTAGAAAAAAAAATGGCAAGTTTGGATAAAAAGCCAGAGAGCTTCAGATTATTTAAAGAATAGCAATATATGATAGACCATGATATTGAATTCCTTATAGACCCCTCCTCTTCTTATTATTTGTATTCCTAAAATATTAGTATTTGATGACCAGCTCCCACCTACAGTATGATCCCACTTGCGGTAGCAGGATATCAAACTTCAGATATTGTACCTTAAAGTTCTTGGCCCAGATTCAGGTACATCTGCGCATTATTGGACCGGCGTAGCGCACCTCCTTAACGTTAGACTTGTGCAATTTTGACGCGTAATCACCCTATTCTCGTAGCTTTTGCACAGAAAATTGCGTAAGGCGGAGTAATACAAATTGGGAAGGACGTGGGCGGGTTACATTGAAATGAGCCGTGACCCCATGCAAATGAGGGGCCGGCCGGCTCGCGCATGCGCGCTTGAAGGAGACCATGTCAGCTCCGCTGTGCGCATGCTCACAACTCGGGAGCGGCGCAATCAGTGAAATTGGAAATGGACTAGGGCAACGTTGTGAACTACGCAAACAGCATAAATAGACAGACACAAACGCACTTGCATTGCAAAAGTACATCCCTTTGTCCCTTCCCATTTAACCAAGTGCTTTTGTCCTGTTGTTCATTGCGTTGTGTTTTGTAGTTGTCAGATTAGTGTTCTGTGCGATCAAGTGTTTGTTAGTAGATCTTTGAAAGTGTTTTTTGATAAGTGTTTGAGAGACTGTTTGTTTGATATATTTCTGTTCGTTTGTTTTCTTGCTGATTTTTTGCTGTTTGTTTTTGTGACTGTTTCTTGCTGAGTGCTTGTGTGATTTTTTGGGTGTTAGTTTTCTCTTTGTGTGTGTTCTTGCTTGATTGGTTGTGCTTGTTTTTGTGAGTGATTTTTGTTGACTGGGAGTGAGTTTTTTGGGAAGTATGACAGAGAGAAAGCGAAAGCTCAATTTTACTTTGGGGGAAAAAATAATTCTTGCCCGGGCCATTAGCGATTATGGGCGTTTCCTCCACGGCCCAGACAGTGCCAACACCACCCCGGCCAGGAGGAGGGAGATTTTGGACCTCATCACTGAGCAGGTCAATTCAGCGGGGGAGGGGGAGACACGGACCCGGTCTGGGATTGACAAAAAAATTAATGACCTCCGGCGTCTGGTCAAACAGAAGCTATCCAAAATGCATGCCCATGCCAGGGGCACAGGAGGGGGCCCACCATGCCGTATTAGGCTGACAGCGGAGGAGCGTGCGGTGGCCCTGACCTTTCATCGGCATGAAGTTGAGGGCCTGCCCGGCTTTGACTTAAGTCCGGAGCCCGTGGTGCCAGGTAAGTATTTTTTTTAATATCAGGTGTGTAGAATGTGTGGGGGAGGGGGTGAAAGGGAATATGTGGCAAGTGTGTGGATCCTCCAACCTGTGAATGTTTTGTGTCATCCACAGATGAGCAGGAGGGTGCAGGGCCATCTGGCCTGACCGCACCATCCCCAGGACAGCAGCCTAATGAGGCCCCCCCAACAAGGCCGGAGTCCGCGGAGGAGGTTCAAGAGGAGGAGGAGAATCATGAGGAGGAGGAGTCCATGTCAGGCACTGGACGTTTGGTTTTTGAGGACTCTTCCCCTCTGGCTGGCAGCAGGCAGCCCTCCCTAAGGGGGAGCCCCCCCTCCTCCCCCAACATGGCTCCCCTCCCAAGGGCCTCCCCTTCTCCCCGGCCACAAGCATCAGCTGGAGGCAGGATTTCGTCCCAGAACACCAGGGGGTTGGCCGATCTCCTGCCCGCCACTCTGAGAAGGGACCAGGCCCTTCAAACCCGCCATCTGGGACAGGTCAGCCAGACATTGGTGCGGATGGAGGAGAGCCTGTCCTCCATCAAGGATACGCTGGGGAACCTGGACTCCCACTCCCGGGCTTTCACAACCTGCCTAAACGACCTGCAGACTACATGAGCAGGCGTTGGGCAGGATGTGAGGGCCCTCACCCAGGCTATCCAGGCCAACACGGCAACACTTGGTGCTGCCCTGGACAGAATAGCCATGGCCTTGGAGGGCAGGCCGCCAGGTGGGCAGAGATCAGGGGCTCCTCCTCCTTCCCCAGTTTTGCCCCTCCCCCATGAGTCTCCCCTGAGGAGCCGGGGCTGTGGCCGGGGGCGCCCCAGGCGTGGCTCACGTAAAGGGCAATAATTATTTTTTCCCCTTTTTTATTTTTTATTTTTTTTGCTGGAAATTTTTTGATTTTGCTGTTAATTTTTTGTTTTGTTTTGTTTTTTGGGTTGTGAATGCTGTTTGAATGTGGGGGTGACATTCCTGCCGGAAAAGGGGTGTCACCCTCAATTTTGGTGGAGAAGGGTTCCCCAGGACCAGGGAGAAGTGATCCCCAGGTCCGTGTGAATGGTGTATGAATGTACAGTGACATAATTGGAGCCTTGGCGTGGCGTTGCTGCTCACAAGTCCTGCATGGTGGACTGGTGCCAATCCAATTTGATGTGGATGTGGGGTGTGTATGCTAGGGACCACAGTGGTGTGCATGCATGCATTCTCATTGTGCCATGATTAATGTGTGTGTTTAACGTGCAAAGATGCCCAATGTGAGCTGTCTCCTGGCTGCTCTTCCCTCAGAAGATGGGGGACCCTCGGTTAGGGGGGGATTGTCTGGTTCAGGGGTTAGGTCATCACGTAGGTCAATCTGCAGGCCCTTTCTTTCTGCGAAGTTGTGCAGCATGCAACATGCACCGATGATCTGGCACACAAAGTTTGGGGAATACAAGAGGGTACCCCCAGACTTATCCAGGCATCGGAAACGTGACTTTAGTAGGCCAAAGGTGCGCTCCACCACTGCTCGTGTTTGGGCATGTGCTTGATTGTATCTTTCCTCTCCTGGGGTTTGGGGGTTCCGGATAGGAGTCATGAGATGGGGTCCCAGTGGATATGCAGAGTCACCTGTAAGGGAAAAGACAGGAGGATGTTAGTCATGCATGTGCCCCTTGTGATGTGTGCATCATGGGAGGGGATAGTCATGCCTGACTCGCATGTCACTCACCAACCAGCCAGGTGTCCCCATACACGTTCTGATCGAATTCCATTCGGATGTGGCATTGATTGTATATATAGCTGTCATGGCTGGACCCTGGGTGTTTGGCACGGACGTGCCATATGAGGCCTTGGGCATCGACTATCACCTGTACGTTGATGGAATGCCAATGCTTCCGATTGCGGTACATGTGCTCTGTCTCCTGGGGGGGCTGGAGTGCCACATGTGTGCAATCAATGGCCCCGATGGTGCGTGGGAATCTGCCAATTCTGTAGAAATCTGTCATTGCCTTCAGCCGCAGCTCCTCAGTGGTGGGTTTGATGATTTGGTTGGCCATGCGTCTGAGGATTGCAGGGACAACCTGGTGCACACATCTGCTCATGGAGGATTGTGACATCCCAGCCATAAGGAAATGGAGTGTTGCCATGACCTTGACCAGTGGCTGCACTGCATGTGAGCGTTGTGTTGGGCTGGTGATGTCCTCCTGCAGGGTTGTGGTTAATTCCAGGATGACATGAGGGGTGAATCTGAAGATGCGATACACCTCAGAATCACTCATGCCAAACAGGTCTATGCGGGTGCGGTATATCCTCTCCCGTGCCATCCTCCGTGCCCTCATCCTTCTTTGTTCATCTAAAGTCAGTAGTATAGCTATGTGTGACGATGCCCCTGGCATGTTGGCATACAGATTGTTGTGCAACACGTGTGACTGCTGAGCTCCTCACTAACAGTGTTGCTTTATCTAACAAGTAGACTTTTTTTCTCTTTTTAGACCAGCTTTTATATGCTCTAATTTTAGACAGGACATTTTGCTGTTGCGCACACTGCGTAGCCTGCGCTGCCCCAACGTTCTTTTGTGGATCCCCGTAAGTCCCTCATTAGCATATTTGACTAGCAAATCAATGGTCTGTCTAGCGCACTTTTGCGCGGACGGATGCGCCAGTCTAACGAAATTACGCTGGACAAAAAAAAGTAGATTTTTTGCGTATCTCGTTCTGGGGATGCCGCGCATCGAAGCGCACGTGCACATTTCGACTTACGCCGCGCATTTCCTGATGCGCAGGCGTAATCGCTCTGTGAATCTGGGCCCTTATTTCTTCTGGTTATTCATTCCTCAATTGTTGTTATTATCTGTTCTATGCAATATGATAAGCAATACTAATTAATTGTATTCATCTATATTGGAATGTATTTTGTCAAAAATAATAAAAAATGTAAGTTTAAAAAAAAATTAAGCTTACCAGTCCCTATTTACATGTTTTATAAAACCTGACTAAACCCAGTAGCAGTAGTAGTAGTAGTAGTAATGATGATAAATTGGCTACACGTTTGATTTGGTAAGGTATCTAGGAAACATGCAATGCATTCATACAGAACAATATCTTTGCGATTTTAAACAGAATCAGTTAAAACTCAAAATGTAGTAATATACTAAAGCTAATATGATCTAAGTTTACTGCAGTCACATCAGTAAATGTTGATTTCTGATTGGCTGGTGTGGGCTCTTGCATTACACCATTGCTCTTTGCGCTGCGTTTTAAATAATGATCCTGTATACGCAAATAATAATGATGCAAATGCTTTCAGTTTCTGGCTTATGATGGTGTTCTGCTAGAATTAAAGGAGACTAGACAGAGTCATTGATAAAGATGTTCTTATATTTTTAGCTCTCTTTTTGTAGAACTATCTAATGAGCTTGTTTCAAATCACAGCATGAGAAAAGTACTTCTTCTGTAGTGTATAATAAACTACATCGTAAAATGTTGCATGAGCAGTTCCTACTACTGATTGGATTCTGAATGTTATAGTTAAAATCAGTCAGATGTAAAAAATGTGCTGTCTGTCAGATGAAAAGTAAACTTTCCTGGAGGCTTTTGTGTTGGGTATGAAGTTCAATAGCCTTTAACCGTTTACCTACATATTGAAGTTCTTGAAGTGTTGAATAAAGGAGAATCTAAAAAATGCACAAGCATAGAGAAAATATGTACTGCATTATATAATAGAAGACATGATGCAAAAGTATTACCCATAGCAGCCATGCAGATTCCAAATGTAACCTTTACCCAGTTTAAGAAATGAAATGTAAGGGGGGGCGTGGTTTGGACTCCACCGAGATGGCGGTGTGAATCCTGAGCTCCGGCGTATAGCGGACTAACGGAACGGCTCACAGCAGACAGCGGCACAGTAAACAGCCCTACTGTTAGCCTGTCAGTAGTGGAACATCTCCCCGACAGCTGGGCGGAATGACGAGGAAGCGGCAAGCGGAGCATCGGCCAAAGAAGCTCACAGACCTGTTAGTTTAACTTCTATAGTTGGGAAGATACTGGAACGTGTAATAAAAGACCACGTGGATAAGTTCTTGCTGGAAACAAACTATTTAAGCAGCAGACAGCATGGATTCATGAAAGACAGAAGTTGTCAGACAAACCTGATTTCCTTTTATAAAGAGGTAAGTAAAACCCTGGACAGAGGCGTAGCAGTGGATGTGGTATACTTGGATTTTGCAAAAGCGTTCGATACAGTTCCCCACACACGGCTCATGTGTAAGGTAAGGTCTACAGGATTAGATATATCAGTTTGTAAATGGATAGAAAACTGGCTGAAAGACAGAATTCAGAGAGTTGTGGTTAATGATTCTTATTCTGAATGGTCCAAGGTTATCAGCGGTGTACCCCAAGGTTCAGTGTTGGGTCCCTTACTTTTCAATATATTTATAAATGATATTGGGTCTGAGATCAAAATTAACATTTCTGTTTTTGCAGATGACACCAAGCTATGCAGTGGAATAATGTCCTTGCAGGATGTCTCCAATTTACAAGCCGACCTCAATGCTCTGTCTAATTGGGCGACTAAGTGGCAGATGAGGTTTAATGTTGATAAATGTAGTTATGCACTTGGGGGCTAAGAATATGCATGCATCATACATGCTAGGGGGAGTACAACTGGGGGATCTGTAGTGGAGAAGGATCTGGGTGTTTTAGTTGATCATAAGCTCAATAATGGCATGCAATGCCAAGCTGCAGTTTCCAAAGCGAGCAAAGTCCTTTCTTGTATTAAGAGAGGTATGGACTCCAGAGATAGAGATATCATTTTGCCCCTGTACAAATCATTAGTAAGACCTCATCTGGAATATGCAGTCCAGTTTTGGGCACCAGTTCTCAAAAAGGATATCGGAGAACTGGAGAAAGTGCAGAGAAGGGCAACCAAACTGATAAGAGGCATGGAGGAGCTCAGCTATGAGGAAAGATTAGAGGAACTGAATTTATTCACTCTTGAGAAGAGGAGAATAAGGGGGGATATGATCAACATGTACAAATACATAAGAGGTCCATATAGTGAACTTGGTGTTGAGTTATTCACTTTAAGGTCAACACTGAGGACAAGGGGGCACACTTTACGTCTGGAGGAAAAGAGATTTCACCTCCAAATACGGAAAGGTTTCTTCACAGTAAGAGCTGTGAAAATGTGGAACAAACTCCCTCCAGAGGTGGTTCTGGCCAGCTCAGTAGATTGCTTTAAGAGAGGCCTGGATTCTTTCCTAAATGCACATAATATAACTGAGTACTAAGTTTTGTAGGTAAAGTTGATCCGGAGTAAATTCGATTGCCTTTCGGGGGATCAGGAAGGAATTTTTTCCCCTCCGGTAGCAAATTGGATCATCGCTCTGCTGTTTTTTTATGCCTTCCTCTGGATCAACTGTGGGTATGGAGTTGGGTGTATGGGAGGATGTACTGTGTTTTACTTTGTTTTATTTTTTTATTTTTTTATGGTTGAACTGGATGGACTTGTGTCTTTTTTCAACCTGACTAACTATGTAACTATATGTAACTATGTAACTATGTAACTTCTTCTCCCCACCGCCGCTGCCTCGTGGGAAAAATGGCGCCGGCGCGTCTTCCTCCAATGGATCCCGCGATGGACGCCCTCGGTCTGGCACCATGTCAGCACATCAGGAATCTCCTGGCTCAAGTGGGGTGTCACAGGCGGCTTCCCCGCTCAACAGAAGCCCAGCAAAGACTCGCTTCAGGGCAGATGACTCAGACATGCTGCAATGCGAGTTAAGATCAAACACTGATTCGCAGGAAGACACCAGGGAGCTCCCTGATTCTATAGTATCTTTCCCCACGCAGCATCAACCAGTCATGGATACTACTCTTAAAGACATGCTCATATCTCTGAGGAGTACTATTCACAATGATATGATGGATTGCATGAGGAAGTTTAATAAAGAGCTGTCAGCGGTTGGTGATAGGGTAGACCACATTAAAACCAAGATGGGGGAGGACGCTACCACCATCAATGATCTAGTGGACGCACATGACTCAGCTGAGGAAGAACGTTTGTGGTTGAAAACCAAATTAGCAGATTTAGAGGACAGATCTAGGAGGAATAATGTTAAGGTGCGGGGTATCCCAGAGACTGTTCCGCCCTCTGATCTGCGTTCTTATGCCATGACCATGCTCTCTGCCCTCATGCCTGACACTCCTGCTATCGAGCTGTCTATTGACAGAATTCACCGATTGCCTAAACCTTCCTTTATACCGGAAAATGTACCCAGAGATGTCTTATTTCGAATGCATTTCTATCACTCTAAGGAAAAGTTGATGTCTTTAACTCGCAAAGGAGAACACCGTGGCACCTAATACGCACTGCTGCAGTTCTATTCTGATCTATCGCAATTTACCCTACAACTTCGTAAAAATCTGAATACGATCACCAAAGCATTAAGAAACCACAACATCATCTACAAATGGGGATTCCCGACGAAACTTATGGTGACCAAGGACGGCACTACTCACGTGATTACTTCTCCGTCCAAAGGCTTCAAACTACTCCAGAAATGGAAGATAATACCAGAAGACCATTCTCTCCCCGCTGACTCTGAACCATCCCGAGGGGGCTCCCCGCATTGGAAGCAAGCCTCTACCACCTGATACATGCACTGTCCACCCTGATGGGTTTTTTTTGCCCTGTTTTTCCATGCTTTAGGCCCTGCCCAAGGGTCCCGCTTTGGAGCTTTCCAATTTTTCAGCTCCCCTGGCTATGAGCAGTATTATCTGCATTCGGGCCGTGATGGCCCTCCTTTTAAAGTTTGAATTTTGTTTTCTACGATTTATTTTTTGTTTGCTGTTTCTTGTTACTCAGTTTTATTTGCAGGAACCGCACTTCTCTGGACCCTCGTACCGCATCTACCAGGCCCATATGCCAATGCATGACTGTTGCTCCACCTACAAGAACTCGTTCAGCCACATTCGATGGATGTTTTGCTTTTTCAAACTGCCTTCAATGAAGCTGGGCTGTGAGTACTCATGGCCCTTGCAAATAGCTATGTTTTTTTTTATTCGCAATGCCGGTTAAAATTCTTTCGATTAATGCCCATGGTATAAATCACCCTGTTAAAAGGGCATCGCTCTGGAGAGAAGCTGACTCCTCGCAGTGCGATGTCCTGTGCATTCAGGAGACTCATTTTCACAACAGAACCCCACCCAAATGTACCCATGGATCCTTTCAATACTATTTTTTTTCTAACATGGAGGCTAAGAAAAGGGGTGTTTTCATTGCTGTTAAAGACACAATCTTCTTTTCTTTGCTATCGGAACACACAGATCCTCTTGGTCGCTTTATAATATTGGTTTGTGACTTGAATAATGTAAGATATACCCTGGTTAATGTCTATGTCCCAAACAAACGCCAAATTCATTTTTTACATAATCTTATGCGCAAGGTTAAGAAGGTCCAACAGGGTTCACTTATCATATGTGGAGATTTTAACATGCTTGACCCCTTGTTGGATTCCACCACGAGGTCCTCTAAAACAGTCCCTTCCCTGGCAAATTTCCTACGGTCTTATTATTTATTTGACGCCTGGCGATGCACACATGCCAATGAAAGGGACTATTCCTTTTTTTCACATAGCCACTGCTCATACTCACGAATTGATCTGTTTTTATTAGAGAAATGGCTACTTACCAAAGTGGCTGGGTCCAGGATTAACACGATATCGTGGTCTGATCACGCTTCCGTTCTCCTAACATTAGAAGATACATACCCTAAAACAGCTACATTTATATGGCGTGCCAGTTCATCTATTATTCAAAGTCAGGTAACCAAGGAAACAATTAGGGATCGCCTGTTAGAATACTTCCAAATCAATGCCCCCTCTACGGATAATGCGTTCACTCTATGGAATGCCCATAAGGCTTTTGTTAGAGGGGTGTTTATACAGCTAGGTGCCAGGATCAAGAAGCAAAGACAACTAAAAATCTCCACTCTCCTTGCGGAGATGAAATCTCTAGAAACTCAAAACAAGGAAACTCCCACACCATCCACTAGTGCTAAACTCTTAGCTTTAAGGCACGACTTCAGACTTATTCTCCTCCAAAATTTCGAACAGATGGATGAAAATGTCTTTCTATTCAACAAATAACAAAGCAAGAAAGGCGTTGGCCAGATGTTTACGAGGCCAACGCTTCAAAACTAAGATTACTAGACTAATTCACCCTAAAAGTAAAGACCCGGTTTATGACCCTCAGAGTATCGCAGACGCATTTAGCGACTACTACAGCTCCTTATATAATTTGGCCCAAGACGACAGTACTTACCAGCCATCCTTGAATGACATAACAGACTTTCTCTCCAGGGTACAGTTACCCAGCCTCAACCCTGACCAACTTTGTGCCCTAAATTCCCCCTTTTCATTGACTGAGCTGCTGCGGGCTATCAAGACTCTCCCGTCTAATAAATCCCCTGGCCCCGATGGCCTCATAGGGGACTATTACAAAACCTTTCAATCTGTCTTGGGCCCACATCTGCTAAAAGTATTTGACTCAGCAGAGTTTTAATCTGTCTTCTGAAGGTCAGGTGGTTTTCCTCCAACCGAATGCAGGTTGGCAAAGCGTTCCAAAGTCTGGGACCTTGGACCGCAAACCTTCTTTCTCCTTTGGACTTGAGTCTGGCTTTGGGTACTTTGACCAAATTTTGGTCACTGGATTGCAGAATGCGATTGGGATTGAGGGGTTCTATTTTATCGCAAAGATATTGCGGGGCTTTCCCATGGATGCAATTATGAGTCAGACAGAGAGCTTTAAAAGCAATTCTGTCTTTTACTGGCAACCAGTGAAGGGATCTCAGCGACGGTGAGATTGATTCCCAGGGTTTTTTCCCAGTCACCAGTCTGGCGGCCGTATTTTGTACGACTTGCAGACGAGCGATTTGGTACCTTGGGAGTCCGAGGTAGAGGGCATTTGCATAGTCCAGTCTGGAGTTCACAATTGTTCCCACCACGACTGGCACATCTTCTTTGGGAATGAATGGAATAAGTCTGCGGAGTAGGCGCAGCAGATGGTTGATCAACATTACTCATCTGGCCGGGTCAACCCGAACGCCTTCTCTTCTTCTGGCTTTGGACTTGGAGAAGGCGTTTGACAGGGTGCACTGGGGGTACTTGAGATGTACACTGGAAAAATTTGGATTTGAGAAACATTTACTTTCGGCCATAATGGCTCTGTACACAGCTCCGTCGGCTAGAGTTTATACATCGGGGATGCTATCTAGGCCCTTTAAGATCACAAATGGCATAAGGCAGGGGTGTCCCTTATCCCCCCTTATTTTTAATTTATTGATGGAGCTGCTTGCTGCTTGCATCAGACAGTCACCTGAAGTACAGGGCTTTATGATCGCGGGGAGGAAACACGTCGTCAGCCTATTTGCTGACGACGTGATTTTAATGCTCACTAATCCGGTGACTTCCTTAGAGAGGGTTTCATGTCTACTTTGCGAATATGGTAAAATATCATATTACAAGGTGAATGATACAAAGTCTTTCATTCTAGATCTAGGTGTAACCCTCAAGGACAAACAATTTTTGCAAAATCTCTTCCCATATGTGTGGAATGACTACGCAATTGACTACCTAGGGATTCGCCTTACTGCTCGCCCAGATCAGCTATTTAACGCCAACTATTTACCGTTAATCAACAAGGTCAAAGATGGAACGACAACACTCAGTAAACACATACTCTCATGGTCAGGTAAACTGGCCGCTTTTAAAATGCAAATACTGTCACAAATACTATATGTGTTCAGGACGGTCCCAATACCTGTGCGTAGGAGGTTTTTTGGAGAACTGCAGGGGCTACTATCAAGATATATATGGGTAGGCAAAAGAGCGCGGAGCGCCTTTGCTAAACTTCGGAAAACTAAAATGGCTGGAGGAATGGGAGTTCCTTCCTTCTCAGATTATCACTTGGCAGCTATACTGTCACAGGCGAAAGGTTGGTTCCCGAACCAGTCTGCCCCATTATGGAGGTCCCTTGAACAAAGTCAAATACCGGGAAAGGACTTGAGTGCCTTTTTGCTAGCTAGCCCATTTCTCAAACCTCCACACATAAACTGCTCTTTTCCCATGACGGCCACTTTAGAGGCATGGGGAAAGTTGGTCTCAGCTGACCTACTCTCTACCCCTACTGTCCTTCTAGTTATGCCTATTTCCTCCCTAACGCTGATAATACCAGACCTGAATCTTCAGAATTGGATGCTGGGGGGCATAAATTGGGTATCCGATATACAACATGGTAATGCATTGAAGTATTTCCAGCAAGTCCAGAATGAATTTGACCTTCCTAACTCTGAACAATTTAATTTTCTTAGAGTTCAATCGTTTCTCAAGAGTAAACGCTACAGACCCTGTAAGATATTTTGGAAAGTGCGTACCTTTTTTACTGCATTAGAAAGTTGTGGAAAGGGTATAACGCTGTTTTATAATCTACTTAGCAACAAATCTATTTTTTGAGAAAAATAACGCATTAATAGCCTGGGAAAAAGATCTGGATGTATTCTACTCAGATGATCAGTGGATTAAAGCCTTAAATCACACCCATTCAGCTACTAAAAATGCTAACCTCTGGGAGCTTTCTCATAAGGTTACCCAGAGGTGGTACCTCACACCATCTAGGCTCTCAAAGTTTGGACATGGAGTGTCCCCCCTATGTTGGAGGCAGTGCTCCCAGGTGGGTACAATACATCATATTTTGTGGTCCTGCGGGAGATTGGCAAAGTTCTGGTCTAATATCTTCTCAATTCTCCGTCAAGTTACAGGTCTTCATATACAGCCCTCACCCTCCCTGGCTATCTTACATTTAGGCATAGAAGATATACCACCTCATTTTAGGAAGTTTACCATCCACCTACTTCTAGCGGCCAAATTGGTCTTACTCAGACTTTGGAGATCCACTGAAAGCCCTTCAATTTCTGATGCTGTTAGAACGCTATCACTACACTACACGTATGAAAGTATGCTGGCTGCTACAGAGGGTAGATACGCTAATTTCTATATCCATTGGCGGCCCTGGATTGACTGGTATACTAACAATAAAGCCCTTTACTAAGGGTAATATAGTCATTATTTCTGTCAAATTGATGGAGTGTTGGTTCCTTCCTTTTCCTTCCTTTTTATTTTCTTTATTTTTATTTTTGTTCACTGTCTTGTTCCTTTGGACTGATAGATGTCTAACATAGCTTCCTAGTTTGTGTTCTACTAGGTCACTGTAATACATTTGTACATGCAGATCATTGTAGGCGCCTATCTGTTTAGCTGTAATTATCTTTCGCACCTTAGAATGAGCACGCCCAACTCCGTGGGTCGCAGCTAGTGCCCAATGGGGTGGCCTACGGAGAGGTTGTGCAGGAAGGATTCTTAATCACAGATATGTATGATTACCTTTTTTCTGCTGTACCATGGAGACATCAATGTGGAATGACAATGTTTCTTTCTATTTGATATGTACCTGTCATTTTGGACATCTGTTGTACAATATTTACTATTTCTGTTCAACTTAAAAAACGAATAAAAATTATTGTTAAAAAAAGAAATGAAATGTAATATTTGATTTGATATATTCTCTTAAATTATGCTTGTTGTTTTATAGGATTAGCAATTCAATGACTGATAATAATCATAAAGTAAATCTAGTATGTTCGGGGCAGTAAGTGCCTTATGCTTATATATTTATAATATATTTTTCTTATTTAATAAATCAGTACAAAGGCCAATGCTTAAATGCTTTATTATCTGTTAGAATTCTTGTTACTGATGTAAATTCCCAAAAAGATGTGTTATGTAAATATTTCTGATTGGGACTCTAAAAACAGAAGTTAATACTGCAGCTGCAGGAACAGATACACAGGATGCAATCACTGTGTGTAAAATGTCCGGTCAGTGTCAAAATGGATTATTACATCTTATTTTATACATAGATAAGAAAGAGGTGGTGTGAGATGTTATTAAAAACTAACAAATAGGAATATGTTATTAAAAGCTAACAAATAGGAATATGTTATAAAAAGCTAGCGAATAGAACAATTGCAAAAGTAAAACCTTGAGAGGGGAGGGGGAGTAGAGACAGAGAGAGCAGATGTGTCTGTGTGTTAGGTGAAGGTTACAGAACACATTTCAACAGCGTGAACAAGATGGAGTCTCTTGTGCTTAAATAAACAATACAGTGAATTTGTCCATGTCATTTCCCTCCTTTTGTTTATTTGACACCATTCTTCTTCATGTTACATTTAGCCGACTGCTGGCAACTCCTGTTACATTGGCGCAGAGAGATGGCATTCTGTTCAGCTCTTTCCTAGTTTTCTCACAATAATGGGATCATCAGGGCTGGTGGACCATTTGTTGGTACAGCGTGTGGTCACACAGAGGCATAGCCTGATGAGGAAGTAAATAATAAATATGAGAAATAGAAACATCACAATTAGGGATGAGCCGAACACCCCCCAGTTCGGTTCGCACCAGAACATGCAAAAAATGTGTTCGAACACGCGAACACTGTTAAAGTCTATGGGACACGAACATGAAAAATCAAAAGTGCTAATTTTAAAGGTTAATATGCAAGTTAGTGTCCTAAAAAGTGTTTGGGGACCTGGGTCCTGCCCCAGGGGACATGTATCAATGCAAAACAAAGTTTTAAAAATGGCCATTTTTTCAGGAGCAGTGATTTTAATAATGCTTAACCACTTTAGCCCCGGACCATATTGCTGTCCAAAGACCAGAGCACTTTTTGTGATTCGGCACTGCGTCGCTTTAACTGACAATTGCGCGGTCGTGCGACGTGGCTCCCAAACAAAATTGGCGTCCTTTTTTTCCCACAAAGAGAGACTATTTTGAAAGAAAATCAATATTTTTTACATTTTGCTATAATAAAAATCCCAAAAAAGATATAAAAAAACTTTTTTTTCCTCAGTTTAGGCCGATACGTATTCTTCTACATATTTTTTGTTAAAAAAAATCGCAATTAGCGTTTATTGTTTGGTTTGCGCAAAATTTATAGCGTTTACAAAAAAGGGGGTCGTTTTATGGCATTTTTATTATTATTATTTTTTACTAGTAATAGCGGCGATCAGCCTTTTTTTTTCCGGTACTGCGATATTATGGCGGACACTTCGGACACTTTTGACACATTTTTGGGACCATTGGCATTTTTATAGCGATCAATGCTATAAAAATGCATTGTATTACTATAAAAATGCCATTGGCAGTGAAGGGGTTAACACTAGGGGGCAGGGAAGGGGTTAAGTGTGGTCCTGGTGTGTTCTAACTGTATGGGGCGGGTGGCCTCACTAGGGGAAGTCACTGATCTTCTGTCCATACATTGTATGGACAGAAGATCAGCGTTTCCCCCGCTGACAGGAACGAAAGGTATGTGTTTACACACATACCTCCCGTTCCCCTCTGTAACGAGCAATCGCGGGTGCCCGGCGGCGATCGTACCCGCCGGGCATGTGCGCAGGACTCGCGAGACGCGCGCGCGACAAGCTGCTAAAGGGAGGACGTAGAGCTACGTGCTCCCGCGTAGCAGTGCCACCGTCCCACAGTAATATGATGGCGGGCGGTCGGCAATCAGTTAAAGTGAAACAATAAGAGTGAAATATTCCTTTAGATTTCATACCTGGGGTGTCTAAAGTATGCATGTAAAGTAGCGCATGTTTCCTGTGCTTAGAATTGTCCCTGCACAAAGTGTAATTTCTAAAGGAAAAAGAGTAATTTAGAACTACTAGCGGCTAATTATGAATTGTCGGTCCCGGCAATACAGAGAAATTAAGTGAAAAAAATGCAATTTTTTGCAATGACTTATATCTGTATTGCCGTATTTTATTTCAGTGTAAAAAATGTAAAAATAAATTAAAACAAATAAGAAAACAAAAACATTTTTTTTAAAACGCCCCGTCCCGACGAGCTTGCGCGCAGAAGCGAACGCATATGCGAGTATCGCCGGCATATGAAAACGGTGTTCAAACCGCACAAGTGAGGTATCGCCGCGATCGTTAGAACGAGAGCAATAATTCTAGCCCTAGACCTCCTCTGTATCTCAAAAAATGCAACCTGTAGAATTTTTTAAACATCGCCTATCGAGATTTTTAAGGGTAAACGTTTGACGCCATGCCACGAGCGGGCGTAATTTTTAAGCGTGACATGTTGGGTATCATTTTACTCGGCGTAACATTATCTTTCACAATATATAAAAAAATTGGGCCAAATTTATTGTTGTCTTATTTTTTAATTCAAGAAAGTGATTTTTTTCCAAATAAGACCGCTGCGCAAATACGTTGTGAGAAAAAGTATTGCAATGACTGCCATTTTATTCTCTAGGGTGTTAGAAAAAAATATATAATGTTTGGGGGTTTTAAGTAATTTTCTAGCAAAAAAAACTGTTTTAGTCTCGTAAACACCGAATCTGAAAAACAGGCTCGGGTCTCAAGTGGTTAAGGTGAACACCGTGTGATTTTTTTTTAAATGATGTGGGGTTCCCCAAAAAAATCCATACCAGACCCTTCAGACCTGAAGGGTCTGGTATAGATTCTTTGGGGGAACCCCACGTCATTTTTATTTATTTTTTAATTACGCAGGGTTCTCCTTAATATCCATACCAGGCCTGAATGAATGAAAACTTATATAGCACGGCACATGCAAAGTAAATTGCCTCTGGGCGCTTGTTGTTCCTGTCTCCTTTGAGATCAAAAGAGATGAGTCTTGATCTTTCTCCTGAAGACTAAGTGGTTCTCCTCCAGCCGAATGCTGGCTGGTAAGGCGTTCCATAGTCTGGGACCTTGGACAGCGAATTTCCTGTCTCCTTTGGACTTGTATCTGGCTTTCGGTATCTGAAGCCGATTTTGATTGGTGGATCGCAGAATACGATTGGGATTGTGAGCTTTTATTTTTTCGCATTGATAATGGGGAGCATTCCCATGGATACATCTATGCATTAGACAGAGTGCTTTAAAGGTGATTCTGTCTTTTACTGGTAACCAGTGAAGGGATCTCAGTGAAGGTGAGATTGATTCCCAGGGTTTTTTCCCAGTCACAAGTCTGGCGGCCCTATTTTGAACGACTTGAAGACGAGCGATTTGGTACTTGGGGAGTCCGAGGTAAAGGGCATTTGCATAGTCCAGTCTGGAGTTTACAATCGCTCCCACCACAACCGCTATGTCTTCCTTGGAAATAAAAGGAGTGAGTCTGCATAGTAGGCGCAGCAGATGGTGAGATCCGCTGACTACTGACCCTATTTGTGCGTCCATTATCATGTAGGAGTCAAAGATGACCCCAAGACTTTTGACTTTGGCGCTAGGGGTGATGATTTTGCCCAGAATGGACAGGGGGGTCCAAGTTGTTACCGGTTGATTCCTACGCTTGGCGTGAAACAGAAGAAGTTCTGTTTTCGCTCCGTTGAGTTTGAGATAACTCTTTATCATCCAGTCCTCTATCAAAGAGAGACAAGTCTCTAGATTGAGGTGGTGATCCTTTTTGTTGCAAATGCGGAAGTACAGTTGCGTGTCGTCTGCATATGAGTGATATAGCAGTTTTTGACTGCTGATGATTTCAAAAAGAGGACGCAGATAGATGTTGAATTAAATCGGCGACAGGGGGGATCCTTGAGGGACTCCGCACGATAATGTGCGTTTTTCAGAAGTGAAGGGTCCTAGCTTCACTATTTGCGATCGGTTTTCCAAAAAAGAGGAGAACCAGGATAGATCGCTTTCTGCGACTTTGGCTATTTTAGCCAGCCGAGTCAATAAAAGCTTGTGATCTACTGTATCGAAGGCTGCGCTTAGGTCCAGCAGAACCAGAAGACAATATTCTCCTTCGTCTGCGGCCTCGAGAACGTCGTCCCATATCTTAAGCAATGCTGTTTCCGTCCCGTGTCTGGGACGGAATCCTGATTGAAATGGATCAAGTAAGTTGTGGGTATCTAGATGCTGTTGCCTGAAGGCCTGAAGGGCCTGATATGGATTTTGGGGGATCCCCACAACATTTTTATTCAATTATAGTTCCCTGCACAAAATGTAATTTTTGAAGGAAATGAAAGTTGTTTAAAACTACTCCCGCTATTAATGAATTGCTGGTCCCGGCATTTCAGATAAAAGTCATTGAAAAAAATGACATGGGTTCCCCTTAATATTCATACCAGACCCAAAGGGCCTGTTATGGACTGGGGGGACCCCTATCATTTTTTTCAATTACTTTTCTCTGTACTGCTGGGACCGACAATTCATGAATAGCCGCTAGTTGTTTTAAATTACTTTTTTTCCTTCAGAAATTACACTCTGTGCAGGGACAGTTCTAACCACGGGACACATGTGCTACTTAACATGCATACTTTATATTTTCACTTTAAGCATTATTAAAATCACTCCTCCTGAAAAACTGACGTTTTAAAACTTTTGTTGCATTGATGTCCCCTGGAGCAGGTCCCAGGTCCCCCAACACTATTTAGGACAAAAACTTGAAAATTAACCATAAAAATTAGCACTTTAGAATTATCCCATAGACTTTTACAGGGTGTCATGCGGCTTTTCAAATTTACTGCGAACACCCCAAATTGTTTTCTGTTCACTGGACTGGCGAACAGCCAAAGTTCGAGTCAAACTCATGTTTGACTTGAACTCAAAGCTCATCCCTAATTACAATGTAAGCACCTAGTTTCTGTAACCATGTTGCTATGCCATATAAAAAGTCACCAAAACCTCCTAAACTCTTAAGCCGCGTACACACGGCAGAGAACCTCGACGGGCAGAACACATCGTTCCACCCGTCGAGGTTCTCTGCCGGCCGTCGAAATCGGTGACCCGCCCGTCGGGAATGGCAACCAGCTATTCATCCAGGCGGGCCGTCGAGCAAAAAGAGAGCGTGCTCTCTTTTCGCTCGACGGGATTCCCGACGGGCGGGGCGAGCCAGGAGCGTACACACGGCCGAGGTCCTCGCTGGAATGCAGCTTCCAGCGAGGTTCTCGCTGGTTTCCAGCGAGAACCTCGGTCGTGTGTACGCCGCCTTTAAGGTGTTCCATCCATCTTTAGCAATATCTCTGGCTTTATTTTTTAGTTCTCTTATCTTAGCAAGATGCCCTTTAATAATGTCATCATTATCAGAAATGTATATACAACAGTCAGTGCAAAATACCTTACACATCCCACCTTGAGCTGCAGTGAGATAATTTAGCGTTAGTCTGTGCTTTAACACTACTTTTTTAAGCTAGTGTTAAAGCACAGACATTTCTTCACTTAATAAACCTATATCAGTGGTAGTAAGGTTAATAATTTCATCTACAATTCTAGTGTAATTATATATTCTTTTCATTGCTTCAATTCCCCATCCTGTCCAGGAAGGGAACCATGACCATGTCATGTCACCTTCAGTGAACAGCTCTCTTTTAAACACTAAAGGGTATTCTGGACTTTGATCTGGTCACACTGTATCTTTGTGAACAGCCAAAGCAGGCACTACCTTCCTATCATATAAAATATAACCCTCTACATATGGATGGTATACCTGCTCCTAAAAAACTGGAAGCAATGACATGGAATCTCCAGTTACCAATATTTTCACATATTGGGAACTGTAAACAATTTGTACTATAAGGGGTTCTATTTAGTTCTGGACCTGAGATATAATAATATTGACCATAGTTTCCGCCATAAACTGTAATCTTTGCCCAACCATGTACATTTAGTGTTAAACGGGCATGTAGTGTTAAACTGCTTGCCGACCACCACACAACTATTTACGTCGACAGAATGGCATGGGCAGGCAGATTGGTGTACAGGTACGTCCCTTTAAATTTACCGCCCAGCAGGTGCTCACCCGCGTGTGCCTCGCGACTGTGACCGTGGGTCCTGGAGCTCGAATCAGGAATTGCGGTCGGCAAGGGCAGAACAGGGTAATGCCTTTGTAAACAAGGCATTCACCTATTCTGCCTAGTGAGACTGTCACTGATGACCGTTCCCCACGATCGAGAACGGCCATCAGTGATGTGTCACGTGTAGCTACGCCCCCTAACAGTAATAATCACTTCCTAGGGAACACTTAACCCCTGCAGTGCCACCTAGTGGTTAACCCCTTCACTGCCAGTGTCATTTTTTACAGTAATCAGTGCATTGTTATAGCACTGGTCGCTGTAAAAATGACAATGGTCCCAAAATGGTGTCAAAAGTGTCCGATGTGTCCGCCATAATGTCACAGTAGTGTTAAAAATCGCTCATCGCTGCCATAACTAGTAAAAAAAATATTAATAAAAATGCCATAAAACAGTCCCCTATTTTGTAGATGTTATAACTTTTGCATAAACCAATCAATAAACGCTTATTGCGATTTTTTTTACCAAAAATATGTAGAAGAATATGTATGGCCCTAAACTGTGGAAAAAATATATTTTTTTTGTTGGGGGAATATTATAATTAATATTCCCCAAAAAAATATATATATATTTTTTTTAGCAAAAAGTAAAAAAAAATTTTTTTTCAAAATGGTTGCTATTTTTTTGTTTATAGCGCAAAAAAAAAATTGCAGAGGTGATCAAATACCACTAAAAGAAAGCTCTATTTGTGGGAAAAAGGGACGTCAATTTTGTTTGGGAGCCACATCGCACGACCGAGCAATTGTCAGTTAAAGTGGCCTGGTCTTTGACCACCAAAATGGTCCGGGGTTGAAGCTGTTAAACAAACAGCTCATTAGCTGTGGAGACTATGTATGAGTCATTTATTCTGGTCCTGTTTAGATCAGTGAAGTTGAGAGGTATTGCTATCATGGGTAGTGTTCCTGTTTGGGGATGTAAGTGAGAACACACCCAGCAGTTACTATTGTTGCTATGGGTTGCATACAATTTTAACATTTGGATGAAAGGTTTGTTTTTCCATTGATATCATCACTTTAGGATTTTCTTGCAGTGACTGGCTTTCCTTCCAACTTGTGGGCTTTCCTTCCAACTTGACAGTGGAACCAGTTGTCAAATACACCAAATGTGGTCTGTCAAATTTTGGTTCTAACGGCTTTCTGACGTGTCACTTTTACCTGGTTGGATTCTGTGAATACCTGAAACCAGAATATGGGTCGGAATAGATTTATAAACACCTTCATGTATTTTATTCAATCTTCTTTGCAAAATCTGAACATATTCTAACAGACTAGAGTGAGAAGCCTTCAATGGCAAAATAGAGCCATTTTGGGTGGCCCTCCAAATATAATCTCATAGGGGACACATGGTTTTCCGACGGTGGAATGCACGCCGGCTAGTGGGACTAGCAGTGCGACGGATTTTCGATCCTTCTCCGAATCCACGCTGATTTTCGACGGTAGAACACACGCCGGCTAGTGGGACTAGCAGTGCGACAGACCACCGATCCTTCTCCGAATCCACGCGTTCGATTGGATATCGAATATACGCTACAAGCCTCAGTGCCGGGATCAGGGCACAATCTAAGTAAGCAGCCATTTGGCATGTTACTTTTTATAATATTTTTAATAAACAATACTTCACTATGATTGCCTTTCTATTTCTATGACTCCTATTCATACGAATATTGGATCATCTGATTTGCCTATCTGGATCGTTCTGAGTCATCCCATTGACAAAAGCGGTTTATGACTTATTTTTTAATTAAAAGAGTCCATTGTTATTGGTAAGGAGCCATTTCTATTGATCACATCGGGTGCAACACTTTGGTGGTGGTTCCTGAACTGCAATTTATACGCTACTTTGGCTGTGATTTGCCATTGGGTGCTTATCGCATAGCACTACTTGGACTTTCTCTGCACTTTATTGTATGGACACTAGTTCACAATATTTATCACTTTTGATGGTTTTGTTTGTATAATAGACTACATAATTTAATGTATATATATGCACTTGAGTATACATAGTTATAACATACCTTGTATTGATTTTGTGCATCCAGCGCCCCTTTACCCCTTTTTTCCATTTGTATTTTCACACACTGAAAATTTTCTAGGTGGCAGCTCACAAACTGGTATATTTAAATATATTTAGGTTGATTCACTTGTTATTCTACCCATCAATTGAGAGAATTAACATTTTCTTTTCCCGTGGCGCAAACTTTACACATTTTTCTACAGAACCATACAATCATGAGAAAAACTCTCAGGTTCTACATCAATACCATTTGTTGCATCTTCCTCATCAGTTATAGGAAGAAGAGTAGCTGAATTTAAAGTAACACATCATTTGTTTGTTAAATTCGATGGAGCAAAAAGAGCAGACTAGTACTTGTCAAATCTACTGGCAGACACATATCTGGTATTTACTTAACCACTTGCTTACTGGGCATATATACCCCCCTCCTGCCCAGGTGAAATTTCAGCTTCCGGCACTGCTTCGCTTTAACTGACAATTGCGCGGTCGTGCGACGTGGCTCCCAAACGAAATTGACATCCTTTTTTCCCCACAAGTAGAGCTTTCTTTTGGTGGTATTTGATCACCTCTGCGGTTTTTATTTTTTGCGCTATAAACAAAAAAGAGCAACAATTTTGAAAAAAATACAATATGTTTTACTTGCTGCTATAATAAATAGCCCAATTAAAAAAAAAAAATAATAATTCTTAGTCTAGGCCGATACGTATTCTACATATTTTTGGTAAAAAAAATCGCAATAAGCGTCTGGTTTGCGCAAAAGTTATAGCGCCTACAAAATAGGGGACAGAATTTTTTTTTTTTTTTTTTTAACAGTAATGGCGGCGATCTGAAATATTCATTGGGACTGCGACATTATGGCGGACACATCGGCCATTTTTGACACATTTTTGTAAATATGCACTAATTACTGTATAAATGTGACTGGCATTGAAGGGGTTAACACTAGGGGGTGAGGAAGGGGTTAAATGTGTACCCTGAATTGTGTTCTAACTATGGGGGGAGGGGGACTGACTATGTACAAGGGACACAGATCGGTCTCCTCTCTCCAACACAGGAGCTGTGTGAGCCGACAATGAGAGATCATCTCATATGTTTACATTTGAGATCATCTCTCATTGGCCGCACAGATCGCATAGCAAACAGCCACTCTGATTGGCCGTTCACTGCGATCTGTGATTGGCTGTGTCCAAGGGACACGGCCAGCTTCGAATTTCCCGGCTGCGTGCTCGGGAGCGCACGCGGGGAATGCCCAAAGGGGCGGACGTCAAAAGACGTCCTGTTGGAAATTCAGGTCCGCGCTGTAGCTGTCATTCGGCTATAGCGCGGGCCTCAAGAAGTTAATTCATTATTTTCTGTACTGCATGTGGCACATACAGGATCAGAGCAGAATCATGTACAAGCTCAGTTACTTTGTCTAGCAGCAAAATGCAGGCTGCTATGGCTCGCATATATCTGGGGGAGCCTTTAACCACTTGCTGCCGGCCTGACGACTTTCTACAGCCGCAATGTGGATCCTAATTGCCGGGAGGCCGTCTATATACTGGCCTCTAGCCACTGGGGGGCATGAAAGCGGAGGCGGGCACCCACGATCGGCGGTTACACAGACAAGGACGTGGATCTGTGTGTGTAGGAGACCGATGTCCCTTGTACATAGGGACACAGATCGGTCACCTCCCCCAGTCATTCCCCTACCCCCACAGTTAGAAACTCTATGCAGGGTACACATTTAACCCCTTCCTCGCCTCCTAGTGTTAACCCCTTCCCTGCCAGTCACATTTATACAGTAATTAGTGCATATTTATAGCACTGATCGCTGTATAAATGTGAATGGTGCCAAAAATTTGACAAAAGTGTCTGATGTGTCAACCATAATGTCGCAGTCTCAATAAAAATTGCAGATTACTAGTAAAAAAAAAATAATAAAAAATAATAATAATTCTGTCCCCTATTTTGTAGGCGCTATAAGTTTTGCACAAACCAGTCGCTTATTGCGATTTTTTTTACCAAAAATATGTAGAAGAATACGTATCGGCCTAAACTGAGAAAAAAATATGTTTTTTTAAAAAAAATTGGGATATTTATTATAGCAACAAGTAAAAAATATTGATTTTTTTTAAAAAAATTGTCGCTCTTTTCTTGTTTATAGTGAAACAAATAAAAACCGCAGAGGTGATCAAATACCACCAAAAGAAAGCTCTATTTGTGGGGGAAAAAGGACATCAATTTTTTTGGGAGCCACGTCGCACGACTGCACAATTGTCAGTTAAAGCGACGCAGTGCCGGAAGCTGAAATTTTGCTGAGATTTCAACATCTCTGGTAAGCCTCTGTGGATTTGGTGGTGGTCTTTTCAGCGTGGAAATATCGCATGGTTCCCTCCTATTCAAGAATTATTCACTTAGTGGGATTCACCATTCAAGTTCTTCCAGTTCACACATGACTTTTTGGACTTACATTTTTTTGTCTTTATTGATTTTATTGATTTTTCTGATCACATACCACTCATCTGGTGATTTTTTGTTTTATTTCAGTTACTCAGTTTCTGTATCATTCAGTCACTATATAGCACCACATTTATTTGTTTGTTACCCATTACAATTGTAGCATATGATTGGTCCCCTGTTGCCATGATTTCTGAAATTACCTTTGCCTCTTCCTCTTCCTCTATGCTTTCCCGTGTACATAACCTTGGGTTTGCCGTCTTTTTGGTTAATTCTGTTTTCTATGGATAACAGGATAGGCAGGAGGTCTCTAATAGACATATTGCCTGCCTCAGGCCTTGATGTGAACAACTTTTCTTTCAACTGGGGTATTAAACCATCAAGAAACACATCCACTAGCCATCTTATTCAGATTTTTGACATCTACATCACATTCTTTAAGTATTAAGCTAGACATGTTGCTTCCCACTGCTTTAATAAGAAGCTGATGAATGTCAGTAGCAGAAGCCTCATATGCTTTCTGTGCAGCGCCAGGTTTGTTTGCAAATCCAATTGGATTCTTTCTAGGGTATTCCAATCCCTCTAATATGGCTCTCATTTCTTGGGGACTAAAAGGTACATATCATTTAATTTGAAACTTGCTGTCAACAGCATTACCTTCAAAAATGAATTGGGTTCTGACAGGATAAACTCTAAAGGCTCGTACACATGATCGGTTCAAACCGATGAAAACGGACTGAGGTTCGTTTTCATCTGTCCAAACTGATCCTGTGTAGGTCCCATCGGTCCGTTATCCTTCGGTCAAAAAACAGATGGCTTGCTTTAAAATTCAACCTATGGACGGCTAACCTATAGGTCAAAAACCATCGTTAGTATGCAAAAGCATCAGTTAAAAGGCCGTGCATGCTCATAATCAAGTCGACGCATGCTTGGAAGCATTAAACTTGTTTTTTTCATCACGTCGTTGGGTTTTATGTCACCGCATTCTGACACAATCGGTTCATGAACTGATGGTGTGTAGGCAAATCAGTCCATCAGTCAGCTTCATCAGTGAACCAATGAAACGTCGGACCGTTCTCACCGGATGGACCAATCATGTGTACACAGGTTAACAGATTGTTCTGTGACAGGGGCAGAAGGGGTGGCGTCTCCCTTCCTACTCTCTTCATCTTGCTGCCACAATTTGGAAATTATGGTGTGCTCCAAAAGATCAGAGTCTATCTCTCTGTCTCTGGCCAAAGCCTTACGTTTAGAGAGATCTAGTTTTGCATATGTGCCTTTTGATTTATGCTAATCATCTGTTTCTAGGATACAAGCCAAATCCCTCTTTGTTGGTTGATATGAGGCTGCTAAATGTCTGCTCTCCACTATATTGCCCAGCTCATCTTTTGTGTGTTTCATGTAATCTAATTCTTGTGCTTTTGTGGATGGTCCCCTTAAACTGAACCCTCCATATACCCAGTGAAGTGAACAGCCTCAGATGATACACCAAATCTCCCCACAGAGAAACTTCAGATCCTGTTAGGAGATTTTCTTTTCATAGTTAACACAGAGTGTGATGTCTGGGCATACAGCCAAGATAGCTAACATTGCTGATTGGAGGAAAGGCACACACCCCCTCTCATTATAGTCAGAGACTCTCAGAGCTGTTTTGTAATAGGAGCTGCTTTCTGCTACTCTATTTTAGCAACCTCCTCTGACAAAAGATTCAGGCTGCTTTTGCCTAAAAAGTCAGAGAATTTGTCAGGAGTTCTCCGGCTGATAACATAGGAACCATTCAGAAGAGAGCTATAAGGCTTAGCTCATTCAAAAGAGATAACAAAATACTGCAGATATATGTGCCCAGCTCAAACTTTCATGATTCGGTTTACATCCACTTTAAAGCCAAACTGGCAGCCACATAAGGTGGGAGGTCCTCCTCTACAGAGTCTTGTGGCCAAATTGTACTAGCTTGTGGTAAATTTGGGCAGTACTTTTATTAAAAATCTCCATCAAGTCAGTTTGATTTGCTACTTTAGCTTCTGTCTCCCATGTGCAAGCTATTCTCCATGTTCCTTCACTGCACAGTTGTGGGCCATAATCGTGCTGAAAAGTTTGCCATACTTGTAAATCTAAAATACTTTCAGCTGTTTCCTTTGTCCATTCTACCCATTTATCTAGGGGCTTAGTATAGGCGGAACCGTTTGTGAAGGGGGACACAAAGTGTATTATTACATGTTATTTTATACATAGATAACGGGGTGGTGTGAGATGTTATTAAAAACAAATATAAATATGTTATTAACATCTAACAAATATAAATATATTATTAAAAGCTAGCGAATAGAACAATTGCAAAAGTAAAGTCTTAAGAGGGGAGGGGGGAGTAGAGATGGAGAGCGCAGATGTGACTGTGTGTTAGGTGAGGGTTACAGAACACATTTCAACAGTGTGAAAAAGATGGAGTCTCCTGTGCTTAAATGAACAATACAGTGAAAGTTCATGTGAGATGCATTCTTGTGGGTTGCTATCTTATGATTGGATTGGATGATTAAAGACAGCTTAGGTCACTTAGTCAATGAGTTTAAGCTGTGCTGACTGCAATCATCTAATCAAATATCAAATATGCTAAGGTAGCTTATAACACAAAAAATTACCCTCCGCGGGTGTGAAAGTGTATACAGAAAATCACTAATTGTAAGGGCAGTAACTTTGTGAGAAGTAATGCCAAAGTCTCTCTGGCAGAGGAATTGAATTGTTGCTTTGCTCATTTTGACCTTAAATAATCTATTAATGTTACATCGTCTTTGTCAGCATTAGAAAATGAATATTTACTCTCCAGAAAATTAAGTGAGATATGTGCATAGGTCAGATAATCTGAGAAAGACACTTTGGGGGTTATTTACTAAAGACAAATCCACTTTGCACTACAAGTGCAAAGTGCACTTGAAAATTCACTTGGAAGTGCAGTCGCTGTAGATCCGATGGGGACATGCATGGAAGATAAAAAAAAATGCATTTTACTGTAGCTTGCACATGATTGGATAATAAAATCAGCAGAGCTTCCTCTTTTTTCAGATCTACCGCTCAGATTTACAGCGACTGCATTTCCAAGTGCAATTTTTTAGTGCAATTTAAAGTGCACTTTGCACTTGTAGTTCGCACTTGTAGTGCAAATTGGATTTGCCTTTCGTAAAAAATAACCCCCACTGTCTACATTGAATACCTTGGAAACTAGTGAAATTAAGAGCTGATCAGTTAATTAGGGTCCTAACTAATATCTTTCATCTTTCCTTAACCTCCCTGGCGGTATCCCCGTGCGTGACTCGGGGTGGTTTTTTTTTTGCTAAGAACGGTATCCCCGAGTCACGCTCGAGGTAGCCATGCAGAGCCTGCAGCGCGCGCTGGCTTACCTTCTTCCTGGATCCAGCGATGCATCCCCGCTGTGTGAGCGAGCGGGTGCTCGCTCGATTCACACAGCGTCCCCGTGTGCCACCGATCTCCGTTTCCTGCGACGTTACGATGCGGAGAACGGCACCAAATTCAAAAATTTAAACAAACACTTTACATACAGTACAATGTAATCTTATAGATTACAGTACTGTATGTAAAAAATACACACCCACCTTGTCCCTAGTGGTCTGTCCAGTGCCCTACATGTTCTTTTATAAAATAAAAAGTGTTCTTTCTGCCTGGAAACTGTAGATTGCCCATAGCAACCAAAAGTGTCCCTTTATGTCAAAAATGGTTTTAGATCAGCTAGAAAACAGTGATAATAAATTTTAATCACTTGCAGAATTGAGCGATAGCGATTTGTGGGGAAATTCGTCATAAAAAAAAATAATAATGACAGCGACGATTCTGCAACTGAGCAAATTTCAGTGTTTTTGAGTTGATTACATTATTGAATATTTTTTATTATAATTTGTTATAATTATTTATAGTTTATTATTATATAAAAAAATATGATTTTGTTTTTCAAACTTTATCATACCCGGGATGTCTTGTTTGGACAGATTTAAGCAAGTTATTCCTAAGAATTGCAGGCCTACAGTATAAAACGCCAAAAATTTCCATGCAAATAATTGTAACGCTTTTGGTACGTAATTCCAGACAGAATCATACCGCCAGGGAGGTTAATACAAGCAATTTTTCTGCTTTGTTCAACATCTACTGTTATCATTCCTGCTCCAAAAAATGACTACTGGTGGGTCACAATCACTTCAGTGGTTATGGAGTGCTTTACGAGGTTGGTTTTTATACATATTAAAGCTAGCCTACCTGCCATTTTGGATCCATTCCAGTATGCTTATAAAGCCAACAGGTCTACAGAAGATGTTATTGCCATAGCCTTACTTGGTTGAGTCATTTATAAAACTATTTAGAATATTGAGATAGCTATGTACGGATGTTATTCATAGACTACAGTGCAATCTTTAATTTAACTATTCCATGCATACTAGTTATTACATTGTCTAATTTAGGACTCTCTTTATCCACCTGTTTCCAAATAAAGGACTTTTTTATGCATTGTCCCCCTACTAATTACTGGTTCTCCACAAAGATGTGTGTTGAGTCCATTACTGTATGACTTTGGCATCACTGTAACTCTTCCCACTAATACTATTAATGAATTTGTGGATTATACTATGGTAGCTGGTCTTATTATGGGTGGAGATGATTTAGCCTACTGAAATTGGGTCCAGAAAGAGGTGTTCAGAAAATAATTTGACAATGAATTTTGCAAAAAGTCTTGACCTTAGGAAGCATAGTGCAGTCCTACTCCCACTGTACATTAATGGAATGCATGTGGAAAGGGTTCGTAATTTTGCCAATCTGCTGCAGTCAATAACCACCTCAACAACAACATATTCCACCTCCTTTCTGTGCAGTCATTTTTTAGATTTTAGCAATAATTACTAACAACTGGGTTTTTAATTTGTTACTATAAAGAAAATGAAAAAAACAAACAATTTCCATTACTTTATGTTATAAAACATATTAAATAGTGAGTTGTTCTTCATAAATTTAGACCAAGTGCATTCTGCTTCATGTCTTTGTGTTTTAAAAAGAAAAAGTATGGTATGTATTATTTAGTCTATGTGAAAGTTATAGATTATACAAACTATGGTAAATATATTTTAAAAATATGATCCCTGATGTTCTTGCTGCCTATGACAATTTTGTATACCTTAAAATGTCAGGAAAGTATGCACACCCAAATTGGACTTTTTTTTACACCCCAAGGTAACATGTAAAAGCTATGTTGAATATTTTTAAAATATATATTTTTTCAAAAGTTTTTTGAATTACGCATTAGATTTTTTGACTGCTTATTAATTTTTTTTGAAGGCCACGCATTGCTAGAAGCATCCACAAAATGACCACATTATGGACAGCAGACATACTATGAAAAGATAAACACAGGCAATGAATATGATCAGTGAACTGAAACCATAGAACTAGCATTGAACCGCACACTGGAAAAACTGGCACTGGGTGTAATCTGGCACTGGTTGTAATCTGCTGGCTTTCATCTTTTACTGGCTTTAATTAGATACTGACTGTAATCTGACACAAGCTTTGATTAGGTGCTAGCTTTATTCTGGCATTGACTGGAATCAGGCACCAGCTATAAGCAGACACTGGCTGTAATTAGGCACTTGAACTGTCAATGGGTAGAGGTAATGAGATCAGGCAGGGGAAGTGTGAACACCTAAATTTGACATTGGAGTGCTGGCTGGCTGTTATTGTCTCTGCATTTTCTGCATATGTACAGCACTGTGCCATTTAGAAATGTGTATACAAAAAGTAGGACAAGATTGGGTGGGACTGTGTATGTACCTTATAGGGTTTAATTAATTCACAAATCAAAGAGAAAATTAACAAAGTTTTTATTTTACATATACAAATACGGAAAAAAAAACATTAAAGTGTTAATTGGTAAATAAAGTTGTATTGTCAAGGGTGTTATGTATCCTGGCTGAAAAATCTGAAAGATTGTCCTACACATTTCGCTGGATAACCTGCTTCATCAGGGCCTTGGCTTATACTGTAATTAAGATATATACTGTAGTGACAATGCATAAACATATTGTTAATGACAACATTTTCAATATGTTTATGCATTGTCATTACAGTATATATATTAATTACAATATCACCCAATCTTGTCCTTCTTTTTGTATATGCTCTTTTGGGATGGTACCTGTGTAGGGTTGTAATTATCTTACACGCATACCCCACATCCCCTATTAACACATTCAACATGTTATCACTTGCAATGTTTACAGTTGTGAGTGATGATCTTGGTCAAAGCAATAACATGGAACAGAGCCACTTTCATCTTATTTGTGATTTGCATTGTCCTTTGACAGTGTGACAACCATTACCCTGTTTGCATGTGCACTGGGGGGGGGGGGGTGCATGCAACTGCTTGAGCGCATTCCCCCCCGGGACAGATGAACAGGGTTGAACTGAATGGCCTCGTGCACATGCGAACACAGGTTTAACTGGGTGGACTGGTTTATTTATTCAACCTTATAAACTATGGAACTATGTAAGATGTTTATAAACAGCCATTGACAACAGGAAGTGTGCCTGAAGTGGCTAAGTACAGTAGTATGTGCATTTCCTAAAAGTTCTCAGGAAAAAAAGCCTGAAAGAAAAACTGCTGGTAGACTTTTTACTGCACTTCTATTGAAAGTGTATTGGTGCACAGTATCTCAGTGTGGTATGTTGGCTCCTCATCAGTGAATGGGAGTCCTCTCCAAAAATTAAAAACACAGCTCAGAAAATGATTGTCTGTTATTTAACCTCTGTAAGATCTTTTAGGTTTATAGTGCTCTTACAGAGCTAAACCAATTTGAAGAACTCTTCACAACTAGGACCTCACTTGTTTGACCTTTTGCCATGGACCACCAGAGCACAGACAAATAGATTTAAGCACAGTTTATTTCCTAAGGCTATCAATATGTTGATTGCAAATAAACACTTACAGGTCTATTTATAAATAGTTCTCTTTGTGAATGTCTCATCATTCACACAAGTGTAATGCCGCGTACACACAACCATTTTTTAAGTCATGGAAAGAAAAACGTTTTTCTCGACGTGATTCTTGTCAAGCCTGTCTTGCATACACACAATCATGAAAAAAAAAATACTTGCACAAAGCGACGTACAACATGTACGACGGCACTATAAAGGGGAAGTTGCCTTTGGGCTGTTTTTGCTGATTTTGTGTTAGTAAAAGTTTGATGAGAGACAATTTGCGCTTTTCAGTCTGTTACAGCGTGACGAATGTGCTATTTCCATTGCAATGGCTAGTTCCTCATAGGCAAACAGTCATTCCTGCCAACTAAATATAGATGTGAATGCGCTTACCAGAACCAGTGGATCTACCTGTCAGCGACAGCAGATCATGTAGACATGAGAAATCTCGGAGGCGAATTAGCTTGGCCTCACTGGAAGGTGGGAACCATGAACTGGATATAGGAAAACCAAGAATCTTCAATGGAGGACCATAGATGAACGATATCCTGGAACAGTGAACCAGATCTCCCAAAATGTCCACCCCAAATCCAACGGAAGGAGGAGATGGTAATGTGGCCCCTTAAGGGGATAAGGCACAACGGAACTGAAAAGTTCCAAAAAACATGTGGGGAGAAAAGAAAAAACAGAGCCCCAATGGTGCAGGTCAAAAGTATAAAAGTTTTATAGTAATAAAACCACAAAATGAAACATTAAATGTGATCACAAATGATAAAAAAAGGTAATATGGGGAGTGGCGAAAACCACTTGCCATATTGCCTTTTTTATAATTTGTGATAAGCGCATTCACATCTATATTTAGTTGTCAGGAATGACTGTTTGCTTATGAGGATCTGCGTGGTCATACGTTTATCTTCTTCATTATTCATCCACAAGTTATATTGATGGACTCAATATTGTCACGTTTTGTTTTGTTTGTGGACTTCACCCACATATATATTCAAGAATTTTTGGTTGCTGTCACTATCATCCCTGTTTCAGTACAGTGACTATACATGTATTTATACACTCATTTAAATAATGAGAAATTATTGTTTCTTTTGTACCACTTTCGCTACATTTTCTTTATATTACTATTCAATTTTTGTCACATTGTTGTATAGCAGCTGTTTCTTAGTTTATTAATTTCAATTTAGATAAGCGCAATATATTACCCTTTTTTTCACAAGGAGAAAAAGATGCAATGTATCTTTTGTCTCTATTCAAGAAGAGAAAGAAACACATGGACAGGCTGTACAGTGACTGATCACTGTGGTAGCTAATCAGAGGCTATCAAAATGATCAGGTGATCAAGAACCTGGCCTCCTTGGTCTCTGCTAGGAGTGTGCTGTACAGGGTGCTCTCAGGACAAACACAGCAGCACATACATCTGGCCCCATGGATAAAGACCCACTTCCACTAACTTACTATGTTTTTTTTTTTTTTTAAGGAATCAACTGAAAATGTTCACAACTTTCCCCTGTATCTTTTTTCACTAAATTTTACATATTTATTTGTGGAATCACAAATTGTTATGATCATTCTTTGGGCCGTGGATCACTTAACGAAAATATGTCTCAAAACTAAAATCAGCTAATGGCACATTTCTCTGCATAATTTTTCTTTTTATGGCATGGTTTTATATGCAAACATTTACATATCCTCCATACATTCTGAATCTTAGAGGATTAATGGAATGCTCTGACTAGCTGACAGATTTTCTGTTTTTCGCCAGTAGCTACGTTTAAAGACAGTTGAAAAAGTGGCATATGTTTTTTTTTCATTTCCTTCAGCATCAACAAAAGTCTTCCTAAAACAAAATTACAATTGGATGAAAAAATAATAAATTTTCCCTACACTTATGTATACCAGCAACTCCATTACTGTCCGATACACACTGCCTGCTTCTTTTTTTTTTTCATTTTAACTCTATGGACCATGGAAACTGCTATTAGATGAGAAAGGGTGCTTTCTGAGCCACTGTATTTGAAGAGTTTAGGTGCTGACACAATATATAGTATATGCAGTAGTTGAATTATTTAATGTTTGATGCCACTGAACAGTCCTATGTGCTACAAATACAAAGAAATTGCATGCTTTATAATATGCTTCTACTGCTGCTTATATTGCCTATTTTCACTTTTCTAGTATTTTAGCAATACATAAAATGCAAAATGCTAATGATAAAGAGAGATTTATTTTGTCTTCTACAATATTCCAGGAGAAATTTCTATCACTTTTTCAAAAGGTTTAGGCCCTAGTACAGATGCAAAAGGGGCTAGGAGTTTGAACAAGGAATATACTGTTCTTTATAAAGAAAACAGAGATAAAAGAAAGAGAAGAAAACAAAACCTGGGTTAAACATTACAGAGTTGGTCCAGAAAAAGCACTGTGTCCAGAATCCAAAGCTGGTGGTTAAATGATGTGTGGGAGTTTCCTTGCAGGGCCAGATGAAGCCCTACTAAAATGTATTCATTTTCTCAGGCTCCACCCCCCAAAATGACTTTAACCAATTAACTACATCCCGACCGCCCACCGCCGTTATACGTCATGAATTTAAAGATGGATATCTCGGTAACGGCAGCAGCTGCTGCCACAACCGAGATATCCATCTCTTCTGTGGGCGGTCGGTCAAATGATAATGGCGGTCTCCGTGGTGGATTCGCCACGAGATCGCCGTTATCGGTGGTGGGCGAGGACCCCCCCCTCCCGCTGCGTTCCCGCGCCCTCCGCCACTTACCGGAGCCGTCGGTAGCGGCGAAGGCAGTCGGGTCCTCTCCCCTGCTCAATGGGGATGCGAGTGAGGGAAAAATTTCCCTCATCCATCCCCGTAGCTCTGCTGGGCGGAAGTGACGTCAAAACGTCAGTCCCGCCCAGCGTCTTAAAGAGACATTTTTTTTTATGTTATTTAAAAAATGACATTCTACATTTTTTATTTTTGCATTTAAGCCTAAATATGAGATCTGAGGTATTTTTGACCCCAGATCTCATATTTAAGAGGACCTGTCAAGCTTTTTTCTATTACAAGGGATGTTTACATTCCTTGTAATAGGAATAAAAGTGATAATTGTTTTTATTTTAGTGTTAAAACTTGGTAAAATAAATAAAAATAAATACGAAAACAAATTTTTTTTTTTTTAAATCGCCCCGTCCCGACGAGCTCGCGCGCAGAAGCGAACGCATACGCGAGTAGCGCCCGCATATGAAAACGGTGTTCAAACCACACAAGTGAGGTATTGCCGCGATCGTTAGAGCGAGAGCAATAATTCTAGCCCTAGACCTCCTCTGTATCTCAAAAAATGCAACCTGTCGAATTTTTTAAATCGAGATTTTTAAGGGTAAAAGTTTGACGCTATGCCATGAGCGGGCGCAATTTTTAAGCGTGACATGTTGGGTATCATTTTACTCAGCGTAACATTATCTTTCATAATATGTAAAAAAAATGGGCCAAATGTATTGTTGTCTTATTTTTTAATTTAAAAAAAGTAAATTTTTTCCAAAAAAAGTGCGCTTGTAAGACCGCTGCGCAAATACGGTGTGACAAAAAGTATTGCAATGACTGCCATTTTATTCTCTAGGGTGTTAGAAAAAAATATATATAATGTTTGGGGGTTTTAAGTAATTTTATAGCAAAAAAAATGTCTCATAAACACAGAGTCTGAAAAACAGGCTCGGGGCTAAAGTGGTTAAGGACCGAACCACTTTCTGAGATTTTGTGTTTACAAGTTAATTTTTTTTTGTTTTTGCTAGAAAATTACTTAGAACCCCCAAACATTATATAGTTTTTCCTAACACCCTAGAGCATAAAATGGCGGTCGTCGCAGTACTTTGTTACATCGTATTTGGGCAGCGGTCTTACAAGTGCACACTAAAGTTAGCCCAATTATTTTTATATTGTGAAAGATAATGTTACGCCAAGTAAATTGATACCCAACATGTCACGCTTCAAACTTGTGCCCGCTTATGGAATGACGACAAATTTTTACCCTTAAAAATCTTCATAGGCGATGTTTAAAAAAATTCTACAGGTTGCATGTTTTGAGTTACAGAAAAGGTCTAGAGCTAGAATTATTGTGCTTGCTCTAATGATTGTGCCAATACCTCACTAGTGTGGTTTGAACACTATTTTCATATGCGGGCACTGCTCAAGTATGTGTTAGCTTCGGCATGCGGGCTCTTTAAAATAAATAAAAATGTTCTTATTTATTTTACTTTATTTTTTTATTTTGACACTGTTTTTTTTTTTTTAATGGGTCACTTTTATACCTATTACAAGGAATGTGAACATTCCTTGTAATAGAAAAAAACAGGTACTTTAAAATATTAGATCTGGGGTCAAAAATACCTCAGATCTCATATTTAGACTAAAATGCAATAAATAATAAAAAAAATTCATGTAATAATAAAAAAAAAAAAATACTGTCCCTTTAAGAGCATTGGGCGGAAGTGATGTTTTGATGTCACTTCCGCCCTTCAGTGATATGAAGGTGAGTGGGGGCTATCTTCCCCTCACTCATCTCTATACCCAGGCATCGACAGGATCTGATCGCCCCCGCTGCTGCCGACGGCTTCCGGTAAGCAGCGGAGGGCACCGGAGAGCGGTGGGAGGGGGGACCCTCTCCTGCTACCGATAAAAAGTGACCTTGCAGTGTATCCACTGCAGAAACCACTTTTATCTGAAAGTGAACTGCCCGCTCTTAAAGAGGGTAGCGAGGTTATGGTAGCTAGCTGATATCATAACAACGGTTTACACCTTTGACTCTGGGCTCCTGATTAGAGTAGACAGGGAACGCAGTACTGGGAAGTGGCATGAGTGCCTAATGGTCTTTCTAACTACAGGGCTGGACAGGGTCTCTCGAGTCAAGTAGCGGATGGCCGTCCGTAAATCACAGCGATAAGAGATGCCAGGTAGCAGCTGCTGAACAGTATGCAGGAACTGACTGGCACTTGAGGCAGCAAGCAGGTGAACCACAGGCAGGTAACAGGCAGATGGAGAATAGGCACCAGTGAGTAACAGGCAGATGTTTGCAGCTTGGAACTCCAGTAATGACTGCAACATAGACAGGGTTAGACGAGCCAGGTTATACACAGACAGACAGATTAGGTACAGATGCAGAAGCAGGAGTGAAGTCATGGTACAGGCCAGGCCAGTAAGAAATCAGCAGAGTAGCAGTAATGGCAACAGGTAAAAGCAAGGTCAGGGACAAGCCGAGGTTGATGCAGGTGGCATTCAAGAGTGGTTAAGGCAAGCCTGGTCAATGACTGAAGAAATATGCAGAATAACAGGTAGCCTCTAGAGCAGTGTTTCCCAACTCCAGTCCTCAAGGCACACCAACAGGTCATGTTTTCAGGATTTCCCTCAATTGAAACAGCTGTGGTCATTACTAAGGCAGTGAAACTGATCGAATCACCTGTGCAAAATAATGGAAATCCTGAAAACATGACCTGTTGGTGTGCCTTGAGGACTGGAGTTGGGAAACACTGCTCTAGAGGAAAAGGGTGCACTCTTTACATCTAGAGAAAAAGAAATGTATTCTACAAATATGGAAAGGTTTCTTCACAGTAAGAGCTATGAAAATGTGGAATAGACTCCCTCCAGAGATAGTTCTGGGCAGCTCAGTAGATTGTTTTAAGAAAGGCCTGGATACTTTCCTCAAAGTACATAATATAACTGGGTACTAACATTTATAGGTAAAATTCATCCAGGGAAGAGTCTCGGGGGATCAGGAAGGAATATTTTCCCCTGCTGGGGTATTTATGTTCTGCTGGGGTATTTCGTCTACCTCTAGTTCAACTGTGGGTATTGAATTGGGTATATGGGATTGTATGATATTTTTTATTTTATTATTTTCTATGGTTGAACTAGATGGACTTGTGTCTTTTTTCAACCTAACTATGTAACTATGTAGGTTAGCATGGGAAAGCTGTAGACATGACAGCACTGATCCTGAGTACTGCAACAGTTTAAATAGTCCATTTGGTGGAAACATCTGCCATGGGGTGTGTGTGCACATGCAAATGCACCCATTCCTATACACATTACACGTGTACGCGAATAGGCACACGCGTGAGCATGACCACTTGCACATTTCCTATGTGTATGTAAAGAACCATGAAAAGGAATCTGCCCATCTTGTCTGCTGGGATGTTCTTCCTGACAATCCTGCACGGGGTGCTGTATATGTAACAAACTGATTTCAACCCTTGAAAATAGGGATGGGCAGAGAATTTAATCCAAAACTAATTTCAAATGGATTAAATCCAAACTTTAGTGGCATTCAGCCAGAATTGCCATAGAACATCCTATAATGCATTGCAAAAACTGTCATTGCAAAATACTTTCACTTAACGTCTAGCCAATGATGATTTTTAACACAGTTTCAGCACACTATAAAATGATTCTGTCTAAAAGGCCCTTTGTCAGTGTGTAGAAATTTAGTATGAGGGACAGCTAACAATAATGCAGGGAGAGAGTTTTCAGAGTTTGTATGTACAGTGTTATATACAACACTATATTCGGTGCTGTATAGTGTCAGTTTGTGTTGCTAGGGAGAGTGTAGTGTAAACCCACCTGCATTCATTGGGCCAGATTCAGGTAGAGTTACTCTGGAGTATCAGTGATACTCCAGCCTAACTCTCACTTTGAGCCGGCGTTTCTGTTTTCAGTAAGCAGAAAACAAGAAACGCCGGGTTGGAGTTCCTATACGAGCGGCGTAATTGTATTTCGCCGTCGTATCGGAACTGCAATTTTAAAAATGGCGCTGGGGGCGTTCCCGCTGATTAACGCCGAGAATATGTTAATCAGCGAGAATCGGCAATTCACGATCGTATTTGGGCCCGACGCAGTGACTTTCCGATGTTTCCGTAAGCGATACGCGGCGTAAAGATAAACCAGCCCCCTAGTGGAGTATCCTATGCTAAGTATGGCTGTCGTCATCGCGAGTCGTTTGCGTAAAACGTCCGTGAATGGGGATTGACGTCATTGACGTTCACTGACAGAATTTGGAGCATGCGTACTGACAGTCGACGCATGCGCAGTACGTTCGCCGCGGGATCGCGCCTAGTTTAAATAATACACGCCCCCTACCTGCCCAATTTGAATTCCGCCGGCTCATTTTCGATACGCCGCCGCAACTTTAGGAGCAAGTGCTGTGTGAATACAGTACTTGCTCCTAAAGTTTTGGCGAGTAACGTAAATGAGAAAAGTTACTCCAAAATAAAGATTCGCCCATCTACCTGAATCTGGCCCATTGTGTTTTCATATGACCCAGCAGTCGTTTTTGGGTGTCCTTTGGTTTTGGTTTTTCATGTCAGAAACAACCTTTGTTCATGTGTTTCTTTTTTTTTTTCTTCTACTTTATTGTTTGTTTTTTGGAGGGGCTTATTTTTTTGTCTTTATGTGTACATTTCTATATTTTATTTGGCATTTAATTTTCTGCATTTAAAAAAGGGGTCTTATTTTGTTTGCAGTTTTTTTAGAATTGGTGTTTACTGTAGTTGAGGAAGGTTCCAGCCATGGGACCTCTTCTTCCGCAGTCACGGTTCCAGTGATCCAGTCCACCTTGTACTCCCGGGGAGACTCTGTCGGTGGCTCCATGTGAAACAAATAGTCCTGGCACTTCTTGCACTGGGCAAAAGGCAAAATGTTAATGGCCAGCTCCAAACAGCAGGGGCAGGACAGTCCGAGGGTCTCCATGCTATGGCTGGAAAATAGGATGAACTTCCCCTGGGTCCGCATTCGAATTCGGGTATCTGTCAGAGGGACTCCAGCAGCAACAGACATCGCGTTGACTCCAGGATCAGACATCGGGGGTCGTAGCCTTTCAAATGGCGTTGATGGCACAGACATGCTTGCACGACTCTCTCTCGTGGGGGGGCAATCACCTTTGGCGCCAAACTCACTCCACGTCTCACACAGGGGGAGTGACTCCTTCCAACTGAGTTCTTTTTCTTACACGTTGCAGGCGCACATGGCTTTGCCGCACACACGCTCAACTTCAATGGCGGCGTTAACCCCTTCCTCACCAGGCACAATGTAACATGACAATTCCTTGAATTATTGGCGGATTAAACTTTTGAATTCGGGAATTCGAGGTAACAGCCTATCTCGGACGAGCCCCCACTTATAGCACTACCCCGGAGGAGCTGCTGGTTGTTTTGGGTGTCACGATTACCTCTGGCTCTTCTGAATTCCTAGGGGTGCATGATGCATTTAGTAGAAGTAAAGCAATGTCCGCAACAGGTGCTCTGTGCTGTGCTCTTTATTATTAAAAGCAATAAAACTTGTGGTGAGGAAAGTAAAGTAGAAGGAAGAAAGGAGAATAGCAAATTCAGGCGTAATGATAGGGAACAGTCCTGCTCCCAAACATAACACTTCTCTGCGCCACTCTTGCCAGAGTGGGATTAGCGTACCCAGACAGGCCTATCTCACTGACCTGGCAGCCGGAGTATCACTCGAACATTTGTAGGATAAAGTCCCTGCAACAGACCCTCCTTAGTAAACTTGAACTTGAGGAAAAAGTCTCTGCCACAGACCCTCCCTGGTGAAAGTCAGGGCCCTCTTTGATTTGTAGTTACGGAGGAGATACTCCTTGGTGAATTACGCCTAGGTCTTCTTCAACTTGTAGCTAGGTACAGACTGACAGGTGATAAATCCTTTAGTGTCCGGCTACCTTGATCCCCGGTGGTTTGTCGAGGCCCTTTTGGACCGCCAGCCTGTCAATGGCACTCCTCAGACAGACTCCCCACCGTACAGCACTACCGCTTGGGATCCTCAAAGTGGGAACCCAGTCGCTCACTGGGTCCCCGTTGCTGCTCCTCAAATGTTCCAGGCCAACATGGCTCTGGAACCAGGAACACTGCGTGGCACGCACACCCCGGCCAGGTGGGCCATAACGCCGGGGCGCCGTGATGTGGCCACCCTAAAGGTGGGTGCCACACTGGACGAAGGAAAACCCAGAACCAATGGCGTCTGCCCCATAAATACCCTCTCCATTGACTCCACTGCTGCCACCTACTGCACAGGGGTTGGAAGAACACCCCAGCACAACAGAATAAGCCCACAGCACAGCCAAGCTGAGACAAAGACCCTGTTTTGCACATAACAATTTGGATCAGAGTTTACACTTTGATCTCCCTCTAAATTTAAATAATACTGCTACCTAAAGTAACCAGGCACTACATGACTTTATATGTTTGCCTCTTGCTCTTCCTTTTTTATTGTATTTTAACAAGAAATGTGCAGATTGGCCACTAGAGGGTATTATAAGCTGCTCAGTGTAGTTACACGGTCTCTTTCAACAACTAATGAACTAGGAAATCAGCTACACAAGGAATGTTCTATTTTTATGGGAACGAATAGTAAAATGTATTCCCTTTATTTCCTCTGTTCTCCTTCAGAATATACAGTACGTTCATCTCTTCTCACTAAAACGCTGGAAGACACAAAAGCTATCGTGGTCCTGCACAGACCAGGCATCTGAATTGTTAAGTTATATTTCAAAAAGTTATTTTCTTTGCTTAAAGATATACTGTGCATTGGCTTCATAAAGGCTGTCAGTTTAGGTCATGCCTTTCAATGCACTGGTACATTTATAGTTCATGCACAGTATACAGTTTAGTATACTGTATAGTTTTTCTGTACTTTCTGTTTTTTTTTATGTACTCTTAACCACTTAAGGACCGCCGCATGTACATTTACGTCGGCAGAATGGCACCGACAGGCACATCAACGTATATATACGTATATATAGAGCTTTCCTGATGACGCATATTTGCGAAAACTAGTAGAAGCCAGGTGGATAACGCATAGAGGGAGTGTTTTTTGACCTGTGGAACCACAGTGAAGCAGGAGCCGGGCACGCACCCCAAAACAAGCTGGTGAGCGGCTGTCCATGCCCGATACTGCCAAAGATACTAGGTGCTGGTTCAAAGCACCTCCCTTGTGAGTAGTCTGATTTTATCTTTTTAAATAAACAAAACCTTTTAAAAGTACTACACCATGATTAGCCCCTTGTTTTTTGAGGCACTAAGGAACACTGTGTGAAAGGAGCAAGGAGCACATATCCACTGACAGGAACGGAATAAGTTTGGGGCCCATTACCAGCTGGAGTCTGGTGAGTGCGCATTTCAGCAGTTGGTGGTGGTAGCACTTATTTCAGTCGGGTGGAAGAAGTAGAAACACAACACCAGGATTAATTATCACATTTATTCCCTTATTGGACTCTAACTGTGAAGTTGTGACTTCCACGTCAATCGGGATATGTTATGAACATTTATGAACTTTCATGCACATATATATTTTTTGAACATATGGTTTATGACATTGATATGCATATTTATTTATTTACATTTGGTTGCTGGTATAATAGCTGCACTTAGTATCACACACTCGAGAGAGTAGGACATTGGTATATAAAAAAAAAAAAAAAAAAATTTGTATATGCTCGAGAGAGCTGAACACTGTTACTCATATATATATATATATATATATATATATATATATACATTTATGTATTTTGTTTGTTGGCACAGTAGTCGCACATAGTAGTACACAATTGCACATGCTCGAAAGAGCTGGACATTGTCATTTAGTCAGATAATCACCTATTGTGGTTTATCACGCACAGTACTGCACTGAATTCAGCACCTTATAAACTAAGATTATTTTGTGTCATCACCTATTCAGACCAGCGCAGTAACAATATTTTTCCGCTCTACTATCTAGGCCTTCCTAAAGGCTTACACAGTACTGCAGCAGGTCAACATAAATAATTATTTTGCGCCGGTGACAACCATTACACTTCCCTAACGTATATATACGTTGGTGCCTTGGGGGGAATCGGGGGTCCGATCGGACCCCCCGTACATGCGGCGGTCCGCGCGGCTGCAGGAGCGATCTGACAAGAGGGGGCGGCTATTCGTTTTTGTCTGCCCCCTCCGGATCAATGTGCGCCCGCCCGCCCTGTCACTTCCTCCTCACAGGAAGGAGGAAGCAATGTGATCTCTCCCTCTGCGTTTTTTTCAACCACCGCTGAGGAGAGATCACAACACAAATAAGTCCTGCACTAACACTACACTTACACACAGACACATAAACACATTTAACCCCCGCAATCTCCCCCCCCCCTCCCCCTGTCACAGTGTCACTGAATGCAGTAATCATACATGTATGATTACTGTATTTAGTGTCAGTGTGACAGGCAGTGTGACAGTCAGTTAGTGTTAGGTCCAGGGTAGCCCCCGTACCCCCCCTAATAAAGTTTTAACCCCTTTATCACCGCCCTAGTTAACCCTTTCACTCCCTATTGCCAGCATCACTAAGCGATCATTTTTCTGATCGCTGTATTAGTGTCGCTGTTCCCGCTAGGTAGCTAATTTTTTTTTTATTGTGATTTTTTTTTACTAAAGACATGTGGCTAAATAAATTTTGGCCTAAATGTTTGACTAAAATTTAGTTTATTGATTTTTCTTATAACAAAAAGTAAAAAATATTGATTTTTTTTCAAAAATGTCGCTCTATTTTTGTATATAGCGCAAAAAATAAAAATCGCAGGGGCGATCAAATACCACCAAAATAAAGCTCTATTTGTGGGAAGAAAAGGACGTGAATTTTGTTTGGGAGCCACGTCGCACGACCGCGCAATTGTCTGTTAAAGCGACGCAGTGCCGAATCACAAAAACCCCTTGGGTCATTTGGCAGCATATTGGTCCGGGTCTTAAGTGGTTAATGAAGAACAAAGTAATTTACCACTAACCTTTGCACAGAAGTAAATCTGAAGTGTGGATACTTTCCCTTTTTTTTAATACTTTGCTGACAGCTTTTTTGCTAACTTAAGATTGCATCTAATGTCATTAAGAGTTTGTGCATAATGACTGTGTAAGTCTTTAATGTCTGTTTAAACTTAAAACTAGAGATCAGCATCAGCAGCATCAGCAGAGGCATTGCAACGAAGGGCTTCATCATTTAATTAACTTAATTATACGGTTCTGTTCACATCGGTGAGCCTGAACATGCCAAAGGAGATTCCTCATTGGATCAAGTGACAAAAACAAAAATGAATCATTATGAATTATTTATTAGGCTTATTAATGGCATTTATGATGTCTATGTTTTTTGTGTATTTGTTATGATATGGTTACTCAAAATAAATTTCCATTGTATAAAGCTGACACAAAGTAAACACATTAAGCTTTTCATTTCATTATACATATCAGAATATTTTAGCACTGGGACTTTGGTCCCTGGAAGTTTAGGAGTAAGAGAGTAATCTTGGGCAAATCTGCTTGTGTTTGAATTGCTGAAGGTTCAGTGCATCTGGCTCGAAGTTCAGAAAAACTTAACTTTTTACCAAATCCTGCCTTTAAATTTTCCTATTTTTTGGGCTAAACAATTGTAAAAAAAGGGGTATGTGAAATGTGAAGTTGGGCCCTACATTTTGAAACATTTATATCAGAAATCTGGGTTCAGAGATGTTGGAAATGTATATTGTGTTACCAAATGTAAGGCCACACTGTAAGGCACCTTTCACACGGCCGCCTCTGTTGGACAGACTCTGCTTACTAAGTGGGGGATCGCCCTGCTGATCCCTGTTGAGCAGGCACATGACAAGCCCATCTCCACTCATTGTGCAGAGAGGAGATGAACCCAGTCCCGCTCTCGTCTATGGAGATATCGGATGTAAACGGACTGGATCGGATAGCAGCGAGTGTCAGCGGTCACCGCTGACATCTGCTGCTCCATAGAAGAAAATGGAGGATCTGATCAGGTCTGCCTGAAAAACTGACAGGCTGACCTGTATCTGAGAGAAAATTTCCACAGATGTTGTTCAGTGGCTGAACAGTCTATAATTAGTTTAGGTAGGCCACAGTATAATAGAAATGTGGCAGCTGAGGTCCAGCTGCAAAAAACCTTGTATGGCACCTTTACAATGTTGGATGACTTAAATAGGCCATAAAATTCAAAGCACAATGCAAACCTTTCTTTGCTGCAAACATTAAAGATTTGACACCTAAGGTCTAGCTGCAAAAACATTGTGTGGTATAGGGTTGGAATACCAACAGAGGTGGCATACATGACTAATTAAGGATGGGCGAACAGTTCAGCCCAAGCATAAGTTTGGGCCAAACATTTGCCAGTTCGGCCGTTCACCGAACATCCGAATTTGCAGGGTGTTTGCCGGTGATTTGCCCAGTCAGGGTGCAGTGTAAACTGGTTGTTAAGGAACAGGGCAGGGAAACGGGCCGGAGCATCCTTAACAACCGACGAGTCAGCTGTTAATTGGTTTCCCCCGCTGACAGCTGAATAAAAAAAAAGTGCAGTAAAAAAAAAAGAAAAAGGGGCGTGGCTTGGCGCGAGTGCCGGATGGACGTGTGAGTGCGGAGCTCCGGCACAACGGGGATACCAGCAGCTCGTATCGACCCTCCATTGGCAGATTTCCGCCCTAGTCTCGAGCAGACACCGCCAGCAGCACCTCCGCCATGCCGGGGAAACGGAGATCGGTGAAGAAACCGCACCGCTTAACGGACTTTTTCGCTCCGTCCGGAGGTCGCGTGGGGCAAGATGGCGCCGAGGCCTACTCTCCTCAGCAGAACTCCTCCAGAGTCCAGGCAGCTGCGAAAGGTACTCGCTCCCATCCTACACCGTTGACACTCTCCTCTCCCCCGCCTACTCCTTCCTCCTGTAGCCCGGCCAAATCAAAGCCCCGCATGGAAGGTCAGGAGAAGAGATCTATCAGTCCCTCAGCTAGCCAGGCCTCAGACTCAGGGGAGGACACCAGGGATCTGCCTGAGTCCATAATATCGTTCCCCACACAAAATCAGCCTGTATTGGACACTGTCCTTAAGGACATGCTGATTTCTCTGAGAAGCACCTTGCAGGCTGACATGGCATCATGCATGCATCGCTTATCAGGGGACATACAAGAGATGGGTCACAGAGTACACCATATAGAATCCAAAATGGAGGAGTATGCCTCTACAATTAATGATTTGGTGGATGCTAATGAGGAGAGAGAGACAGATGCAGACTGGATTAAGGCCAAACTGGCCGACATCGAGGACAGGGCCAGAAGGAATAATCTGAAAATCAGGGGAATACCCGAATCTGTTTTGCAATCTGACCTACAACAACATGCCATATCTTTGTTTAAGGCCTTGCTACCAGACCTCACTGATCTGGACGTCACTATAGACCGCATCCACCGTCTACCAAAGCCACCTCATCTGTCGGATCAGGTTCCGAGAGACGTGTTGCTCCGCCTCCATTTTTTCCACGTTAAGGAACAACTCATGACCGCTATGCGGAAACGGGAACAGATCCCGGAGCAATGTCGCAATGTGCAATTTTTCGCTGACTTATCACAATACACATTGATGAAGAGAAGGAACCTCAACTCTGTAACAAAAATTCTTCGCAACCATAAAATAATATACCGCTGGGGATACCCCACTAAGCTATCAATCACCAAGGACAACAGGAACTATACTATTTTTTCCTTGGAGAAAGGTCTTGACCTCCTTAGGGAATGGAACATCCTTCCTGATGATGATGAGACGCAGACCATGACTAGCACTCCACGCCAGGTGGACTCCGGCTGGAAGCAGGTGACACCAAGAAATGCAAAATCCCATGCTTAATGTAATAAAGAGGGAAATCTGGAGATGATATTGTATCCCTTGCCTACCCTGGACTGGTCGTCAGTGACCTTTATACCCCTTTAATGTTGCAGCTGTTCGCTGCCCGGTTTGACTTGTCACACACTCTAGCTGCTGTTTTAATCACAGCAGCATTGTTTTGCTGTTTGAATTTTTTCTTTCAAATTTTCACCTTTTGTTTTTCTTTAATCCTGCCTTATTCACACTTTATCCTTTCTCCACCACCCCTACCTGAGAAGATGAGTACGCAGATGTCAACACTTCATTATAAGCGAGCGAAAGAGGACATTCGGCTGAACCTGACCCTCATTGAACGTCCACCGCCTCGACTCTCAAAAAGTGAGTACATCGTTACTACCTGTTGCCACCTTACCACTATGGTCATGGATTATACTACGCGCTGGTCCCGTGAGCGGATCGGCCTTCATAGCATATACTCTGTATATCTATAATGCCGCTGAGAGTTGTATCTATGAATGTTAAAGGACTGAACCATCCAGTGAAACGAAAATCTATGTGGAGAGAGGCCTTATTGCATAATGGGGATATTCTTTGCATTCAAGAGACTCATTTCAGCAGTAAAGCACCTCCAAAGTGTTCACATAAATGCTTCCCCCACGTATTTACGGCTAACGCGGACACTAAAACCAAAGGGGTATTGATTGCTATACGAGACTCGGTTGCCTTCTCTTTGCATGCACAGATCCAAGACCCACTGGGAAGATTTCTTATATTAATCTGCGAAGTGAACTCTGTTATTTATACCATAGCTACCGTATATGCCCCCAATACTCACCAAATCCGTTTTTTCAACAAAGTTGCCAAGAAAATTTCTGCAGTCCGAAAGGGTTACCTTATACTCTGCGGGGACTTCAACATTGTTCCTGACCCCGGAATTGACTCTACTTCTAAATCCACACGCCACCAACCTTCTCTATTACCACTATTACACCGCCAGGGTGTCTTCGACGCCTGGCGCTGTTTGCACAGCAATGAGAGGGACTTTACCTACTTTTCTCCACCGCATGGGGTATATACCCGAATAGACCTTTTCCTGGTGGATCAACAGGTCTTGTTGAAAACTAAGTCAGTTGAGATTAACACTATCACGTGGTCTGACCACGCATCACTGGTTCTGATGGTGGAGGACTCTATTCCCTCCAACCGAAGCCCTGTATGGAGGTTTAACAATTTTCTTTTACAGCATGCTGATACAAGGGAACAGATTAAATCGCATTTGGTAAATTTTTTTGCTGACAACGTGGGTTCGGTCCAAAATCCTTATGTAGTGTGGAACGCCCATAAGGCGTATATGCGTGGTATAGGCATTCAGTTGGGGGCAAGACTTAAAAGGCAGAGGCAGCAACGGGTAACTGAACTAACAGACCATATCGCCAAATTAGAAGTCTGTAATAAGTCTAATACTACCCCAATAGTAACTGAACAATTAAGTAAACTTAGATATGACCTTAGGATCCTACTTTTAGATGATTTTGAACGGATAACCAAAAAACTTAGGATGTCCTATTACTCTACTGGAAATAAGGCGGGTAAGTTATTAGCAAACACTCTTAAAGGTCATAGGTATAAGACCAAAATCCCCTTTCTTTTCCACCATAGGTCAAGTCAGAAACTATACCACCCTCAAGAGATGGCAGATGCCTTTAGTGAGTACTATAGTTCTTTATACAATTTGAAGGATGATCCCTCAACTACTCAACCCACCACAGAGGGCATTGAACTATTTCTGAGCAAACTAGATATCCCTACACTGTCACCAGAGCATCTAGCCTTTTTGAACTCACCATTTACTGCCCAAGAACTAACCAAAGTTATTGAATCCCTCCCTATAAATAAATCACCAGGTCCAGATGGTTTCAGTGGTGAATATTTCAAGGTATTCAACTCAATTCTCTCCCCTCAGTTGTTGAAAGTTTACCAAGCTGCTGCTGCCTCTGCCTCTTTTCCAGCAGAAATGTTAGAAGCATTGATTATTACCTTGCCTAAGCCGGGGAAGGAGCCCACCCAACCCTCTAATTTTCGACCGATTTCTTTATTGAATATCGATGTTAAGATATACGCAAAACTTATAGCTTTACGTCTGGTGGATATCTTGCCATTACTGATTCACCCGGACCAAACTGGTTTCACGAAACACAGGCAAACATCAGATGCTACTCGGCGGATGATCAATATTATCCATCTGGCACAGGTACAGCGAAGGCCTTCTCTGCTCCTCTCTTTGGATGCAGAGAAGGCCTTTGACCGAGTGCATTGGTCATACATGAAGAGAGCATTAGAGTATTTTGGATTTAGGGGCAATATATTGTCCGCTATTCTGGCTTTGTACTCCACACCCTCAGCCAGAGTTCTTACGTCAGGCATCCTATCTACTCCGTTCACTATTTCTAATGGAACGAGACAAGGATGCCCCTTATCACCTCTTATATTTAATTTAGTAATGGAACCTTTCGCCATACACGTGAGGTCCCATCCGAAAATTAGAGGGTTCAAGGTTGGTCGCCAAACACACTCGATAAGCCTTTTTGCCGACGACATAATATTAATTATGTCCGAGGTGGGTCCTTCCCTTGCTGCGGCATCTGATGCGTTAAAACTATTTAACAGTGTGTCGTACTATAAAGTTAACGAAAGCAAGTCTTTCATTCTGGGGTTAGGTGTTAATTCTACTACACGTACCATACTTGAGTCCCGATTCCCCTTCAGGTGGAAGGATGACGGCATTAAGTATTTAGGTATAACATTGACTGCCAAAGTGGAAAACCTAGTGAAGGCTAATTACACCCCCTTCCTCCTGGAACTGAGCAATAAGTTACAGAATCTCTCCTGGAAGGAATCGACCTGGTCAGGGCGGTTAGCTGCATTTAAGATGATGATCTTGCCTCAATTTATTTTTTTGTTTAGAAACCTCCCTGTTCCGGTACCTGAAAAGTTCTTTGCCTCAGCACAGTCTCAAATTAATAAATATTTATGGCAGGGTAAGAAAGCTAAGTGCGCTATGCATAAATTGTTGAAATCTAAACTAACAGGAGGAGCAGGTCTTGTCCTCATTAAAGATTACTATGCTGCCTCCATCCTGGCTCAGGCAAAGCAGTGGTTTCCAGGAGGGACCACCTCTAGGTGGTATGAATTGGAGGCCTTTCAGTGTCTCCATTATACCCTATATGACTTGTTGTTGTCTGTTGGGAATATACCCGGTCCTCCGCCAGGTCTGTCACCTACCATTGTGGTAACTTTTCGGATTTGGAAAAAATTTCTGAATGACACCGATGTAGACCCCAACCATAAGTCCCTCCAACTTCCTGTCTCTAGTCTGCATTTACTTATCCCTAATCTAAACATACATACATGGATGGCTAGAGGAGTTTCAGTGCTTGAGGACCTAAAGGTGGGGCCAGCGCTCAAAACTTTCCGGTCCCTCCAGATTGAATTCGGACTGACAGATGGAGACCGATATGCCTACAATCAGATCTCACACCTATTAGTATCCCCTTTAATGACCCACATTAAAGTCCCTTGGCGGGTGTATATATATTTATCTAATGCCCATACCTCTATCAAAGGCATATCTCTTTTTTACAATTTGCTTGGAAAGAAAAATATTATGGAAAAAACGCCATCTATGAGGACATGGGAACTAGACTTAGGTAGCACGTATGCACTATCCCAATGGAAAAGTGCGGTGGCTTCCACCTACAAAGCCACGAGGAGCGTAAATTTATGGGAACAGTCACAAAAAATATTGCTTCGTTGGTACCTAACCCCGGCTAGGTTAGCAGGGTTTAGTAGGACATACTCCCCTCTTTGTTGGAGGGAATGTGGGGATAGAGGGACCCTATTGCACATACTGGGTAAATGCCCTAAAATAGAACATTTCTGGGGAGAGGTGTTTGGCCTTATGGGTCACCTGACAGGTTCACGACTGACCTTCGATTTGGGTCTTGCAACACTTTCCCTGGGTATTGAAAGGATCCCTAGTGATCGTAGATGCATAATTTCGCAAGTACTACTGAGTGCAAGACTGGAGATAGTAAGGAGATGGAGGTCTACAGAGCTGCCTTCCCTTAGGGAAGTAATCAGGACAACTAATCTTCATATTACATACGAACAAATGTTTATGGCGTCACAGAACAACTTTGATGGTGGTTGGCAGACCTGGAAACCATGGTTTGACTGGTATAAACGATGGGCAGACAATCCTTGATATTCTGATGTACTCTATATTGGATCAACGTACTTTCTCAGGATTCCCCTTCCTCCCCTCCCCCTTTCCTATAATATTTCTCTCTTTTCTTCTTCACCTACCTATGTGCACTAGCTGCCTACTATTCTTCTACTCTTCTCATCTTTTTCTTTTACAGTTACGGTTATGTTTAGCGACTAAGTATTAGAAGTGGGAACATGTGCCTCTGCTATGTTTACTTTGAAAATGATAAGCAGAAGCTGTGGGGGCGGTGGGGGTCGGCTGGGCGGGGGGAGGCTTCCTGGGAGCAGTATGTTCCCTGTAGGGGCTCTCGGGGGGCGTCTCCCTGTCGGGGGGGCCTCTAAAGCCTCCACTAGATATTCGGTGTGTCCCCAGGCTACTTAGAATGGATGACACGCTATGGGTATAAGTGTTATGGGACTGTTGTGGCATTACTAAGGTCATGTCGGTGCTGTTTGGTTTGAGGATAGCAATACACAGAGTTGTTGGTTTATCGGTGAGAAATGTAAGTCACACCATATACATGTTTACGATGTAATTCCCACCTTCTATATTTCTATATTTCTTTATTACTATTCTATGTTACTATACTATATTATATGACATCACATGTAAATCTGTTTTCTTTTTACATTACTTGCGAGTTGGTTTCATACTGTACCTTGTAAATGTTTATGTACTTATGTTCTATTGGTATCTGTTACTAATAATAATAAAAATCTATTGAAAGTAAAAAAAAAAGAAAAAAACTGTGTGGGGTTCTTCCCCACCAATTTATACCAGGATCAGCTAGTACTCATGGTTGGATCCAACAAAATCTCAGTTAGATCCTTGTGAATGCCCTTTGCAGGCAAGGACTGCGGGTCCCTTTTGGTGTAGAAAAAAAAGAGGTTTTTGGTTCTAGCTGTCCTATTCCTGTGGCTATTGCTCCCAGTACCACCTCTTCAGGCACTGCCAGCCTGCCTGTCTGCAGCTGCACCTTTCACTAGCCCTTATGGCTACTTCTTGCATTCTGAACACAATCCACTCCTAAACACTGCATTCTGAGCATAACACACTCCTTAACCCCACATTCTGAGCATAACACACACCTGAAACTTGATTTCTGTGCATAATGCACTGGTAAACCCTACATTCTGAGCATAAAGCATTCTGAGTGTGACACACTCCTGAACCCTGCATTCTGAGCATAACACACTGCTTAACTCTACATTCTGCGTGCCACATCTCTACATTTTGAGAGTAATGCACTCCTAATCCCTGCATAATGAGTGTAATGCACTCCTGATCCCTGCATTCTGAGCGTAACACAGTTCTTAACCCTGCATTATGACTGTAATGCACTGGTGAACCCTGAATAATTCTCTGCAAAATGCACTCCTAAACCCTGCACTCTCTGGTAATACTTATTTTAATATTTTATCAAGCAAAAAATGGTCAGTCTTACTGTCTTTTTTTTTGTTTTATAAAGGGGGTGCTTCAGAATTCTCTGTGTAAAGGCTCCTCAGATATAAATATGACCCTGGCTGTAAATCTCATCAGACTGCACAAAAAAATAGTGTGCCAAATGTTATTATACTGCAGTACCATGTGATCTTGTATTCACAAACACAATGGGATTGCAATCTACTTTTGGGGTTAACAATGTATTATAACCCACAGTAGATCACACAGTAGATCACAAAGACAATGGGCCAGATTCAGGTACAATTACATTGGCGCAGAGTATCAGAGATACACTACGCCGCCATATTTTACCTGGCTCTATGACAAATTCAGGTAGATTTTGGCCCGTAAGGTACGGCCGTGTAGTGTATTTCTCACGGCGGAATCGAAATACGCGATTAGGGGGCGTAAAGCATTTAAATTAGGCGCATCCCCGCGGCGATCGAACTGCGCATGCTCCGTTCAGAAATTTCCCACCGTGCATTGCGCGAACTAACGTCGTTACGTCATTTTTTGTTTGAGTAGCGTCGTTTACGTACATTGCTATTCCCGGGCGACTAACGTAAAATATAAAAAAAACGTTGAAATTCGACGCGGGAACGACGGCCATACTTAACATGGGCTGTCTAATACTAGACCAGATAAAAGCTGGAATAACTTTACGCAGCAAAAAGATGACTACAGATGCCGTAAGAGATTGCGAAGGACGCTCGTATCTTTGTGGATACTTGCATACCCCGACGCGGAAAACGACGGGAACTCCACCCAGTGGCCGCAAAATTTTTGCAGCGTAGATCCGAAGGCATACGAACACGTAAGCCAGTCGGATTGAAGCCCGAAGCCGTCGTTTCATGGTTTGAGGATTCAGACTAATGAAACGACGTGCATAATTTGAAAGTACTCCGGTCTAACGCGAGATAGACCGGAGTGAGGGCTCTGTGAATCTGGCCCAGTGTATTTTAAACACAGTACAGGAAACACACATGGAACATGGAAGAAAAGAGTTCCCCAGGTAGGGCTTTTAGGCAGTGGAGTTAAAGAGTAGGTTAAGTAGTTTCAGTAAAAAATGACATTTGTTGTAGATGAAATCGGATATCACAGTGAATAATGGTGGAAAATATACAAATATAGTACAAAAGTAAATATCACAATCCTGGTTGCAGTAGACATGAATGCATATACATCTCATAGTACTATGGGTTATTGTACAATGTAGATCCCCAATGTAGGTCCCCGACGACCGTTTTGACCGTTTGTCCGGTCTCTTCAGGGGTACAGGGGTTCTAAAACGTTAATTAGAACATTTTAAATTAGAAAGAGAGAACATGTCAACATACATCACATAGAGTATACCATGGTGATATATTTACCGCTAAAACAAGGAATCCAGGATATTGGGAGCCGCTGGACTGTCCGGGAGGGGTTATGGCTACCCCCACCCCCAAAAACAAAAAGAAGCAAAAGACCCGTCCAGAAGGGCTTGCAAGGAGCCAAAGCATGGACGCCCTCTCTGCGGTGGAGGAGCAGGCACCTGCAAAGAACACCCACAATGTTGTAGTTGGTTGGGGAGAATTGAATAAATAATTCAACGCAAAGTTGCCAAAATGACAGTTGGAGTCTGGGTATAGAGGTATGGGGGCTGAAGGCAGGTACTAATTGCCAATAAGTAATGAATATCAGGGCAACTTTAGGGGTCCATTAGGGTTAGTAAGTAAGTAGGGGATGTAAATAGATAATTGAAGTAAGGTAATGATGATAGTGAATTGGTGGGTGGTGTAGGTGATTGAAGAAACAATAGGTGACTGCCAGATAGGTAGTCCAGTGATAGAAGTGTGAGAGTGTGATGGTAATTGAATCAGAAGAAAAAGGTGAGAAGGAAAGTCAGGGAATACCTAGTGTGTCCCACTTATTGTGGGGGTGGTGAAATGAGTGGAGGGGTAATAATGAGTAAAATGGTAAAATAGTGCATGGGTGGTGAAGTGGTTACCTGGTGCAATAATTGTTACATAGTTACATAGTTACATAGTTAGCCAGGTTGAAAAAAGACACAAGTCCATCCAGTTCAACCAAACAAATAAAGTACAATAAAGAACAGTGCAATCCCATACACCCAACTCCATACCCACAGTTGATCCAGAGGAAGGCAAAAAAAAAAAAAACAGCAGAGCGATGATCCAATTTGCTACAGGAGGGGAAAAAATTCCTTCCTGATCCCCCGAGAGGCAATCAGATTTACCCTGGATCAACTTTACCCACACATCTTAGTACTCAGTTATATTACGTGCATTTAGGAAAGAATCCTGGCCCTTCTTAAAGCAATCTACTGAGCTGGCCAGAACCACCTCTGGAGGGAGTCTGTTCCACATTTTCGCAGCTTTTACGGTGAAGAAACCTTTCCGTATTTGGAGGTGAAATCTCTTTTCCTCCAGACGTAAAGAGTGCCCCCCTGTCCTCAGTGTTGACCTCAAAGTGAATAACTCAACACCAAGTTCACTATATGCACCTCGTATATATTTGTACATGTTGATCATATCACTCCTTATTCTCCTCTTCTCAAGAGTGAATAAAATCAGTTATTGTAATCTTTCCTCATACCTGAGCTCCTCCATGCCTCTTATCAGTTTGGTTGCCCTTCTCTGCACTTTCTCCAGTTCCCCGATATCCTTTTTGACAACTGGTGCCCAAAACTGGACTGCATATTCCAGATGAGGTCTTACTAATGATTTGTACAGGGGCAAAATTATATCTCTCTCTCTGGAGTCCATACCTCTTTTAATACAAGAAAGGACTTTGCTCGCTTTGGAAACCGCAGCTTGGCATTGCATGCCATTATTGAGCTTATGATCAACTAAAACCCCCAGATCCTTCTCCACTACAGATCCCCCAGTTGTACTCCCCCTAGCATGTATGATGCATGCATATTCTTAGCCCCTAAGTGCATAACGTTACATCTATCAACATTAAACCTCATCTGCCACTTAGTCGCCCACTTAGACAGAGCATTGAGGTCGGCTTGTAAATTGGAGACATCCTGCAAGGACGTTATTCCACTGCATAGCTTGGTGTCATCTGCAAAGACAGAAATGTTACTTTTGATCTCAGACCCAATATCATTTATAAATATATTGAAAAGTAAGGGACCCAACACCGAACCTTGGGGTGCAATAATTGTTGAGAAGTTCTTTGTTGTGTATGGTAGAAACCTGGTTGCAGTTGTGCATAGCAGGTAAGGACAAGAAGCCGAGAGACCATGTGTGCTGTAACATCCAGCCTGGCCTTAGTGGAATCAGGTAATGACTCCACATAGACCCATCATTGATTATAAATGTCATCACAGAAACTGGTAGTATTGAAAATTGTAAAAAACACATCCCCCCACCCTGCCGGGAAGCACTAAAGGACAGGTCCCGCTCCCCAGGGGAAAGGACAGGCCCAGCCAAACTCCACCGGACTCCCCAAATGGCCACAAAGCATGACATGCATGCAGGGCAGATACCATCCTAAACATATAAATCAATGTGAAACATAAATGTCATCACATAAACTGGTAGTATTGAAAATTGTATTTGTTGTCTTAGCTCTGTGTGTCCATAGGGGAAGGGGTGTTTAGCCACCCAAAAAATTGCGCGATAGAGACAGGACACATGGGGAGTAGAGAGGAAAAGGCTGCTCGCCCCGAAGTTACATGGAAGAAAAGAGTTCCCCAGGTAGGGCTTTTAGGCAGCGGAGTTAAAGAGTAGGTTAAGTAGTTTCAGTAAAAAATGACATTTGTTGTCGATGAAATTGGATATCACAGTGAATAATGGTGGAAAATATACCCCTGGCATATGGCCTTCTAATAAAACATTACTTAAAAATATTGACTAGATGAAAAACTCATGTCCCCCCTTCCAACAACTACTCCCACATGTTTCCATGTTAAAAGCACATGGCTTGGTGTAATTTTGGATGTGGGCCACAAACTCATCACACTTTTTTTCCTGACCAGCCAGGCTTTGTGCCTGTATAAGGACATGGTATTGATTTTGTAGTGATCCCATGATTTTTTCTTGTTTGGATGCATGGAAAACATATATTTCAGATTTGAAAGGTCTGGTACAAAATTTAGGGGAGGGGGGGGCACACTATTTTTTGCTTTTTTTTGTGAAGTATCTCTTAATATCCATATTGGACTGAACCTTTATCAAAGATAAGGATCTAGTATGTATTTTAGGGGGACCAGAATTTTTGTATTTTCAGTGAGGTCTCCTATTAATGAATGAATGAATGAGTGACTTGTATAGTGCTACACATGCCAACTGAATCCCCTCTAGGCACTTTTTGCAGCCAGTGTCTTTCTGGCTGGTACGGTCATTTACCCCGTAAGATCTCAACACGCTTGGGACAAACAGTCATACACACATATATACATATATACTGGGCCAACATCTATACTAGACCCTTGTCTAGGATAAGGGTCTAGTATAGATGAAGGGAATTCCCAACCCTGTTGTTTACAAATAGAGGTAAGCTTCCGGAAGCTGTAATTTTCCATCAATTTAAACTGCATTTTTGTAATTGTAAATGCTTTTTTTGCTGTAGTAGGTTGCATACAGATGTGGCACTTCACAGGCAGGTTTAATGCATTATCCAATCATCGTAAATAACCACTTCACGATCACACTATAGCTGAAAGATGACTACAGTGGGGGCTAACGTTCCCGGGAGGGCGTCCATAGACATCCATCTGTGATAGTACTAAACACAGATCGGGGAAAAGGGCCAATCACAGCGGCCCTTCACCACGTGTTCAGCTTTGCCCAATGACAGCTGATAGTTTTTTCAAGACTGTTGGATTTTTCTTTTTCATTTTGTTTAACAAAGCATAAAAAAAACAGTGATGATTAAATACCACCAAAAGAAAGCTCCATTTGTGTGAAAACAATTATAAAAATGTCATAAATGTGACAGTGCTAAATGCTGAAAATTGGCCTGGGCAGCAAGGGGGTAAAAGTGTCCAGCAGGCAAGTGGTTAAGGGATATTTGCTATAATTAAAATAGCTTTTCGCTGCCAAACTGAGTTTTCAATGTTATCTTAACCAGTTGCCGATGGCTGCCCGTCATATGAGGTCCTGGGCTTTGTGCGGGTATAGCTGAATGATGCCTGCAGCTACAGACATCATTCAGATATTGTCTTTTTCAGCCGGTGATTCTCTACACCATAGGAAAGATCATAGTGGCTGGTCAGCTTGTTCTTATGGACAGCGAGAGGGGACATCCCCCTCCCACTGCCCTCTGGTGCTTCTACCAAACCACCGATGCGATCGGTGAGACGGAAAAAGGTTTTGTTGGCCACAGATGTTTACCATAGATATTTGTGGTGGACCAGATAGTTGTCGGAGTTTCTATGATCGTCGTAGACCAGGCATGATGTTATAATGTCACACCCAACCTCCCAATTCAAACAAACGGCGCCGCTTCGGCTGGGAAGATTTTTTTTTTTTTTTAGGCTTCCCAGCCTAGAGGTAAGATGTGTGGTCTTATTGACCCCATATCTCACTGTAAAGAACCAATCATGCCATAATTCTATTACAAGGGATGTTTACATTCCTTGTAATAGGAATACAAGTGATCAAAATTGTGTCAAACTATTTTTTTTTGCAAAAAAATAGTAAAACTACCAATATTAGTGCCCATGTCCCCATGTGCTCGCACGCAGAAGCAAACGCATACGTAAGTCCTGCCCACATATGAAAACGGTTTGCGGTTTTCAAACCACATGTGAGGTGTCGCCGTGTACGTTAGAGCTAGAGAAATAATTCTAGCCCTAGACCTTCTTTGTAAGTCAAGACATGTAACATGTAACCAGTCTCTAACCAGACTCTTGTCCCTATCTCCCTTTCCTGACCTGCCAGGCTCCATGCTCGGATAAGGGTCCGGAATGGATTTTGGAGGGGGGCACAACATATATTTTTTTTATATTTTGGAGTGGGGTTCCCCTCAATCCATATCAGACCTGTAGGGCTTGATATGGACTGGGGGGACTGCACGCCATTTTTTGTCTTGATTTTTGAATAGCGGGATTTTTGGAATTCCACACCATAATATTATTGAATACTTATATACCGTTGCATGCATTTGAAGAGTTAAAATTATGGAATCAACCAAACTGATGTGCATTCACTAATTATGCTGCTGAATACAATACAAGTTTTCAATAAGTGATACCATCAGTGGGATTTAAATCCATGGCTTGAACCCATGGCTTGAGCACAATTATGCATAGAAAATATAATTACTAATGTTTGATGCTTTTCATTCCATACAATGTTTTGCATTTGAGGCAAATAATATTATGGTTACAACCATGCTAATGTTGCATTGGGTATTAGGCATGTGCCTATTGTCAGCATTTGCTGCTGATTAAGATGTAAGCTTTGTGCTTTTTTTACAGTATATAGGTTGTTGATAAACGAGGGAAGTGTCCTTAACACCTGATGAGTCATCAGTTGTCAACAGTATCACTGTACGAAAAATAAAAAATTGCTGTACAAAAAAATTGAGAAAAAAACGGCATAGGGCCACCCCCTAGGAACTCACCAGGCTCTTCGGGTCTAATATGGATTTGGAGGAGACCCCCCATGCAAAGTGAGCACCCCCCTTACTGAACCATACCAGGCCACATGCCCTCGATATGGGTTGTAAGGGTCTGTGGTTGGTGGCTTACCAGAATCTGGAAGACCCCTTTCACAAGGGAGCCGCCAGATCCTGCCTCCCCCTATGTGACTGGTTATGGGATATATTGTACCCCTACCCATTAACCAAAAAAAGCAGTGAAATGTAAAAAAAATACAAGAGACGTTTTTCACAAGTCTTTTATTGTAAAATACCTCTGAGTCTTCATCTCCCTAAGCCATCTTCTTCCCTAAGCCGTGTCTCTTGCTGCCATCTTCTCTTGGTGCTGTCTCTGTCACCATCTTCTCCTGTCGCCATCAGTCCCACCGTCATCATCTCCTGCCGGTGTCCTTCTTGCCACTCCCTTCTTCTCCCACTGCTGTGTTATTCCTCGACACTGTCTTCCTCCGTTGTGTTGTCACCTGCTGTCTGCCATCCGAAGACCTCCCCCGGAGATTCCGCCCCTTTTTAAAAAAATATATATTTTTACACTTCCTACTCAAGGACTTGCACAACCAAATACTTCTGTATGCAACTAGATTTAATACAGATTTGAAGGGGTATAAATTGTTTGCACTTCTAAAAAAATAATTAACTTTTTATTTCAACGTTAGTATAAACATTTCATACATTAATGTACTTAAGCCAAAATAAAAGCCATGGAAATGATGCTCCAGCATTTGACAATTTAGTTAGAAGGGCCCTACTCAAAAGAGCTTACAATCTACAATGGTATGACACAAAAATCTTGACACATTAAACAAATCACATTAGAAAAGCAGGGACTAACCTTTTTTTTTTTTTTTTTATCAGATGTCCTCGCCCCAAACCCCCAAAAAGTTACATGACAGAATTATCATAAGCAAAAACAGACAAAATTAATACAAAAGCCAAAAAGTCAGCACACAAACTACATTGACACACACAGCAGGAATGAATGAATTAGCAGAATCCGTCCTTTGCATCTCAACCATTACATAGCAGTTGTAAGTAACATGTGAGATTTAGAAGCAATTAAACAGCCTTAGTGGGGTGAGGGACAGGAATTATGCACTCCCAAAACCCACAAAAAACATATCTATTTGTAATCCAATATACACTTTTTTTTATTTTAGATTTTTATTAGTCTCAGTAAATGGACAAAAGCACAAATATACTGTCAGTACTTGTAACTGCCTCCTCCACATCATATGACCACCAAACAAATTAACAATAATACACAGCACATTTTAATAATCATGCAAATATATGAAAAAAAAAACACTTCACTTCAGTAAATGGATAACAGCACATATATACTGTCGGTACTTAGTGACTGCCTCCTCCACCAACAATGTACAATCATGATCTACAATCCAGGATCAAACAATAAACCGATATCTATCTTCTTAGCTAGCATATTCTCTCCCAGATCCGCCTTTACCAAATTCTAATATGCAACTTGACAGGTATCCTCAGAATGAAATGAAACATTGCATTGACCACTGGACCCAAAATCCTGGAGAGCAAATATGTCACTGACCTGTTAATTCAGCATTAACAGCAACTGCTGTAACATCCACAGCAATCGTCTTCAGACCCACTTCACACCGGTATTGAGGCTTTACCTGTATTCTCAAAGAATTTCACAAACGCTTTGAACCCTGCAACATGGCGACGTCCTTTATTGGTTACACCTTTACTTAGCCTCTCATTTATCAAGGAGTCATCTCAGAAGAGAGGCCCCAAGAATACCCCCAACACAAAGCCTAGGCATACATAATGCCGCTCTTAAGTCAGGAGGAGAAGAAACCATCTTTGTAAGAAAAATTCAGGCCTGTTCTTAGACCAAACACCTGCCACAAATGCAGGCCTTTTAATAACCTAGCTAAGCTTGGTCACCCACCCACCAGTGTAACTGTTTCTGTCTCTTGAGTGCTCACACCTGTTCATTTCACAATCTTTACAAATGAAACAATTCCTCAGCAGATATATCTGTGAAGGGTAAAGCTCAAAATAACACATCTCTAAGGCTCTACCCATGATCAGTGACCCCAAAAATCTCCAAATTAAAATTGTATCTTGTTGTGCATGTGGAGGGTCCAAAACAGGAAATCATAAGCTTACAAAAATTAAAATGTATGCAGCATCACAACAAGCTTAGACATCCATATCTGGGCCAAAACACCCCATTCTAGATTTAGTGCAAACCCACACTTGCTTGATTTATGAAGTGATTTATTGGGGTTCCATTATGTGAAACCCATCAAAAATGTTAGCACTGTTAAAAAAATAACTTTAACACCATAACACAAAAATCAATAGCCAGGTAGCAGGATTGGAATCTAAATTCAGAAACTCAGAGCTGGTAGGCAGAAAGCGCTTACCCATTAGCCATTTATGCTGCATCTCTGTGGTGTCAAACTGCCCTAAGTCCCAGAGGTACAATAAGTTAATCAATTCAGATGTACTGTGGAAGGTCAGGGAGACACTGAACAACCATCTGTTTTGAAGGCTGATTATGGCTGATTACTGTCAGCATGCTGAGCGCTAAATAGCTGTCATTTTGTGGGTTTGGGCTTGGTAAGATGCTGCAATTAGTACAGGTGGGGACATGTTAAGGCTTATTAGAGTGCTTGCCCATGGAAAACATATGACATAATTTGCAATGGTGGTGTAACCCTCCTACATATAAATACTACATTTAAGTAAGGACCTGAGTCAGGAGTTATGTTTAACAACAAAGGGAGATCAGACAACTTCTCTACATGAAGTGGCATGTTTGGGATTCAAACCCAGAGCCTTAGTGCTGCTAAGCAGAAGGGCTAACCCATTAGCCACTGAGCTGCCACATGTGGAGCCCTCCTACAAATACAGTAAATACACATATACTGCATTTCTGTGAACATATAGGTGGTGGAATAACATTAGTCAGGAGTTATTCTTCTTGATTTATTCTATGATATTTGGTGGTTATTAGTGTTTTAGGGTAGAATATTTTGTTACCCTCTGATTTTTGCGAATTACATTTTCATTTCTGATGTTGGTACACATATCAATTTTTTTTGGGCTCAAATTAGTATCATTTGAAAATAATAAAAGACACACAAAACTGTGACTCAGTTAAAATTTGCATCAGCAGTGATATAGTTTATGGTTTGTAAAGACACGTGGATGATTTTGGGTAAAGGTTTTTGTGAGATGGAGAGCAACAAGTGAAAGTGACAAAGAAAAAAAATATTTTACCAAAACATGTAAACATTACACATTCTAGCATTCTTAAAAATAAAATAGATGATGAAGAAACAACATTGTTGCAAGGACAATTTATTTGAGAGAAAGATACATTTTATCTCAATATGAAAATGATTTGTTGGGGAAGTTACAATTGTACCATTATAATCAATGGCTGAAACTTGCACTGGCCTACATATTTCTAATTGTCACCTCAAAAATATGCTCTTTAACCCAGTGCTCATTTTGGTATTTACTATAACTCTTGGTAAAAAAGCTATGGGAGTTCAAATGAGAGTAGTTTGCATGTCTGAACATGCTCAGTTGTGCTGGCACTTAGTTGTAAAGAGACAGGAAATGTATCTCTTCTCTGACTTTTAAAGATATTTAAGTGCAGAAATCACTTTTTCACACATTTTAAAAGCAGGATATCTTTAAAAAATATACTGCATATTTCAGTACCATTTAGGCAATCATATCATGCTCTAAAAATTATTTCCATGTGCAATTCTCCAGGTGCTAACACGAGTGAGGGTTTGGGAGCTATCTGTTTTCTGGGAGCTATAGTAAATTACATTTTGGGATTATTTTTGCATCAGCGTGAATTTCATTTTAGAGCTAATAACTGCAATTATGGCATTTTAGCCACAATTAGCGTGCATCGCTATAGTAAATGACCCCCTATGTTGCACATTATATACTTTATACTGCTCCATTCTGCTTACCATATGTGATTTACATAATTTGCACTGATAGTTAACGCAGCATTTTGATAATAATAAAGAGCAATTATTTTGATTACTTATGCCTCATACACACGATCGATTATCTGATGGAATCAAGTCCGATGGATTTTTCATTTTAAAGGTTTTTATTAATTTTCAATAAGCGATCGGCCATAACTTTAGTCATTATTTTAAGATCGTTATTGATGAGGGATATCGGTCTATGAAAAGATGGGGGGCAGGATCGGGGCGAAGGCCTTGTAATATGGAGTGGAGAACCCGTCTGGGCCAGGAGCAGAAGTTTTCTTTAGGCCTTTGATGACTTCCAGTATTTCCTCAACGGATACAGGAGCTTCGAGTCTATCTCTGTGGTCCCTCGATAAGATGGGGATGGGAAGGTCGTCCAGGAACCCAGTCCCTGTAGGGTCCCTCCCTGCCTGGTGATCAGCATAAAGATTTGTGTAGAAAGATTGAAACGCTTGTAAGATTTAAAGAGGGTTTGCCGTGGGGGGACGACCCGCTATGTTAATTTTAGGGAATGCATACGTTCGAGGGCGTGGGGTCAGTTTGGAGGCTAGGAGAGGCCCTGCTTTATCTTTTTAAACGGTAACATTTTGCTCCCTGCCAGCGTAGGATGGACACAGCCCTAGCAGTCAGCGCCAAGTTCAGTTCCAGGCGGGCAGAATCAATGCGAGACGTAGGACATTGTCCCGGATCTCTCTTATGTGCCGTGCATAGATCTTGAAATTTATTTTCAAGATCCTTTATGGCTGCCCTACTTGCTTTGTTGATTCTCGCTTTAATTTGGATTAACTTTCCTCTGATGGTTACCTTGTGGGCTGCCCACAGAGTCTCTGCCGAAATGTCAGGGGAGCTATTTTGCGAAAAATATTCCGAAATGGCCAGTTTGATCTCAGCTCTGTGGGCGGGGTCCGACAAGATTGTTTCATTAAGTCGCCAATAGGGGGATGCCTGGGGGGCAAGATGAGCGGTCAAGGTCATGCTCACCAGAGCATGATCTTACCAAACTGTATCCGAGATCCGGGAGTTACCAACCATTGGGACCATGGTGTTAGAGATCAGGAGGTGATCAATTCTGGCATATGTTTGGTGTGCGTGTGAAAAGTGCGTATAATCTATCTGAGTAGGATTCATTTCCCTCCAGATATCCGTGAGGCCCCGGTGGAACAATAATTTGGCTACTTTGGAGCTAATTTTAGTGGGATGCACATTCTGTGTTGTGGGGGGCTTGGATTTATCAGTGCTCTGGACAAAAGCGACGTTCAAATCCCCACCCAGTATCACGAGCCCTCCAATAGGGGATCTAGGGTTTTGAATAGGTCAATGAAAAATTTAAGTTGGCCCATGTTGGGGGCATAGTAAGAAATTAGTGAGTATAGGTGGCCATCAATCGTGCCCTTGACCAGGACAAACCTTCCCCCTGGGTCCCTATAATCCGACTGTAGGGAGAATCTGCAATTCTTAGAAATGAGGATTGCCACCCCCATTGGTTTTATCCTCAGCGCTAGCTAGAAAAAACTGTGGAAAATGGGCGTGTAGGAAATTGGGTTTGTATCGGATCGGGAAGTGGTTTTCCTGAACCTTCCGCCATTTGGATGGTGAGTTAAGACCTTGTGCATTGTGGGTGGATACTTTCAATTGAGCAGCCCTGTGAGTGTTATTAGCCATGGAGCAGAGGGATGGGGAAAATCACCAGAACCCCGCCGCTTACCGGATTGGAGGGGCTGCAATTGTCTCGGGGACCTGGCTGCCGGAAGAGCTGAGGACATCCTGGGTACTGCGAACTGAGGACGAGACCACAACCTCCTGCAAGAAAAAGAAAAGTTAGATAGGAAATAGACAGAAGGGAAAGGAGAAGAAGGGGAAAGGGAAGGAGCTCGGAGGGGTGACGGGAAATCAAGAACCCGTCACCAAGAACCTCAATCAAGTCGTCTGCGCCCAGGGGGGTAGGTGGAGGTGCAGCAACACCGATCCAGCCTCAGCTTAACAGAGAGACTAAAAGGGAGCATAAAGCTCCGGTAATAGTAGCAGGGAGGCACGGAGCCCCAGAGGCCATCTCCCCCAGGGACGGACCGCCGACACAGCTGAAAAACATGTATGGCAAAGCGAGAGTCCAATATTAGTAGCGGAAGTAATCATATAGTCATAGTATATCAAACTTATAAGAGCAGATCAGAACTCTGATCTCAATCGCAGCTGCCAAAAAGGGCATTAAGTAGAACAAAATAAAGAGGGGGGTGAATCAGCTCCCCCAAAAACAGAAGAGAGGTCCCATGAGGGAGAACTTCACGGACTGTTCCCAGAAAAACTGTCAGGTGGAATCATGGGGGTCTGGTGTCCCTGGTCTTCTTACGTTTCGGTTTATCGCAGGGGATGGCCTCTTGGTTGATCCGGGATTGGAGTTGGAGAGATCCATGGCCGCTTCCTGGGAGATAAGGCGTGGATTCAAGGCGTTCCCCATCTTGGAGACTGTGAAATTAGTGAGCTTTGCCTTTGTACTCAAATGTTAGGGTGAAGGGGAAGGCCCATGTATATTTGATGTTACGTTGTGACAGGACCAGCAAGAGGGGTTTTAGGGCCCTCCGTTTCTGATGGTTGTTTGGGAGAGATCTGCAAACACTTGAATGTTGTGTCCCCGGCAGGTGAGAGGGGTTTGGTGCCTGCACAACTTCATCACCTCCTATTTTACCGAAAAGAAGTGGAGTTTGACCACTATGTCCCTGGGGGATCCGTCCTTTCTAGGGGGTCCCAAGGTTCTGTGAGCTCTGTCGATCTCCAGTTTATGTGGAGGGATGTTAGGGATAAGTTGTTTAACGAAGTCCTGGACAACCAAGAAGGTGTCGGTGATTGATCCGGGGAGCCCCTTGATCCTAAAGTTCTCTCTCCTGGATCTGTTCTCCAGGTCATCAATCCGGGATAAGGCAATGTCCAATTGGTCCTGCAGGACATGGATCTGGTCAGAGTTTTGTCTGGTCGTGGCTATAGTTTGATCCAGTTTACTTTCAATCGACTCCATCCTAGAGCTGATCATGTGAAAGTCCCCCCTCAGGTCACTTGTAATTTTTGCTGCAGTCTATGCTAGCCCTTTGTCCAGTAATATGGACAGCTGTGTGAATTTTTTATCCATAGGAAAATTTTAAAACATGTTCTATTTTTTTTTCACCGATGGAAAACAAACCGATGGGGCCCACACACGATCGGTTTGTCCGATGAAAACAGTCCATTAGTCTGTTTTCATCGGACAAACCGATCGTGTGTACAGTGCTTAAGATTTTGTTTTTCATTTCAATAATTTTTATTGAATTTTAAGAACTTACAAAGAGAGGAACAGGACACACAGTAAAAATAAACTATAAAGCCGGCCGGCTGATATGTTTTATGCGATGATTTCTTCACTTTGATGTAAGTGCAAGTCGACTTTTTTATTTCAATAAATGAAGGTTTTATGCTATGTGAGGTCTTTGTTTTTTATGTGCCTGTGGATGACCCATCGGGAGATACCTTACATCTGACAACCAGGCTGTATATATTGGAACTCCCCTGTGACCATTACCCAGCATCACAGACCGTATCATGCTTATATTTTATGTCTTTTTGGTAAGAGGCTTCATATGATTTCTGTGGAGGTTTCATCTATACTGCACTTTTCCAATTTGATTTATTGGCACCTGTGGGATCACTGGACCATGAACTCTTCCATGTCCATATGTTGATGGACTTATATATGTTGGAATTATTAACCTGTGCACATGCTTAATCAGCACTTCTAGTTATTTATATGTATTATTTAGCGCAATCTCATTTTTTGGTTACAAAAATAAACTATAGATCGTGACAGTTCCTTCAAACAAATAAACAATCGAGTGACTGACGCTACAAGGTACAAAACCATTAAAGAACATTACATCCTCCGTACCAAATGGAGTAGCAGAGCAAGTGGCCGAGACGTCGCCCCCTCAAAACTGCGCCAAGGGGTGGAGGGCGACGACACCCGTCTTATGACTAACATAAACCTCATAGCTATGTATAATGGGTACAGTAGAGGAACCCTAAAAATAATATATAAAAAAATATTGATAAGAAAGTAAACAATAATGAAATAAAATGTGTAAACAGAATAAAGTAAAATGTCAAATAAAATAAAATGTCAAATAAAATAAAATGTTAAAATGTTGTTCAGCGTATAAATCGAACATCAGCTATTGTAACTCGAGCTGTACCACTCAGTCCACATGAACCAGTGGTGCTTCATAGTATCATACTTCCCCTGGGAAGCAGCAAACATTAGTTCGTAGGAGGCATGTGTATTAGTAGATTCAATAACTTCCCTCAGCAAGGGTGGAGTTGCGTCCCTCCAATGCCGCGCAATGCATAGCCTAGTGCTCAGAAGAATATGAGTGATTATGGTTTTTGCCGGGACAGGCACTGATTCTAGGCCCAGAGACAATAATGCCGCTTCGGCCGAAGGGGGAATCTGGGTACCTGCAAACCGGGAGATTAGGCCAAAGACACTCGCCCATAACCCCTGAAAGGAAGGACAGGCCCACAATATATGATGCAATGTCCCCACTGCTCCGCAATGTCTCCAGCATAAGGGGGAAATTTGGGGGTCAAACTTAGACAAGCGATATGGTGTTAAGTACCAACGCACTAATATCTTATGGGACAGATCCCATAGGTTGACACTTTTAGTCGCAGAGAACGTACAGCGTAAAGCAGTTTGATATTGCTCACTAGTAAACTTTGGTTCCAAATCACGCTCCCACGCTTCTAGGTTTGAAGTTTTAATAAAGACGGTTTTGTTATTTAAGAGATTGTAAAATAGCGAGATCCACCTGATATTAGTTTTAGGGTTGGTGAGATAAAGTACTACTCGCCAATGTAAAAATACGGACAGCGGAGGTGACTTCCTGAGGAAATGAGCTACTTGGAAATGTCTGAAAAAATCTCTATTGTCCAAGCCGTATTCCGTTTGGAGATCTCGAAACGATTTAAGAGCAGAACCGGACATCAGGTCTCCGACTACCCTTAGGCCTTTGGCCATCCACTGTGTAACGGATATGCCAATAATGATCAAAGGCAAACATGAGATGGGGATGGGAAGAGGTTTAAGCACTTGATCTACAAACTTGTGGGAAGTAAACATCTTCCATGTACGTATAGTAGCCACCAAGATTTTGTTTTTCAAATGTCATCACATTCAACTAAGCCCATTTTTGTAAATAAAAACAAAATAAGGTAGAAGTAACAATTATACGTTTTTTTAAAAAAAAAGACAGAGCCAGTGTTTTTTTTTTTATGTACTCACCATAGTATTGTTTACTTGGAAATCATTTTGTGTTATTCAATTTTTATGCAAAAAAAATAAAATAATTGAATGTGTCTTTCATCTTGATAAATAGCATTAGCTACATAATTTTACTTGAGCTAGAGACAAAATTATTCCTGGATTCTGCATTTCTTTAATTTAATAAATTTTATTTAGAAAATCATTGTAATATCTATTTGACAAAATATTTTTAAAATTGCCAGTGTGAGGTCAATACGTATTTTAAATAAAAGGTCTAACAGCGTTATGTTTCAGTTGCTTATTTTCTTGTTTTGGATAATGTTTAATAAAGTCTTCTAAAGGTTTTGATCAAAGCTACAGCCAAACTTCCTATTATTTATCACTTCTGGACTGGAGCTAAAAGAGAGTGCTACCAACATCTTGGTACAGTAAATAGGTTGACAATCTTTGTTTAAGGTAATGCTTTTAAAATTGGCTTTAAAAGCTAAAATTAAAAGAAAGTGCTGGAATTATTAGTGAAAAAGAAATGGGAAGTTTTAGAAAAACATGTGGACTTAAAATTGAAAGTAAAACTATAAAATTGCTATGTAAGGAATTGCATCTGATATATCAATGTTTAAACAAAAGTAGATTTGTCCATTAAATTTGTAAGACAACTTTTTTCAGCCAAAAGCTGTGTTATACTGCTCCAGACACCCTGTGTTTCAAAGCAGTGACTCTGTTTTGAGTATTAGGATTTAAATGCAGCCTTGAATAGTCAGTACATAAATATAACACAACTATAATATTGGTTTAAGTTAAAGGGGTTATAAAGCTTCATGTTTTTTCACCTTAATGCATCCTATGCATTAAGGTGAAAAAACACCTTGCAGTTTCCTGCCCTCCGAGTCCCGTTTTACTCACCTGACCCCGGAATTTCCGAGGGCACAATCCCGTGTTGTTCTCCCCGTGGCTGATTGGCTCTTCATTGCATAGATTGATAGCAGTGCAGCCATTGGCTCCCGCTGCTGTCAATCAAATCCAATGACGCGGCCTCCGGAGGCGGGGCCGAGTCATACAATCCACGGCTATGGACACCGATTGTATGACACGGGAGCATGCCCAAAAGGTAACCTCCTCGGGAGAGAGCTTCCCAGAGGGAGTTAGCTCTTGTGGGAAGGACTTGCGAGACCCCCTGTGGGACCCCAGAAAAGGACGATTGGGGCCACTCTTTGCAAAAAAAAATGCACAGTGAAGGTAAGTATGACATGTTTTTTTTTTTTTTTGTGAACCTTTAGTGTCACTTTAAGGAGAGCAAGAGAGGAAAGGAGGGAAATAGCAGAGGGGTCACTAGAAACCTTTCCAAGGACAACGTTGATGTTAGAGGTACCCATAATGTCCATTGAGCTTTGTAAATGCCATATGTTTTACTAATCTGTAACATCAATTGGATCTTTGATTTATATATGATAGGGAAGCATTCGATTCAATGTCAGTTTTTTTCTAAAGGGTTCTAGGTGTTTGAGGGATTCACTCTTCCAGTTCAATTTGTTTCTGGGACAGTAGGTGAGAAAACAAATCTACCAAAGGGGATACTTTGTTGTGACACCTGTTAAAAGTGTAATGTTCCCTGGCTTCCACCTGTTTAACTGTGTATTGTCACAGGTTTCTTTGGAAAAAGTAAGTTCTATATTTACAGAGCCCAGCAGCTCATGTTCAAATTTACTGATTTACCCATGCTATGCTGTGCTTTCTCTTTTGAAAAATCAATAATGTCCCACCAATCTTGTGTTGTGTGTGTAATCTGTAGTAAATGAAGCAAAGATTGCAATTACATTAAAAAAACAACAGATACAAGATATTAATTTCAAAAACTCATAATCTTTAAAAAAATACTTAAAAATATAAAAGTTTCCTTTACATATTCACACTATACTTCTAATTTATTTTCTAATATCGCTTACAATGATTTGCAGCCATATTTGAATTTATCTCTGCAGAAATTCCTTTGTGCTTTTTACATACGCCTTTCAATAGGTGCACTTGTTCAACTGTAATTATGTCAATGCTCTTAAATAACCATGTTTATTACATTACATTTGAATGTCATGAGCTGCATTTTATATTTAATTAGTAATGATTTAAGGTTGAAGTTATATGTATTTTGTTAACCCCTCCACACATTCTTATGTTTTTTGTTCCTGTTTAAACTCCATCATATAATTTTGATTTCACCAACAATTTAAAAAAAAATATATTAGGGTTATATTTATTCAGGTCGGGTGAAAATTCTTATTCATATGATATATTCATCTGATTTACAAGCACTTTAACAATTATATAATATTTTTATCCTATTCAAATAAATGTTATTAGGTCTTGTTATTTTTTTTATTATATTCAGCAGTGCAGTATTAAAAATCTTTCTGTATAAATGCAGGATTTCTGTTTACTCCTCCTATTATCTTTTTGGTTACATATGAATTTAAAAGGGTACTTGTATTCTTTCCCAGAAATCCAAAATTCCAACCTATGAAAAGATGTGGGCCTTCATGAATAGCAGAAGCCAGTCGGTGCTTGTCAAAAATAATGAAGAAGGTATTCAGCGTGTACTCACCTCTGATTATGCCTTTCTAATGGAGTCAACAACCATTGAATTTGTCACGCAGCGCAACTGTAACCTGACACAGATTGGAGGCCTTATAGATTCAAAAGGTTATGGTGTTGGAACTCCCATGGGTATGTATTGTGTCAACTAGTTTGTCTTTGTTCATTTATCTTAGCTGGCACAAGAATAACATTTTTTTTTTTTTTTTTAGTTAAAACATATGTTTTTCTAAATGGATATAGCCTTCATTTTTGTTCCTAAACACTGACAAAGCTTGGTGGGCAACTTTACACTAAACTATTAATTATTTAGGAGGAACATATTGCATATATATAGTTGTGTCTCAATTCAAAAAAGTATTTCTAATATAATGGGTTTTAGGCATACTGTATTTTTTACATAAAGAATTTTTTTTCCAAGGTTGATGTGACTCTTGTTGTCACTATTAGTTTTTCCTATCAAACAGTATAAACCCTGATATGGTTTTTGCAACTAAATGAATAGCATTGGTTTATGCAGGTAACTTGAGTTCTTAAGTTTAAACACAATAAAAGCTAATTAATTTTTTTTTTATTTGTATTTGTGAAATGATTGTTAAAATTAGGCATGTTTTATTGGGTTTATTACCCCGCTTCTCCATTTTTCTCTATATTTATTAAACATGACAGGCATTGAATAACAAAAAAAATTGTTCTTACATATATTTCTGTATAGTATTTAGCAAAACATTTAAAAAATAAATTATTATTGTTGTAGGTTGTTTTCTCTATATATTTTTACACCAACATCAAATAATTTATTAAATATCATATGCTGTGGAATACAGCCATGCCTGTTGGGAACTCATATTATTATTTCAAAGCATTATCTACTGTATATTCAAACTCTTTTTTGTTCTGCCACTTGTAAAAAGCATTCATCAAAGGCTAAACCAAGTCTTTCATGGAAGCTCTTCAGTGCAGTTGGTACAATTCCGCCAATTCATCAAAGGCATAAGAAGAGACTCTAATTGATTGAGAACATAGCAATTTGCAAGGGTGTACTGTAACTGCTTAGTGTAAGAATCAGCTTGCCTAAATGGAAAATAAAATAAGGTTCCATATTTCTCCTAGTGGTAAAAGAATATGAAAAGCCAAAAGTGTAACCAGAATGTCCAAAATATATGCAAAATAACATTTGCCTATAGTACGCTGTGCACTGCTTATAAACCTGATCTCTCAATAAAATATGCATATACCGTATTTGCCGGTGTATAAGGCGACTAGGCGTATAAGATGACCCCCTAATTTTACTTTTTTTAAAGATTTTTTGCCTATGCTCACCTTATAAGACGACCCCCCTTCCGAGGCTTCCAACACTTCATATTTCTTCGTTCTGGAGCCATATTCTTCATTCTTGCTGGAGCTGGAGCCAATCACGGCGAGCAATGTATTCTATTAATGAATACAAAGCCTGGTTGGATTGGCAGAGGCTGTATCATCATCAGCCCATGCCTCTCTGACTCTCAAAGCCAATCTGAGCAGGCTACAGTAAGTAGCCTGCTCGGATTGGCAGAGGTTGTTTCTCCAATCGCTCACCGGGGTTGGCTAAGCGGTATATACTGTATGTTGCCAAAGCTACATAGTGTCATGGACAGTCTGGCTCGCTGGTGGGCACATCGGCGCGCACGGGCGCGCGCATGCACGGTAGCGGCGCGCGCACGCGCGGTAGCGGCACATCGGCGCGCGTGGGCACGCGCATTCGCGGCACCTTAGCGCGCACGGGAGCGCGCACCAGCGGCGGCAGCGCGCGTGCACGTGGGGACGCCGTTCTGGCGCCAAATCCAGCTTTAAAAGGGATCTGATCCCTGTGCTTCTTGCTGTCCTGTCTACAGCGTCTCTGTGAGCTACCCGCATCTGTTAACCTGATTGAACCTGATCCTGACTACCCGGCTTGTACCTGTTAACCTGTTTGCTGCCTGCCCTGACCTCGGCTTGTTTGACTACTCCTTTGGCTTAATCCTCTGTACTTCTGCTGCCCGCCTGCTGATTGACCCGGACTGAATCTGACCCCGCCAGTACCAACTCTACCTACTCCTGAACCCCTAGCCTGCCGGAGGGCTTACCTGCACAGACTTGTTCCAGTCGGTACTACGGGACACCTCCCCCGCTTCTGCTGTAACTCCTGCTTCCAGCTGCCCGACAGTGAGCCTTGGATCATCAGCCTGCACCAGTCTACAACGTGCTTCCAGGAACTACTGACTCAGCTCACGGGCCCAGCACTCGCCAGTACCAGGCGCTTGTGCGACTCTGTAGTCCCGATCCTCCTGTCTGCACTATCAGGGGTCCCGGGACCAGAGAAGCAAGGGCTGCCGCTCCCTGCACGCCGGGCTCGTACCACCAGGTACGTGACAGTACAGGACAGCCATGACCGAGCCCACGCAGGGAGTGGATCCAATGCAAGAACTATGCCGGCACCTTGACGGTCTGACCCAAGCCGTCCGAACCTTACAAGAGGGTTACACCCGACTGGAGAACCGAGTCCAGGCCTTGTCCGCTCCAGCTGCTACCTCCGCCACGTCAGGCACATCCGCTTCACCCTCCGTAATTATGCTGCCACCTGAGCCTAAGGTTCCCATGCCAGAAAGATTCACTGGGGAGCGAAGCAAGTATCGAGCGTTCCAGAACGCCTGCGAACTCTATTTCGCACTCCAACCACGGACTTTCTCCCTGGAAGCCACCAAAGTGGGATTTGTCATTTCACTTCTGTCCGGAGAGCCACAAGCTTGGGCTCACCGCCTGTTGGAACAGAAAGATGCGTCCCTTGACAACTTGACCACTTTCTTCCAAGCCATGTCCCTACTGTACGAGGACCCTCACCAAACGGCCACTGCAGAAGCCGCCTTACATGCCCTCCAACAGGGACGCAGACCAGCGGAGGATTACGTATCCGAATTCCGTAGATGGAGTTCGGATACGAACTGGAACGACGCGGCCCTTTGCTACCAGTTCCGCCTGGGACTTTCTGAACCGTTGAAGGATGAACTTGCTAGGGTGGGTGTCCCTGGAACCCTGGATGCCTTGATCAACCTAACAATCCAAATTGATAGGCGCTTAAGAGAGCGCAGGACTGAAAGGGCCACTGGTCCGTCTCGCCCCACCTGGATGATGCCGCGAGTACCTACTTACTCGAACCCAGCTCCGCCGGCTCCCACGCCTCCACTGTCTCATGACCTCTCTGAACCAATGCAACTAGGACTCCTTCGTCCTACTCTGACACCTGAAGAACGCCAGCGACGCCGGCTCAACAATCTGTGCCTGTATTGTGGAGGATCCGGACACTATGTGAGGTCTTGCCCAGTAAAGATCCGTAAGTGCCTGTCCATGTCTACTGTTCGTACACCTATTGGATCACCCAACCCTACTCACCTGGCTATTTCCGTTCTCTTTCAGCTCCCAGAAGGGAACATCCAGGCCAGCGCTATCCTTGATTCGGGAGCATGTAGCTGCTTCTTGGACCGGACTTTTGCCACCAGACACCAGATCTCTCTTCGCCCTAGAGCTTCAGGACTTTCAGTGTACTTAGCGGATGGATCAATCTTGAGATCTGGACCGGTCACCCAAGAAACCCAGCCACTGGCCACAACTATTGCCGGAACCCACCACTAATTACTATGCTTAGATGTGATTGAGTCCCCGCTGTTCCCCATCATTCTGGGCATGCCGTGGTTTCACGCCCACAACCCTCAAATCAACTGGGTCACGGGGGAGATTAACTTCAACTCTCCTTATTGCCTGGAACATTGTCTGCAAGTGCCACCATCAGCCCCCTCCCTGCTCTGCATGGATTCTGATGCGGAGACCCGTCAAGCCGTCCCAGAGACTTACCACGGCTTTCTAGACGTTTTCAGCAAAAAGGGAGCTGAGACCCTTCCGCCACACAGGGCCTACGACTGTCCCATCGAACTTCTCCCGGGAGCAGAGATCCCTTTCGGCAGGATCTTCCCTCTAACGGAGCTCGAACTGGAAGCCTTAAAGACTTATTTAGATGACAGTCTCCGGAAGGGGTTTATCCGCCCGTCCACTTCACCTGCAGGAGCGGGTATCTTCTTTGTTCAAAAGAAGGACCTCTCTCTCCGCCCCTGTGTGGACTATCGGGAACTTAATAAAGTAACTATCAAAAACCGGTACCCACTTCCCTTGGTACCCGAATTGTTCCAACGCCTAGGATCTGCAGTAATTTTTACTAAACTGGATCTTCGTGGGGCCTATAACCTTGTGCTTATCAGAGACGGAGACGAGTGGAAGACCGCTTTTCGCACACGCTTCGGGCACTTTGAATATTTGGTCATGCCCTTTGGCCTCTGTAACGCCCCGGCCACCTTCCAGCACTTCGTAAATGATATCTTCAGGGATTATCTGGACCTCTTCGTTATCGTTTACTTAGATGACATCCTCATCTTTTCTCCTTCTTTGGAAAGACACCGGGAGCACGTCAAGAAGGTGCTCAGACGGCTTCGGATTCACGGACTCTATGCTAAACCGGAGAAGTGTGAATTCGAACAGTCAAGCATACAGTTTCTGGGACTCATAATTTCAGTAGAAGGTATTCAGATGGATCCCCAGAAGGTTTCCGCAATTCTTGACTGGCCAGCACCCACTGACAAAAAGGGCATTCAGCGCTTCGTTGGCTTTGCCAACTTTTATAGGAAATTTATCAGGGGCTTCTCTACCATAATTTCCCCGATTACCAACCTTACTAAACAGACTGTCCGGTTTCGTTGGTCACCAGAAGCCCAATCGGCCTTTGAAACCCTTAAAGGACTGTTCACCTCCGCATCTGTCCTCAGACATCCTGACGCAAGTCTGCCTTATATTTTGGAAGTTGACGCATCCGAAACAGCGGTAGGGGCAGTTCTTTCACAAAGGCAGGGTCCTAAGGCCCTCTTACACCCTGTTGCCTTTTTCTCTCGCAAGCTATCAGACGCAGAAAGAAATTATGATGTAGGGGACCGAGAACTATTAGCTATCAAGGTCGCTCTAGAAGAATGGCGGTACCTCTTGGAAGGCGCAGCGCACCCGATCTTGATCTTTACCGATCATAAAAATCTCGAGTATTTGAAGGCCGCCAAGAGATTGAAGCCACGCCAGGCCAGGTGGGCACTATTCTTCACTAGATTCTCGTTCCATATCACGTACAGGCCGGGGTCGAAGAACACCAAGCCTGATGCCCTTTCACGCATGTACGGGGATTCGGAAATCCATGCCTCCCCGGATACCATTCTGTCATCAGGAAACTTTCTGTTACTGCAAGAAGATCTGCTAGCCCAAATCAGGCAAGCCTCGTCCGGAAATACTTCCTTACTCGGCTCGGATTTACAACTCAAAGATGGCCTACTGTGGCACCAAGACAAAATCTTTGTGCCGGAGGACCTACGGGTCAAGGTCTTGAACTTGTGCCACGATCATGAGCTGGCAGGTCATTTTGGAGTGCATAAGACATCCGAACTCCTACAACGCACGTTTTGGTGGCCCCAACTTTCAAAGGACTGCAGGAAATATGTGGAATCTTGCATCACCTGTATTCGGAACAAAGGAGGCAATTCAAGAGCCTGGGGGTTACTTAAACCACTGCCAGTACCAGAGAAGCCATGGAGGATGATCTCCATGGACTTCATCGTGGAGCTTCCTCCTTCAGAGTGCTTTACCACTATCTTTGTGGTAGTGGACAGACTGACAAAGATGGCACACTTTCTGCCTATGAAAGGCACGCCCTCGGCCCCGGAGACAGCCAAGGTGTTTATTAAAGAAATTGTAATACTCCACGGCATCCCGGCGAATATTGTGTCTGATCGAGGAGTACAGTTTACTTCCAGATTCTGGAGGGCTCTCTGTGGATCCCTCAAGATCGGCCTGTCCTTCTCGTCAGCTTATCACCCGCAGTCTAACGGCCAGACGGAGAGAACAAACCAGACTCTGGAGCAGTACCTGCGTTGTTTCTCCTCCTTCTCTCAAGAAGACTGGGTATCCCTGTTGCCGTTGGCTGAATTTGCGTACAATAACTCTGTTTACTCAGCCACAAAACAGTCTCCGTTTTACGCGAATTATGGCTTCCACCCGCTGTTCATGTCCAATTCCGTCCCAGAGTGTTCGGTACCTGCCGTCCAGGAAACACTGCATTTTTTCAACACGAACAATAAGATCTTACAGGAGACAATGACCAAAACTCAGGAGCACAACAAAGAAGTATTTGACAGGAAGAGGAGAGGAGAACTTAATTTGGAACCTGGAAACCAAGTATGGCTGTCGACCACGAACCTGAAACTTGCCTGCCCGTCCAAGAAATTGGGTCCCAGATTTGTAGGCCCCTTCCCAGTCAAGAGGAAAATTAATAACGTAGCCTATGAACTGGAATTACCTGAAACATTCCACATTCACCCGGTCTTCCATGTTGCCCTCCTCAAGCCTGACGTTTCTGACCCTTTTCCTGGCCGGAACACTGGCCCCCCTGAACCAGTACTAATTGACGGAGAAGAGGAGTTCGAAGTCGAGTCCATCCTGGACTGCAGAAAGAGGCGCAACCAGGTTCAGTACTTAGTGAAATGGAGAGGTTATGGGCCTGAAGACAACTCGTGGGAGCCAGAGTGTAATATACACGCGGAGAAGTTGATCCAGTCCTTTAAAGACGCCCACCCATTCAAGTTGGCCCAGTTGGGCATCCGGAGGCTGCCCCTTGGGGGGGGGGGCAATGTCATGGACAGTCTGGCTCGCTGGTGGGCACATCGGCGCGCACGGGCGCGCGCATGCGCGGTAGCGGCGCGCGCACGCGCGGTAGCGGCACATCGGCGCACGCGGGAACGCGCATTCGCGGCACCTTAGCGCGCACGGGAGCGCGCACCAGCGGCGGCGGCGCGCGTGCACGTGGGGACGCCGTTCTGGCGCCAAATCCAGCTTTAAAAGGGATCTGATCCCTGTGCTTCTTGCTGTCCTGTCTACAGCGTCTCTGTGAGCTACCCGCATCTGTTAACCTGATTGAACCTGATCCTGACTACCCGGCTTGTACCTGTTAACCTGTTTGCTGCCTGCCCTGACCTCGGCTTGTTTGACTACTCCTTTGGCTTAATCCTCTGTACTTCTGCTGCCCGCCTGCTGATTGACCCGGACTGAATCTGACCCCGCCAGTACCAACTCTACCTACTCCTGAACCCCTAGCCTGCCGGAGGGCTTACCTGCACAGACTTGTTCCAGTCGGTACTACGGGACACCTCCCCCGCTTCTGCTGTAACTCCTGCTTCCAGCTGCCCGACAGTGAGCCTTGGATCATCAGCCTGCACCAGTCTACAACGTGCTTCCAGGAACTACTGACTCAGCTCACGGGCCCAGCACTCGCCAGTACCAGGCGCTTGTGCGACTCTGTAGTCCCGATCCTCCTGTCTGCACTATCAGGGGTCCCGGGACCAGAGAAGCAAGGGCTGCCGCTCCCTGCACGCCGGGCTCGTACCACCAGGTACGTGACACATAGAGTATTACCGCACATCCAGCAGGCATCCGAGCAGCTGACCCGGTGTATAAGACGTCCCCTGCTTTTTGGCCAGTTTTTTTAAGTGTAAAAGGTAGTCTTATACACCAGAAAATACAGTAGGTATATGTGTATATACATAGTGTAAGTGATCAGATTTAATTAAAGAGCTCACAGAGAAGTAATCCAGATGCCAAAGTGTTTATGAAGGGCTTTCTGCTTACATTTTATCATCATTGCTGCAGCAAAAACAAACAAAAAATGTTCCCTTGCAGGGGTAAGTCTCTTTACAGTCAAAAAAAAACATTAAATGGTTTTAAGCCTCCTGTCTAGTTGTGAGACGACACTGGGTCTGCTCAAACCTTCAGACATGTTCCATCTCAGACTGTTTGCAGTCTAACTTACAAACCCCCTATTAAGCCCAAAGAAAAACTAATTTTGCCCCAGGTGGGGGGAAAGATATGGCCAATACTAGAGGGACCCATCACTGCCACCAGTTTATCTTATGGAACTCTACAACCTAGGCAGTAGGAAGACTCCATCCTGGACAGACAAGGGCTGTTTGTTACATACCCGCCGCTTCTGTTTGAGCATAAACTACCAAAAAGTGGGTTCTAGAGCGTGCATTTGCGTTTTTCTAAATACAACCCACCCAACTCTGAATGAATGAATGAAAACGTATATAGCGCAGCACATGCGAAGTAAATCGCCTCTGGGCGCTTGTTGTTCCTGTCTCCTTTGAGATCAAAAGAGATGAGTCTTGATCTTTCTCCTGAAGACTAAGGGCCAGATTCAGGTAGATGAGAGTATCTTTCCTCTGGAGTAACGCTTCTCATTTACGTTACTCTGAAGACCCTTTCAGCGCAAGTCCTGTAATTCACATAGCAGTTGCGCGTAAACTTGCGCCAGAGTAACGATAATGCGCTGGCGTAACCCGACGCAAGTGGAAGTGGGTGTGATCATATGTAAATGATGGGCGGAGCCCAGCGCAGAGGCTTACGTTCAGCGCATCAACCACGGAGCATGCGCAGTGAGTGAGGCTCCACTCGCCCCCTTTGTGCGCATGCTCACAACTTCCGTCGGCACCACTGCACGGGAAACGTCAGCGCAATGCCTTCCGTTGGGCGTTTAAATGCGCCCGTAGAAGCGCCATTCCGGCACTAAAGTATATCCTGCTCCCCCTCCCCGCAGTGATGTTACTTTTGTTCTGAGATGGCTGCTCCCGTTCCCCGCAAACACACAGGAGAAAGCTGAACTTTAATGGCCAGGAGCTGTCAGCCATCATCTCGGCTATGGAGACCTATGATGTCTTCCTCCATGGCTGTAAAATTTGACAGACAAGCATGGACAGAGGTGTTGTCCTGCAAGTGGGGGTGCTCAGCTAGCTCTTATCGTCGGTAACGCTGCTGTAGCTGCTCTCCTGCTGACCTGTGGCCATCTGGAGTAAAGATAAAGCAGCCTTTTGTAGAAATAACTTTGCGCCGGACGGACGAGATACGCGCGGCGCATGTAGCCAGCGTATGGTGCTAATCCGTTCGTGAATTGGGAAAACTCCCTCATTTGCATATTTGCAGGGGAAATCAATGGGCGCGACTGATGCGCCCAGCGACAATAAGCGCTGACGATACTCTGGCGTCGGAACGTTCCGCCGGTCGCAAATGACCCGTTATTGGGCGCATCTAGTTTGGTGGGTACGGGCACATAGAAACGACGGCGCATCATCACAGTTACGCGGCGCATATCCAAATACTCCAGCGCAAGTGTTCGTGAATCTGGCCCAAAGTGGTTTTCCTCCAACCGAATGCTGGCTGGTAAGGCGTTCCATAGTCTGGGACCTTGGACAGCGAATCTCCTGTCTCCTTTGGACTTGTATCTGGCTTTCGGTATCTGAAGCCGATTTTGATTGGTGGATCGTAGAATACGATTGGGATTGTGAGCTTTTATTTTTTCGCATAGATAATGGGGAGCATTCCCATGGATACATCTATGCGTTAGACAGAGTGCTTTAAAGGTGATAACTCTCCACTTAGAAAAAAATAAATCCTGGAGGACCAGGAACCAGCAGGAAATCCTTGGATAGCACTTCTTGGCTGGTGCCACTTATGATAAGGAAACATAGTCTGTTATTAGTCTTAATAGACCATAGTAAAAAAGCAGGCACAATGGTGAATGACAGCAGAATGGTTATCATTTTAATAAAACAGTGAAGTACAGCCATAAAACATGACAGCATTTTTTCATCCGTTCAGACCATGGCTACCATATGGACATAACAAACACTTTAAATCACATATATGTGTGAAACCCAATGAATATATGCAAATAACATTATTGTACAAAGAAACCAAAATTGTATTATGTGAGTTCAGTACAGTCTTTGCAAGTGAAAAGTTAAAAAATCAATAATTGCAATGAAAAAAAACGTTTTTTGCAGCAACTGCAGAAAATATGTTTAAGTAAAAAACACCTCTGCTGCAGTGACCACTACAGGGTATGCTCTCAACTTATTATACTGACCCTCACAAAAAAGGTCCAAATTTGCTTTTGTATAATCAATCAGTTCTATCACACCCTCTGCTTGATCTTCCAGAAATGAGCCTTATAAACTCCACTGGACCTCTAATTGTCATCAGCAGTTCAGGTGGTGGGTGGATGGGTCAATGCAAGTTTCATAAAAACACCAACAAAATGCCACTCATGTTAAAAAAGGAAAATAATGCATATATCACTTTAAACATATATACTAAAATAACAATACCCTTAATAAAATATACATAAAAAAACAACAGAAAAAAAGGGGAGAGATACTATTAATAAAACTGCAAGCCCCTGATATGTGGTAAATGCCAAACCTTGCTAAATAAATATAAATGCACGTAAACAGGGAATACATGAGGAACTAGACACATCCATGTGGTGACTCAAACTGTAGGACATGTGAGTCTGTAGCCTGTGGATACACTTTTCTGCTACAAGCCTGCTTTGACACTCCAACTCTTAAATATTGCCATGGCATGTATTACAGCTTTGTGGAAGCAGTTAACTACCCTTCCAGTCTCCTTGTGGCTAGCTAAAATTCACAACATTAGGAAGGAACATGGAAAGCCTTATGGTGCCTCTACATAACAGGAGATCAAAGTTTCACAATCCTTGGTACCCTTGGATGACATTCACATGCTCCTCTGCATACCAATCATTTTTTCATTCTTCATGGGGAGAACTTAAACTGCATGAGGAACATCCCATGGCTCATCCTTCAGTGTAGGAGAGTGTACTGTATTTTTAGATCCTCCGCTATATGTGTATAACTGTAAAGTGTTTTTCAGGGCTTACCACCTTTCCTCCCCTTTTTATATTCTTCTATGTGCCCTTCTCCTCCCTACCTTACGTCCCCCTATTTGTTATCTCTTCTTGTTTTATCTTACACTGAAAACTTGAGGAATGTAGTAGCTTACATATCTTGGTGTCTCACAGACACAGGAGGTCTCATCAATGTTCTTTGGGTCTTCTAGCCCCTGTAATTTTTTGTTTTTTGCATCTCTGTATGCACAAGATTGATATTCTATGATTATAGATGCAAAGCTGTACATATAATTGCAGTATAAATATATTGAACTCTCAGCTGTGCCTGAGCTACTCTGTTCTGTGACAATCTGTGTATGTATCTGCTTTCCTTAAAAAAGAATTACAAAAACATTACAAAAAATAAGTAAATAAATAACTGTCCATCACCTGCTGGATCTGCCAGTATTCCATAGTGAGATCAACAATGGTTATTTCCTGGTTCAACCCAGCCTCTTAATCATTTCATTTATCTGGGTTGTAAAGTAAATGTCACATTTTGACACTTGATTTAGCTCAGAAGACATCACAAAGTCCTAAGGAACCATTAGGTTTGGGAACCAAGACTTCACCATTTACAGATTTTCCTATAACCTTGAAAACTAACATTCTCTGCAAATCGGTGGCACCTGCCTGTCATAGGCCTCAGGAAGATAAAGTTGAACTGAACTGGAACCTTGGGGTCCATGATCATGTTATGAATAATTATATGCAGCCTAGCAACTCTGAGAAGAAACCCTTATTTCATGCTAGAAACTCTATTAATTCTTGTTTCTGGGATATGAACAGGGACTCTTTTCTGTGTGGGCCTATCACTCGTGGCTATGTGGGCTTTTTTTTATCTTTTCATGCTTTCATTAAATTTACATGATAGCTCTCCCATCTGTCTGATTTGTGCACCTTCCACAACCTGTTCCAGTTTTTTAAAGGGTCCTTGACACCTAGCCAGGAACTTAATTTCCACTCTGGGATCTAAAACACATACCTATTGTACACTTGACTGTATACGTCTTGCTTGTTGCATGTGTTCCTGGACAAGATTTATTACTGAGGCAAGTTTATCTTGCATGTTTGAGATTGGCTTTATGACACCCTTGTAGCAAGTGGTTTCAGTCTCCCGGATTTTTACTGCAAAATTCACATAACAGTGGAAAGTCTCTCCCCAAGTGTTTCACTCTGCACCAGAACTGGGGACAGAGTCACTTCATGGCAGACAGGTCCTCCCCACTGGTTTTATAGATTATCAGCTTTGTTGGATACTTACAGTCTCTATGTATGCACACCACACCTTCCTGGTGCTGGGTCAGTTTTTCTAGGTCAATAAGCTCGGTATGGACCAGGGGAACCAAGCTTCCAGAATGTAGGAAGGCATGCACACTTTCATAGGGTCGTGGGTTAGGGGCACTTAGCAGCAATGTGACCCCCCTCACTGCATCAATGGGGATGCTCATGGACTTCCCAAATGAGGCAGGCCCTGCAACAGATGGTGGCCTTCCAACCACTCTTGTCAACCTCTTGGTATCTCCCCTTTGTGGCTTTGCTGGCTGTGTTGATCGAGAAGCTGGTCTCTTGTTTTCTAGGGATATCAGAGGTGTAGATTCTAACAAGAGGTCCTTAACAGTAGAATAGTGCTCCACCAACTCAGCCAATTTTGGATAAGCTTGGCTCTCCCACCTCCTCAGCTCTGGAGGTGCAGTCCTCCTTGGTGACCCTCTCAATGATCTGGGGCCCTCAGGCTGCAGTAGACATTGACCAGGTAGATCAGTATATACATTTGAGAGTGGGGAGACCCCTCCCTGTTGTAGCTCGAGCTGTGTACCCACTATGCCCTAACTGAAGTTGTGACTCGCAGATTTCAAAAGATTTCTGCTTTTAATTTGACATAATCTTGGGTATCATCAGTGGTCAAGTCTAAGTACATCTTTTGGGAGCCTCCTTCTCACAATGGTGAAAAAAGTGCTGCACACTCTTTCTTAGACTATGTCCTGAAGCTCTAAAGTACATAAAAAGCCTTTCACATCATCTTGGGCAACTATCGTTTAGGAAAAAGGGGCTTACTGAATTTTAACGGATATCATCAGGGAAACACTCAAGGTTTATGCTGCCTTGGCCAAAGTAGTTACCCAAGTCCTAGTACTTGCCAGCTGGGCACCCAACAGTGTATTATATTCTTGCTGAGCTCAATTAGTCTGGTGCTGATGTGAAGTAGTCTGCTATTGCTGGGCAGTCAACAGTTTGTGTGTTACTTACTATTGTGCCAATCTTTTGCTGCTGTATCATGTCCATCTTTTGTATTGCAGCATTAGCTTGAAGTACGGCCTTTATCAAATCATCAACGCTGCAGATTCCAACTGAGCACAGCGGTACACTGTGCCTTTAAGTGGTGTAGCCTGCAGAGTTTGAACCTTCAAACAAACCCGTATGCTGTCAGCAGGATCACAGTGGCTACTGAATCCTTCTCCCAGGGCACACGGCAGATTTACAAATTTAGCAGTGCCCCTTTAACTCACTGCTGACACCTAAGTTTCATGGTTCTTAGCTCATTGGCACTTTAGCACAAGGAACACACAGCACATGACAAGCAAACTCACTTTTCAGCGGGGATCAGCAGAGTGAGTGTCCGTTGCTTACTTCCACCAATTGTCAGCAATCAGCTTCAAGCCAAGAGCTTGCAGAGTGGTAATGGAGATGCCACGGAGTCTATGCACACTAGAAGCAGAAAAAAATTCCACAACATCTGATAGAAAAAGTGGAGAAAATGTTTTCATAGTAGCTCATATTGCTCAATAGTTTAGGAGGGTTTATGAGCATTTGCTTTTATAAGCACTTCTTTCCAAAGCATCACCCTCTGCTCATGTTTAACTATAATCAATGTACACTTGAAAACGCCAAACTCTCCTAAATGTCTCACTTACAGCAAGTGGGTTTATGAGTGTTTAGGATGTTTTCTACTAAAAACCCCTTCAAAAACACACTTGTGATGTTTTTCACTGCCTCTAAATTCTCCTCTCAAAATATGCCCCTATACGCCCTAATGTGCATGGACACATAGGATGCCATTGAACTGCTTCTACAGGCAGGAGAAAAAACCCCACAAAACTCCTGTAGAAGCAGTGTGCATAGACCCTTAAGAGAAATCTTATCCATGTTTTTCAGCATTCCAGCAAATACAAACACATAAGTTTACCTTGCAGGGAAACGTCTCTTCACAATCCAAAGAACAACAAAAGTTATTTAGCCTCATGGATAGTTGTGAAATTACGCTGGATCGGCTCAGAGTTGCAGAAGCAGATACTTGGAAAACACCCCATAACACATAACCAATGTGTATGGTGCTGAATGACGCCTCCCTTATATTAGAGTGTATAAATTATTTTAACGGAAGAATAGGAGGATGGTGTAAAGTATGGGAAGGGGGCTTGTGAATGCCTGGAAATAGGTTTTAACTGTAAGTGGAAAAGGTTGGTCTATGTTTTTTGTCAAAGATGCCTTTATCAAAAGACTAGCTGAGCAGAGTGACAAATCCTTTGGCAGGCAAAACAGTTGACATTTTCATATTTCAACTGTGTATTCAGCTGTCTGCCTGGACTTCAGCTTTAATGCATGAAACTGAGTGCCAAATCATAAACCATGTCCAAAAAAAGTTTTAGACAAAGCATATGTAAATCCTTAATTTGCTTTTTTCAACGTGTCTGTTAATGGTAAATGTTTAAAAAAAAAAAATCTGGGTTATACGTGCATTCTCTCATATGTACTCAGCACTGGCAGAATAAATTGTCTTCAATAAATGCAGGAAACAGTAAAATGGTTTCCATGAAGCTTAATAAATGCCTGATCCGCCATTAATTTAATCTATCCCTAGGAGCAAACAAAAAGCAATTTGCTAGAAATGGGTTAAAACTCATTCTGGTGTCACAGTATAAATCAGCTTCCCTGTGTACTATAGCAGATGGAAATGCAGAATTTCTTATGCAGCCTGCAGGTGTTTTGAGCTGTGTCTCTGATCACAAAAAATCAAGCAATTTGTGCTTTGTACTGTGAAATTAAGCCTCACATCATTCCCACTGTATATGATAGTGTTTAACACCTAGTATTTATAAATATGGAGAATACTCAATATTTTGCATGTCTAGAAGACTTTCTAAACTAATACTATTTTTTTCCAAATATAAACTATTTTAGAGCTATATCTTAAGGTTTAAGATGATCTGTATTAATAAATATATTACAGGGTTGGGAAAAGTACATATACACACACATATATATATATATATATATATATATATATATATATATATATATGTTACAAAGTGGATCTCTGTTCAATCACCGTGAAAGCATATAGTTATATAAACATGTAAAGTACATATATATTTATTCTCCATCAAAGCCTAACATTCTATACATATATTTTAGACATATAAAAGATGGAAACAGGTACCCATACTGTGTTCAAGAGGCATTTGTTTTGCTGTCTGCACCTGCCCCCAGCAGCTTGGAGGTGGATGCTGAAGCAGCAGCTGCACAGTCACATGTGAGAATTTGACAGCTATGCAGAAAAGGTGTACAGCCCCCAAACACACACTGTGTTTGGGACCAGTGGCGGAATTTTCGCTGTCGCAGCAGTCGCACTTGCGACTGGGCCCTGTAGTTCTCCGCTCCCGGAGGGGGCCCGCCGACCCGTTCGTTACTGTGACCATGTCCCCCGTGATTGGGCGTATGGGGTCATGTGCAGCGGCAGGGCTAGCCTGTCCACGATCGCGGTAGATCCTGATGTCCCGCCTCTGCCCATGTTCAGTCTCCTGCACACTGTGATTGGGCGAAGGCGGGACATCAGGAGCAACTGCGATTGTTAACAGGTCAGCCCAGCCGCCCAATCACAGCGAACGCCGCCGTCTTCTCCTCCTTGTGATGGTGAGAAACTGGCCCCCTCTCCGCTCTCCACTCCTCCTCGTCCATGCGTGTCCGCACAGGTGGGATAAGGTGGGGACTGGGGAGAGCTGGAGGCTGCTGTCTGGAGGTTTCCCCCGCCGCCCCCCCTCTCCTTTTCATGTGAGCAGCACGGGGAAGAGAAGTCTTTTCCTGCCCGTTTTTCTTCCCTCCCCATTGGCCCAGTTTTTCTCAGCAGAGAGCAGACTACAGTCCCCAGCATGCACTCTGCTGGGGAAAAAGAGAAAACCCGGAAACAAGGTGAGGAGTGGTACACTGTAACAGCTACAGTAGACATGGAAAAATAAGGAAGACAGTGCTGGGGGAAATAATAGCCCCAGCATCACCAGAGGGAGCCACGCTGTACCCGCACCACCAGAGGGAGCCGCGCTGTACCCGCACCACCAGAGAGAGCCACGCTGTACCCGCACTACCAGAGGGAGCCGCGCTGTACCCGCACCACCAGAGAGAGCCACGCTGTACCCGCACCACCAGAGAGAGCCACGCTGTACCCGCACCACCAGAGAGAGCCACGCTGTACCCGCACCACCAGAGAGAGCCACGCTGTACCTGCACCACCAGAGAGAGCCACGCTGTACCCGCACCACCAGAGAGAGCCACGCTGTACCCGCACCACCAGAGGGAGCCACGCTGTACCCGCACCACCAGAGGGAGCCACGCTGTACCCGCACCACCAGAGAGAGCCACGCTGTACCCGCACCACCAGAGAGGGAGAGCCACAAAAGCCACACTGTACCCGCACCACCAGAGAGGGAGAGCCACAAAAGCCACGCTGTACTTGCACCACCAGAGGGAGCCACAAAAGCCACGCTGTACCCGCACCACCAGAGAGGGAGAGCCACAAAAGCCACGCTGTACCCGCACCACCAGAGAGGGAGAGCCACAAAAGCCACGCTGTACCCGCACCACCAGAGAGGGAGAGCCACAAAAGCCACGCTGTACCCGCACCACCAGAGAGGGAGAGCCACAAAAGCCACGCTGTACCCGCACCACCAGAGAGGGAGAGCCACAAAAGCCACGCTGTACCCGCACCACCAGAGAGGGAGAGCCACAAAAGCCACGCTGTACCCGCACCACCAGAGAGAAAGCGCGTAATGCTGTCTAGCACCACCAGAGAGAGAGCAGGTAAGTGTCACTGGGCAGTGTGGGCACAATAGGAGACAGAGAGTACTAGCATTATATGGCCACAATAGGACTGGGACACTGATAAAAACCTGATTTCACTGTAAAGGGGCACTGTAATCATTGCAGTGCCCCTTTACTGTGCTGTCCCCTCTATATCACAGTGTCCCTGCCCACTACAGTGTAGAGGACCGACACCAGCTACCCCCGCGAATGGCGGCAGCCGCGACACACCCTGCCCCTGGAAAATTTGGCTGCTCAGTCTAAAAATTCCCGGGCCTATTTTTTGTCCCAGTCCGGCACTGGTTAGTATAGTGGTCAGTATAGTATAGTATACCATCACCCACCCCTCTAGTACCACTGCTATCAGCCCCCCTCTAATACCACTGCTATCAGCCCCCCTCTAGTACCACTGCTACTACCCCCCTCCAGTACCACCATCATCACCCCCCCTCCAGTACCACTGCTATCAGCCCCCCTCCAGTACCACCAACATCACCCCCCCTCCAGTACCACCAACATCACCCCCCCTTCCAGTACCACTGCCATCAGCCCCCCTCCAGTACCACTGCTATCAGCCCCCCTCCAGTACCACCAACATCACCCCCCCTCCAGTACCACCAACATCACCCCCCCTTCCAGTACCACTGCCATCAGCCCCCCTCCAGTACCACTGCTATCAGCCCCCCTCCAGTACCACCAACATCACCCCCCCTCCAGTACCACCAACATCACCCCCCCTTCCAGTACCACTGCCATCAGCCCCCCTCCAGTACCACCACCATCACCCCCCCTTCCAGTACCACTGCCATCAGCCCCACTCCAGTACCACCACCATCACACCGCCCCCCCCCTCCAGTACCACCACCATCACCCCCCTCCAGTACCACCCCCCTCAAGTACCACCACTACCACCCCCCCTCAAGTACCACCACTACCACCCCCCCTCAAGTACTATCTCTACCACCCCCACCCTTCCAGTGCCACCACCACCACCCCCTTTAAAGTTGAAATCGGAAACAGAAATGTTTTACTTTGTTGTACAATGAAAAAAAATATAGTATCAAAATCATGCTTTTCGAAGGGGGGGGGGGGCCCTTTATGATTTCTTGCATCGGGGCCCTTGAGTTTCTAGTTACGCCTCTGTTTGGGACCATGCATCCTCTCCCGATCCTGCACAGCTGTAAATTTTTTTAAGATGCAATTGTGTCTGTACAGCCCATGCATCTGCATCTACCTCTATAGTCTGTCCGTACAAAGCTGGGGGTAAATGCAAATGCCAAAACACATGATCTGTGCATGCAGTATAGGTGCCAGCACCCATCTGAATGAGATCATATATACAAGTAGATATCTGTTCAATTTCAATCAAAACCTATAGTTCTATGGTTACACATACCCAAACACTTTGCCTCTGGGTATGAATGCTGCTTGTGCATTAACATGGGCATTCAGAATCTGCTCAAAATCTGCTTAAAATCCATATTGGTTATGAACATGTATGTACTCTATTGGGGTTAAAGTAAGCTTCAAAAGACCCTGCAACCTTTCTCTTTACTGTATACAATTTACCTTTCAAAATCTTGCAATAATGGGTAAAAAAAAAAACTTAATATACAGTATATAAAAAATAAAATTGTCTTATGAAGCCCTCTTTGGAGGCAGTTATGAGAAATGGCCCTCTCCAAATAGGATATTGTGCTAACCCTATAGGTAAATAAGAAAATCAGAACCTTTGCTAAGCGGAAGAGTGGGTTTGATAAAATGTTGGCAGCATCTCCTTCCAAAACAGGGCCTCTGTAAACAGACAGGATTCCCTTTCTGGGAAATTAAATAGTAATCTAATCAAAGTAATTGAGCAGAGGATTTACTGCAACCAGCTCATAACATTAACTATAAGCATATAGATGCACACCAATATGGAACTTTTACAAACTTTAAGTAGGAAAAGATTAATAATAGTACATACCTGTACATCCAATGTACATCCAATGTACAACCAGGTATTATCAAGAAAATGTCCAATAAGAGTCCTGGTGGAATTCTGTAAAGTGTTATGATGTTATTAATAAAGATACCTCCAGATAAATGTTGCAGCAAAGTTCAGTTGTAGGGGACCCCAAGGATGATCTTTGTGATGGAGACCTGGAGAGAAGATCAGTGATGATGGGAGGTCCCCCAACTGTTGTTCAACCAGCTTGAAATGATGCTACTCACTGGCAGAAACAGGTTCACATACTAATGTACTGGAAGGTGACAACTACATATATTCAGTAGCACAGACCTAGCTACCGTATTTTTCGGACCATTAGACGCACTTTTTTTCCTAAAAAATATAGAGGAAAATGTCTGTGCGTCTTATAGTCCGAATGAACATCTGGCACTGCCCCCCGCCGCCGCCGTCAATGCCCCGCCCCCCCGCACGATAATCCTCCGACCTGAACTTCAAAGTCCTGGTTCCCGCGGCCTCCTCCAGCACAGTTGTCGCTTCCGCCGATGCCCAGCTTTTTGCTCGGCTGCAGCCACGGAGGTGCCTGGTGACAAAGCCTTGTGAAGCCTCGTAATACAGAACCCCACTATGCAGCTCGTCATGCAAGGCTCAGGTAGGACACTATTGTGAGAGGAGAGTGGGGAGGAATTTATGGCAGCCAAGGAGTGAGTGAATGGAAGGCTGTGCTGTGTTTGGAGGACAGGTGACAGCCTGCTCTGCTGGGACTTGTAGTGCCTCTCTGGAGGGGTGAGATATGGCAACCTGCTCTGCTGGGACTTGTAGTGCCTCTGTGGGGGGCTGAGATATGGCAACCTGCTCTGCTGGGACTTGTAGTGCCTCTGTGGGGGGGCTGAGATATGGCAACCTGCTCTGCTGGGACTTGTAGTGCCTCTGTGGGGGGGACTGAGGATTCCTCAGTTTCCCCACAGTATAGGACACTACAAGTCCCAGCAGAGCAGGTTGCCATATCTCAGCCCCCCACAGAGGCACTACAAGTCCCAGCATAGCAGGTTGCCATATCTCAGCCCCCCACAGAGGCACTACAAGTCCCAGCATAGCAGGTTGCCATATCTCAGCCCCCCACAGAGGCACTACAAGTCCCAGCAGAGCGGGCTGCTTTTACAGAACAGGAGAAGCAGCTGGAGTAGGGCAGTTTGTACTGGGAAGGGAGAGAAGACGGCACAAGTTTGAGATGGGGGAGGATTTATGCTGGGAGGGATTTCTTTGGCACAGGTCAGGCTGCATTTCATTGGCACTGGTAAATAGTTTAGTGGACCATTTGGTTCAGAATATTTTTTTTCCTGTTTTCCTCCTCTAAAACCTATGTGCGTCTTATGGTCAGGTGCGTCTTATAGAGCGAAAAATACGGTATATGGCACCGTGCATGTGAGATAATAACAATAGGATTCAGAAACACACTCAAGAAAAGTGCAGTAAACCATTTGGAAGTATTTTCTCTAAATGTTGTGATGAGTTTTGTATGTCTTTTCTGTCTTACATGAGAAGTGGTAAAAAAAAGTGGGCATGATTTCTCAAGAAAGGTGCTGAGAAAATATATTCCTGTCTAAAGTTAATCAAGTATGATTAATTTATTAAAGTGATTGTAAAGGTTTTAAAAAAAAAAAATAACAACCATGTTATACTTACCTGCTCTGTGCAATGGTTTTGCAGAGCAGCCCTGATTCTCCCCTTCTGAGTTCTCAGACTTATTTTTGGTTCCTCCCCCTTGCAGAGTGCCCCTAGAGCAAAAGGCACTCATGCAAGCTAAATCCCAAGCTGCACAATGTGTGTCCAAAGACACACACAGCACAGCTTGGTCCCACTCCCTACTCTCTCCTCACAGGCTGTGATTTGTAGCTGAAGAAGCTAATTGCTCCCACTGCTGCCTCCATGGCCAGTGAGGAGAGAGAGAGCAGAGAGAGCTGCTGCTATTTGGCGCAGTGCTGCATTAATAATGGGCTTCAGTTAAGTATAAGGGGGCTGGGGGATTTTAATTACAGAAGGATTTTTTACCTTAATGCAGAGAATACATTAACCCCATAGCTTCCCCCATCCTATAAAATTCATACCGGGCTATTCTGGCACTTCTTTTCTGTAAAAATCATAATTTTTTGCTAGAAAATTACTCAGAACCCCCAAATATTATATATTTTGTTAGCAGAGACCCTAGTGAATAAAATGGTGGTCATTGCAACTTTTTACGTTACACTGTATTTGCGCAGCAATTTTTCAAACACATTTTAATTTTTTTTTTTGCAGCATTTAGTTTTGTTTTTACAGTTTACCAGTGTAGAGTTACAGCTCTTGCTCTAATACTCACGGCAATACATCGCATGTGTGATTTGAATTCCATTTACATATGTGAGCGCTACTTACATATGCGTTTGCTTCTGTGCGTGAGCACATGGGGACAAGGAGGCTTTGCGTTTTATTTTTTTTGGAATGTAAACATCCCTTGTAATAGGAATGGTGCTTGATAGGTCCTCTTTATGGAGAGATGTGGGTTCTATAAGACTCCACATTTCTCCTCTAGGGTGGAAAGACCGAAAAAAAAAGAAAGCCTTTTGGAATTACTCTTTCAACACTGGAGGGTGGATTAGCCTTCAAGTGGTGTGAATAATTGAGGGTTGATCCGCGCTAGGACTGGGGATATGAGCTGCTGCCTTCTATATAATCTCTCAGGGAGAGATGGGATGTTGAGATAGTCTTAGGTACAGATAATTGGCGCTGCTTTTTGAATGTGATGTATATTTCTCGTGTCGGGTACTTGTAGCGGAAGGGTTTATTGGAAATAAAACTCACCGCTTCAACAAGTGATCCCTTCTTACTGATAATCCCTCAGAGGGAAAAGGAGGCCGCTTTGTTGTGTCCTCATGTGATCCTATTAGTGAGTGCCTTATGGAAATTGGTGTTTGTGATAGCTACTGTATATATATTTTATTACTTTGTAAGGCCTGGTATGAAGTGTGGTGTTGACAACTCAGTGATTTGTGTTAATACAATGGCAGTATTGTAGTGTGCAGTGCTGAGTGCTATATATGAATGACAAAAACGACAAAAATGAAAAAAACTATATAACCATATAGTATTCCAAGTTGTGGTAGGTAATTGTGGTTCCCTACACCCTTAAGTGTCTGTGGCCCAATACATGTAGTCAAAAATCACTAAATCAAAAATCAATGACGTGGTAGGTAAACTCCAGTAAAGTGCTGCGTGGTCACCTTGGGTGTAAATAACAGATATTGCACTGCAGGAGACAGCGAAACTTACACCCAAGGTGACCACGCAGCACTTTACTGGAGTTTACCTACCACGTCATTGATGAAATATAACAAAATACGGATATTACCTGATTAAAATATACTGTATTAACTGTCTGCTTAGGAATCAGCTGACTATTGTAATTGTGATCCATCAGTAGGGCTCTATCGATAGTTTACATACGTCACATTTATTTCATTATTTATCACAGATAATCTTCATCACTATTATTGTTTTTTTGGGAAGAATATATTGCACTATAGAGCGATTTTTCGCCTAATTTTAGTGATTTTTGACTACATGTATTGGGCCACAGACACTTAAGGGTGTAGGGAACCACAATTACCTACCACAACTTGGAATACTATATGGTTATATAGTTTTTTTCGTTTTTGTAGTTTTTGTCATTCATATATAGCACTCAGCACTGCACACTACAATACTGCCATTGTATTAACACAAATCACTGAGTTGTCAACACCACACTTCATACCAGGCCTTACAAAGTAATAAAATATATACGGTAGCTATCACAAACACCAATTTCCATAAGGCACTCACTAATAGGATCACATGAGGACACAACAAAGCGGCCTCCTTTTCCCTCTGAGGGATTATCAGTAAGAAGGGATCACTTGTTGAAGCGGTGAGTTTTATTTCCAATAAACCCTTCCGCTACAAGTACCCGACACGAGAAATATACATCACATTCAAAAAGCAGCGCCAATTATCTGTACCTAAGACTATCTCAACATAGCCTTCAAGTGGTGCACTCTTTTACTTATCTTTTGAATCATTTGGTAAACTTTATGACATATATATATATGTATATGATTTTTTTTTAAAGAAAAGTGGTCTAAAAGTGTATTGAAAATCCCTTCTAAGCACCAGTGGAGGAGAAAGCTAGAGCGGTTGAGCTGTATTGACTTTCCTTTGCAAGTTACCCAATGATGTTGGCTCAAACTTGTCTTGCATACACACGGTCGCACAAATGTTGTCGGAAATTCCGAACACTAAGAACGCAGTGACGTACAAGAAGTATAACGGCACTATTAAAGGGAAGTTCAATACCAGTCATGTTAGTAGAAGTTTTGTGAGAGACAATTCACGCTTTTCAGCCTTGTGCTTTTCAGTTCATAACAGCGTGACGAATGTGCTATCTCCATTACAAAGGCTAGTTTTACTAGACCAAGCGCTTCCGTCTCGTACTTGATTAAGAGCATGCGTGGAACTTTGTGTGTCGGAATTGTCCACAAAAGATCGGAGTCTACGAGAACGTATTTTGCTGTTGGAAAAGCTCTCAAATTTTTGTTGTCGGAAACTCTGACAGAAAATGTCCCATGGAGCCTACAAACAATTGGAATTTCCAACAAAAAGCGGCATTACATTTAAACTGCCCACTGTCTTTGATGCAGTTTACCACCCACATCTTCTCAAAAAAATAATCCAGTCCCTTAGCCTTTATGACTCAGCTGTCTGTTGTCTTACGTATGTCACCACACCTTATGTGTCAGTTTTACTTCCTCCTCTCACCTTTTGCTTTCATTAAGGCCCCCCTTTAATAGTCCCATTTTCTGTCTACACCTCCTCCCTGAGTCATTTTTCTCTACTACTCTGCTCTCTCCATTACCTAATCAATAGATGTCACACCACTTTATAAAACTTAGTCTTACCAAAGTTGAGCTTATACATTTTTCTGCCCCGTCCTTTGACTTCTCCATTATGATCAATGGCACATATATCAGTCTCTTCCTTCTCGCCAGGGGTGCTAGGTGTAATCCTGGACCCTGAACTCTCCTTTCAGCTCACATCCAATTACTGTTCAAATCTTGCCACCCTAACCTTTGCAACATCTAAAAAATACTTCCCTTGCTTACCAATGACACCACAAAGCTACTAACTCGCCCCCTGGATTTTGCCTTGGCTATCACATTTTCCTCCTCATTGGCCAACTTTTACATAGGCTATCCCCCCTTCAGATTATCATAGATTTTGCTTACAGACTCATCCACCTTACCAACATTTCTGTGTCTGTTACCCTCTCTGTCAAAAAAAAATTGAAATGCTACTAACATGAAACAAAGCCATCCATGACTCTGCACTGAGCTATATCACCAAACTTGTCTCAAAATATCAACCAAAATTTCCTCTTTGTTCCTTCCAGTACTCTGCATTTCTGTTTCCCTTGTCACCCCCTCCTGTGCTTGCCGCCCATGATTTCTCCTGAGCCTCTTTCAGTCTCTGGAACTCCTTACCCCAACCCTTCCTGCTATTTCCTACTTTGTCTGAGTTAAGGTGATCCTTAAAAACTCATCTCTGCAGACAAGCCTATCGTTCCACATAATAAACTGTAGTTTTACTTTCTCTATCTTCTCATCCCTCATAATTATTACCTTTTGTATAACGTGACCAGGAATGAGCCGAACACCCCATGGGTTCGGTTCGCATCAGAACCTGCGAACAAACCAAAAGTTTGTGTGAACTTTAGAACCCTGTTAAAGTCTATGGGACTCGAACGTTTGAAATCTAAAGTACTAATTTTAAAGGCTAATATGCAAGTTATTGTCCTAAAAAGTGTTTGGGGACCCGGGTCCTTCCTCAGGGGAGTGTTTGGGGACCTGGGACCTGCATATATCAATGCAAAAAAAGTTTTAAAAAACTGACGTTTTTCAGGAGCAGTGATTTTAATAATGCTTAAAGTGAAATAGTAAAATTGAAATATTCCTTTAAATTTCGTACCTAGGGGGGTGTATAGTATGCCTGTAAAGTTGCACTTGTTTCCTGTGCTTAGAACTGTCCCTGCACAAAATGTAATTTTTGAAGGAAAAAAGTCATTTAAAATCATGGCTATAATGAATTGTCGGATACCATCAATACAGAGAAAAGTCGTTCATAAAAAAAATAATGCGTGGGGGTCCCCCCAAATTCAATTATCAGGCCCTTCAGGTCTGGTATGGATATTAAGGGAAACCCTGCGTCAAATAAAAAAAAATTATGTGGGTTTCCCCCCCAAATATCCATTCCAGACCCTTCAGGTCTGGTATGGATTTTAGGGGGAACTCCACCCCAAATTGTAAAAAAAATGCAATGGACTCCCACTCATTTTTTTGATGAATGACTTCTCTCTGTATTGCCGGGAGCCGACAATTCATTATAGTCGCGAGTGATTTTAAATTACTTTTTTTCCTTCAGAAATGACACTTTGTGCAGGGACAGTTCTAAGCATGGGAAACAAGCACTACTTTACAGGCATACTATACACCGGAATATTTCACTTTTACTGTTTCAGTTAAAGGAATTATCAAAATCACTGCTGCCAAAAAACTGCAGTTTTTAAAACTTTTTTTTGCATTGATACATGTCCTCTGGGACAGGATCCAGGTCCCCAAACACTTTTTATTACAATAACTTGCATATTAGCCTTTAAAATTAGATTTCAAACGTTCGAGTCCCATAGACTTTAACAGGGTTCTAAAGTTCACACGAACTTGCCGCGAACACCCCAAATAGTTCGCTGTTCGGCGAACAGGCAATGTTCGAGTCGAACATGAGTTTTACTCGAACTCAAAGCTCATCCCTAAACCTGACCTTCCCTTTTAGACTGTAAGCATTCATGAACAGTGCCCTCTGAACTCTCCTGCACTAAATTGTATTTTAATTGCACATTCTCCCTTTTTTTTTTTATGTGTTGCACAAACATGGCAATATTACTTTCTGCGTATTAATACAGGCTCAGAGCCAAAGGCACAAATATGTGTGCAATTAAATATGTAAGTTGATCTCAAGAAAATACAACAAATATTATTATTAATATAAAAAAACAATATGTGTATATATTGCGTAGCACTTCCCCCGAAGGAGCTGCTGGTTTGTTTTGGGTGGCATGTTACCTCTGTTTCTCCGCCGTCTAGGGTACTTGATTAGAGTTGTAGTAAATGGAATGTCCACACAACAGGTGTCTTTTCTGTGCTTTTATTACCCAGCCAGGTAAAAACAGTAGAACTTGGTGAAGGGTGAAGAGATGGAGAATGACAGATTCAGGTGTATGTAGATGGGAAACAGTACTGCTTCCAATGACAAATTTTGTTTCACCCACGCTAGAGTGGGTATAGCACATCTGGACAGGCCTCTCTCACCAGCCTGGCAGCCAGAATGTCACTCGGGACTTGGAGTTAAGTCTCTGCCACAGACCCTCCCAATGGTTGAAAATAATGGAGATAATAGTGGTCCGGAATCCTCCTTAACAGATTCAGCACCCGGATCTCCTTCAGGTAGTTTTGGTTAGGTTACCGACTGATAGGCGACCAACGTCCAGTCTCTCAATACCTTGTTTCCCTTGGTCCCTGATGGATGGTCAGGCCCCTCTTGGAATACCTGCCTCTCTTGGCACTCCTCAGACAGACTTGTCCTCAGGACGGACAGCTCAGGACCTCATCAGATTGGGGACCCAGTCGATCACTGGGCCCCAGCCGCAGATCAAATGCTACAGGCCAACGTGGTCCCGGAACCAGGAACACTGCTTAGCACGCACACCCTGGCCCGGAAGGCCATTTGCCAGGGTGCCGTGGTATGGCTACCGTAAAGGTGGGTGCCACACGGGAAGAAGACCCAAGAGAATGGCGTCTGCTCCATAAATACCCCTCCCCAGCATGCACAGTGAGGTAACCTCCCGCTGCCGGGAAGAAATATCCAAACCCTTGACTCCACTGCTGCCACCTGTCGGCCTGGGTTGTTATCAGCACCCCAGAAACGACAGCATGAACCCACAGCACAGCACAGTCAAAGCTGGGACAGAGGCTCCAAATTTAAACAAATTAACCTGGTCAGAGTCACTTTAATCTCTGACCCCCTCTAAATTTACACTGGCACCGGTTCTGAAAAGTAACCAGATGCTACAATTGCTGCTGGCGCCAATTAAAGTAGAACTACTTTTCATTTTGGATAGAGTAAGGAAGGATTATAACCCCTGTCAGATTTTTTTTTGTTAGCAGTGTCCTATTGCAGAGCTTTCCCTTCATGTCCAGTTCCATAGGAAGTGAGGGGGATACCTGCAAATTAAGAGAATCCTTTGGGGACCCCCATGTAACTAGAACTAGTGTCCCATTGGGAGATTTCTCCTCTATTTACATTTGTCTGGAGCTGCCCCTAAAGGAAGGGTTAAAATATCTGTCAGGTTTTATTTATGTGTGTGTCTCATTGTGGAGATCCATCTATGCCATCAGTCATGGAGACCATTATAATCTAGCACAAAAAAATAAATAAATGAAAACTCGTGTGTCACTGACAGGATTAAAGATACATAACTTCAATATTGGACAAGGGTGCCAGTGTAGACTTTCAAAGGTGGGCTTTCACCTAACTTTTGGGAGATTTCCACTCACATCATTTCATGTGTCTGGAACAGAAAATGAAGAAAATTATCTTCAATGAATAGACATACAATTGTAACAAATGCCTGTCCATGCTCTATTTAAAACAAAAATGTTTGGGTTGCAGTTCAGTTGTAACCAATATACAGTTTTTATGAAGTTTAATTAAATAATATCCTGTTCATAAAGAGTAGTACTGGCTGATTGGAATTTACACAGTGTATCTTTTGCCAATTGCATTTAATTGCAGTCAAGCTACATACTATGAATAAAGGGATTTTTAATAACAGCTTACCTGTAAAATCCTTTTCATGGAGTACATCACGGGACACAGAGCGCATAGTCATTACATATGGGTTATATGGGTACCTTCAGGTGTGGACACTGGTGTAATCAACTTCACAGGAAGTTCCTCCCTATATAACCCCCTCCCACTGAGAGTGCTCTAGTTTTGTAGCAAGCAATTTCTCTGAGGTTACACAATGTTCCCCAAAAAGAGGGGTGGGAGCTCTGTGTCCCGTGATGTACTCCAAGAAAAGGATTTTACAGGTAAGCTGTTATTAAAAATCCCTTTTTCTTGATCGTACATCACGGGACACAGAGCGCATAGTCATTACATATGGGATGTCCCAAAGCAATGCTCCATGAAGGGAGGGAGACCGTAAGGCCAAAAATAGCCAAACAGAAAATATATCAGGAGGTAAAATAGCTCCACCAACAGAAAAAAAGGGGCGTGAACCGGGCCAGAGGATTCTATACTGCTGCCCGTAGGACCGCCTGCCCAAATGCTGCGTCCGCAGCCTTTGTGACGTCCAACTTATAAAATTTAGTAAACGTATGTACGGAAGACCAGGTTGCCGCCTTGCAAACCTGTGCCATAGAGATCTGATGGTGTGCCGCCCAAGAGGCACTCATGGCCCTCGTAGAATGGGCCTTAACTGATAAGGGCGGTGGAACGCGCTTCAGACCATAGGCCTGAAAAATCAGCTGCTTAATCCACCTAGCCAAGGAAGACTTGGCAGCCGGCTGACCCTTCTTGGGGCCATCCGGGAGAACGAAAAGCACATCTGTTTTCCGAATCTTTTCTGTAGCCTTGAGATAGACCCTCATGGCTCGGACCACGTCCAAAGTATGAAGCAGTCTTTCCTCTCTGGACTGGGGAGTAGGAAAGAAGGATGGTAGGACTAGGTCCTGATTCAAGTGAAAACTGGATATGACCTTAGGAAGGAAAGAAGGCTGAGGCCGCAGAACCACTCTGTCCTTATGCAGAATCAGGTACGGTTCCCTGCAAGACAAGGCTGCCAGCTCGGAGACCCTTCTGGCCGAAGCCATAGCCACCAAGAAAACCAACTTTCGGGTTAGCAGCACAAGAGGGATTTCTGTCAGAGGTTCAAACGGCTGCTTTTGTAAAGCTGACAAGACCAGATTTAAATTCCAGGGGCAGAGGGGAGCTCTAATAGGGGGATTTACATGCAAGACCCCCTGCAAAAAGGTTTTCACAAGCGAATGTGTGGCCAAAGGCCTTTGAAACCATATCGATAAGGCAGACACCTGCCCCTTTAGAGTACTAAGAGCTAACCCCTTGTCAACGCCAACCTGGAGGAATCGCAAGATCCTGTCAATAAAAAACTTGCGAGGATGCCCTCCTTGAGACTCGCACCACTCCACATAGGTTCTCCAGACTCTGTAATAGATATTTCTAGAGACTGGCTTTCTAGCTTGAATTAACGTAGATATGACTTGGGCAGAGAGGCCTCTGCCCTTAAGAATTAGAGATTCAGCCGCCAAGCCATCAAATTTAGCTGCTGTGAAGCAGGGTGGTAGATCGGGCCCTGAGACAGCAGATCTGGGCGCAGGGGGAGTGGCCACGGTGCCCTTATTGACATCCTCACGATGAGTGCATACCAAGCCCTTCTGGGCCAGGCTGGGGCCACCAGGATCACCGGCCTGCGCTCCACCCTGATCCTTCGTAGAAGGCGGGGAATCATCTGTAGTGGAGGGAACGCATACAGGAGAGAAAACTGGTGCCAGGGGCAAACCAACGCATCGGTCCCGTAGGCCGAGGGGTCCCTGGCTCGGGATACGAATTTGTCCAATTTCTTGTTGAATCTTGTTGCCATGATGTCCACATCGGGAACTCCGAATCTTTGGCAAATCTCTTGGAATACCTGGGGGTGAAGAGACCACTCTCCCGGGAGTAACTGTTGACGACTCAAAAAATCTGCTTGAGAATTGTCTATCCCTGGCATGAACACTGCTGAGATGCAGGGTACATGGGCTTCGGCCCATGAAAAAATCAGGTTTACTTCCCTTTGAGCCGCCAGGCTCCTTGTGCCCCCCTGGTGGTTTATGTATGCCACCGCCGTGGCATTGTCGGACTGTATCCTTACTGGCAGACCCTGCAGGGGAAGAGTCCAGGCGACCAGGGCCAACCGAGCAGCTCTGATCTCTAGAACATTGATGGGAAGCAGACTTTCTGCCTCTGACCACTGTCCCTGCTGGGTCCGTTTTCCTAAGATTGCCCCCCAACCTGTTAGGCTGGCATCTGTGGTTACTATTTTCCACGAGATGGGGCAAAAGGTTTTCCCTTTTGATAATTTTTAAGGGATCAGCCACCAGTACAGGCTGTGCCTGACTCCTGGAGAAAGAACTAATGGACGGTCTAATGCCTGTATGGACTTGTTCCAAGCAGAGAGAATAGCTGCTTGCAGAATTCTGGTATGGATCTGGGCATAGGGCGCTGCTTCGAAGGCGGCCACCATCTTTCCCAGCAGTCGCATGCATAGGCGAATAGTCGGCTTCTTTTTGCCTAAGACTATTTGAATCGTTTGAATCAACGACCTGATCTTCTTTTGAGGTAAAAATACCCTCTGGCATTCTGTATCTAACCGAAAGCCTAGATATTCCAACTGTCTTGTGGGTTGTAACCTTGATTTTTCTTGATTCACAATCCACCCGAACTCTTCTAGATGCCGCACTGTGCGGACTACTGCATGATTGAGGTTGGAAGCTGAACTGTCGATAACCAGGAGATCGTCCAGGTATGCTAGGACCAAGATGCCTTCTGTCCTTAGGACGGCTAGCACCGGGGCTAACACCTTTGTGAATACCCGTGGAGCTGTTGCCAACCCGAAAGGGAGGGCTACGAACTGGTAATGACTTTGGTTTATCGTAAAACGAAGAAACTTGTGATGTGCTGGGTAAATCGGCACATGCAGATATGCATCCTTTATGTCTATAGATGCTAGGAAGTCGCCCTGATGCAGGCTGGCTGTCACTGAACGTATGGAGTCCATACGAAATGTCTGAATCCTTAGAAAGCGATTTAGGCGTTTGAGGTCTAATATAGGCCTGATGTCGCCATTGGGTTTTGGTATAACAAAAAGGTTGGAGTAGAATCCCAGACCCTTTTCTTGGGTTGGTACTTCTACAATTACTCCTTGGAGCAAGAGGCGATCCAACGCCTTTACGAGAGAGGCCCTCTTTAACGGGTCGCTTGGAAGACTTGACCCCTGAAAATGAGGAGGGGGGATTTCTCGAAACTCTAGTTTGTAGCCTGAGGCTACTACGGACCGAACCCAAGCGTCGGGAATTCTGGCCTTCCAGACTTCGGAGAAAAACTGAAGCCTCCCCCCCACCCAAGAGAGTGGGGGCGCCCCTTCATGAATCTGACTTGATGAGTGGTTTAGCCGGCTTGTGAGACCAGGGCCTCTTGTTTGCCGCGGCTTGTCCCTGTGGGCGACTATTAACTGCTGAACGCCCGGGAGGCCGTCGATACTGACGAGAAGTCGAAGGGGCCGAGCCTACAATGGCCTGTCGTTTAAACGTGGGCCCACGCGGTCTTTTCTTGACCGGTAAGGAAGTACTTTTTCCACTTGATATGGTGTGGATATATTTATCTAGGTCTTCCCCGAATAGTCTTCCCCCATGAAAGGGAAACCCTGCTAAAAGCTTTTTGCAGGGTGCCTCTGCTGACCAGTTCTTTAGCCACAAAAGACGACGCATGTGAACCATCAGTAGAGATGAACGAGATGCCTGTTGGATGGAGTCCTTAATAGCATCTATTGCAAAGCAGAGAGCCCTAGGGAATTCTGCTAATTCATGAGTATGCTGAGCCGGCATGTCCTTTAATATATGTTTTGCCTGATCCTTCAAGGCCTGACAAACACCAATGGCTGCTACTGCTGGCTGAACCATGGCACCTACTGAGGTGAAAGCTGCCTTCAGTAGGGTCTCGAATTTCTTGTCGACCGGATCCTTGAACATATGGACATTTTCAACCGGACAAGTCAGGGATTTATTCACGCAGGAAATGGCTGCGTCCACTGTAGGGAGAGCCCATTTCTTCACATATTCCTCTTCCATAGGGTAGAGAATAGAGAATCTTTTAGGAGGGACAAAGATTCTATCAGGTCGAGCCCAATCCTGGTAAATCACGTTCCGCAGAAGGGGGTGCATTGGAAAAGATGCACAAGTTAATGGAGCCTTTAAAGAACCCAATGAGGATACCTCCGGGGCTACTAGTTCTGGCACTGGAAGTTTAAAGGCAGTGCGAACCATATCTGTCAAAGACTGGATCCACAGGCCCTCCGCTTGAGAGGCCGAAAAATATTCATCTATAGTGGAATTTTCCCTGTCTGAACCGTCGGGACTTGGGTCTGCCTGATCCCCTTGTGGGTCCCGTTCCTCTGAAGAGGAGACCTCCGCATCTGAAAACCCCACACTGGGTGAGGGGGATCTAGCCCGCTTGCTACTTGGGCAAGGACGGGAAAACAACGCAGTTAACCTTTTCTCTAGCCCACACATGGTGGCTGCTAGCATTTCTTCCGTCACGTAAACGGGAATGGGTGGATCGGGGGCCGCCTCTGCCCCCAGCACCCCCAATGGCTCTTGTACTATGCCACTCGGTGTCCTGACTGGCGAGGGTGGGGCCGTAGAAGCCTGGCCCAAATCCTCTGACCCCGATGGAGACCTCTTTTGCTTTTTGGCACCTTTAGCAGCCTTGGCTGGTCCAGATCCCTTTGGAGCCATTGTACAACCTTGGGTCACCCCTATAGCCAACACCTGACTGTTGCAGCTAGGAGTAACCAATATGAGGGCAGGTATGAGGAAAAATGAAAAAGAACTAATTTCTCTCTTTTTTTTTTTTTTTTTTTTTTTTCAAAAAAAAAATTTCTTTTTTTTTTTACCCGCCTGGGAGGTGGCAATACTGAGGAAACCTGTGAGTATTGACACACCAATGCCCGTTAGCCGGAGTCCAAGGTAGACTCAGATACTGCTGGATCTAAGGCTGAGTCCCTTTAAGCAAAAAAACTTTTTTTTTTTTTTTTTTTCTGGTCAATAGTGGACCTAAGTCCTAGACCTGAAGATCCACAAAACCGCCACTAGGTGTCCCTGTGTGGCCAAAAGACCCAGCTGCACGCTCTGTATCCTTTCTTCCTCTGCCTCCAGGAGGAAAGACCAGCCCGAGAGAAGTTTTCCCTTTATACAGACCCTGACGCTGCTGGCCGACGCTATAAAAGGCGGCGTGCACGCGCGCGCGTATGCGCGCGCACACACGCGCGCACAATCGCGCGCACACACGCGCGCACGATCGCGCGCACCACGCTGAAACCACATGGAGGAAGCAGAGCAGAGGAACAACATGGACCAGCGTTATGCAGCACCAACAGACACCAGGTAAGCACTAATCTTATTGTAGTGCACACACAGCGAGGAAGCTGTCCCCTTGGGCTTCCTAAGAAACAGGAGTTTTTTACCAGCAATTTCCTCTTTAAAACATGTGGGGTTGCAGTATCAGTGTTAACAGGCAGACCTGGGGTGAGTAGCAAATATATAACTTACACAAGTATACATATATCTACATATTATCTGGGTAAACATTAGAATCCCATCCTGCCTCAACAGACATAGTGGAGATAGTGGCTGATGCACCAGCATACTGTTAGCCAACCCAGAACCCCCAGGGGGATACCTACTGTCGAACCAAGTCCCGCAGGTTCCCTCTTACCTGCTCCACGCCGCAGGGTATTGCAAAATGCAAGAGGCCCAACCTTCCCCCATCTCCGTGGGTATTGTCTTGGACCTTCAGGGACCGGGGTCCTGTGTTAAGGAACCCACACCCCTGGACCTATATAGCATCCTGGCATCAGTAGCGTTTAGTTCTTGGAAGAGACTAAGGCACTGGAGCCCAGAATCCAGCCCTCCAAGGAGAGGCATTATAGGCAAAACCCCACTCCAGCAGGGCCCGGGTACCGTACATCTTGGCTCTGAAGCACTTCGGACGGATCCGGCTAGCTATCCTGGGTCCCGAGACCTCCGAGGGACAGCTAGACGTGACCAACACCTAAGACACTGGCGAAAAAACTAGAGCACTCTCAGTGGGAGGGGGTTATATAGGGAGGAACTTCCTGTGAAGTTGATTACACCAGTGTCCACACCTGAAGGTACCCATATAACCCATATGTAATGACTATGCGCTCTGTGTCCCGTGATGTACGATCAAGAAATCCATATTCTGGTAATGTGCTGTATATGACAGCAGGGAGCATGAATACAGCCAAATGAAAGACATGAGGATACACCTGAAAAGTTACTAATAGTGAACTGGGAAGTTTCTTAAACAAGTCATGTGGTGGGGGAGCGAGTCATGTGGTGGGGGACACAGGCATCTTACACCCCCTCATAAGTGTTGAATAGGGATGAGCCGAACACCCCCGCGTTCGGTTCGCACCAGAACCGTCGAACATTTAGAACCCCATTGAAGTCTATGGGACTCGAAAGTTCGAATTCAAAAACGGTCGTTTTAAAGACCAATTTTCAAGTTATTGTTGGAAAACGTCTTTCAGAACCTGGGTTTTGCCCCAGGGAACATGTATCAATGGAAAAAAGTCTTAAAAACGGTCGTTTTTTCAGGAGCAGGACTCCTGAAAAACGACCGTTTAAAAAAAAAAAAATTCCATTGATAGTAATATCAATGGAAAAAAAAAAAAAAGTTTTAAAAACGGTCGTTTTAAAGACCAATTTTCAAGTTATTGTTGGAAAACGTCTTTCAGAACCTGGGTCTTGCCCCAGGGAGCATGTATCAATGGAAAAAAGTCTTAAACACGGTCGTTCCGTTTCACACGCATTTGCCGCAAACGATCGTTTTTGTTCGAAATTCGACGAACGATCAAACGGACGATGTTCGAGTCGAACATACGTCCGTTTCGAACGCGAAGCTCATCCCTAGTGTTTAATGCTAAAGAGACTGATGAAGGCTGTCTCTTGTTTTGCATATCTCTGCCCTTTTCAAAAATGTACCCCTTCCTGCCCATCTCCAACATTCTATTAACTAAGCTATTATGCCCTGGAGAGTAAGGGCCCTTTCTCACGTCCGCTCCGCCTGTCCGTTCATTACAAGTCAGTTTACGGACTTGTAATGAACCCCTATGGGAGCGGATCCGTTAGTGGATGATGCATCCGCTAACGTCCGCTAGATCCGCATCCGTTTTTGCGGACGGAAGAATGCCCTATTTTTCTTCCGTCCGGCCAAACGGATCGGATGCAAATGGACAGACGGTCCGTTTCCATCCGACTCCCCATAGGGACCGCCCCGTCCGCCGACAGCTGAGCGGAGACCCCCCCCGCTGAGCTGACGGACACACGGAGCGGACCGATTAAACGGTCCGCTCCGTGTGAAAGGACCCTAAGGGTCTGACTGATCATGTGATCACTGTGATTGGCTGTCACAGTGGTCACATGATTGGAATGATCATTACTAGTGATCAGGAGCTGTCTTCAACAGATTGGTCATGAAAATTAGAGTGTTCAGTGAATACTCTCTCAGCACAGAATCCCCTAGCTGCCCGCTGAAGCCAATGTGTGGCATGTGGGATTTAAAGCCTACCCTTTATTGCTAAACATATTACATGAGCAGAAAGACCCAAAAGTATTTTTTTAAATATTGTAAAAAAAATTCTAGTATCACTCCAAATGTCTAAATTTTTCTAAACAAATGTATACTTTGGAGGCTCACAATTATGATCAGGTTAATTAGCTGAAACTTAGTCCTGAAGGGAATCAGGACATGATGAAAAGAGCCTATTGCCGCGTACACACGATCATTTTTCAGCATGACATTTTTCTTTGTTTTTCAGTATGTCCAAAAAACAATGTTTTTCCAACTTCAAACTTTAAAAAATGATGAACAAAGCGCGGTGACGTACAACACATAAGATGGCACTCTAAAGGGGAAGTTCTATTCGCCTTTGGGCTGCTTTAGCTGATTCCTTGTTAGTAAAAGACGATTTGCGCTTTTCTGTCTGTTACAGCGTAATGAATGTGCTTACTCCATTGCTTCTGAGCATGCGTGGGTTTAAAACGTCATTTTAGCCCACACACGATCATTTTTTCCAACCCGAAAAACAACATACCGTATTTATCGGCATATACCGCACACTTTTTTGCCCTGAAATTCAGGGCAAAACCGTGGGTGCGCGATATACGCCGATACCCGCGCCGAGTTTGAATTTCTGCGCTAGCATATACCGAGCGCAGTACACTCGTGTATAGTCAGGCAGGCTCGGCTTCTCTCGCAGTCACGTACTGGACGTATAGGATGCACAGGACGTGACCGCGAGAGGAGCCGAGCCTGCCCGACTATACACGAGTGTACTGCGCTTGGAATATGCCGGCGCAGTAATTCAATTTCAGCACGGGAAGCGGGTATCGAGCAGGGAGGACACCGCAGAAGGACGCCGGACCCGACAAGGAGGACACCACCAAAGCCGCAGACAGACACTGGACCCGACGAGGCCACCAATGGACGCCGCGCAAGACACCAAAACTGTAAGTACTAAAATCATTTTTTTTACAGGAATACGGGTCCACTTTAGGGGTGCGCGCTATACGCCGGAGCGTGCAATACCCCGATAAATACGGTAGTTTAAAACTACGTTAAAAAAATGCAGCATGTTCGAATTTTTTTTTTTTCGCCGTTTTTTAGAACCTGAAACAAGATTGTGTAGCCCACACACGATCATTTTAAATGACGTTTTCGAAAAACTACATTTTTTTTCATGCTGAAAAATTATCGTGTGTACGCGGCATATGAGCTGATCCCCATTCCATTAGAGGGAGAGTTTCTATCCTAAGAATGCAGTGGATGGGATCTGTACAGCTGTAAGGAACCGACAGGAGTTGAGTGGCGCACATGATCGGGATATCTTGATACCCCGCAGAGGGTTATTTCTACAGGCGCACATGACCTTGCCTAAAAGGGGTCCATCCTTTCTGGTAAGCGTGTTTATACTCATTCTTCTTCCTGGTTTACATCTTGAGGAGCGGATTCCTTTCAACTACCTTGGTGGAGGTTGAGTCACCTACTTCCAATGCTATTTCCACGTTTGATTGTTCAATATTCACCAGTTGTGGACTTTTACCATTCACATTGGGACTTTATTTATTTATTTATTTATTTATTTATTTACACTTTACTCATATGTATTTGTATATCATTTTTATTTATTTATTACATTGCCTATGCATGTATGTTTTCAGTTTGTGTTATCAAATTAAATTTAGCACAACCTCATTCCCCCTTTTTTTCTTTACTATTATTTCACGAGTATCACATGTTTTTAGGTGTCGCAGCTTTGTTTTCACCAACACTTTTTTTCAATTTATTTACATTTAGCGCAGTATAGCACCTTTTTGTAAATATACACAATTATGATCAGTCAGACGCAAGCTGTATTTTGAGAAGTGATACCTTGTGCAGTGATCTTTGTGAGTTTTCTCCTTTATTACTTTAGTGCAAGATCAGACAGAAATGTGATGTAGCAGAAAAAGAATGTGCTTAGTTGCTATAGACAACACAGGCAGAGGCATTGTATTCATTAGACATTTGTATTAATAAGCACAAATAGCTTTTTAGGTACCCTTACTATATATATATCAAGATGAATTTCCATAGCTTTTCCCCCTTTTTGACATTTGCTACTCTACATGTGTTTTCTGGATAGAATACAATGTTCTAAAGGTTTACCCTGCAAGTATTAATGCTACTGAAATTGAAAAGCTTTTTCTAGAAATTGTGTTACGCACCTGTATTTCAATTATGCTAGTCATGTGGAAATTATAGCAGCATTGTTGCACTGAGTCGAGCTATTCACTATGAAATGGAAACTCTTATGGAGATTCAAATGTGACTAGCCTGTACAGAGATGTTTTGATTAACATCTACAGCCTCGTTGCATGCTGTGTGGCAGCAGGAAGAGTTATGAAATTGTTAGCATGAAGCCACATAAAAGACAAACGATAAAACATGTGATTGCTTTTGGAGATTTTTATGTAGATCCTAGTTTTACTGTTTTTAAAGCAAGGAAGCATTTATTGGTCTATATTCTTTTTTTTTTTTAATATGTGTGTACTTACCAGCCACAATCTTATTTTCTCTTCTTTTATAAAATAGCTTTGTCAGAGCAATACCTTTTTACAATGTACATTGGAACAAGCTTAAGCTGAATGGTAAATCCAAAGCTGAACTCCAGGAATAGTCTATCTTTTATATCACATTAGGCCAGCTAAGTTATATGTAAATATGTATATGACACATCCAGAGGGCTACTGGGGATTCCTAAATTCAACATAGTAGTCATTGCCACAAATAGTAAGCACTCTCCTACAGCAGCATATTTACATTCCATTAAAACAAAAAAACATTCTCTGATTTTAAGAGGTGTAGTGGACGAGTACAGTATATCTACCTTCATTGACTCGTATTGCCTTGTATTCTATACAAAAATGCAAGACATTTTCTGAATGATGGAGGTGTCGAGCAAGGGACTGTCAGTCTTCAGGTGCAGCAGACAAGAAGTCTCTGCAGCAGAACCCAGAAATAGGCAGCATTTACGGTATGTAGTAAGGCTTACTATGCTGAATGTTAAATAATGAGTAGGAGTCTCGGCTCCTTTCAGAGATTGAAATAGCTGGGAAGTAGGGCAATGTTGTTAATATGGATGATTTTTAATATCCTGCTATTGATATGGCAAAGGGAACTGCACAGTTAACAAAGGCTTACCATTTCTAAAATTGCGGAACAATTTCTTGGAACAGAAGGTGAAATCCCGAAGAAGGAAAAATGCTCTAATAATATGGATGATCTTAATTATCCTGATATTGATTGGGCAAATTGAACTGCATAGTTAGCAAAGGCTTGCCATTTTGTCAATTGCAGGACAAGATCATGGAACAGATGGGGGAAACCCCCATCCAAGAAAAATGCTTTGTTAGATATTTTAATAAAAAAAAAAAAAACACAGAGGTCATTACAGATTTGCAAGTTAGTGAAACATTGGGTAATAGTGATGGTTTAATCACATTTGCCCTAGGTTACAGGAAAGAGAAGCATGTGGGTATAACACAAACTCTAAATTTCAAAAAAGCTAACTTCAATAATCTGCAATCCTTACTACACAACACTCAGTGAGACTCTATATTTGTAACAAAGAGCGCACAGAGAAATTGGGAGTGTTTTAAAGTTGAATTAAACAAGTCCATTATTCACTGTATTCCTTTGGGTGACAAACAAAATTAAAATGATCAAGAATTGTGGTACAAAGTTACCATCTGTTGGTACCATACTCTGACAGTACAAAACACCATGTACCCCTCTCTACTAGGCATGAGCCGAACACCCCCGGGTTCGGTTCGCACCAGAACGTCCGAACAGACCGCGGGTTCGCACGAATATTTCGAACCCCATTGAAGTCTATGGGACCCGAACGTTTGAATTCAAAAACGGTCATTTTAAAGACCAAAATTCAATTAAATGTTGGAAAACGTCATTCAGAACCCGGGTCTTGCCCCAGGGAACATGTATCAATGGATTTTTTTTTTTTAAAAACGTCCGTTTTTTGCGGAGCAGCCATTTTAATGATGCTTAAAGTGAAAAAAAAAAAAAAAACTCCTTTAACCACTTAAGACCCGGACCAATACGCTGGCAAATGACCCAAGGGGTTTTTGCGATTCGGCACTGCGTCGCTTTAACAGACAATTGCGCGGTCGTGCGACGTGGCTCCCAAACAAAATTCGCGTCCTTTTTTTCCCACAAATAGAGCTTTCTTTTGGTGGTATTTGATCGCCTCTGCGATTTTTATTTTTTGCGCTATATACAAAAATAGAGCGACATTTTTGAAAAAAAATCAATATTTTTTACTTTTTGTTATAATAAAAAAACAATAAACTAAATTTTAGTCAAACATTTAGGCCAAAAATTATTTAGCCACATGTCTTTAGTAAAAAAAAATCGCATTAAAAAAAATTAGCTACCTAGCGGGAACAGCGACACTAATACAGCGATCAGAAAAATGATCGCTTAGTGACGCTGGCAATAGGGAGTGAAAGGGTTAACTAGGGCAGTGATCAGGGGGTTAAAACTTTATTAGGGGGGGTGGGGGGGGGCTACCCTGACACTACTGACTGTCTGACTGTCACACTGTCTGTCACACTGACACTAAATACAGTAATCATACATGATTACTGCATTCAGTGACACTGTGACAGGGGGGAGGGGGGGGGGGGGCGATCGCGGGGGTTAAATGTGTGTGTGTAGTGTAGTGTTAGTGCAGACTTACTTGTTCTGTAGTGATCTCTCCTCAGCGGCGCTTGAAACAAACGCCGAGGGAGAGATCACGTCGCTTCCTCCTTCCTGTGTTTACACAGGAGGAGGAAGTGACAGGTCAGGCGGGCGCGCGCATTGGCTGGGAGCGATCCGGAGGGGGCGGATGAAAACGGATAGCCGCCCCCACTTGTCGGATCGCTCCTGCAGCCGCGCGGACCGCCGCATGTACGGGGGGGGTCCGATCGGACCCCCGATCCCCCCCAAGGCACCAACGTATATATACGTTGATGTGCCTGTCGGTGCCATTCTGCCGACGTAAATGTACATGCGGCGGTCCTTAAGTGGTTAAATATCACACCTGCTGGGTGTCTATAGTAGTGGCACGTGTTTAGAGATGTCCCTGCACAACATGAAAGGACAAAAAAAAAAGTAATTAATGCTACTTGCGCAAGTTCTGTGTGGCAACATTATGTCAAATATTTTAGCGGTGGTGGGGGGCCATTATTGTTGTGTGAAAGAAAATTTTTAGAAAAAAGGGCACCCCTCAAACATACTGTAATTGGAGTGCAACAAGGAGCCACGTGCAAAGTATTGCATCAAAAATTGTTATTAGGCGCCCCTGTTAAACAGGGGCAGAAAAATTGGGCCTTGGGCACAACACAACACTTGCAACCCCTCCCAATAACTCCAATTGGAGCGCAACAAGGAGCCACGTGCAAATTATTGCATCAAAAACTGTTATTAGGCGCCCCTGTTAAACAGGGGCAGAAAAATTGGGCCTTGGGCACAGCACAACACTTGCAACCCCTCCCAATAACTCCAATTGGAGCGCAACAAGGAGCCACGTGCAAAATATTGCAACAAAAATTGTTATTAGGCGCCCCTGTTAAACAGGGGCTGAAAAATTGTGCCTTAGGGACTGGTGGCGGAGCCCAGAAACACAACATTTCTTACTAGCTATCAGCAAGAAAAGTGAGGAGGAGAAGGATATTCCATCAGCAGCATAAGAGGACAGTCACTCAGCATCAGCAGTCTAAAAGGGATCCGACATTTCAACAAAAAGATATTATTCATTAATATCAGCATCAGGTGCTTGGTAGCTGGTGTTGATCCAAGCCTGATTCATTTTGATGAAGGTCAGTCGATCAACAGAGCCGGTAGAGAGGCGCACCCTGTGATCAGTGACAAAGCCTCCAGCAGCACTGAATGTCCGTTCTGAAAGAACACTGGATGCAGGGCAAGCCAGTAGCTCAATTGCGTACTGGGCAAGCTCTGGCCAGTGATCCATCCTCAAGACCCAGTAAGCCAGAGGATTTTCAGTGGGGAAGGTGTCCAAGTCGGATCTTGCCCCTAGGTATTCCCGGACCATGTAAACCAGACGCTGGCGATGGTTGCTGGAACCGGTCAGACCTTGGGGCTGCGGACAAAAAAATTGCCTGAACGCATCGGTCAGACGAACACCTTCTCCACCGCCCCTTCTGTGACTCACCGAAGCCTCAGCAAGACGTTGTCCAGAGCCAGGTTTTGGTAATCCCCCCGGTTCTGGGAACGCATTGCACAGACCCTTCTGCAAGGCCTCCCGCAGAAGTTTCATCTTCAGCTCCCTCTGCGATGGCAACATAAGGTCCGCAACCTTACTTTTGTAACGTGGATCAAGGAGAGTCGTCAGCCAGTAATGATCCCTCTCCTTAATAGCACGTACACGAGGATCCTTACGCAGGCTTTGCAGAATCAGGGAGGCCATGCAGCGTAGGTTTGCAGAGGCATTCGGGGCACAGTCCTCTGAGTCACTGAGGACGACAGGATCCACAGGCACCTCATCCCAGCCACGTAAAACTCCACATGGTCCTTGGGACTGTAAATGATCCCTTGAAGACTGCTGCTGCTGAGTGCTAGGCTCCACCTCCATGCTGCTGATACATCCTCCTCCTCCTCCTCCTCCTCCTCCTCCTCTTCCTGTGTGCTGGGTGGGCAGGCACGACCACTGTCTGGGTAAAGGGGGCCTTGAGAGGTAAGGAAGTCCTCCTCTTCCTCCCTCTGTTCTGCCTCAAGGGCCCTGTCCATTATTCCACGTAGCGTGTGCTCCAACATGTGAATAAGAGGGACAGTCTCACTGATGCATGCACTGTCACTGCTCACCATCCTCGTGGCCTCCTCAAATGGTGACAGGACAGTGCATGCATCCCTGATCAAGGCCCACTGGCGTGGGGAAAAAAAAACCTAGCTCCCCTGACCCAGTTCTGCTGCCATATTGGCACAGGTACTCATTGATGGCCCGCTGCTTTGTGTGCAGCCGCTGCAGCATGGCCAACGTTGAGTTCCATCTCAGTGGATTAGGCGGTTCTTGGGCAGGTTGTATTCCCTTTTGGAGGTCAGTCAGCCGAGCAGTGGCATTATATGATCTCCGAAAATGCACACAGACTTTCCTGGCCTGCTTCAGGACATCCTGCAAGCCCGGGTACCTGCCCAAGAACCGCTGCACCACCAAATTGAGGACATGCGCAAAACAGGGCACGTGGGTGAGTTTTCCCTGTCGCAGGCCAGAGAGAAGGTTGGTGCCATTATCGCTGACCACCATTCCAGGCTTCAGCTGGCGTGGCGTCAACCACCTCTCAGCCTGACCCTGCAGAGCTGACAAAACCTCTTCCCCAGTGTGGCTCCTGTCTCCCAAGCACACCAGCTCTAGCACCGCATGGCATTTCTTGGCCTGCATTCCTGCGTATCCCCTCTTACGCCTACGGAGCACGGCTGGTTCGGAGAAAACATCCCCACAGGAAGAGGCCACAGAGGAAAAACAAGAGGAGGGAGTGGAGGAAAGAGGTGTGTCACAAGCAGTAGTAGGGTTTTAAAGGCGTGGTGGCGGAACAACCTCCAAAACTACTGGACCTTGCCCTGCGTCCTTCCCAGCTGCCAGCAGAATCACCCAATAGGCCGTAAAAGACAAGTAACGTCCCTGTCCATGCCTGCTGGACCATGAGTCAGCGGTAATATGCACCTTACCACTGACCGCCCTGTCCAGCGAGGCATGGACATTGCCTTCCACATGCCGGTAGAGAGCCGGAATAGCCTTCCGTGAGAAAAAGTGGCGTTTTGGTACTTGCCACTGAGGTACTGCACATTGCACAAACTCACGGAAGGGGGCAGAATCTACCAACTGAAAAGGTAGCAGTTGAAGTGCTAGCAATTTCGCTAAGCTAGCATTCAACTGCTGGGCATGTGGATGGCTGGGATTGTACTTATTTTGGCGCTGCAGCAGCTGGGGCAGGGAAATTTGCCTGGTACTATCAGTAGATTGACCGCTACTACTAGCTTGTGACACACCTATTTCTACACCTTCACTGCAGGCTTCAGAGAGGACTGGGGGTCTACTGGGGTTGGAGGTCCCAGAAGGGCAAGGGGGGGTACACTTTTGTCTTTGGTGTGGGTCTTTCTGGTGTGCTTGCCAACGAGCTGCATGGCTGGTCGACATATGTCTGGACAACCATGTGGTACCCAGGCGGTTGATGTTTTGGCCACGCGAGATACGCTTGTGACATAAGTTGCAAATAGCAAAGGTACGATCTTGTGGACATATTTCAAAAAAGGCCCACACCAAAGAACTTTTGCTGTACCGGTCAGACACAGCAGCGCCATGCACAAGCGCCATAGATGTGCGCTGTAAATGCAGTGGGTGTTACCTTAAGCTGACCCTTGGAGGGCATCCTGCCTCTTTGGAGATGTGCCTGTGCCTCCTCCTCCTCCTCCTCCTCTTTCCTATCAGGCACCCAGGTACAGTCAGTGACCTCATCATCCCCTCCCTCCTCATCACTGTCAACAACCTGGCAGTATGCTCCAGCTGGGGGAACATCCTCACTGACAAATTGCTGTCCCTCTCGGCCACCCCCTCTCCCTGGGCTCACATCAATGCCTTCCTCTATCAGTGTTCCGTCATTGGAGTCTTCTAAACGCTGCGCATCTTCCTGTAGCATGTACCCAACACTGTGTTGAAACAGTTCGGGGGACTCCTCAGGAGGACATGGTGGTACTAGGGAAGTATTGTGTGAAGCCATCGTGCAGAGGGAAGAGGACGCCTTGGCAGCTGCTTTGCCAGACAAACTTCGATCAGTCTGTGTGAGAGAGGATGAGGAGGATGAGGACGGCTTGGTCATCCACTCTACTAATTCCTCTGCATGTTGAGGTTCAACACGGCCAGCTCCCAAAAAGAAGGACGAGCGGCCACGGACACGGCCACGTGCTGAAGAGGATGCCCCACATTCACTACCAGCGTTACCTCTACATGCAGAGCCTGCTTGCCCTTGTGACTCTCTGCCTCTCTTTGTTCTCCTTCCAGACATATTGAAGAGCTCAGGTGGTATGTAACAGCACAAGCGGAGTGACACGAAATGCGCTCAGGTGGTATATACCAGCACAGGTACAGTGACACTAACTGAGCTCAGGTGGTATATAGCAGCACACATGCGGTCACACTAACTGTGCTCAGGTGGTATATAGCAGCACAGGTACAGTGACACTAACTGAGCTCAGGTGGTATATAGCAGCACACGTGCGGTCACACTAACTGTGCTCAGGTGGTATATACAAGCACAGGTACAGTGACACTAACTGAGCTCAGGTGGTATATACCAGCGCAGGAACAGTGACACTAACTGTGCTCAGGTGGTATATACCAGCACACGTACAGTGGCACTAACTGTGCTCAGGTGTTATATAGGAGCACACGTACAGTGGCACTATCTGTGCTCAGGTGGTATATAGGAGCACACGTACAGTGGCACTATCTGTGCTCAGGTGGTATATACCAGCACACGTACAGTGGCACTATCTGTGCTCAGGTGGTATATAGGAGCACATGTACAGTGGCACTATCTGTGCTCAGGTGGTATATAGGAGCACACGTACAGTGGCACTATCTGTGCTCAGGTGGTATATAGGAGCACACGTACAGTGGCACTATCTGTGCTCAGGTGGTATATAGGAGCACACGTACAGTGGCACTATCTGTGCTCAGGTGGTATATAGGAGCACACGTACAGTGGCACTATCTGTGCTCAGGTGGTATATAGGAGCACACGTACAGTGGCACTATCTGTGCTCAGGTGGTATATAGGAGCACACATACAGTGGCGCTATCTGTGCTCAGGTGGTATATAGGAGCACACGTACAGTGGCAATAACTGTGCTCAGGTGGTATATACCAGCACACGTACAGTGGCACTATCTGTGCTCAGGTGGTATATAGGAGCACACGTACAGTGGCACTATCTGTGCTCAGGTGGTATATACCAGCACACGTACAGTGGCACTAACTGTGCTCAGGTGGTATATACCAGCACACGTACAGTGGCACTAACTGTGCTCAGGTGGTATATACCAGCACACGTACAGTGGCACTAACTGTGCTCAGGTGGTATATAGGAGCCGACGTACAGTGGCACTATCTGTGCTCAGGTGGTATATACCAGCACACGTACAGTGGCACTATCTTTGCTCAGGTGGTATATAGGAGCACACGTACAGTGGCACTATCTGTGCTCAGGTGGTATATAGGAGCACACGTACAGTGGCACTATCTGTGCTCAGGTGGTATATAGGAGCACACGTACAGTGGCACTATCTGTGCTCAGGTGGTATATACCAGCACACGTACAGTGGCACTATCTGTGCTCAGGTGGTATATAGGAGCACACGTACAGTGGCACTATCTGTGCTCAGGTGGTATATAGGAGCACACGTACAGTGGCACTATCTGTGCTCAGGTGGTATATAGGAGCACACGTACAGTGGCACTATCTGTGCTCAGGTGGTATATAGGAGCACACGTACAGTGGCACTATCTGTGCTCAGGTGGTATATAGGAGCACACGTACAGTGGCACTATCTGTGCTCAGGTGGTATATAGGAGCACACGTACAGTGGCACTATCTGTGCTCAGGTGGTATATACACACACGTACAGTGGCACTATCTTTGCTCAGGTGGTATATAGGAGCCCACGTACAGTGGCACTATCTGTGCTCAGGTGGTATATAGGAGCACACGTACAGTGGCACTATCTGTGCTCAGGTGGTATATAGGAGCACACGTACAGTGGCACTATCTGTGCTCAGGTGGTATATAGGAGCACACGTACAGTGGCACTAACTGTGCTCAGGTGGTATATACCAGCACACGTACAGTGGCAATATCTGTGCTCAGGTGGTATATAGGAGCACACGTACAGTGGCACTAACTGTGCTCAGGTGGTATATACCAGCACACGTACAGTGGCACTAACTGTGCTCAGGTGGTATATATCAGCACACGTACAGTGGCACTAACTGTGCTCAGGTGGTATATAGGAGCACACGTACAGTGGCACTAACTGTGCTCAGGTGGTATATAGGAGCACACGTACAGTGGCACTAACTGCGCTCAGGTGGTATATAGGAGCACACGTACAGTGGCACTATCTGTGCTCAGGTGGTATATAGGAGCACACGTACAGTGGCACTATGTGCTCAGTGGTATATAGGAGCACACGTCAGGGCACTAACTGGTAGGTGGTATACCAGCACACGACAGTGGCACACGTGCTCAGGTGGTATATAGGAGCACACGTACAGGCACTATCTGTGCTCAGGTGGTATATACCAGCACACGTACAGTGGCACTATCTGTGCTCAGGTGGTATATAGGAGCACACGTACAGTGGCACTATCTGTGCTCAGGTGGTATATACCAGCACACGTACAGTGGCACTATCTGTGCTCAGGTGGTATATAGGAGCACACGTACAGTGGCACTATCTGTGCTCAGGTGGTATATAGGAGCACACGTACAGTGGCACTATCTGTGCTCAGGTGGTATATAGGAGCACACGTACAGTGGCACTATCTGTGCTCAGGTGGTATATAGGAGCACACGTACAGTGGCACTATCTGTGCTCAGGTGGTATATAGGAGCACACGTACAGTGGCACTAACTGTGTTCAGGTGGTATATACCAGCACACGTACAGTGGCACTATCTGTGCTCAGGTGGTATAATAGGAGCACACGTACAGTGGCACTAACTGTGCTCAGGTGGTATATACCAGCACACGTACAGTGGCACTAACTGTGCTCAGGTGGTATATACCAGCACACGTACAGTGGCACTAACTGTGCTCAGGTGGTATATAGGAGCACACGTACAGTGGCACTATCTGTGCTCAGGTGGTATATACCAGCACACGTACAGTGGCACTATCTGTGCTCAGGTGGTATATACCAGCACACGTACAGTGGCACTATCTGTGCTCAGGTGGTATATACCTATACCAGCACACGTACAGTGGCACTAACTGTGCTCAGGTGGTATATAGGAGCACACGTACAGTGGCACTATCTGTGCTCAGGTGGTATATAGGAGCACACGTACAGTGGCACTAACTGTTCTCAGGTGGTATATAGGAGCACACGTACAGTGGCACTATCTGTGCTCAGGTGGTATATACCAGCACACGTACAGTGGCACTATCTGTGCTCAGGTGGTATATAGGAGCACACGTACAGTGGCACTATCTGTGCTCAGGTGGTATATACCAGCACACGTACAGTGGCACTATCTGTGCTCAGGTGGTATATAGGAGCACACGTACAGTGGCACTATCTGTGCTCAGGTGGTATATAGGAGCACACGTACAGTGGCACTATCTGTGCTCAAGTGGTATATAGGAGCACGCGTACAGTGGCACTAACTGTGCTCAGGTGGTATATACCAGCACACGTACAGTGGCACTATCTGTGCTCAGGTGGTATATAGGAGCACACGTACAGTGGCACTAACTGTGCTCAGGTGGTATATACCAGCACACGTACAGTGGCACTGTGCTCAACTGTGCTCAGGTGGTATATACCAGCACACGTACAGTGGCACTAACTGTGCTCAGGTGGTATATACCAGCACACGTACAGTGGCACTAACTGTGCTCAGGTGGTATATAGGAGCACACGTACAGTGGCACTATCTGTGCTCAGGTGGTATATACCAGCACACATACAGTGGCACTAACTGTGCTCAGGTGGTATATAGGAGCACACGTACAGTGGCACTAACTGCGCTCAGGTGGTATATACCAGCACACGTACGGTGACCCCAAATGCGCTCAGGTTGTATGTCACAGCACACGTACGGTGACCCCCAAATGCGCTCAGGTGGTATGTCACAGTACACGTAAGGTGACCCCAAATGCGCTCAGGTGGTATGTTACAGCACACGTACGGTGACCCCAAATGCGCTCAGGTGGTATGTCACAGCACACGTACTGTGACCCCAAATGCGCTCAGGTGGTATTAAACAGCACACGCACAGTCAGAGCGACTGAGTTTCTGTGCAATTCAATAGCCCACTTGCATTAACAGCAACTGCCTTTCTCTGCAAATAAATAGCACACGTGCAGTAACAGTTAATGCATCTATGTGCAATTAACTATCACGTGTACACTAACACGTTAGAGCATCAAGCACAATCTCCTGCCTGACAGATACTAATAGCAGAACTAGCTAAGCTATACAGTTTATAAATATATTGACAACTCCTAGGGATGTGAATATATTCTCTACAAACTGTACATTTAACTATACTAACTAGTAGCCTCCCTGATCTATCTATCTATCTATCTATCTATCTATCTATCTATCTATCTATCTATCTATCTATCTATCTATCTATCTATCTATCTGAAAAGACACTATGTCTCTATCTATCTCTCTCTCTCTAACTCACTGTCTGTCTAACTTGTCTGTAAGGCGAGCCGGAACACACTACACGAGGCCGCCCGGGAGGCGGCCTTTCATAGTGTGGGGCGTGTGCTACAGCCCTGAGCCCTAATTGGCCAAAGCACCCTGGCTTTGGCCAGTTAGGTCTCTTCGTTTTTTGGGCGCTGTGATTGGCAAAGCATGCGGGGTCATGGTGCACGCTTGGCCAATCATCAGCGCGCAACGCCGCAGTGAATTATGGGCCGTTGCGCGTTATGCGAATTTTGGCGCGAAGGACCATATTTGTTCATTTTCGACGAACGATCGAACGGCCGATGTTCGATGCGAACTTGAGTTCGCATCGAATGCGAAGCTCATCCCTACTCTCTACCAATGACCTGTTCATGATGTGGACTATACCCTGGAGATATATTATCTTTTTATGGTCCTGCCCAGCCTTTGGATGTCTTCTGGATCCAGGTCCACAAGATAATTTTCTTGAATTCTCTTAATTCTCTCTCTTCTATAAATCCCAAATCTCCAAGGTTCTTTCACTTACTGTACATTATATTTCAATTCCCATTAAAGCCTATAAGAACTTTATACTTTTACATATGGTCAATGCCACCTATTGCTGTATTCCTGCCCTGTGCAAATCCTCTTTCCCCCCTACTTGGAAGACATTAAGGTGATAAAAAAACATGCACTTTAAATTCACACCCACGTGTAAAGATTACTTTAAACAACTTCTGTCTGAATTATAGAATTACTAAGATGTCCAAGATGGGATAGGGATTATCTTTGATGTGAGTATTTCTGGTAACATACCTATAGTCAAGAATATGTGATCAATGCGAGTGAATGATTGATGTGGATGTAAATAATAAGTGTATCTTCTTTTTGTCGGATTACTTTCTCTCCAAGAGTCTACTAAATTATATTTGGAAAGGAGCTGAGAGAGAAAGCTTAGTTGGCTTCGGAATGGGATGCTGGGTGATTTATCCAGAAATGTGAGGATGACCTGGTTACAATCCCCACACATGATGATTGTTCCTATCTTGTGTGTGGTCACCACCTGGTGTAGGCTGTTTGTTGGGCAGAAAATACAAAATAACCAATAGCTGTATCCATTTAATGTCCCATGAGAATTAAGTATTGCCCTTCAGGATCTTTGATTTCAGATTGAAGAGTGAATGGGGTGGAGCAGTGTAAGCATTGAGAGTTCTGCGCTTTTTGGTGGTAGCTGAGGCCGTAAATATTTGCGGATAAAAGGAGCTCATAAATTTAGGAATGAAGTTTTCTGTGAAGTGTGTTTCCTGTAAACACACAATGTGTGCTTTTCAAACATGAAAAGATCGGAACATTTTAGTACGTTTCTGAGGTATCTTAATACCCTGAACATTCAGGGAGAGAATGTTTAAAGGTGCCATGGAAAATGATTAAGGAGATGGTACTTACCAATTATCATGCAATTCTGGCAGGATGAATCAACCTGTGAGGACTTGGAGGAGGTGAAAAAGAGAAGAACCCAGGAGAGTATGGAGTAAAGAAATAATTGAAAACATATAAGGTTAGGTAATACAATTTTTGAACAAACTTATAAAGAGATTCGGAAATTGCTCATGATAAAGGATAATGATCATGAGGGGCCTTCATCGTAATCCCACATATTATGGATGGGTGATCGAGGAAGGCAAAGTAGGGCACACAGAACATCTGCGTGTAGGAGAAAAGCCCTATAATACAAACTTCATAGAGATGTATAGGTGTTTAGACCACAAGGCACTAGGTGAATGCAGTGCTAGTGCAAGGGGAAATAATATGAGATGAGATTTGAGATCTTCCAAAGCGAGACCAAGTATATCAAAGTGGTGGAGAGGGGATGATGAGGTGGGGGGGGGGGGAGTGGGAAGGGTAAATAGGAAGGGAAGTGTGAAGCAGGGAGAGTGGGAGTGGGGTTTAGGGTTATGTTGATCCGGAAATTTGGAAGTTATTCTAGCTAATGTTGTCATAGTAGTAGAACAGTGGGAATACACTAAGGTGTCATATAAATTAACTGATTGCAGATAGAATATACAAAACAACCATTCAAACAAACAACAATATAACATAACAATATATTAAGCTCTTGAACATATAAAGATTATTTGAGACTGGATAAATCAGTGAGACTGGAAGGCATAAGAAGTTGGATCACTGAAGGTCATCTGAAATCCCAAATATATCATGCTAATTCTCCATGTTTGTTTAATAGGCAATGCTCTAGCTGGTATTATGACCTGCCATCAAAACTTGAAGATATAAACTGCTAATGATGTATGAGGCCGCGTACACACGACCAAATAAATCTGCTCAAATCGGTCGGACAGACCGATTTGATCAGATTTGTCTGCTGGCTGTTTTGGTTTGATCGCTGTACACACGATCAAACCAAAATCCCCGCCGGCAGACAGCGCGGTGACGTGGCGGTGATGTTGACGCCACCACGTCACCGCACCAGGAAGTAAAACACTTCCGCGCATGCGTCGAATCCATTCGACGCATGTGCGGGCAGATATGTCTGCTGGTTAGCGTACTAACCAGCAGACATATCGGTCCGACGGGTTCCCAGCAGACAGATTTTAAAGCAGGCTTGAAAATCTGTCTGCTGGACAAATCCGTCTGCTCGCCCGTACACACGATCAAATCTGTCTGCTGAGACGGTCTGTCAGACCGTTTCCAGCAGATAGATTTGATCGTGTGTACGTGGCCTTAGGCCTCGTACACACGATCAAATCTGTCCGCTGGAAACGGTCCTCTGGACCGTTTCAGCAGACAGATTCGATCGTGTGTACGGCCGAGCAGACAGATTTGTCCACCCGACAGATTTCAAAGCATGCTTTGAAATCTATCGGGGTGGGAATCTGTCCGCCCGACATGTCTGCTGGTTAGTACACTTACCAGCAGACATGTCGTCCCGCACCGCCGCCAAATGGATTCGGCGCATGCGCGGAAGTGTTTTACTTCCTGGTGCGGTGACGTGGCGGCGTCAACGTCACCGCCACGTCACCGACACGTCAGCGCGCTCTCTGCTGGCGGGGATTTTGGTTTGCTCGTGTGTACACGCGAGCAAACCAAAATCCCAGCAGACAGATTTGTTCAAATCTGTCGGACGGACAGATTAAACAAATCTGTCCGCTCGTGTGTATGGGGCCTTAGAGGTCATAATACGAGCACAGCAGAATCCTATAATAATGAGTCCTGGAACTTTTGGAAAGGATAGCGTATTATTCTAGGACTAATCTCGGAGTGGAGGAGGAGTTAATTGCTGTCAGTCCATGGAGTCTTCCTGATCCAGGGCAGGGGAGGCAAAGTGACCTCTGTTATTTCATTTTTCCCCAAGGCTTAGAACGAGTTGCGTGGAGATGAGAAAGGGGCCGATCTTCTGTGTGAAGTAGTAGTGTTGGATGAGGCTTCTACCAGATGCAGGTCCTGTAAAGTCTGTTGAAGCTCTTACCATGATCTACAGGTGTATTTGGAGCCTTGAGAAGAAAAACAAATGGAGAAAGGGAAACCCCACTGATAAGTGATACTATGGCGTTGCAGTTTCATTAGCTGAGGTTTCATTGCATGCCATTTGGATATGGTTAGTTGTGACAGGTCAGCAAACAGCTGATAGTTGTGACCCTGGAAAGTTAAGGCATTTTTATCTCTGGCGGCAGCCAAGAGTTGTTCTTTTGTCCGATAAGAATGGAACTTTGTGATTATATCGCATGGGGGGCCATCTGTTTTTTTGGTTGTGAGGGCCCGGTGGACTCAATTGGAATAGCTGGCATTCATGAAATAATGCCATAATGGTAGATTGCAAATTGGTAACCATTTCAGGAATACCCCCGATGCACAGATTGGAACGTCTGGCTCGGTTTTTGAAGTCTTCCAATATGGTATGTAGCCTTAAAGGAGTTGTAAAGGATTTTTTTTTTGCTGAAATGACTGGTTACAGGGTATAGAGACATAATAGTTAACTTATTCCTTTTAAAAACAATTAAAAATAAATAAAAATCAATCATATAATGTACCTGTGGTAGTTTCGTTTTTGCATGTTATTTCCTGCCTCTGTGCTATACAGAGCATACAGAGCCATAGAGCAGTGATGGTTTGGAAAACGAAACTAGAAACTAGACACACAGTAATAAAACCTCATTGAAGTTAGTGACCACAGAGAGAAAGCTCCTAGCACTGTGGTCATCAGGAAACAGACAACCAGGAAGTGTAGAGATCAGAGAAGAATTACAGCATCTTGAGAGCAAAAACAAACAATGAGGACATAAAAACAGCACTGCATTAAGGTAAAGGAAGCTATTAAAAAAATTCCTTTACAAACCCTTTAAGATTTAATTTTCCATGTCAGCTATATAGTCCTGTGCAGAATTTTCAATTTCAACCACTCTGAGCTCTAATGCAGCTGTACGGTTGCCCAGCTCACTTATCTCCTTTGTGAGGCTGGTTGTTATATGATTTAGTGCTTTATGGAGCATTCCCATTTTTTTTTAAAGAGCTGAGGGAGCAGAGAAGTCCTGAGAGGAAATTTGTGAGAGGATTTGTTTTGTGTCTGACTCACTGTGGTAGCTCTTCCCTGTGTAAACGCACATAGGCATTGAAGGTGGAAGGGGCCGGGACCATTTTAGCTGCTGCTCATGCCTGAGTATCCTTAATAGAGCAATTCTTTGCCTTGATTCGCCTGCCTCGAAACACCATTTTTGCTGCCAAAACAAAGCTCCAGGTTCCCAGGAACTAGTGGGAGAAGATGGGTGTATTTTTACCTGGTGGTCTCGGTTGTATATGCAGCTTTTCTCCTCCAAGGAGCGGAACTCTAACAGTGCATGTCAAGATGACATCTCACTCGGCGTGGACCAATTAAGTTCCTCTCACCTCATTCCGAGGTAAGTATTTCATAATGAGCTAATATGCGGTGCTCATTATGGCTTTTGCCTTGCAGGAGTAAAAAAAAAAAAAATGTATATGCGGGTTTACAACCGCTTTAACTCACATTCGGTCAGATAGAATACAGTGCATTAAGCTCCTCGGTCTCCTGGGTCTCATCACTAGGCCCCTCCCCTATCCCCAGTGTACAGAACATCAGGGCTTAGGACTGAAGACAACCCAGCAATAAGACTAGGAAGACCTCATTTTTACATAAGTCCCTGAGCTCCAGGATCTGTGGGTGTGCCTGTGCATGCAAGTGTGTGCTGTGGTTCTTCTAAGTTTTGTTAGTAGATGTGCTAGGTGTCATGTACTAAGTCTGATGCCGCGTACACACGATCACTTTCTGCGATAAAAAAAAACAACGTTTTCAATCATGAAAAAAAACTACGTTTTTCAAACTTCATTTTCCAAAACGACGTTGTGTACACACCATAGTTTTTCTACAAAGCTCTAGCAAAGCATGGTGACGTACACCACGTTCGACAGCACTCTTTTCCATTGAAGCTCTGTCTCATAACTTGCTTCTGAGCATGCGCGGGTTTAAAAACGTCGTTTTCAACATTTGCCCACACACCATCACTTTTTATGACACAAAAAACGACGTTTTGAAAAACGACACAAAAAATTCAAGCATGTTGGAATTTTTGAAGACAAAAAACTACGTTTTGCCCACACACAATCAATTTAAATGACGTTTTAAAAAACATATTTTTTTCATTGCAAAAAGTGATCGTGTGTAGGCGGCATAAGTCTTGTTAAACTCCCATACTCATGGGTATGTGCTCTTCTCTGTACATGCACATGAAATGTAGCAGTGTTATGTTAATGAAGTCAGGGGATCCCAGCTGATGTAATTGAATAAATGCGGTCATGGCAGTTGTTTCTTGCAAACTTATCCAGAATCCAAACTCTGTGAGTTTGTCTCATTACTAACAGTAATGTGGCCTTGAAATGAAAACATGTATAAATGTACAGTATATTCAAAGGAACATGCAGATGTAGAATTGTACTATTCAAAATAACTTTTGGGAGTGCAGCAAACAAGCAATTAGTACATGACACCTAGCACATCTGCTAACAAATATAGTTATCATTGCCCAATGCCCAGCAGTTAACTTTCAAGCTTCTTTGTCTGTTGCTGCCTGGTGTTTTGAAAATGTTTCCTTTCATGTAAGGAAAGCTTTCTATAACATAATTTCTATGCTCTAGGAATAGAGTTTTAATCAATAGTTCAGTGAAGCTTAACACATGAATTAGTTTTTAAGGAAACATATAAATTTAGTGAATTATCTTCAAGTCATGCCACTGGGATTCTGTATTGGATTGGAACCTTTGTTTTTTTGCTACACTGTTTGAAAATCTATAAATAACATTCTAGTTTATACTCGAGAAAGCAAAGGAATTAAATTATTTTAGGCCTGGGGCTTCAGCATAGCACTACAAAAATCAAAGCAGTCTACTAATATGCATTGTGATATCTTCTTCTCAATTTTAAGACAGTTATAGTTAATACTGCATTCAATATATTTGGTATACCGGTATGCTGACTTTATTTTAAACTACTTACTTTTAGTGCTCAGCTATGCACAATAACAAAGAAGGGCTATGAGACATGGACTATGAGAGTGAAATACAGTACTGAATATTAATAAAGAAAATCTGTGCTGAGAGAAGCAACAGAAGCTGCTGTTGTTGACTTTCTTCTAAAGATATTGTTGCTTGTCTGTCTTGATGATCAGTAGCCTAACCTCCCTGGCGTTATGATTCTGTCTGGAATTTTGTACCAAAAGCGTTGCAATTGTTTTGCAAGGAAATGTGGTGTTATGTATTATAGGCCTGCAATTCTTAGTAAGTACTTACTTAAATCTATCTAAACAAGAGTCTAATAGGCATCCCGGGTATGATTTTTTTTATTAAAAATTATAATATAATAAATAATTATAAAAAATTATAACAAATAATAATATAATTATAGTAAAAATTATTCAATAATGTAATCAAATCAAAATCACTGAAATTTGCTCAGTTGCAGAATTTTTGCTGTCATTATTTTTTTTTTTTATGACGAATTTCCCCACAAATCGCTATCGCTAAATTCTGCAAGTGATTATAATTTATTATCGCTGTTTTTTAGCCGCTCTAAAACAATTTTTGCCATAAAGGGACACTTTTGGTTGCTATGGGCAATCTACAGTTTGCAGGGAGAAAGAAAAGTTTTTATTATATAAAAGGACATGTAGGGCACTGGGCAGACCACTAGGGGCATGGGGGGTGTGTATTTTTTACATACAGTACTGTAATCTATAAGATTACATTGTACTGTATGTATAGTGTTTGTTTACATTTTTGAATTTGGCGCCGTTCTCCGTCCCCGTGCGTCGTAACGTCGCAGGGAACGGAGCTCGGCGGCACACGGGGACGCTGTGTGAATCGAGCGAGCACCCGCTCGCTCACACAGCGGGGATGCATCGCTGGATCCAGGGAGAAGGTAAGTAAACAGTCTCTGGATTCTGCGAGGCGAGCCCGTGTCTGACACGGGATCAACAATAGTAGCAGCAAATTTTTACCCCGTGTCAGACACGGGAAAAACGCCAGGGAGGCTAAATAACCCCCAACCCTCCATAATCCCATAGGACTGACTCAGGAGTTCAAGGACATGTCCCAGTGCAAATTGCTGGAACACTCATTCTATCTATGAAGGGGCTGTTGAGTGTAATGATTTCATGCCCAATAGTACCTGCATCTGAAGAAGCAGAGGCAGGCAATAGTGTTGGACACAGATGTTGCCCCTGTACATTAATAAACACATAACATACACAGAACATTTTTCTTCCATTGATGCCTGGGCATAATTTCTCATACTTAGCAATAAAACCAGGGCATGTTTCTATTCACTGCACCAATGCCTGAATACTTTTCCCCACACTGGCTTTATTCCTGGGGCATGATAAAGACAGGCCTAAATTATAGCGTGCAACAATGGCAGGGTGATACTGCCAGTGCACCAATACACTGATGTGCCACCGTCCCGATATTGATAAGATTGTTGAAAGACTAGTAAGGATAAACTTTGAAGGCACACGATACATACGATATGAAAAACTAAGTAATTTATTATTATCAAAAATGTCTTAAAAACAGTTATAAACCTAAAATCAATAAAGAGATCAGGTGAATAGCTGGTCCATGATGGTAATTGTAATAAATATGCAGTTTTACCAACAACATAGCTCAGAGAAAAAAGCATCATTATTTAGGAGTTGGTGCAGATGCAAAACCAGGATGGTGATCCAGGGAAAATCGGAGGAGTTGCTCTACATGTTACGTGCCAGTATCAGTGCTTCCTCAGGAGCATTAACATTTTAATAAAACATATAACCGTGTTGGAGTATACAACAATCGGATATCCCAACAGTGGCTGCAGTTCAAACAAAAATTCAGTCCAACCAGTTGGGAGGATAAAGTCGTTGAAACACAAAGTATATTAAGTAATGGGGCAATCAGTTGCTGGTAAGCATTAGGAAACCCCAATAATAGGGATGTGTGCATGGATGGTGAGGCTGCTGAATGAAACCAGGTAATTGAGAGCAGGGGGGTAGTCCTGATAATTGACTTGAAATTCCCCAATCCGGATGATTGGAGGTAATTGCAGGTACTGTCAAACTAGAGTCCTTAAAGGGGTTGTAAAGGTAAAAGTTTTTTTACCCTAATGCATCCTATGCATTAAGGTAAAAAAAAAAACATCTGACAGCACTGGCCCCCCTCGAGCCCCCGTTTTACTTACCTGACCGTTCGAAAATTCCCGGGCGCATCCACGTCATCCTCTTTGGCTCCCAGCCTGACTGTTGATTGGCTAGGCTGGGCGGATTGATAGCAGCGCAGCCATTGGCTGGCGCTGCTGTCAATCACAGCGGATGACGCGGTGCGTCAGGGGGCAGAGCTGAGTGATACAGTCGGCGGCTTTGGCCACCAATGCGCGCTCGCAAAAGCTTTTCACCGTGCGAGCTCCCTCGCATGAAGGTAGAAAGCTTTTGCGAGGAGGAGCCAAGACAGCCGCCGAGGGACCCCAGAAGACAGCTTTCCGGGGGACACTGTGCAAAACCAGCTGCACAGTGGAGGTAAGTATAACATGTTTGTTATTTTAAGAAAAAAAATCTGACTTTAGTGTTGCTTTAAGGTTCAGCATCTCACAGATCAGCCATGCACCCACCTCTGAATGATCAAACAGTGAAAAAAGCAATATTGCGCTCGTTAGTGAAACAAAGGAAAAGCTGCGATCATAAAGTGTTATACTACACAAAAAACAATGTATCAAAAAAAGGAGATTGCGCTATATAATATAAATGTGAACTAAAGTGCTTTCAGACGAAACGTAGGGAGGAGACGTTCTGACGTCACTGCTCACTTTACCAGCTCTCTACCCGGAATACGGGCGTTCTTTGCATGCCGGCCGACTGTTATTGTTTACATGCGATGTTATCTTCACTTCGATGTAAGTGTAAGTCTATTTTTTAACACATTAAATGAGGATTTTATGCTATGTGAGGCATTTGTTTTTAATGTACCTGCTGACGATTCATCGGGAGATATCCATATATCTGAGAACCAGGCTATATCCATATATCTGAAAACCAGGCTGTCTCTATTGGACCTTCCCATACCGAGTATTACAGACCATATCATGCTATATTTGATCTCCTATCACCAAGAGATCATTGTTTTTTGGTAAGAGGCTACTTGTGATTTCGGTGGAGGTTTCATCTATACCATCACTTTTCCTTATTTGATTTATTTGGCACTTGTGGGATTACTTGATCATGAACTTTGTCACCACGTTGATGGACTCATTCATTTATCGTTTATGAACTTTATTTCACTATAGCACATGTTGAACCAGCACTTTAGTTCACATTTATATTATATAGCGCAATCTCCTTTTTTTGATACCTCTGAATGATCAACATATTTATTCCTGGGGCGTTTACTTTCCTACATACACTGGGCCATTTTTTTACTGGCACAAGGCATTTTTTCCTCCACTGAGCAACCACTCTAGAAAATGTTTACTTTTCCCTGAATTTGGACCATTTGTCCTCAAACAGACAATGCCTCTATGATATTTTTCCATCCATTGACCAATGACACTGGGGCATTTTCCTACCATTGACACTGAGGCATCTGAATTAGAATACTTTATTACTTCCAAAGAGAAATTATTGCTACACAGCCACCCCTCGACAAAGACCACACATAATCACAACAATGAACAGAACAAGAGACAATTACATTGTGCATCGTGGTTGTAACAATCTGTCATTGATAGTACTCCACAGACTGACCAGCATACTATGGAGTGGGTGGGAGGAGTTCTCCAAGATTGAACATACCTTAAACAACATTCTCCTCTCACTGTTGTTAAACACTCCACTCCAATCCCTTGCAAATCAGTTTTTTGAGTCTGTTGGTGTCGACCACCCCAAGCCTGCTTCCCCAGCATGTCACAGCATACAGTAGAGCACTGACCCCCACAGACTCATAAAACATCTTCAGCATTATCAGGCAGATGTTAAAAGACCTTAGTCTCCTCAAAAAATGTAGGTGGCTCTGGGCCTTCCTATAGAGCACCTGTTCTTGATCCAGTCCAGCTTATTATCTTTGTGCACCCCCAGATACTTGTAACTCTCTACTACAACCACACCCACTCCTCAGATGGAGCTGGGGGTCACTGGTACCTTTTTCTTTATCAAATCCACAACCAGCTCCTTTGTCTTTGTCACATTTAGATATAGATGATTATCATCACACATGTGATAAAGTTCTCCACCGCAGTATACTGCCCCATACCTGATACATCCCACTATTGCAGAGTCATCAGAAAATTCAAGATGGCAAGACTCTTCCACTCCATTGTTCTCTTATGCTGTTTTTTTTTTCTTTACACACACTGACACAGGGGCATTTTTCTTCATGCAAACACTGACACCACACTATATTTTAGAGGGTATTTTTTCCTCCCATCTGACAAATTGACATTGGGAAATGTTTATTTCCCACTAAATGTGGGACATTTTTCCTCAAGCTGTCAATGTCACTGGGACATTTTTACAATTATTGACCAACCACTGATACTAGGGCGTATCTCCTTCAATGTACTACTGATACCATGGCATTTTTTCCCTCCCACTTACTACTGACATTAGGACATTTTTTCTCACAATGACACCAATGCCAGGGATTTTTTCCCTACCTTTGATAGCCAGGGTACTTTTAATTCTTACTACTTGCAGACACCAACGCATTTTTTTCCACCACAGCAAAGGACACTGGGTTGTTTTAGCTCCCTCTAACCAGTTATGCAAGGGGAGCGATCTGACATAATTCTAATCACTGAACTTTGTAAACCGTGTTGTACATTACATACTCCTCATTCCTGCATTCTACATATCATAGATCACATAGTCCATTTTTATATTCCACCAATATACTGTCAGAAAGCAAATGTCTAATATGTTTCCAAGGAAACAGAAGCTGAACTGCCTGGCAGGTCACATGCATATCACATGATATAACAGTTCTCAACTAAATGCCAGAACTTCCAGATCAAAGACACAAATGATATATGAGCCATTCAAAGCAAGACCCAAGTAAGGCCGCGTACACACGATTGAATCTATCTGCTGAAAACGGTCCGACGGACCGTTTCAGCAGACAAATTTGATCGTGTGTACGGGCGGACAGACAGAATTTTCCAGCAGACAGATTTTAAAGCATGCTTTAAAATCTGTCTGCTGGGAACCCGTCCGTCCGACATGTCTGCTGGTTAGTACACTAACCAGCAGACATATATGCGCGCGCATGCGTCGAATGGTTTCGACTCATGCGCGGAAGTGTTTTACTTCCTGGTGACGGTGACGTGGCGGCGTCAACGTCACCGCCACGTCACCGCGCTGTCTGCCGGCGGGGATTTTGGTTTGATCGTGTGTACACGATCAAACCAATCTATCCCAGCAGACAAATCTGATCAAATCAGTCTGACAGACCGATTTGATTGGATGTATTTGGTCGTGTGTACGCGGCCTTAGTGTCTCAGACCTAGTAGTGCCAGATCCTAGCAGTGCCACTCTTTTACGTTACGCTCCATTACAACTTAGGTCTCATTCTAACGTACTGATGCTAAGAATATACTGCTATTAGTTACTTACCTAATGCATTAAGCTTTTGATACAGTTAAATAGAAATATGTTTTCTATACCCATAGCAGAAGTTATAATTCTAATGTTTCCTTGGTTTAATAGTGAAAAATTATGTGAGAGCAATAAGGAATGCCACTAGTGTATTTTTCTCATATTGGTGTTATGTCAACATGATTTACTTCAATGTCTTTATGGACTAAAATGAGAACAAGATGAAAGGGCATTTAATGTATGTTCAAATCTCACCATAGTCTGTCTAATAACCTTCCACACTAAAAACTTTCTAACTTTCAAACTAAAATAAATAATCTCATAAGACATAAACCTCAATATTTTGCTGTTTACATTTTAGAAAAATGAAGTCTAAAAACAACTTGAAAGTTTTTACCTCTACCATATGTCCAGACACATAATATGTGTGCTGCAGGCTTTTACTGACTTTGTTGACTCATGCTACCAGGCATCTTGGCCAGCTAAACTACAGCAATTTCCTGTTTATTCAGGAACATTTTCATATCAGTACAGCTTGTAATTCACAGCATACAAGAAAATTGTATCTTGGATTTTTGTTTACTTTTATTTATTGTTAATAAAATATGTATTCTGTTTGTCACTTGCTTTGGAAATTGGTAATCAGTACTTTCATGAATGTTGGCATTGTAAAATAGCATTTTGTCTACATTGTTTTTACATACTGCACAATCGGATAGTTTAGGCCCCTTTCACACTGAAGCGCTTCTGAACTGCCAGTAAAACACTGAGCGCTTTTGAACAGCTTTTGAAGGCAAAAATATGTGTATATATACATAAAAACTTTATATATATATATTTTTTTCTTTTTTTTTATAAGTGATTACATAACCTCTGTTCTCAGCTGTACAAGGGGCTTTTGAGCAGTGGTGGTGGAGAAACATCAGTACACTGATGTTCACAGTGAATGGCTAGCAGGCGGTGTGCCAGCACAAGTATGACCATTGGAGGATAGGCAAGTACATGGTACAACAAACACATATCAGGAATATGAGATGTTAGGGTAACATACAGTTTAATAGATGGGAAATTATTAAGCCCTGCCTAGGACCACCCCTCTTTAACGTTTAACTTATAACAAGCTTAATCACTTGTTTCATGTGAGCAAGTTTGTTTTAGAGAGAGAGGCAGGGTTGCAATGTGTTATAGTTGGGTCTAACAAAGTTGGATTGGACCTGATATCATTGGTGTTCAACTGCAACTTTCTTGCAGAGTTTATAGAGTGAGGTTGGGCTCCTTTTTAGTTGCCACCCAGAATTTTATAGATGAGGGATATTCAGACAAGCTTAAACATTTCTCTACATCATTATTTTTTATCATCTGCCACAGAACATAAACTAAATTAAAAATATCTCAAATTGATAAAGCAATAATTCACCATTTTAGTGAAGTGTAAAAAGTGTAGAACTCCTGTAAAAGCGGTTGTATACCTGCAAAAAAAAAAAAAACCTGTAAGGCAAAGGCATAATGAGCTATGCATACTAGCTCATTATGAAATACATACCTTAGAACAAAGCATTGGCATTGCATCCTGGTCACTGCCGAGGACCTGACATTTTCCCCCTGTGCTTCTTCCAGCGATGTCAGTGGCCGGAGCCGTGATGATGTCACTCCTGCGCATGGATGCATGAGTCCTTCATTCCAGAAAAGTCTGGCAGCATCCTCTGGACTTTTAGATTGAATACGCCGCTGATGTCAGCAGCTGCATGCAAGGTGAATATCTCTTAAACCATACAGGTTTAGGAGATATTTATTTTACCTACAGGTAAGTTTTATTATAGGCTTGCCTGTAGGTAATAATGTGCTAAAGGGGTATATGTTTTTGGTAAAGTGATTGTAAAGTCCCCCCCCCCCCCATAAAAATAACAAACATGTTAAAATGTCTCCTCCTCTTTTCAAGGTCCCTTCTGCCTTTACAACCCCCTTAATGTTTCACCACTTGCAAATTTCCTCCCGATTCCTATCTCAATGACACCTTGCAAATGTTTCTCAGGGGTTTGCAGAGTATCGGAAGGAAAGGAAGAGGGGGGAAATATTTCCAAAGTGACACAGAAAACAGTAAAACCTAAGAAAAAAATCTTCAAGTTAATAAAAAAAAAACTTCCAATTTACTGAACTTTAGATGTGAACAAAAAGCAACAGCTTTCCACTAATGATGTAGAACAACACATGCCACTGTCTTGTGCAGTAAAAATATTATACAAGTTATAGAATGTGTATATTGTACATAGCACTTAAAAAACAATAAGGGGGGGGGCGTGGCTACCGCGCGGCTTAATGGACGCTTAGCCTAGGAGCTCCGCTTCACCATAATGGAACCCAGCACACCGAGGCATCGTGGGGTGTACTGAAACACCCGAAAGAACACCCGCTGACCCGCACGTCCCGCAGGGATGGCTAGAAAGCGGAAAAACGCCGCTCAGCCGGCGAAACTGGAAGATTTCTTGTCTCCCAGGCCTAGCAGCGTGTCCCAAGATGGCGCCGGCCGCGCCTCTCCGCCCTCCGCCGGCGGATCATCTGTGTCAACACCGAGTCCGGGATCGAAAGATGGGACCCAGCGCCGCTCTCCAGGGGCCTCTACCCCCCTCTCCTGCAGCCCGGTGAAGTACAAGCCACGACTGCTGGCCGCAACATGTGACTCTCAGGTCAGTGCCTTGCAGGGTTCTATGGAGGACACTCGTGAACTCTCAGCCCCCATTAACACCTTCCCCACCTCCAATATGCCTGTGTCAGACACCACATTAAAAGATATGCTGGTCTCCCTGCGCACATCTCTCCATGCAGACATGATGGAATGCATGAGAGGCTTCAAGACGGAAATAGGGGAGCTGGGTGGCAGGGTGGACCAAGTAGAGCAGAAAATGGGAGAATATGCTTCCTCGTACAATTCCCTAGTAGACTCTCACAATGACCAAGGAGATGAGGTTGCATGGCTTAGGGCAAAGGTCGCAGACCTCGAGGACAGATCTCGTAGGAATAATGTCAAACTGAGAGGTGTACCTGAGACTGTCATGCCTGCCCAACTTCAACAATATGCCCGTGAGCTCATGGGGTCACTCCTGCCCTCCGTTCCTGAATCAGAGCTGGTAGTAGACCGGATTCACCGCCTGCCCAAACCCGCGCACCTCCCTGACAATATACCCAGAGATGTACTGATGCGGGTGCACTTCTATCATGTCAAGGATCAATTCATGCTGGCCTTCCGCAAGACCTCTCAGTCGTCTGACCGCTATGCTAACCTGCAAGTGTATGCAGATCTCTCCCAACACACTATGCAGAGGCGCAGGTCTCTTCTGCCGGTCACGAAAGCACTCCGCAACCACAACATTGTCTACAAGTGGGGCCAGCCGACCAAGCTCATCGTGACCAGAGACGGCACCTCCAACGTTATCATGTCCCTGGAAGAAGGACTCTCCCTCCTACGCAAATGAGACATATTACCTGAGCATCCCCCTGGGGACACAGCGTCCACCTCTGTGCCCAGGGCTCAAGCCCATGACGAATGGTCGCTGGTGACGCGTAAGCGCAATAATAAGAAGAAAACGTAAAGCCCCTCTGCCTCGGGGATCCTGTTTGTTATTGTTCTTCATGTTAATCCCTGACTCTGTTGGAGCTCTGTTTCTCCACGAACTTCCCCTCCCTGCAAAATGTGCAGCTACTCTGCATCCAGATCCCGGATGGGATCCTCCTTTTTACTTGTGCTACCTTTTGTTTTTGTTGTGACTCTTTTGCTTTTGATTTTTAAGCCTCTCTTATCTTTTCCCCCTTCCCCTGAGATGGACGCCGAACTCTTTTCATTGAGGACATCCTGCTCCCCGTATGCTCTCACCGACTGGAACCGGCTGATTTGGAAATCCGGATGCATCACCGCAAGGTACTGTTATCACTTTTTTTGCATGCACACTCATGGCCCTGTCAGTCACCTCCTTTAATGTCCGGGGTCTGAACCACCCAGTTAAGAGAGCCTCTGTGTGGAGGGAGGCTCTGAAACTCCGCTCAGATGTCCTGTGTCTTCAGGAAACCCACCTGAAAGCCTCCGGTGCACCTCCCTTCCACCACGTTAAGTTCCCCCATGTCTTTCTGGCATCCGCCTCAAACAAACGGAAGGGTGTTGCCATTGCCATCAGAGACTCGGTGAATTTCTCTCTGCAAGACTCTTTGATTGATCCTGATGGTAGGTTCCTAGTTCTGGTTGGGATCTTCAACAACAAACTATATACCCTGGTCAATCTGTACGCACCCAACACCCACCAGCTCCGCTTCCTGAGGAAACTTTTCTGCAAGATCCATAAGATAAGAAAAGGAGCTTTGATTCTGTGCGGAGACTACAACCTAACAGTTGACTTTGAATTGGATTCTACCTCCCATTCCAAACGCCACCAACCTGCACTGGGTGCATTGATACATGCTGAAGGTATGTTTGATGTCTGGAGGTGTCAACATGCAAGCGAAAGAGACTATTCCTTTCATTCCCCCAGACACAACTCCTATTCACGTATTGACTTGATTCTGGTTGATAAATTTTTACTCCAGAGGGTGTCCTCGTCCACCATCCATGACATCACGTGGTCAGACCACGCCCCGGTGTTGGTGGTGGGGGATGGGGGGGCCCCGGTGTCCTCATCTAAGGGAATTTTTCACTGTAAATGCTGGTTCTGTTACTAGCCCATTCTCTGTCTGGTGTGCCCATAAGGCCTACATTAGGGGTATTGTGATACAACTCAGTGCACGGGTCAGGAAGCAGAGAGCACAAAAACTAGACTCCATACTCGCTGAGATCGTCTCCTTGGAATCGCAGAACAAGCGGACTCCTGATGTCTCTACGGCTACCAAGCTATGCAGTGCGCGTGCAGATCTCAGGAGACTGCTACTCGAACGATACGATAAACATGTTCTATCTCTGAAATTGTCCCACTATGCGTCGGGTAACCGGGCAGGCAAATTTTTGGCTCAGCGGCTGAAAAGTCGAAGGGTGAAAACCACTATCCCTTTTCTTGTCAAACAATCCGACGGCAACAAAATTTACAACCCTCAAGATATAGCGAACTCGTTCGCGGAATTTTACTCCTCCCTCTACAACCTCCGAGAAGACGCCTCTACACCTCAACCTGTAGAGGAGGCAATTCGCTCCTTCCTAGCTGACTTGGCGCTGCCTGCCTTGTCGCACACCCAACTCGACTCCCTTAACGCGCCGATATCGGAACTTGAGATCAAACGGGCTATCAAGTCCCTCCCCCTGGGGAAGTCCCCGGGCCCGGACGGGCTTCCTAATTGTTACTATAAGGCCTTTGACTCTATCCTAGCCCCAGAGCTGAACAAAGTGTTTTCTGAAGCAATGCTCTCTGCTTCCTTCCCAAGCGAAATGCTTAATGCTTTCATTGTGACTATACCAAAGCCGGGGAAGGCACCTACTACACCTGCTAATTTTCGACCCATCTCCTTACTTAACACAGATGTGAAACTGTATGCCAAGATCCTAGCGTCTAGACTGCTCCCACTCCTTCCCTCTCTGATCAATCCGGATCAAACGGGGTTCACCTCAGGTAGGCAGTCCTCAGATGCGACCAGAAGGGTAATAGACTTAGTCCATCATGCCGGGGCCTCTCGAACGCCTTCTCTGCTCCTCTCCTTGGATGCGGAGAAGGCGTTTGACAGGGTACACTGGGGTTATATGACCCAGGTACTGGAGACATTTGGGTTCTCCGGCCCCATCCTGTCGGCAATTCTTGCACTATATTCCTCCCCTTGTGCACAAGTCTATACCTCAGGTATGCTCTCCTCTGCTTTTGCCATAACTAATGGTACCAGTGTCCCCTATCCCCCTCCATATTCAACCTTCTCGTAGAACCCCTTGCGGAAAAAATTAGAGCCCATGCAAGTATCCCAGGTCTATTGGTAGCGGGCCGCACACATAATATAAGTCTATTTGCTGACGATATTATTCTTTTCTTAACCTCACCGACCTATTCCCTACCACACGCACACGAAATTCTCGCAGAATTCAGTTGCATATCCTACTATAAGGTCAACTACACCAAGTCCTTTATTCTAGGCCTCAATCTCTCTCCCTCCCTTCAATCCCATTTGCAGACTTCCTTCCCATACTCCTGGGCTACATCCAGTATACAATACCTGGGGATACAAATCACAACTGACCCTGCAAAACTAGCCGATGCTAACTATATTCCCTTGATAGACAAAATTGCTAAGGAGGCCACTCGCCTAGCCAAGGTTGACTTGACGTGGTCCGGACGCTTGGCCTCTTTCAAAATGTTGCTCCTCCCCCAAATCCTGTATGTTTTCCGTACATTACCTATCCCTCTGAGGCCAAGTCACCTCAGGTCCCTAAACGGTATCCTTAATCGCTACGTATGGGGCACCAAGCGACCGAGATGCGCAAGGTCCCTGTTGATCACACATAGATCGATAGGGGGCATGGGCATGATCGACATCAAAGATTACCATCAAGCGGCTATACTTACCCAGATCAGACGCTGGATTTCCCCGACCCCTGACATTCTTTGGTATGATATAGAAAAAGCCCTTAGCCCGACCAAAGACCTTTACAGTGCTCTGATACTTGACTCTTGGAGACCTCTCCCATTGCGCCACCTACCATTGACTATCCAGGCCACCATAATGGCCTGGAGGGATCTATGTGCCTTGGCGCACAAGTCCTCTAGTATTATCTCTGTACCAATTCCGATTGGAAACTTGTCGGAAGCAGTCCCATATACCTCCTTTTCCAGCTGGGCCGCCAAAGGCATTACCAAGGTTGAAGACCTATATTGCCATAACGTGCTCAAGCCATTTGTCGCGCTAGCCACGGAATTTGGTTTGACACAATTGGACAGTTTTAGGTACTCACAAGCGTCCCATTTTCTCAAGTCACTACAATCTCGCAACGTACTGATTCACAGCGCTGTATGGCAGTTCTATACTAATGCGACCCTTCCCCCTAAAGGAATCTCCCTTTTCTACAACCTATTCCAAGAAAAGCTTCTCTTTAAAAAGTCTCCCCCGTTTTGTAAATGGGAAACTGATTTGGGCAAAACATTCTCCCCAAACCAATGGAAGTATTCATTTAAACTTATATACAAGGCCTCCAGATGTATTAACCATTGGGAGCTGTCCCAAAAGATAGCCCTGCGGTGGTACCTAACACCATATCGTTTAGCCCAATTTTACTCTTCGACCTCCCCACTGTGCTGGAGAAACTGTGGAGAGGTTGGCAATATTTTTCATGTTTTTTGGCTCTGCAGGAACCTCACAAGTTACTGGAGGGGGATTTTTAGATGTATCTCACGCATAACGGGTATACTCACACCCCCCTGCCCGGAACTGGCAGTACTGAACTTGGGAATCAAAGGATTCCCCCCAGATTTTCGGGTTGTAGTCACTCATATCCTGCTAGCGGCCAGACTGTTACTGACTAGAAATTGGAAATCACACAATGTACCAAACGTATCTGAGGTTCTAGAAATTACCAGAAACAACTATGTCTTTGAGTCCCTGCTGGCAAGCCGTGAGGGTAGGAGAGCGAAATTTGATGCTCAGTGGAAGCCCTGGACTGACTGGTTTAATGTGCGGTGATACGGTGAACTTGAAATGTCTTCATATGTTATGTTCCTTTTGATATGTCCTAAACAAATACCTATGTAAGAGTTTATGATAATGATCACTCGGGTATCCATCTCATCCGCCCATCCCCCACCCTTCCCATTGCCATCTCTCCTCTCCCCCCCCCTTCAGTCCTTCCCCTACTCCCCCTCTCTTCCCTGACCTTATTCGCTTTACTTGATTTCCCCCCATAGTACTCCTCCATGTACTCTCCAGAGTATAACAAGTGGCAAAGTCGCTGTATCCCTCCCCTACCTTAAATTGTTGTTTTCAATATGATTGCCTTGCTTGTACTCATATGTTTACTGCTGATTTACCCTGTTTACTTCCGGAGTTATCAATTTATGTGATTTCCCCTGCTGTTACTTGGGAATACATGTGAATGCTTTTCTGTTTTCCTACTTTTGTACTTTGAAAATTTTCAATAAAAACTATTGTACAAAAAAAAAAAAACAATAAGAAAGTACTAGATTGTTTACATTGCAAGGTTATGCAAACACGGTAATTAACATATGATATATCTTTTTTTAATACCTGCAAACTCACGTATGTAACCCTCAGGACATCCAAAGTCCAGCAAATTTCTAAAAGACAGATTCATTGGCTAGTCTTAACAAGTTCGCTTGGAGCGAGAAAACGTAGAGTTTTCTTTTGCTTGTTTCCACATTACAACATTTACCTTTCACACATCTACAAATTCTTATTTATTAAGAATACAGGTCTGTAACCTATCTGGGCATTCAAATCCCTTCCAACCTAGCACACCTATACTCCAAAAATTTCCATCCTGCCCTCCAGCAGACGCAGAAAAGCTTTAAAGATTGGATGGGCTTGAATGTATCCTGGTTCGGCAGGTCGGCCCTGGTTAAAATGATAATCCTACCCCGCTTACTCTATCTAATGCAATCGGTACCCATTTCCTTACCCCCGGGCTTCTTTACATCATTTAGGAGAGCCTGCTCCACTTTCCTTTGGAGAGGTTCTCAGCCCCGCATAAAGTTCTCCCGCCTTACCTTACCTAAATCTGGTGGTGGCATTGGCCTTCCAGATCTTCAAAAGTACTATAATGCTTGCCATCTCACGAGGATTGCGGACTGGAACATACACTCTTCTAAGAAACTATGGGTCCTTCTCGAGATGAGTTTCTCGCAAAGCCCCCTTCACTTGCTTCCATGGTGGCCTTCTAAGAATTGGCCTCACTCTCTGTTAGCCCACCCACTCATTTACCCCTCACTCCTCGCATTTAAAAAGGCCTCGGCGCTGGGCCATCCGTCTCCCCACCCAAACCCCCTTACATCCTTGCGGGGAAACCCGGACTTTCAACCAGGCTTATCGGCGGACTTTTTAAGCCAGGAGTGGCCCTTCGGGGACGTGCTGGCCCTTCAGTTTTACTTTGTCCTTTGAAGCGGTACAATCTCTCTCTAAGACGGCCTCCTTATCATTCTGGACTTACAGGCAGATCCGGCACTTCCTCACGTCCACTCCCGACCAATCACTTTGGTCGCGGCAACTTACGCCCTTTGAATCCCTGTGCCACCGTAAAAAAACACAAAGGCATTTAATTTCACTTCTGTACACCCTTTTAGCGGGCGGTCCTCCACGCATCCCCATCCCGACACAAACTTCGTGGAATAGAGATCTTCAAACAGACCTGTCAGGGGAGGACTGGCACACCATTTGTGAATACGCCCACAAGGGTTCCTTGAACGTGGCCATCCAAGAGAATGGCTACAAAATAATCACTAAATGGTACAGGACCCCGTCGCGCCTACACAAATTCTCCCCTAATATTCCCGACACCTGCTGGAGATGCGGCGGGGGCGTGGGAACTATGCTTCATGTGTGGTGGGAGTGTGGGGCTCTCCAGCCTTTCTGGAGGGAGGTTCATGACCTCATTTCACATGTTACGACCTATGTATTAGACTACACCCCATCTCAGTACCTACTCCACCACACGTCACTCCCTAAAAAAGACTATTTTAAGTCCCTGGCCATGCACATGGTCAACGCTGCTAGACTTTGCATTCCCAGACACTGGCGCTCCACCACCGCTCCTACTGTTAGAGAGTGGCTTGCACAAATTTCCTCAATAAAAGAAATGGAAGAACTGATTTACATTTCACAAGACAGAATCCACAAATTTTCCTTTACTTGGGCCTGCTGGAACCACTTTGTAACCAATGACCGCTACCGTCAATGGATCCCCTGAGCCACCAGGGGCGGCGACTTTTCATCCGTACGTTACGGGGGGGCCCTCGGGGGGGGAGGCGCTGGGAGCGGATCCACTCTTGTCCCCCTTCTATCCTCCCTTCTCAGTATGCCTGTCCGTTCTTCCCCTCCCCCCCCCTCCCCTCTCTCTCCCCTATCCCCCCCATCCCTCCCTCTCCTTCCTTTTACCCCGTATCTCTCTCCCCCTGCTTTACTCTCCCTCCCATTCTTTCTTAATCTCTCTTCCTCTCTCTCTCTTTTCTCCCCTTCTCTCCCTCTTCTCTCCTTCCTCTTTTGTTGAGTGACCATATGCTTGCCATGATACACTATCTCTTGCTTATATGACCTTGATCGGTACCCTGCTCCTTTCTCCCCCCTGGCACCAGAGTGGGGAGGGGGATTTGGGGGGAGGGGAAAACTGCAATCACGATCCTCCGCCCTCTGTCGCTTCATTACACTACGTGTACCTTAATTCGGGTCTGGAAATTTCATTGGTTGTTATGTTACACTGTATCATGTAGCGTACCCTTTTTTGTAAGCTTGTGTCACTCCTTGTTATGTGATAATTCCTATGTCGTTTTTCTTCTTTGTATTCTGCATCTTGACTCAATAAAACTTTTATGGAAAAAAAAAAAAAAAAAAGAATACAGGTCTGTAAGACATTTCATGAGTAGCAATTATATATATTTTGTGTGTGAACTGTTTTCCTTTTGGTTGACTAAGTAGCGTAATTTCTATAGAAGTCTCCTTCAGGATTTCTTTTTTTATATTGTAAACTTTTCTATGAGGAGCGTTTCAGCCCACACTGTGCTATAATACAGGCTATTATGGTGTATTAGTTATAATTTCCAAATAAATACATTTTTGATTATTTTTAAATGTATAATAAGCAGTATAGTATAATAGTATATTAATTAAAATAAACTATGCTCTTCATATACAGGTAGAATTACTTTGATCTTGACAAGTAGTGCAAAGACACACATCTGTCTCTTCTAGCATTCAGAGATTCCTTCTTAGAGTCCAAAAATATAATATAGCCATTTGTTATTCTTTTCATGTATTGTATTTATAATAAGTCATTTTCCATCTCCTCTGATGTAGAATGGGATAAAACAAAATTTCCATGAAAACTGCATTGGAAATAATCTACCAATATTTATATTGACTCTTGAGGAAAAATAAAATATGAGTTAATGATTTATTAGGAAACTGAAGTCAAAGCAAAATGTTCAACCTTGCTTTCTAGCATTACCCTCCTTTTTCTTCTCTGTTGTGGATAGTATAGAAAGCTGCACTGTGACTTTAGGCGTCATTAATATGGGCTGACTACAGCAACTCCTGTGCATCCCTGTGTTGGAAGTCCCATTGTTGACTTTAGGACACAGCCACTTTATCTCAGGATCAAATCCGTGTGGGTGCATGTCCCCAAACTCACCGTGGGTACACTGGAGGCTGTGTACCTGCACTAAACATGTGCAATTAGTTTCATTCCAAATTTTTTATTTAACTAATTTTGACAAATTTGTTAATTTGGAAATATCCAAATTAACAAAAACCTGTTTAACACATTTTTTTGAATATTTGTAAATTTGAATATTCGGCAATTCCAAAAAACCCAAAATTAGAAAATCTGATAACTAATAATAACTTAAACTATTACTAACATTTAAATTATAGGTATTGGAATTTGCTTTCAAATTTTTTTCCCGAAATAACGAACGCCATATCTAAACTAATGGAACATAACAAATTAATAATACTAAATAACAATAATAATAAAACTTCTCATTACTATTATTATTAATTTGTTTCATTCAATTTGTTTACATGTGGCATTCATTATTTCAGATAATTCGTAACTTCGGGGTAAATTTGTTTTAGTTATGTTCGCTAACAGACAAATTTGAAAGGAAAGTTCAATACCTATAATTTAATAGTTAGTTATTATTAGTTAGTTATCATTTAGAAATTTGGGATTTTCCTTTCTTATTTTCAGATTTTATAGTTTTCTGATATTTGAATTTACAAACTCATGAATTTTCAAATATATGAATTTACGAATGGCGATCAAAACAAATTACCCCCAAAAAAAGTAATGAAACAAAAAAAAAACGTAGACATTTTTTTGGCTGTGCACATGTCTAACCTGCACCCATATCCACACAGATGTCATATCTGTTCAGCTGATATGTCTTAATAGACAACAATTGGATGTCTAGTATGGGGATTCATGCAACATCAATGCATCCCCATCCCAGTAAACACGGCCCTGCACAAGGCATGGATGTAATCTCCTTGTGTGAATGAGGCCTTAGATTTTAAGTTTATACACTGAACTTTTGTGTTAGAATTAAATATAAAGATTGACTGAAATAGAAATAAAAAAAAAATATAATGAATTACCATAATCAAAATTGTACATATTAAATGCTGTAATCTACGGTGATTAAGAGTCACTGCAATAAGTACAATTTGAGTACAATACAATCATAATGATGTATTTTCATTCTTGCAGGTTCCCCTTATAGAGATAAAATAACCATAGCCATTCTTCAGCTTCAAGAGGAAGGAATTCTGCATATGATGAAAGAAAAATGGTGGAGGGGCAATGGGTGCCCTGAAGAGGAAAGTAAAGAAGCCAGTGCCCTAGGAGTACAGAATATTGGAGGAATTTTTATTGTTTTGGCTGCTGGACTGGTCCTTTCAGTATTTGTTGCAGTCGGAGAGTTTTTATACAAGTCAAAAAAAAATGCTCAGCTAGAAAAGGTAAGTCGGCATTAAAGAAAAAACACTGTAAGCTAAAAGTAGTAGTCACATTCATCTGGAATTCATCTCCTTACCCCATCCTCCTCTTAGGAGTTGGAGAACAACTGTGCTTTATAAATATTGTTGAAGGCAGTGCTTTAACACACATCCCTTCACATCCATCATTGCTTTCCTTGACATCACAGAACCCTTTTCACCCACAACATACGCACCCTTAGAAAGTGCAGTAGACAGAACCTGCAAGCAGCCCAGAAGACATACAGAGTCAGGTAGGCATGACTAACACAGACATGTAAGAAGGTTCATTTGGAAAATTAGGCAAACCCTTGTTGTTTTAGGTAAATGCTCCAGGCTTGATGAAAGCTTATTATTATTATTATTATATGAGCGACTCCAGTGGGTAGATCACTCTACCAGAGTTCCAAATTATTCCCCTCTACTATAGACCTGTGTGTCCTGTTTGTATACATATGAGATTAAATCTCTCTGATGTACAATTCCTCTATTTCATGAAAAGTGTGAATGGACCGTATGCGGCTTGCAAGATGAAAATATATATATATATATATACACCGTATTTATCGGCGTATAACACGCGCGGGCATATAACACGCACCCTAACTTTCAGTCCGCGTACACAGGATCCAACATGTCCGCTGAAACTGGTCCGCAGACCAGTTTCAGCAGACATATCCGATCGTGTGTACGGCCTAGCGGACAGGTTTCCAGTGGACAAAGGTTTTAAAACATGCTTTAAAACTCGTCCACTGGAAACCTGTCCTTCAGACATGTCCGCTGGTTAGTACGCCTAACCAGCGGACCGAGATCCCCCGCATGTGTTGAATGGATTTTACGCATGCGTGGAAGCATTTTACTTCCTGGTTTGCGGACGTCGCGGCGGCAACGTCACCGCCACGTCATCACGCTGTCTGTCCATGGGGATTTTGATCGGACATGTCTCCTTGTGTGTAGGCGGCCTCAGAGGGAAGTTTTAGGAAAAGAAAACTCACACAGCCTCCTGCGTATAACACGCAGGCACAGTTTACCCTCTATTTTTAGTCTAAAAAAATGAGTGTTAAACGCCAATAAATACAGTATATATACTATCATAACTATAACAAAGGGTGTGCAGAAAAGGTGTAGACTGCAAAACATATACTGCAGGTCACTGTTAAAGCACTTTTTGCATGAACAAATGAGTCTTATTGTATTTTACATTTAATCATTAGCTATATCAGTGAAAGTCGGTGAAATATTTAAAAACATAAAAAATGTTGTGTTCTGGAATGAAGAACCTGGCCGTATTCACTGTGGGACTCTGCTTAAAAACAAACTATGTTAATACTAAGTTCTTCTGAGAATTGTGAATGTGAAATGCATGATGTAGACAATCTCCTTACTGGGCTCCATGGATGTCTGTACATACATGAAGTTCCAGGAGACTCCAGAAGCTTTGATAACAGAATTTATGAAGAAGAAATCCTTTGATACGGCTACACAAATATTGTATCTTCAGAATAAACCACTACACAGAAAAGATGAATGGCATTTTGACCAAACAGTAACACTAATTACTTGAATTTAATTTTATTCAGCTGAAGTGGGGTATTAGATACAAATTGTATTTCATGTAACCATAATGCAAAACACACTTTAGATATTGAAATATGCTTACACTTCAGATGTACTGTATAGCTTTTGTTTGAGACCAAAATGAAGGACTTAAGATATATAATTTTTTTTTTTAATGCCTTAAGTGAGATTTAGGCTAAGCAGATATAATATTTACATACAATGATTTGCAGTACCAAGAACCCAGTCCCAGTAATTATCTGCACAAGGATTCCATTTGATGAACAATCGCCCTACACTTAACCCTCACAGTTTTCTAATTCTGAAAGTGGAACTGACATTTAACCCTTACACAAACACTAAAATGTAATTTAAATCATAAAATGAACTCTTAGGGCCAGATTCACGTACATTGGCGCATTTTTGGAGTGGCGTAGTGCAACTCCTTTAAGTTAGACCGGCTTAATTTCGAGGCGTAAGTACCGTATCCTCGTAGTATTTTCGGCCAAATTTGCACCGGTGCAATGTAAGCAGACTATGGTCAGCACCTATGGTCAGCACCTCTCTGAGCATGCTCAGAACTCGGCACGGCGCAATCAGTTAGATAGGAACTAGGCCTGTCAGACTTAGTGAGCTATGGACAGTGCTTAAATAGACCGAGAGAAATGCCCTTCCATTGCAAAAGTACATCCAATTTTTTTCCCTTCCTGAAGCAAGGTGCTTTTATTCCATTGTCTGTTGCTGTTTGGAGGTTTGTGTCGTGTCGGTGTGTGTATATATATATATATATATATATATATATATATATATATGTATATATATATAAAATATTAAATAAGATAATTATAATAATATTAAAATTAGTAAATTTATATTAGTTAAAAAAATAAAAATATATATTTATTATATTAATTATTATAAAATATATACTAAACAGAAAAAAAGTATATAAAATATATATTTACCCATTAGGGTGAAAAGAGCCACTGGCAAGGAAATGGAGTGTTGCCAGTACCTTGCCCAGTGGCTGTCGGCAGATCCTCTCCCGTGTAAGAACAGGGGAGTCCACGCTATGGTGAATAAAGTAGCTGTTGCCTCCCAGTAGGATCCCTATGTGGGGAGCTAATATAAATATGAATAGTAGAAAGGGAAATGGCGCTGCTAAATTAATACCTTTGTCGGGTATATCCGTGGGGTGAGCCCAATGGTAATAGGCCCCCCTTTTCGCTGGAATCAGGATGCATTCGGAGAGATACCCTGTGTTAATAGGAGGGTAGATGTTGGTTCCTCAGCTTCCACTAATTTCAGTGAAATTGAGTAAAGATGGATTAATTAGGTCAGGAGCCTGTGCAGGCCAGCAGGCCCAAAGATTGCTAAAGTAAAATGATCCTATGCTGCTATAAGGATGCCAGTTGTGACCGATGCACCCTAAACCATATAAAACAAAGTAAAAAAAATGTGTCTCTAGAGTCTCATAGGTAGGAATCCCTACTAGTGTGGTTACTAGTGTAATCAACCACACTAGTAGGGATTCCTACCTATTAGACTCTAGAGACAGATTTTTTCTTTGTTTTATATGGTTTAGGATGTATCGGTCACAACTGGCATCCTTATACTGTAGCAGCATAGGATCATTTTACTTTAGCAACCTTTGGGCCTGCTGGCCTGCACAGGCTCCTGACCTAATTAATCCACCTTTACTCAATTTCACTGAAATTAGTGGAAGCTGAGGAACCAACATCTACCCTCCTATTAACACAGGGTAGATTACACCCTAATTCCAGCCAAAAGGGGGGCCTATTACCATTGGGCTCACCCCACGGATATACCTGACAAAGATCCTCTCCCGTGTCCTCCTCTGTGCCCTCCTCAGTGCCCTCCTCCGTGCCCTCCTCCTTCTGCACTCATCTAAAGTCAGTAGTATAGCTATGAGCAAGGATGCCCCTGGCATTTTGGCATACAGATTAATGTCCTGCAAGTGTGGCTGCTCAGCTCAGCCCTAATGGTGTTGCTTTTGCTGACATGTAGACGGATTGTCTAATTTTAAACCTGCTTTTATATGGTCTAATTTTAGACCGGCCGTGCAGCCGATAAGCACATCGTGTAGACTGCACCGCACAAACGTACTTTTGTGGATCGGCGTATCTCCCTCATTTGCATATTTGCATAGCAAATCAATGGTGTGTCTAGTGCAGTTTTGCACGCACGCTGCGCCGGTCTATCCAAATTACGTCGGTCTAAAAATGTTTTGGGGATACGGTGCATAGATAAGCCTGTGCATTTTTAGACTTACGCGTGCCTAACTTGTGATACGCCGGAGTAAGTGCTTTGTGAATCTGGCCCTTAGTACTTAGCATAAAAATGTAAACTTCATTGTCATCCCTGAAAATAAATATCTAAAGTGATGCTGTAACTTTAACAACAACAATTGTATAAGGGCAAGAGTCAGTAGGCATACTTCCACATTGCCAGGGAATGTTGGAACTTTGTCTGATCAGAAAACTCCTGTATTTAGATAAAGTATTGTAGGTGGACTGAAATCGAAATGAACCTTAAACACTTAGGCCCCTTTCACACATATGGACTGTTCATCTGTTTTAAATCCATCCGTTGACAGATGAAAAATGGACATCAATGCATTCCTATGGAAAAACAGATGACAAAGGATGATCATTCATTTGCATCTGTTTTCATCCGCTTACGTTAACATCCGTATTTTTGAAACCCTATTTTTCATCCATCAAAAAAAACAAAACAGAACAAATTCATATGATATGTTTCTGTGAAAATAGACCTTGTAGACCAACTTTTTAGTTGTTACTGTATGTTATCTTTTTCCTGTTAAATTTCAATAAACATATTAAAAGTAAAAAAAAAAATGTTAGAAAAAGACATTAGCTTACATCTGATCCGCAGACAACCGTTATTGAATCTTGTTTTTCCCCCTCACTGTATAACAGCTGGATGCTAAGGAGGCGGCCAGGAAGCCATAGGCTGCGTCCTTAACAATCGGGGAGTCATCAGCTGTCAGCTGAATGTTTAAAAAAAATGCAAAGAAAAGTGCAAACATTTTTTTGAAAAAAAGGGCATACCAGACTTTCAGGTCTGGTAAAGATTCGGAGGGGACTGCCCCCCATGCCCATTTTTTTCTTAAAAAGGGCGTGGGGTCCCCCTCAAAATCCATACCAGACCCTTATCATAGCATGCAGCCCAATAGGTCAGGAAAGTGAGGGAATGTGCGAGTGCTTCCTCCTGGATGCTGTCTTCTTCCTCACCACTGCTGTCTTCCTCGCTGCCGATTACCCACTATTAACAAAAAAGCCGGTCTTCTCCTGAGGCTGTTTGCCTCCGTTGTGTTGTCCCCGCTGTCTGCACAGAGCCTCCCTGCCCTAAAGCACCTAAAGGGCATAGTTCAGGAGGGGGCGCTCGCTCACCCCCTCCCTTTCCTGGCTCTCTGGGCTGCATGCCCGGATAAGGGGGGTTGGGTATGCATTTTGGGGGGCACCCCTCACCATTTTTTTTTAATTGTGGCATGGGGGGGGTCCCTCCAAATCCATACTAGCCTCAAAGGGCTTGGTATGGACCTGAGGGGGGATCCCATGCTTTTTTTTGCATTTTTGTTTATGCCGTAATTTATTTATTTTTTTACATTAAGCTGTCAGCTGGGAACCCTGCTGACAGCTGATGACTCATTGGTTGTTAAGGATGTGGCAGCTGGCTTCCTGGCCCCCTCCTTAGCAACCAGTAATATACAGTGTTTTAAGTTCAGTCAGTCATATTTTTTGTAAAAAAAACTGGTGAAAAACTAAAGGGCACGGATGGAAAATGGATGAAAAGCTGACAAATTCTGGACTGAACTGATGAAATGAACGGTCCATATGTGTGAAAGGGGACTAACATTTACTCTAAACTGTTGTCACTTAAACCCTTATACCCAAGCTTTAGCTTAATCTCCAACAGCCTCTACAAAACTATACTTGTCAGCTAGCAAAAACTACTGGTGCTAAAACTACTTTTTTCCTGTCAAGATCTACAGCTCCAACTTCAGGCCCTCTGAAACGCATTGTCCTAGCAACCACCCGCACACTTCACCAGCTGCCGGCCCTCCAAGTCACGTGGTACTGAGGGCGGCTCTAGCTTGTCTGACGGCCAGCGAGTCTCCTTCGAATGAGACCTGTCAGTGTGCAGAGTGTCGGCAGCTGCACCCTGATTCGGATATCCTGTCTCCTAGTATTAGCTGCAAGCCTTTATCCAGGACATGTAATGCTGAGGGAAGTCAACTAGCGGATGACAAGCCTATATCTACTCATGTTTGTGAGTGTATTAATTTTATACTTATTTTATCTATTGAATAAAAAGGTTTTGCACCAGAGCCTGTGCGCTCTTTTTTCCATTTGTGTTTCCAAATTCACAAAGTATAAAGTCAGAACTTTTCTTAAATCCAATCTTCACTGTTTGTGTCTTGAAATATTAAAGTATTGCCCAATTTTTAATACTTTATGTACCAGTATAAATGTATGTATCTGCAATAAGGTAATATTGCCTTGGCGTAGAACAAGGGTCTCAAACTGATGGCCCTCCAGTTGTTGAGCAACTACAAGTTTCATGAGGCATTGCAAGGCTGACAGTTACAAGCATGACTCCCAGAGGCAGAGACATTATAGGACTTGTAGTTTTGCAACAGCTGGAGGGCTGCCGGTTTGAGACCCCTGGTGTAGAAGAACGTGTGGCTTTTGTTCACAAAGTAGCACAATTAACATGCAGTTAGAAGCAGATCTTTGATAATGTGTAGCTTTCCCTATAGGTTGCTATCTTTATTCTGATCACGTACAGCTCTGAACTTGATTGTGTTTTATTTCTGTTCACACAGCAGAGCGATCAAAAACATATAGATAGCTGTTTTCTTACCCATCCTTTGTGCAAGAATATTTTTTTTCTCTTTAAAAATGTACAACTAATACTGAGAAGATTTATTTTTGCTGATATATATTGGAAATTCAAGAATATAATATAGGTGTTTTCTTAAGATCTATGGAGGATTAAAGGGGGAAACATTTATAGTCTCACAGCTTATTTTAAGTAAACATTAAAGACATAAGAGAGCATTAAAAAAGGTAGTACATCCCTATACTTAATAAATAAAATCATTTGGAAAATTGTAGTAGCTCAGCTATTTGCATACTTGCATTGCTTTCCTGTAACCACAAGATGGTGTATTGTTATGTTAAATGAAAGTATTATTTATTTATGCACTGCAGTTGGTTGGAAAGCAATGTAGTATGTATTACTGAAAATATGCATGTTGAACAGTTAAGAATTAAAAAATGCTGAATGTTTCCAATCATATATATATTTTATTCAAATAATATATTTGGGGAAATGTATTGTTTTTTAGGATTACAGAACCAATTACGTAAATCTTCTTTTTTCAGTTTTTATATCTTACAGAAGGTTCTAGACTGGATCAAGAAAAAAAAATGAGACTTGAATCTTAGAAGTCTACTATTAAATTGTGATACACCATTAACTTCCTTAATGTTATGTTTCCCACAGGAAAAAAACATTTAAACATGTTAATTCAAAATGGATACCTATGCTGCATGTTAAAACAGACCATTTTGGGCCCAAAAATTACTTAAAACCCTGAAAATGGACTAAAACATTTTTAATTTGCTAAATGTTGCTTGATTTTTGTGCTACTTTTTGGTTTAAATAGATACCAAATATGTCAAGCTATACAATTACATCAAATAGGCAATGCTTTATAAAGCTTTTCAACTCATCAATTTAGAGTTGACCATAAATAATTGCATAAACATTATTCCTCTCACTCTGCTGTGGACAGTGACACCTACTATAATATGTGTAACCCGTGCTGTTTACATATGGACATCCTGTGTGGATAAGCGTGTGTGTGTGTGCTTGAGAAGGGTCCATTTAAATGTAATTTTTTTTTTATTTGATTTTTTTTATTTCATCTTTTCCCTTTACTATAATACCTTTAACTCTGTTGGATATAAGCTGACAGAAGTGACCACATAAGTGCTTAAGGACAGAGCCCTTCTGGGCTCGCAAAAAAGTGAGAGCATTGGTGAACAGATTGTTCACCAATCCTCCACCACTTGCTATCCTAAGGATCCTCAACCTCCTTAATGTTAACCCAGAGTGTTTCTCAAGCTTGGGACATTATGTAAAAACAGCCACCCTGAGTAGCACACTGGGTTACAGTTTTTACATTAAATTCTGAGCCCAAGAAATGGTCAGGATTAAGAAGTATATAAAAAATTTGCATCAGCATCATAAGGTTGATGAAGGAGGCATGGCATTGCCTCTGAAACACATTCCAATTGTCCAGCACAATGCTAGGTGGCTCCAGAATACTCCAATACTGAGAGATCATGCCGGCCTCTCCCCGAGTCTTTGCCTTGTGGCTTCAGCTGACACAGCCAAGACTCCCTCTTTTCTATACTGTCCACCTGACAAACCTTTACCACTGAACACCATGTGATTGTATTCATTATCATTACCTTATATATTTGCAGCGTGTTAAATAAACAATACTTCAGTAGAAGTGGCTTGGTGCTTCTCTTCCCTCCTGCCCCTTCTTTTGTTTTCACAGTAATTGGGTTCCATGCCCATCCTGGAAGCACCCTCACCATCATTAGCAGCCACACATAAGAGACTTATGTGTATCTGACCTCTAAAATCCCCTTTGGGATTAATCTAGACTGATTTGTAGACATGTGCATTTGTTTTCGTCTGAATGCATTTTCATCCGAATTTCAGTTTTTTTTCGATATCGTTTTAACAAACGATAACAAAAGCACAGAGAACTAAAACCGAAAGATCCGACATAAACAAATGCTTTATTTTCATTTTCGTTGCGCTTGAATGTGCCTAACCTTAACTCTATTAGTCCAATATTATTCTACATAGAGAAAAAAGATTCGACATAGAGAGAAAAGATTTGACATAGAGAGACATTAAGATTCGACATTGAGAGACATGAAGAGTCAAATTTTTTTTTTTTTTTAAGATTCTGTCAAATCTTTTTTTTTTCTTAGAACATTCGATAGACACCGTAAGCCTTTAATGACAGATTCGACATAGAGAGACATGAAGATTCGACATAGAGAGACATGAGGAGTCAAATTTTATTTATTTTTTTAAGGTTCTGTCGAATCTTCTTTTTTTTTTTTTTTTTAGAACATTCGACAGACACCATAAGCCTTCAATGACAGATTCAAAATTAATTTGGATTTTCGGACGAATGCATTTTTTTTAACGAAAAACAAAATAAATAAAAACAAATTTCGGGAGTAACTAAATACTGAAATTGTATTTTTCGGACGGAAACAAAATCATGAAACAAAATATTTTAGTGTGCACATGTCTACTAATTTGATGCAAATAATCAGCATTATTTATATGCTATATACATTATCCTTAGTCAGGAGGTCCTTGCGCTGAGCTCTACACTTTGTGTGTCATCTCCTCTTTTGTTGCAACAGGAAAGTTCACTCACTTTGTTTAAAAAAAATAAAGATAAAATTCTTATTGTCATACAAATTGCATTGCAACAGTGGTATAGTATCACGTCCCCATGACTATGCTCCAGGGGGCGGCATGAAACATGTGGGGTGTGGCCTGGCCTGAGTCTAGGCAGAGGTTGCCACTTCATTTGTTACAGTAGGACACCATAGATGTGTGATTTCCAGGCCAGGGGTTACCCTTCTTTTCTTGAACTGCAGCAGTGTTATAATATAGTATGTGAGCCTCTTTTTCATAGTGCCACACTGGATTGTCTTAATAGTTAATCAATCCCCAATTATTCCTCAAAAATGTATCTTTATTGAAACACTTCCCTTCACTGGAATTAGTGCCCATTGGTGCTGCCTATTAGTGCCCATCAGTGCTGCCTTAGCAGGGATGGTGGAAACCCCTCTACAGATAATTGCAATACAAATTACTTTTGCGTGCAACACTTAATTGTATATGTTTTAGTTATGGCTATACTGGGAATTATTGCCCTTGAAGTACATTTTCCACCACCCCTGCTAAGTCCATGTTTTGTGCACTGGTGCATAGTCATGTTGGAACAGGAAGGGGCCATTCCCAAACTGTTCCCACAAAGTTGGGAGTATGAAATTGTCCAAAAAGGGTTGGTATGCTGTTGCCCTAAGAGTTCTCTTCACTGGAACTAAGGGGCCAAGCCCAACCCCTGAAAAACAACCCCCACCATAATACCCCCTCCATCCAATTATTTGGACCAGTGCACAATGCAAGGTCCATAAAGACAATGGAGGAGCGAGTTTAGGGTGGAGGAAGTTGACAGGCCTGCACATAGTCCTGACCTCAACCCGATAGAACACCTTTGGGATGAATTAAAGCGGAGACTGCGAGCCAAGTCTTCTCGTCAGTGCCTGACCTCACAAATGTGCTTCTGGAAGAAACATTCCCATAGACACACTCCTAAACCTTGTGGACAGCCTTTCCAGAAGAGTTGTAGCTGTTACAGCTGCAAAGGGTGTGGCTGCAATACTGCTGCACTCCTGAGCTCCAGTGAGGCCTACTGATCCAGGGAGCTTGATTACTACCTATACCCGGAGTGGATGCAGGAATCTGGGGTGGACCCAGGGGAGGATCCCCCAGATGACCAGAGTACTGGTCCTCCCATACCAGTGTTTAAGGACCTGGGAAATGGCCCAGCTAAAAGCGAAAGCCTGGCAACCTACAGAAAGAAGGTTTGTGCTAGGATTGTGAGAATCGCTAAGGAGGAAGAGATACTGGAGAAGTTGAAGTTTGACTTCAAGCATAAAAAAATTACAAGTAATCGGCTTCACAGTTAGTGGCCAAAGTGGAAAAGCAGAGCCTGCTGGTGGCCATATTGAAATAAACCAGGGGTGCTTTCAAGGAGAAGTATGGCAACGACGATCTCTTCCGTGCAATGCACAGAGGGGCTATAGAGGCCAGTGGAGGGCAGGCACCACCAGAGTGCGAGAAGCCAGGGTCAGTGCAAAGCAAAAACGTTTCTGTGGGCTCGGATTGTGTTTCTGACCAGCGCACGGGAAAATCTTTGCATCCTTAGCCAATTATCAGTATGCCTGCAGAGAGTGGAGAAAGCTCTGGCACACAGGCTGTGAGTGATCAGCAGTCAACTGTTTTGACTGGCTGTATGTCATCGGGCCAAGGAAGTTCTGTGCCCTTGCAACCGCAGCTGGAGGCTATGGAGCAAGATGATCCAGCTGAGCTTGGGAAGGGAGCAGGTATACTAAAGTTAATTTCAGAAATGGAATCACCTTTGCATGGTCACAAGTTTGCCATGTCTGGATCATCTGAGGATGAAGAAGAGGATAATGATGTCCCCGCAAAACCTTTGAAACAACGGGTGACAGAAAAAGGTTTTTGCTTATCACTTGCCTATACAACACAATGAAGGTGTAGTTCCTATGGATGGTGCAGTAGAGGGCAGCGGAGAGCAAGTTCATCTCCTGGTTTAATATAAGGGGATATGATGGTGCTTGCCAATACTAACAAAAACAAGGTAATAATATAATGAAAAAGTGTCTCACTCCTCTCCTTCCTACCCTATGACTAAGTGGTGTGGTCACCACGCAATGCATCAGGGAGGAAGAAGAGCCGTCGGTGACATCACCTCCGCTTGCGGCCGAGAGCGGAGGTATCCTTACAATACGGACGTTTTAATTTTGCTTTTGTTGCACTGATCGCATGTGAGTGTAAACTTTTTTATCTATTAAAAATAGCTGCTATTAGTTGCACTATGAGTTTTCCCTGTCTTATTTATTGAGAGCCACTGGATGCTGGATTTGTGGGACATCATTGAATGATTAGGCTGACCATAGGACGCTGACCCGCAGTGGTGTTGAATATTGCCATCTATACCAGCAGGTTTGCTATCAGTTTCACTTAAGCCTCTTAAATGTGAGAGGCTTGCATTTATATCCACACTGGTGTGTGTTTCTTTCTGCACAAGCTACACTGATTTGGAATGTACGGTGGACTGCAGACATCTATTTAACACTTTTGCACTTTGGATTCTTTCTATGCAATATAATATTGGATTTCTTTCAAGCACTTTGCACATTGGAACTTTTTTGAAGCACTTTATTTATTTGATTAATTTATTATTATTCACTTAATATTGGACTATATTTTTTACCACTCATTGGACATTACATGAAGCACTTGCACTTTGTTTATTATTGGTACATTATTGCTTTTCATTTTTATTAGGTGTACTACTTAATTCTCATTAATTATCACCTATTTCACTCCCCTCATCATTGTAGTTGATGGTTGGTGGGACGGTGGAGTTTAAATGAGTGAGACACTTTTTCATTATATTATTACCTTGTTTTTGTTAGTATTGGCAAGCGCCACCATACCCCCTTATTTTAATACTGTTATTTGTGTGTGAGCACTTATTTGCTGGCTGCTGCATTCTATTTAATTTATTTATATAGTTTAGTGTATTTTGTAGGTATTGCGCATTAAGTTCCCCCCTTTTGACATCTCCTGGCTGAGACTTCCTCCTGTGTACAGAAAGCCAATAAAGCGTTTGTGGGGGACTCTGCTGTGAAGAGTGCTGATAAGGACTCCACTCTTGGTAATCCTTTAGTTACTGGTAATGAAGTAAGAATTACCAAGGGTAATGTAAATGACATTTCTGTGTCAGAAGTCTCTGCTCCGTCTGTTCCTGACAATAATGTTGTTACTACTTTATCTAAAGAAGGGTCTGTAACTAAAAGTGATGTGCGGGATGTAGCAAGGAGTGTGGTTATTTCCTATGCTGCAGCAGTGGCTGCACCTGTCCCGAGGGTGAGTAGGGCCAGTTATTCTCTGGTCACTAGGAGTGATGTGAGTGAATGTCAGACCAATCTGACACCATCTGGTAGCTCCTTTAAAACCCCCAATGTGGTCCAATTGAGGTGGACTGGAGAAGACCCTCCCACAAATAGAAGAGATGTGGTCGACCGTATTCTGGGAATGGTTTTTAAAGCAGAGGAGATTTTTGCCCTTATCAGCCCAGTTGGGTCATATGAGTATGACCTCTGCTTTGTCAAAGCAGAAGGCTTAGATGTATTTTGGGAGAGGTATGAGCAGAGGTGGAAGGAGTCCCTAAGATGGACAGGTTTGTCATCTAAAGTAGTCTCTCACCAGCCATTATACAAGAACATCACCTAGTGCGTAATGAGTCCATTCCTGCTGCGGATCTGGTGGTGTGGTTGGAGAGATATGCGGATGTCCAAGCCCCCTTGAGGAAAATTGTAGATGATAGGGGGATATGGACAGGAGGTTGGACAGTGTTAGTAAAACTACATGTCACGGGTAATGTTGTTAAGCACATCCCTTTGTCTGCCTTTATAGGTCGTGACATGATTATTAGTTTTTATGCAGGACAACCAAAGCTGTGTCATTGCTGTGGTGAAAATTGCATTTTTCAAGCTCATGTTCTGTGCAGAAATGTTCTTTTTGTCAGGACTCATGGCATGTTGCAAAGGACTGCAATAATATTCGGTGTAATCTTTGTAACAAGTTAGGTTACCCCTATAGCCTTTGCTCTGAAGCCCTCCATAATCAGCCAGAGGTGACAGAAGAACTGCTGAGGATGGAGGAGGAGGAGGAATGTGGGTGGCAGCAAGGGGTTGGTGGAGCTGTTTCAGCTAGTCCTGAGGGACCTCCCCAGGTGTCAGTTTCCCAACCTGAAGGTGTGACCCCTCTTGTGTCTGCTCCCCAGTCTATGTTCTCTACTGTGTCAGTGTCTACTTCTGTTGTGTGTTCTTCCCCAGTGTTTTTGGTGCCCAGTGTTCCAAATGTAAATAAGTCATTCAGATTGAGGCTGCCAAAGGGGCAGATTCATAGCGATCTGAGGTGGCAGCTTCATCTGGGCTTTCCCTGAGGCAATGTAAGACCTCTAGTGGAGGTTCTAAGGGGAAGAAGGGGGAAGTTGCCACTGCTAATGAGGTATTTCAGGGAAATGTTTCAGGGGAGGAGGGAGAGTGCACCAAGGTGGGCAAAAGGAGGAATAAGGTAGTCCTGACCTCTGCCTCCTCGGTTTCATCTTTAGAGGTAGATGATCTACCTCTGAGAAAAAAGTTTGGGTCCTTATCTGAGGGGGAAGAGGAGTCTTCTAATTCCATGTCTCAGATGGAGGAGGATGAGATAGAGTGTTCCCTAAAGAGGTCAAGGTCTCCAGTAAGTAGGGAGGGAGCTCAGGCTAATAAACGCCTACCTCAGTCATCCTGATGACAGTTCCCACTCTGATAAAGGTGGCAACAATTAATGTTGCCAGCATAAAATCTGTAGGGGCTCATAACCCAGTGGAAAATAGAGGTAAGTGCCTAATTACCAAACCACAGTGACCTATTGTTTAAAGAAAAGTCATGTGGGGCTTTAGTATAGTATAGTATGGCCTTATTTTTTGCTCAACGAGTTGGATGCTGATATTTTATTTTTGCAAGAGACCTGGCTAAATAGCCTTGCAGATGTCCAACTGGCGAAGAGGGAGTGAAGGCGTGGGCCCTCCTTCTGGTCTCTTGCGGCCTTGCCATACAGCGGAGTTGCAGTACTTTTTACTGGCATGGTAATGCGTCGGCTGGTTATCGAGGTAGAGATTGGAAGGTGTATGGTCCTGGACGTCTCTGTGAAGGGGCATGATCTGCGTTTAATAAAAATGTATGGACCACAAACTAGATGGGAGAGGAAATGCCTCTTTGCAAAGATTAAGCCTTTCTTTTTTACATCTCGGCAAGTTGTCTTTGGAGGTGATTTTAACACTGTTACTAGGCCAAAAGACAGGAAAGGCTCCACTGACAGCCCGAGATATGATAGCGTATTTCTTACTACGATAGCCAGGGAAGCAGGTCTGGAAGATGCGCATATTAAGCGTTGCCCAGACAGCACAGGGTACACATTTAAGTGAGGCAGTTGTGAGAGCAGGATAGACAGGTTTTTTTTTTAAGGGGGACTCCTGAGTGTCGTATGGTGAAGTTCTCTGATCACCTTATGTTGTCTGTTATTCTCAATGCTTCAGATATGCCAACTAAAGGAAAGTGTATTTGGAGGATGAATTTGGCTCTGTTGGATGACAAGGAGGTAAGACAATCTTTTGAGGATTTTTTTTCAGGCTCGGGTTTCTGCAGCAGTAAGTCAGAGTGGTGGGAGCTTGCCAAAAGCCGGATTAGTGGGTTTTTCAAGGCCATAGGAAAAAAGGAAACAGCTTGGTAAGTACATTGCCTACCAGCATCTGCGGATAAAACTTAATCGCCTTGTCTTGAGTGGTGGAGATTCAGGGGCAATCTCTGAGGTAAAACTTCTCCTTATGAAGTATCAGTATGACCGTCACGCTTCTTTAGTTCTGGAAAGGGTCTACGGGAAATATCACTCACCCGACCCTTATCAGAACTAGACATGTTCACACTAAAATATTTTGTTTCGGAATTTCGTTTTCTTCCGAAAAATACATTTATTTAGTTACTCCCGAAATGTATTTTTATTTATTTTGTTTAGTAAAAAAATGCATTAGTCTGAAAATCCGAATGAATAAAGATCGAATCTGTCATTGAAGGCTTATGGTGTCTTGGTGTCTGTCGAATGTTCTAAGAAAATTTGATGAAGCAGCTAAACTGTACGACACTGCAATCGTACATTTCCAGTTGGATGCTTTGCCCACAGGCTATAGTAGAATTCTAATGTTGTATGACTTGTAATAATTATATTGATTAATAATTATTACTAGTTAACCAACATTAGAATTCTTCTATAGCCTATGGGCGGAGCATTTGACCATAAATGTCCGCTCTTGGCAATTGTATGTTTTTAGCTGCTTCGTCGAATCTTCATGTCTCTATAATGTTGAATATTTTCTCTCTATGCCAAATCTTTTCTCTCTATGTCAAATAATCCTGGACTTATAGAGTTAGGTTAGGCACATTCGACTGCAGGTTCGATAAACACAGATCGCAATTGTCACTGTCATGTCAAATCTTCTATCTATCTATATCAAACTGCTATAGTGTAAAAAGAACTCTGTGCTATGGTCAAAATGTGCAATAGTAAATAAAGCAGCCCTAAAGTAACAACCTTAGTAATGTGTGGGGGGGGGTGTATGGTGATAAGGGGGCGCTAATAAACTAAAGTGCAATAGTGCAATAATCAATGAAAAATAGATAACAAACAATAAATGATAAACGTGTAACTTAGAAAGCAGTATATATATATATATATATATATATATATATATATATATATATATATATATATATATTATATATATATATATATATATATATATATATATATATATATATATAGCAAACAATCGTGCAGAAATCAACCTGAAATAAAGTGCATGTGCTTTGTACTGACAAACCAGCAATGGAAAACAATGGTGAACAATTAAAAGTCCATGCATTGAATAAAATTCCTTGATGCTTTAACACTGTCATCATTGCAACAATGAAGAGCTAGCAACATTCAGTGGAAAATAGAGGTAAGTGCCTACTTACCAAACCACCATGACCTATTGTTTAACCACTTAAGACCCGCCCGCCGTCAAATGACGGCGGGCGGAATGCTCTATTGTTCTGACAGGACGTCATATGAAGTCCTGTCATTTAAAGTCGCTAGGGGGCGCGCCGCGCGACCGTCTCGTTACTGGGAACACAGTGCGCGTGTCCGGCGGCCGCGATGGGCACCGGGCACCCGCAATTGCCCAGTAACTGGGCAGGGACGTGAAGCTCTGTGTGTACAGTTAGAACACTACTTAGGACACACATTTAACCCCTTCCCCGCCCCCAAGTGGTTAACCCCTTCCCTGCCAGTCACATTTATACAGTAATCAATGCATATTTATAGCATTGTTCACTGTATAAATGTGAATAGTCCCAAAAATGTGTCAAAAGTGTCCGATGTGTCCGCTATAATGTCGCAGTCCCGAAATAAAAAATCATAATTATGTCCCCTATTTTGTAGGCAATATAACTTTTGCGCAAACCAGTCACTATACGGTTATTGCGATTTTATTTTTTAATTTTTTTATCAAAAATATGTAGAAGAATACGTATCGGCCTAAACTAAGATACATTTTTTTTTTAAATGGGATATTTATTATAGCAAAAAGCTAAAAATGTTGTGTTTTTTTTCAAAATTTACGCTCTTTTTTTGTTTATAGCCCAAAAAATAAAAAACGCACGGGCGATCAAATACCACCAAAAGAAATCTCTATTTGTGGGAAAAAAACGGACATCAATTTTGTTTGGGAGCCACGTCGCATGACCGCGCAATTGTCAGTTTAAGCGACGCAGTGCCGGAAGCTAACATTTTGTCTGGGCAGGAAGGGGGTGTAGGTGCACAGTAGGCAAGTGGTTAAAGAAAGGTCATGTGGGGCTTTAGTATAGTTTTGATCCTGAGGTCTGTACTGGTACCTAGAGGGACAAGCCAAAGAATAGACTCCACCAAATTGGTTGTCAGGAAAAAAATGAAGAGAGGCAGACCATAATGTAATTCCGTATTTAATAAAATAAATGGATAAAAACTCAGGCCAAATGGCCACTTACTTTTAAAAGTGCCTAGACCTTGGCACTGAGGTCTCAAGCGTAATTACAGCCAGATATGCCATGGAGCATTCGCTGCATTTGGTCTCACTTGCATTGGTAAAGCGCACGTTCCACCACCTCAAAGTGGCGAAACCGGAAGTGGCTGGACAGGGAAGCGTGACCAGGATGCGCCTCGACGTTTCATCGTGATGACGTCGTTAGGAAGCATCCTGGTCACATGATGGATCTCATATTTATAATCCTGAGTAAAAGGCCATTGGTTGTAATGGACAATAGGGAATGTAATGACAATACCATCTAGTGGCCATAAAATATCATTACCGTCTATGTGAGATAAATTGAGCCCTGCTATTCACAACACATCTGACAGACATTGATGTTACAAAAATGGCTTATTTTAAATGAATTAATGATGAGTTCATTGGGGAAACAATAGGTTTGTCTTGATATACAGGAACAATCTTAATAAACCCATACATAATCTTAAAAAGTATAAGGCAGTTAAGATCATTAATGGCGACCCTCCCAGTAGTTCACCAACTTATACTCAGAACATAATTAAAAATATATATAAAAAATAAATAAAAAAATTATATATCATTTTGTGTACACTATACGACTGAATGTAATGAGGCCTATTCATTCGTTAAAAAACGATTTTAAATCAACATCAATGTTGAGGCCTGCAGGTTGTAGTGTATCTAAATTATATAACCACTTGGTTTCATTTTGGGAGACAGATTTTTTTATGTTTGTTCCTCTCCAATGTTTTTTTTATTCTATTAATACCAAAAAAGGTTAATAATGTGGGGTCATGATTATAAAAAAGCCTGAAGTGGTTAGCCTTTGATGATATGTGTTCATTAATCCTTGTGCGTAACTTGCGGTTCACCCTACATACTGCTTTGAACATGGGCATTACAAAACATATGTGACATTTTCTGAGTCGCATGTGATCAACGACTTACATTAAAAATTGTGTTTGGTTACCACTGATTGGAAATTCTCAATTTTTATTTTTGTTCTCTTGGAGGTTCTGCACGCTTTGCAGCGAGTACAGTAATAAAAGCCCTCCCTGTCAAGGAAAGTGGACAACTTTTTTGGAGGTTTAGGGATGTTGGGTATGATCCTATTTCGTAGTCCTGGTGCCTTTTTTTAAATGAACTGTGGTTTTGTGGGTAATAAAAGTTTTAGGTCCTTGTCTTTTAACCACTTGAATCCCTGTGTATAGTCAAATGACGGCGGCAAAGGGGATCTGAATATCCAAGCCGCCGTCATTTGACGGCATCGTCTTCTCCGGCCACTGGGGGGTGCGCGCGCGCGTGCACCCGGCGCGTCCCCGAGATTGGATTTTTATTATAGCAAAAAGTAAAAAATATTATGTTTTTTTTTGTAAAATTGTCGCTCTTTTTTGTTTATAGTGCAAAAAAAAAAAACGCAGAGGTGATCAAATACCACCAAAAGAAAGCTCTATTTGTGGGGAAAAAAGGACGTCAATTTTGTTTGTGAGGCACGTCGCACGACCGCGCAATTGTAATTTAAAGCGACACAGTGCTGAAAGCTGAAATTTCGCCTGGGCAGGAAGGGGGTATATGTGCCCAGTAAGCAAGTGGTTAAGAGGATAGGCCAATGTTTTTTCAAAATGTGTTCTACCTTTTTATACTGGTGGTTAAAGCCTGTCAAAGCCTGTATCTGTTCTAAATGGTACAGTAGCTTTATTTAGTTTTTTTTATCAGGAGGTTCTCTTTATTCATGTGTGATACTTGTGTTTGACATTGCTGCAAAACTTGGGGTGAATAACCCTTTTCTATAAATCTCTCAGTGAGAACCGAGGATTGTGTCTCATAATCTTTCATGGTATCACAATTCCTCCTGACCCTAATATATTGTCCCCTGGGGGCCATTTCGGGTGATGGCAACTTGGTATTGGTACGTAACCATTGCGGTCAGTATCTTTAACCACTTGACCACTGGGCACCTAAACACCCTTAATAACCAGACCAATTTTAAGCTTTCGGTGCTCTCACAGTTTGAATGACAATAACTCGGTCATACAACACTGTAGCCAAATGAAATGTTTGTCCTTTTTTTTCCCACAAATAGAGCTTTATTTTGGTGGTATTTGATCACCTCTGCGGTTTTTATTTGTTGCGCTATTAATGAAAAAATAACGAAAATTTTGTAAAAATATGAATTTTTCTTCATTTCTATCATAACATTTTGTAAAAAAGTAATTTTTCCTCATAAATTTGGCCTAAAATGTATACTGCTACATATTTTTGGTAAAAAAAAAAAAATGTTGGATATAATTTAGTCTGGGTGAAAGTTATAGGGTCTACAAGCTATGGTACCAATTTCTGAAAATTGATCCATTTGATCACACCTGAAGTACTGACAGCTTCTCTCATTTCAAGCCAACAGGCGGCACTGCAGTGGTGCAGGTGGAACTGGTGTGGCACTGGTGGGCACAGATGGCACTGGTGGGCACAGATGGCACTGGTGGGCACATATGGCACTGGTGGGGCACAGGCAGCACTGGTGGGGTGCAGATGAGCACTGATTGGCACAGGTGGCACTGATGGGCACAGGTGGCACTGATGGGCACAAGCGGCACTGATGGGCACAGGTGGCACTCGTGGGCACAGGCGGCACTCGTGGGCACAGGCAGCACTCGTGGGCAAATGCGGCACTGATGGGCACAGGTGGCACTGATGGGCACAGGCGGCACGTGTGGGCACAGGCGGCACTCATGGGCACAGACAGCACTCGTGGGCACAGACGGCACTTGTGGGCACAGGCGGCACTGATTGGCACTGATGTGCACAGGTGGCACTGATGTGGTAGTGTTGTGCACTGGTGGGGCACAGGTGACACTGGTGGGGCACAGGTTGCAATGGTGGGGCAATGGTGGGGCACTGGTGGGGCACTGCTGGGCACTAATCTCTCTCCTCCATTGCAGCATCTCTCTCACGCTGCAATGGTGAGGAAAGGAGAGAGATGACCTGCAGTGTTTACATCCGTGATCGCGCCGTCATTGGACGGCGCGATCACGTGGTAAGGAGCCGCTGCCATTGGCTCCTTACCAAGATCACTGACGCTGCGGGTCCCGTGGACCTGCCAAACACCATGACCGCGTGTGCGCGCTCGCTCGGGCGCGAGGATCTGACGCACGTCATGTTTGTTTACACACGTGATCGCGCCGTCATTGGACGGCGCGATCACGTGGTAAGGAGCCGCCGCCATTGGCTGCGGGTCCCGTGGCGCGCACCCCTGACTCTAACGGAGGACGTCCATGGACGTCCTGTTAGAGTACAGGAACCGCCTTATAGACGTATTTCGTCTAAAGGGCGGTGATTAAGTGGTTAAAAAAAGGTATGTGTGGTGATTCTTTCATTTTTATTAGTTAATACTAGATCTAAGTAGCTGATTGATGTTTTATCCCATACGGCTGTGAACTTTAGCCCATATTTGTTGGAGTTCATCATCTCTACAAATTTAACTAGGCTGATTTTGGAGCACTCCCTTTTGTCATAGCCAATACAAGTCCTCCTAACAAATATTTGATTTGGGATGATTTTAGCTGCGATTGGGTTTTTAAAGCCCATTTTATGGCTGAAAGTGCTTATTTTTGTTGGATGTTTGTATATAGGGACTCTACATCCACTGTAACCAAATATGTATTTGGATTAACCCCCCTGCCGGTATCCCCGAGCGCGACTCGGGGTGGATTTTTTATGTAAATATCGATATCCCCGAGTCGCGTTCGGGGTGAATATGCAGAGCCTGCAGCGCGCGCTGGCTTACCTTGTATCCAGGCTGGGTACTGTACTTACCTTGTCCCTGGATCCAGAGATGCATCCACGCTGTGTGAGCGAGTGGCGTTCTCCATTCGACTCACACAGTGCCCGCGCGCCGCCGACTCCGTTCCCGCGCACGGGGGCGGAGACCGGCGGCAAATTCAAAAAAGTAAACAAACACATTACATACAGAATACTGTAATCTTATAGATTACAGTACTGTATGTAAAAAGTACACACCCCCCTTGTCCCTAGTGGTCTGCCCAGTGCCCTACATGTTCTTTTACATAATAAAAACATTTTTTTTGTGCCTGCAAACTGTAGATTGTCCATAGCAACCAAAAGTGTCCCTTTATGTCAAAAGAGATTTTAAAGCAGCTAGAAAACAGCGATAATAAATGATAATCACTTGCAGAATTGAGCGATAGCGATTTGTGGTGAAATTCGTCATAAAAAAATAAAAGTAATGACAGCGACAATTCTGCAACTGAGCAAATTTCAGTGATTTTGATTTGATTACATTAGTGAATAATTTTTATTATAATTACATTATTATTTGTTATAATTATTTATAGTTATTTATTATATTATAATTTTATGATTTTGTGTTTCAAACTTTATCATACCCGGGATGTCTACTAGACTCTGGTTTGGACAAATTTAAGTGAGTTATTCCTAAAAATTGCAGGCCTACAGTATAAAACGCAGAATTTCAATGCAAAATAATTGTACCGCTTTTGGTACGTAATTCTAGACAGAATCATACCGCCAGGGAGGTTAATGGCAGTTTTGAAAAGAATATTAATAAGTTCCCTACTATTTTTGAGGTAGGATTGGCCTTTAGTGACTAAAGGTTGCAGGTACACATCATAATATTCCCCAATTCTCGAGAAAAGAGATCCAATCCCACCCAGTATGGGCTTTCCTGGGGGATTCTCCTTGCATTTGTGAACTTTGCGGACAATATATAGGACAGGGAGTATAGGGGCCTGAGATACAAGATACTTGACTTCCTTTTTATTCAAAATGTTCATTTTGATTCCCTTTTGGACCCAATCCTTTAATGCAACTTTTAGCTTTGGTGTGGGATCCCCTTTAAGTTTTTTTGTAAGTTTTTGTATGAACTTGTAGTCTCAAAATGTCTTTATTGTAACTATCTTTGGTTAGTATCACCAACTCCCCCCCCCTGTAAGCCGTATTACCACGTTTACATTTTTTCAAATTTTTTAATCCCTTCCCAAATGTTTGTGTTAATTTTATACCTTTTTATTTTTTATTTTTTTACCTCATCCTGAACCATATGTTTGAATACTTCTATAAAATGGTCGGTACCTTTTTTCGGGTTGAATACAGAATTATTTTTAAGCCCACTATGACTAAATTAATTTCCCTCTGGGGTTAATAGAGGGACTGTGGGTTGACCACAGAAGTGTTTTTTTACATGTAGTTTTCTTTCAAATAAATTTTATTTTCTGAAAAACGTAGGCATACATCAAACCAAAACAAAACAAAAAAAAAGAGAGACGGTGGGTCACATAATAATCCGAAGGTCGACAACAAGAGGATTAATAATAATCAGAAAAGCATCTATAAGAGCAAAGTAAAACCATCTGTTAACAAAATCCCATGCGACCTCAAATTACAAAATATGAAATCCGAGAAACTGCGCCAGCACCCCTTATGGGAGCTAACTGTGCTAGAGCAAGCTACCCGGAATCCGTCGAGAAACAATATTTAGGCCCAACGGATTCCTATCAAGAAAGAGTCCGTGAACCCAAGGAACAAAAGCAAAAATACTATATAGAACCTTAGATACGTTCAAAACCCCAACTCCAGAGAAGACCTTCAAAAATAAAAATAAAACAGAAAGGAAGTGAAAAGTGAAGAGAAAAGAATACCAGAGCAAAGAAAAAGAAAGATGCCCGAATAGGGGCAGAGAGAAAGAAAAAGAGGAAGAGCCAAACTGCGGAGCCCCCACACAACCAATGAGAATACCAAAGGCACCTTAGATAGAAGCACCCGGGACCAAATAAATGCCTACGAAATGAGCCCAGGGTTCCCAAATGGATTCAAAGCGCTCTTTGGTGTCAGACAAGATGCTAGATAATCTTTCTTGGGGCATAATCCAGGAAATTTTGCATTTAACCACTAAGAAGGGGACCCTCTCTCTCTTCCAAAAAGGCCTAATTCTGGGGCATTCCCACCAAACATGGGCCATGGAGCCCACAGACTCGCAACCTCTAAAGCAAAGCGGATTAGCTGAGGGAAACATAATAGACAATTTGGCAGGGGTAAGATACCACCTCGTCAAGACCTTCACGTTAGCCTCAATCAGGGAAACATTTTGGATCCCTCTGAATGCTTTCGTGAAAGCAGACGACCAATACTCCAAATCCCATTGAAGTTGGAAGTCATTTTCCCAAGCCAACATATATGAGGCTTTACTATCTTGATGGGTAAGTGCTTGATATATGACAGAGATTCCACCCCTCTGTTCAACCGCCTGTCCGCACCACAGCTCATAAGCCGTGAAGCGTGGGGGGACAGGTTTCCCCTTCCAGAGTTTGTGAAGAAAATGTTGAATTTGGCCAAACCTAAAAAGTTCCGATGGTGGGAGCTCAAGCTGCCGCTCACAAAATTTTAAAGTTATGGGGCCAGAGGCCAAAAAAAAATGTCCAATCCGAAACAACCCCTTATTCAGCCACCACGGAGCATAATGCGGGAGCCAGAGTCTCACCAAACGTTCTGTAATAGTCATTTGGAAGACCATCTGGGCCTGGGGACTTACTCAAGGGCAACTTGGAAATTGTTTTCTGAATTTCCGCGACTGTAATGGGAGCGTTCAGGGTTTGTAGTTGGGAAGGGGACAGAGTGGGGAGGGACAGGTCAGCCAGAAAAGCCTGGATGTCATGGTCTGAGGGCTGAGGAGTGTCGCTATCCTCTCTTAAGTTGTATAAGGATGAATAATAGTCAGCAAAGGAGTTGGCAATATCTCTAGGGTCGTATAGCTTGCTGTTATTGGTTGGGTTACGAATAAAGGGAATTTTCGTACGAGTCCTCTGGTCCTTCAGTCGCCGGGCTAAAAATTTGCCAGCTTTATTCCCAGAGGCATAGTACGTCAACTTTAGGGCTTTCACAAATTTGTTATGGGATTCTAGGAGCAAACGTCTGAGGTCACATCTGAGATTGACCAGTTTGTTTGACAGGCCAGGAGTGGGTGAGGCCCTATTCTGAACTTCGAGAGACCTAATCTCCTTCAAGAGCAGGTCCACTTTCAAAGTTCTCTGGCGCTTCAACTTTGAGCTAATCTGTAGTAGAATGCCTCTAATGAAGGCCTTGTGGGCACACCACAGGACCGAGGGGTCTGACACCGAACCCTCATTTAACTCAAAAAATTCATTTAGGTGTTTGGTAATGTCATTAACCTGTGCCTGCGTCTGGAATGCTCCAGCGTTGGCCCTCCAAATGTACGTGGGGCTGGGGGCCACCCCCTCCGCCAGGGAGATAGAAACAGGCGCATGGTCAGACCATGTGATATGGATGGCGGAGGAGGAGACCGCTCCAAGCAGGATCCTATCTACCAGAACCATGTCAATACGGGAGTAGGAGTTGTGTCTATTAGAGTGAAAAGAATAGTCCCGTTCATTAGAGTGCTGACACCTCCACACATCATAGTAGTCCTCTCTGATAAGGACTGGGTGCAACGTGGGAAGAGGACGTTTGGATTTCGAGGTTGTGTCAATACCATAATCAACTGTCATATTGTAATCCCCACAAATAATGACATTACCTTTTTTTACAGCAGTTATTTTCTTGAACACCCTGTTAACAAACCTGACCTGGTTGGTGTTAGGGGCATATAGATTTACAATAGTATAGGTACGATTGTTAAATTCCCCCACAAGAATCACATATCTGCCAGCAGGATCAGATAGCACCTCCTCCAGTTTGAATAACACAGTGTATCTAATAGCCGTAACAACCCCTCTGTGTTTCTTATTGGGGGCCGAAGCAAAAAACAGATGGGGATAGTTCTTGTGCTGAAAGTGAGGGGGTTTAGAGGAGAGAAAATGGGATTCTTGAATACACAAAATGTCCGCCTGCAACTTCTGGGCCTCTTTCCACAGTGCTGACCGTTTTGCAGGGTGATTTAGTCCATGGACATTGAATGAAACTATGTTAAGCACCATGGTGGAGAGGGGTAAAGAAGAGACAGTACCTCAGGTCGGAGGGACCGACGAAGCTCAGATGAATTCCAAGGTGTAGTTTCCGGAGGCAGAGGTTTTGCCACTTCCTGGGCAGTGGGGTGAAGTCCATCTCCTGACGTGGGATAAGAAAAACAAAGGAAGGGAAGAAAAAAAAAAAATACAAAGCCACCTGGATTAGAGGCGGTCAAACAGCAAAACAGTTCGATCAGAACAAACCGAATAAGTAAAAAGAGAGATTCAATGTTGAATCCGGGAGCAGAGAAACTGCTCATTTAACACAGGGGGGGAGATAACAACGTCTGTAGGTAACTAGTAGTGCAATATTGCATACGTAACCGAGGCACTTAGGAGGACCTTTTCTTGTCCTTTTTCTTGCGGGACACCAGTTGCCAAGAATCCTGAGTGGTAACTTTAGAGGCTGCGGGTTGATCACCATCCACTTGTTCTGGGACAATGTTCCAGGCACGGAGGAGGGCCAGGCCCTCTGCTAGGTTGTTGACCACAGAGGAATGGTTGTCTATTGTGATAGTGAGTTTGGCTGGATATCCCCATCTGTACACAATATCATGGTTGCGCAAAGCTTTGGTGACTGACAAGAGGGCCCTGCGTCTCTGCATCGTGAATTGGGAAAGGTCTGCGAACAACTGGATATCAGCATATTGGGCAAGTGGGCTCTTATTCTTCCTGAAGGACATCATAAAGCGTTCTTTAATTTGGAAGAAATGTACCCGCATCAGGACATCTCTGGGGATGCTATCTGGGAGATGGGATGGCTTGGGCAGGCGATATATTCTGTCTATTGCCAGGTCTGCGTCTGACAAGTCAGGGATGAGTGACCTCATGAGGTCCTGTGCATATTGCTGCAGTTGGTGAGGAAGGAGAGACTCAGGGACACCACGGATCTTAATGTTGTTCCTCCTGGACATGTCCTCGAGGTCCGAGACCTTTGCTTTTAGCCATGAAAGTTCGTCTGCCTGATCGTTGTGGGCATCAACCAGGGCGTTGTATGAGGAGGCAAACTCCCCCATGTTCTGTTCAACATGGTCCACCCTGCCCCCCAGTTCTTGAACATCAGCTCTGAAACCCCTCATGCAGTCCATCATGTCAGCGTGGAGGGAGCTGCGGAGGGACACCAGCATATCCTTCAGGGTGGTGTCAGACACAGGTTTGTCAGCGGTGGGGAAGGAGTTAATGGCCTCCACAAGCTCCCTGGTGTCATCCAGGGAGTCCTGTGATATGATCACCTTGCCGCCCGAGCACTCGGGGGAAAGCCGGGGTTTGGACTTTGCTGGGCTGCGTGCTAATGGGGTGGATGCCTCCGGAGAACCCTGCGCCCCTCTCTACTGTGGATTAGGGCTCCCTGGAGCCGAGCATGACCCGGAGGAAGAGGACGGCGAGGCTCCGTCGGCGCCATTTTGGCCTAGGCCGCGCGCGGTCGGAGGAAAGAAGTGAGAAAGCTTCTTTACCTGCGGCGATGTCTTTCGTTTTCGGGCCATCCTGGGAGGCTAGGCGGGCCAGTGAGACGATCCAGGCAGGTAAGGGCTGTTGATGTTGCCTCGGTGTGTCGATTGTACCTACGGTCGGCACGGAGCTCTCTGCTCAGACGTCCATGCAGAAGCTCGGCTGGCCACGCCCCCCCCCCCCCAATTTTGTGTATTTATTTTCCAAATTTTTAATATCTATCAGCTTTTCTCTTTTGATGCGAGTGGCCAAGCCGATAATTTTACCCCTAATCACCCCCTTATGGGCTGCCCAGAGAACTTCTGGAGAAACATCTTCTACATTGTTCAAAAGGAAATATTCCTTAATAGAATTTCCTATATCTACGACATTGAAGGGATCGCTCAGAATGGACTTGTTCAATCGCCAATGATTTCCAGAGGTTCTGACGAGAGAATTTTGCTTAGTAATGCAGACCATAGAATGGTCTGACCAAGAGGTGTCAATGATGGAGGATTTAGTGATAGAAGAAATAAGGTTAGGGGGTACTAGAATATGATCTATCCTTGCGTAAAATGGGTATAATCCTTCTTTTTCAGGTTTAACTCTCTCCAGATATCAATCAAGCCGTGGGCATGGAGGGATCGGGCTATATTTAGACTGGTTCTCGTGGGGCGCGTTAATTGTGAAATGGGGGGTCTGGACCTGTTAAGTCCTTGATCGAAGGCAGAATTGGAGTCTCCGCCCAAAATCAACTTCCCTTCTACAAGCGGAAGCAAGGTTTTTAAGAGAGACTACAAAAAACGTGGCTTGACCCTTATTGGGTGCATAATAAGAGACAATAGAATATAAGGTGCCCTCGATCAAGCCCCTGACAAGCACATATCTACCCTCAGGATCCCGATGCGTTGCTATGTGATGGAATTTGCACTTTTTAGAAAAAAAGGATCGCCACCCCCTTCGTCTTGTTTTCTGCATTCGCTGTAAAAAAGGTAGGGAAGTACGAGTGGAGGAATTTGGGGTTATATCTGACTGGGAAATTAGTCTCTTGTAGCAAGACAATGTACATTTTCAAGGAGCGGTAATGATCAAACACTAATCTCCTCTTTCTTGGGGAGTTCAGCCCTTGAACATTGTGAGTGGCTATCCTAAGCTCGCCACCAGATAAGCTAGGGACAGGCATCGAAGTAGAGGGGTGGAAAGTAGCTGTTGCATACATCACTTACCCTTAGGAGTCTTCTTACCGCAGCAGCTAGGGACGGAAGCTGAAAATGTGCATGACGGGAAGCATGAGAAAAGTAAAAAAAGAAAAACAACAAACACACAAAAGCATCCTACCAAGAATAACCAAGGTTTCTGAAACGGAAACAACCGAACAGGAACCCAGAACAAAAGAGTCGGAAACTTTCCGTAGAGACCGACTACCCGTACCTCAAAAAACGGAAGCCGCCTGTGAGGTATGGGTGGAGGCTCAAGGGTGTCACCCCAGCCCCTTGTAAAAAAAAAAAAAAACATACTAAGCGTAGTGGCACGATGGTCACAAAACAACCTGTAAAGGAAGATTATAAAAGACATAACAAACCATATGTGTATACTGTAGTAAAACAAAAGAACGCCCCAAGAAGGATCAGGAGCAATGGGCCCCTTCGAAGACTAAAGTCCCAAGGCATAAATCCCCAATTGGAGGATTGAAATGAGTCAAACGAGATCATCTCATCTGTTCTGTAAGTGTCTACCATCTTTGGGTTTCTTGGCCTTTCCAGTGTTCCACATTGGGGAAATCGGACTGGTGGAAAAAGGGCGATTGGAAGAACTCGCCACGGTAGACGAAACATCCATAGGACCCTCCTGGGTTATCAATTTGAGATGTAGCAAGAGTCTCTTTCCCTCCTGCATGCTGAAGAAGGTATAAGCTTTACCCTGGATTTAGAATTTCACAGCGAAAGGGAAGGACCAATGATACTTTATGTCCTGATCAGAAAGAATATTCAGCAGCGGGTTAAGCGTTCTGCGTCTTTGGATGGTGGATGGTGATAAGTCCGCAAAAAATTGAATCTGATGCCCACAAAAATAGACTTGTTGTTTGAGCCAGACCTTTCTCATGATGTCTTCCTTGGTGGCATAAAAGTGTGGTGTAACAATAATGTCCCTTGGAGATCCATCCTTTCTGGGCGGGCCCAGAGTTCTGTGGGCCCGGTCCAATTCAAGGCGATGGGGGGAGATATTTGGTATGAGATCCTTAATAAGATCCTGTATAGCTTCCTGCACATCAAGTACGGATTCCGGGAGGCCCCTGACCCTGAAATAAGACCTCCTCGACCTATTCTCAAGGTCATCAATCTTAGACAGCGCAGACTCTAATTAATCTTGGAGTTTCTGAATATGAGCCGCATTTTGATTGGTACGGGAGACCGTTATGTCCAAGTTCGTCTCTATCGCCTCCATCCTGGAACCCAAATTAGCAAAGTCCGCTTTCATATAATGCGTGATCTGGGCCGCCGTGTTAGCTAGGCCCCTTTCCAGTAAAGCAGAGAATTTGGAAAAGAGGTCTCCCTGCAGGGAGCAGTTGTCTTGCTCATGCATGCCTATAGCAGGCATCACAGGCATGGAGGCCAAAGTAGGCCCTACTGGAGACAAATCATACCCCTCTATGGTGCCTAAGAGGGACTTCGTGGAGGCCGGAGAAGGTGCTTGCGGAACGATATGGGAGCCTTGGGCCACCTGGGAATAGATCAAGGTAGGGGGAGCAATCACTTGCCTCTGGTTTGGTCTCACATCCCCTTTAGTAGCGTGTGGCTGTGCTGAGGCCGCATCAGCGGTCCTATTGGAACTCCTGTCCCCACCGGAGCTGTCAAATTTGGGTCCGAGATCGCGTCTGGCCGCCGGTCCAGACATCTGCCAGTATGAGCGGGTGAGTCCCGAAGGTGTAGCGGAGGACTTGGGCAGATTTGGGGAACGCTGTGCCCGCTAACGCTGTTGCTGGAGCTGGGGTGATGCGGAGCTCCCGGCTTACGCTGCCATTACGGAGCTCCCGCACATGCGCACTCCTACATGTAGTTTTCTAGCACATTTTTCAATATCTATGTACATTTCAAATTTGTCCAGATATTTGTCTGGTGCAAATTTGAGTCCCTAAGCGAAAACCCCCATTTCTTCTTCAGAAAACTCTACTCCTGCTAGATTAGAAAGTCCTAGATTTAATTGTCTCTTTTTCTATTTTTTCTACCTCCTCTCCTCTTTCCTCTCCTTCTGAAGAGTCCCTTTGATAATGCTGTGGTGGTGGGGGTGGGATCCTGTAGGGCTCTTTCCAACCCCTCCACCCCCCCATGTTGGTATTGATTCTGATAAGTTGCAGGCCTTCCCCTAGAATTTCCTATAAAACCTCCTTTAGGAGGTCTTGGTGGATTTGATGGATAATAATTCCTCTCATAATTATAATGTTCATACTGTTCTTGTGGTCTGCACATCAGTTTTGAGTAGGAACTGAGAACTGTGGAGTGTGTGGATGTTGGTTAGATTTGGGTTTACTGTGTGGTTTAGGGTCTTTTTTTTTATTATTGGTAGGTTGAGAATTAATTTGGTGTGTTGTGTTGGTGGTCATCTGACCAATAATATCTCTCTCTACTGATGACTCTGGGGTAATGGTGTCTTCTTGCCATTTATAAACTCATTGTTTAACAAAAACTTTTTAGGTCCCTTTGGTATTTCTTAACTTTTTTCTGTTTTGTTTCTCTGTCATACTTTGACAGATAACTTTGTAGTTTTTGAGCCTTTTCCTGATATTCTGTTGTATCTTTGAATGGTGCCATGTTTTCTCTTAATTCAGTGATTTGGGCTTCTAATAATTGTTTTTTGGCTTGTCTCCTCCTAATCATGAGTTGCATAAGCTTTTTCTCACATGAATTAAAGAATTGTTACCATTCATATAAAAAAATTAAGATCTTCCACATCGTGAAGGGGACTCACATCCCATCTTAGATGTCGTGGTGTCAGGCTTTCGGTTATATATATTTCTAGTGAAGCTGTGTCCCACCACAGCCTGATTTGTTTTTCCATATCGTGCTGCAACTAGTCTTGGTGTTTTGTTGGAAACATTCAACAAGATGTATGTGGCTTTCATTAAATCAAAAACATACATTGCTGCGTGAGTAAATGAGCTTATAGAATAATATATTCTACAAGACCATAAAGTTTAATAGTGTAAAAAGAACTCTGCGCTACGGTCAATGAAGTGCAATAGTGCAATAATCTATGATAAATAGATAACAAACATTAAATGATAAACATGTTTTATACAGTATGTATAAAAAATAAATAAACTATACAATCGTGCAGAAATCAACCTGAAATAAAGTACATGTGCATGAATCCTTGGAATTGCAATTAATGTGGGAGGGTACACTAGGCTTGTACATGTGAACAAGCCAACTTAAACATAAATCACACCCCCTTATTCTGCAAACAGCAAGCCATACATAACACATGGTATGATAGGTTACAGCATTATAAATGCAAAGCATTTTAATATAAGTGCATATTAATATAATATTAATTTAATGCATTTAATATAAATGCAAACCAGTGCAGCTTATCAGTGACCACCAGTGCTGCATGTCAGGGACCAACAGTACCATATGTCAGTGACCACCTGTGCCGCTTGTCAGGGACCAAACAAGGTACATATGAGAATTTTACCTGATGAATGGTGGCCTATGCCTGGCTAACATGGCATGGGGTCATAAACCTCTTGGCATGGGCTTGTAAAGCTGAGAGAAGTGTTGGCCCAGATGTCTTGGGTCATACCCTGCTGCTGACAGATTATGTTTGACATGCATCTGGAGGGCAGGGATGGCATCCTGAGCAAAATATTGGGAACTGGGTAACTGTCACTGTGGTATAGCACAGGTCTTAAATGCATTGAAGTAGGTTGATTCTATTAAAGTGGAGTGGATGAAAATGTATTTGTTCTGACAAGCTGGCATTACGATTCATGAGTTGCATGAAATGACTCAGGATATATTTTATATATATGCCGAGGGTAGATAGATAATAACACACTGGTCTTCCCAGTGAATCGCTGTGCGGGGGTGGGTTAGCACATGCCTAGAATCTCACCATGATGTTGTCTTATGCCTAGTGTGGTAAATTTTTAATAGGAAAGAAGAGAGACTAGCAGGATCACCAGGAATTTCACACAAAGGAAGCAGTGTATAGAGAACAGAGTACTTTTAATACAAGTATGTGGTACAGCAGGAAAATATTAGGAAAACTGAAAAAATGTTGGGGTAACATATTTTTTAAGATTTTGAAACCGCTTAGGAGGAATGTGGCCTTTTTCTACCAACTTTTCTCATTGAGTAGCTGCTCAACTGAGCTCTAGAGATGGCCTGCCGGTCCGCCCGGCGGTCATTTTGTGGCAAACTTTGCGTGTTCGCGGTCCGCCAGACCGGCGGACATCTGGCGATGTTCGCTGCGGCCCGCAATGTTACATGGGTAAGAACTTTGACCTGTGACACATCCATCAGGTGGTACAGGATAGCCAATTGAGACATTTCAGCACATGGACATACCCCCTACCTTATAAATAAACCTGATCAGGCGGCCATCTTACATTCTGCTTTTTGTCAGTGTAGGGAGAGGTTGGTGTTTGGAGCAGGGACAGGCTGTATTCAATCAAATAACTATCTAAAAGGTCCACAAAGGTTCTTTTAAGAACTGGTATAGGTGTGCTACTTGCTGTGCAGTATATAGCTGTGTAATACATTCATATCCTTTTTGTCAGTGTAGGAACAGGTTGGTGCTTGGAGCAGGGACAGGCTGTATTCAATCAAATACCTATCTAAAAGGTCCACAAAAGTCGTTTTAAGGAATGGTATAGATGTGCTACTTGCTGTGTAGTACATAGGTGTGTAATACATTCATATACTTTTTGTCAGTGTAGGGACAGTTTTCTGTTTCCAGCAAGGACAGACTGTAGTGACACAAATCGTTACCTAACAGATCCACAAAAGTCCTTTCAAGCACTGGTATGGGTGTGCTACTTGCTCTGCAGTACATAGGTGTGTAATACATTCATATACTTTTTGTCAGTGTAGGGACAGGTTGCTGTTTCCAGCAGGGACAGACTGTAGTGACACAAATTGTTACCTAACAGGTCCACAAAAGTTCTTTCAAGCACTGGTATAGGTTTGCTACTTGCTCTGCAGTACATAGGTGTGTAATACATTCATATACTTTTTGTCAGAGTAGGGACAGTTTGCTGTTTCGAGCAGGGACAGACTATAGTGACAAATCGTTACCTAACAGGTCCACAAAAGTCTTTTCAAGCACTAGCATAGGTGTACTACTTGCTCTGCAGTACATAGGTGTGTAATACATTCATATACTTTTTGTCAGTGTAGGGACATTTTGCTGTTTCGAGCAGGGACAGACTGTAGTGACACAAATCGTTATCTAACAGGAACCCAAAAGTCCTTTCAAGCACTGGTATAGGTGAACTACTTGCTCTGCAGTATATAGGTGTAATATACACTTATAATATACTTTCGAATATAGAAAGCATATTATAGTGGATTTGTATTGTGCAGCATTGTGACTGGCGGTTTATTTGGTTACTGCTGAATTTTCGCCTCTTTCGCTGCATTACCTCTGCTACACACATTAACCAGTTAAGGACCGCCTACTGTACATTTACGTCAGCAGAATGGCACGGCTGGGCACATCAACGTATATATACGTTGGTTCTAGTACCCAGCCGTGGGTCACGGGCGTGCGCCCGCGGCGCGCTCCCGTGACCCGGTCCGAAGCTCCAGGACCGGGACAGCGGGACTCGCGGACCCGATCGCCGCTGGAGTACGGCGATCGGTTCCCGGAGCTGAAGAACGGGGAGAGCCGTGTGTAAACACAGCTCCCCGGTGCTTCACTGTGGCCGCAGCATCGATCACGTCATCCCTGTTATAGGGGGATGTGATCGATGACGTCACACCTACAGCCACACCCCCCTACAGTTGTAAACACACGCAGGGAACACACAAATCCTACAGCGCCCCCTTGTGGTTAACTCCCAAACTGCAACTGTCATTTTCACAGTAAACAATGCAATTTAAATGCATTTTTTGCTGTGAAAATGACAATTGTCCCAAAAATGTGTCAAAATTGTCTGAAGTGTCCGCCATAATGTCGCAGTCACAAAAAAAAAACGCTGATCGCCGCTATTAGTAGTAAAAAAAAAATAATAAAAATGCAATAAAACTATCCCTTATTTTGTAAACGCTATAAACCAATCGATAAACGCTTTTTGCGATTTTTTTTTACCAAAAATAGGTAGAAGAATATGTATCGCCCTAAACTGAGAAAAAAAAATTATATATATTTTGGGGGGATATTTATTATAGCAAAAAGTAAAAAATATTGCATTTTTTTCAAAATTGTCGCTCTATTTTTGTTTATAGCGCAAAAAATAAAAACCGCAGAGGTGATCAAATACCACCAAAAGAAAGCTCTATTTGTGGGGAAAAAAAGGACGCCAATTTTGTTTGGGAGACACGACGCACGACTGCGCAATTGTCAGTTAAAACAACGCAGTGCCGAATCGCAAAAAGGGGCAAGGTCCTTTAGCAGCATTTTGGTCCGGGTCTTAAGTGGTTAACAAAATTTCCTTAAAAAAAAGTTTCACAACTGGTGCGATAAACCAGTGGCCCCCCAAAACGGCAGATTTTATTATATACCTTCTTCCACATATACTGCACTTCTGCTTTTGTCATAGGGTTATTTAAAAAAATCACAGGCAGAGGAAGAGGCAGGCCCTTCCGCAGGGGTGGTAGGGGTAGGGCAGGAGCACCAGGTCTGAGCCAAAGTGGGAAGTGGCACAATGTTCGTTCGATTACGTCAAAGGACGCACCAGACTTGGTTGAGTGGCTCGCCACCAACACCACCATAAACTGTACCCTCCGCTTGAGTCACAGGAATTATTTTCCGATCCATCAGAAGACATTTTTAGATGTGCAGCCATTCTTGGCATTGGATCAGGAAGAGGAGGTAGCAACAGCTGGGACTCAGCAGTCTGAAGACAGTACTCAGATCAGTCCAAGGAGGTTGGTGCCCGCAGTTGCTGCCTACTCCGAGATCTCTATTGATAGGGAAGGTGACATTGATGATGACGTGATGTCACGTGGGTGCCCACAAGAGAGGAAGAGGAGGGGAGTTCAGAGGGAGAGATGGACCAGCAGATAGGGAGGAGAAGCAGGCCGAACTTACATTGCACAGGAGGGACAAACCAGACTCATAATGTATCAGGAGCGAGCCATCAAGCATGTACGATCACATTTGGTGCTCCCAGGATGCCGGCCCATGCCTCCGCAGTGTGGGCTTTTTTTTTACCCCTCCGCTGCAGACAATAGTGTTGCCATCTGCAGCCTTTGCAGTCAACGCATACGTCACGGTAAGCCCAACACTCACCTAGGGACGACCACCTTAAGAAGGCACCTGTCCTCACATCACCGAGCCCAGTGGGAGCAACGCCATCAGAACCCACAAAGCCACACTCCAAGCTCTCACTGTCCAGCCTCTTCTCCTTCTCCTTCCCCTCTATGCTCACAATTGTCCTCCACTCCACCTTCCACCATGCCTTCCTCAAATTTTTCTGCTAAAAGGCAGGCTTCTGTGGCCCAAAAAAATGATGATGCCGGATAACCCTCATGCCCAATGGTTGACCGCTGGCTTGTTGGAACTGATAGCCCGCCAACTACTTGTGTAAAAAAAAGTGTAGCGCTGACAATGAATAAATTGAAATAAACCAATCTAATTACTTAATGTATAACACCACATGTCACCTGATAGTGATAAATTATATTGAATAAAGTCCATAAATCCTTAAATGAAAGAAAAAAAATTAAAGTAAGATCCGACTGACGTCAGAAGTATTATGTTGATAAAAAAAAAAAGTCCAGTGATTGAATAGGTGAACAGATTCCAACGGTGAAAAATAGAAGATCCACCACCACTTATGACAAGGGGCTTACCGGATGGATTGGACCAAGAAGGGCATATACCCGCTAGGCCAATCAAGCTTATGTAGATTCACTGGGAAGGGTACACCATAGATGTCTCACAATCTGGTATTTTTGATGAAGACCTCAGATAAACAATTCAGGAGTGGTTCACACCAACCAATGGTATATGGCAATTCCCAAGGAGTCCAAGGAGTATCAATTGTCCAAATGGTAGTTATGAAAAAGAAGAAATTGGAGTGCACATAGCATAATTCCGTATAATCACACAAAATTTATTTAAAATGAAGAAAACTCACATTTTGCAGTGGTAAACAAGCTCATAAAATTAGGGTAGCAGTGACAACAGCAGTCCTTCCCGACATGTTTCGTTACAAAAAGAACTTCATCTGGGGTTAGCCTGCCAACTACTGCCATATATACTGGTGGAGTCGGAGGCCTTTTTAAAATTTGTGGCCATTGGAACACCACAATGGAAGGTCCCAGGAAGGAGTGTATGAACACTACGGCATGACAGGTTCTGGGGAGCTTGGTTTTTTTGCACCGCACCAGTGGCTGCTCATGCGCGACTTCTGCGGCTATTTGATGAGATCACCAAACTGGTAAGTCGCATTCAGGGTGCCATCAGTGACATCGTACCTTACACCTTCTTTCTGGAGAGTGCATTGCATCATGTCATTGATCAAGCCGCTGAGGAGCAAGAGCAGGAAGAATAGTAAGGCGCAATGCTGAATGAATTCCCAGGGTGGGCTACTCCACCTGAGACAAGTCAACAACCGGAGTCTGAAGAGGAGTCAGAGGAGGATGGTGCTGGGGCGGAAGAGGAGGAGCAAGAAGAGCATGCTTTAAACCTTTCTGGGATCCCTGGTGTTGTCCGTGGATGGGGGGGAGGAGAACGAAGACGACATTATCCTGGATGATGAGCAGGAGCCAGGACAGTACAGCGCTTCCAGTTTAGTGCAAATTGGGGCCTTCATGCTCCAGTGTTTTAAGAGGGACCCCCATATAAAAAGAATAAAGGGCAAGGACCAGTACTGGGTGGCAATGTACTTAGACAACCGGTACAAACAAAACATGGCAGAAATGTTACCATCATCACAGAGGGCTATCAGAATGCAGCACTTCTAGGCCTTGCTTCGAGAAATGCTGCATTCTGCTTTTGAGTCCGCTGGCAGAGGTATTTCCACTCACAGAGAAATAGTTTCAGGTACCAATCCAACAGCGCCTGCAAGAAGAGGGCGGTTTGAAGATGTCTTGGTCACTAATAATATTAAATCATTCTTTCAGCTGACCCATTGACAGCTGTCCTCTGGATCCAGCATCAGGGAACGCCTAGGCCGACAGGAGTCCAAATACATCGGGTTAACGGCCGATGTGGACACACTGAGAAGTGATGAATCCCTGTACTACTGGGTGGGCAGGCTTGATCTCTGGCCAGAGCTTGCACAATTTTCAATGGAACTGTTGGCTTGCCCCTTGTCCATGGACACCCTCCTGGCAATGTGAGCCCTCGCTGTAGCTGTATTTCACCTATAGCATGAGCAGGGAGTGGTTAAAGTGATTGTAAAGGTTCATTTAAAAAAAAACATGTTATACTTGCCTTCTCTGTGCAGTTAGTTTTGCACAGAACAGCCTGGAGCCTCCTCTTCTTGGGTCCTTCTTTGCTGCTACTAGTTTCTCCTTCCTTTGAGCGCCCCTCAGTCAGCAGCTTGCTACAGGGGTCACCCAAGCTGAGTCAGATCTCTGTGTATCCATTCAGACACATAGCCCTGGCCTGGCCCCACCCCCTTTCTTCCCTGATTGGCTAACTGACTTTAATTGACAGCCGAGGGAGCCAATAGCGCCACTGCTCTGTCTTAGCCAATAAGTAGAAGTGTACTGGATGGCTGAGGGGATCGTGGATATCACTGAAGAGAGAAGGAGCATAGGTAGGTAATTGGGAGGTGCTGGGAGGGCTGCTACACACAGAAGTTTTTTTTTTATCTTAATACAAAGACTGCATTAAGATAAACACAGAAGTTTTTTTATCTTAATACATAGATTGCATTAAGATAAAAAAAAACGTATGCCTTTACAACTCATTTAAGAACCATCAGTCAGGTCCTATACTTCCCTACATGTATTATCACAGTGGTAAATAGCTCTGTAAAAATATGTGAAAATTGTATAGAAAACCAATCTACCTTTGCTTTCGAAAGCCTGATCTAACCCTTTATATTGGTCAAATAATGCAGTTGACTTAAACTTACTTACTTAAAATGAACTTAAACCAAATTTTAAATAGATGCATCTAACTGTTTGTACTATTCTGGTCGTTTTGCATCATGTGAAGTTTTGCTCTTTTTTTCAGAATAAGTGTCACCTGTTACTTAACCACTTGATCACCGGGCCTATTTTGGCACTTTTCTCCTTCATGTAAAAATGGCAAATTTTTTTGCTAGAAAATTAATCATAACCCACAAACACTATATATATATATATTTTTGCAGACACCCTAGGGAATAACATGGCGGTCATTGCAACTTTTTTTCTTGCACGGTATTTGCGCAATAATTTTTCAAACGCCTTTTTTAGGGAAAAAAAACTGTTTCATGAATTTAAAAAAAACAAAACAGTAAAGTTATCCCAATTTGTTTATACAATGTGAAAGATGATGTTAACCCGAGTAAATAGATACCTAACATGTCATGCTTTAAAATTGCGCACACTCATGGAATGGCGCCAAACTTTAATACTTAAAAATCTTTATAGGCAACGCTTTAAAAATGTTTACAGGTTACTATTTTTGAGTCACAGAGGAGATCTACTGCTAGAATTGTTGCACACGCTCTAACGCACGCTACGATACCTCACATGTGGGGTTTGAACGGTGTTTACATATGTGGGCAGGACTTGCATGAGTGTTCGCTTCTGCATGCGAGCTACCGGGACAGGGGCGTTTTAAATTATTATTATTTTTTTTACTTATTTTTTTTTTTTTACACTTTTTTTTTAAAAAAAATTATCACTTTTATTCCTAGTACAAGGAATGTAAACATCCCTTGTAATAGCAATCACTGTGAAAGGTCCTCTTTATGGAGAGATGTGGGGTCAATAAGACCCCATATCTCTCCTCCAGGCTTACAAGCATGAAATCGGTGAAAAAAAAACACTGATTACATGCCGACAGCCGCGATTGCGGCTTTATTTACTTCTGGGTACTGGGCCATTGTCATAGCGTCACGCCCGGGCTTCCGACGGTCATAGAGATGACTGGTGACCATCTGGTCACCAATCATCTCTATGCTTCCAGCAGCGCAGGCCGATTCGCTCTCCGGGCCCCGATGGCACGGGAGAGCCCGGAGAAGCACCAGATGGCGGCGGGAGTGGGGGACGTCCCCTTCCGCTGCCTATAAAAATTATCAAGCAGTGGAACTGCTGCTTTGATCATTCTTATGGTGCACATAATCACCAGCTGAAGATGGCAATATATGAATGATGCCTGTAGCTGCAGGCATCATTCAGATATCACCGCACAAAGCCGAGGATGTCCATGGACTTCCTTGGTGATTAAGTGGTTAAACTGTTTATTTATTTGGAACCTAAGTTTGAATACTTACATTTTTAAGTAATTTGCCAGAAATTCTGTCAATGCATTGTCAATTATTTTGCTAAAATTTTGTTTCAGATGCTTGTTATACAAGGCTAGATTGAAAACCTCCAGCTGTGTAGCACATCATTCAAATTCCCAGAAAGAGTAGCCCTGTAGAGAAAGAAACTTATTAGGAAATAGATCCACAGGAGGGCTTGCTATGCATTAAAGGCTAACTTCAGTCAAGATGGAAAGCATTTTGATTGATGTATACTAGAAAATGTGAAAACATTGACCTCTAACACAAGCTATAAGATGCAAGATTACTGCCATTATTGCTTTAAGAGATTTTAACAAGGTTTCAAACAATATCTGACGTGCAGTGCTAGAGGTAATAAACTTCTGAACAAACCTTGCACTTTCATTTTGAATTTTGTAAGTGTCTCTCACAGAAACAGTATCAAAGGGTAAAATAAAAGATTCAATTCATTTAAAGCAAATGAATACAATTTTCTATTTTCCTTCAAAGTTAAAAGCCAAAGTAATTTCTGTTAAATCACATATCTGGATTAGGTATTTTCTGTTCTCTTGAGCTATAATAAATTGACACTTTTTAGGTGCGATATTTCAAATATAATGTTACCATTGCTACATTATTTAGCCACATATACATTCTTAATATGATTGTTGTCCTACTAGGTGGAAAATTACTCAGAGGCATGGGAAGTTTATAACAAAGCTTCAAGGTGTTTAGTGACACATTATTTAAGTCTGTAAGAATCTGCAGAAATAGATTTCACAGCTTTCAGATATAAAAAAGAAACTGTCAAGATACAACATCCAGTAAAAATATAGTTTTGTGGTAGCTAAACAAACTGTAGATAAAACAAAATTATCAGGTTTCAGGTATAAAAAGAAACTGTTAAGTTACAACATCCAGCAAAAATATAGATTTGTGGTACCTAAACAACCTGTAGAAAACACAAAATCATAAAAAAAACTCAAAAAACAATGTGCTAACATTTTCAAGATAAATACAATTCAAATTAACTCTTTAATGCCAATGTAATGTATAATACCCAAAGTGGAAAGCAAAAAAAAAAGCAAACCTAGAATATGAGGTCCAGTTGTGGGCACTACATTTACATTTAAAATGACAAAAGTTCAGGCGAGGGTTCAATGGTAAACAGCTAAATGAATCACAAATGGAAAATCTTACATAAACAAAGGATAAGGTAATATCATTTTTACATGGAAAAAAAGACAGTTGTTTTTATGAGTTTAGAAATTTTTCTTGAAAATAATATCTAGATTTGAAACGACTAAGAACTCACTATTTTGACCCAGGAAAAAAAGCCAACCAACCTTAGGGAAGAGATTTATTTTCTCCTCCAAAGCAAAATTGGCAACAGCTGCAAGGGTTTTTGTTTGTCTTTCCTATGATCCAAAGCTGCAAGAGCTGGGAGAGGTCCAGTTTGAGGTTCCTCTAGGGATATTTCCTCTTACCTGTCCTGGTGGCAGATAGGGGTAGACAGGGTAATTCAGACATTGCTGGCCTTCTAAAGACGCTGTTATTCTAAAACGCTTTGCTAAGTCTCTGACTCAGAGCAAGTTTGCAGATCAGACGAATCAGAGAAATACCAGTTGGCCTAATCTACCAACTTCTGGTTCAGTAATTCAAAGAGTTGGAAGAAAGAGGGTTTGCATGATATCCAGGGAACTAGAAATTTCCAAAGCCAAGGTCAGCAGTGGAAGTCTGTGTTTATCATACAATGAGTTACAAACCTCCCAACCTTCTAAGATGATAAAGATTGATGTATTTTAGCACAGACTAGTTAATACAAGGACACATCCTACTACACTTCCTTTTTACATGGACATTGACTAATAAAAAAGCAAGAATGTTCATCTAAAACCCACCTTTTCATTACTACTTTTACTTCTCCAGTTGAAAGCTATGGTAATGTGTTAAAGGATAGCTCCACAATAAAATATAGTAAATAGAAAAAATAATATGGCATATACAATTGCTACAAAAGTCATATTGTAATTTAATATTATTAGGAATTTCCTTCTGTTTTCAATCTGCACCTGCTGTAATTTCCTATAAAATTCAATGCAAAATTGCAACCTGGAGGTGTTCTGCTTGCCATCGGTGTACAGAATGACTCCAAAAATGTAATTTCCTGCTTGTGTGCATTACTCCCTTAGAGTTAGCTACTTCCAAAGTGATGCAGACGCTGCAGCTTTTCTTATTAGAACACTAATGCCACATACACATGATCGGACATTCCGACAACAAAACCGTGGATTTTTTTCCGATAGATTGGTCGCTTAAACTTGTCTTGCATACACACGATCGCACAAATGTTGTCAGAAATGTTCAACATCAAGAACGCGGTCACTTACAACACTATGACGAGCCGAGAAAAATTAAGTTAAATTATTCCAAGCATGTGTCGAATTGATTCCGAGCATGCGTAGGATTTTTTTGCGTCTAAATTGCATACAGACGATCGGAACTTTTGTTGAGAACCAGCTCTCAAAAGTTTGTAGTGGGAAATTCCGACAGCAAATGTCCGAAGGAGCCTACACACGGTCGGAATATCCGACCAAAAGCTCACATCCAACATTTGTTGTTGGAAATTCCGATCGTGTGTACGCGGCATTAGAGTGCACATTTCGAATATAATCAACCAGACCCCCACATGGATAGTGAGTTTGCAAAGCATATGGTAAACTTTTTCTTCAAAACAACAACATTTGTTAAAATCCTTTATCAGTAGATTGATCACCCAGAGGGGATTGTTTTTTTTTCTCAACAAAGGTGGAGTTACACTTTAAGTACTGTCTCAGAATTAGGAGTATACTTATAAAGGAATGTAACATTCACTAAATGTTGAGTGCCAGTGTGTTTCCCTGGTGCATGCATTTACAATTGGAGTGATTGATTGACCTGCAGTGAGTGTTTGGTGAATATCACAAAGGCAACGTTGAAAAGTTAAGTACTGTACCTCATATCAAATTTCACTGTATGCCAATCAGATGAAAGAATAATACATTTTGGTTATTTGCTATGGTTATTTCTCACTTTTCTCTGTGCCTTACCAAAAAAACCTGTTTAACACTGGTATAAAAATGATTATACTTTTGTTTATAGAATTATATGATTGCATTAAACATAGGCTGAATAACTACTGAATGTCAGCAGAGTTCACAACGTATAAAAGAAACCATTTTCCTAACAAATATGAAAATGTGCAAAGTACAAATGTTTTAGATGTCATTTCCATAGTACATGTCTCAAATGTATTTGCCCATAATGTGCATCACCAGGCACTACTTGGCAGATAAATAATTTTAGTGACAAGGTGAAATTTTCAATGAGCTCTCACAGCTTGATAAGTCATTTTAATTACTATGTGATGCATATTTAAGTGACAGCGGTTTGTTGGAAGCTTCAGGCAGAAACATGGTAAATTTGCAGGGTTGCTTAGCTGACACGCTGTGCCAAAAGAATAAATCTTTAATAGTGTATGTACCTCATATGAATTTTGCTTGCAAATTTTGCTTTAAACAAAAAAAAATATTTATGTTTGTGTTCACAGAGATCCTTCTGTAGTGCCATGGTGGAGGAATTAAGGATGTCACTAAAATGCCAGCGACGACTGAAACATAAACCACAGCCTCCTGTAATAGTGAAAACAGAAGAAGTTATCAACATGCATACATTTAACGACAGAAGATTGCCAGGGAAAGAAACAATGGCATAGAGCTGGGTGTCAGGCATCCCCAAGCACAAACTGTCAGCTTTTTGTTTTCTTTTTCCAAACAACACTGCAAGAATGTTTCCTGTGGAAATATGCAACCTGTGCAAAATAAAAATGAGTTACCTCATGTCGCTGTGTCTATGAACTTAAGACTTATTACTCTGATTTATCTGTCAGACTAGAACTACAAGAGTCATGGATAAATCACAAACGTCTGCGGAGGTTGAACTTTTTTCTTTTCTTTTTTCTTTTTTTTTAAGGGGTCCACCATTCTTATGAATGTAAACGTGTGTACGTTTTGTGGTTGCTTTACAAATAAGTTCCCCCCCAAAAAAAACAAAACATAAAAGGTTATTTTTCAAAACTTACTTCATTCAAAGAAATACATTGAAAATAATAGTAAATGCCAGTTATTATTGAAGGAAGAAATCTCCTATAAACTGTATCAAAATGACTGTATGCTCTTTGCCTTTCCATAGCAAAGATGACAGATGATTGGATGAAATATTGTTAAATGCCCAAATCAAAATGGCAGAATTTTTTTTTTAAGCTGAATAGGCAACACAAAAATCACAAGAATTGCATTATAATTCATGAATTTACACAAAAACACTATGAGAAGATTCGTATCTGCTTTGTGGACTCTGTGTTTCACTGTCGTAAATAAAACAAACATGTCAGTAAACAAGGCAATAATTGTATTGTTCAATTCAACCCAATGACGGCATTTCTGTGTGCAGAATGGTAGATTGACAAATAGCTGTTATGTTGCTCAGAAGAATGTATCTCAATTGTGAATAGCAAAGAGGGAAATTGTGGCTCTGGTGGAGAGGATCCGGCTTAGATGAAGTGGATTTTAAACACATGTCTCTGTAACCATTTGAGCTCCACTGAGCCTCTGCAGTTCCTTCCAGCTATGGAAAATATATGGGCAACTTAGAAGAGCTTTCCACGTGGAGCTGTAAATGGACTGCATTCATCAATACAGTCAGTGTTCAACAAACAAATTCCTTGAGCAATTTTTATTTAAAAAAAAAAAGAAAAATGTTCAGGTTTATTTGTGGAAATGCAAATGCGATTTCTATAAAATAGTTTTTGTATGGAGATTTTTGTAATAATTTTTATCAACAAAATCCAAACATACGTCTTTTTCATCAGGGGTGTGATGCCAAGCATGAATGGTAGTGTGTATGAGCACCACCAACGTTTGGTGAGATTATTTTTATCAAATTCAAGTTCAATATAAAGCAAAGAGAATTATTTTTAAGTTCAGTATTGCTATTTGCACTACCAGAACTGCTTCCCATGCTACACCCCTGATTTCCACTAAGCTACAAACATACTGTAATGAACAATTGTGTGTAAATGGTAAAACTACACAGTCTTCTTGACCACATTGTGATAACAGTTGAAGTGCACACAGTTTCCTGTTTAAATTTAATGCACAAAATAAACATAAGCAAAAACAAAGTGGAATTATCTATTTTATTTTCTATGACAAAATTCAACATTACATTGCATATTTTCTAAACATGCTGTGATGTTAGAACTAGAGTAACATTCTAAAAATACAAAAAAAGTAAAAGGATCCTGACAGTAAAGGCATGTTTATATTTGATGAATATGTTTTATCATTGGGTAGAAGTAGTGGTTGGTAGATGTTCTACTTCTTAATTTCCAACATTAAAATCGTGAGTAACAAAAATGGTCGATGAAGAACTCAAATCAACTACATTCTACAGTTTATTTTTTGGTTTATTTCAGTAGTCTTTAACCACTTAAGACCCAGACACATACGCTGCTAAATGACCCAAGGTGTTTTTACAATTCGGCGCTGCGTCGCTTTAACAGACAATTGCGCGGTCGTGCGACGTGGCTCCCAAACAAAATTTGCGTCCTTTTCTTACCACAAATAGAGCTTTCTTTCGGTGGTATTTGATTGCCTCTGCGATTTTTATTTTTTGCGCTATAAACTAAAATAGAGCGACAATTTTGAAAAAAATCACAATTTTTTTACTTTTTGTTTTAAAAAAAATCAAATAAACTAAATTTTAGTAAAACATTTAGGCCAAAATTAATTCAGCCACATGTCTTTAGTAAAAAAAAAAAAATCGCAATAAAAAAAATAGCTACCTAGCGGGAACAGCGACACTAATACAGCGATCAGAAAAATGATCGCTTAGTGATGCTGGCAATAGGGAGTGAAAGGGTTAACTAGGGCAGTGATCAGGGGGTTAAAACTTTATTAGGGGGGGTGGGGGGGCTATCCTGGACCTAACACTAACTGACTTTTACACTGCCTGTCACACTGACACTAAATGCAGTGATTAGATCACTGCATTCAGTGACACTGTGACAGGGGGGTGGGTCGATCACAAGGGGTTAATGTGCCTAAGTGTGTGTGTGTCAGTGTTGTGTTGGTGCACACTTACTGTGGATGTCTTCTCTCATCAGCAGCGGTGGGAAACACCGCTGCGATGAGAGGTGACATCATTTCCTCCTTCCTGTGTAAACACAGGAGGAGGAACTGAAACGAAGGGGGAGCGCTCCCATTGGCTGGGAGCGATCGCGGGGGGGACGGAAAACACGGACATCCGCCCGCTCGTCGGCGATCGCTCCCAGAGCCAGGGGGACCGCCGCACGCCGTGGAGGGGGTCCCGATGGGACCCTCGAACCGCACGAAGGCGAGGACGTAAATTTACGCCCTTGTGCCTGTATGAGCCATGTTGTGGCCGTAAATGTGCGTGCGGGGGTCCTTAAGTGGTTAAATTACAGTACTTTTTCAGCTCAATTGCTGCAATTGCCACTAGTCGAAAGCTGAAATCAGACTTGCGTGACAGACTGATGGCTTGGAGGGTGAGATTTATTTAGACTTCCATGTGAGAAAAAGCTAAAGGTGGACTTCATCAGCATGGAGATAAAAAAAGGCAGGAGATGGCACAATGACATTTAACTGTAAAACTTAAGGTTTATTAAGAAAGCCTTGGCAACTAGTGAACTGGAAGTGCTGGAGGTACAATTCCTCTAAATTTGTTTACGCAATGTGAGATTTTTGTACACAACTCATTGCATTTTGGGTATATGTTGGTACCATCCATGGGAAGAATTTTTAACATTTTACTTCAAGTTCTCACTAGGGTTATGGATGAGCGAATGTGCTTGGGTTTGGTTCACAGATCATTCATTGAACCCATCATAAATTTTAACAATCAATACCTGCCATGATTTAACTTCTGGTAGTAGCCCCCAACTTCATACTGGCCAATGGCATCGTTTAATGGTAAAGTTTGTGCGCTTCTTTTACTTTGCAGAGCAACACTAAATTGTCTAATCTCAAAAGTTTATTTAGTCCTTCAAAACAGTTCAGCAACACAACACCACATTCACCAAACCCCCTTCCTTACCCATATTACTAATTATTCCCTGATTAATGCAAATATAGACTTCAGGTGTGTGTTTGGTGGAAGTTGGCTAGTGTCAGTACAGTACCTAATAACTTAAATAGGCAACAAACTGAAGGGACTCTTCAGTGTGGGCTTCTACTGCCAACAGAACCATTGCAGTGTATCAGATGTGGCAAAAGTGCATGCATTTTGGAAACCACATGTATAATAAAACACATGACTATGCACCAAACAGCCTTTTGGGAGGAAACCAGAACATAATTTTCAGCAGCAAGAGCCTCACACTCAGTGCTGGTACAAGGTCCATTAACATCAAAGGCAAAAAGGACAAAGTGCCCCCCCTCTCCATGAGCTGTGAAACAGTTCAGCAGCATAGTATGAAAATCCTTCCCATTTTTCATCCTCCTCCAGCTGAAGAGTCCAAGGTGCGCTGCCAACTCTCTTCCTTATTTTTCAATGTCACTATCCCCCATCCATGAGATTCGAAGGACTAACACACCAGATCTTGATCCAATGCAGAACCCCTGTTGCCTGATGCCCCAATTCCAGCAGAGAAGGCAGCTGGTAGTTGAGAAGATGATACCGCCCAGTAAGAATAGCTTCACAATTTCCTGCCTCTATTACCCTTAAAACTCAGGCTATTACTAATGAGTCTACTCTGTGGGATGTTTATACTGCTAATTAGCAATGTATGGATTCACTTGGAAGATTTAAGAATCAGATCATTGACATAAGGGAGGACATCTCACTCATACCCAATGATTTACAAAAAAATAGGGACTGCACCTCAGCTCTGGAGGGCCATGTGAGTGAACTAAAGGATTAAGTTGACCAATTATACTCACATGTAAAGGTAATTTCCAGTGGACCCATGCACATACCCTTAAAATGGAGACATTAGTAAACAAAAAGAGGCATAATTTTCAACCTTAGGCTGCTTTCACAGTGGAGCGGGGGCGGCGTTTGCGGTAAAGCGCCACTATTTTTAGCAGTGCTTTACCATTGTTTTTGCGGAGGTATTCAGACACTAGCAGGGTGCTTTTAACCACCCGCAAAGCGGTTCATGACCCGCTGGCCTTTCATTTCAATAGGCATGAGCAGTGTACAAAGATGCTGCTAGCAGGAGTTTTTTTAACATCCTGCCAGCGCATTGCCTCAGTGTGAAAGACTGCAGGGGGCCTGTTTTGGGGTAATTTTTCAGGCGCTTTTGGGCTCATAGCGCCTGTAAAGCGCCTGAAAAATCCCCTAGTGTGAAAGGGATCTTAGGGTGATGGGTCTTACTGTTATGTGGTTCATGGAGTGCATAGAAGGCTCCAATCATTCAGAGTTTTTGGGGCAATGACTATGCACCACACTGGGCAAACAAAATCTGTCCCCGTTTTTTGAGTACAGATATTGAACCGGATAAAGACCTTATACCAGAGCTTATTCACTTGGGAAACTTAAAGTGATTGTTAAGCCACTCTAACCTTTATACACCATAAACACTGCCTCCTAATGCAGTGTACCATCTATGTATGATTTATAAAAATAAATACTGCAAATACCTAATTTCACATCTGGAAATTGCGATCACAAGACTGGGGAGCTTTCTCCTTTCCTCCTCTGACAGGTGCAGTGGGAGGGGCGGAGATTCTCCTGCTGACATCAGGAGGAGAGAGCTGGCCAGTCTCGATTGTGAAATTAGGTATTTACAGCATTTATATTTATAAATCATTCACTGAGGGGGACACTGCAATAGGAGGCAGTGCTGATGGTGTGTACAGGTTAGTGTTATGCAAGCAGCTTGAGGGGAGGGGTGGCACTGTCAGACCAGACAGGCAGGAAGGGGAGGAGGACACATGAGCAGAGCAGATAGCAGGCTTGTGGATGATGGAGACACGTAAACTGCCCACAGTGTCAGGGATCAGCTGAAAAACTGTGGTCAGTTTACATAGGGTAGGGCAGAAACTGTCAGTATAAGACAGGTTTTTTAGGTGTTACAGGGGGGTCAAATGACACGGGATAAGCACTGTGTCATATTACATGCTTTAAAGGAGCAGGATACACTTTTGGGGGGTTAACAAACGCTTTAAATTCAATTGCAGTAAGGTAATGTTGTCTTCAGACTTCTGATGGTCTGTAACTGACAAAAAGCTGTAACTATCAATATTCTATGCTTCACCAGGAATGTTATGTGTTGTAGCAAATAGACAAACCCATGTTTTTGGACACCCCTTAATGCTACATTCTGCAATGAACTGGTTAAGATTGTAAACAGGATATGCTGAAATTGGTAATCCCTGCCCTTCATTTTTGACTGTTAGCTACTGTCATTAGTTTCTGGTGGAGTTTATTAAAGTTCATCATACCAGCTGGTTACAAAACAGTGTGTTACTTCCTTATGTGACAAATTTGGTGCTCCTCTTTTCTCTTTAGCTCTCTATTTTACAGTAAGATTCTGTCACTATAGTCCTTCTGATTAGGAGGCCAGACATTTACAAGAAAAACTATTAGGAATGGTAACTCCCCAATCTCTTTACTACATGGAGAAAGTTGTGTTCACTGTTAACGTTTCTCAACATTGTGTGTTTTGTTTTTGTTTGGTTTTGGCCTTTCTTACACACTTTTTTTTTTTAATCTACATTCTCATATACCCTTTGGCCAAGAAGTTGTTGCTTCTCCTTTAATACGGGATATCTGCTTCTAACCAGGGGACTCTCCCAAAAGGTACATCTCACCCACTGGGCTGCTGTTGGAAATCATGGGGCCCGATACGGCCTAACTGACAGGACCCCCTTCCCCTGGCCAAATGTGACAGAGGACATAGATTTATCAGTCCTTTTCTCTGTAGCCTCAACTGCGTAGATGAATGAATAGGAAGTGCTCTGAGGCTTCCTGCTCATCCACAAACTGAAGCATAGTAAACACAGTGATGCTTGAGTGATGAATAGACACAGGAGTGGTTGATACTGATTGCTCACTGTGTAAATTTGGGAAAGGGAGTGGCCAGCAAATGATAAAAATTACCAGCCCCTTCCCCTGCTCCCCATCTTGAAACATTACCCTGTGTGCAACAGCAGCTGCCGGTGGAGGAGGAGGAGGGATGCTGGCAGCACTGCAGGGGAAGGGACACATGAGAAGCCTGGAAATCAGATGGAAGGGGTGCATGTGCTAGAACCAAACCCCCTGCAGAGCAGCCAGAGAGGTAAATAAGAGGAGAAGCTGCAGGGGGGAAGCAGAAAAGGATGAGTGTCTCCACTAAGACAGTACAACTGGGCCTTCTGTTCAGCAGGTGCCCAGGCCCTCCTTTTGAACTGATGAGGCCTGGGCCCAGAACAGGAAGACCTGCTCAACCATGGTCTAACCACATGTGATCTTCTGGTATGTTAGGGGCTGAGTGATCCTGTTAAAGACAAGTATTTTTATTCTGTAATGTCTTATAAGCTTTTTATTATCAGCATTCAGAAAACCCATGTAGCTCATAAAACCTGTAGATATTTGAAGAAACGTTTCTCCTAGGTTCTCATAAACTCATGTTACTCAATTTGTGCTCAAAGTGTAAACATACCAATATGGGGGCGTGGCCGACTGCCGAGCTGCATGGACGTCTGATCTCCCAGCTTCCGCACCAACTGGAGATTCGAGCACCTGCAAAGCTACACCGCACCACAAAATATGCACCATTCCAACCAGCATACACTGGGGAACCCGGACGGGTCATCCCGCAAAAGGAAAGACTACCGCCAGCCACGGAAATTGACGGACTTCTTCTCGCCACCTCACAGGTCCCATGGCCAAGATGGCGCCTGCGACCGCTCGCCGCGAGGGGAGAAGGCATACACTGACCTGTCTGAAGATGAGGATTCGTCTGTCCCCTCACGCTCCTTTCCTTCTGATCCACCGGCGCTCACTGGAACGGCCTCCACTACCGCCAGCCCTGCCAAAGCGCGGATGCGCTTGGATCCCAACTCACAGGCACCCGAGGTAAGGCCTACCCTGGACAGTCTCCCCTCACTAACGTCCGGACCATCCCCCATAGCTGCTTTCCCCACCAACAACCAACCAGTAGTTGACACCATGTTAAAGGACATGCTGATCACGCTGCACAGCTCCATCCACAATGACATTTCATCTATGCTATCAGCATTTAAATCTGAGATGGGCCTTGTGAACAACAGAATAGGCCGCATTGAGCACCAAATGAGCGCCATGACAGTTACAGTTAACGACTTAGTTGATGCCCACGACCACACCAAGGAAGAACAACGATGCCAAGATGGCGGATCTCGAAGACCGATCGAGACGCAATAATGTTAAGATACGTGGCATACCCAAAACGATCGTTCCTGCCGATCTCAACACTTATGCTAGGAAAATGATATCTCTGCTCCTGCCTGACCTCCCTTCTGTTGAGACGGTCATAGACCGTATTCACCGATTACCGAAACCTTCCCACCTACCGCCCAAAGTGCCCCGAGACACCCTCATGAGGGTACACTTCTACTACGCCAAAGACATGCTCATGGCCAAATCCAGGCGTTTGGGTCAACTGCCCGCGCCGTTTGCAAAGTTATAACTATTTGCAGATATCTCACAATATACCCGCCAACAGAGAAGACAACTCCAGACCATCACAAAACCTTTGAACAACCACAAGATCCCTTACCAATGGGGATTCCCGACCAAACTCATGGTTACCAAAAATGGGGTAAAACACAACATCCACTCAGTGGAGGAAGGCATCCGGCTCTGGCACATCATCCCTGGGAACAACCCACCACCCCAGGCGCCAATCCCTGATGAACAGCACCCCACCGACATGGATTCCTACCCCAGTGCAGGTGTGTGACCTTGCGGTTAGTGTACCTCTATTACTACTACTACAAAGCACTCCAGTTGGTGCCTGCTCGTTGCAGTTAACACACAAACTCCCCCCCCCCCGTAAGCTGTCAGCAATCCTGACATACTGCTGACATTGGTGCCCCTGCTGCGCCCAGCTTTCCATTGTTCTAAATAAGTTACTGTTGACTGTTACTTTTGTCCCCTTATTTTTGTCTCCCCACTTGTTCCCTTTCCCTTTCACCTGGATCCCGGAGAGCATCAACACTCTGAGAAGACCTACCCCCCGGACAGCGGAATCACGTCTCACCTACTAATCCCTTGAACTGATTGACTACCTTCAACGAACTGTGAGTACCTCTATCTGCATACCCACTACACTACTCTTGCCAAGATGCCAAAATTCCTCACCTTGAATGCTAAGGGACTGAACCACCCGGTTAAATGGGCCTCACTGTGGAAAACTGCTCAAGCATCCCACTGTGACATCCTCTGTGTGCAAGAAACACACTTCAAATCCTCTGCAGAACCGACCTGTACTAATAAGCACTTTCCAAATATATTCAAAGCCTCTGGTCCGGAAAAGAAAAATGGCGTCTTAATCGCCATCAAAGACACAGTACAGTTCACTCTCCACGATAGCATGACAGACGTCGATGGCAGATACTTAGCGTTAGATTGCTCCATTAACAATGTCAGACACACCGTCGTAACGGTGTACATCCCTAACAAACAACAGATCAACTTCTTGTCCAAACTAATGAAAAAAATCAACCGCTTCAAGCAAGGTCACCTCATACTATGTGGAGACTTTAACATAGTGCCTGATAGCTCGATTGATACTTCCTCCCAAGCGGGCAGAACAACCTCACCCATGGGACCTTTCATACGATCTCATGATCTTTATGTTGTATGGAGGTGCCACCATACTACCGAAAGGGACTACTCTTACTTCTCTCCACGGCATAATTCCTACACAAGGATTGACTATTTCTTGGTGGACAAATGGCTACTCCCCAAGATCTCAGCATCCGACATCTCCTCCATCACGTGGTACGACCACGCACCTGTCACTATCTCCCTGAATGACTCCTCTCCCTCTTCTCGATCAAGGGTTTGGAGGGCCAATGCCTGTCTCATCCACTCCCCAATTCACTCTGAATATATCAAGGAACACCTAACTGAGTTTTTCTCCCTAAATGCTGACTCTGTGACTAATCATAATGTATTGTGGAATGCCCATAAGGCATTCATTCGAGGAATTTTTATTCAACTGGGGGCTAGAGAGAGGAGGATGAGATCACAGCGTTTGGAAGCCCTTACCTCAGATATAAAAATATTAGAAACTCAAAATCAATCAGCTCCTAGTAGTATTACAAAACGTAAACTAGATCTCTTAAGACAAGAATTGAAAGCCCACTTGCTGGCCTCCTTTGAGAGAGCCCATACCCACTTTAGAGCCCTCCACTACTCCACCGGCAATAAAGCAGGTAAAGCTATGGCTAATAGGATTAAGGGCCACCTATCCAAGACTAAAATCACCCATCTGTTTCACCCCTCCTCAAACCAAAAATTAATTGACCCTTCGGGAATCGCCAATGCCTTTAGCGACTATTACACCACCCTATACAACCTGAAAGATGATAGCTCCGTTCTCCAACCATCCCCTCAAGACATAACAGCATTTCTCCAGGAAATCAATCTCCCAAAATTGTCTGAGGATCAATTGGAGACACTTAATGCCCCATTTACCGCCCTAGAAATCCAACACACGATTTCTGGACTACCCTCCAACAAATCCCCGGGCCCTGATGGCCTAACGGGCGAATATTACAAGAAATTTGGCTCTATCTTATCACCATTTCTTGCTAGAGTTTGTAACGACGCTGCCTCATCCTCCTCTCTTCCCCCTGAAATGTTATCTGCTTTAATTATTACACTACCGAAGCCGGGGAAGGAACCCACCTGTGCCCAAAATTTCCGGCCCATCTCTCTCCTAAACCTAGATGCCAAAATCTATGCAAAACTCATAGCCAACCGTCTAGTGGACCTAATGCCCATGCTCATACACAAGGACCAGTCTAGCTTTACCAAAGGAAGACAGACCTTTGATGCGACCCGTAGGATCATAATCATCATCCATACCGCAGGGTCTACTCGAACGCCTTCTCTGCTCCTATCACTGGATGCGGAGAAGGCGTTCGACCGAGTCCACTGGGGGTACATGCAAGCTACACTGGTTAAATTTGGATTTCAAGGCCCTATTCTCTCCGCCATAATGGCATTGTATTCCTCCCCCTCAGCCCAGGTATACACATCGGAAATGCTCTCGAAGCCCTTTTTGATCACCAATGACACGCGCCAAGGCTGTCCCCTGTCACCACTTATCTTTAACCTTGTCATGGAGCCCCTAGCAGAACATATCAGAAGTCAAGACAGGATATCAGGGTTTAAAATTGGCACTTTAGAACACAAAATCAACCTATTTGCGGACAATGTAATAATTATGATGACAAATCCCCTTTCTTCCCTGGCTTCGGTACAATTGCTGTTACAAAGATTTAGTAGCATATCCTACTACAAGGTCAATGAGAACAAATCTTATATCCTAGATTTAGGATTGGATGCTATCACCAGTAACTTGCTCAGGAATACATTTCCCTACCCCTGGGCAGAGTCCGGAATCTCATACCTTGGCATTACCTTAACTAAGTCCACAAAGGCTTTGTTTCCCCGCAACTATGTTGAGTTGAAACAAATGCTTATCTCCGAAACCACGAGACTCTCCAAGTACGAATTCTCCTGGGCAGGCAGACTTGCGGCTTTCAAAATGATGGTCTTGCCCAAGCTACTGTATGTATTCCGAACACTCCCCATACCACTCTCACAATCTTACCTAGCAGCCCTGCAATCTATCTTGGGACGCTACATATGGCAAGGCAAGAAGCCCAGATGTAGCTTGGCCAAAATTTCTAGACATAGATCTGCAGGAGGTATGGGATATGTGATATGTGGTCATCAAAGACTACTACCTGGCCACTATTCTCACACAACTCAAGGAGTGGATGGTGGCAACACCCTCCACTCTTTGGAGTGACATAGAGTCCAACATGATTCCCGTTCATAGCCTGGCCCACTGGTTATTTGGCACACTAATCATTAACCCTCAACTGGGCCTATATTCCCCCACCATTCAGGCCTCTGTTAAAGCCTGGAGATTGCTGACTAAATGGTCGATTGTACCAACTAAACCCATCCCCATACCGATACAAACTCTGACGCTATTAACCCCATATCTGCATATTCCGAAATGGCTAACTGAGAGGATGATGTACACCTACGAACTGCGGCACCTCGTAACTAACTCCTCATTTCTACATCTCCAGACCGCTTTCCAAGCTCCCACTTCTGACTACTTTACTTACTATAGACTGCGACACTGTCTCTTAGCCACGCCCTCACTGGAAGGACACCTACTAGTAAACATATGGCAATACCTCTTTGCTCAGACATGCCAGACCAAAGGCACCTCTATACTCTACTCGTCCCTACAAGAGAAAAACTCCTTCTTCAAATCCAAACCCCTCACTGACTGGGAATCCAACTTCCAGACCCAATTTTCTGACCAGCAATGGCAGGCAGCAATTAAGTCCATATACAAATCTACCTCTTGCACAGCCCCATGGGAACTCTAGCAGAAGCTGCTACTAAGATGGTACCTGACGCCGTCCAGAGTGGCCAAATTCCACCCCCATACTTCACTTGACTGCAGGAGAGGTTGCGGTGAACCTGGCACTCTAATCTACATATTCTGGACATGTCCCCACTTACGGAACATGTGGAATTTGCTAGAGCAAGTACTGAGGGAATTGACTGGCTCTCCCATTCCACTGACACCCCAACTAGCTATTCTCAATCTGACCATAGATGACGTACCACCTCCCTTAAAACTAGTGAAATCCCACGTCCTAATGGCAACCAGACTTCTCATTGCCAGAAACTGGAAATCTAATACCATCCCCACAGTAACGGACGTAATACAATTAACACACACTCACTACCAGTATGAGACAATCCTTGCTCGCAGGAAACATTCCTGCTCCACACTATTGACTCAATGGACTCCATGGCGTCTATGGTACGACACTAAATGGAATCACTGACCACTGATCCATTTCTGAACGCTCCATCCTGTCCTTGATGCGCTCCACCCCCTCCCCTCCCCTCATGTGTGAAACCCCTTCCCCCCTACCCCCCCTCCTTAGCTTAGATATCGCACTCCCTTATGGTTATTCCTATCGTTTACAGTTGTATGTAATTCGAATGTCCAGATATTTTACGAGTTTGTTTATGCACAGTCAGAAACCTTTTGCTGAATTCAATGCTGCTCATGGCTCGTTCGCCTAGATGTAACTCACTGCTGTATTTGTATTTCTCAATAAAAACTATTTGAACAAAAATGTAAACATACTTGTCTATTAGAGTCTAAAAATGTTCTGCCTGTAGATTAAATCAGATAGTTTGGGCAGTAGGGATGAGCTTTATGTTCAGGTCGAACATAAGTTTGACACAAACATTGGCTGTTCGCCCGTTCGCCCGTTCACCGAACAGCCAACAATTTGGGGTGTTTGCGGCAAATTCGAAAAGCCACGGAACACCCTTTAAAAGTCTATAGGAGAAATCTAAAGTGCTAATTTTAAAAGTTAATATGCAAGTTATTGTCATAAAAAATATTTGGGGACCTGGGTCCTGCCCCAGGGGACATGTATCAATGCAAAAAAAGTTAAAAAAATGTCAGTTTTTTTGGGAGCAGTGATTTTAACCACTTAAGGCCTGGACCATTATGCTGCTAAATGCCCAAAGGCGTTTTTACAATTCGGCACTGTGTCGCTTTAACAGACAATTGCACGGTCATGCGACATGGCTCTCAAACAAAATTCGCATACTTTTCTTCCCACAAATAGAGATTTATTTTGATGGTATTTGATCACCTCTGCGATTTTTATTTTGTGCGCTATATACAAAAATAGAGCGACATTTTTGAAAAAAATCAATATTTTTAACTTTTTGTTATAAGAAAAATTAAATAAATACAATTTTAGTCAAACATTTAGGCCAAAATGTATTCAGCCACATGTCTTTAGTAAAACAAAAATGGCAATAAAAAAAAACTAGCTACCTAGCGGCAACAGTGACACTAATACAGCGATCAGAAAATGATCGCTTAGTGACACTGTCAATAGGGGGTGAAAGGGTTAACTAGGGCGGTGATCAAGGAGTTAAAACTTTATTAGGGGGTACGGGGGCTACCCTGGACCTAACACTAACTGCCTGTCACACTTACTGTCACACTGACACTAAATACAGTGATCAGTAAATATATGATTACTGCATTTAGTGACACTATGCCAGGGGGGTGGGGTGATCTGAAGGGGTTAATGTGCCTACATGTCCTGGTGTCAGTGTAGTGTTGTGAAGACTCACTTGTGATGTATTCTCTCCTCAGCGGCGGTTGAAAATACCACCGAGAGGAGAGATTACATCACTTCCCCCCTCCTGTGTTTACACAGGAAGAGGGCGGGGTAGGATGCGCATTGTCTGGGAGTGATACGGAGGGGGCGGACAAAAACGAACAGCCGCCCAATCATCCCGGATCGCTCACACAGCCTACGGAAACGCCGCATGTACCAGGGGGGTCCCGATCGGACCCCCGACCCATGTCTAGGCAGGGACGTACAGGTACGCCAATGTGCCTGTACGTGCCATTCTGCCGATGTAAATGTATTTGCGGTGGTCCTTATGTGGTTAATAATGCTTAAAGTGAAACAATAAAAGTGAAATATTCTTTTAAATTTCGTACCTGGGGTGTCTATAGTATGCCTGTAAAGTAGTGCATGTTTCCCATGTTTATAAGAGTCTCTGCACAAAATTACATTTCTAAAGGAAAAAAAGTAATTTAAAACTACTCGCGGCTATAATGAATTGTCAGGTCCCGGCAATACATATAAAAGTCATTGAAAGCCATTGAAAAAAAAAATGCATGGGGGTCCCCCAAAATTCCATTATCAGGCCCTGGTCTGGTATAGATATTAAGGGGAACCCTGCGCTGAATAAAAAAAAATGGCGTGGGGTTCCTCCCAAAAACACATACCAGACCCTTATCTAAGCATGCAACCTGGCAGGCCACAGGAAAAGAGGGGGGACAAGAGAGCGCCCCCCGACTGGAACTGTACCAGGCCACATGCCCTCAACATGGGGAAGATGCCCTGTCCCCATGTTGATGGGGACAAGTGCCTCATCCATACAACCCTTGCCCGGTGGGGGTCTGCGTGCGGGGGGCTTATCAGAATCTGAAAGCCCCCTTTAACAATGGGACCCCCAGATCCTGCCCCCTATGTGAATTGGTACCCCTACAATTTCAACAAAAAAAGTGATAAAAAAGCAAAAAATAAAAACAAATTCTTTAATTTAAAAAAAAGCATAAAATTCCAGCGTCAAAATCCTTCTACGATCCCGGACCCGCTGCTATGAAAGATACTTTCTCCATAGGAGGCTCCTGGCCAAATGACGCGCAAGCCGTCTGACAGCTCTTTTATAACCGAGGGCGGGGTCACTCGTGATGTGTGACCCCGACCCTATGATGCGTCATGGGAAACCCCCTTTGCGTCATGGGTGTGGGGTCACCCATCCACATCACGGGTGGCCCCGCCCTTGGTTATAAAAGGGCTGTGAGTTGGCTCACGTGTCATTCAGCTGAGAGCCTCCTATGGAGGCGGTATCTTTCACAGCGGCGGGTCTGGGATCGTAGAAGGATTACGGCACTGGAATTTTTTTTTTAATAAAGGACTTGTCCCAACTTTGTGTGTGTGCTTTTTTTGCTCTTTTCTCACCTTTTTTGGGTGACATGGAATGGGTACAATGTACCCGTTACCAATTCACATAGAGGGGGTTGAATCTGGGGGTCCCCTTGTTAAAGGGGGCTTCCAGATTCCGATATACCCCACGCCCGCAGATCCCCACAACAGGGTTATGGGGATGAGGCCCTTGTCAACATATAGATATCCTCCCCATGTTGAGGCCATGTGGTCTGGTATAGTTCAGGAGGGGGAGGCACCCTCTTTTCCTGCAGTCTGCCAGGTTGGGTGCTCGGATATGACTTTCAATGACTTTTACTGTATCTGTATTGCCGGGACCCAACAATTCATTATAGCCGCGAGTAGTTTTAAATTACTTTTTTTCCTTTAGAAATGTCATTTTGTGCAGAGACTGTTATAAACACGGGAAACATGCACTACTTTACAGGCATACTATAGACACCCCCCATGTACGAAATTTGAAGGAATATTTCACTTTTATTGTTTCACTATTAGTAAACCACTTGCCGACCAGCCGGCAGGTCGGCTCTCCTGGGCGAGAGCACGTAGCTCTACGTCATCTACATTTCGGCCACTAGGGGGCAAGTGCTCACCCCTGAGTCCCGCACACGTCCCCGCTGGGCACACGCGATTGCTCGTTACAGAGCAAGGAACGGGAGCTATGTGTGTAAACACACAGCTCTCGTTCCTGTCAGCTGGGGAAACGCTGATTTTCTGTTCATACAATGTATGAACAGAAGATCAGTGATTTCCCTCAGTCAGTCCACCCCCCCATACTGTTAGAACACACTCAGGAACACACTTAACCCCTTCCCCGCCCCCTAGTGTTAACCCCTTCACTGCCAATGGCATTTTTATAGTAATCCAATGCATTTGTATAGCATTGATCGCTAAAATAATGCCAATGGTCCCAAAAATTTGTCAAAAGTGTCCGAAGTGTCCGCCATAAGGTTGCAGTACTGAGAAAAAACGCTGATCGCCGCCATTACTAGTAAAAAAAATAAAATAATAAAAATGCCATAAAACTACCCCCTATTTTGTAAACGCTATAACTTTTGCGCAAACCAATCAATAAACGCTAATTGCAATTTTTTTTACGAAAAATATGTAGAAGAATACGTATCGGCCTAAACTGAGGAAAAAAACGTTTTTATATATATTTTTGGGGGATATTTATTACAGAAAATAAAAACCGCAGAGGTGATCAAATACCACCAAAAGAAAGCTCTATTTGTGGGAAAAAAAGGACGCCAATTTTGTTTGGGAGCCACGTCGCACGACCGCGCAATTGTCAGTTAAAGTGACGCACTGCCAAATCACAAAAAGTGCTCTGGTCATTGGGCAGCAATATGGTCCGGGGCTAAAGTGGTTAAGCATTATTAAAATCACTACTCCCGAAAAAAATGCAGTTTTTAAAACTTTTTATGGCAATAACTTGCATATTAACCTTTAAATATAGCACTTTTGATTTTTCATGTTTGTGTCCCATAGACTTTATGGGTGTTCGCATGTTCGAACTGATTCATTTGCCTGTTCGCATGTTCTGCTGCGAACCGAACTGGGGGTGTTCGGCTCATCCCTATTGGGAAGATATGTATTATTACACGGTAAATCAGGTTCCCAAATCATTGCCTTTCCCAGTATTTGTGATTGTTTAGATGTTAGCATAGATAGAATCCTACTTACCTCATTCACTAGTGTAACGGAATGACCCGTGACAATTAGGGGGGGTGGAGATTTAATTGTCCCTTTGATTACTTTCACATGCTTGTAACTGCATAAAAAGCTGAGAAGAAACCATTAAAGCATTCATTCATTTTGTAACAATTACAGAGCGGAGTCTCGTCTTGATTCTGGGGAATTGATATGGATCATGTATGCAGGATTGTCGGAAGTGTGACGGATAAGCTTGTCGTGGGTGGATGGAAGGTTGTAAACGGTGGTGACCGTTACAGTGGTGGCAGCAGTGGGATGATTCCATTTTCAGAAGGACGGCTACAAGGGCACAGGACAATGGAGACACAGTATGAAAGGCTGAAGCTCTCTACCCTCAAGGACTTACTGGAGAGCCGGGGCAGACCGGCCAGCAACCGTAAGAAAAGGGACATTATCGCAGAACTTGTCGAAATGGATAGAGCTGAGAGGCCCAGCGTAACAGACAGGACACCCGAGGAAGATTTTTTTGATCGGGCTGTTAAACGTGGACTGGCATAATATGGTCCTAATCCTCCACCGGAGATCATATAGCGGCTGTGGATGCCACCTTGCTACAGCGAAGAAGTGCTGCAGCAGCTGAAGTCACAGCAGCACCAACTGAAGAAAGAGGAGAGGTGCAGATACCAGTCTCCATGTAAGAGGAATTCCAAAGGAGGTTACAAGAGATGCGGATACAGCACAGAGGACCAGTATCAGAGGAGGCCCTGCTGGGATGGTCGGATAAGATTCGTTGTCAACTCTGGAAGGAAGCACTATCTCTGGAACAGCAACACCAAGGAAAGGTCCTGCCCTCCATCTATGTAAGGTACTGGCCGCAGTATGACGTACGAATGCCGTTGTTGGGGAAACAACCGAAGCAGGAGTGGATAGCAGAGTTAAGCAGGCTGATCCGGGCAGAGATGCAGAAGGACGAGAGCTACAGAGCCCTCCGGTGGTATGTAGCCAAGAGTGCCTGTGGTCAGCGGATGACAGCCCCATGGAAGGCTATGACTATGATGGCCTGGGATTGTTGTATTGGAGGATGTCCAGTGATCCAGACTTTGAGGATGATCGGGAGTGGCGCTTGGAGGACATAATGGAGCACAGAGAGGAACAATTGAATATCTGGAAAGGGCACTGGTTACAGGAAGATTTGGAATTTCTGGCCATTCAGGAATGGGATTTGGAAATCGCCTACAGACAGCTGCTAGACTCGGCTCAGCAGCAGGGTGGGGCTCCCGTTGCCTGGGACTATGAGGAAATTTCAGATGACAACTATGAAATCCTGGCTGATGAATCGGCAGTGGAAAATCTGAAGATTGCCATTCCCAAAGCCGAAGCGGATGAAGTGGAGTTCCAGGGAGCCGGGGCAGTTTGCCCCTTTCTCCAGCAACAAGCTGAGGTGGTAAAGCATGGGTCTTCAAACTACGGCCCTCCAGTTGTTCAGGAACTACAATTCCCATCATGCCTAGTCATGTCTGTGAATGTCAGTGTGTTACAATGCCTCATGGGATGTGTAGTTCTACAACAGCTGGAGGGCCGCAGTTTGAGGATCCCTGTGGTAAAGCTTTTACCCCCAGCTGAATCACTGGCAACAGAGCAGAGTGCCCCAGGCCTCTGCTCCCAACTAGCAGGAGAGGGAGTCCCTGTGGTAGTGGATGGGACTGTGGTCTCCACTCACAGCAACCCAGCAGAAGAGCTGGCAACAGAGCAGAGTGCCACAAGTCTCTTCCCTCAAATAGCAGGAGAGGGAGTTCCTGTGATAGTGGATGGGACTGTGGTCTCCACTCACAGCAACCCAGCAGAAGAGCTGGCCACAGAGCAGAGTGTCATGGGCCTATGCTCCCCACTAACAGAAGGGGGGTCCCTGTGGTAGTGAATGGGACTGTGGTCTCCACTCACAGCAACACAGTGGAGGAGCTGGCAACAGAGCAGAGTGCCCCGGGCTTCTGCTCTCCACTAACGGAAGAGGGGGTTCCTGGGGTAGTGGATGGGACTTCAGTCTCCACTGACACAGACCCCAGAAAATGGTGCAGCACTGGGACAGGAGGATGTCGGCTTTGCTTTGCAAGCACTGGGGGGGTTTCACCTAGCACCAGTGGATGGGACTTCAGTCTCCACTGGTATACCCCAGGAATGCGGGGCAGTTGGCCCAGATCCCCAACAGCATGATGGACTAAGCCCAGCCACCCTGACTTCTCTCCAGCGGCTGAAAGGACTCCAGGGAGAAGGGCCAGTCCAGGCCTCTCCCCAGCGGAAGGGGTGTTCTCTGAGAGAGGCAGAGGTTGGCGGGGTTAGTAATGCTCAGTTTGGAGCCATTTATTTGGGGTACAGTATGGATACCAGCATTGGAGGACTGGAACTACTGACTAACTTCAGAGTCAACCCGTTTGGGGTTCCCTCCTGTGTCAGTCTCCCACCAAAAGGGGAGAGATGGGGGATACTCCTGTGTCAGCGTCACTGATAACTCTTGGGTCTGAGTCCACCCTCTGCCCCTTTGGGCATGGGGTGGCTAGTTAATCATAATTCATGTATTACATGAGATGGGACATTAATAATAATTCATGTTTGCAGTATGTCTTAAGATATCACAAGTTGTTGCTTATTCAATGTGGGAAAACATTATTTTGAAAGGTGTCAATTGCATCTACTCCTAGACATTTCATTGTCCATTGTGTAAAGGTGTTAATTCAGGTCTGCTCCAAGACCTCTTCATTGTGTGATAACACTGTGTGATAGCCTATTGATGCCCAGGTGTTAAGACCCTTCTGCCGGAGACAGTACGTCTGTCTAAAGATGTGGGTTGAGGTCAAATCATTGTGTGATAGTATTTTGTTTTGATGTCATTATCTAGAGGAATGTGTCTCGTCAAGATCGGTGCCGAAATGTCTGGACACTAATTAGTAATTAGCCTTAGTGTGTGATTAGGGGGGTGGAGATTTCATTGTCCCTTTGATTACTGTCACATGCTTGTAACTGCATAAAAAGCTGAGAAGAAACCATTAAAGCATTCATTCATTTTGGAACAAGTACAGAGCGGAGTCTCGTCTTGATTCTGGGGAATTGATATGGATTGTGTATGCAGGATTGTCGGAGTGTGTCGGATAAGCTTGTCGTGGGTGGATGGAAGGTCGTAAACGGTGGTGACCGTTACAACTAGCCCACCTACTCAATTGTCATTTGCCAAAGTGTGCACAGATATATGATTTGTATAATATAACATATCACTGTAAATATCAGTACACATGACATTGCAAAACTCATAATACCCTCACTTGCATACACCTGGTCCTTGGAAATTAAGGTGTTGAACACCTCCCTAGTGGGATATCACACCAATCCCTGCTCCAAATTACTATATGAATGGCCTCGGGACCATTAAAGCAGTTTTTGTGCCTAAACCCATTCTGGATTCCCCTGATTAAGAAAAATCTCAATCTTGATTTCTCAAACCACATACAGTAATATGAGATTTCTTAAAGACCTATCTGTGGGGTCTATTGATCAAAGACTTCAATACTGTACAGTTAAGACAAATACTATGAAACTTCAGGAAGAGATACAATTCTGAGTAAGACTGGCAAAATGCAACTTATGTTTCTGTTCCATCTACCTCAAGTCAAACAGAATGACTATAGGCACAGGTACCGGTATATCTGAACAACATATCTACTCAAAAAACTCAACAATTTTTTTTCCAGTGCTAAGTTTTTAGGGCAGAGGGAGAGTAGGCAAGTAGTCTGCTAGGGCATATATCCAACCCACAGCAAGAGAAAATATAAAAAGGTGCCATCAGGGATGACATGGGCTGTGACAAAAGCCACAGCACTTGTGATGCTTACAATGTTCTCAGATTTTAATAGTTCCCTATTTAGATCCTTTATATCCATTTGCATATAGGTATGTTTCTAGATAATACAATATATGGCTTCCTAGGCCACTTTATGCTTCTCCTATTTCACTTGATTCTTCTATAACAGAGGAAGAACTATGCTATTATTTTTTCTAATTACAAATCCTTCAAATCAGATAGTGCTCTAATTGAAATATATAAATCACGTAAATCCACTTTAGTCACAGGACTCCTAAAATGTTTAGTGCAGCCATGGATAGTGGGCACTTAACGGACTTTATGTAAAGCCACGGTAATGGTGTTTCCTAAGAAAAGGTAACGACCCTCTCCTCACTGATTTGTACCATCCCACCAACAGCCAATGTAAAAATCCAAAGTACTAGCTAAGAGATTAGCTTAAGTAGCATATAGAATTATTAATTCCAACCAGATGAAGTTTATACTGCACCTAACAAATCAACTGCCCATATACATGCATGGTATTCCTAAATTTACCACTTTCAGTGGATACCTCTATACAAAGTGCCCTGCTTGCATTTGACATTGCTAAAGCATTTGATAGAGTTGAATGGTGCTACCTCTGTGTGTATTGGCTACATTTGGATTTGGCCCTTTTTTTCTCTAAATGGGTCCACCTGTTGTATGAAAATCCAAACGTTAAGATACAGGTCAGCGATTCATTGTCTCTATTCCATAAAGAGGATGTAAACCCCCACATATAGCCATTTACATGATCAGACTCAGATGATACACAGATATGAAACAAATCTCCCTACATAAGTTTTACATTTATGTCTTCTGCCTTCAGCTTTATATACTGTTTAGAATGTGTAAGTCATGTTAGAATTTCTCTTCCTGGTTCCCCTGTAGGTGTGGATTGTTCTTAGACTGTGATACAGCTGATTGGAAGAAAGGAGAACACACTCCCTCCCCACACATGCAGAGCGTGCCTGTGACTAGTTTAGCTTTGTGCTAATATATTTATAGCAATCTCCCCATACACACAGTTCAGGCTCTCGTCTCGGAGAACTTGTCAAAAGTTATTAGGCTGATAACAGAAGAATGAAACAGGTCAAAGCTATGGGACATAGGGCTTTGAAGAGAGAGAGAAAAAACACTACAGATATACTGTATGTGCCCAGCTCAAATTTCATGAATCGGGTTTACATCCACTTTAAGCATCTGCTCTTCGAAAATTGCCGTAGACCTGTTGGCAGCCTTGATATGCCAGGATGCAAAGCAGCAGGAGATAAGACCTCCCACCAGTATAGGAGGAGCAGAGAGCGCAGCGTGATAGGAGGAGCAAAGACCACAGCGTGATGGAAGGAGTAGAGAGCGCAGCTTGAGCCACAACCTAGAGGAGCCGAGGAGGAGGGATATGGCTCTGCAATGTGCAAGATATCAAGTAGAACCATACTAGTATTAATACATATTAGTAAATAAACTACTTTGTTTTGGGGTTGAAGGGAGGCGGGGGTGTTTTGGTAGGGGTCAGTGGGGGGTGTGGTGGTGCTGGTGGGGTGTCTGGATGGCTGGAAAGAAGGAGGATTCTAATTAGAACATAGAACATTTACTTTTCTGACTCTCTACCTAATAGATAATATTACCTCTGAAAGTACTGTATTTCATCTACAGTCTTGTTCACATTCAGAAGGCCTTTTTACAAACACATTTGTTGCATTATTATTTCAAAGTGCCTCCAATAAAAATACATATAATTAAAGCGTGTAAGTGAACTCTGCTTCTATTGCATTAAATCGAATTGAATTTGTATTGTTTTAAGTATATTCTTGTTTTAAAACAACATTGATGCTTTCTTAAAAACAGGGGGGGGGGGGGGGGGTTGCCATCTTTGCCCTGGGCACCAAACCAAATGGCTTTGTTCCAGCACTGCTTGAATGAATTCACTCTTTTTACTTTTTTATTATGTTAATTGAATTTTTCACAATACATGAATAGAAGCAAGTACATAACTTACAGCTCAGTAGCCCTGATTCATAATTATTAACATAAAATAGAAAACCAAAATCTGAACACGGATAAGGGAAGGGGGCAGGGGGAGGGAGGAAGGAAAGGGAAAGGTGACATGGGAAGTCTATATACCCGTAAACAATAATGTGACATTGCATTTCAAAGTGAAACAACATAGTAGATATTAAGTGGAAGCAACGTTACGTACATCTGAGTGGCGATCTCAGGGAATGGCATGACAGCAATTATATCAACAGAAGATCTTGAATTGTCAAAAACCCTTGCAAAGGGGTGGCAGTGCTAGGGTGGTAGAAAGATGGAGGGATCCAATAAATTGGATACTTTAAGTTTACATAGGGAGTTTAAGAGGTCTTATTTTAAATATCAGTTTGTGAATCGAAATAGATACATAGTATACGTTATTTCCTGTTGGGTGAACGTGACCTCCAGATATTTATGCCATCTTGCAAAGAAGCATTTAGTAGAGCGGAAGTTCAGTACGATGCTGTCCAGTGTCTCATGGTTGAAGAGCAATAACATTGAGCGTTCCACAGCTGGAAGGCTGGGTGGTGTTGGTTTAATCCAATGGGACATGATCATCCTACGAGCAACTAGGAGAGTTATCTGAGCCCATTGTGTAAGGTTAAGTGAGCCTGATGATAATGTGGTGGAAGTTGGTGGTGCACATCCAAATATACACAATAATGGATTGTCGGGTAGCCAGTTCTTTTTCGATCTTGAAAATGTATGCTAGCACCGAGTTCCAATATCGAATAATGGTTGGGTATTCCCAGAGGCGGTAGAGTAAAGTAGGACGTGGTAGTAAACAACAGGGGCATTGTGCTTGGGTAGCGTCTTCCATATTGGTGTGGAATGGGTAATATGACCTGTGAATCACATCTCTGAGATTGTGAGTTTGTGGATGTATCGGTATCCCTCTAGGATCCTTTCTGTAAGTGTGTTGTCGTTAAAGATGGGAGACCATTTCTGGAATGGATCAAGATGATATTTATCAAATTGTTGTGTAATGAGGTATAGGTATAAACTACATCAATAAACGACTGTTGAAGGGGATCAGTTCGAGGTCCATAGCAAGACAGTAAATAGGCTAGTATTTGATAATAGAAGATGTGCGATGTCGGCAAAGAAAATTCTCATGATAGGGTTTTAAAAGACTTTAATTCACCAGGTTTTCCGTAGTATAAGGAGGTTATGTTAGTGAGTCAAAGAGTGTGCCATTGGTCAAAAGGAAACTCCAGCAGTCCCTGCACTCCTCTCCATGCAATAATTGTGTCTTTGATAAGAACACTTGATTTGAGGTGGGGTGGTAGAGCTTGAAAATTAGATGAAAGGAATTGCTTAAAGAGTGTGCAGACAAACCAAAGCGCTCTTGAGTATAGTAGATTACCTTGATTTTCCAGACAACCAATCAAGACCTTGTCTTAGCAGACAAGAGAGGTTGTAAAAACATATATTAGGCAAGCCTGCCCCACCCTTGAACTTAGGGAGACATAGTTTCTGTAACACTATGCATGTTTTTTATTGGGACCATATGAAAGCCACAAGTGCCTTGTGGATTTTCTGTACATCAGAGTGTTTTAATAGAAGGGGTATGGTTTGAAATGGACAGAGTAGATGTGCAAACAATACAATTTTTAAAGAGGTGACATCTCCCAAAGAGCGAGAGGGGGAGGGTTGCCCAAGCTTCCAACTCCTTTACGATTATGGTTATCAGAGGTGGGTAGTTAAGACCAGGGCTCAACATTTCAAGTCCTGAGCTACTAGCCAGGCCTCAAGGGTTACTCGCCACCAGTTGCCCCACCCAAACTCTACCCTGTCCCACCCCTAAATCCGCCCGCATTAACTGTCATGAAATTACACTTAAATGTTTTATGCAGAATTAAGAAACGTTATCCATGTCCACCAATGCAGCCTCACCCATGTCCACTAATGCAGCCTCCCTGTGTCCATAATGCAGCCTCCCTGTGTCTATAATGCAGCCTGCCCGTGTCCATAATGCAGCCTACCCATGTTCATAATGCAGCCTACCCGTGTCCATAAGTCAGCCTCCCTGTGTCCATAATGCAGCCTACCCATGACCATAATGCAGCCTCCCTGTGTCCATAATGCAGCTTACCTGTGTACATAATGCAGCCTACCTGTGTCCATAATGCAGCCTGCCTGTGGCCATAATGCAGGGGAGCTGAAGAGAGAAAGAGCATTGCCGTCCGTATGATAAGAGCGCAGAGGGACATTACTGGAACAGTTTTGATTTCAATTGCCACTCTGCAACACATACAGACCTCTGGTCGGGGGAACTTTGATACACATCACTCGGATTGGACGGGTGATCTGTCTATCAAATTCCCTGTGTGTGACAGCGAGAGCAGGGAACACTAAGCTATTTAAATGAAAGCCGCTAGTGATGTCCCCTGCGCTAATAAACCAGCTGACTTTCTCCTCTCTCTTCCCCTCCATGAGCACTGGTAGAAGGACTCCCATACAACCCGCTGAACGGCAGTGGTTGCCCCCCCACCTCGCTCCCAGGCAGTCCTTCCTAGCCAGCCCTCAAAATCCACTCTCAAAATGCGAGCAGGTGAGTGGATTTTTTGAGGGCTGGTTAAGACTGTATAGAGAGGAAGGTTCTCAGCCTATATGGATACCCAAGTAGGTAATGTGGTGGGCTGTCAAGGTAAAAGGGGACGATAACCTTTATTTAGTGCAGTGGTTCTCAACTCCGGTCCTCGGGACCCACTAACAGGTCACGTTTTCAAAATAACTGAAATTAACTGAAACGTTTTCAAAATAACTGAAATACAGTTATACAGGTGATATCATTTGCTGCTCAGTGATTGCAGTATTTTAGTCTGCATCTCCCCAAGGTAATATTCAAAACCTTTTTTATTAGTGGGTCCCGAGGACCTGAGTTGAGAACCACTGATTTAGTGGATACCTGGGGGTGTAGTGGTAGACTCTCACTTTTGTAAAAATTATTTATAAAGCCCAGGCTTAATCAAAAGGCCACAAAGTGTCAGGGATGCAAACATTTGTTGTAGAAAATTTACAATTGGTCCAAAAAAAAAAATACGTCCATTACTTTAAATAGCCACAACAAACTGATATTGTCGAATACCTTTTTGACATTGAGTGAGATGATGGCTAAATCTAGGTTTGGGTGTGATTTAGCATATTCCAGCACCATCAGGACCTTATAGATGTGGCGGATCGCCCTGGAACAAAACCAGATTGGGCTAGGTGGAGTAAAGAGGGGAGTAATGGAGCTAAAAATGAGGCTATTATTTTCAGATATCATTTTAGGGCCAGATTCACGTAGTGCGGCGTAAAGTTGTGCTGGCATAGCGTATCTCGGACGCGCTACACCGCTGTAAATTAGAGAGGCAAGTGCTGTATTCACAAAGCACTGTCTCCTTAAGTTACGGCGGCGTATCGTAAATGGGCCGGCGTAAGCCCGCCTAATTCAAATGTTTTTCATGTGGGCGTGTTTTAGTTAAATGAAGTGTGACCCCACGTAAATTAAGTTTTTTTTAAACTGCGAATGCGCCGGCCGTGAACGTAACCCAGTGCGCATGCTCCAAATAACGTCAAAAAGAGTCATTGAAAACGACGTTGTTGGAATAACTTAACGCCTGAAAACACCTTACGTAAACAGCGTATCTGTACTGTGACGGCCGGCCGTACGTTTGTGAATAGGCATATCTCGCTGATTTACATATTCTAGGCGTAAATCAGCGTACACTCCCCTAGCGGCCAGCGTAAATATGCAGTTAAGATACGACGGCGTAATACAATTACGCCGCTCGTATCTCAGCTCAAACCCGGCGTATCTTGTTTTCTGAATACAGAAAAAATATACGCCTGCGCATTTTTGAAGTTACACGTCGTATCTCGAGATACGCTGTCGTAACTATTGCTGAATCTGGCCCTTAATGTCTACATTGATCAGGGAGATTGGATGATATGAGCCCACGTGTAAGGGGTCTTTTCCTTTTTGGGAGATTAGTCTAATGTGTGCCTGCGTTCCCATTCGTAAATAAGGGCCACCATCCTACATAGTGGTGAATACATGTTTCAGAGTGTTAGGGATAAAGTCTCCTGTCTTGCATTATACCTTCCATCTGAGATTCACCAAAACATTGCAAGTCACCTGGGTGTGTAGTTATGGAACAGGTAAATATAACAGAAACAAAAAAACAACGACAAAAAAAATCAGGTGGGGAAGCCACTCATCATACAATGCTAACTTCACTTCCACTTGAAGCCCAACTTACAAGTACATCTCTTGCCAATCACAAAATTGAATAGGCAGTTCTGGGGAAGAAAAGTGAAAGGGGTACAGTTACCCAGATCCTGTGTATCTCCAGTAACGTAGAAGTTCCAGCGGCTGTTTAGCGAACTCCAGGACGGTCATGCTTGTGAAAAAAGCGACTATGTTTTAAGGGAGGCTTTTTGGGCTGTGTTGGTATCTAGGTAAGGCAGAGGAAGCAGTGGAGGACTTTGAAGAAGAGCCATAAGCAGAGTTGGTATGTTTCGTGTCCATGCCAGATTACTGTTGATGTAGTGCTCTGCGTCATCCGGGGAGGTGAAATTAAGATGTTCTCCTGCTTGAGATTTGATATGTAGTACTGCCGGGTAGGCAAGGGTGAATTTTACTTCATTGTGGTAGAGTGTCAAGCAGATCACCAACAAAGCCTTACGTTGTGTCATCACTTCTACTGAGTAATCCGCAAAGAGCAATAGTTTTGCAACATCAACAGAAAGAGAATGTGAGTGGCAACATTTTTGCATAATGGCATTTTTATCAGCATAGTTGAGGTATATGACAATGACAGGACAGGGTTTGGTGTGATTTTCTGCATGCTGGCCAATGTGATGAGCACGCTCAATAGTGCAGGGGATATGAAGGTCTAATTGTTCAGGGATGACTTCAGCGCAGAGGTCTGTAAGCTGGGAATTGGAGACCGACTCTGGCAGACCTATAATGTGCATAAAATTTCTTTTTGAGCGATTCTCCAGGTCATCTAATTTGTCCCAGATGTCCCTGTTAGAGGGTGATATGCATGCCAGCGAAGCTGAGTTGGCCGTGGCCTGATCCTCCAATGAAGAAATCCTTTGTGATAGAAATCTCCTGGACTTGTGTCTGGAGCTCAATGGAAAGCTGCTTCAATCCCCTCTGCACCAAAGAATCCACTATGGCTGCTAGAGTAGGGGCAAGAAGGGAGACAATAGTCTGTGCTATACCAGTATGGGAGGCAGGATCAGTTTCTGCTGGTCCTGGTGATGTTGGAGACTGCAGTGTCTCTGATATGGGTGGAGCGGCCGCCATATTGGCTGTATCCGTGGCTGTGTCTCCTGTCAGCTGCAGTATGGAGGAGACCGAGTGGGTATGGGATCACTCAACAATGTGGTCCATGGGGGTTCCACTAGGCAGCGGCCACAGGGGGAGAGTCACCACAAAGCTTTAAAAGGGCTTTATATTCCGAAAATGCAAGACTCTGCTCAGATTAGTGGCGAAACGCGTCAGTAGGAGCGACGTTCTGACATCACCGCGATGTTACCCGGGTGTTGCACGGGTGTTTTGCATTCTTGACGGCTGTCAGGTTTTACCTATGGCAATCTTTCCTGCCCTTTCTTTTTGCGCTACTATCGCCTTATTGCCATCTGAACCGTGTATGGGTCCATAAGCTACAATGTCAACTACGTTCCTGACCTAACGGCTTGCCATAATTTAGGACCAGACCGGACATCCCCAGCCCTTGGAGGAAAAGGCCCCGTCTGGGTATTTGCCACATGTACTCACAACTTGTGCAGCTGGTAAGTGTGTACTTTATATGGTGGTAGATTCACTGTGTTTATAAGTCACAATATTTTCACTAAATCCTTGGCTATTGGTCCGTTCTTCACTGAAAGAACCATTAAAATCTTCAATTGCTATTGAAGGACTTTATATAAGTCACACGTGTCACAGTCTGTGACTTTTTACTTTTTATGATTTTTCTCAATCACTTTTTATTTATTGACTTTATCTGTTCCTATCTTTAGGAGCACAGCTTATTTTTTACCTATTGCTATTTTGTGTTTATTTCACTTTGACCCTGCTACTTGATTTATTTTGCGGTGTTCCCAGCGCAGTTTTTTTACATTTCTTTTTATAGCTATAAATCTAAGCATGAATTCCTACTTTTTTTTATATATACTGTATAATATATATATATATATATATATATATATATATATACATATATATATATATATATATATATATATATGTTTAAGACAATTGAATGGTCCCAAGAGGATACACCTGGGGAACAATGAAGAGAGTAAGCCCCCAAAAATGCATTAGACAAAAGTTGCAGATACCGAACATAGGGCTAACAGGGCCTGTTGGGTGATAACTTACTTGTGCAATGCTGCTTGTCTGTGCCTCTGTATCTGCCAGCCACAGAAAAATTACTACTGCTAGGCATCTTCTCCACCCCTGGGATTTCATGACTCAGGCCGCGTACACACAACCATTTTCCTCGGCAGAATACATCAAGAAACTTGGTGGGAGAGCTTTTTTGCAGAGGAAAACGGTCATGTGTATGCTTTTCATCGAGTAAACTGTCGAGGAACTCGACAATGAAAAAAGAGAGAAAGTTCTCTTTTTCCTGGATGGGAATCGTCGTGTTCCTCGTCGGGCTGGTTTTCCAACAAGAAACAGGTTGGTGTGTATGCTGAGAAACCCGTGCACCTTCGGTAAAAGTAGTATTTGTAATGGAGATAGCACATTTGTCACACTGTAACAGACTGAAAAGTGCAAATGTCTCTTACTAAACTTTTACTAACACACAGTAACATGATATTAGCAAAAGCAGCCCCCAGGGTTGTGCCAGTGGAATCGAACTTCCCCTGCCGCTGTATGTGTTGAAGTCACTGCGTTTGAGAATGAGGAGATTTGGTCTTGACTGTGTGTACGCAAAGAAAGTGTGTACGAGGCCTCATCCTCATTATTCCCTCAGAGATTTTGGTGTATCCTCAGTCTTTTGTTAAGGCTGCTATTCCTAATTGACTGGCCATGCTAGTCAAACTTTTGTTTATTTGATGGGTATTGCACCTTTTTACTAATTTTGTTTTTGTTTGAATGCGGTAGTGGTTAGCATTGCCTTTTGAAGGTGCAATGTGAATCTGGATATGATTATGTTGGTTTAAAAGCCAGTTTTTGCTCTTTCATTGTGTAAAATGTGCAAATATGTCCCCATATTTGTGGTAATAGCAAGTTCCTAATTTGATCTAGCATATCATGTATTTGTTTTGATTACATAATTGAGGAATGATCAGTCTATCTTTTTTTTAGGGCCAAATTAATATTGTTGTATAGACAGGATTACGTTACCAATGCCATTCGTTTGACGTAATATATGATGCGTTCTATGAATATTGCTTAATGTTTAGCAATGTTCCTTGTTTCTGCAACACTTGACAATTAATACAAGGTACACTTTTTTGTCTTTCAGATGTTTACTATGGTGTTTGTTTTTAATAGAAACATTTTTTGGAAGAAGGAGGCCAAAGACATTGCAATATGGGCAATACTTTGGTCTTTATTTCTATTTAATATAATTCGTAGACATATATTTGATTCATCCTCAGAGTGTGAACAATATTTTCCTATCTGCAGCCCACCAGTGGTGGCCCCTTCTTCCCTTTGGACGCCAAAGGCCACTATGTTTTTCATGCGACAAATGATGCACTATGGGACCCTTTGAGTCAGTGTAAATAGGGTGGTTACATTTTTGGTTGTGTATCCTAATGTTTACATGTATTATGTTCTTTCTGTATGATAGATCTTCATTGTCAATGTGAATCACGTTAAGTAAACTACTGATTAATTGAGAAATACTGTCGAGAGGAGAGGTGACATCACTTCCTCTGCCTGTGTTTACATTACACAGACAGAGGGCGGGCAGCGGGGGGGAAGCGGATTCGCTGGGAGCGATCGTGAGGGGGCGGACAGAAACGAATAGCAGCCCCCTCATCCCAGATCGCTCCCAGAGGCTTACCGACCGCCGCATGTAGCGGAGGGGGTCCCAATCTCACCCCCGACCCGCGGGAAGGCAGGGACATGCCAGCACGTCCATCTGCCTGTACGTGCCATTCTGTGGACGTATATTTACATGCAGCAGTCGTTAAACGGTTAATAAGTAAGCTGATTCACTAAAGACGACCAGACTGTTCATGTTGCACTGAAAGTTGTACTTTGCATGGGAAATTGCATTTTGCATACATATGTTTTCCCAGAACTTAATAGATGAGGTGACACTCTGCTAAGTTCCATCATCCAATCACGTTCAAGCAAAAATGTGTGTTTGTTTTATTTTCCTTGCACCTGATTGGGTATCTATTGCAAAATGAAATGTCACCACATTCACTAAGCATGTAAAATGCAGCTTCACTTGCAAAGTGCACAGGATATTTACCTTCAGTTAAACAACCCCAGTTCAGTCGTCTTAAACAGTAACTCTACTTTTGTTGGGAAAAAAAACAATATGGGCGATCAGTGTCCATTGTAGGAATTTTAACAAATGATGTTGCAGATTTATACCTGTTTTTGCTCTGAAGAATAAGCTGTTTGTCCTACTATGTTCTTTGGGTGTTGATTCTGAATTAGAATCACAGCTTTGGTATAATCAGCTGGTGCACTCTTTGTGTCCTAATGAGAAAAGTTGCAAGGTCTGCATCACTTTATAAATTTTTGTAGAGTATCTCACCAAAATGAAAATTTATATTGCAGGGGTGTCTAAAATTTAAACTCTACCTCAGTGAAGACATCTGGGAAAATTTGTGAGACCATCACACAAGCAATAAATTACATTTCTGGGGTGTTCTGTACACCAACCATGTACCGAATGACTCCAGGTTGCCATTTTGCAAAAAATCTTACAGAAAATGACAGTGGCTGCTCACTGAAAAAGAAAGGTAATTGTTAATAATATCAAATTACAATAAGTTTTTTTTCGGAAATTGTTTATGCTATGTTAATTTTTTATTTGCTATATTTTATTTCATGAAAGTGAAGTTATTCTTTAAGCAATCCTCATCCTACTCTGTCAAAAGTTGTTTCTGCATCACTAGATAATACGAGTGTTGACTGGGGGCTCCTATTCAGAAAATGTATGAGTGACATGGCCCTCAATCATTAGGTATAGCCTCTTTTTGCAGTTTAGTTAGTATTGGTCAAATCGGAAAACAGCAATGTGAACCTTAAAACCAATACCTTAGTATACAGTTTTATGTTCATGTTTAAAAGTAAAATTTGCCTCTAACCTGCTGGTTCATTAGCTTGGTTGTGAATCAGTGAGATATATGCAAGAAGTGTTTCTAGTTAAAACTGAGAACTGTTCCATCAGCTAAATAATTTGCATGCATGGAAAAAAGGATATCCTTAAATTCTTTATAGTAAACAACTGAAACCCATAAAGTCCTGAACACCTATCTGTGGTCATCACAGATGATGCACTGGAGAGTTCTGCTTCAGTGTTGTATTTTTTTTCCAACAGAAGATAATTAGTTTCTATTAGTTTAGATGGGTTTGCTTTACAAAGGTAAGCCTTTATTTTATCCACAGTGGGTCGGGGGGGGGGGGGGGGGGGGGGGGGGGGGGGCGTGGTATTCTAATGATCACCTTTGAGTACTGATCATATGTTTGAAACTGTTGGGTATAGGCCATGATGCTTTTTTATTTAAACTAACATTAGAAGAAGAGGCTTGTCTTGAAAATGTGATTTATTAGAGCAAATAAAAAAGTATCACAGGCAGTAGTTAATTGTTTTGTTACATGTGCACTAATACAACTACAATCACCTCAAGCTTAGATATAAAACAAGTTTATTGCTTTAGTTTTAATGCACAAGCTAACAGTCTACCTCTTTTATTTCCCTAGTCATAGTGATTTCTAGAAACTGAGAACAACATTTATTTGCAGTAAGATCATCATACTGTATCACCCCTAGTTCATCTCTTTTCACTACTAGAGTTTGCAAGCAATGTGATTGAATGTTTTTTTTATGTAGTCTATCCAGTTATTAAAAAAAAAATCTTCTGAAATGTTTCTACTGTCTTTGCTATTTGTTTCCCCCCCTAGCACCATGCACTATATATTTATAATACAGGCTTTGTGTGACTCCCAGACAGTGGGGTACTATTTTTCTGAAAAAAAAAAGTCAAGATTGACAGCTATAGAACTACATATTATTGTATAATTTAATAAAGATGTGTTTAAGTTAAAAATCAGGGATTCAGGGGCTTTGTGTGTATGACAGAAGAGGGAAATCATAGGACTGTGATCCTACAATGTTGTTGTAAGGATACTCAGGTATGTCTGAATGAAAATGATAAACAAATATTAAGCTGATTCTAAAACAGTAATTGTGTAGGTGTTAGTAAATGATGTAAACTTTTTCTGATTAAACATAATTGTTGATATGAAATCACTGTACAGCTCCTTAAGAGATACAATAGTAATTTGAGGGCTAATTTAAGTCACCAGATCAAGTAAGAACCCTTCCTTAAAATTGCATAACTTTATTAGCGACCAATGAAGAAATTAGGTGTGATTCTGTTTGTACAGTTTAAAGTTGCTATGCTATATAATAGCATTTATATAAGAACCTCCTTTCTGAATCTACAATCCTGAAACTGATTTTAATGTCAGCTTGTTTGCTAAACCCAATTTCTTCATCCTTGTTTCATTTATCAGAAAAGCTGTGAAACAAGCAAGGGAATTGATTAATCTTAAGGTTAATTTTTACTGATGCCCTTAGGTGAGTTTCCTATAGGCATACAATAAATACGGAATAATGCTTAAGTTCATGCAGGATTGTGTGTCTTTTTACTGATAAATTAGGACCCTTGACATTGTATGAAATTACTTTCACCACAGTCATTGATCCAGTCGTATCTTCTTTAGAATCTGACACTCTGGGGATTTAATGCTTAGAAAAAAAATACAAAGACACACAGACTGATTATAATGACTGCAAAACAGATTAAAAATAAACAAAGGAATAAAAAAGGGAAAATGGGGAGTAGAGCTCACAGCCACTTCCCCTGCAAGAGACAGGCACTGGTTGAATGATTGAATTCCTACCCCCTTGTAAGTTTTACTCTCATAACATTATAGCATTGCCTTGTATTAAAAAATGCACACAATCTATTCTGGGGGGACTTGGGGGTCAGGTGTTTATTTTTTATATATATAAAAACAATTATTGCACTCCCACCTTGAAAATGTAAAACTATCATACAAACTCAAGTGACCTTCAACAATAGTGTTCATACAAAAAACAATACCGTGTAAGTTCATAAATACTAAAGGGTTAACTAAAGATTTGTTCCAATAGATAAATATGAACGGACTCATGAATGGCAAAGTCCATATAAATTAAATGGGATAAGGAAAACTTGACAGCAGGTGAATCTACTCTGGTGTTCTGTTCATCTAGTTAGTAAAAGGCCTTCACAGCCGCTTACCAGATAGAAGATCATATAACGCCCATCAGAATATACTCCAGCCAGGCCAGGATAATCATCCGGGATTCCTCCTCCAGGACACACCATTTGCATTTTACTGAATTCTGTTCAGCTTACACTGGATTCCTGCTGCGGTATACTCCTCACAGTCTCACCCGATTGGTTCACCGATCACCGATTCCATGTAACACTCAGGCAGGATAGAAAGAAGAAAGCCTCATGGTGTAGTATGAAGGTTCAAAGGTGTTTATTTAAAAAGTTGCACTGCACTGCAAACACGCCACAAATACACCAAAGGACATGCAAAGATAAAAAAACACAGCCGCGGTTGACAGTCCGATCAGCTCATGCGTGGTGACGTATAGAGTATTGACCAAAACCATGCAGCTCCAAAATGTGCGTAAGACAGTACCCCTGTCTTGACATCCTATGAAGCATGTGTCAGGAACCAGCGGGTAGATTCTACCTGTCTCTTTGATGGAGACTGAGCCTGTGCATTTATGCATGTTAGTAACCCTATCCTGCCAGTCTTCTGCTGAAAACTTCTGAGCTGTTTCTGTCTCCCACCCAATCATGGTTGTAGATTTGGTTTTAGTATTGTGGTCATTAAGGTACTGGTATAAGGTTGAGATAGTCCCCCTATGTCTGGAGGCCTGCCCGCAAAGGTTCTCAAATGGTAATTTAGCCTGTTCAACGCCTTGCGCTAGGGAGTTAGAAAAAAAGGAATTACAAATATTCATAGAATTCAGATCTACGGAGGGCAACATTTTGTTGTATGTGTTCAAATTAGAAAAAGGATGTGCCTTGAAATAGGGACTCCAGGGTTACAAGCCCCTGTGAAATTCAGCTGTGGAATAATAGGCCTGTGTCAAAGGCCGGAGGTAACCGGGGTTCTCCAAGGAAAGAGGCCAAGCATGGTGGATTAGAGCGCAATTTAAACTTCTCTCAGTAGAGAGACCAGAGATAAAGGGACTGACCCACAATGCCATTAAGCAGATTAATGTCTCTTGGGGAAATTGAGCGTGACCAGAGGAGACCTGTGAGATAGTTATGCCATGTACACACAATTGACATTTCTTTTTTCTTCAAATATTTTATTGGATTTTCAAAATAGGTACAGAGTACAGTTTATGGGCCAGATTCAGGTAGTCCAGAGCATCTTTGCTCTGGAGTAACGCTTCTCATTTGCGTTGCGCTGCAGAAATTTTAGGAGCAAGTGCTGTCATTCACGAAGCACTTGCTCCTAAAGTTGCGGCAGCGCATCGCAAATGAGCCGGCGGAATTCAAATTGGGCGGGTACGGGGCGTGTAGTATGCTAACTAAGCGCGATCCCGCCGCCAACGTACTGCGCATGCGTCGAGTGTCAAAACATCCCCGTGCGCATGCTCCAAAATCTGTAAATGAACGTCAATGACGTCACATTCCCATTCATGACCGTTTTACGCAAGCGACGTTTTTTTTTTTTTTTTCGACGCGATGACAACGCCTATACCTAACATAGGATACTCCAACCCCATGTAGGTATATCTATGCGCCGCGTATCCCGTCCGGAAACGTCGTATCGTCATTGCGTCGCACCGGAATTCGATCGTGAATTGCCGATTTCCGCTCATTAACATATTTTTTGAGCGTAAATCGGCGGGAACGCCCCCGGCGCCATTTTTAAGTTGAAGTAACGATGCGATGGCGAAACTCAGTTACGCTGCTCGCATCGGAACTTCAACCCGGCGTTTCTTGTTTTCTGGTTACAGAAAACAGAAACGCCGGCTCAAAGTCACAGTTAGGCTGGCGGATCACTCGATCCGCCAGCCTAACTGTTCGTGAATCTGGCCCAAAGAGTGTACGTTGTGCAAAAACATTATAACAGGAGTTACATCAGAACAGGTTGCGTTGCTAACAATAATGAGTATACTAGGCGTGGGGTATAGGCTATTGGTACAGATCAAACATAGGCGTCCATTCCTCCAATGTGGCACCCCCAATGGGAGCAGTAGTGCCACAAGGGAGGAGGGGAGATACAGATCGTGTTAACATAAAACATTGAAGATAACACATAAGGAACCTTGTATAGTGAGATCTCAAAGAGGAGAAAAAGAGATTTGAAGTGAAGGATAAGGTGTTGCTCGGTCAAGAAAGAGTGTAATGAGAGTCTTGGAGGGTTGCCTTCATGTAACATTCGCAACTTTCGTCCAGGTGGACCATGGCAGCCACTGTTGATTTGTGACAGTGGTGTGTCCATTGCTGGAGGCCATCATGGTCTCATAACTAAAGTGCAGGGCCACTAGATTTAGGATTTGATCCCTGGATGGGGACACGTCCGATTTCCAGTATCTCGTTAAGTTGAGCCTAGCTGCTAACAGTATGTGTGTGATTGTGTATCTCAGGTGGTAAGGGATGTCTTCGATGGTGAGGTTGAGGAGTGCAAGAGCAGGAGATGGCAAGAGTTGGGCATCGGTGACTTCAAAGATAAGCTTAAAGGTGTCGTTCCAATATTTCTGGATATTTGGGCATTTCCAAAAAATGTGTAGCAAGTCCCCTTTAGCGGCCTTGCATCTCCAGCAAACGCTGGAGTTTTGCGTGCCGAAAGATGCTAGTTTTGCGGTTGTAAGGTACCAGCGCAGCGAAATTTTCTGCGTAAGTTCCCAAAGGGCTGCTGATTTGGTGAATTGGTATAGTGATCTAAAGGCACGCTGCCATTGGGCTTCAGTGAAGGTGCATGTGAGGTCAGATTCCCATTTGTGATGTGGTGGTAGTTTGGAGAAGGTACGTTTTTGGCGGAGGTTGTTGTAAAAGTGGGAGATGCCTTTGGTGGTGGAAGCGGGGTCGGTGAGGTAGTTCCACGTTTTAGAAGGAAGAGTGTAGAGGGGGAGGGGGATGGAGCGCAAGCAGTGGCTAACTGGTAGGAAGGTAAACTGTTCAGCGTCTGGGAGTTTGAATTCGGCCTGTAATTGTGTGAAGGACTTAGGACGACCGTCCCGAACTAGGTCTTCAATATGGTGGATCCCATGTGTGGACCACCTTGTCAGTGAAAGGTCTGGTGAGAGGAACCGTAGGGATTCCAGAGGGATTTTGAAGTGAGTTGTGGCAGGAGCTGGACCGAGCATGGAGATCAACTTCCCCCATGTCTGGACCGACGCTTTCATGGTCGGGGGGATGGATGTTGGGACATGAGCACCTAGAGGGGTGCTTAGTAGCCAACTACTTAGGTCAGGATGGGTGAGTGCCAGGCTCTCTATTTGTCCCCACGGTGAAGTGAGGAGAGGTTGGAACCATGCGGGCAACTGGGCCAGAATGGCCGCAGTGTGGTAATCTTTAAAGTCTATTGAACCTGCACCCCCAGCTAATTTGTGTTTGGACAGTGTCGCATGAGCGCATCTAGGTTTTTTGCCGTTCCATAGATACTTGTTGTAGATCGTTTGTAAGGACCTGAAAAATGAGGAAGGTAACGGGATGGAGAGGGTTCTAAAGAAATACAGGACTTGGGGCAAGCAGATCATTTTGAAAGCTGCGAGCCTCCCTGACCAGGAAAGTTCGTGTTTCGCTAATTGTTGTGTAATGGCTTGGACGGTTTGGAGAAGTGGTGAGAAGTTACAGGAGTAGAGATTTTTAAGAGATCTTGGCAGTTGAATGCCCAAGTAAGAGATGTCGTTGTGTGCCCATTTAAATGGATATTGTAGCTGTATGAGGTTTCTGGTTGTGGCATCAATGTTGAGGTCTAGAATGTATGACTTAGTCTTGTTCACTTTGTAGTACGATACCAAGCTAAACCAATTCAGTAATTTTTGTACCTCAGCCAGGGAGGATGTTGGGTTAGTGAGGATGAGAATGACATCGTCAGCAAAGAGGCTTATCTTGTGGGACTGTGGGCCAATTTGGAGGCCTGTGATGGCATTATGAGAACGTATGTGTTCCGCCAGGGGTTCCATAAGCATGTTGAAAATGAGTGGAGATAGTGGGCACCCCTGGCGTGTGCCGTTTGAAATGGAGAAGGGGCAGGAAAGCATTCCTTCCGTGAAAACTTGGGCCATAGGATTGGTGTAGAGTGCTAGTATGGCGTTTAGGATGAAGCCTTTAAAGCCAAACTTTTGGAGAACAGCATTAAGGTAAGTCCAGTTAACCCTGTCGAACGCCTTCTCTGTATCTAGTGATAGCAGCAGAGAAGGCGTTCCGGTGGATTCTGCGTGGTGGATTAAATTGAGCATTCTCCTGGTGGCGTCTGAAGCCTGTCTGCCCCGTGTGAATCCTGTTTGGTCTTTATGGATTAAAGTGGGCATAATTCCTAGCAGCCTTGAGGCAATGGTTTTGGCGTACATTTTGAGGTCGAGATTTAGAAGGGATATAGGGCGAAAATTCTGGGGAATATTGGGCTCCTTCCCTGGCTTCGGTAGAGTTATAATCAAAGCTGATAAGTATTCTTTGGAAAAGGTAGAAGAAAAGGCAGCGCTATTAAACAGTTCAGCGAGGTACGGGGATAGAGAGAGGGAGAATTGTTTGAAGTATTCTCCTGTCAGGCCGTCGGGGCCAGGTGCCTTACCACTAGGGAGGGAGGCAATAGTTTTATTAATTTCCTGTTCTGTGAATGGGGCGTTAAGCGCCTCCAGTTGTTGTTCAGTCAGGGATGGTAGGGTTATCTTATGTAGGAAGTCGTCAATTTCGTCCTGTGTGGGTTGTGGGGTACCAGGGTCATGTTTCAGATTGTATAGATCACCATAATAAGCGCTGAACGCATCAGCTATGTCCTGCGGGTTCGTCAGAGTGAGATTTGAGTGGGGGTGGATTAAGTAGGGAATCTTAGCTTTTGCGCGTCTACCCTTAAGGCGTTGGGCAAGCTTTTTCCCTGCTTTGTTGGAGGTGGAATATGAAGTCGCTTTGAATTTCCCCTGGAGGAATTCATAGGAGTGTAGGAGTAATGTCTTAAGTTCCTGTCTGAGGGACAATAGGAGGGTCGTCTGGGGGCCAGTAGCGTTAGTCTTGTGTGCTGATTCTAAGGAAGCTATTTGGGAAGTCAGGTCATTCAAGCGCTGCATTTTCCTTTTCTTATGATGGGAGCTCAATCTAATCAACATTCCTCTAATGTACGCCTTGTGCGCGCTCCACACCACCGCAGGATCAGACACAGAGCCCTTATTCAGCATAAAAAAGTCATCGATTTTTTCTAAGATATCTGGTTTGTATTCGTCATTTTGAATAAGGTAGTTATTTGCCCGCCAAACAAATGTGGGTCTATGTGAGTTGGGATCATCTATCGTCATTGATATCGGGGCGTGGTCTGACCATGTTGCGGTGTGGATCTCAGATATGCATACTTTCTGTAATATCCATTTGTCAGTTAAGAACAAATCGATTCTGGAGTATGAGGAGTGCCTGTGGGAGAAAAAAGTATAGTCCCGGTCTGAGCCGTGGAGACATCTCCATGCATCATATAGGTCATGGCGGAGAATAAAGTTTTTTAGAGGAGATTCACGCCTTTTTGCGGCTGAGGTGGAGTCTAAAGTAACATCCGGGACCATATTGAAGTCTCCGCACATTATGAGATGTCCCTTCCGGATAGGTTTGGTGTAAGCAAGTACCTTGCGCAGGAACTTTATTTGGTGGGTGTTCGGGGCATATAGGTTTACAAGGGTATATGTGGCCCGGTTTATGTTGCAGACAGTTATTAGAAAACGACCTTCAGTGTCTGCAACAGAGTCTAGGAGTTGGAAGTCCAATGTATCTTTGAACGCTGTCATGACACCTTTAGTTTTGGTAGAGTGGCTAGCGTGAAAAACATGTGTGAACTGTCGATTGGAGCAAAGGGCCGTATCTGACGGCAGCAGGTGTGTTTCTTGGACACACACAACGTCACTGTGGAGGGCCGCAGCGGTCTTCCACAATGAGTGTCGCTTGGCAGGGTGATTAAGACTGTTCACATTTAGTGAGAGAATTGTGAGCGGCATCTTGAAGGCTGCGGCCCGGTGTGTGTAACTGGGTAACACTTACAGATAGTTGACTTCGACCGGGCCTGGTGCGGATTAGGGAGGATGACCTGAGGTGGGAGTGCAGTAGCAGACCAGGGGCGTGCGGTTCCAAAAGCGGTCGTCGCTGTAGAGTCGGTTCTTGAGCTTTGGCGTGGAGATTAACTGGTAGTAGAGTGGCAGACCGTGGTCCTGGAAGCAATGAATGCGAGAAAGCTGCAGATAGAGCCACAAGTTATCTGATCATAAAATGAAAAACTTAAACCAAAAAGATAAAGCAGGATATTGATTAGTGCGATCCAGTATAGTGAAAACCCCTGTGGGTCACAATGCTAGCAACAACAAAGGAAAGTTTCTTAGAGGGGGTGTAAGCCACCGCTGAAGCATCTAGGTGGGGGTATCAAACAGTTATTAACTCGAGGAGTCGGGTGTACAAGGGATATAACAAGCCAGAGCTCAGGGGAACTATGTGAACGTTGAATGGCCAGGGCACGTAGTGGTAATTTAGTTGAGGTTGCGATCCATGCGTTTGTTCTGGGGATTCGGTCCCCCCTGGGAAGTGGCGGGTTTGGGAGGTTCTGGCAGGATTCCCCAGGCGTGGAGCAGACGCATGCCGTCATCTAGAGAGTTGATGCTGTGGGTCTGACCATTCCTCACGATGAGAAGGGTGGCAGGATAACGCCACTTGTATGGCACCTTGTGGTTCTGGAGACCCTTAGTAATCGGGCTTAGATGGCGCCTTTGTTGTAGTGTAAACTTGGAAAGGTCAGGGAACAGTTGGATACCAGTGTAAGGAGCTGGCAATGGCGATTTGGTTTTGATTCCCATCATAAGTTTTTCTTTGACTTGATAGAAGTGGACCCTCATTAGTACGTCTCTGGGGACCGAGGCTGCCAGGTGGGAAGGTTTGGGGATTCTGTGGATCCTGTCTATTATCAGGTCGCGTGGGGCTGCATCAGGAACGACAAGGTGGAGCAATTTCTTGGCATAGCGAGGCAGGTCCGCGGGTAGAATGGATTCTGGGACCCCCCTTAGCTTAACATTATTCCTGCGGGACCTGTCCTCTAAATCGGCCAGCTTGGCGCGTACCCATGCCTGATCCTCCTTCACCTCCTCATAGGCATCTATTATGTCGTTTACTGTGGATGTGCATTCAGACATTCCCCTTTCCACGGTAGTAACTCTGTCGTCTAGAGAGTGTATGTCTGAGGTGACCTTGGCAAACAGGGAGGAGAGGTCTGTCATGAGGGATGTCTGTAGTGAAAGGAGCATGTCCTTCAGGGTGGTGTCCATGACTGGTTGGCCTGAGGTGGGGAAGGACGCCATGGAGGAATGTAAGGCCTGGTTGGAGAGGAGGGGGTTGAAAGCCTGGGCCTCGATTTGCGGGTGGAGCGCTCGCGGCGGCGTGTCAAGCCGCATCTTGGCTTTAGCTGGGCTGCGGAGGAGGGGGTCACTCTCCTGGAGGTGTGATAGGGCAGCATCGGTACCTGGCTGGGGGGATTCCCCTGTAGTTTCGTCCGGGAGGTCTGTATAGGAGTCTCGAGGTTCCTCCAGGCCAGCGCCATCTTGGATAGCTCCGGTCCGCATCGCCGGCTTGTAGGCGAATTCTGTTAGTTTTTGCGGCTGGTACTCCGGGTATCTCTTTCTCGACATGCCGGGGAGGATCACCGCAAAGTCTGGAGTAGAGGAGTGGGTAGATGGTGGCTCGATGCTGGCCGTTGTCGCTGATTCTATTCCCCTGGCTTAGGAGCTGTGCTTTCAGGCGTCCATGTCCCTCTCCGGCCGGCCACGCCCCTCACAATTGACATTTCTGACAACAAATGTTCAATGGGAGCCTGTTGTCAGCAATTCCAATCGTGTGTACACAATTCCGCCACACAAAATTCCACGCATGCTCGGAATCAAGCAGAAGAGTCACACTGCCTATTGAACTTCATTTTTATCCGCTCATCGTACGTCTTGTATGTCACTGCATTCTTGATGTTCGGAATTTCTGACAACATTTGTATGACCGTGTGTATGCAAGACAAGTTTGAGTCAAAATCCATCTGAAAAAAATCCACGGTTTTGTTGCAGGAATGTCCGATCATCTGTACGCGGCATAAGAGGCAAATGAAATCTTAGTATAGTACTGATGCAGCAGTGTGCCATTGTGCCATTTGAATGAGGTGGGATGCCAGGAATTATTTCTATAGAACCGGGCATCCTGAGCCACCTCTAGATCAGCAAGCGGCTCATTTGAGGTTTTTTGTTTGTCATATAAATTTGAGCAGCTCTGTTTGAATAGTCATTATCTTGGAGTAGGGGACACAAAGATGCAATGATCTATACAAGTGAGATCACAGGACACTATATGGTGGTCAGACCATGGACATACGTGAATATTTGCTGCGGCAGAATTTGCAGTTAAAATGGGGGAGCAGAAGATGTAGTCAAGGTGGGACTAACTGTCGTGTGGGTGGGAATAGAAATTATATCCTCGAGAGCCCACATTGTGCGCCCTCCAGGTATCAATTAGTTGGTAAGACCTGAGGAAATATTGAAAGGACCTAGGGAAAGTGTTAGGAGGTGATTTCAACCTAGTGGCCCACTCTAAGAGGGATAGGAACTGCATAGGATCCTCCTCTATTAGGAGATGGGGGTTTGGAATCTATCGAGCACCCGGAAAAAGTAAAAAAAAAAATGAGGCGTGGGACCCATTTGGGGCATATGCCGATGCCAGGGTAATTAATTTGTCTTGAATAGAGCCCTTAACTATCACAACACAACTGTCGGGATCTTTGTAAGTTTGATGAACAGTAAATGTGACAGAGTTTTTAATCAGGATAGCCGCTCCTCTAGACTTAGACTCATAGGTAGTGTATAAACACTGTCTAAGAAAGATGTGTGGTTTTGGGTGGAGAAATGTGTCTCCTGTAGCAGGAAATGTCTGCTCATTAAGATTTGTATGATCTGAATTTTCTCCATTTATGGGGAGAGTTAAATCCCATCATATTTTGGGAAAATACTCTAATGCCACGTAAACGCAATCAGAATTTCTGACAACGAAACCGTGGATTTTTTTCTGACTGAATTTTGGATCAAACTTGTGTTGCATACACACAGTCTCACATGTTGTCGTGTTGTTGTAAATTCCAAACGTCAAGAACGCAATGACGTACAACACTACGATGAACCGAGAAAAATGAAGTTCAATGATTCTGAAAATGCGTAGGATTTTTGTGCATTGGAATTGCATACACACGATCGGAATTTCCAACAAGAACTTTTTTTGTCAGAAAATTTGAGAACCAGCTCTCAATTTTTTTTGTTGGAAATTCTGACAAAAAATGTCCAATGGGGACGGAATGGTTGGAATTTCAAACCAAAAGCTCACATGGAACATTTTTTGTCAGAAATTCCGATAGTGTGTACGCGGCATATGACCCATGGCATATTAAGTATGGGCAGTTGGAGGTCAGAAACGAGTCCAAGTCGAGAGGGGTGCTTACAAAACATCCTATAATACCTCTGAGAACCAACATAATGAGTGTAGGAGACATCGAAGAAAAACAGTTCAATCTAGTGGAAATATCTAGTATACTTGTTAGAAGTGTAATACATTTGTGGTATAGATCAAGAATTATGAATAAAAAAAGAAAACAAGATAGATAACTGAAAGTCAGTGAACAAAAAAATAGGCCAAAAAATGGCGGTGAACAGTTCTAAGGGGTCAGGGGAAAAGAACAATGTAATTTCGGACTATGGGGTCCATTACTCTAATGCCGCGTACACACGATCATTTTTTGTGATGAAAAAAAACGATGTTTTCTGTGAAGTAAAAAACGACGTTTTTGAAACGTCACTTTTCAAAGACGATGTTGCATACACACCATCGTTTTTTTCACAAAAAGTGAGGTTACGTTCACCACTCTTTTCCATTGAAGTTTGCTTCATAACTAGCTTCTGGGCATGCGCGGGTTGAAAGACGTCTTTTTAAACTACGTTTTTGCTACACACGGTGACTTTTTGTGAAACAAAAAACGACGTTTTGAAAAACGACACAAAAAATTCAAGCATGTTGGAATTTTTTTTTGGTCGTTTTTTTGAAGACAAAAAACGAAGTTTTGCCCACACACGATCTATTTAAATGACGTTTTAAAAAACAACGTTTTTTTCATCGCAAAAAACGTCCGTCTGTACGCGGCATAATGCTGTGGATTTGTCAACAGATATGTCTAGGTACCTGCGGGAGGACCACTGTACCACAAACTTCAGAGCAGACCTGGGGTCAACAGATACCAAACAGCGGAGAGAAACCAGTATTTACGAAACATGTCGGAAGTTTTCTGCTGGCTTCAACCTTGAAAAAAAAAGAGAACAACCTTGGGAGGGAGAAAGAGGTTAGTCTTAGGATAGATTCCGTTGATCCAGTCTAGGAGGTGGTGTAGCCCATATGGCAGATGAATGAGGAGTAGATGGCATCCTGGGGAGTACCACTGCATCAAGGAGGCCCAGCTTCACCAGGATTTTCTTGCCCTCTAGGACTGTTGTAACAGTGTAGGTCCTGCTATTATGGGGGACCCGTAGTTTGAACGGGAACCCCCAACGGTAGCGGATATTAGCCGACTGGAGAACAGATGTAACTCATCTAATTTTCCTGCATTTATCCAGGGTGGTGGGAGAGATATCTGTATATATTTGTATGGGGACTCCCTCCAGATGCATATTAGGGGTATTTCATGAGGCCCTGAGGATATTCACTTTAATCAAGAAGTCTTTTAGGCAGAGCACAATATCCCTCTGGGTTTATTTTCAGGTGGAGGTTTGGGGCGTAGGGCCCTTTGGATCATGTCAAAGGAGAAGGCAGAGAGAGGGGAGTCAGGGAGGAGAGATTGAAACAGCCTCTGGTACCCCACGCACCCTGAGATTATTATGCCTCTTTCTGTTGTCCAGGTGCTCAATATGGGCTTGGAGTTGTATCACAGTCTCAGAAAGGGATTCATGATCCTTCCTGAGATCCGAGCAGACTAGAGAAAGCTCATCATGTTTGGTTTCCAATAAATCTGTCCTGCTACCCAGAGCTGCTATCTGTGGCAGCTCTGATTGGAATTTCTGGGCTATTTTATCATACATTGTCGATAGGCTCTTATCTTAATCTGCTTTAGTGAGTTGCAAGGAGTACTCATATTCTCCCAAGGAGGAGTCTGCATCCAGGGAGCGTGCTTGTGTTGTTTTCTGCTGGGCGCCATCTTGGGCCATCTTGCTCTGCTCCCTCACCTGAAGCAAGTATGTTGTTAGGGTCTTCTGGGCAGGTTTATGCAGCAATTGCGGGGTCCCAGCATGCGCTGAGTGTTCTGCCGGGGGTGTGGGTAGAAATCTGGGTTGAGACGTGCCTGTATAGCCACGAGGAAGTAACGTTATTCTCTGTGACTCACAGAGCTCTTATCCGCTGCTTCCTTCCAGCTTCATACTGCGCATGCGCCCCCGTGCCAGCAGCTTTTAAAACTTCCAGAAGTGGGTGCAGAGCTCTTCATCTATCTAAGGTCTCTTTGGATAAATCCAGGTAAAGCTTGAAAGAAAGTTTGATCCAAACTCAAAAACGTCTGATTTTCTGCTCTTTCACAATACCACTTCCTTATCAATATAATATAAAATAAACAAATTGTGTTGTGTGAAATGTCAGTAGAGATATACCTCCAGTGAGATATGTGATAGACCCAATCAGACAAAAGGAGGAGCAATTAATATATCCCTGAAGGGTTTTAGCTAATTCCTCCTCTCTGTTTATCGTAGGCAGGGCTTGTATGCTTGTATGCTCTTGGTTCTCGGTTTTATGTAGTGTCATAAATAATTGTTGATTGTATTCTTGAAGTTCCCTGATAGCTAAAATAATACTATTAAACTACCATATTTATCGGTGTATAACACGCACAGGAGTATAACACGCACCCTAACTTTAATGCCGCGTACACACGATCACTTTTTGTGATGAAAAAAAATGTTGTTTTAAAAAACGTCGTTTTATGTCTTCAAAAACACGATAAAAAAAAAATTTGAACATGCTTGAATTTTTTTGTGTCGTTTTTCAAAATGTCGTTTTTTGTGTCATAAAAAGTGATGGTGTGTGGGCAAAACGATGTTGAAAACAAAGTTTTTAAACCCGCGCATGCTCAGAAGCAAGTTAGGAGACGGAGTTTCAATGGAACAGAGTGCCGTCGAACGTGGTGTACGTCACCACGCTTTGCTAGAGCATTTTGGAAAAATGATGGTGTGTATGCAACGTCGTTTTGGAAAATGAAGTTTGAAAAACGTTGTTTTGTTTCGTGAGATAAAATTATGTTTTTTTTCATCACAAAAAGTGATCGTGTGTACGCGGCATAAGAGGGAAGTTTCAGGAAAAAACCTTCCACAGCCCCCTGCTTATAACACACAGGCACAGTTTGCCCTCTATTTTCAGGGTAAAAAAGTGAGTGTTATACTCCAACAAATACAGTATGTTTCCACTTCCTCTACTCTTATAATTGCATTTTCAATATCATTACTCATGATCATAATGAGAGTTTTTGGCTTTAGAATATCTTTTTTAGCTCTGTAGTAGGTATCACCTGGTTTTCTGCCACATCTGTTGGTAAAAAAATAATTTAATTGTGCTACAAGGAGCAGCAGCAGTAGCCATTAAAGTGTTAGCTAGTTTTTAATTCTGATTCTTTTTCTAGATTTCTGTAATATACTCTTGGGTAGAGAGTCTGACAAACCATCCTGGGGTTCAAGGAGTAAACATTAGATCAAGGGCCTATAATACAGAAAAACATGGGGGATTAGCAGAAACCAAGTGACCCTGCCCTTATGCTGTGGGAATAGAACCTAGTTTATTTGATATACTTCTGACAGCAGCAGACAAACATAACAGTGCATACATGTACTCTAATTTCTGCTTAATCAGTTATTTAGGAAGACAAAACACCTGCATATATTTGCAATTAACAGATATAAGTTTATATTACCCATATTATTATTTTTGCCAGTTGGACTTTGGAGGCAGGGAAACATCAACATTTCAGATATGGATTTTTTTTAAAGCGCGGACAAACCATGCCTGTGGGATCTCTCTAGAAGCTGGGAATCACTGTAGTAGAAATCAATATGACAGTGATCTCCACTAGCTTCTGAGACCTGTGCTAAGTGACTGCCCTGCTGCATTTTGAACACAAGAGATTGGCTGCTGGGCATGGGCACCGTTCAAATAATGCTTTGCATTTTCTAAATGAATGGAAAGCATTCTCTGATTGGATGAGGTTGAGAACATGTCAACTTCTTACTTCTCCACCTTATCCAAACAAAGGACACTGCTTTGATTAGAAAAATAAATAAAAAATCTCTTAATGATCCACACGCTAAGTGGTTGAACTCCTGTGATTAACAATGCAGCAGGACAGCCACTTGGCACAAAACTCAGAAGCTGGTGGAGATCACTGTTGTAGTGGTGTCTAATACAGTGCTGTCTTTTATTTGAAAAACAAAAAGCAGGAGAAATTTGGTCTTAGATATGAATAGGGAGTAAATCATAGCTGAATTTGTAATCAAGCTCAACGAATAAGTTTGGGGCTCGACGAGCGTGGCTAGCGATCGCTGCTGGCCACGTACGATCCCATGCACGAGTGCCAGCACTGGGATGTGTGTGTGTAAACACACACATCCCTGTGCTGTCAGAGGAGAGGAGACGTGTTTATTCCTAGTAAGTTTGAACAGCAATATGTCTCCTCTCCTACTCAGTCCAATCCCCATACAGTTAGAATACACAGACGGAACACACATTTAACCACTTGATCGCCTCTAGTGTTAACCCCTTCCCTACAAATTACATTTCCACAGACATCAGTGAATTTTTATAGCACTGATCACTGTATAAATGTGAATGGTCCCAAAAATGTGTCAAAAGTGTCCGATCTGTCTGTCTCAATGTCGCAATACCGCTAAAATTTGCAGATCACCGCTATTACTAGTAAAAAATAATAATAATAATATTAATCTTTCCCATAGTCTGTAGACGCTATAACTTTTGGGTTTTTCTTTTCCAAAAATATGTAGAAGAATAAAAGAATAGACCTAAACTGATGAAGAAATGTGTTTTTTTTTTTAAACATTTTTGGGGATATTTATTATAGCAAAAAGTTTAAAATATTGTTTTTCTTTCAAAATTTTCGCTTTTTTTGTAAAAAAAGGAAAAAAAAAAGGACACAAATTTTGTTTGGGTACAGCATTGCCAAATTGCGAAAAATGCTCTGGTCAGGAAAGTGGTTAAGCAGCTCCGGTCTGAAGTTCACAGCCAGTGTTAACACAGCCAATGGTATTATTAAGAGCAGATTTGAGGAAAACACTAGAATTATACCAAAATCAGAGGCAGAAAAAGGGGCTACATTTTTTTTTGTATATCACTCGATATTAGAGTTGAGCGGACACCTGGATGTTTGGGTTCGGCGGGTTCGGCCGAACGTCAGAAAAAAGTCCGGGTTCGGGACTCGAACTTGACCCGAACTTTACAGTTCGGGTTCGCTCAACCCTACTCGACATCACTGCGGCCATCTTGGATTCTCGAAAAAGGGCTAGATTTGCCCTTTTCTTCTATAATCAATTCACAATGGTGGTTTATGAGATTAGCCCACCCACCTAAGCCTATTTAAGTTCAGATTCAGGGTTAACTGCCAGAGTCTCCTCAGCTGTGGCCTGCTAGGTTTCACTGACGCTGCTCTGTGGTAGGTACCTTTGTTTTTATTCTCAAAAAAATGGCGATAAAAAAAAAAATATGTTAAAAAAAAAAAAAGTGACAAAATCTCCATAGTTCCTTTTTTTCCCTTTCTTACAAAATTTGCGCCGCTGATCCTCTGCCTAACTCCGCAATTAGTCATTTATCTTGCAACAAAGATCCTCGCACTTCTATTAGGTATGTGACTGTAACGGCACAGGGTGAATGGGAACCCCACTATGGTCTGTGCTAGTCACATTTAATGCGGTATACATATTGAATATATTGTATATACTGTATATATTGTGTGTTGGCTGATGTGTACTATTAAGCTTGCTGTGATGGGGTGGGGTGTGATTGCATTCTATTGTCTATTGTGATAATTAAGTCTGCTATTGTGGTGATGTGGATTGGAGCTTGGTAGCCAGTCTGGCTGCCTATTATGGGATGTTTAAGTGTCTTGCTGTGAGGAAAGGGGGGATCACTCCAGCACCCCCCCCGCTAAGACTTTGCTGAAGGAGAAGTTTGAACACGCCTGACCTGTATCACTATTATCATTGGACAATTTAACCCACCCTGTTTCCTAAGGGTGGGAGGGATGTATTTTGAAGAGAAATGTGTTACCATGTGCTTGGAATAAAGATCATTACCTGTTTTGAACCTCAAACAGCGATGTGTGTCTCATTTTCTGGGATATCCAATGGGTCGTGTCTGCTGGATTGTCGGAGAGTGGGATAAGCTGTCTTGGGTTAGTGGAATGGAATATCATAAACAGTGTTAACCCTAGACATGTGCATTTCGTTTTGTTACGAATTCAAATTCGGACAAATTTTTCATTATTCAAAAATTCGGATGCATCCGAATTTCCGAATTACAAAATTAACAAATTTAAACAAATTCGAAAAAAACGCGAACGAAATTCGAATTAGCAACAAATTCGAATCGAATTCGAAAAAATTTGAATCGAATTCAGAAAACAATTCTATTCTAATCGAATTTGAAAACAATTCTAATCGAAAACAAATTCGAATGAAAATTCATTAAATAACGAATTAAAACGAAACAAAACAAAACAAATGTTTTCCTTTTGCACATGTCTAGTTAACCCCTGTCCCCTTTGTGGTTCCTTTACAATTGGTGGCAAGCAGTGGAATTATTCTCATCGCCAGAAGAACAGCTACAAAGACACAGGACAATGGAGACACAGTAGGAACGGCTAAGGCTCTCTACCCTCAAGGACTTACTGGAAAACGGCCAGCAACCGTAAGAAGATGGACATGATCACAGAACTAGTCCAAATGGTTGGAGCTGAAAGACCCAACTTAACGGAAAGGCCCAGCGTAACAGACAGGACACCCGAAGAGGCAAGTTTTGATCGGGTTGTTAAACTAAGACTGGCACACTATGGTCCTAACCCTCCACGAAGATCATAGACCGAGTTATAGCTGCTGTGGACGCAAATTGGCTATGGCAAAGAGGTTCTGCAGCAGAAGAAGTCACAGCAGCACCAACTGAAAGGAGAAAGACACATTTTGCTGCTTTTAAGGCCCGGTACACACAACCCGGTTTTCTCGGCAGAATCCATCAAGAAACTTGATGGGAGACGTATTCTGCAGAGAAACCGGTCGTGTGTACACTTTTCGCCGAGAAAACCGTCGAGAAACTCATCGAGCCAAAAAGAGAGCCTGTTCTTTATTTCCTCTACGGCAATGGGAAAATTTGGCTCGGCGAGATTTTGGACAGCTGAACGAGAAAAATTATGTGTTTTTCTTGTCCAGTTATTATGAACTATGGACTGGTAAAAGAAGCACTTTTGGCCAGATATCCTGTCACACCAGAGGCGGTTCTGAGAGACGAGCAAGCAGACTGGAGACTCATATACCAAGTGGGCATGCCACCTACACCGCACTGCATCCCACTGGGTCAATGGATGCCAAGCAAAATCTGGGAAGAGGTGCTGCAGGTGTTCCTGCTGGAGCACTTATTTGACAAACTGTCCCTGGAAGTCAGAGAGTGGGTCTGGGACCGAAAACCTTTCTCCTTGCCTGAAGCAGCTCGCCTGGCGGACGAATACACAGACACCCACAAACTGGATATTTCAGTGGCCAAGACAACAGCTCGGGTGGATTATCGATCAGTGGCACCCCCGCCGGCTATTGCCTACAAACCCCAGTCGGACCGTCCTACAGCACCACCTCCAGCGGCCACTTATCCTCAGCAGCCTAGGTTCAACTCCCAGGTCTACTTACAACCCATTAAGTGTTTTGGGTGTAAACAGCTAGGACATAAAAAGTTGGACTGTCCATTGAATCCACCCAGGCAGTCACAGTCATGGAGACAGCCAGAAAGGGGAAACCCCCACACATCCATGCCTGTGGCCCACTGCATTGAGGAGGAAGAACATTGGGGCATCCTGCACGAGGCAGATCCAATACAAGCAGCTTACCAGGACAACAGGCAGCAACACAGGCAGACTGTCTGGGTCAATGGAAAGGTAGCCAATGGCCTATGGGATACTGGGGCCACCATGACCCTGCTACAGAATAACCTCATCCCATAGAGCCAGCACACAATGGAGACACTGTAGCCGTAAGAGTAGCGGGAGGCACCGTCTTCCGGCTACCCGTTGGCCGGGTTCACATGGATTGGGGGGTTGGTTCGGGACACGTGAATGTGGGGTGATGAAGGATTTGCCAGCGTATGTACTACTGGGGAATTATTTGGCCCCCCTTGTTTCTGCTTACACCCCGATGTGCCCCGCTGAAGCCAACCCAGTGACTACCTGTGCCCAGACCCGTATTGCTGGGGCCAACCCGCTTGCTGCTGAGACCCGAGTAAGACTATCTTCCCTGACATGTACCTTAGATCAGGCACAATATCACAGTCTGAAATTGGAATGTGACAAGTTGGCCAGTGAGAAATCGGAGATGCAACGCCACTACATCATGTATTATGAGATGTCCTGTTTGCAGACAGAGTGTAGGGCCAGTGAGAAATCGGAGATGCAACGCCACTACATCACGTATTATGAGATGCCCCGTTTGCAGACAGAGTGTAGGGGTTCGAAAGCGAGTCGGGTGGCGTTGGAGCAGTGTCTGACTGCCAGAGCCACTGACTGTAAATTCACTAGGTCGTAGGGAACCGTAGAAGGCATGGTAGATGGCTGCTTGGATGACTATGCTGGGCAAGGCCCTAAATGGGGAACAAGTAAGGATTTCAGACATGTCCCTAAAGGGGACACTCTTGAAAGGTAGGCGCTTGCCACTGACTACAGGTTGGTGCTTCTGTATGCCCTGTAGGAGGGACTTGACTGCATGGGCTCGAGAATACTGACAGTTTACTGGGGTCCTGCAGGGACAGGAAATGCTGAACGCTATCTAGATATGCCGTGATAGTATTGTGAGAAAGGGTCAGCTGCGTGTGGCAATACGATATGAAGGCTAGGACGTGTCTAACGTTGCCTATTGCTGCTCCGAGGCAAGTGGCAAAAAATTAGCGTTTAGTGTTGCAAGCAGTGCGATAGGCCTTCAGTGTGTTGCGTGCCAAGGAGTGGTTAATAAGCTGGGTTGAGTTGGTGAGATGCTACTTCAGTCCATCGTCAGCAATGACCAGGGTGGGACAGGGATGGTTATTGGATGGGCTCCAGGCTCTTGCTGGAAAAACAAAGTAAGGTTGGAATGGGACAGAGCATCAGCTGCAATTTTGCATTTGCCTGGAATATGTGTACATAAGATATTAAACTGGTGACGAAGTGACAGCTGCGCGAGTCTGCGCAGGAAGGACGTGATGGGGAGAGGCTTGATCTACCTTAATTGATGAAGTCGGCTGTGGCCTGATTGTCTGTGGTGAAGAACACTGTCTGTCCAGTTCAAGTGTGGCCCCAGACCTGGGCAGCTGCCACAATGGGGTACAGCACAAGGCGTGATGAAGACTGGGTGAAGCAGAAATTTAAGAGAATTTCTGGGGGCCAAGGTTTGGAGAACCTGTGGTGGACGAAAAATGCACGCAAAAGCCTGTGCTGGCTCGGCTGACACTGCCGGGATGAAGATTGAAATGCTGTTCTATCAGGTGGGGAAGTTGTCCCACATAGCTAAGTCTGCTACTGATGCTTGGTCTAGTTTGAGAACTTGGACTGGATCTTGCATTGGTGTGAGAAAATCAAGACAATACACAGGTGCTCAACAAGACGATATACGTGCACTCACTGACCAACATGCACTCGCAGACCAACGTGCACTCGCTGACCAACGTGCACTCGCAGACCAACGTGCACTCGCTGGTGCTGGATGGAAACCTGAACTAACTGCAGGGAAAAATACAGGGAAAATATGAGTGGCCCGCGTGCCACTAAAGATGAATGGCCAACTAGGTGCCACTGTGTGTTTGTGTGGCTGATTGTTTGTCACTGAGGTGTGTTTGCAAGTTTAGTTTGTATTCAGGTTTGCACGTGGTGCGAGCTGCAAAGTGTTTTATACTACTGCAGACAATATTATGTGGTTGCAAGGGTGTCAGTGAGTGTCAGGTTGCTGGGATGATATTGTGTGGTTGCAGGGGCCTTGAGTATGAAGGTTTGTTTTGAGACGGCTTTGCGTGGTTGCAAGGTTGTCAGTCGTGTTTGCTGAGACAATGTTGCTTGGTTGCAAAGGTCTCGATGATTATGAGGTTTGGTTTGAGATGGCATTGCGTGGTAGCAAGGGTCTCAGTCTGGTTTACTGAGACGATATTGCACGGTTGCAAAGGTCTCGATGATTATGAGGTTGTTTTGAGATGGCCTTGTGTGGTTGCACGGGTCTCAACAAGTGAGGGGTTGCTGAGACGATGTTGCGTTTGCAATGGTCTCAAGTGAGTGTCGGGCTGCTGAGATGACTATGTATGGCTGCAAAGGTCTGAACGGGTGTCAGGTTGCTGAGACGATATTGCGTTTGCAATGGTGTCAAATGAGTGTCAGTTTGCTAAGACGACTTTGTATGGCTGCAAAGGTCTGAACGGGTGTTAGGTTGCTGAGACGAGATTGTGTGGTTGCAAAGGTCTAGATGAGTTTGAGGTAGCTGAGATGATATTACATTTGCAAGGGTTTTATGAAAACGACTGTGAATGAAACACTGGTAAACATTAGTTACCACGTCTGGCAGTGTTTACAAACCGTTTACAAACCGTTACAGGCATTTCGAATGCCTCTGAATATCCGACTGAACCCATTTTTTTTATTTTATTTTTCCCAGGAAGGTTTCTAACTCAACTGCCTAGAAATGACTATAATGATCATGTGTAGATGTACTGATAAGATAACATGGAGGAGAGATTGGGGACCCTGTGTAGATGTACTGGTAAGATAACAGAGGAGAGATTGGGGGCGGCTGAAAAAACACCCAACTTTTCCTACACGTCCGTTTACCAACAGCAGTGTACATGAGGCCTAAGACAATTTGCCTGGCTGCAAGGATCTCAATGAATGCCAGGTTGCTGGGGCGAGACTGCATGGTCACAAAGGTCTTTATCTAGTGGGAGGTTGCAAGGGTCTCAATGAGTGTGGGGCTGCTGAGACGGTATTGCGTTAGCAAGGGTCTCAACAAGGGTGTCAGGCTGCTGAGACGATTTTGTGTGGTTGCAATGGTCTCAACAGGTGTCAGGTTCCTGGGCCGAGATTGCGTGGAGGCAATTTTTTTATTTATTTTGTATTTATTTTTTTGCGTTTTGCAAGGGTCTTAAGGGTGTCAGGCTGCTGAGACGATATACCCGTGGTTGCAAGGATCTCAATGAGTGTGAGGGCTGCTGAGACGATATTGCGTTTGCAAGGGTCTCAACAAGGGTGTCAGGCTGCTGAGACGATTTTGCGTAGTTGCAGCGGTCTCAACAGGTGTCAGGTTGCCAGGGGGCTGAGATTGCGTGGTGGCAACATTTATTTTTTTTGTTTGTTTTTTAATTTTTTTTGCATTTTTATATATATATATTTTTTGCGTTTGTAAAGGTCATGTGTTGCAAGGGTCTTAACAAGGGTGTCAGGCTGCTGGGATGATTTTGTGTGGTTGCAAGGATCTCAATAAGTGTGGGGCTGCTGAGACAATATTGCGTTTGCAAGGGTCTCAACAAGGGTGTCAGGCTGCTGAGACGATTTTGCATAGTTGCAATGGTCTCAACAGGTGTCAGGTTGCAAAGGGGCTGAGATTGCGTGGTGGCAAAGTTTATTTTTTTATATATATTTTTTGCGTTTTTATATATTTTTTTATTTTATTTTGCGTTTTGTAAAGGTCATGTGTTGCAAGGGTCTTAACAAGGGTGTCAGGCTGCTGGGATGATTTTGTGTGGTTGCAAGGATCTCAATGAGCGTTGGGCTGCTGAGACGATATTGCGTTTGCAAGGGTCTCAACAAGTGTGTCAGGCTGCTGAGATGATTTTGCATGGTTGCAATGGTCTCAACAGGTGTCAGGTTGTCGAGGGGCTGAGATTGCGTGGTGGCAAAGTTTCTTTTTTTTATGCGTTTTTTTTTGCGTTTTTATATATATTATTTATTTTATTTTGTGTTTTGTAAAGGTTATGTGTTGCAAGGGTCTTAACAAGGGTGTCAGGCTGCTGAGATGATTTGCATGGTTGCAAGGTTGAATCAATAAGAATCGGGTTACTGAGAAAGGATAGAAACACCTGGTTTGATTGTACCTTAAGCAAGCAGTATAAGGTAGAAGGACAACGCCTGTTTGAATCATAGGTTCCATAGGGGCCACTAATGAACGATATGGGAGACAACAAATAGTAGCAAATTGATAGGACATAAAGAATGTAATAACAAATTTTACTTGCGACAGTGGGCCATGCGAGTGAGTTTGCGGCGGACTGTGGCTGGAGTGAAACATGTAGGAAAGGTGTAGCGTGATGCCATGCATGGGCAAAATAACAAGATTTGGTGTAGAAAATAGAACACGAGAAGTGCGTACGAATATTTTATAAGCTCCACTGTGGGAACCGAACATATAATGTGGGTGACACCATGAGTGGCCACGAATTTTGACATGACAAACAAGCTAACGAATCCTACCTGGGACAGTGAACATGCAACTGGGTTTACTTGGACTGGAGTGGATGTGCAACACATCCGAAGAGTGTGGCGTGGTGTGGTGTGGCGCCATGCATGACGTGCAGGCAATAACTTTGGTAAATAAATGAGAGAGAAGAACCGTGTACAAACAATTCGTAAGTTCCGCTGCGGAAACTAAAACGCACGGCATGGGGGAAACATAGAATGGCAATGGTGGAAAGTATGCAATATATCTGATACAAAACGGTTATAAAGAGAAATGACTGATACAAAAACGGTTGTAAAATGCATGAAACAAATCCGATACGAATCAGAAGTAAGGAGTGTTGAACAAATCTGCTGTGAATTGGTTGTAGAGTGTATGCTACTCCTTGCTGTGAAACCGAACACCTACCAGCCACCCATCCCCCCAGGCTAATCAAGTGCAGACAAGGCAGCAGGTGAGTTCAATTACCACCTCAATCTGCCAAAGAACCCATACAAAGTATATATGCTAATCTCCAAATGAATGAGACAGCAAGCATGGACACTGAATATACTGTACAAATAAATAGTTTGTTTGGCAGGAGGAAGTTACAAATGTACCAAGCTTGTAACTAACTAAGATGTTAGAACATGAGCAACAGTTACTCAGAGGCAGATTTTTACAAAAGAAATGCAGGATAGGAAGCATAACAAATTGCAAGATTGCACATGATACAAAAGGTTTGAATAAAACCTGCGACAGTAATCGGGAACCGCCATCGAAGACCATGAACGGAGAAGCCGCAATGCACTTGCGATGTCGAATGCGATTGAATGCACAGACTCACAGACATGAGGTGAGCTGGGAAGAGTCGGCCCAATGACGTGTAGTACTGCACACTGAACCGACAAAGAGCATGTGTGAGTGGGCTGCTTAAATACCCTCCGGGCTCCTCCCATAAACTCAGGCCACCATACTGGCCTTCTCTTATATATTGTATATATATTGTGTGTTAGCTGATGTGTACTATTAAGCTTGCTGTGATGGGGTGGAGTGTGATTGCATTCTATTGTCTATTGTGATAATTAAGTCTGCTACTGTGTTGATGTGGATTGGAGCTTGGTAGCCAGTCTGGTTGCCTATTATGGGATGCTTAAGTGTCTTGCTGTAAGGAAAGGGGGGATCACTCCAGGATTCTGCTTCCTTCAAAGACCCTCTAGACAGGCCAGTTCGACCTGTAGGTGAAGAGGAGCTACTTAGTTGCGGGAGCAGCATGTAAGCCAGCTATCGCCCTCATATCAAATGCCATAAGATCTTGGACAGATAATATTGAGATGGCTTGGGTCAGGATATCCCCAAGGAGGAGATAATTAAAGCCTTGGAAGAGCTTAGATTTGTCGGCAGACTTTGTCAGGGTAGCGGCCATTGACATGATCAGGTGCTCTGCATGATCCATGTTACATTCAGTAATAGTGAAGAGGGTCTTCTGGCTGAAACCTTGGACGGCTGACTTATGCTCCAAACAAAATTGGTGCAAAATCCCATTCGATAGGAAAGCACTATTCGGAGACAAAATGGATAAAGCTATGTCCAGGCTGTCAGGAGGGAAGTCCGGTATGCTTCCCCAGGACAGAAGGATGCAAAGATTCAGAGGTGGTTACTCTAGGTTCCACCAGACAAATCCAGGGGATTTTAGGCAGTCAAGACAGCCCAGAGACAACAAAAGACCTTGGAAAGGTACTCAGGCATTCTTTTTTGAACAGGAAGATGAAGGCCCAGGAGCAGATGCAGTCTTTTTGACGCCAGAGTAGCCCAGGCACTCTTGGTGGGAGCCAGGCTAAAGTTATTCGTCCCAGTCTGGGCCACACGCTGCCAGGACCCCTGGGTTCTAACAACAATTCAATGGCGGTACCTTTTGGAATTTTTCTCATCCACCACCAATTCTTTCAAAGGAACAGAGATTTCATCCTCTCCTCTCAAGCTCTGAAAAACTTCCTAACGTCACTCCATCTTCAGGGGGCAGCTGTTCTGGTTCCCTTGGCAGAGCGCTTCGCAGGCATTCACTCCACCCTATTTCTGGTCCCAAAGAGGACATGTGGGTGGAGGCCTGTGATAGACCTGCAGAGTTTCATCCGGTATATCCCCCCCGAAAGCTTCAAAATGGAGTCCCTGCAGATGATTATTCAGGCAGTCCAGCCATCAGATTGGATGATTTCAGCCGATCTGCAGGATCCGTACCAACACGTTCTAATTCTACCTGCCTTTCAAAAATATCTGAGATTTGCAGTGGGATGAACCCACCTACAGTTTCAAGACCTGCCTTTTGGTCTGTGCACCTCTCCCAGGGTGTTCACCAAGATACTAATATCCGCTATGGTTCCCCTGTGGGAGAGGGGTTTGAGGATATACCACTGCTTGGACGACATTCTTCTCCTAGCAAGCAATCCAGATCAGTCGGTATGTCACTGGGAAATTCTTCTTCAGTCCCTAAAAAGAGCTAGGGTGGCTGATAAATTCCGACAAGCGTCAACTAGCTAGGAGATGATCTACCTGGGTGCAATGTTCAACACTCAGGAGGGGACAGTGTCATTTCCACCACCAAAGGCAAGGATTGTCACCCAGAGAATGATCAAGGTCATCCAGAGCCCATATCTGACGGCTTCACAATGCCTGAGCCTCATTTGCACAATGTCTTCCTGTATATCCATGGTTCCTTGGGCAAATTGGCACTTGAAGTAGTTCCAGACAGGTTTCTTGGCGCAGTGGAAGAAACAACAACTATCTCAGACGATACTGCTGACGGAAGTAATGCACAGGAGTCTTCACTGGTGGACAGTTCAAGAAAACCTCTCCAAACCTCGTCACCTGGGCCCCCATCCTTGGATCACAATTACATCTGATGCAATCTGACAGGGCTGGGGAGCCCATTGCGGGTAAACCAGAATACAGGGGAGATGGTCATGTTCCACCCAGAGAGTGGTATCCAACATCTTGGAGATGAGGGCAGCCTTCTTAGCACTAACTTCTTTGGCATCCCAAATCAAAGGCCAGAGAATACTTCTACGCCTAGACAACATGGCAGCTGTCGCTTATCTGCAGAAGCAAGGAGGCACTCGCAGCAGGTTGTTCCTCAAGGTGGTGGCGCTGATCATGCTCTGGGCAGAGAAGAACCTCCTGGACCCCAGAGCAATGTATCTGCCGGGCAGGTTGAACACGGAAGCAGACACGTTGTCCAGAAACTTCCTGTACAACAACGAGTGGGCTCTCCACCCCCTCGTCTTCCATCAGATTGCCAGCATATGGGATCCCCCTCAGGTAGACCTGTTCGCCTCCCCGAAGAATGCCAAGCTGGACAGATTCTTCTCTGTCGCATCCACAAGCCGAGGCAGTGGATGCCCTGTCATGCCCTGGAGGTTCACCACGGAATATGCCTTTCCTCCCAGGCCATTAATATTCAAATTCCTCCTGAGGCTCCTCAGGGAGTCAGTCCAGGTGGTGGCAGTACTTCCATATTGGCCGAAGAGACCCTAGTTCCCTCCAGCCGTGCGCCTCTGTGTGAGCTCTCCAATCAGGATCCCTCCTTTCCCTCAACTTCTGTCGCAGGGCAGTCTAGTTCATCCAAACCCTCAGAAGTTGAATCTTCGAATCTGGAGGTTGAGAGGCGAAGGTTCGAGCCCTAGGGTGTTCCCCAGGAGTCATAACAACCTTTCTAAAAGCCAGAAAGCCTGCAACTAATGCCATATATTTAAAAATCTGGGACAAGTTCTTCTCATTTGCTACCGGAAATGGATTTGATCCAATCCTTCCCTCTACGTCCAATATTCTAGGTTTCCTTCAGACAGGACTTGATCTGGGGCTTGGTCTGAGCTCCCTCAAAGTGCAGGTAGCAGCAATCTCTACCGCAACAAATACGAGATGGGTGGAGGATCCTTTGGTAGTCACTTTCCTCAGATTCGTCCACCTGTCAGACGATCATTTCCTAAGTGGGATCTGTCCCTGGTCCTTGAAGTTATATCTGACCATCACTTTGCTCCAGTGGAACAAGTAGCAATATGGAACCTGACACTAAAGACGGCTTTCCTGATAGCCATTACATCTGGCAGAAGGATCCCGGAACGTCACTCCTTAGGCATAGGCGATGGCCACATCTCCTTCTTTCCTGACAGGGTGGAACTTCGCTCCCTTCGAGGGTTCACACCTAAGGTCGCTACTCCAAGCCACCTGTTGGAACCCTGGGCACTACCAGTGTTTACAGACTCAGGTTCAGAGTCTTGTCGTGAGCTGGACTTATCTAGACTGCTCAGGGCCTACCTAGAAGCTACCGACCCCTTCAGAAACTCTGAGAGATTTTTCATTGTACCGTTCAGTAAATACAGGGGCAAAGAAGCTTCCATCAGAACTCTGGAATCTTGGGTTGTAAAGTTAATCCAGAAGGCCTACAGGGTGAAGAATATCCTCCATCCTGAGTGAATGCTCATTCTACAAGGGCAGTCTCAGCTTTCTGGGCAGCAAGGGCTAATGTTTTGTTGGATACGGTGTGCAGGGCCGCCACCTGGTCTTCTCACCATACGTTCCTTAGACACTACCATATTGCTCCAGGAGCTCTCACGACTGTTGAGTTCAGAAGAAGGGCAGTTCAGGCTGCTATGTCCTCTTCTAATTAAACATTTATTGTTAAGCATTATCCCACCTGTGTCAGCTAGTTATTTATCACAGGTATGCTGCCATGGAGGCACCAGGAAAACGGAAAATTGTATCATAAATACCAGTAATTTTCCTTTTCTGGTGCCTATCCATGGCAGCATACGCTCCCACCCTCGGTATTCTATATTACGGAGAATATTGGGGGAGGGACTACGCTTTTAATTTATGCTTTTCACTAGTCCTGAAGGAGGAGTCGAGGCGGAGCACTATCACAGGTATGCTGCCATGGATAGGCACCAGGAAAGGAAAATTACTGTTAAGTATGATACAATTTTCAGTTTTTACTGGCATGAACAAGCATCTGATCAAAGCGATCTTTGTTTAAGCAAAAAATATATGTACTACAGCGCTAATAAATAAGTAACTAATATGACATCACAAAAATAACCAAATAATACTGCAGCATATGTGTGGTGAACCAAACCAAAAGTGATAAATAAAAAAATATGTATAATATGCACTAGATATTAACTAATGTGATGCAAAACCATACACCAATGATAAATGATAATAATCAGTAGGAAGTTCCAAAAAAAAAAAACCTCTTAGTGGAATCCTCCACCACTCCTCCGTGCATGGGGAAAAAAACACAGTACTGATGTAATTATCTTGAATGATGACAGGTGGACTCACAGGTTACTAGTAGCTGTTTCACTGACACAGTGTATAGCCATCCACAGTAATTTTAAACATGAAAGACAAAGATAAAAAAAGACATCATTGCGCAATCATAAAGAAAAAATGGGATTCACACAATAAGCCTCAATCTGAAGGCGCACTCACGAATCCTCTGGGCATGTTAGACCATCAAAAACAGACATCCTGTTCGCCGCTCAGACTTAGATGTTTTTCCTCCTCATGCGGATCCAGCATCCGTCGTTGGTGTGCGTAGCTCCTCCCCCACGCGTTACGTCACTTAGGGCCAGATTCTCAGAGACGTTACGCCGGCGTAAATGGATATGCGCGGTGTAATTGTAAATGTGCGCCGTCGTATCGATGCGCCGTAAACACAGAACCATATACGCCTGAAAATCGGCTTTTCCTGAGCGGCGTAAATCTTTTAAGCTTAAAATAATAAAGAAAAATTTAAAGAAATCTTTTAAGCTAGCGCGGCGTAGGCGCATAGTTACACAGTGCGCATCGTGCCAACCCATTGAATTATCATGCAAATATGCAAATGAGGGAGATGCGCCGATTCCCGAAACCACGCGTGTTCGGCATAGGCTACGCGTGGTGCGCGTAGCACGAAAGCCTGGCCTAAACTTACCCCTCATAAAAGCAGGGGTAACTTTGCCCTGGAGAGCAACTACAGCAGCACCATACCGGACGAGCTGAGCAATCACACTTACTGGACAACAATTAACATGCCAGGGGCAGCCATGGTCTTAGCACTACTATTGTATGCAGAGGGGCAAAGAAGAAGGAGGAGGAGGAGGGCACGTGAGAGGATATACCAAACGCGCATGAGTCTCTTTGGCATGGGTGATGAGGAGGTGTATCGCATCTTCAGATTCAGCCCTGCTGCCATCCTGGAAATAACCACAGTCCTGCAGGATGACATCACCAGTCAGACACACCGCAGCCACTGGACAAGGTACTGGCAACACTCCATTTCCTGGCCAGTGGATCATTCCAGCGTACAAGTGGAGTGGTGGCTGGGATGTCACAAACCAGCATGAGTAGATGTGTGCACCAGGTTGTCCCTGCAATCCTCAGACGCATGTCCCACCACATCATCAGACCCACCACTGAGCATCTGCGGCAGAAGGCAATGACAGATTTCTACAGAATTGATGGTTTCCCACGCACCGTCGGGGCTATTGATTGCACACATGTGGCACTACAGGCCCCCCGTGCCACAGAGCACATGTACCGCAATCGGAAGCACTGGCATTACATCAACGTACAGGTATCAAAAATTATGTAAAAACAATAACTGTGGAGGGGTATTGAAGGTCGGACTGTCGAGGCCAGAGAAGTAATGTAAAAATATAATTTTAATATAATTCATAAAAAATAGAACAATTGTACATATACATAGAGATAGAATTGATACATGAATAAACCACTGGATATACAAAAACCAAAGTCGCCGACGCGCGTTTCGCCGTAAAACTTCTTCAGGGCAAAGTTTTTGAAGATTTTCGTACAAAGATGTATAACATTAGTTATCTGTAATAATACATGGTTACACGTTATTTGTGTTGCCAACATCATAATCAAGAACATTTAAAATATAAAACAAAACCGAACATACAACAATGAGGGAGAGAGATATTGTAGATATATTTACATGACAGATGACTCTGTAGTCAATGCAGGATAGAACACATATCACAATCGAGTATTGGATATTATGCACTGTAGTGAATTCCAACAAGATCATCAAGGCATCATATGGACCTATAGAAAAATGTATATATATACATATACATATATACATACACATATATATATTATTATGTATTTGTTTTCCATACATCCATTTTCTGTATTTTTTGTAGGTTTTTAGAGTACTGGCAAAAAAGGTGTGAAATGAAAAAGAGAAAGGAAAGAATGGAAGAGATGCAAGAATAGTGAAGTAGTGTGTGAGAAGTATATAGGGAAAAATACCTGTAGGTTGACGGTGAGGTCAAGGATAAGAGCTTTTCCAGCATAAAAAAATATAATTATAAAATAGTGCTGCTACCAGCCATCGTTCTATATGAAAAGTGAAAGAGAGAGGATTAATTACTTATAAATGTAGGTGAATGTAGCAGATACATGAAAGTATCCAGGGTATAAAGTGTATAAGAGAAACAGAAATTTACCCTTAATCAGGAACCATACATCAAACTGGGACACAGAACCAGCCGTATGATGTCTTATGTTTCAGATACACTGAGGGTACAAGATTACCAATCGGTGTTTATAGTCTAGGCCTCTAGAAACGAGCCCACCGATCTGTATGGTAGCAAATGAAGGGATATTATGAGCAAAGATTAACTTTGGCAGCATAGATATCGAATGAACAGAGAAAACAGTGATAGATTCTATATAAGGTACCTTACCAGGGGGATGAATCGTACGGGCGTCCGTGTCCCAGGGTGTACATCTATGTGACACACAACACAGAGTGTGAATGAGGGCTTTAAATACCCTGTGACGTTTTGCTCACGTGTGGCGTCATTGTGTAATCAATGTGCGCCATTCACATCGGGAGGCGCATCAGTAAGGAGAAAAATAGTGGGGCGGGAGTGAGTGGAAACATCCAATGATATCTAGTGCTAAGGAGTCAGACGCAAGTCGCGTCATCACGTCGCGGTGTTCGTCAGGGCAAGCGTCATCCGCTTGCACTTGATACATGTGCATCACACCAATAGGTAGATGAGTGCAACGTGACTACATCATCGGTGTGCGTCAAGTGCGTGGAGGCGCATAAACACAGAGGTGTGTGGTGGCGGAAGTGGGGAAAAATGCCCATACATCGTTCCGGATATGACGTCATCGTAAGAAGGGTGTCACAGAAGCAATAGCCATAGGCCCGTAGCAGCCACAAAGGGAGGGAGGGGGAGACATAGCCCAGCCCTCCCACCACATCCACCCCACACCAGGACGTACATAGGCGAAACAAGAAAAGACACCCATGTCCCATCAAAGAGCCAGTCAGCGATATTTACCGATGAATAAACGAAAAAGAATGGAGTGAAGGAGCCAGAGAGCAAAAGATAATTAATGTTGGAAAGCTGCTGCATATTCATGTAGTAGTGTATTGAAACTTTCTTGTGGAGAATCATCGAAAAAGCATGAAAATAGGACAGCATCTCTCTCTCTCATATAGTTGCATATATATACACACAATTTTCACGGCATTTACATAAAAATAATAATGAATAAATAAAATTACTTCCTAAGCAGATTTTAATACAAATATATCGGCATCTTATATATATACATAGAAAAATATATGATAAAAATAAATTAAAAAAGCAGGGGAAAGAGAGAATTATCTTGCGTATACTTATATATATATAAATATATCTCTCTATCAATTTGGTTGTGCATAGTCTCTGTATGTTGTAACAGGAAGAGGCACATGAACCATTCAATTTTAGTCTGTTTACATTTTAAATGGAAATATCTGTATCATATCAGATTTCTGGGTATGGATTACACTTACCCATCCTTTGTAATTTGGTCACCTCCATTCTAATGTGGGAATGATAGATTCTATCGACCTCCAAATATACTATAGGAATGGTAAAGTTGAGCCAAGATAGTGACAAGAGAGTATTGAAAATAAATAAACTATATTTAGACATTGAGAAAGGACTTGAAACTTAGGGATTCATTCAGGCCCGGGGCTTGGTTGGCCCTCAGGCGATAAATCCATTGGGTCTCACGTTGTAGGACCATCTGGTCAAAATTACCGCCTCTCTTGTCCTCATGAACGCAGTCGAGGACTGCGAATCTGACAGGAGGGATGTTGTATTTGTGTATAAAAGCTACATGGTGGCCCATAGTTTTGTTTAGCAGACCGTTGGTAATGTAGTACATGTGGTCTTTAATACGTTTCCATAGTGGGCGAATGGTTTTACCCACATAGAAACTGCCACATGGGCAAAAGATGATGTAAATCACTCCTTTGGTCTGACATGTTATATGTGTACGAAGTTTGTGTATTTCCCCATTCGGAAGATGGATGTTAGGTCCTTCATTAAGTAGATGGCAATAGTTACAATGGCCACATTTGAATAGGCCTGGTGTCTCTCTCACATCTGATCTAGGTTTTTGATAGTTGCTTTTAATTAACCGATCCCTAATGGATGTGGATCGTCTAAAAGTGATATTTGGGTTAAGGCCTACGTATTTCGATAAAGTAGGATCAGCGGTGATAAGATGCCAATGTTTGTTCATTAGCAATCGAACTTCATCATGTTGGTCAGAATAAGTAGTGATGAACCGTGTCACATCCTTGTCGGATTGCTTAGTGTCACTTTTAAGTAAGGTAGTAGCTCTTTCTTTGCCTGAAACTCTGTTGTAGGCCTTTTTTAGGCAGGACCTGCTGTATCCTCGATTCAATAGTCTCGCATACAACATATCCGATTCTATTTTGAATTTTTCATTGTTCGAGCAATTTCGGCGTAGCCGAAGATATTGGCTGTATGGTATACTTCGAATAAGTGGGGCCGGGTGGGCACTGGCCGCATGTAGCAGCGTGTTTCCGGCCGTGGGTTTCCGATATAAAGATGTTTGAATGCCATTAGCCTCATCGACATAAATTAAAATGTCGAGGAAGGCAATGGCGGACACGTTGAAGTTCATGGTAAATTTGAGATTGTAATTATTATTATCTAGAAGTTGCATAAACTTGGCCAGATCCTCTGTTGATCCTGCCCATAACATAAACACATCATCTATATAACGGAACCAGCCCAAAATGGGTAAAAGCAAATGATGTTCCAAAGAAAAAAGTTCCCGTTCCCACCCCCCCAGGTACAGGTTCGCATAGGATGGCGCACAGGAGGTGCCCATAGCGACCCCCTGTACCTGGAGGAGGTGGGACCCATCAAAGGAAAAGACATTTTTGGTAAGGATGTGGCCCAATATCTCTAGTACAAAACTATTCATTTTGTCCATTTTTGGACCTCTTTCTGTCAGGAAAGTAGAGACTACCTGTAATCCTTTATTATGAGGGATCGATGAATAAAGGGCCTCCACATCAATAGATACAAGGAGGCACCCAGGGGGTACAGTAAGGCCATCTAAGGCTCTTAATAGGTCGGGTGTGTCTTGTATGTAGGAGGGCAATGAGGTCACATGGGGTCTCAAATATTGATCGATCAATCTGCTAGCTCGCTCAGTCTTTGAGCCCATACCGGACACTATTGGGCGTCCAGGAGGATCTGTCAGATTTTTATGTGTCTTTGGTAATGCATAAAATGTGGGTGTTTTGGGATGAGGAACTGAAATTCCATCGAAGATGGATTTGGTGATAGAGCCATCCATTAAAGCTGCCTGTAGTATGTCATTAAACTGTTTATTGAACCTGTCTATTACATCTTCATTGATTGGTCTGTACCAGGTTCGGTTTTTAAGTATATCCCAGCACATGTTTCTATATTTGGGATCATCCATGATAACCACATTCCCCCCTTTATCTGATGGTTTTATAACGACTTCTGCTTTTTTGCTAAGTATGTCAAGGGCCCTAGAGTGTATGGAATTAAATTTCTGGTTGTTGAGTCTAACGAGTGGGATGTTTTCTACTTCCTTGATGGTCTGGACGAGGAACGCCCACACATTCGAGTTGGTATGTAGTGAGGGGAAATTGAGTGACTTCTTTTTTACAGCTCTTTCTAGTGTTTCAATATCTCTTCTATATATTGAAAGCTGTATCCTTTCTCCCTTCAATTCGGGGGTCTCAGGAACTACTTCCTGGGATTGGGATCCGTCATTTTCGTCTAGTAATGAGATAAGGGTTTTTAATGCCCTAAAGTCTGCCACTGTGAAATCCTTCCAGATTTCCTGGTTAATGATCTCATCCTGTTTCTCCTTCCTTTCCTTGTCGTACATGAATTTTAGGGTTAATTTTCTAGCAAAAAGATATAGATCCTTAATAAGATTAAATTTATTGATGGTTTGATTAGGGCAGAAGTTTAGGCCTAGGCCCAAAAGTTCTTCCTCTGATTGGCTCAAGGCGTAGGATGACAAGTTGATAATTTCTAATTTGAGGTTATCATTAGTTACTACTGGAGGTCTAGATAAGGTTAAATGAGGTGTTGTCCCTTTGTTATAGGTGTTAATACCTTCTTTGTCGCTGGAGTCGTTAGTTACTAAAGGTCCAAAGAAGTGATCAATTTGTCATTTTCTGGTGTCTTTTGGGGTGGCACCGGATTCGTTGCCACTGTACGTTCTGGCTAGCGTCTGGGCTGATTCCAATATGCTCTGTCGGATGTTGGGAGTTGTCTTAGGAGGAATAGAGGAAAGATTGGTAGAAAGCTCAGTTGAGGCACCCAGTGAGTGAATGGGAAACATAGAGGTCGGTCTTGGTGTTTGTGGTGCTTGGTCAGAAATATCTCCTTCAATTGGAGTACTTACATTCTGTGGGTCATTCTTTTCTGTCATACGTTTCTTGTTGTGTGTGCCATTTGAATACCCACCACCTTGTTGAGGTCTTTTTCTACTGTTTCTTCCTTTACGTTGTCCTCTATCGCCCGTTCTGGAGTGCTGTGAGGTATAAGAATTGGTAGATGAGTCAGAGTCATTATTTTTATCTCTACTGTTACTACCCCTTTTATTATTGACCCTCAACTGATTGGGATTGATCCGTCCTATTCTTGGGCCATTTGTTATTGGCCAATTAAATGCGTATTGACCTGCGAAGGCCAGTTTATCCCGCGACATTTTCTCTTAATTTTGACCAACAAATCTCTTGTAAAACTCTGAATATTTTCTTTGAGTCGTGCATCATAAACTCCAAATCCTTCTTTGTGTAAAGTGCCTTCATTTTCATCATAAATTCTTTTAATTTCACAATCTACTATCTTCAACTCTTTCATATAATATTCTACCATCAGTTCCATCATCTTGTGTGAACATCCCATAAGGTTTTGTTCCCAACGTGTTTTAAAGTCTGAATCCATAGACCAGATATTAGGAAATACCTGTACCCTGAGACCTTTGGGGTTGATGTTATCTGTGATGTATTGTTCGAAATATCTAATATGCCAGAATAGACTGGATTTTCTCTCAAATGTTTGAAGGAGTTTCTGATACACGATCTCAAATTCAACCTCAGAGTTCGTATTGGTAGAGCATGTTTTCTGTATATCTAACATAAAGCCCTCCCAATTATTGCCCACGAAGTTGGCCATCGATACCACTCCACAGTATAGAAGGGAAGGAGGGAAGGGGAAAAGGGGAAAAAACTCGAAGAGCACTCCGCTAAGGAGTAGCCGGAGTGATCTCCAAGTAAAGAAATGTAATACTAAACCAAATTCTATATACAATAGTATATAAGAAAGTACCTGCTAATTTAAAAAAATAAGATAAAAGAGGAAGGGGGGGAGTGATGGCCTCTTTTAGTAGAGGTCTTAGCACACCCCCGAGTGCGAAAGGACAATAGGTGTCTACCACCTGAACGAGTATAAATATAAATCAAGAATGATAGGGGGAAGGGCAGGGTGGATAGGGGAGTAGTAGGGGGATAGTGACTACTTCACTATTCTTGCATCTCTTCCATTCTTTCCTTTCTCTTTTTCATTTCACACCTTTTTTGCCAGTACTCTAAAAACCTACAAAAAATACAGAAAATGGATGTATGGAAAACAAATACATAATAATATATATATGTGTATGTATATATGTATATGTATATATATACATTTTTCTATAGGTCCATATGATGCCTTGATGATCTTGTTGGAATTCACTACAGTGCATAATATCCAATACTCGATTGTGATATGTGTTCTATCCTGCATTGACTACAGAGTCATCTGTCATGTAAATATATCTACAATATCTCTCTCCCTCATTGTTGTATGTTCGGTTTTGTTTTATATTTTAAATGTTCTTGATTATGATGTTGGCAACACAAATAACGTGTAACCATGTATTATTACAGATAACTAATGTTATACATCTTTGTACGAAAATCTTCAAAAACTTTGCCCTGAAGAAGCCTCACGGCGAAACGCGCGTCGGCGACTTTGGTTTTTGTATATCCAGTGGTTTATTCATGTATCAATTCTATCTCTATGTATATGTACAATTGTTCTATTTTTTTATGAATTATATTAAAATTATATTTTTACATTACTTCTCTGGCCTCGACAGTCCGACCTTCAATACCCCTCCACAGTTATTGTTTTTACATATTTTTTGATTCCTTACACGGATGTGGCCTATGTGAGTGCAGTTCCCTTGTTTTTTCTCATCCCCCTACTACTCCCCTATCCACCCTGCCCTTCCCCCTATCATTCTTGATTTATATTTATCAACGTACAGGTGATAGCTGATGCCAAATACCTCATATGGCACGTCCGTGCCAAACACCCCAGATCCAGCCATGACAGCTACATATACCGTCAAAGTACCATCCCAATGGAATTCAAACAGAACGTGTATGGGGACAGCTGGTTGGTTGGTGAGTGACATGGAAGTCAGGCATGACTGTCCCACCCCATGATGCACACATCACAAGGGGCACATGCATGACTAACATCCTCCTGTCTTTTCCCTTCCAGGTGATGCGGCATATGCACTTGGACCCCATCTAATGACTCCTTTCCGGGATCCCCAAAGCAGGAGTCCATGGAAGACACGAGGGAGCTGGTGGACCCATTCACTGCCTTTCCCACGTCAGGTAAGGCAGTTTCAGACACTACCTTAAAAGATATGTTGGTCTCCCTGCGCAGTTCAATGTATGCTGACATGATGCATTGTATGCGCAACTTCAAATCTGAAATAGGAGAGATGGGGGAGCGAGTTACGCATGTGGAGGAGAAAATGGGGGAATTTGCTAGCTCACATACTGTAATACCCTGATTGATGCCCACTCCGAACACTCAGAGGAATTGGCCTGGCTCAGAGCAAAGGTGGCTGACCTCGAGGACAGGTCAAGGAGGAATAATGTAAAAATCAGGCGGGTCCCTGAGACGGTGCTTCCATCACAGCTGCACCGATATGCCCGGGACTTGATTCAACAAATCCTCCCATCTGTCCCAGAGTCAGAACTACAGATAGACTGCATACATAGGCTCCCTAAGCCGGCCCACCTACCCGACGACATTCCCTGTGATGTCTTGATGCGTGTGCACTTTTATCATGTTAAGGACCAGCTCATGGTGACTTTCCGCAAGATGCAACAAATCCCAGAGAAATTTGCGCGCATCCAACTATTTGCGGATTTGTCGCAATTCACAATGCAAAAACGTAAATCCTTGATTCCGGTGACTAAAGCTCTGCGGAATCACAATGTCCCATACCGCTGGGGGTTTCCGGTTAAACTCACAGGGCCAGATTCTCTAAGAATTCCGGCGGCGTAGCGTAAGCCATATACACTACGCCGCCGCATCGTACTAGAGCAAGTGCTTTAATCTCAAAGCACTTGCTCTGTAGTTTTCGCCGGCGTCGCGTAAATCGCCCAGCGTAAACCCGCGCAATTCAAATGGGGCGGCTTGTATTTAAATTAAGCGCGCCCCCACGTCGAACGAACTGCGCATGCGCCGGCCGGGGGAAAAAGCCCAGTGCGCATGCTCCAGCTCACGTCGGAAAGCGTCGCTGAAACCGACGTCAAAGCGACGTGAGCGTCATTTACGCAACTCCCTATTCGCGAACGAGTTAGTAAAACGACGTAAGCGACGAAAAAAGCCGACGCTGACCCGACGCCATACTTAACATGGCATCCGACGGCACCCGACGGCATCCGACGGAACTTCGTAAGGTTACTCCACATAGAAGCTAGGGTAACCTTACGCAGACGAAAACGACGTACGCGACGACGGGGCGGCGTAAAAGCGATCGGGAATCGGCGTACTAGCCTCATTTGCATATGCAAATGAGAAAACAACGTAAAGGCCACCTAGTGGCCGGAGTTGTCATTACACCTACGATACGCAAGTGTAATGGTTTTACACTTGTCGATGTTGCAGCGTATCTATGCAAAAGTGATGCTAAGCATCACGCGCATAGATACGAGGCAAAAAAAACGGCGATACGACGGGGTATCTGAGATACTCCGTCGTATCGCCGCTGAGAATCTGGCCCACAGTCACACATGACGGGAAAAACTCTGTAGTGACAGACATAGAGGAAGGCCTGGCACTGCTTAAATCTATGAATATTCTCCCAGATCAAACACAAAGTGGCCCTTCGCCTCCTGAGAGGCTCTCAGCTCAATATGCATGGCAAACGGTGACGAAGAAGAAAAGCGGTAAAAAACGCTACCCTTAAAGTGCCACTTTAAAGCTCAACATACTCCTCAAGGTTCCCGCCATAGCCTGGAATACTTGTATGCGAGTCCTGTTTTGTCTACCCCTTCAGTTATGGGTAGAGACCCTACCCTCTGGTTCTTGCTTGGACAAGTTTTTTTTTTATTGTATTGTTTATTTCTCTCTTCTTTTTCTCGGATCTTGTTTTTGCTCCTCTATCTACCCTCCTCCTCCCTGGAATGGTCTGCTCTGCGATGATGTCACCCTTTCTACGCAACCCTGGCCTGGACCGCTTGACGCTCCCCTGCCTGCCTTTGAAGCCACAGACTTGGATGGCCTGACACCTCGACGAGCAAGGTACTGTTATCATTTGCACCTGCACCATACCCATGGCACTTAAAGTACTTTCTTTTAATGTCAATGGCCTCAACCACCCGGCCAAACGAGCCTCGGTGTGGAGGGAGGCGCTTAAGCTCCAGGCCGACGTTCTTTGCATTCAGGAGACACACTTTTTAGCTCTGGAGCCGCCTCGTTTTCACCACAGGAACTTCCCGCATGTCTTTCTGGCATCAGCTTCCACTAAACAAAAAGGGGTCCTAATTGCAGTTAAAGATACTGTTGCCTTTAAGTTAATAGAGACTCATGCCGACCCTGAAGGATGCTACCTTATCTTACTTGGTGAACTCAACAACAAACCCTTTACCATTGTCAACCTGTATGCCCCGAATTCCCACCAACTTCGCTTTTGAAGAGATTGTACCATAAAGTGGCTACCCTTAAACGTGGGTCCTTGATAATCTGTGGAGATCACAATTTGACAGTAGATCACTCCTTGGACTCCTCTTCTGTGGTGAGGCATCCCCCGCCCCAGATCCAAAACCTATTACATGCCGAAGACATTTTTGATGTATGGAGGTGTCAGCATGCTAGTGAGCGCGATTACACTTTCCACTCTGCTAGACACAATTCTTATTCAAGGATAGATCTTATTCTGGTTGATAAAATGTTCCTACAGGTGTCCTCCTCCACCATCCACGACATCTCGTGGTCTGATCACGCCCCGGTTTCAATTACGGTGGTGGAGGGGCACACCCCTAGTCCTGCGTATGTATGGTGGGCTAATTCCCGAGTGTTTCAGTCACCTTCCCATGTGGCTTTGCTGGCTCAGAGTCTATCTAATTTCTTTGCTGAAAATACAGGCTCAGTTTCTGATCCTGCGATGCTTTGGTGTGCCCATAAGGCCTTTGTTAGAGGTATTATTCTGCAGATATGTGCGAGGGAGAAAAGGCAGAGGACACAGAAACTAGACAACCTGCTTAAAGACATTAAAACTCTAGACCCAAAATAAGTCTAACCCCACTGCTCGAATGGCACAAAAACTCTCCCAGTGTCGGTCTGATCTCAGGCTCCTGCTTCTCGACCGCTATGACAAACGTCTTCAAAACCTGAAATTGACCCACTACTCCTCGGGCAACCGGGCGGGTAAGTTCCTGGCCCAGAGGCTCAAAGCTGCGAGGGTTAAATCCAAAATCCCATTCCTACTCCACCCATCTAATAATTCCAAAATCCTCAATCCAAAAGACATAGCGAACTCCTTTGCGGAGTATTACTCCTCCTTATACAATCTCAACACTGATCCCACAACCCCCCAGCCTTCAGAGGCTGACATGCAGGCCTTATTAGCCAAAATCAATCTCCCCTCCCTTTCGGAGGACCAACTCCAGTCTTTAAATGCACCTATTGAGGAGCCTGAGATTAGGCGAATCATCAAAACTCTTCCGCTCGGTAAATCCCCAGGCCCTGACGGTTTGCCAAATGATTACTATAAAGCTCTTCACGATAGCCTAACGCCCACCCTGCAGGCTGTTTTTGCCAGAGCTGTGTCCTCCGCCTCGTTCCCCTCTGAAATGCTCAAGGCATATGTGGTCACGATCCCCAAACCGGGGAAGGATCCTACTGCTCCAGCTAACTTTAGACCAATATCATTGCTCAATACTGATGTTAAGTTATATGCAAAAATACTAGCTCACAGACTTCTGCCTGTTCTCCCGACTCTTATCAGCTCTGACCAGTCGGGTTTCACTCCAGAGAGGCAGGCGTCGGATGCCACCAGGCGGGTGATTGGGGTTGTGCAGTATGCTAGATCCTGTCGGACGCCTTCTCTGATGCTGTCCTTGGACGCGGAGAAGGCGTTCGACAGGATACACTGGGGATATATGAGACATACTTTGCGGACATTTGGCTTTGTGGGGCCTATTTTTTCAGCCATACTTGCTTTGTATTCCTCCCCCTGTGCCCAGGTGAATACATCCAATCTGCTCTCGAACGCTTTTTCTATCTCTAATGGCACACGGCAGGGGTGCCCCCTGTCCCCCTCAATTTTTAATCTCCTAATAGAACCCCTAGCGGAGAGGATCAGATCCCACCCAGGTATCACAGGCTTCCCTATTCAAGGCAGGTCTCACACTATTAATCTGTTTGCAGATGACATTATTATTTTTCTTTCTTCCCCTTCAATCTCCCTAGCACACGCCCATGATACCCTAACAGCATTTAGTAACATATCCTAATATAAGGTGAACTTTGCAAAATCGATCATTCTTGACTTGGGAATATCGCCATCTGTAAAGACCCATCTCCAGAAGACTTTTCCCTACACTTAGAGCAAGTCCTCTATCACTTATTTGGGTATCAAGGTTTTGGCGGACGCTAGCAAACTTGCAGATGCTAATTACTTACCACTTATCGACAAATTGATCTCAGAGACTAAACGACTTTCCAACACAGAGTTGTCATGGACTGGACGCCTGGCCACGTTTAAAATGATGATTCTCCCTCAGATGCTTTATATTTTTAGAACACTTCCCATTCCCATACCCAACACACATCTCAATGCACTCAATGAGATTCTCTCCAAATTTGTCTGGAAAGCAAAACGGCCACGTTGCGCAAGAGCCTTGCTAGTCAGACACAGGACAGCGGAAGGAATGGGACTGGTAGATGTCCGGGATTACTTTTGGGCGTCTATTTTTACACAACTGAGGTCTTGGCTGGCTATTCCGTCCGGCTCGGGCTCAGACTCTATCTGGGCTGACATTGAAACATCTCTCTGCCCGACTAACAACCTTAAGCTCCTCCTGCTGCTAGACCACTCTCCATACGCACCTTACCGCTCACACTTCAGGCCTCCCTTGCGGCTTGGAGGGAGCTGCGGGATGCACTCTCCTTGCCCTCTGGGTATATAACGATTCCTGTTCCCATACAGATTCTTTCCCTGGCTATCCCAAACCTTGCAATGTCTGGCTGGCGGGACAAGGGTATTCTGAATGTTGGAGATCTTTACCACAAAGACACCCTCCTCCCGTTCGCCTCACTTCAAAGCAAATTTGCTTTACAAACTACGAACTATTACGCATACCTCAGAGTTGCTCACTTTCTCAGGTCCCTCCCCTCTCACCAAATGCGTTTCCACAAGGAAGTCTGGAATTTTTACACCTCTCACCCAGCCCCACCTAAAGGTATTTCATTTTTTTATAACTTTTTCCAGCACAAGATGATTTTCGTAAAATCTCAACCTTTTAAAAGGTGGGAGGAGGATTTGGGAGAAGTTATATCAGAGGGTCAATGGCAACAAGCTTTCCGTTCGATATACAAAGCATCTAGTTGTGTTAACCATTGGGAACTAGCCCAAAAAATTGCCCTCAGGTGGTATATGACTCCCTATAGACTTTCTAAGTTTATACATCTTGGATCCCCGTTGTGTTGGAGGAATTGTGGAGAATCAGGTAACCTACTACATATGTTTTGGCTGTGTAAACATCTAACGAGCTTCTGGAACTCCATATTCTCCTACATCTCTAGGATCACTGGATTCTTAACTCGCCCGACCCCTGCCTTGGCAGTGCTCCATGTAGGCATTGAGAAGTTTTCACCGGATCTTAGAGTAGTGATTACCCATATCCTGCTAGCGGCTAGAACCCTAATTGCGAGACATTGGAAAGCAGATAGGGCCCCCAATGCATCAGATGCTTTGGCGATCACACAGTCGCATTATGTCTACGAGTCCTTAATAGCGAATAGGAGGGGTAACAGGCAGAAGTTTGACGCTATTTGGCAGGTATGGACTGCGCACTTCCAAAATGTTCCTGAGGCATGCCTTGTATATTTGTTTCTCTATTTGTCGTATGTTATTTCTATTATAATTACTGATCAGACGGCAGACAGACCTCCCCCCCCCCTATCCTCCCCCTCTCCCCCTTCTTTGCCCTTCCTTTGCTATTCCCCTCCCCCCCTCTCCCCGCTTCCTTAACTACTTGTCCACCGCCCACCGCCAAATGACAGCGGGCGGAGGACTCCATTATCCTGACATCACATCATATGACGTGATGTCTTTTTAAAGCCGCGGGCGGGTGCGCGTGCACCGGCGGCGCGCGCACGCACCTGCCGCTCTGCTGGGATCCCGGCGCGAGTGCCCGGCGGCAACGATCGCCGCCGGGCACACGCGATTGCCCAGTAACTGAGCGGGGACGTGGAGCTCTGTATGTAAACACAGAGCTGCACGTCCCTGTCAGGGAGAGAGGAGAGCGGTTGTGTTCCTTGTACATAGGGACACAATCGGTCACCTCCCCCAGTCACCCCCCCTCCCCCCACAGTTAGAACACTCATAGGACACACATTTAACCCCTTCCCCGCCCCCTAGTGGTTAACCCCTTCACTGCCAGTCACATTTATACAGTAATCAATGCATATTTATAGCATTGTTCACTGTATAAATGTAAATGGTCCCAAAAATGTCAGAAAAGTGTCCGAAGTGTCCGCCATAACGTCGCAGTCCCAATAAAAAAATCGCAGATCGCCGCCATTAATAGTAAAAAAATAAAATAAAAAAAATGCCATAAACTATCCCCTATTTTGTAAACACTATAAATTTTGCGCAAATGAATCGATAAACGCTTATTGCATTTTTTTTTTACCAAAAATATGTAGAAGAATACGTATCGGCCTAAACTGAGGAAAAAAATATTTTTTTTATATATTTTTGGGGTTATTTATTATAGCAAAAAGTAAAAAATATTGAATTTTTTTCAAAATTGACGCTCTATTTTTGTTTATAGCGCAAAAAATAAAAAACGCAGAGGTGATCAAATACCACCAAAAGAAAGCTCTATTTGTGGGAAAAAAAGGACGCCAATTTTGTTTGGGAGCCACGTCGCACGACCGCGCAATTGTCAGTTAAAGCGACGCAGTGCCGGAAGCTTAAATTTTGTCTGGGCAGGAAGGGGGTGTAGGTGCACAGTAGGCAAGTGGTTAAGGTAACCAGTTTGCACTTCATTTATGGTTCCCTGTTAGGGAGTTAATTTTATCTTTTCAATTTGTGATTGTACCTTTGTAGTTTTGGTCCCCATGTGGAGAAATGTTGTACAATTGATCTACCTGGTCTCCTTAATTTTATCCTTGTATGGTAACCTGTTTTACAAACTTTTCCTTCAATAAAAACTAAAAAAACTGACTGACTAAAAAAAACACTCTCACAGTTGAGAGAGTCACTGAGAGGAGTGCTTGTACAACAATATGATTACCACCTCCGGCGTTTCAAATTGAACTCATATGCTAATGCAAACAGAGGGGGTAAATATGATTACCATTTGAGAGCAGCACGCACAAAGTCGAGAATTGACCATCTAATACACCCCACGCTTAAACATAAAATTAGCAACCCTCAGAATATAGCTGACCAATTTTCCACATACTACAGAGGCTTATATAATATAAAAGACGACCCTTCCACTCATCAACCAACGTCGGCCCATATTTCGACATTCCTGCAAAACATTAATTTGCCCTCTCTATCGGATGACCAATTACTCTCCTTAAACTCCCAATTCACTACCTCTGAGATAGAAACGGTGATAAAAACCCTGCCTAGTGGCAAGTCCCCAGAGCCTGATGGGTTCTCTAATGAGTACTTCAAAATTTACAGTCCTCTCCTTGCACCACATCTACAAAAAGTGTTCACAAAAGCAGCAAGTACAGCTTCATTTCCCCCTGACATGCTACAAGCATTTATAGTCACCCTCCCTAAGCCTGGCAAAGAACCTAACACCCCCTCCAACTTCAGACCTATCTCACTCCTAAACTCAGACGTTAAAATTTACGCTAAAGTACTAGCCAAACGACTAGCCAAATTCATCCCATCCCTCATTAAACGTGACCAGATGGGCTTCGTGAGGGGAAGGCAGACCTCAGACGCGACCAGGAGGGTCATTGATATAATACACCATGCGGAAGCCACCCGAACGTCTTCTCTGCTGCTCTCAATAGACGCAGAGAAGGCGTTCGACAGGGTGCACTGGAATTACATGCAAATGGCGCTATCTAAATTTGGGTTTGAAGGTACTATCAAGGACGTGATACTGGCTTTGTACTCCTGCCCCTCAGCAAGAGTGTACCCATCCAGTATGTTGTCAGTTCCCTTTCCAATAACGAATGGGACACGCCAGGGATGCCCACTTTCCCCAACCATTTTCAATCTCAATGGCGGAAGCCATTAGGACAAACAACAACATAACAGGGTTCCGAATTGGTTCCACTCCCCATGTCATAAATTTATTCGCAGACGATGTGATATTGATGCTAACAAATCCGCTGACACAACACTTCCTGAAGTCCATGACACACTGATAGCCTTTGGTAAAATCTCATATTACAAGGTCAACTTCGCAAAATCCTTCATCCTCAGTTTGGGCATGCCAGCCTTGGACCACACCCAACTGCAAACATCACTTCCTTATGTATGGGATGACAAACATATTACTTATTTAGGCATTAAACTGACCAACAGCACTAAATCTATAGCCGACACCAACATGAGACCCCTCCTGCATAATATTGCCACACAAACTAACAATCTATGTAAAAAAGAACTATCATGGATGGGTAGACTAGCAGCTTTCAAGATGCTTATACTGCCACAAATCTTGTATATATTCAGAACAATCCCTATCGCCATTACCCTACGACACATCAGAACACTCTCCAAAATCCAATGGCAATTCCTGTGGGGTGCAAAAAAGGCCAGATGCTCGTGCAACTCTCTACTCCCCCACAAAAGCGTTGGAGGGGCAGGTTTGGTGGATATACGAGACTACCTATGGGCGACCAGGCTTGACCAGCTCAAGTCATGGTTTTCCCCCACTGACACACCAATGTGGGTAGATATAGAGAAATCCTTAGCCCCTACACAAGATTTAATGTTGGTTCTTTTGGGTGACTCATGGATACCATGGGACATGACCAACACACCCCCGACAATCGCCACCTCATTACAGGCTTGGAGATTCCTCCTGAACCAGCAACTCCCTGATTGTAGAACCATAGACTACAAATATCCTCTTAGTTGGATTGAAGCTCATATACCAATGTTATCACTAAAAACTCTCAGTTCCCATGGAATACATACAGTTCATGACTTATTGGAAAGTACAAGACCTAAGACAGTAGACCGCTTAATGCGAGAATATAGCCTACCGTCACACCTATTCTTTACTTGTGCAAGAGTGATCCACTTTTTGTGGAAACACCCTCCCCCGGTAATCCGTCTACCGACTACAATATGGCAACACATGACAGGTGCCCAGTCGCACAATAAAAGAATAGGTCTCTATTACAATACGTTACAGTTTAAAACAGTTTTTCACAAATCACAGAAACACACGAAATGGGAAGGGGACTTGGGCTCCACGTTCACTGAAGCTCAGTGGAAACTTGCATTCCGCTCTATCCAATCTGCCACCCACTGCACTGGGCACTGGGAATTGATGATCAAGATTTTCAACCGTTGGCAATACACCCCCTGTAGACTTGCACTCATGTTTCCTTCTGCCTCGCCTCTCTGCTGGAGGAACTGTAGGCATAAAGGCCATCTTCTACATATGCTTTGGGAATGCCCCAGTCTAACCAGTTTCTGGAATCAAACCTTTAAACTTATATCGTCCACCACGGGAATACTCGTTCCCCCCAACCCAACGCTAGCTATACTCCACATAGGGATGGAAATCATACCACACAACATGAGACAAGTAGTATCGCACATTCTATTAGCAGCTAGGTCCCTGGTGCTTCAGAATTGGAAACACGCTACTACCCTTAACATCACAGATCTTAATAGAAAAATTCAGCAAAACTACACGTTTGAACGACTACTAGCGACCAATGCACTAAAAGGTAGCTCATTCGACGGGAAATCTGGACTAACAGATATATCAACGGATAGGATGTATTATTGGATAAGATGCATGCACGCTTTGGATAATGCTCCCTCCTATAATGTCGCCTAAGATTGATATATGATCTTTCCTCAATGTTTTCTTCTCCTATTTCTAAATGTGGCATTGTTACCAATATCCTTTATGTCATTCCTTTCTTTTATTACTGTAATTTGTAAAATTCAATAAAAATCTTTCTATTGGAAAAAAAAGAAAGAAGCTCTTCACCAGAGCAAAAATAAAAATAAAAAAATGACTTGGCCTGGCGTGGGCTCCGCCTGGTGCCAAGCCTCAGGTGGGGGGGGGGGTATCAGGTGGAGGAGTAGCATCCCCACGTCCCTCCCTGGCTGCCTGCATGCCCTCCAAGGCCGCCGCTATGCGGGTCAGCACAGCTGTCTGGTCCTGGACTGCTACCCGCAGGCATTTGACCTCCCCCACAAGGTCTGAGGTGGTCGTCTGCAGCTCCCCCAGGCTGGTGACCGTCGCTGCGCTGTTGCCAGCAACGTCTTGTATGACATCCATTAATTTACCTGAGGAGGCCAGGCTGTCGGCCAGGCGCCTCATCTCCCCAACAACCTCTGCAAGGTGCCGATTCTGCTGGTCCTGCTGCCTGGCCAGCTGTTCCGGCATGACCTGGGGTACACCCCTCGTCTTTTGAGTCGCCTTCCTGGGAGTGGCTGGGGTCCTGGCTGGGGTCCTGGCATATGGGGAGGATGTTTAGGGGCCGGAGATGAGGGGGATGGAATCGGAGAAACTGGAGAGGTTGGGGGTGGACACTGAGGGGCTGGAGATATATGGGGTGGTGGCTTGGGCTGGTCGGGGCAACCCATGGCTCTCCTTCAAAATCAGGTAGAGCTCCTGGTCCTGCTCAACAACCTCCTCCTCAACCACCTCCTCCGTAGAGGTGTGCCCACTTCCCTCCAACAAGGCCTCTTCCAGGGGGGCAGCCAGATGGACTGGATGCTCGAGGGATGGAACCGGACGGGCCCTGGCAGCAACAGATGGCCCCCGCTCCCTCCTGCACATCTGTGGATGACACAAAAGATGCACATGTTGGTGGACCCACACACTTGGCACATGTTCCCTTCCACCCCCACATATGCTACACAACAGATAGTATATAAAACACACTTACCTGTCCTCAGGGCTGGCTCAACAGAGTCGTAGCCCCCGACTCCCTCCACCTGCTCCCTCTGCAGGCAGCAGGCGACCACCTTCTCCTCCTCAGTAAGGCGGATATTACAGGGTGGGCCCCCTCCAGTGCCCCTGGCATGCCAAGCAATCGCAGCCAGCTTCCCCTTTACAAGATGCCGCAGGTCATTCATTTTTTTCTGAATGTCCTGGGGTGTCCGGACCTCATGTGATAGGGCATTAACCTGACAAGCCACCTTCATGAGGATCTCATCTCTACGTGACTTGCTGGTTCGAGCACTGTCTGCACCATGGAGCCACGAATCGTATTTCTCCATGGCCGCAATCACGATGGCCCTCTCCTCTGGTGAGAAATTCTTCTTCCTCCTCTCCTTCCCAATAGCAGACATGGTCCTGCAAAAGTGTTCCCAGGCCAAACCAAAAAATAGGAGACTTTTGCACTGCACGGGCACATGTGTGGGCGCATTATTTATACGATGGGCCGGCGAATCGTAGGGAGGCTTTGTGCATGCGCAGAGGGCATCCACCTCACGGCGCGGGTCATCCACGTCACAGGGCTGGGTCATCCACGTCACGGCGCATGCTCCGTTCGTCCCAGCGTTCATTTGCATGGGGTCACGCTTCATTAGAATGCATCACACCCACTTCCCTTCTACTTTGGAGTTACGCCGGCTTACGCCGATGAATTTCCGCTACGCCGGTGCATCTTGGAACGCATTTGCTCAGAGAATCCGGTACTTGTCTCTCCGCATTACGTCGGTGTAGTGCATCTGAGATGCTCTACGCCTGCATCTACGAGAATCTGGCCCTAAATCTCTCCATAAAGAGGACTTGCATTAGCCAATGCTATCACAAGGATGTCGTTTATCCTTTCTGATAGCATTAAAATAAATAAAAAATGAAAGATACTGAGTAAATGTGTTTACTAAAATAAACAATAAAATAAAAAATGACCCCTGTTCTCCCGTGCTAATGCTCAAATGCAAACTTGCACATATGTCCCGCACGCATATGTAAATGGCTATTACACCCAACATGTTATAAATATCACATTAAGGAAAACATTTTAGTGCCAGACCTCCTCTGCAACTCCAAACTGGTAACTTGTAAAATCTTTTAAAGTTTTGTCTATGGCAGTGTTTTTCAACTCCAGTCCTCAAGGCACACCAACAGGTCAAGTTTTCAGGATTTCCCTCAGATGAAATGGCTGTGGTGATTACTTAGGCAGTGAAACTGATCAAATCACCTGTGCAAAATAATGGAAAGCCTGAAAACATGACCTGTTGGTGTGCCTTGAGGACTGGAGTTGAAAAACACTGGTCTATGGAGATTTTTAGGTACTGTAGTTTCAAACAATTTCACAGGCAATTTTAAAGTGTGACATGTTTGGTATCCATTTACTCAGTGTAACTTCATCTTTAACCACTTAAGGACCGCCTACTGTACATTTACGTCAGTAGAATGGCATGGCTGGGCACATCAACGTATATATACGTTGGTTCTAGTACCCAGCCGTGGGTACTAGAACCAAAAATAGGTAGAAGAATACGTATCGGCCTAAACTGAGGAAAAAAATATATATATATTTGGGGGGGGATATTTATTATAGCAAAAAGTAAAAAATATTGCATTTTTTTCAAAATTGTCGCTCTATTTTTGTTTATAGCGCAAAAAATAAAAACCGCAGAGGTCGTCAAATACCACCAAAAGAAAGCTCTATTTGTGGGGAAAAAAAGACGCCAATTTTGTTTGGGAGCAATTGTCAGTTAAAACAACGCAGTGCCGAATCGCAAAAAGGGGCAAGGTCCTTTAGCAGCATTTTGGTCCGGGTCTTAAGTGGTTAATATGTTACCAAATAATTGGGTAGTATGTTGTGTTTTTTGCACATTAAAATCGATTAAACTGCAAAGTGCGAATTTGAACTTCAGTGTATCCAGTTCTTAGGTCTGATAATCTCTGTTGAAGGCATCAATATGGACCCCCAGAAAGAAGGGGGTTCAACGCTTCATTGGGTTTGCCAACTTCTACTGGAAATTTATTAGGGAGTTCTCTGCTATTATTATCCCCTATTACCAAACTAACTAAACAAGGAACCAGATTCCTCTGGTCTCCCAAAGTGCAATCAGCCTTTGAAGCCTTTTAAAAAACTGTTCACTTCAGCCTCCATCTTGAAGCACCCTGACCCTGCCTTACCATTTGTTCTTGAAGTTAATGCCTCGGAAGTTCAAGTGGGGGCTGTGCTGTCTCAATGGCAAGAAGCTAAAGCCCTACTTTACCGGTTGCTTTCTTTTCCCACAAATTATCTACAGTGGAAAGAAATTATGATGTGGGAGACCGTGAGCTTTTGGCCATCAAGGCCGCATTAGAAGAATGGAGTTACTTACTTAAAGGTGCAGCACATCCCATTCTGATCTATACGAACCACAATAATTTAGAATATCTGAGAATCGCTAAGAAATTTACAAAAATAAACAATAGCAGATGTGACACCAGAATTAAAATTGTTACAAACTCCACAGATATGTAGAGCGCAAATTGGATGTGGCTAGTGACGTTCCCTCGACATGTTTCGTGACCAAGTCACTTCTTTAGGAGGCGTGTCTAGCTTAAACATCTGGAAAGATATATCATATAATCAAAACATGCTTCATTATAGCAAAGTTACAGATAATACAGTTTATTTGAGGAGTATGATAAGAACAAGAGAACATGACTCACCCAGGTAAGCCCGATGGGCTGTATGCGTCAATTATGGGACACCCAAAGGGGTGTCCCCCCCAGGGTGGACACAGGAGGTTGTGTGATGGTACAAAAAGGTACATATAATATATAACACATGGTAAGCAGCAATTTAAGGGTGTAAGGCCGCGTACACACAATCGAATTTGTCCGCTGAAACTGGTCCGACGGACCAGTTCCTGCGGACAAATCCGATCGTTTGTATGGGCTAGCGGACATGTCTGACCGGCGAACAAATTTTAAAACATGCTTTAAAATTTGTCCGCCGGGGACATGTCCGTCGGATATGTCCGCTGGTCAGTACACTCACCAGCGGACATATCCTCCCGCACAAGTGTCGTATGGATGCGACGGGATATCTCCATGGACGGCGCATGCGCCGTTCAAAAAATACGAAATTTACATGGGGTCAAGCTGATTTAAATTAAATCACGCCCACCGCTTTGTAATTTGAATTGTGCGGCCTTACTCCAAAAACAATTACACTACGCCGCCGTAAGTTACAGCGGAAAGTGTTTGTGGATAAGGATACGCCGCTGTAACAGCGGCGTAGTGTAATTTAGTTAGGCTACGCCAGCGCCAGTTCTTTGTGGATCTGGCCCAAAGTAAATAAAGTGTACATTCCAGAGGTGCAGTGACCTCAGTGGGACACCCAGATCTGCTACCATCTGTCTTTCAAGGTAAAAGATCAGTAAATGCCTAGCTTTAGCACCTCCTTTTTCTGTTATGTTACTCACTTAAAACTGCAATAAATATTTCAAATATATTGCTCTTCAAGCCAGTTCTAGTAATTAGTTATTAATCATAAACTGAAGCATAAAGGTGATCTATTTTTACTGTATTGTAACAACTGTTCAGTAAACACTTCTGAAAGCAAGCTGAATTGATTTATTTCATATTATTCAATGTAGGGCAGTGTGACAGGAAGCCATATGAATTCCCTGAGGATGGCACAGGGTGATATATTAACTCCATCTAATGTGCATAAATAGGAAGGGTGCTGCTAGCTACATTTCAAGATTTAGATTATTTGGGACATGGAAATACTGTGGAAGAAAATAATGTTAGAGAACACATGCAAAAGCATGAATGAGAAAGTCAGCATAAAAAAATGGCAATATGATTCACACCGAAATTGTCAGGAGTTGAAAACAATAATACAAAACAAGACTGTTCTACAGCTTAATAATAAGTATTTTCTATCTATCTATCTATCTATCTATCTATCTATCTATCTATCTATCTATCTATCTATCTATCTATCTATCTATCTATCTATCTATCTATCTATCTATCTATCTATCTAAAAATAACCTGTTTCAAGTTATTATGCAAATTCTATTTGAGTATTACAAAGATAAAATATTTATCATGGATGGCATTGTGTCTCAGGGCTCTTTTGATCACTGAAAACAATCTCAGACATCTGTGATAATTAGATTGCCAGGTGAGCCCAATTAAAGGAAAAACTACTAATGGCCCATACACACGATCCGAATATCGGCCGATGGATCGTACGACTTTTTTCGCTTAATAATCGCAAGTAAAATAAAATAGGTTTTTAAACTCACGAAAATTCTCGTACGACAGAAAAAAAAGATCGGAAGTAATGTCACGTGTTGTAGTGTATTTGTATTGTATTGTCGGACGACGGCTGTACTGACTAAACGAAAATCGTACGATCTGACATCATACGAGGAAAATTTTCGTGCTAGTCCGATCGAAAAATATCAGATGAATTGTCGTAATCGGCTCTCGAAAGTAGTGTACACACGATCCGAAAATCGTACGATACATCATCGGACGATCGTTTTTGTCCGATATTCGGATCGTGTGTATGGGCCATAAAGGAGGGTGTTCCACATTATTAAGCAGAGCACCATTTTCAAGCAATATGGGGAAGAAAAAGGATCTCTCTGCTGCCAAAAAGAGTGAAATAGTTCAATGCATTGGAGGAGGTATGAAAACATTAGATATTTCACGAAAACTTAAGCGTGATCATCGCACTATTAAGAGATTTGTGGCTGATTCAGAGCACAGATGGATTTCATGCAGATAAAGGCACATTGAGGAAGATAAAGATGACCTCTGCAAAGTTTGTGGAGTTCCTAGCTGACCACTTCCTTCCCTGGTACAGAAGGAAGAACTATGCTTTCCGTAATAAAATCATCTTCATGCATGACAATGCACCATCTCATGCTGCAAAGAATACCTCTGCATCAATGGCTGCTATAGGGATAAAAGGAGAGAAAGTCATGGTGTGGCCTCCATCCTCCCCTGACCTCAATCCTATTGAGAACCTTTGGAGCATCCCTGAAGCGGATCTCCCATGCCAAAAAAGTTTTTTTTAATGGCTCTTTAAAAGTTAAATGACCCTAATTAGCGCTACTCACGTGTCCTGTCTCCCCCGGCCGCTCCGCTGCTATACAGTGGCAAATAAAAACTTATATTCCTCCATCCGGTTCCTGCTCCATTTTAACTGTGGGCATAAGCCCACAGCCCGGCACTTCCTTGTTCCAGTGGATCTGTGTAATGGAGATTGTTCAAAACGCCTGCCCTACTTCCTTTGTTTACATCCGCGTCACTTCCTGTTACACAAAGTCGCACAATGTTTGCTTTCACAGGGCCAAATATAATTAGGGAGCTCAGAGACCAGCTCCCAGAAGACACAGCGCGGGACAGGAAGCCAGAGAAAACCTGACGGAAACCCGAGGGGATGCAGACCGGAAGACATACCAGTGCAGATGGTACAGTAAATATTTTTTATCTAAAACTATCGGATGTAGCATTGATTTGTACCATTAGTAATATTAACATTAAGTTAAATTGAGGGTGGAGCTCCGCTTTAAGCAAAAGATCATGAGGGTGGGAGGCAATTTACATCGAAACAGCAGCTCTGGGAGGCTATTCTGACATCTTGTAAACAAATTCAAGCAGAAACTGTTCAAAAACTCACAAGTTCAATGGATGTAAGACTTGTGAAGCTGCTAGCAAATAAGGGGTTCTGTGTTAAAATGTAACATGACCTATTAAAAATGTTTAAAATGTTATTCAAAGTTTGATTGACATAGCTTTGATTTCAGTAAATATGCTGCAAACACAACAAATGACAATTTTCAGTTCTTTACAACCTATAAAGTGTTTTGAAACTTACTGGGCTAGATTCTCGTATCCCGGTGTAAATGGCAGGGGGGCGTAGCGTATCCTATTTACGCTACGCCGCCACAAGTTTGGAAGCAAGTGCCGTATTCTCAAAGCACTTGCGTCCTAAGTTACGGCGGCATAGCGTAAATGGTCCGGCGTAAGCCCGGGTAATTCAAATGTGGAAGAGGTGGGTGTGTTTTACGTAAATGTGTTGTGACCCCATGTTTTTGATGTTTATTTTTAAGGGCGCATGCGCCGTCCATGGAGGTTTCCCAGTGCGCATGCGCGAAATCACGTCGCAAATAGTCAATGCTTTTGACGTGAACGTAACTTACGCAAATCCCTATTCGCGAACGACTTACGCAAACGACGTAAATGACGTAAAATACAACGCTGTCCCGACGTCTATACTTAACATTGCGTACGCATCACCTACGCAAAGTTACCCCTCATATAGCAGGGGTAACTTTACGCTTACGCAAACGACGTAAAATACGACAACCGGGCGCAATTACATTCGGGAATCGGCGTATCTAGCTCATTTGCATATTCAACGCGGCTAATCGACAGAAGTGCCACCTAGCGGCCAGAAGAAGCCTATTTTTTATCTTATCTGCCTTTGAGAATCGGCGTAAACATACGCTGGCGCAGATTTGATATTACGGCGGTGTATCTGGAGATATGCCGCCGTAACAGCTTTGAGAATCTGGCCCACTGTCTGTAATAATTTGGAACAGTGCATTGTAAGTTTTTTATTTTGAAAAAAAAAAAAAAAAAACTTTATCATTAGGAGGTTTGTTCAATACAATTTGAATTGTACTCTTAATAGTTGATAACATGAGAATTATGCTGACTGTTGTATACATCAATTATTTAGGTAAATGAGAAAAATATCATTGGCATATCGTGTGTACGGGACATGTTTTTCCAGCGGACAAATTTCAAAGCGTGCTCACTAACCAGCAGACAGAAATCTCCGCGCATGCGACGAATGGATTCGACGCATGCGTGGAAGTATTTCACTTCCTCGTTTGGTGACGTGGCGGTGTCAACGTCACTGCCACGTCACTGCGTTCCCTGGCCGAGGGGATTTTCATCCAATGGTGTGTACACACCGTCGGCCGAAAATCCGGAGGAAACATGTCCGCTGGAAACGGTCCATCGGACATGTTTCAGCGGACATGTCCCTCCGTGTGTACGCGGCCTTAAACATTTTGTTTTGGAATTTGGTTTTCATCCGAAAAATACATTTATTTAGTTACTCCCAAAAATTTGTTCTTATTTATTTTGTTTCATTAAAAAATGCATTTGTCTGAAAATCTGAATTAATTAATGTTAAATCTGTCAGTGAAGGCTTATGTTGTCTGTCGAATGTTCTAAGAAGATTCGACGAAGCAGCTGTTCTAAGAAGATTTGACGGAGCAGCTGTACATTGAATCGTACATTTCTAGTCGAATGTTCCGCCTAAAAGCTATAGTAGAATTCTAATGTTGTATGACTAGTTATAATTATATTTATAAATTGTTTTTACTAGTAAACCAAGATTGAAATTCTTATATAGCCTATGGGCCGAGAATTTGACTAGAAATGTACGATTACGGCATCGTATAGTTTAGCTGCTTGTTGAATCTTCTTAGAACTTTCGACAGACACCATAAGCCTTCAATGACAGATTAGAGGCTTGTATGTTTTGTTTTTCACTGCTTCATCAAATCTTCGTCGTTCATGTTAAATGGTCTACCCCAACACTGTCTCTATAATGTAAAATCTTTTCTCTGGCCACCTTATTAGGTACAGCTTGCTAGTGCTGTGTTGGCCCCCTTTTTTCTCCACACCATTACACCACCACCGGCCTGAGCCATTAATACAAGGCAGGATGGATCCATGCTTTAATGTGGTTTACACCAAATTCTGACCCTACCATCTGAATGTGGCATCTAGCGATCGTGCCCTTTCTTCAGTGCGCAGGCACAGATGACATATGGTAAATGTAACGGGAGGGCCTGTGGAACCTAGAATCCCTTCGAAAGTATGGGATAACCTTGCTTCAGCTCCCCATGCACCTCTTATGTCTAAATCACCCTGTGTCTATTAGGGGCACAGGCTGAGCAAGAAAATAATGGACATTAAGAAATGTCTTGGATTACTTAAAATAGAACAGTGATATTTATCCACAATATCTCCCAGGATATATGCCATATTATAAAGAGTGACTCATTCATACTGTTGGGACATGCACTGTAAGGAGATGCTAATGTGTTCAACTCCAGACACCTGACTGTCTGTTATAATGTAAATGAGTCTAGGATAACTTCTAAGGATCTTTCATTGTGGCTTGTGTTAATGGCCCCCTGTAATTGTGTGAATGATTTCTGTGTTAATGTGTATGTTAGGGAGAGGAGACAGCCAGGCTAGGAAACTCAAAGGTCATGCATATGAGTCATCTTGGCTGCTTAAAGGGATTACTTAATTAGCTCATGTTAATTTATGTCTCTGTGTATTGCTAGAGTAAGATGAGCAGAATGTAGGACCCTCCTTTGGTGTATATAAGAGCCTGTATTCCTCAATAAAGATTGTGATTCCTGCTTGAACCTCAACACGGAGCTCCGTCTCGGCTGGTTGGAGTGTCTGGTAGCTGCCTTGGTGTTCAGGAATGGAATATCCTAAATGACTTTAACCCCTTTCATACTCGGGGTGTCTTTACAGCAAGTATCCCCTAAACTTTGCAGGTTTAGGAGATGTTTCCAGTATCTACAAAATGGTACATAAGGGATTATAACCACTTTAACGCTATATTCTTTGTTACTAATGGTGCACATGGTATAACATTTTGCTACTACAAACATGAAGATGTAACTACTGGTATTATTACTTTTATTACAGGTTTTGGGGTCCCTTTGGCATTCTGTAGCATTGATTTATAAAATGTACCTTTTACATCTGCAAGGTCAGTACCATAATGACAGATGTTTTTTAATATAAATCTTCACAGTTGATTGTACAGTTGAAGTCAAGCATTATGTAACTGAAAAAGAGAATAGAGCTTTATTTTATTTTTATTTTTTTACTTTCAGTTTGCATCTAATCAGCCAGTTATATCACTTTTCACATTTTGGTGCATCTGTTAATAGTGAATTGATACAACACTCTGCTACCACAATCATACAAAAATAATTAGGATTCAACCCTGCCATTAGTGCAACTAAAATTTCTGTTGCTGCTACTAATACTACTTGTACTAATACTAATATAAAAACAGAAAAATGAAAAGAGAAATACTAAGATAAACAATTAGATTATCCTCTCCTCCTTTTACCAATTCATCTTTGGAAGGTTTTTTTTGGTGGTGTTTGATTATTTCTGTGTCTTTTTATTTTTGTTCCGCTACAAAAAAAATTAACTATATTTTGTACTTTCTGCTATAAAACATATATTTTTTTTTTTTTTAGGAATTTAGGACACTGCTACATATTTTTAGTAAACAAATAATAATAAAATATACCAATAAGTGAATAATGATTGGTTTTCACAAAAGGTATAGCATCTGCAAAGTCTGGGATAGATTTTTGGTAGTATTATTATTTTATTTTTTACTAGTAATGGTGTCAATTAGTGACTTATACTGTAGTGGGACTGCAACATTGCGACAGGCAAATGGAACACTAAATGACACTTTTTGGGGATCAGTGACACTAATACAGTGATCAGTGCTAACAATATGCATGGTCACTGTATTTATGACACTGGCTGGGAAGGGGTAAACATCAGGGGAAATCAGAGTGTTAACTGTATGCCTAACCTGTGCTTGTTTACACTGTGTGAGGTGCACCCCAGACCTGGAAGTGAAGGATCATGTACAGGTGCGTAAACCTACCTACCAGAAGAGGCACCATATATATACAGTATACAGTCGGCAAGCAGTTAAACAAAACCGTAAAAACACAGGAAATCTGCAACTTAGCTTCCTGTGCTCATGCTTTGTTTAAAAGGAGAAGGTTACAAGTTAGCTTTAGTAAAAGCTTTGCCTGAAAGTTGAAACCCATTAGTGCCTTTCTGTTTATATGGATGCTTAAGATTTCTTGCATCTTTACGAAAAAGATAATATAGAGACTGACATGCCTGTAGGTTATTTTGGTATAGAGGTATAGGTGCTCTTTTTTTTAGTTGTGGTCATGACCTTATCATTGTGTGGCTGCTTTATTGGCCAATCATTCAGCTGAGGCTCTGTGCTTAGTTTTCAGTGTAAGAAAGAAAGAAAGAAAGAAAGAAAGAAAGAAAGAAAGAAAGAAAGAAAGAAAGAAAGAAAGAAAGAAAGAAAGAAAGAAAGAAAGAAAGAAAGAAAGAAAGAAAGAAAGAAAGAAAGAAAGAAAGAATATATATATATGTATATAGATATATAGACATACAATGCCTTGAATAAATATTCATACCTAAAAAAATGTAAATGTATTTTATTGGGATTGTATGTGATAGACCAACAGAAAGTGGCACATAATTGTGAAGTAGAAGGCAAATGATAAAAAATTTTTTTAAAAATAAATATATGAAAAGTGTGGTATGCATTTGTATTTAGCCCCCCTGAGTCAATATTTTGTAGAACCACCTGTCTCTACCAGCTTTGTAGAGAGTGACATTATTGCCCATTTTTGTTTTTTGCAAAATAGCTCAAGCTCTGTCAGATTGGATGGAGAGTGCCTGTGAACAGCAATTTTCAAGTTTTTCCACAGATTCTCAATTGGATTTAGGTCTGAACTTTGACTGGGCCATTCTAGCACATGAATATGCTTTAATCTAAACTGTTCCATTGTAGCTCTGACTGCATGTTTAGAGTTGTTACCTGCTGGAAGGGAAACCCAGTCTCATGTCTTTTGCAGACTCTTAACAGGTTTTCTTGTAAGATTGCCATGTATTTGGCCCCATCCATCTTCTCATCAACTCTGACCAGCTTCCTTGTCCCTGCTGAAGAAAAGCATCTCCACAACATGATTCTGTGCCACCACCATATTTCACGGTGGGGATGGTGTGTTCGAGGTAATGTGTAGTGTTCGTTTTCTGCTACACATAGGGGGATATTTACGAAAGGCAAATCCACTTTGCACTGCAAGTGCACTTGAAAGTGCACTTGGAAGTGCAGTCGCTGTAAATCTGAGGGATAGATCTAAAATGAGGGGAAGCTCTGCTAATTTTATCATCCAGTCATGCGCAAGCTAAAGCTGTTTTTTATTTTCCTTGCATGTCCCCCTCAGATCTACAGCGACTGCATTTCCAAGTGTGAAAAGTGGATTTTCCTTTAGTAAATAACCCCCGTAGTATTATGTTTTTAGGCCAAAATTTAACATTTTGGTCTCATCTGACCAGAAAACCTACTTCCACATATTTTGCTGTGTCCCCCACATGGCTTCTCGCAAACTGCAAACAGGACTTTTTATGGCTATTTCAACAATGGCTTTTTTCTCGCCACTCTTCCATAAAGGCCAGATTTCTCAATTGGGTTCAGGTCCGGTGACTGTGGAGGCCAGGTCATTTGGCACAGCACCCCATCACTCTCCTTCTTGGGCAAATAGCCCTTACATGGCCTGGAGGTGTGTTTGGGGTCATTGTCCTGTTGAAAAATAAATGATGGTCCAACTAAACGCAAACCGGGTGGAATAGCATGCCGCTGCAAGATGCTGTGGTAGCCATGCTGGTTCCGTATGCCTTTAATTTTGAATAAATCCCCAACAGTGTCACCAGCAAAGCACCCCCACACCATCTAACCTCCTCCTCCATGCTTCACGTGGGAACCAGGCATGTAGAGTCCATCCGTTCACCTTTCTGCGTCGCACAAAGACACGGTGGTTGGAACCAAAGATCTAAAATTTGGACTCATCAGACCAAAGCACAGATTTCCACTGGTCTAATTCCTTGTGTTATTTAGCCCAAACACGTTTCTTCTGCTTATTGCCTTTCTTTAGCAGTGGTTTCCTAGCAGATATTTTACCATGAAGGTCCTCTTAACAGTTGTTCTAGAGATGTGTCTGCTGCAAAAGGTGGCTACTTTGAGGAACCTAGAATATGACATATATTTTCAGTGGTTTCACACTTTTGGTTATGTATATAATTCCACATGTGTTAATTCATAGTTTTGATGCCTTCAGTATATATATACTGTATATATATATATATATATATATATATATATATATATATATATATATATATATATATATATATATACACACACACACATACAAATACCAAGGTTCCTTTGCTTGCACTGCAGCAGAAAATACATTTATTGTGTGGATTTGCCATTTGGTTGTGTAACATCCATCAATTGAATACTATCTCTGCATAAATACGTTTGGAGGCTGTTTGAAGCTTTGCAGAGAAAATATAAAGTAAAAGATATTTAGTAACACAGCAAAACTCAGGAAAAGCAGCACAAAAAGTGTAGTATAATTTTAACATAGAGAAGGTCATGGCAGGCAGAAGAAAGTAGAGGTATCTGGTAACATAGCAAAGGACAATAACTAACACATACACACAAAGAATACAGATGCACTTGATCAGCAGGTAAATGACATTACAAACCCTGGAGAAAAATAATTCAAGAGGTGCTGGGACTTTGATGTTCAGAAGACAAAAACATTTAACAAGCTCACTAGCTCAGGTTAGGCTGCTCACAACAGATAAGGCTACCCTCCTGTGGGAGCCCAGCAGGTCACCAGAAAAAAACATTTACCAATGTAAGGAGTTTCACACCAAATGATAAATCATTTATTGGCTTACACTAGAAAACCTTTAATGCATTTCAGATTAGGGTTGCCACCTCATCCCTTTAAAACTGAACACCTATTAATTACACAGGTTCTGTGGCAGATTAAGGCTGTAATTAAACTAAACTAGGTTAATAGTCAGTGTGTAGTCAGACATCGAGAGAGCTGGACGCTCTCCCACGAGTCACTCTCTCAGGGATAGTGCAGGGTCCTCCCACTGTGCGGCTCCGGCCTCACAGACAGGCAGGCAGGGTTTCCATCTCCCTGTCATCCACCCGCCATCCATCTGCCACCACTCGGACTAGCTGCTCTCCCCCCCTCCTGGATTTCCACCTGACCTGGTAAGCCACTTCTTGGGAGCTGCAGGCGGCCGTCCTTCTCAGGACAAGCCACAGCAGCCTCCCCCAATCCCCACGGCTTCTTCCCTGCTCCTCGCTCCCATACCTCTACCCCTGCTCGGGCGTCCTTTCCGCCAGCCATCCCCACAAGCCACCGCTACCCACCGCTACCCTCGGGCGTTTTTTCTTGGGGTTCCCTCCGCGCCGATCAGTGCCGATTCGCGGCAGCCGCGACTTAGGAAAGGCCGCGGCTTCACCCGCGGCCTAGCGGCGCGCCGCTCCTCACTCCCCAATTAGTCGGCTTCCCCCAATCCCCACGGCTCCTCCCCGCTCCTCACCCCCATACCTCTACCCCCGCTCGGGTGTCCTTTCCGCCAGCCATCCCCACAAGCCACCGCTACCCTCGGGCGCGGTGTTTTTGTTCCCTCCGCGCCGATCAGTGCAGATTCGCGGCAGCCGCTACTCAGGAAAGGCCGCGGCTTCACCCGCGGCCTAGCGGCGCGCCGCTCTCCACCCCCCCAATCAGCCGGCACCACCTAATCAATCGGGCCATAAAGCCCCCCCCACCCCAGTAGAGCCCCTTTGCCCTCTGATCATCTCCCTTAGCCCACCAGGCACCATTCAGCCTGATACCCCCCAGCCTGGATCCTGCTGCCAGGTCGGCGGCCATCTTCCTCCACCCAGCCCTATTCACTATTACTTGATCCAGGGCTAATACCCGATCGCCTCTTCAGGGGTCAGGAAGGAATTTTTTTCCCCTACCGCAGCATATTGGCTCAGCGTGGTGAGGGTTTTTTTGCCTTCCTCTGGACCAAGCACTGGATCTGAGGATTCAGTTATCCTTGTGAATCCACCCCCCCCCCCCCCCCGCCCTTGATTCCACGGCGGACATGGTTAATCGGCAATACTCGGCGGAGATCATTTGGGATCTGGGTCGATTTGCCGCCATTCTGCCGGCCGCCACCAAAAAAGCCCTAAGAAATCTGCGACTTTTGAGGATCGATCGACGATCGACTGCCAGAAATCGCAGCCATTTACCCCAGCCCAAGCACATATCATGTGCATTGATCAACACTAGATCGGCAGTAAAACACCGATTAGAAATCCATGATTTCTTATTACAACATGACTTAGACTGCCTCTTTATTACAGAGAGCTGGCTCACAGCCGACTGTAACTCCATTCTAGGAGAATTGGTGCCAGAAAACTACCGTATTATAACGGAAAGCAGAATAGGGCAAAGAGGAGGAGGACTGGCGGTGATCCATAAGACGCGTCTTGCGATCACAAAACCAAGCCTCCAAAATCCTCTTCCATTTATGGAAACCCTTACTCTTCAACTGCAAGTAAATGGCCAGGAGACCGTCCGGATTCTACTCTGCTATAGGCCACCCGGCCCCAAGTCGCAGCTGCTCCCATCTTTGACGGACTTTGCCTCCACCTATACCCTGAACAGCAAACACCTTTTGCTGCTCGGGGATTTCAACCTCTGGGCCAACTCCCCGCAAGACCCCATTGCCGACGCCTGCATCGACCACTTGGAAGGATTAGGGCTTCAGCAACTAGTATGTGGGCCCACACATGCTTCAGGTCACACGCTCGATCTTATTTTCAGACAAGATCTGGAAATAAAAATATTGGATAATGAACCATTGCCATGGACAGATCACCATGCAATAAAGTTCATTATTTCTGAATTCCCCCCCCTAACAAAAACATCAAATCCAGTGACAACACACTGGACCAGATGTCAGAAGAAGCTCCACTCGGAACTCTTCAAAGCCACGTTAGGGGAAAAATTAAACACAATTCAACCGCACCAAACAGCGGAAGAAACTCTGGAGGCCATAAACACAGCACTATTGCAGTCAGCTGACTTGATAGCGCCGAAACGAAAGACTCTGATCAGGAAAAATAACTCTGGCTGGTTCAACAACCAGCTGGCGCTACTGAAGCAAGAGCGCAGAAGGGCAGAAGCAGCCTGGAAAAGAAGCTCTTCAGATGAGAACCTCTCGATCTACAAGGCAAAAACCAGAAAATACTACAAGCAAATCTTCGAAGCCAAGAAAAACTATTTTTCTGAGGCTATCAACGGTGCCCTAAATCGACCCCGCGAACTCTTCAAGCTGGTCACTCAGACCATGAATCCACGATGTCTGGAAGCCCCCAACTTGGATACACAAGAATTTTGCGATGAGTTGTCGGATTGCTTTATTAACAAAATTGAGGCTATCCGGCAAAGCATTCAGCAGAACAATTGCTCTCCCAGCCCCCCCCGTAGTCATTTACACAGCACCGGCAGCAATTCACCACAGTTAGGTGAGTTCACGCTGGAATCCATCTCTATTCAGACCACTAAAAATATCATCGGCACTCTGCGCAACAGCACTGCGCCAAATGATATTATCCCCACTAAACTGCTCAAGGAATGCGCCGATATCCTGGCACCTCCTGTCACGCAGCTTATCAACCAATCCTTCAGGGAGGGCATAATGCCCTCCCAGCTGAAGGAGGGTTTCATTCAACCCATCTTGAAGAAAGCCACCCTGGATCCCAAGGATCCACTCAACTGGCGCCCCATAACAGGCCTAAATGTTCTCTCCAAGGTAATGGAGAAAGCTGTGGTACAGCAGCTGCAACTGCATCTAGATACCCACAACTTACTCGACCCACTTCAATCAGGATTCCGTCCCGGTCACGGGACGGAAACAGCATTGCTTAAGATATGGGACGACGTTCTCGAGGCCGCAGACGAAGGAGAATCTTCTCTTCTGGTTTTGCTGGACCTAAGCGCAGCCTTTGACACAGTTGATCACAAGCTGCTATTGACGCGGCTGGCTAAAATAGCCAAAGTCGCAGATCTATCCTGGTTCTCCTCTTTTTTGGAAAACCGTTCGCAAATAGTGAAGCTAGGACCCTTCACTTCTGAACAACGCACATTATCGTGCGGGGTCCCTCAAGGATCTCCCCTGTCGCCGATGTTATTCAACATCTATGTGCGTCCTCTTTTCGAAATCATCAGCAGCCAAAAACTGCTATATCACTCATATGCAGACGACACGCAACTGTACTTCCGCATTTGCAATAAAAAGGATCACCACCTCAATCTAGAGACATGCCTCTCTTTGATAGAGGACTGGATGACAAAGAGTTATCTCAAACTCAACGGAGCGAAAACAGAACTCCTTCTGTTTCACGCCAAGCGTAGGAATCAATCGTCAACAACCTGGATCCCCCCGCCCATTCTGGGCAAAATCATCACCCCTAGCGCCAAAGTCAAAAGTCTTGGGGTCATCTTTGACTCCGACATGACAATGAACGCACAAATAGGGGCAGTAGTCAGCGGATCTCACCATCTGCTGCGCCTACTACGCAGACTCACGCCTTTTATTCCCAAGAAAGACATAGCGGTCGTGGTGGGAGCAATTGTAAACTCCAGACTGGACTATGCAAATGCCCTTTACCTCGGACTCCCCAAGTACCAAATCGCTCGTCTTCAAGTCGTTCAAAATACGGCCGCCAGACTTGTGACTGGGAAAAAACCCTGGGAATCGATCTCATCTTCACTGAGATCCCTTCACTGGCTACCAGTTAAAGACAGAATCACCTTTAAAGCTCTCTGTCTAGCGCATAGATGTATCCATGGGAATGCTCCCCATTATCTATGCGAAAAATTAAAAATTCACAATCCCAATCGTATTCTACGATCCACCAATCAAAATCGGCTTCAGATACCGAAAGCCAGATACAAGTCCAAAGGAGACAGGAGATTCGCTGTCCAAGGTCCCAGACTATGGAACGCCTTACCAGCCTGCATTCGGCTGGAGGAGAACTACTTAGTCTTTAGGAGAAAGATTAAGACTCATCTCTTTTGATCTCAAGAGAGACAGGAACAACAAGCGCCCAGAGGCGATTTACTTCGCATGTGCTGCGCTATATAAGTTCCCATTCATTCATTCATTCATAAAGTAGTGCCTTATTTGCACTAAATTAGCCACAGAACCTGTGTAATTAATAGGTGTTCAGTTTTAAAGGGATGAAGTGGTAACCCTATTTCAGATGCTCCTGGTGAGTAACTCTCCTAATTGAAGCAATTTGTTTCCCTAAATAGATTCACACAGCAAAGTACTATTTTGAGTCCATAAGCTTCCTATGTTATCCGGAACCCTTTGACCACAGAAACACGTTGGCTGTTTTCTTTGTGAAAACCAGTAATTTAATTTGGACTTTTATGATTTGGGCTGGTGTTCCTTTCATTGGCGCATGTTTTTTTTTTTTTTTTTTATCACAAGCGCTACAGCACTAATCAATGATGCTTAAATAAGGTGCTTACTATATCAGGGACCAACCCTGAGAGTGGGTGGCATGTTACTAGTAAAAAGTACAAACAAGAAGCAAGAAATTGTAAAGGTGTGGCCTCTGGACCTCTGGAACTGTTTTTTTTTCTAGTTAAAACTGGTGGAACTTTTTTACTAAACATTTAGCATGGGCAGACAAGGCTGTAACCCAGGAATGTTCTTCAGGATCAGGGCATCTCCAATGAACAAATGTACTGAAGGGAGTTTCTGAACATGTGAATGGTTATTAGGGGGAAATTATGCCCAGAGACGGATTAGTCTTTTCAGTCTGGCCATTAGACTGAGGGTGAAGGGCTGAGGAAAAAGATAGGGAATTTGAAATCAAATCGAGAGACACAATTTTCAGTTTGTTAGCTAAGAGCTAATGCTACAAAGTGTGCCATTTTAACAAAACATTCAACTGTTGTTTATACAATTGTGCAGCCAAATGATCAAGAATGGTCCCTGATAAAAAAAACACTGAGGTGGTCCCATAGATGGCTAGAGACATGTTGGTATACAACATTCTGGTATGCTGCAAAAGTATGTGTGACTAACTTTATCTACACAGAGAAGACCAGACTCAGATCTAAATGCAAAACACAATGCCCCTTCCGTTAAGGAGCAGCGTATGGATGCACCAACACATTCTGGATGACAAAGCTAATGTTTCTCTCTGGCATTCCAGCACAGCAAAATCTGCAAAATAAATAATCAATAGCAAATTAATAGTCCATGTCCATGTGGTACTAGATGAATCCATGTTCTTGCAATATATACACAAATAATAGTGCACTTACAGTTAATCACAGTGCAAAGGTAAACAATACTATACATGTACAAAATATGTAATTTAAACAGTAATATTAATGATTCAATAAAATGTCCATATGCCACAAGCAGATATCACATATAGGGCCAGATTCACGAACACTTGCGCTGGAGTATTTGGATATGCGCCGCGTAACTGTGATGATGCGCCATCGTTTCTATGTGCCCGTACCCACCAAACTAGATGCGCCCAATAACGGGTCATTTGCGACCGGCGGAACGTTCCGACGCCAGAGTATCGTCAGCGCTTATTTTCGCTGGGCGCATCAGTCGCGCCCATTGATTTCCCCTGCAAATATGCAAATGAGGGAGATTTCCCAATTCGCGAACAGATTAGCACCATACGCTGGCTACATGCGCCACGCGTATCTGGTCCGTCCGGCGCAAAGTTATTTCTACAAAAGGCTGCTTTATCTTTACTCCAGACGGTCACAGGTCAGCAGGAGAGCAGCTACAGCAGCGTTACCGACGATAGGAGCTTGCTGAACAACAACACTTGCAAGGACAACACCTCTGTGTGCCAACATGCCAGGGGCAATTGTGGTCCTAGAACTACTGATGGGTCCCCTGGAACCAAGAAGGCGGCCACGTGAGAGGATATACCGCACTCGTATGAACCTCTTTGGCATGGGGGATGAGGAGGTGTATCGCCTCTTCAGATTCAGCCCTGATGCAATACTTGAACTAACCACAACCCTGCAGGATGACATCACCAGCCCAACACACCGCTCACAAGCAGTGCAGCCACTAGTGAAGGTCCTGGCAACACTCCATTTCCTTGCAAGTGGATCATTCCAGCGTACAAGTGGAGTGGTGGCTGGGATGTCACAATCCTCCATGAGCAGATGTGTGCACCAGGTTGTCCCTGCAATCCTCAGACGCATGTCCAACCAGTTAATCAGACCCACCACTGAGGAGCTGCGGCAGAATGCAATGACAGATTTCTACAACATTGCCAGATTCCCAGGCACTGTGGGGGCCATTGATTGCACACATGTGGCCCTTCAGCCCCCCAGTGCCACAGAGCACATATACCGCAATCGGAAGCATTGGCATTCCATCAACGTACAGGTGATAGCTGATGCCCAACGCCTCATATGGCACGTCCGTGCCAAACACCCCGGGTCCAGCCATGACAGCTTCATATACAATCAGAGCCCCATCCCAGCAGAATTTAACCAGAACATGTATGGGGACAGCTGGCTGGTTGGTGAGTGACATGGGAGTCAGGCATGACTATCCCCTCCCGTGATGCACAACAGAAGTCGCACATGCATGACTAACATTCTCCTGTCTTTTCCCTTCCAGGTGACTCTGCATATGCACTAGGACCCCATCTAATGACTCCTTTCCGGAACCCCCAAACCAGAGGAGAGAGAAAATACAATGAAGCACACATCAAAACCCGTGCAGTGGTGGAGCAAACATTCGGGCTCCTGAAGTCCCGTTTCCGATGCCTGGATAAGTCTGGGGGGGCCCTATTGTATTCACCTACCTTTGTGTGTCAGATCATCGGTGCATGTTGCATACTACATAACTTTGCTATGAAAAAAGGCCTGCAGATTGACATACGTGATGACCTGACCCCCGACCCACACAGTCCCCACCTGCCAGAGGACACCCAGTCTGCTGATGGAAGAGCAGTCAGGAGGGTCCTCGCCGTAGGCATCTTTGGACACTAAACCAAAACATTAATAACACAGACAATGCATGCATGTACACCACTGATGTTCCTAGATCACACACACCACATACACATCACATTGGATTAGCCCAAGTCCAGCATGTAGGAGTTGGGAGCAGTAACGCCGCGTCAAGGCCCCTATGATGTCACTGTCCATTCACACACCTTTCACACGTCATTCATACAGCCGTGGGGTTAACTTCACCACCACGGCCGAGGGTGACACCCCTTACTTTCAGGAGTGCCACCCCCTCACATTCACACACCATTCACACTGTCCCCTGCACTCCTGACCGTGTGCAGTACAAAAAGAAATTAAAAATATCATATCCTGATAAATAAAATAAACAAAATCTCATAACCTGAGAAAAAGAAAAAAAAACTCATGACCTGAGTATGTCCAAAACAAAAATATAAAACAAGAAAAAAAAAAGGCCTCATCGGGGATGCCGGGGGCTTCTTCTGGGGGCCCCTCTCTGGCTCCTCAGCTGCCTGGATGGAGTGGGTGGGGGTGGGGGGGCATCTGGAGGTGGCTGATCCCCAGGTGGGCCACTCCTGGCAGGTGTGGCCTGCATGCCCTCCAAGGCCCTGGCTATCCGTCCAAGGTAGGAGTTCGTCTGGGCCTGCATCCGGAGCTGACGGGTGACCTGATAATGCTGGGCCCGCCGACTCAGCCTCCCCTGGTCCCGGATGGCAGCACTGTTGGCCTGGACGGCTGCAGTAAGGTGCCGAATATCCCCCTGCACCTCCCCCAAAGTGGTGACCACTGCAGCGCAGTTGCAGCTTACATCCTGCACTGCGTTGCTGAGGTTGGCAACGGAGCCCAGGCTGTCAGACACTTTCTGTAAGTGCCCAACTATGGCCCCCATCTGTTCCGTCTGCCTGGCGTGATCCCTCGCCAACTGGTCCTGGACACCATCAGACACCCCCCTGGTCTTCTGGGTCGCCTTCCTGGGGCCAGAAGATGGTTGTCCTCGGGTGGAAGGAGTCGCCCTTGAGGGGCTTCCAAGGATGGGGGAGGGGACGACAGACGGCCCAGGAGAAGGGGAGGAGACAGACAAAACTAAGGTAAAGTCCTGCTCTGCCACAGCAGGATCCTCTACAACCACCTCGGCAGGTGTGGTGTGGCCACTCTCCTCCTCCACAACCTCTTCACCACCCAGTGGCTCGGGCACACGATGGCGTGGGGGGGATGGGGTGGAATGCACGCTGACAGATGATGGCCCAGCTCCGTCATCTGTGGATGACACAAAGCAGACACATGTTGGTGGTCCCACACACTTGGCACATGTACCCTCCCCCCCCAAATGCAAAACAACAAATAGGGGATTATAAAACACTTACCTGTCCTTGTGCCTTCCTCCACGGAGTCATAGCCTGCGACCCCCTCCACCTGCTCCCTCTCCAGGCAGCGTGCGACCACCTCCTCCTCTGCGGTCAGGGTGACAGGACATGGGGGACCACCACCTGTGCCCCTCTCATACCTCCTGATGGAGGCCACCTTGTCCCTCACCTTGCGCCGCAGATCATTAATTTTTTTTTGTATGTCCCCAGCAGTCCGGGTGGAGTAGCCCAAGACATTGACCCTGGCAGCAATGGACTCCAGGATGCCCTGCTTCCTCTCCCGGCTGGTCTTCCGGCTTTTTTTGCCATGGAGAAAAGCATTATCCGTCTCCATTGCCGAAATGATGAGCGAGACCTCCTGGGCATTAAAATTCAGGTTCCTCCTCTCTCTGGGGGTAGCGGGAGCAGCCATCACCAAACAAAAGTATCTTCCCTGGGGTGGGGGGAAGCGGAAATACTTTTGCGCCGAAATGGCGTTTCCGCCAGCGCTTTTAAGCGCCCAGCGGAACGCATTGCGCTGACGTTTCCCAGGAAGTGGTGCAGACGGAAGTTGTGAGCATGCGCACAAGGGGGCGAGTGGAGCCGCACTCACTGCGCATGCTCCGTGGATGATGCGCTGAACGTAAGCCTCTGCGCTGGGCTCCGCCCATCATTTACATATGATCACACCCACTTCCACTTGCGTCGGGTTACGCCAGCGCATTATCGTTACTCTGGCGCAAGTTTACGCGCAACTGCTATGTGAATTACATGACTTGCGCTGAAAGGGTCTTCAGAGTAACGTAAATGAGAAGCGTTACTCCAGAGGAAAGATACTCTCATCTACCTGAATCTGGCCCATAGTCTTTAAAAAAAAAAATTGGGACAACAGTCAATTTCTTCTTTTAAATAGTGATGTAATCCACTAAGCACCAAACCACGTGGAAAGTTTGGTAAAACCACTGTACACACATGCCCACCACTGCACTGAATCAATAATATCCCCAATTATAAAGATCAAACATGCATACTGAACAGCTGACACCTTCTGGCATCCTGTACTAATGAAATTCAGTCCACTGAACCGCAAGCAGCACACAAAGCCTCTTTTGCCAGAACTTAACTCCCTCCTCATCAGCAGAGCAATGCAAAGAAGTGTCAGTGAGACACTAATGCATTCCAATTTCAGATTTCCCCACACCGTACCTGTACTGAGGGGGAGGCACTGTGCACCCACACATTGTAAAAGATGGGAAACATTTTTTGGTTCTCTAACTTTGCTGTAGCTGCGATTGGTGACTTTTGTGATGGGGAAGAGTTTGGGTGCAGTTCTGCTGGGGGCAGTCGCTGTTTCCAGGAGGAGGGGGAGGACTGTCATTGGCCACTGATAAAGCCAATCACAGTCCTGCTAGCCCCGCCCACCATCTGTAGGAAGATGACTCACTTGGTTGCCACTACCAATCTCAGAAAGAATAGAGTTACTGTTGAGCTTCTGGGAACTGTTGAAATTATTCCTGAACCTTTGCGTAACTTACTACTGAACCTCTGCACTTTGTATCTCTTTAAGCCAGAGCCAGTATTCAGCACAATGAAGATTTTCCTCTGGCGCAGAGCGCCGCACTTTTTCTTAGCTGCGCAGGCCCAACTTATGATCCTGCAAACAGGCCCACTGCTTTCAGAAAATGCCCCTGACCTGAGCTTATCATTGCTAATTCCTTTAAATGCTTGTATGTGACATCTCATACAAGTACATGAGGTGGATTTGAGAGTTGGAACAGCAGGATGAGTGTGTTAGGACAGGTAAATGTTTCATCTATGCTTCCTTTCACCACTCTGCATATCACACATATCATAGATGAGAAGAGGGTACAACGGTGGAGCAGATGAGCAGGAGGGTACAGCGGTGGAGCAGATGAGCAGGAGGGTACAGCGGTGTGGAAAATGAGCAGAAGGGGTTCAGAGTTGGGACAGATGTGCAGAAGGGTACAGCAGTGGGGCAGATGTGCAGGGATGTACAGTGGTTAAAGAGATGAGAAGGGGGTTCAGCACTGAAACAGAAGAGCAGGGGTGTACAGTGTTGGGCCAGATGAGCAGGGGGGTTCAGTGTTGGGCCAGATGAGCAGGGGGGTTCAGTGTTGGGCTAGATGAGCAGGGGGGTTCAGTGTTGGGCCAGATGAGCATGGGGGTTCAGTGTTGAGCCAGATTAGCAGGGGGTCAGTGTTGGGCCAAATGAGCAGGGGGTTTAGTGTTGGGCCAGATGAGCAGGGGTTTCAGTGTTGGGCCAGATTAGCAGAGGGGGTTCAGTGTTGGGCCAGATTAGCAGAGGGGGTTCAGTGTTGGGCCAGATTAGCAGAGGGGGTTCAGTGTTGGGCCATATGAGCAGGGGGGTTCAGTATTGGGCCAGATGAGCAGGGGCGTTCAGTGTTGGACCAGATGAGCAGGGGGTTCCATGTTGGACCAGATGAGCAGGTGGGTTTAGTGTTGGGGCAGATGAGGAGATGGTTCAGTGGTGGTACAGAAAAGCAGGGGGCAGAGCAGTGGGCAGATGTGAAAGAAGGTGTATTGGTGGGACAAATGAGCAGGGGGTTACAGTGGTGGGGCAGGAGAGCAGGAACAACAGAGTTTGGGCATAAGAGCAGGGGGTACAGAGGTGAGACAGATGTGCAGGAGGTACATAGGTGGGGCAGAAATTGAAAGTGGGTTACAGTGGCAGGCATATGATCAGATAGGTTCAGTGTTAGGACAGATGAGAAGGTGATTCAGTAGTGAGACAGAAGAGCATGGGTATATGGCAGTGGAGCAGATGTGGAGGGCGGTACAGTGGTGGGGCAGATGTGCAGGGGGTTACAGTGGTGGGGCAGGTGAGCAAGGGCGACAGTGATCTGAGGTGTGAGGGTGCATCATTTGGGGCTGATCTGAGGCGTGAGATTGCAGGATGTTAATTTCTCACTACTAAAGTAGTTTACAGCATTTACTTTATAAAAAATCCTTTTCGTGATTAAGAGTGTGAAGTTGAAATTTTTCTGTTGTAAAATCGGCACACTGTTTGCCTACCCCTGGAATAGAGTATCCACTGGTATAAATGCCTTAACCTCAAGTCATGAGGTCGCAGATAACCGCCATGAAAAGAGAAGAACAAAGGGCAAACATAACGTGAATACTGCTAATCTGAATTTATTGTTAAAGAAAAAGAAAGGTGCTCACATTGTTAAAATCAAACATACGCAATCAAACGGCACAAAATGCCTCACCGACAGCTATCATTGTGATAACCTGATAATGTTACAAGTTCTGGCACCACCCAATGTGTTTCACATACCAGTGTATCGACAGGGGAAACAGGAGCGTGAATATGCGACATCATAGCAAAAAAATATTGACGGAACATTTGGGGTTAAAAGAATATACATATAGGCCTTTATATTACGCATATTATATATTTTTCATGTTTTCCATATTCATATATATTTGGCAGAAGAGACACCATTTTGTGTCTTGGGTTGAATCACAGTTCAAAGCCTGTAAATAAGTCAGTGTTACCAGAATGATTTTATGTCTCACAGGGAGGTTGTATAAACCTTGTATGTCCCATCTCTAAGATCATATCTCTTTTGGGTTTGACACTTATAAGATAAGAGAATGGTAAGGAGCTCTGGTTTCATATGAATTCACATGAATTGTTCTTCGCATGAACAAAACTAGGGGGGCTTACCCACCAATAAGCTATCATATTATATATCTTAAATAGTATTGTTTCTTTATAATATCTTAACAATATATGTGTATTAATAATTCATCTATCAACTTGTTAAGTACATATATATTACTATGCTTACAAAAGTGAGTTCCTAGCTATACTGACATTGAGAGCCTATATTTGGGAATTAAAGGTTTTGCTTAGAAGTACTTTTGAAAGGATCTCACTTTCCTAGGAATTCAACAAATGGTCTAAGCTAATGGTATGTAAACATTCCCAGTCGGGGCGTGGCTTGGCGCGCGATGGAGATGGCAGCCTAAAGGAAGAGCTCCGTCGGTACACTGGCCTATGCACGTCTCTCTGCGTGCTCTAAACTGCAGAATGCACAGAAAGAACCGCGGCACACCACACACTCGATCCCGCCGTACCTCGCCAGCCTGCTCTGGCGGAGATATCGCTGACATCTTCAAGAGACAATCGGCCTCACGCAGCAGGTCCGGGGGCAAGATGGCGCCGCCACACGTGGAGGAAGACTACAGTGAGGACTCTCAATCGGCGGCAGAGGACAACGGTAGGGGACCCTCCCGCACTAACCTCCCGTTTACCTATGCCGACATGTCCTGCTTTGCGGCGGACATTAAATCCACCTTCTCTATTACAGACCTTAAATCTAATATACTGGTGCTGACAGACAAGATGGCGATGGCGGAGGCAGCCGGGAAACACAGGGAGAAAGCCATACATAGGCTTGAGAAGGTGACTGTCACATTCCATGCATCTCATCGATATTAACAGGCATTTAGAGGAATTGGACAACAGAGGAAGGAGGTGCAATATTAGAGTACGGGGGATCCCGGAATCTGTTGAACCAGATCAGATACACCTTGCCCTTCAAAGGGTGTTCAATAGCCTGCTTGAGAGACCTGAGGATACCGCCGTTGAATTCGTCAGGGCCCATAGAGCGCTCAGAGCTAAAGGTCCGGATAACCAACCGCCTCGTGACATTATCTGCTGTCTGCAGAGCTTCGCCCTAAAAGAGGACATCATGAGAAAAGCCCGCAGGAATGACCAGATTGTTTTCAATGGAGAGACGATCCTGCTCTTCCAAGACCTTTCCCAAATCACTCTGAAGAACCGCAGGGCCCTGCGTCCACTCCTGGAGAGGCTGAGGGAGAGAGGTCTGACCTATTCTTGGAGATTTCCATTTGCTTTGTTGGTGAACTTTATGGGCAAGCAGCACTATCTACGCTCCCCGGAAGATCTACCGGACTTTTGCAACAACCTACAGCTGGGTGAGTTGGAACTGCCGGAATGGTACCGTGAATTCTTGCTGCCCCCCCCTGTCCACATCCCTCCCCGGTCCCCGCTTTCAACGCCGGACAACAGATCCTCCAAAAAGATGAAATCCTCCCGCCAGGGAGGCTCCCAAGCGGGATCCATCGCGGGGACACCCCCAGGGCCAAACCCCACTCCTCCAGGGCTTTGGAGGGGGACTGATGTGCCGCAACTAACTGTACCTCTCTTTACTGACCTCACATCTTGCTAATGATTAGGTTCAGGTAACGTTGGTACTTTGCCTCACTTTGGCCGCTTGTTTTTTTTTTTTGGATTTTGACTATTTCATTTTTCATTAGTTTTGTTTTTATATTCCTGACCCTGCACCATGTACGCTGGATGGCATGAACCCGGGCCCTGTTGTGAGCCTGACTTCCCACATCTTCCCCTTCTCAAATTACTGCTCTCACCAACAGGGTCCCCAACTGCTGTACTACTCACCCCCCCTAAATGTGGGTGCGCAATTTATGTTGGGATGCTCTTTACGCCACTAGGAACATATGGTTGTTTTATTTATTTTTTGTTTTTGTTTCCTACCAGTTCCCTTATGCCTAAGCGTAATGGCGGACCCAACCTTGCGCACTGCCCTATGGCGCCTTCGCCCTGCTCAGAGCTGCGGGAGGGGCCTGAGACCTGAGGTTTATCCACACTTAGATTAAACCTACCTTTTTTTTTTTTTACACTGGGGTGATGTTAACCTGAAGATGTATTGTATCTCGACAGTACTTACCATGCAGGGTCAGAAGGTTATGTTTTATTGGCCACCAAGGACTGTTTATTCTGTTACCTACCTGTTTGCACTGAACCTATGCTCTACTTACATGTTCCTCTGTGCAGCTAACCTTGCTTCTATTACAGGGATGACATACTTGCCTTTTTTTTTTTTTTATAATGTTTTGAATTATGCCATGTACCGGCTGCTGTACCATCCCTTTTGGCCCTCGTTCATTTACTAGAACCACAGTTGCCCGGTACTGTTACCGCCTTCCTATACCCCCAATAAAGACTCCAGCGGGATTTTCACACCCGCTGTGAGAGGCTTTACTTACCTGTTGCCTCTGGAGTTGAATTTCAACTCGAAGGCCGAACACAAGTTTCTTGTTATTTTTCTATACGTTACTTTCCTCTCTATTCTTCACCTCTTTTCTTGCCCCCCTCTTTTCCCTTCTCCTTGAACCTGCACCCAACCCCCCTCTGTACACCCTTGGCTCCCGAGATACCAATATCCTGAGGTGTACACCTTTATAGTGCATATAAGTTGTCTTAACCTTGTTTATTTTTCTCGCTAGCTGGTCTACGGACCCACATTCGGTGACTGTCCAGCTCTCCCTGAAGTCCAGCTATGGCGTACTCCACACTAGGCCGACATCCTACAGTGATCTCACATAATGTACAGGGCTTAAACATTCCTGAAAAACGCTCAAATCTCCTCAGGGAACTTAAAAAAGGTAGGCCTTGTTTTGCTTTTTTACAAGAGACACACTTTAAAACGTCCTCAGTGCCCAGGCTCACCGACAAATACTTCACAGAAGCTTTCCATTCCACGAATGATCTAGCTAAGACCAAGGGAGTTTCTATCCTAGTCAGCAAAGACGCCTCATTTGAACTAACTGACAGGCTTAGTGATCACCTTGGGAGGTACATCTTTTTGAAAGGGAAATGCGCTGGCGTACCAGTCACATTAGCGAACGTATACTTCCCGAACTCCTCACACTTGAAGTTCTGTCAACATATGCTATATGAGCTGAAGGGCTTTAGTAATGTGTGCATTATATTGGGGGGTGATTTCAATATCCCTCTGAACCCCCTAGTTGACACCTCATCTGGAAAATCATCAATAACGTACCGTATCCTTAAAAGAATAAAATCCCTTCTACAGGACATGCACCTGATTGATTCCTGGCGTTTTCTACACCCTGAAGGTAGAGACTTTACATTTTTCTCTGCCCCCCATAACCGCTACTCGCGAATTGATTATATCTTCACCTCCCAAGATGATCTACACTTGATCACCAATGCTGACATAGGCATACAGTCAATCTCTGACCACGCCCCCATTTTGGTCTCCCTAAACTTCACTGCTCCCAGACCCAAAACTAACTCATGGAGGTTGAATTCCTCCCTCCTGACTAATGACCTATTACTACCTCAAATTACCGCGAGCCTCACGGAGTACTTCTCCTTGAAGGCATCACTAGGTGCTATGATGGTGTGGGAGGCCCACAAATGTTCCATCAGAGGGGAACTCATAAACATGGGAGCACGCCTGAAGAAGGAGGCTGAAAGAGAGATACAGCGTTTAGTGTCCCAGATACACACCCTGGAATGTCTACATAAGCAATCCCTAACAGTAGACTCAGCCAGCGCCCTCTTAAATGCCAGAAAGTCCCTCCAACAATCATTTGAGCGTAAAACAAAACGGTTCCTTTTCTTTCGCAAAAAAATATACTATGAACACGGAGATAAGTCGGGCCGTATTTTGGCTAGGGCACTTAAAGACTCCAAAGCCGCCCATAACATAGTGGGCATACGCAACAGGACAGGACAGATAGACGTTACCGCAGACAAGATTACCGAACACTTTCATAAGTTTTACTCGGACCTCTATAACATCCCCCAGCAACCAAGGCCCCCTCACTGTCCAAACGACCGGGCCCTAGCTATACAGGACTTCCTGTCCAGCTCTTCTTTTCTTGTCCTCTGTCGATGTCCAACAGTTGGAAAAGCCCATAGATTCAGCAGAGCTCAGACAGGCGATTTCAGACCTGAAAACTGGGAAAAGCCCGGGCCCTGACGGTTTTACGTCGATATACTACAAAACTTTTGCAAACATCCTCGTAACACCGTTGCTGCATGCCCTGAACTCCTTGTCGGCCCCCCGTGAGGTCCCTCCAGCGTTTCTCACTGCACATATAACCGTGATCCCTAAGCCAGATAAGGACCCAGTTCATTGTTCTAGCTACAGACCGATATTCCTACTTAACCTAGACGTTAAGCTCCTGGCAAAGATATTAGCTAACAGGTTAAGACCACTTTTGCACGACTTGATTGGTCCCGAACAAGCAGGCTTCATGCCGGGCAGAGAGTCTAGGGATAATGTGATTAAAGCTCTCAACCTGATCCACGCCGGGCGGTCACGGGGACTTGGAGGCCTTCTCCTGTCCACAGACGCGGAGAAGGCCTTAGATCGAGTAGCCTGGGATTACATGTTTGATACGTGTCGTTTCGTGGGTCTAGGACCGCATATGATGTCGTGGATCACCTCTCTCTATAAAAACCCCTCTGCCAAGATAAAAGCGAACGGTATACTCTCGGACACGGTTAACATCAAAAATGGAACACGGCAGGGGTGTCCCCTCTTGCCTTTATTGTTTATCCTTACGCTCGAACCGTTCATCAGGCGAGTCATGGCTGAGGGGACCATAAGGGGATTCAGGCTGGCTGACAGAGAGTTCAAAATAGCGGCCTATGCCGATGATCTACTTTTTTTCTTGACTGAACCAATAACTTCAATCCCAACATTGATGAAGGAATTCTCCTTGTTCGGATACATTTCCAACTTTAAAATCAATTTTGCAAAATCGGAAGCCATGAACATATCCGTGCCCGACAACATCTTACAAGTCGTCAAGAATGGCTGCTCTTTTAGATGGGAGATATCTGCGCTTAGATACCTGGGAGTCTGGCTGACGCCGCAGGCATCTCAGGTCTTTGACCGCAATTTCACGCCCCTTCTCAAAACCATTGAAAAAGATCTTAATGCATGGAGCCTGAGAAACTTCTCTTGGTTTGGCAGGGCTGCCATTTGTAAGATGGTAATTTTACCCAAACTTCTCTATCTCTTTAGGAACATACCAATCAGGATCCCCCTCTCTTTTTTTAAAGCCGTCTCCTCGTTACAATCGAAGTTCGTCTGGGCACATAAACGTCCTAGAATCAAAGCCACTCTGCTGTATAAAAGTAAACTGAAAGGGGGAATGGGTCTGCCCAATTTTAGAAATTACTATATTGCAGCCCATATCACAAGGATACTGGATTGGCACTGCCACAGCTCTTCTAAAGACTGGGTGTCTCTGGAAGATGAGCTAAGCCCTATCCCTCTCCGATTCTTCCCATGGATTCCCTGGTCTAATTATCCAATACCTCTTAAGACCCATCCTTTTATTGGCTCCACCCTAGCAATTTTCCACAACCTGATCAAAGGTCAGAGAGTATCTTCAGTACTGAGCCCCTTAACACCCTTGCAAAACAATCCTGCCTTTACACCGGGGATGAACAACCCAAGCTTATACTCAGACACGATCGACAGGCCCCTGTTAGTGGTAGACTGCTTTCATAACACTACCTTCAGAGACCTTGAGGCTTTGAAATCTGATGACCTTGTTCCTCACATACAACTATGGTCTTATTTTCAAGTGAGGAGTTACCTCAATAACAGAGCTGATAGGCACAACTACAACAGACAGCTCACGAACATGGAATCGGTCTGCCTGAAGGGCGAACCCATACACAAGGCCACCTCACTAGCTTACAGCTGGCTGGGAGACGAGCAGGTCCCCGGAGAGGACAGATTCAGGAAGAGCTGGAGCAGGGCTCTGGAAAGGCAAAACACAGCGAAACAATGGTCTAAGGCTTGTTTCTTCGCTCACAAGTGCTCCCTTAGCACCAGAACCCAAGAAACAGCCTTTAAGTTACTGACACACTGGTATATGACACCGGCAAAATTACAGGCCTGGTTCCCACAAACCTCTGGGGCTTGTTGGCGATGCCATAAAGTATCGGGAACGCTCCTCCACATTTGGTGGCAGTGTCCCATTATTATGCCTTTTTGGGACTCGGTTAAGAAGGTGATCCTCCGAATCACAGACACGGCCCTGACATTGGATGCGGCTTGCTGTCTCCTCCGTGTTTCCGATTTCTCCTTTAGCAGATATAAGAAGTCACTCACCAAACACCTGTTGAATGCGGCCAAATCGTTAATACCGCTCTACTGGAAAACCGCCACGGTCCCCTCTATCAAAACCTGGTTAAACAGAATTTCGGAGGTGTGTTACATGGAGGAGACATTGGCCCAGTCCACTGATGCCGTAGAAAGCTTCCATGACACTTGGCAACCTTGGTTTGCCTTTAAATTCTCGAGGGAATACACCACACTGATCGACTGAATTAGATTGTGATGGGGTTCCCCCCCCCCCCCGGGCCTGGTAATTCAGATGAAGTTCCTACCATAGGCCGATCTCCTTTGACCTCGCAGTTACATTGATTGCGAGATTGTGTTGTATCTGTGGGATGTCTGGCCCCTGTGATGGGGCTTAACTGAAATGTGTACAATTGATTGCCCCCCCTCACCCTCCCTCCTCTCTCTCATTCTCTACCTCTTCCTGTCTCATATCCTATTTTATTATTGTTAAGATTAATAACACAATGCTAAATAACAATACTGGTCAAACTCCGGATCCTTTTCGGATCTGTACCTCATTGCGTTCGCTGATGTTTGTTGTAGATGCGTACCGAGCATTTTGTGAATCTGTGCCCTACTTTATGTATAGCTCCTCAGAAACTCAGGATAACATATTCTCTTACTTGCACTATTACAGTTCTGTAGGCTTCATAAACTTGATGTTAAACACAAAGTTTCACCAAGATCTATACTGCACGGTATACATATATAATGCTATATTTTGTTTTGTTCACAGTTTAAGATTGTTGTTGATGTGTTGTTTTCTTTGACCTACCTTCTGTATACTTGCCATTGAATCAGGGAACTGCGTTTCCCTAATCGCACTATGTCTATGTTTGCACACCTAATAAACTTGATGTTAAAAAAAAAAAAAACATTCCCAGTCCACAAATTTACTAGAAATGCCAAGATGTCTGACAATTGTTTGACATATAAGACAATTTATGGTGCTATACCAAGACTCAAGTCAAAGGGGGTCATAAATCATGATCAACCCTGGACGACCCATCATTAGGAATTATTCCTTATACACCACCGCCCCTACAGGTTAAAAGTGGCATTACTCAAAATGGCCACATAGTTGGTTGCTATGACAGCCTACCTAACATAGCATCATATGACATCATCAGTGACGTAGTAAAGTGACATACACACAAACTTCGTAGGTGTGTTAAAAAGGTGTTGCAGAAGACACGAGGGGATCTTTTGGAGGAATCTGTTGAATCTTGAATAAATCTTAGAGGGCCGCTGATGGCAGAGATCTCACTCTATCTCTGAAGGCAGGCTATCTCTCTATCTTTGGAAGGAGATCTTGAATGCAAAGATGTAAGGGGTTCAAAGAAGTCCTTCATAGGGGGCGTGGCGACCGAGCTCCGACATGAACTCCCATCGGCCACCGGAGGGAAAGGAGAATCAACCACGTCCACCGAAGACACATCGCGCGTCGGCACCTCCACTGCCTCCTGAGGACCCGCTGCATCTGCGGAGATGACCCGCCAGCGGAAAAACCCGCAATCCCAGAAGTAGATGAAAGACTTTTTCTCAGCGCGCGGGAATCCACAAAATGGTGCTGGCGCTCTGGGGACAGCACAGGAGCCGCGAGCTGCACCAGCATCCGTCACACATGCCGGACCGCTGAAAACCCGCACTCATCCCTCCCACACAGCGGATCGTCCTCTGGAGACTCCAGTCCCTCCACCAGGAGCCCGGTCAAACAGAAATTGAGAACAACCTCACCAGCTAGGCCGCCCGGGGATCCGGACATGGAGGTAAGCAGGCCTCACAATACTGAGTAGCCACAGCTGCACAACCCACCAGACCACATTGCAGCATTCCCTACTTCCGACAGGCCGGTGTCAGCCACAGTTTTAAAAGATATGTTGATGTCCCTTAAAGTATATGCGGACATGACAGCTGCCATTAATCACTGCCAAAGGGAAGTGCAGGCCTTAGGCCGCGTACACACGAGGGGATATGTCCGCTGAAAACGGTCCGATGGACCGTTTCAGCAGACATCTCCGCTCGTGTGTATGGGCTAGCGGACAGATTTCTCCACCCGACAGATTTCAAAGCAAGCTTTGAAATCTATCCGGTGGGGATCTGTCCGCCCGACATGTCTGCTGGTTAGTACACTTACCAGCAGACATGTCGGCCCCCACCGCCGCCGCGCCGCTGCCGAATGGATTCGGCGCATGCGCGGAAGTGTTTTACTTCCTGGTGCGGTGACGTGGCGGTGACGCGGCGGCGTCAACGTCACCGCCGCGTCACCGCGCCGTCCGGCGGCAGGGAATTTGATCCGATGGTGTGTACACGCCATCGGATCAAACTCCCGATCGGACATATCCGATGGAAATGGTCCGCGGACCGTTTTCATCGGATATATCCGATCGTGTGTACGCCGCCTTAGGGAATAGGGTGGACAGGCAGAGCACTGCCTGAGCAACTTCACATCGTCCTTCAACACGATGGTGGATGCCCATAGCAACCATAGTGAAGAAATAGCCTGATTAAAGAACAAGGTGGCAGATTTAGAAGACCATTCCAGGAGGAACAATTTTAAAATAAAGGAGATCCCTGAAACAGTTCCTGCTACACAGCTACTGTCCTACACGCAGGCATTCTTCTCCACCTTGCTGCCATCCCTGTCACCACAGGATCTCATTGTGGTTCGCATTCATCGCATTTCTAAACCTTTGTTCCGGCCAGATAACACTCCCAGGGATGTGCTACTTACGGTACACTTTTACCACGTTAAGAAGCAGATTATGGTAGCATCCCGCAGGGCAGACAACAAGCATCCTCTGTATGCCGACCTTCAGCTTCTCCCAGACCTATTCAGGCACACCCTACAACAACGTTGCAACTTAACGACCATAACTAAGGTGCTGAGGAACCATAGCATCATCCACAAATGGAAGTATCCCGCCAAGCTATCGGTTACTCACAACGGCATATCAGTCCCCATATCCACACTGGATGAAGGACTAGCAGCGCTGCGCCAGTGGGGCATCTTGCCGGACCAAGCATCACGATCGCTCCGGTTCATGCACCTAACCCACTGCATGATTGGTGGCAAGTAGTCACACGTAAACGCACCAACAAGACCAAAACCGGTGGAATCGTATGAGTATACTACAGACCGGATTACATAGATCTCTCCGGACACAGGGGTTCTGAATCTTAATCCCTGTTTTTTCCCTCCAAGACTTACGCAGCAGGTACGTCTGCACATGGATCAGTTCATAGATCTCTTTCTTATTGTGCTCTTTGTTCATGCATCTTTAACTTTATTTTTTCTATGCCACTTTTATTTTGTTCATTCTCTATTTAAAGCCAGAAGACCAGCAAAGAACTTTCGTTCCATCTCAGAAGCAACCGGAAATTACATTCTCCCTCAGCAAACTTGGTCACAGTGAGTATACGCACCGCATGACATAGCAGAATACTCACAACCCACCTTATGCCAATTAACTGCTTATCAATCAATGCACATTACCTCTCCATGTAGGCTGAGGTGGGGAGACACAAGGCAAATATCCTGTGTGTCCAGGAAACTTATTTTCAGGAATCTAAGGCTCCCAAATGCTCTCACAGAGACTATCCGCATGTGTTCCTGGCGTGCAGGCCCGGCCATAAAAAAGGAGGAGTACTAATTGCTCTTAGGAATACCCTTTCCTTCCATCTAAAGCAGGGATCTCCAAACTACGGCCCTCCAGCTGCTGTGAAACTACACTTCCCATGAGGCATTGTAAAACTCTGACATTCGTAGACATGACTAGGCATGATGGGAATTGTAGTTCCTGAACACCTGGAGGGCCATAGTTTGGAGACTCCTGATCTAAAGGAAGCCATCCCTGACCCCAACGGTAGTTAAGTCATTCTGAAAGGAGACATTAATTCGCACCCATATACTCTGGTGTCTCTGTATGCCCCCAACTCAAATCAGTTCTGCTTTCTCAGCAGACTACTGAGAGAGGTTACAAATCGGAAATATGGGAGCCTTGTGGTATGTGGCGACTTCAATATCATTGTCGACCCGAAACTGGATACGTCTACACAGTAATGGCTCCACGCACTTGGGCAAAACAATACACAACGAGGAACTGTTTGATGCGTGGAGATGCATCCATGCAAACTCAAGGGACTATATTTTTTTTCCAACAGACATTGTTCATACTCCCGCATTGACTTATTCTTAGTAGATAAATGGTTGCTACAAAAGGTCTCTTCGGCGCAGATTCACGTTATCACGTGGTCCGACCACGCAGCTATTACCATGTCCATTGATGACCAGGCTGTCTCCTCTTCCCCTCTCATCTGGCAAATCAATGTCCGATTATTGCAAGAACCCCAAATCTCCGCAAAAATCTCCCAACACCTCAACAAATTCTTTCTATATAAACTCGGTAGAAGATCCCTTTACCCTCTGGAATGCCCACAAGGCATACTTGAGAGGTATACTAATTCAGATCGGTGCTAGGGAAAAAAAAACAACGCACAAACAAAGTTAACTCTATTCTTTCTGGCATACACAACTTGGAAACGAAAAACAAGCAGGCGCCTAATCACATTCTTACCAAGAAATGTTCCCACTTAAGAGAGTCACTATGGGAACTGCTAACTCAACAATATGATTATCACCTCAGACATCTTAAATTGAACTCGTACGCCAACGCCAATAGAGCTGGTAAATAGCCAATAGACTAAAAACGGCACGCACTAAGACGAGAATTGACCATTTAATCCATCCCACGCTTAAACACAAACTTAGTAACCCTCAAGAAATTGCTGATCAATTCGCCGCTTACTACAGAGATTTATATAACATAAAAGACGACCCTTCCACACACTAACCCACGACAACAAATATGCTAGAATTCCTACAAAAAAATAAATTACAATAAATTACGAGGCAAGTAGGGCCTTGTTTCCCCCAGAAATGCTACAAGCATTTATAGTCACCCTTCCCAAGCCGGGTAAAGAACCAACTACTCCCTCCAATTTTCGGCCTATTTCTCTCCTAAACATTGACATCAAAATCTACGCTAAGGTATTGGCCAAACGTCTATCAGATTTCACTCCATTCCTCATTAAACATGACCAGATGGGCTTTGTGAAGGGGAGTTAGACCTCGGACGCAACCAGGAGAGTCATTAATGTTATGCACCATGCGGAGAGAACTCGAGCGCCTTCTCTGCTGCTTTCCATAGACGCAGAGAAGGTGTTCGATAGGGTACATTGGAAATACATGCAACTGACAATGTCCAAGTTCGGGTTTGATGGCCATATTTCGGATAACAAACGAGACGCGCCAGGGGTGTCCACTTTCCCCCACTATCTTCAATCTCATGATTGAACCCCTGGCGGAAGCCATCAGAACACATAACGGCATAACGGGGTTCCGAATTGGTTCCACTTCCCATGTCGTATACGTATTCGCAGATGATGTGATATTGATGTTAACGGATCCACTCACCTCACTTCCTAAGGCACATGACACGCTAAAGCCTAGGAATGCCAACCACAGAACGCCTCCAACTACAACACTCACTTCCATATGTATGGAATGACAAAAGCATAACTTACTTAGGCATCAAGGTGACCAGTACTACCAAATCACTAGCAGAAGCCAATCTGAGACCACTTCTAATCAAAATAAGCACGGGAACCAATAGTTTGTCCAAAAAGGAACTATCCTGGGTGGGCAGGTTAGCAGCATTTAAGATACTTATATTTCCACAAATCGTATATATCTTTATTACACTCCCAATAGGCATTGAACAACATTACATCAAAGCCCTATGTAATATCCAATGGCAATTCCTGTGGGGCACAAAGAAAGCCAGATGTGCACGTAATACCTTACTTCCTCACAAGAGTGTAGGGGAGCGGAACTGGTGGATATACATGACTACCTGTGGGCAACTAGACTCGACCAACTCAAGTTCTGGTTTTCCTCCTCCGACACCCCGCTATGGGTGGAAATAGAGAAATCCCTAGCTCCTACACCTGACTTACCATCAGTTCTCCTGGGAGATTCATGGATACCATGGGATACGACCAACACACCCCCAACAATCACTGCATCGTTGCAGGCTTGCAGATTCCTCCTGAACAGTCAACTCCCTAACAGTAGAACCATAGATCACAAATTCCCTCTTAGCTGGATTGAAGCTCACATACCAATGCTATCCCTAACAGCTTTCACCTCCCATGGGATACACACAGTACACGATCTATTAGAAGATAAAGTGCCTAAATCAGTGGACTGCATAATGCGGGAATACAACTTACCGACACACACACCTGTTCTTTACATGTATTAGAGTGGTCCACTTTTTACAAAAACATCCTACCCCTATACTTCGCCTACCGACAGAAATATGGCAACACCTAAGGGGAGGTCAAGCACACAATAAAGGAATAGCTGTTTACTATAATATGCTTCAACATAAAAAAGTTTTTCAAAAATCAACGATGCATATAAAAATGGGAAACGGACATGGGCTCAACGTACACGGACGGCCAATGGAAATGTTTTCCTCGTTCGCTGCAGATTGGCACAGCACGCCTGGGGTTTTTTGCCTTCCTTTGGACCAATTCGGGGAGGGAAGACGGAGCGAGTGGCGCTTTCACTTGCTCATTTTGTCCTCCCAGCACCTTCAAAGCCCCTAATCAACATCTCTTCCCTGCGTCTTTTTCTGCAACAATGGGTTATCTAAAATACTCTGCAGAAACCATCTGGGTATTGAAACCATTTGCCTCTACACTTCCAGCAGTCACCAATTGACAGTAAAAAACTGCATGCAGGTACACCAGCCTAAACGCATATCATGCGCTTTGGTCAACACAAGATCGGCAGTAATACACCATCAAGAAATCTATGATTTCATCCTTCAACAAGATCTAGATTGCTTCTTCATCACAGAAAGCTGGCTTACAGCAGACTGCAACACCATTCTGGGAGAACTGGTGCCAGCAAATTATCGCATTCAAATGCAGAACAGAGTGGGGCGAAAAAGGGAGAGGCCTGGCGGTGATCCACAAGACTCACCTCTCGATCACCAAACCAGTCCTTCAAAACTCGCTTCCATTCATGGAAACCCTCACTCTACAGCTGCAAACAAATCCCCAAGTCATGGTCCATATTCTACTTTGCTATAGACCACCAGGCCCAAAAACGCACCTTCTCACGTCGTTGACAGAATTCATCTCCTCATACACCCTAAGCATCAAACATTTTTTGGTGCTTGGGGATTTCAACCTCTGGGCCTAGTCCTCACTGGACCCCGTCACTGACGCCTGCATTGACCATCTGGAAGGATTAGGTCTGCAGCAACTAATACTAGGCCCCACTCATGCCTCAGGTCATACTCTTGATCTCATCTTCAAACAAGATTTGGAAATTGACGTCGAATGGACAATCGAATGGACAATGAGCCGCTACCATGGACCGATCACCATGCCATTAAATTCAAAATCACCAATAACACCAGGCCAAAAAAAACGACAAAACCGGTGACAACTCACTGGACTAGATCTCAGAAGAAGCTACACTCAGAACTCTGAACTTCAAAACAACACTAGGGAACAAAATAAAAACAATCCAACAAAAACAAACAGCCACAGAAACACTTGACGCCATCAACAAGGTGCTACTACAGTCAGCTGACTTGGTGGCACCAAAACGCAAAACTCGAATCCGGAAAAACAACTCCAGCTGGTTTAATGACCATCTGACGTTGCTAAAGCAAGAGCGCAGAAGCTGCTTGGAAAAGGAGCTCGTCGGAGGAAAACCACACCGTTTACAAGACAATAAGAAAGAAATATCACAAAGAAATCTTCATGGCCAAAAAAAATCACTTCTCCAACCTCCTCGCAAATGCCCTAAACTGCCCCCGCAAACTCTTCAAGCTGGTTTTGCAGACAATGAATACAGCTTGTCTAGTGGCCCCCAATTCCGATTCACAAGAATTTTGCAACAAATTATCGGATTATTTCATTAATAAAATTGAAAAAATCTGTGAAAGTATTCAGCAAAATGGAATCGTCACTAATCCTTCCCCAAATCCCAAACCAAATACCCTCATATACCCGCCACAACCACCAAATCCCATCACCATCAATACCACTAAAAACATCATCGGGACTCTGCGTAACAGCACAGCACCCAATGACATCATTCCCACTAAACTGCTGAAAGAAAGTGTCGATATACTGGCACCAGCTATCACGCAGCTCATAAACCAATCATTCAAGGAGGGCACGGTGCCCACTTTGCTGAAACAAGGTACAATAAAACCAATCCTAAATAAAAACACCATTGACTACAAAGACCCAAATAACCGGAGGCCCGTAACAGGTCTTAATGTTTTCTCCAAGATAATGGAGAAAGAAGTTTTTACAACAGCTGCAACTGCATTTAGACACCCATAAGCTACTTGACACGTTTCAATCAGGCTTCCGTCCGGGTCACGGAACAGAATCAGCGCTTCTCAAAATATGGGATGACGCTCTAGAGGTCACAGATGAAGGAGAATCTTGTCTCCTGATGCTGCTGGACCTAAGCGTGGCATTTGATACGGTAGATCACAGACTTCTACTAGCTAGGCTAGCTGAAGTGGCCAGAGTAGGGGAAGGCGATTTACCCTGGTTCTCCTCCTCTTTGAAAAACTGATCACAAACAGTGAAACTGGGATCTTTCACCTCTGAAAAACTTACTGTATCATGCGGAGTCCCTCAGGGATCTCTCTTGTCACCCGTATTGTTCAATATCGTCTGCAAGTCGTTCAAAATACGGCCACACAATTAGTGACTGGCAAAAAAACATGGGAATCAATCACACCTTCGCTGAGATCCCTTCATTGGTTGCCAGTAAAAGATAGAATCACTTTTAAGGCACTCTGCCTAACACATAAGTGTATTCAAGGAAACACCCCCCAATATCTATGCGAAAAATTAAAAGCCCATAACCCAAATCGCATTCTGTGATCCACAAATCAAAACCTACTCCAAAGTCCAAAGGAGATCGAAGATTTGCAGTTCAGGGACCTCGGCTGTGGAATGCGCTATCAACTACCATCCGACTGGAGTCAGACCACTTGGCCTTCAGGAGAAAAAGATTAAAACCCATCTCTTCTGAGGTCAAGGGGGTTTTCTTACCCATGGAATGGAAACAGCGCCCAGAGGTGATTCAGTTTGCATGTGTTGCGCTCTACAAGTTTTTCACTCACTCACTCACTCACTAGTTGTTCTCCACATAGGGCTAGAAATCTTTCCACACAACATGAGACAAGTGGCATCTCACATCCTACTGGCAGCTAGCTCCCTGATACTTCAAAACTGGAAATACACCAATACACTCAACATTACTGACCTAACCAGAAAAGTCCAACAACACTACACATTTGAACGGCTTCTAGCGATCAATGCACTAAAATGTAGCACATTTAATAGATATTGGGAAATATGGACAAGTAAATATAACATTGTGTAAATATAACATTGTGTAAACAAACACATGTACTAATTGGATAATTTTCATGTATGCTCTGGTCAATGCTTCTTTTGTCACTAACTGTTGATACCTTACCTTCTTTTTTCTTTTTCTTTTTTATCCACTTAAGACCCGGACTAAAATGCTGCTAAATGACCTTGCCCCTTTTTTGCGATTCGGCACTGCGTCGCTTTAACTGACAATTGCGCGGTCGTGCGACGTGGCTCCCAAACAAAATTTGCGTCCTTTTCTTCCCACAAATAGAGATTTCTTTTGGTGGTATTTGATTGCAAATATAAAAAAAATAGAGCGACATTTTTGAAAAAAAAACAATATTTTTTACTTTTTTACTTTTTTCTTGTTATAAGAAAAATCAAATAAACTAAATTTTAGTCAATCATTCAGGCCAAAATGTATTTAGCCATATGTCTTTAGTAAAAAAAAAAAATCGCAATAAAAAAAAAAAATTAGCTACCTAGCGGGAACAGCGACACTAATACAGCCATCAGAAAAATTATCGCTTAGTGACGCTGGCAATAGGGTGTGAAAGGGTTAACTAGGGTGGTAATCAAGGGGTTACAACTTTATTAGGGGGGGCGTGGCTTGGCTATGGAGGAGTGAGGACGTGCGCTGTCTCAGCTCCTCGTACACCGCCGCAAGCATCTCTAGCACGGAGGGGTGAATCGCTCCCCAAACAGCACACAAGATGTCCCAGGGACGGCGTGCACTCTCCCAGCAAGGGAGGACGGATGGATCCCGACAGGAACAGCTGGAGGCCTTTTTCGGCGGCACCCGCGGACCGGGCCCTGAAGCCTCTAAACTGGCGCCGACGCCTAAGAACACTAAAGCGTCCAAGGCGGCACAGAAGGCTGCAGCCCAGCAGCAACAGATTGCGGACCCCCAGGTGCCCTCTCCGGAGCTGGTGAGTGACGCTGCTCCCCCTCTCTCCCCAGGATCCTCCATTCCCCATGGCCAGGGCCCTGACATGGCAGACGTTTTGAGTGATGGGGACTTGAAGCACCATATTTGGTCTCTCCCCATACGTGCTGATCTGGAAAGATTCACTGCCAGGGTGGAGAAGGCCTTCACTGCGGACATAGCACAGCTTAAAGCAGACACCAACCACCTGGGGGCTAGAATGGAGTCAGTGGAACAGAGACTAGATGAGGCCTTACTAGTAATCTCCTTGTTGCAGGACAGATGCAGTGCCCAGGACCAGAAAATAGAAGCATTACTCTGCCAGCTGGATGATTTTGAGAATCGCAGCAGGAGGGCGAATATTCGCATACGCGGCCTACCAGAGGCTACTGCTCCCAAAGATATTGTCCCTACGCTGGAGGATGTGTTTAGGGAGATTTTGAGTCTGCCTGCAACAGCGATCATTGAAATAGACCATGCTCACAGGGCCCTTAGACCCCCCTCCCAGGATGTGGATAATCCCAGGGACATAATATGCAAGCTTCACAAATATACTTTAACCACTTGTCATCTGCCCGCCGTCAATTGACGGCGGGCAGACGACTCCATTGTTCTGACATCACGTCATATGACGTGATGTCCCTTTAAAGCCGCGGGCGGGCGCGCGCGCGTCGCCGGCGGCGCGCGCGCGCACCCGCCGCTCCGCGGGGATCCCGTGCGAGTGCCCGGCGGCAACGATCGCCGCCGGGCACACGCGATTGCTCTGTAAGTGAGCTGGGACGTGCAGCTCTGTATGTAAACACAGAGCTGCACGTCCCTGTCAGGGAGAGAGGTGACAGATTGTGTTCCTTGTACATAGGGACACAATCGGTCACCTCCCCCAGTCACCCCCCCCTCCCCCTACAGTTAGAACACTCATAGGACACACATTTAACCCCTTCCCCGCCCCCTAGTGGTTAACCCCTTCACTGCCAGTCACATTTATACAGTAATCAATGCATATTTATAGCATTTTTCACTGTATAAATGTAAATGGTCCCAAAAATGTCAGAAAAGTGTCCGAAATGTCCGCCATAACGTCGCAGTCCCAATAAAAAAATCGCAGATCGCCGCCATTAATAGTAAAAAAAAAAAAAAAAAGCCATAAACTATCCCCTATTTTGTAAACGCTATAAATTTTGCGCAAACCAATCGATAAACGCTTATTGCATTTTTTTTTTTACCAAAAATATGTAGAAGAATACGTATCGGCCTAAACTGAGGGAAAAAATACTTTTTTTATATATTTTTTGGGGTTATTTATTATAGCAAAAAGGAAAAAATATTGCATTTTTTTAAAAATTGACGCTCTATTTTTGTTTATAGCGCAAAAAATAAAAACCGCAGAGGTGATCAAATACCACCAAAAGAAAGCTCTATTTGTGGGAAAAAAAGGACGCCAATTTTGTTTGGGAGCCACGTCGCACGACCGCGCAATTGTCAGTTAAAGCGACGCAGTGCGGGAAGCTTATATTTTGTCTGGGCAGGAAGGGGGTGTAGGTGCACAGTAGGTAAGTGGTTAAAGGATAGGATTATGCAGAAGATGCGTGGAAGACAGTACTTTGAGTTTGATGGGGCCAAACTTTCCTTCTACCAAGATATCTCGCGACGAACCCTCATGCAGCGCAGAGCCCTTCGCCCGCTGCTGGAAGCTATACAAAGAGCGGGACTGACCTACCGCTGGGGGTTTCCTTTCTACCTTCAGGCCACCAAAGATGGCAAGCAGGCCATACTGCGCAACAAGGATGACCTCCCGCATTTTCTGGATACCCTGGGTCTGGAGCCGGTGGACTTCCCTGATTGGAGGGGCCTGTCTGAGCATCCACACCTGCAACTTCCTCAGCCATGGATGTTGGCTAGTCGCAAGAGTCGCAGGCGCCCCCCTACCAACTCCCCCCGGGGCTCAGATTCCCCTGGGCACTGAGGAAACTGGTAGCACTCAGAGCACTCATGAATTTTTGCCCCTTTTGCTGCCTCCCAGTTGCTGTTTGCACTACCCCCCTGTCCTCACCCATTGTTACCTGTGTAGCTTCTTCCGTGCCCAGACTTTGTGAAGTTTTCTACATTCTGGGTGGGAGGGATTTGGTATAGTTGTGCCTTTGTATGATCAGCCACAGGGACTGGGGCCCATGTTGATGCTGTTGGCCGGTTCTAGACTTCCTATCCCAGGCCGCAGTTGGTGGACTGTAGCTGAGTATTGCCCCTGTCAGAGCCTGTCCCAAAAGGTGGCTCCCTTGACATCCTAGCTCGGGTTCTATCCACTTTATTGGTTTAATTTTTGCTCCCCCCCCTTTTTTTTTCTTTCCTTCCCCCCCCCCCCCCTTTTTTATTATTTTTTTTTATTTTATTTTTTTTATCCTAGAGATTCACTGAGCTGATTCCCACTCCTAACCGATTTTGCCCTGTTGTCTAAGCGGTGGTGTGCAGGGGCTGACCCTCGTGCCCTGCCCTCTCTTGTTGGTCTATGTTCCCCCTGTAGGCCGTACCTTACTAGGTATATTTTCCTTTTAGGAAATGGGAATGGGTCCTGGGATCCCCTCCTTTGGGGGGTTGATCCCGGAGCCCATTCCCCTGTTGTTTTTGTATGGGGTCTTTGCCTCTTATTGCTACTATATGTAATGAGTGTTTGTTTCTCTGCTCCTCATCATTTCTCTTTTTCTCCCTTTTGCCTTTTCTCTCTTGCTAGTGTTTTTTTTCACAGGAACGACCTCCAGCTCCGCCCTCTGCGCTGCACCCGCCCCAGTGGTCAGAAACCCCTTTGTACATGGATCCTCTGATGGCGTCCCTTAAGGTACTTTCTTATAATGTTCGAGGTCTTTGCTCACCGTGTAAGCGTAGTAAATTGTGGTGGGAACAGAAGAGGTCTGGGGCGCAGGTGGTCCTTCTACAGGAAACGCATTTTACTCCCCAATCCCTGCCCAAACTCCCCACTCATTTATATAACCAATGGTTTCTAAGTAACTCCCCTGACACCAAGTCTAAGGGCACGGCTATTGCCATACATAAATCTTGCCCCTTCCAGGTTACTGAGAGCAGGATAGACCCCTTAGGTCGGTACGTTTTCTTGAAGGGTACAGTTGTGGGTCAGAAACTCACTGTGGCCACGATTTACGCCCCTAATTCGGGTCAACTCTCATTCCTGGACAGCACTCTTGATGGCCTGGCGGACTTTAGAGAGGGCTCTCTGGTCCTGGGGGGCGACTTTAATGTTAGTCCTGATCCACAGCTTGACACTTCCCGTAACCGATCCTCCCATTCGCACGCTTTTCTTAGGCACTTTCGTAGATCCCTTCAGTCCCACCGTCTGTTTGATAGCTGGCGTGTACTACACCCCTCTGGCAGAGACTACAGTTACTACTCGAAGGTCCATGATGTTTATACCCGTATAGACCTCATCTGTGTGGACCACCTAGCACTGGAGGTATTGCAGGCTTCGTCTATCGGGAATCTCACTATATCTGACCATGCCCCAGTGATGACTACATTAGCCTTGCAACCAGATGCCCATCGGGTCTGGTCATGGAGGTTGAATGAGTCCTTACTGGATGACGAGGTGGTAGTCTCGAAAGTGGGGGACGTTCTGTCCCACTACTTTCGGGAAAATGCAACGGAGGGGGTGAGCAAGGGAATTGTTTGGGAGGGACAAAAAGCGGTTGTGCGGGGCGAATTGATCTCTCAAGGATCTAGACTAAAAAAGGCCCAGCAGGCGGACTTCAACAGGGTACTACTAGCCCTTCAAAAGGCTGAACTCAGACATAATCGTACCAGTGACCCAGAGGCCTTGCAGGAGTTGACTGAACTGAGGGAATTGTTTTTGCGTTTGCTGGATCGCCGGGTACGTAAACAATTGCGCTACATGTCACATAAATACTATGAGCACGGCAATAAATGCGGCCGTATGCTCGCGAGAGCTCTTAGGAAGAAGCGTGCGCAAATGCTGGTTCACAAACTATGCCTCCCCTCTGGGACTCTTGCGGTCAGGTCCTCCCAGATAGCCTCTGGGTTCCGGGATTATTATGCTGCTCTGTATGACCTGGGCTCGCAGCGCTCCCCCGAGGTTAGTGATGCGAGACTCGCTGACATTAGATCCTATCTGACAGCCAGAGGCGTTGTTAGGTCTGGGCTGGGGAGGCTGGAGCCCCGAATGGGTCGAATAAAAGCCCCGAGTCTCTGCCATCGAGCATTTAATAAATAGCCCCGAGTCTTGCCAGTACAAGGGGTGGGCGAAACCATTTACTGGGGGAAGAGGGGGCACAGTCAGTGGTGTACTAACTGGGAGGCAGCTTCCCCATCCTCCCCTGTATGAAAAAAAGTTAGAGCGGGCGGGCTCGGTAGTGCCAGCAGCAATGTGACATCGTAATGCTGACAGTGCAGGGAGAGCAATGCTGTGCGTCCTAACAGCCCAGAGTACAACCCCCCCCCTTCCACAGACATTGAAGAGGATACATCGGCTCTGCCTCCTCCCCTCCCCTCTGTTCCTGTGTTTGTCAGCACATGTGCTGTGTGGTGCGTCTGAAAGGAATGTGTGGGCGGGAACATTTAAACAAGTAGCCGACAGGACAGATACAGAAGCCGACAGATACAGAAGCTGACTGAACTAGTGTGTGTGTGTGTGAGCATCTGGGAACATCCAAGTAAGTTATCAGCAGCACTGTCATTGTGTCCAGACTTTGCACTCTCTCTCTCCCAAATCTCTATCACTCCCCCCTCATTTCTCTGTTGTCCTCCAGCAGAGTATTCTATTAACCCTATCCAAAGAGTTTTGTTTTAACCAGCCCATGCTTATAGTTGGCCCCATCATGTTCCTTTTGCCAGGGTTTTCACTAGTGTAATTATTGACTTTGCATGTGATTCGCACCGCATTGCTGTGCAGATCACAAGCGATGTCTGTGCGATGCAAATTCAGCCATACAAACTGTATGGCTGAAATGGCATTTGCACCAAAACAGTGCAGGACCCTTTTTTTTGGTCCGCACTGGAATCGGATCACATGGGTGTTCCCACCTATGCAATATGATTCCAGCACCATTTCACAGTTCTCACTGTGATCTGCAAACCGATTTGGGGGTGTCATTAATTTTTACATTGACACCCATAAGGCCTTGTACACACGAGGGAATAAATCCGCTGAAACTGGTCCGACGGACCATTTCAGCCGAAAAATCCGCTCGTCTGTATGGGCAAACGGACCGTTTTGGCCGGATTTCTCCTGCGGACAAATTCCAAAGCATGCTTTGAAATATTTCCGCCGGACACATGTCCGTCGGATATGTCCGCTCGTGAGTACACAAAAGCATCGGACCAAAAACCTGCGCATGCTCAGTCAAAACGATGGGACGGGAGCACTCGTTCAGGTAAAACTCGCGTTTGTTTGGGACCTGGCACATTCGTCACCTAAACTCTCTATATAGTGTCCCGTTTCGAGCGTATTTTTGTTCTTTGTTCTCTTGCTAGAAGCAAGCCGTTCTCTTGCTGATGCAATTTTGTCCTGATGTCACATACTGAAAGTTTGCATTTTCGTTAGTGTTTATTCTATTTCTCACTGTTTGCTAGCCAGATTTCCCCACATTTGTTTCGGTTCTCCACATTTTTATTATGTCTATTTTGACTTAATGTTGAGGGTATCATATTTTTTTTTTTTGTTGAGTTATTTTTTTGAGTTGTATTTTACGGTTTAGGAATCTTTCCAAATTATGTTATTTTTGTTGTTTCCTCATGTTTTTTTTTTCTGTTTAAATTCCCTTTTATTTTCCCAACTTATGTCATTTTGTTGTTTCATCCTTAATTTTTTCCCTTTTTTTGGGGGGGGGGGGTTTGAAAAACTTTTAGGCTTCTTTTGGGTTTACCAAGTTCGACCACAAAAGGTCCCCCCCCCAAGGAGTTTGTGTCCTTTGCAAATGCCACATTTTATTTTACAAATGTCTGATGCTTACTCACCACAGTATAAAACACATTAGACAAGGTTTGAAAGTAACTACAAAAGCCATTTATTTCCGGCCAAAAAAGAAATTATAAATCACCAGAACGGCAGCACTTGATGAGATTGCAACATACATGCATACTTGGGAATCACAACATGATGAAGGATAAATTTAGTAACCTCAGGAGTCAATATCAAAAATCAGAATCAGCAGCACATGAACAAAGGAACCCAAGCTGTGCTACTCCAACGAGCTCAGTTTTTTGGACAATCAACTGGATGGCAGGGAATCATCTTCTCGACTTCTTTCCAGACTTCCTTCCAGCGAAACTTCCACGGGTCTGTCCACGGACCCTTGCAGGTGGGGGTGATGTGGCAGCAGGAGGAGGATGATGATGATGGGGAGCAGGCCAGGCCGGGTCACACAGCACAGTGTCCCTGCTCAGCTCGTCCCTTTTCATCTTGGCCAGGACCTGATTAATCAGGTCCTTGGCCATGCTTTTTTGCTCCTCCCCCCCTTGGTTGAGCTCATTGGCCACAAATGCACTATAGCATTCTGTTGGGTTGAGGGGGGCCCTCATGATTTCTGCAGCCTCCCGTATAACCTCCAGGCTTTCGTCGTGCACCACACTCCTGCGCCTCCTTGCAGCTGGTGGCCTCATCTGGAGGGGAGGAACTTGGCTGATGGTGCTCAGCCTGGGCCTGGGGACCTGATGCACCTCACTTGGCCCCGCCTCCTCCTGGCTGCCACTCCCCCCTTCTGCCTGGCTGACATGGGCCGCAGGAGTTGCCACCTCCTGGCTGGTCTCTTCTTCCTGTGTATAAAAAAGGTACATGTTGTAATATTTTGCACAATCAATCACACACATTTTCTTTCTCTAGACTGTTTTAGTTAGTATTAATTTGAATTAAACAGACTGTCCTTCTGACCCCTGCATTTGGCATCCCTGACACCTATTTGTAGGCCCACAACTTTGGTTTCTCTTCCCAAGGTTTTTTTTTTTGTTTACCAGATCAACTCACTAATTCAAAATAAATAGCAGCACCAAAATATGTTGGAAAATACTATACCTCATCGAAGATGGCCAGATCTGGCTCCATGTCAGCCAGCCCCGCTTCAGATTCTGCAGGGCTCCTGGGATCCGGGGAAGTTCCGCTGGGAGGAAGGCTGGAAGGTAGTGTTGAATCTGAAGGCCTGCCATCCAGTTCATCGTTCAAAAAACTGAGCTCTTTGTAGTACCAGAGCTTGGGTTCCTTTTTCTTAGCTGCTGCTGATCCTGATTTCTGATATTTTCGTTTTTTATACACATTTCTGTAGCTTCTCCTGAGGTTACTAAATTTATCCTTCACCATGTCGCCTGTGCAACTTGGCACCCAAGTGTGCAGGTATGTAGCAATCTCATCAAGTGCTGCCGCTCTCTTCTGGGTATCTAAATATTCTGGGTGCTTGGTGTCCCAAATAAGGGGCATATCCTGATAGCGGGTTATTAGCTGCATTGTTGCCTCCTTCCCTTTCAGCAAATCCATCTTGACCAGCTTTCACCTCCTAAAAATTCTTTCAATAGTAATATCTATAATCGAAAAAGACAAACAAACACAAAGCACAACTTAAAAAAGGCTCAGCTTTGAGATTCTCAAAATATGTGCACATTCATTCATTTTAGAGCAACTACAGTATACAAACACAGTGTCTTCTGCTGCTACATAGCTGGCCAGCTCTGCCGCATTGTTGTAGCCCCCAAAAAAGGTGTCATGCAGAGCCATTTGTTGAAGTTGTAGCATGTAGCATGTAGATAAGAACACATCCACCATGAATATTAATGCTAGTACTCATCAAGCTACTAGTTCATGTTTAGCCAGGGCCGCCATCATGAATTTTGGGGCCCCTTACACAGCTTCAGGCATGGGCCCCCTGGAGCAGTGAACTGGGGGGGGGGGGGTGCTGCCGCATGATGAAATAGAGAAGCGGGGGGGGGGGGGCTGCTGCCGCGAATTGAGAATCGGGGGGGCCCTTTACAAAAATAAGCAATAAAGGAAAATATATGTAAAAAAGGGGGGTAGCAATCCGGGGCCCTGGGGACCTCCAGACCTCTAAAAAAAATACAATATTTAGTAATATATTTTTTTTTGGGTGGTTCCCATCCAGGCCCCTGGGGACCCCCGGGCCCCTTATACAGGTGTAATGCCTGTACCCCCCTGATGGCGGCCCTGTGGGTAGCTATCATGCCCCTCAGCATTGATGGCAGAAAACACTAACTACTTATCTCTGTACAACCAACACACAACAATACCTGCATGATCTGACTGCATACTCCAAAATCCAAATAAAGAGGATAGAGCATTCTCTACATATATCTTGATGAAGTGATGTGTACAAGCACTTGGCTCTCTAAATTTTATGGTGTGCCCCAAAATGCCTAAATACCAGTAGCACTAAAAGGGCGCAAACAACATTGAAAAGCCCCATCCCCCCATGGCTGTTCAAATTCTTGGCCTCTGATCCGATGTTTTCATTTACCTTTGTCTCTCTCTCTCCTCGTTTCCGCTCGAGTAATCTTTGCGTAACCTACGTAATCACGTTGTTTCCATTATATCCCCACGCAATCAAGAAGCGCCGCCCTCGTCTCCGCCCATGACGTACCAATTCCTGTTTTCCACGCCCCTATGCAATGTAGATTGGAAAATATGGAGATGTCACACGAGCGTACATTAGCCTCTGATCAGGATCTGGAAGGGACAGAGGCCGGAACGTCCAGATCCAGGCCAAAACGATACAAGGCCACAAACATGTCTCTACAAGAGATGGTGGAGATGGTGTCCATACTGCGACGGAAGGACTATGATGGTGAGCATGGGCCATACAGCACCCCTAACCGGAGGAAGTCCAAAATTATGGATAAGGCAGCGACGAAACTTTTTGAGATTTTTGGGGTCACCAGGTCAAAAGAGCAGCTCCGGAAACGCTGGTCCGACTTAAAACTGCGCGAGCCAAAGCAGTATCGCAAAATCCTGAAAATCATAGAAAAAAGTAAGTACTTTAAAATGTCTTTGGAGTGCCTATTGTTTTTTCAAATGTTTTGCCATGTCTATTTCGCCATGTGCCTCGTTGGCCTGCTTGTATTTTTGAACCCCTGCATTGTAAACTTAGTAATGTTTGTCTAATAAATCCGATGACTTGCCACGATCGTAGGCAACATCGTTCCATCACCTAGTTTCTCCAAAATTCACGTGTCCGGGAACATCACACCTGGACGTGGCTATTTGGTGAAAAACATCGTTTAGCCACTTCTAAGTAATGTTTGCAAATTAGGCCCTCCAAAAATATCTGGTTGCTGATGAGTTTCCTTTTTTTTGTTGGTTTTTAGGGGAAAGAAGAGGACAGCGCTATGAGGAGTCAGGGAGGCCCACACTGTCTCCAAAACGGCCAAAAAAAATGTGGAGGAGGAGGATGATGAAGAAGGAGAGGAGGAAGAAGGAGAGGAGGAAGGGAGAGAGGAGGAAGGCGGATTGGTGGAGGAAGGCGGATTGGTGGAGGAAGGCGGATTGGTGGAGGAAGGCGGATTGGTGGAGGAAGGCGGATTGGTGGAATTAGGCGGATTGGTGGAATTAGGCGGATTGGTGGAATTAGGCGGATTGGTGGAATTAGGCGGATTGGTGGAGGAAGGAGAAGTTGAAGAAGAAGGAGAAGTTGTAGAAGATGTTGAACTTCTCAGTACAACAGGTCAGTGACACCCCAGCTTTGCAGGGAAAAAGAGATGTAGATAGGCCTGCACCTTACTTACTTACAATGTTTTTTTTTTTTTTTTAATTTTTAGGGGATGAAGATGGGATTAGCACATCTGTTGCTCCTATTTTTTCTCGTGCAAGTGCACAAATCCTAATACAGCAGATAATGGAGTGCAGCACGGAGCTGGCCAATATGAGGGAAAGGATGGTGGTGATGAACCAAAACTTCAAAAACATGCTAGATATTTTGGGACGTATATAGAAGACTATCCCCCCCATCTGCCCCCCCCTGGCCCACCCCCCTGCCCTCACCCCCAACCACCCCACTCTCAAAGATGTTGTATATTTTTACATTAAAATACGCCAAAATTTGAGGATGCACACACACACACTTGGGTTTATTTATTAAAGCTATAATGTGCAAAAGCAGCCTAACTTGGCATATAAACCAATCAGTTTCCATGTTTAGATGCAAAAGCTGAATTGAATAAGCTCAATTTGCAATTATATGCAGAAATAAGCCTGAGTTTGCACTGTTTAGTAAATAAACCCCAGTGTGTGTTCACATGTGATATCTGCCATCACAGTACATCGATTGTCTGTGCTTTGTGGGTGCAACCCCTTCCTCGCTTATCAAGTAGGTGAGAGAAAGGGGTTGCACCCACAAACCACATACATTGATCACCCATGATGGCAGATAGCACATGTGAACATTTGGCATGGGATCTCAGGCGAGAATACACCATTTGGCACATCACACACACAGCATGTGTGCATCCTCAAATTTTGGCGGATTCCGGGGTGACATTAGACCATGTCGTCTGTGTTTGGTATGCTAAATAAAAGGTTGAACTTTGTAAGTTCCATTGTTACATATGTTTGTCAAAACCCAAAAAATTTTGTTGAAGACAAAAATCCTTTCTAAACACATTTTTGTACGAAAAGCCTAAAGATTTTTGGAAAAACACCAAATAAAAAAATAATTTTTTCAACAAAAAAAACACAAAAAGCAGTGGCTTCTTATTTGTAGGCTCAATACCCAGTTTGTAGAAGAGTGACTAGAATGTGCAATTGTGTGTATTTACTAAAACCTGCTAAGTAAATTGTGCACGAGAAGTGCACTAGTTTCAGAACCTGGAAGACAGATCAAAAGAGAAAAAGCAATAATGACAAACAACTGAATAAAGTCCAATGGTCAAATTATTTATTAGTTCTTTGTAATATTTCTTTCTTTTGGGGGCCGAATTAGAAAAAAATATTAATCTGGCATAGCTATGGCCCCCCGACCCATAAAGTACTCAACATATTTGTCGCGTACCTCACGAGCAGATTCGGTGACCGAGCCAGCGCGACCAGTGTCCAGCCCAGGAAGGGTATCTGAGGGTAGTCCTGCCTCAGCACCGATGTTGGGTAGGTACGTCTGGGAATGCCTGCGTAAAAAATTATGCAATATGCAGCAGGCCAAAATAACAGAGTTAAATTTATATTCCGCCAGATGTATCGCTGTCTGGAACAGGCGGAACCGGCTGGCGAGTATCCCAAAGGCATTCTCGACTACCCTCCCCGGAAATTGAAGACCCTCCTCTCCGGGGTGAGGGTCCTCTGGGGAAAAGGCCGCATGAGGTGAGGTCCAAGCCCGAAAGCCTCGTCCGCTAAAAAAACAAACGGAAGTCCTTCCACATTGTCTTCACCCGGTGGCAGTTCAAGACCACCAGTTTGTAGACGCCTGTAAAATTCGGTCCGCGCGAACACTCCCCCATCAGACAGCCGGCCATTCTTCCCCACGTCCACATACAAAAATTCGTAGTCTGCCCACACCACCGCCATCAACACGATACTATGAAAACCTTTGTAGTTATAATAGTACGACCCCGAAAGAGGTGGCCGCACTATGTGGACGTGCTTCCCATCAATTGCCCCTCCGCAGTTAGGAAAATCACACCGCTGGGCAAAGTGGGCAGCCACAGTCTGCCATTCATGTGGCGTGGAGGGAAACTGTGGGGATAAAACAAAAATTCAAAATTAGTACTTTGGCACATAAAAAACATTGCAAACACTAGTAAAAAAACATCATTCTGCAACATCACAGTATTAACATTTCTAAATATTAGTGTGTAGTGAGTATTTAGGGCAACAAATCCAGAGCCAATTATTATCAGACTACACATCCCGCTGATGGGGCAATAAACTTTTTTAGGGGGGGGGGGTTGAACTACAATGGAGCAGGACCAAAAAAAAAAAAAAGTGTGTTTGTCCCTAGGAGATGATGCTGGATAGGTTAGTAGTGATGAAGGTAAAAATATGCAGGTAGGCCAAACAAAATTAACCTGGAAAGCTTAACAACATGCATGGGGAGAAAAGGGAACATTCTGCACACAGCATATTACAATCATGGCAATTAGGAAAACCAACAAAAAAAGTTTCTTTAATTGGCATACATTATTAAAGACACAGATTGCGATGTTAAAGGAGGAAACTTACCGTAATAAACTCCTCCTGCATCACTTGTATGATGGCAGAACACGTTTCCGGTATGATGACCCCAAGCGCCTGGGGAGAGATGCCTGTTGAGAACTTGAGGTCCTGCAGGCTCCTCCCAGTCGCCAGGTACCGCAACGTGGCAATAAGCCTCTGCTCAGCCGGAATGGCTTGGCGCATCACAGTGTCCTGCCTCGTGATATAGGGGGACAGGAGATCCAGCAGATGGTGGAAAACGGGGTCCATCATACGGAGAAAGTTCCTGAAGTCATCAGGGATATTCTCCCGGATCTCCCTAAGCAGAGACATATGAGAGAATCGGTTACGCTGGCACAACCAATTCTTGGCCCAGGAACTCCTCCTCCTACTGTTCCTGTCCAAATCACTGGAATGCACACAGACTCCAGAACAAAACCCATAAACAGCACGAACTCGTGAAAAGTTGCGCTGCTGCTCCATCATGGCTTCAAACCGGCCGGCTGGTCAGTCAAGAACACACTCAAACAGAAAGCACCCCCAAATCCAGCAATACCTGCAAAGATCGCACGTCAAACAGATACGACCGTACAGGACGGCACTGCAAAGCAGAAACGCCGCGCACGGCGACACTGAAGGACAAATACGCGCCCACAAGCACACACTGAACCGGAAAATACGACCTGTTAAGCGCGGAGACTGTAAAGCACGAATCAGCTCTAACCAAACCTTCACTAACACGGAACTAGCAAAAGTGGAACAGAGGGCGGCGCCGTAGGCTTTGGCATTCCCCTTTATAGTGACGTCGTACGTGGTTTACGTGCCCGCGTTATGGTCCGCTGGGATTTCTGTCCGATGGTGTGTACGCTCATCAGACCAACGGACAAATTTGCCTTGTCCGCTGGGAAATATCTGTCGGATGTTTCCGACCGGATAAATTACATCGTGTGTACAAGGCCTAACAGTTTGCAAAGGGCAGCGTGAACCGCCAAAAAGCGACAAGCAATGCAGGAATCCGCACTAGAATTGCGCCGATTCCTGCATCGCATATATGTGAACCAGAACTCAAGTGGGATCACACTGATGCACTGCGGTTCAGTTGCCGTGCTTGGGTATATGCAGTTTTCCTGCTTTTACCTCAATTTTTCACTACAGTCCTACAGACTTCTATTAGGTTACACATTTTTGCAACATTTTCTGAAAGCGCACCAAATGTCCACTTTACTGCATCTTTGCTGAGCTTTCAGAAAAAACAGTAAAATTACACAAGCTAATAGAAGTCTGTGGGGCTGCAGCTAAAAATGGGAATAAAATGCTGAAAAACTGCTTATACCCCAGCACTGCAACAAACTCCAGGACACCAGGGTGAACCAAAGGCTTCAGAGTGCTGTGCAATGTAAAGGAGTCCAGAGGGTTTTGTAATGTAATGGAGTCCAGGAGGTGCAGGGTGCTGTGTAATGTAGTCCCCTGCTGAGGGGAGTTTGCTTTATTAGCAAAGGTATTGGTAATATGCAGCAGGAAGGGGTTAATGCACTTTCACTGATGCATTATTATAGAGCCCATAGTCTGTAGGCGCTGCATCTTTTCACAATCGGGGGGGGGGGGCTCAGTTTTTCATCTTCGCCCTGGGCACCGGATGGCCCCGAGTGTTTCCGAGTGCCGAGTGACAGAGCAGGTCCCGCCTTCTGGAGCCTGCAGCACCTATGATGGACGTCCCACTGGTCCAACCTGGGACGTGTGACGTCCATCATAGGCACCGCAAGCTTAGAAGACGGGAATTACAATGCCGCCCGGCACGCCATGCAACATCCCCGCTCAGTTCGGAGGCTCTCCACGGCTCCCGAGCCTCCTCTCCTCTGGCTAACTGAACCTCCTCTCCTCTGGCACCACGGCTGCCCGCCACGCTAGTGGCTCTCCTCTCCTCCTTGGCTCCATCATGGGCACATTGGGCATTCCGGCACCACACATCACGGCTGAGATAGGTGACGTCAGTGATTCTGTATGTATGTAAGTCAGGTCAGTGTATGCAATGCAGGTCAGTGTAGTCAGGTCAGTGTATGCAATGCAGGTCAGTGTGGTCAGGTCAGTGTATGCAATGCAGGTCAGTGTGGTCAGGTCAGTGTAGTGTATGCAATGCAAGTCAGTGTAGTCAGGTCAGTGTATGCAATGCAGGTCAGTGTGGTCAGGTCAGGTCAGTGTAGTGTATGCAATGCAGGTCAGTGTAGTGTATGCAATGCAGGTCAGTGTAGTGTATGCAATGCAGGTCAGGTCAGTTTAGTGTATGCAATGCAGGTCAGTGTAGTGTATGCAGGTCAGTGTAGTCAGGACAGTTCAGTGTTGGTGTATGCAACCCTGTGCCACTCCACCAGACACGCCTGCAAACCAACCCCCCCCCCCGCGCGCGGTGCCGGCTTGGCTTCGGCTGAAGCCCCTGGTCTTTTTGGAACCTAGCAACGCCCCTGCTGACAGCGTCTGGCCTTCCCCCATTGACAGATCACCAAAGCGCCCTTCTGGAATCCCCTATCACCCCTGCTGAGATAGAGGCAACGGTGAAGTCTCTGCCCAATGGTAAGAGCCCTGGTCCTGACGGATTCACTAAAGCTTATTAAAAAACAATTCCTGCCTCTGCTGTCTGAGTCGATGTGTGACTACTTCAACTCCATAGCAGACGGAACCGACATTCCTAGTGAGGCGCTGCTGGCGCATATGTCAGTCATCCCCAAAGACGGAAAGGACCCGACCCTGCCCCAAAGCTACAGGCCTATATCTCTCCTCAATGTGGACGTAAAATTTTTAGCAAAGATCCTCGCCACCAGACTGAAACACCTGATCCCGTTAATTGTTCACCCTGACCAGACGGGGTTTGTTGCGGGCCGTGAAGCCCGAGACAACTCTGTCAGAGCTATACAGCTCATTCATTGGGCGCGTGCCTCCACAGATTCTCCCCCGTATCTCATTCTTTCTACCGACGCGGAGAAAGCATTTGATCGTGTGGACTGGGCCTACTTACGTGCCGTACTTGAAACTATTGGTCTCCGCACGCACATGCTGACCTGGATCATGGCGTTGTACTCAGACCCAAGTGCACAAGTTAAGGTTAACGGATTTCTTTCCCATAGATTTCCGATCAGAAATGGCACGAGACAGGGTTGTCCGCTATTGCCTATCCTATTTGCCTTGGTGCTAGAGCCTTTCTTACGCACCGTCTGGGCTAATGTCAACATTAAATGACTGACAGTGGGCCATACGGAGCATAAACTCTCGGCTTACGCTGATGATGTGCTATTTCACCTGACGGAACCCCTGATCTCGTTGCCAAATCTGCTATGGGAACTTAATCTTTTTGGGTCACTTTCTAATTTTAAAATCAATTACTCGAAGTCCGAAATACTCCCTATACAATTGTCACCCTCACTGGCTGACCGACTACGGACCGCCTTCCCGTTTACCTGGGCTAGATCCTCTTTGAAATACCTAGGTGTTAGGTTGACGGATAGGTATGGTGCCCTTTATGCAGCCAATTTCCCCCCTTTGTTAGCAACAGTGAAAAACGATTTGGCCACTTAGACTAAGACGGCCTTTACCTGGTTGGGGAGACTGGCTGAAGTAAAGATGAAAATTCTCCCACGGATTCTGTTTTATATGCAGATGATACCCATATCCCTACCTAGGGTTTTTTCCACTCAGATATCCCGCCTGATCTCAAAATGTATTTGGCATGACAGGAAACCGAGAATTGCGCTTAGACTACTGACACGCCCGTGGAAGGCGGGGGGCTTGGGTCTACCAGATATTCAGAGATATCACAGAGCGGTCATCCTCCAGAGGTTGCTCAATTGGCGCTTTCACACTACCTCCAAGCTTTGGGTCTCCCTGAAAAAGTGTATGGCAGGTAGGAACCTCTCTCATGCCCCGTGGCTGTCCCGGGGAGATAGGGGGCTGTCGGAAACTGCTTCCCTGCTTACGACACAGACCCTGAGGATCTGGGACCGGCTCAATGCTCGGCTGGACCTGGCCCCTCTGGTGTCCCAATTAGCCCTGCTGGGTGGCTTTCTGTGGTTCCCACCGGGGGAACAGATGGCCTTTTTTGGGCCATGGGTCGAGGACAGTGGCGCTAGCTGTGGTACGCTCCTGCGAGACGGTAAGCTTTTGCCTCTAGAGACGCTTAGAGAACGACATGGGACCTTTCCCATGGACTTTTGGCGCTACAGACAGCTGCTCCACTTTTTTACGACCCACGGGGACTCAATCCGAGACGCCTTAACGCTCAGGGCCTTTAAACGCCTCTTTACTGAAGAGGAACCGATCCGACATATGATCTCTGAACTCTATCGGTTGCTCAGTTTTGCGACCTCTACACAGAAACCCACTTTTGTCCGGACCTGGGAGAGGGACTTAGAAACGACCTTTACCCCTAGCCAGCTGTCGCATTTGTATCAATTTACCCGATCTAGCTCGATTAATTCTAAGACCCGGGAAACTAACTACAAAATACTGTTGCGCTGGTACCGGGTGCCTGTAGACTTAGCGAGGATCTACCCTTCTGTGTCGGACCGGTGCTGGAGGGGATGCGGCCACAGGAGTACGCTCCTGCACATCTGGTGGAACTGTCCAGTGATCAGACCTTTCTGGTTGGACATACAGTCCCAGATTAAGGCAATTCTGGACCTGGACCTCCCGTTCTCCCCGACCCACTTTCTATTGCACATTCCTCCCCTGCCGATGGGCCAGTATAGACGTAGTCTTCTGCCCCACCTTTTGAATGCGGCGAAGCGGCTGCTTCCGATGTATTGGAAGCGCCCGCAAGTCCCCAGCAGGGAGGAATGGATCGGCAAAGTTGGTGAGATACGGGAGGCGGAAGACTGGATCGCAACCTGCAGGGGTACCCAGGAGCGTTTCTCTAGCACCTGGTCGGCATGGACTACGTATTTCTCGGAACCGGGATATGTTTCTTCCAGTCTGGATGTGGCTTTGTTAGAACTGGCAGACCCCTCTCTTAAGCAAAGACCCCGGGCCCCATAGCCTGCAGCGGAACCCTTGGCTAAGCCGTCTTGACCTTCTTGAGTTTCTGGGGGTGACAAGGGGCTGCCGCAGCTCTTGTCCCCATTTCCCCCCCCCCCTTTTCTCTTTTTTTCCCAGCCCCTAGGACTGCAAGGGGGCGGCGGCAATTGGTGCGGAGGTGGAGCTGGACGTCTGACCTCAGGTGCGTTCCTTCTGAATCTATTTTCTTTCTACTTTTTCGTTTCTTTCCCTTTCTCTCTTTCCCTCTCTTTCTCTGCCTCTCTTTCTTTTTTGTCTCCTTTGCCCTGTTGTTGCCTGCTTCTCTCCTTAAGCCCTATTGACATTGAGAGACCTGGTAACTGATGTGCCGGTGAGCGGTGTACGCTGGGGGCCCAGCTGGTCGAACGGATTCGATGACCCACTACCAGGAGGCAGCCCGGCCCCTTCTGGGGTTGGGAACTTGTTTTGCCATCCCGGGGTGGACTCGTCGACTGCTAAGGAGGTTGGTTGGAGTTTCTGCAGGTGGGGAGGTCAGATGGAGGTCTATGGAGGCCCCACTTCCCCTTACGCGCTTTCAGCCGGCCTACCTTTAATTTTACATAAAGTATTTTACTGGACTTGTTGTCCAGTGGACTGGCGGGGGGCCCCCGGTCCTTGCCCCTCCTTTAGCGAGTATTCATTTTACTACGGGATGTGAGCCCAGGGATGTATCGCCCCTATACTTTAAGTTTTAGCTTCTATGTTTTCTATGTTGGGGTGACATCCACTTTCAGCTTGCTACCCGATCTTTGGGCCTTTGAGGCTCAGTACTCATGGTAGCATCACGATGTGTTTATACTGTATGCATCCTTGTCCTCAATGTCTGCTTTGTTGTCTTTTTCTTTCTTTCTTTTTTATGTTATGCGGAAAAAGAAAAATGGATGGCTTATTGTTTACTGTATGATGCTTCTGGCAACGTGTGTTGTGATGTACCGCCATGCCATTCACAAATAAAGATTTTACAAAACTTTATTAGGGGGGTACGGGGGCTACCCTGAACCTAACACTAACTGACTGTCACACTGCCTGTCACACTGACACTAAATACAGTAATCATACATGTATGATTACTGCATTCAGTGACACTGTGACAGGGGGGAGATCGGGGGGGGGGGGGGTTAATGTGACTATGTGTAGTGTTTGTCAGTGTAGTGTTAGTGCAGACTTACTGTGCGATGTGATCTCTCCTCAGCGGTGGTTGAAAACAACGCTGAAGGAGAGATCACATCGATTCCTCCTTCCTGTGTTTACACAGGAGGGGGAAGTGACAGGGCGGGGGGTGCGCAGATTGGCTGAGAGCGATCCGGAGGGGGTGGACAAAAACGAATAGCCGCCCCCTCATCCTGGATCGCTCGGCCAGCAAAACGGACCGCCGTATGTCTGGGGGGGGGGGGGGGGCCGATCCACCTCAAGGCACCAACGTATATATACACATAACTAAAATCATTTAAATATATTTGGCAGTATGAAACAATTATATTCCAAATATTAAGAGACATACACAAATTATGTTTGTCTTTAAAAAGCTAAATGCCAACAGTTGTACAATGGTTTTAGGGTGATGTCTGTGAAAATAAATTCTCTCTAAATTTATAATAAGCTTGTCTGTTTTACCAAACTGTGTACAAAATGACATTTGTTCTGTACACATATACTGTATAAGGAGTATTAAGCAAGAGATCGGTTTGTGTTGAGAAGAGATAACATAATATAAACAAAAGCTGTTTAACTACAGTCCGTGGAAATCACGGGAAGGTTATTTTACAAGTTACCAGGTTTTAAATATACCAGGATGATTTAAATAAGAGCTGTGAATTTACCTTCTCATATATAATGGAAATATTATATATAATGGAAATATTATATGACCATTTAACCATCATGTATCTCTGATTGTAGAAGTATATCAATTATTTGTTTTATCACGAATTGTACCTGATTTGAATTTTGCAATATATCTTTAATAAATAAATGTATATTTTAAATATTTATTTGTGTTACTTGTCATAATAGCACCGGTAAAAGAATTTTGGATTTCTTGTTTTGATATTGTAGGAAAATTGTCGAGATTTGTCAATTTTTCTGACAATATATAGACTACTTCAGTCATATATAAGGAAAAATCCACAAGAAAATTGCCTCCACCATAGGTGGACACTAGAGCACAAATGAGGACAAAAAAAATGTATCTGTACTTGACAGTAAATGGATAATCTATTGCTGATTGAAAGAAACATCATTCAAGGCTAAATGATAGAAGGTCCTGGGGCATATAAGCATATTGGAATTGAAAGGACATGTAAACAAATAAGGTGAGCACCCTCTATCATTAAATAAGTACCAAATAAAGTTGAAGGTCATTTTTGTACAGAGCCATCTTGTGTTAAAAAACAGAAATAATAAAATATTCCATACCTACTTAAGGTCTGCCCTCTGCTGCAGACCTTGGGCCAGATTCAGGTACATCTGCGCATTATTGGACCGGTGTAGCGCACCGCCTTTACGTTAGACTGGCGCAATGTAGCGGCGCAATCACCCTATTCTTGTCGCTTTTACGCAGAAATTAGCGCCTGCGCAGCGTTATTTCTGAGGCGCAAGGCGGAGTAATCCAAATTGGGAAGGACGTGGGCGTGTTACATTGAAATGAGCCGTGACCCCATGCAAATGAAAGGCCGGCCGGCTCGCGTATGCGCGCTTGAAGCAGACCATGTCAGCACCTCTGTGCCCATGCTCCCAACTCGGGAACAGCGCAATCAGTGAAATTGGAAGTGGACTAGGGCAAAATCATGAACTACGCAAACAGCATAAATAGACAGACACAAACGCACTTCCTTTGCAAAAGTACATCCCTTTGTATCCCTCCCTATACAGCAAGGTGCTTTTGTTCTGTTGTTAGTTGCGTTGTGGTTTGTCTTTGTGGTATTTGTGGACTGTGTGATCTTGTGTTTGTTAGAAGATATTTGTAAGTGATTTTTGGTGACTGCTTGTGAGAGTTTTTGATTGTTAGTTTTTTGTTCGTTTGTTTTCTTGCTTGATTTTTCCTGCTTGTTTTTGTGAGTGATTTTTCCTGCTTGTTTTTGTGAGTGATTTTTGCTGACAGTTTGGGAGTGAATTTTTGTCTGAGTATGACGGAGAGAAAGAGGAAGTTAAATTTTACTTTGGGGGAGAAACAAATTCTTGCCCGGGCCATTTCCGAATATGGGCGTTACCTCCACGGCCCGGACAGTGCCAACACCACCCCGGCCAGGAGGAGAGAGATTTTGGACAGGATTACTGACGAGGTGAATGCATCGGGGGGGGGGAGACCCGGACACGGTCGGGGATTGAAAAGAAAATCAATGACCTCCGGCGTCTGGTCAAAAAGAAGCTGGCCAAAATGCTAGCCCATGCCAGGGGCACAGGAGGGGGCCCACCATGCCCTGTTAGGCTGACAGCGGAGGAGCGTGAGGTGGCCCAGAACCTTTCATAGGCAAGAAGTGGAGGGCCTGCCCGGCTATGACTCAAGTCATGAAGGCGTGATGCCAGGTAAGGTTTTTTTGCCCTATCAGGTGTGTAGCATGTGTGGGGGAGGGGGTGAAAGGGAATATGTGGCAAGTGTGTGGATCCTCCAACCTGTGAATGTTTTGTGTCATCCACAGATGTGCAGGAGGGTGCTGGGCCATCTGGGCTGACCGCACCATCCCCAGGACAGCAGCCTGATGAGGACCCCCCGACATGGCCGGAGTCCTCGGAGGAGGTTGAAGAGGAGGAGGTTGAGGAGGAGGAGGAGGAGGAGGTGTCCATGTCAGGCACTGGACTTTTGTTTTTGGAGGACTCTTCCCCTCTGGCTGGCAGCAGCCAGCCCTCCATAAGGGGTAGCCCCCCCCCCCCACTCCTCCCCCAACAGGGCTCCCCTCCCAAGGGGCTCCACTTCTCCCCGGCCACAAGCATCAGCTGGAGGCAGGAAGGCGACCCAGAAGACCAGAAGGGTGGCCGATCTCCTGCCCGCCACTCTGAGAAAGGACCAGTTACTTCAGACCCACCATCTGGGAGAGGTCAGCCAGACTTTGGGGCGGATGGAGGAGAGCCTGTCCTCCATAAAGGATACGCTTGGGAACCTGGACTGCCACTCCCGGGCTCTTACAAACTGCCTAAACGACCTGCAGACTACAACAGCAGGGCAGGATGTGAGGGCCCTCACCCAGGCTATCCAGGCCAATACGGCATCATTAAGTGCTGGCCTAGACAGAATTGCCGTGGCCTTGGAAGGCAGGCCGCCAGGTGGGCAGAGACCAGGGGCTGCTCCTCCTTCCCTGGTTTACCCCCTCCCCCATGAGTCTCCCCTAAAGAGCCGGGGCCGTGGCTGTGGGTGCCCCAGGCCTGGCTCACGTCAACTGCATTAATTCGTTTTCCCCCTTTTTTTTTGGCTTGTTTTTTTTTTCTTTTTGCCATTTTTTTGTGCTGGAAATTTTTTTTTTTTGCTGGGCATTTTTTTTTTTTTGGGGTTGTGAATGCTGTTTGAATGTAGGGGTGACATTCCTGCCGGAAAAGGGGTGTCACCCTCAATTTTGGTGGAGAAGGGTTCCCCAGGACCAGGGAGAAGTGATCCCCAGGTCCGTGTGTATGGTGTATGAATGTACAGTGACATAATTGGAGCCTTGGCGTGGCGTTGCTGCTCACAAGTCCTGCATGGTGGACTGGTGCCAATCCAATTTGATGAGAGTGTGGGGTGTGTGTGCTAGGGACCACAGTGGTGTGCATGCATGCATTCTCATTGTGCCATGATTAATGTGTGTGTTTAAGGTGCAAAGATGCATAATGTGAGCTGGCATGAGATGGGGTCATGAGATGGGGTCCCAGTGCATATGCAGAGTCACCTTCAAGGGAAAAGACAGGAGGATGTTAGTAGTGCATGTGCCCCTTGTGATGTGTGCATCATGGGGGGGGGCAGTCATGCCTGCCACCCATGTCACTCACCAACCAGCCAGCTGTCCCCATACATGTTCTGTTCGAAATCTGTGGGGATGGGGCTATGATTGTATATGTAGCTGTCATGGGTGTCATGGGTAGTGTCATGTGTTGGGCTGGTGATGTCCTCCTGCAGGGTTGTGGTTAATTGCATGATGGCATGAGGGGTGAATCTGAAGATGCGAGACACCTCAGAATCACTCATGCCATAGATGTCTATGCGTTTGTGATATATCCTCTCCCGTGAAGAGTGAAGAGTGAGGGGCTTGTATCAGATAAGAATATTGCATTAGATTAGATTAAATTTTAAAGTTTATATAAGCCAAAAAAAGTTTTCCAAAAAAAAAAAAAAATCCCGTGCCCTCCTCAGTGCCCTCCTCCTTCTTTGCTCATCTAAAGTCAGTAGTATAGCTATGAGCATGGATGCCACTGGCATGTTGGCATACAGTTTGTTGGGCAACACGTGTGACTGCTCAGCTCCTCACTAACAGTGTTGCTTTATCTGACATGTAGACGAATTGTCTAATTTTATACCAGCTTTTATATGGTCTAATTTTAGTCTGGACATTTAGCTGTTGCGCACAGCGCGTAGCCTGCGCTGCACCAACGTTCTTTTGTGGATCCCGTAACTCCCTCATTAGCATATTTGAATAGCAAATCAATGGTGTGTCTAGCGCAGTTTTGCGCGGACGGAATGCTGTGCATTCGAAACGCACAATTAGACTTACGCCGCGCATCTCCTGTTACGCCGGCGTAATCGCTCTGTGAATGTGGCCCCTTAAGTCTAGCAGCTACACATACTGTAACTGCTGGCTTTTAATAATAGGACACTTACCTATCCTGGAGTCCAGCGATGTCAGGACCGCAGTTGATGCTTTCATCAGCTGTCGGGTGCTACCGCTCCCATTGCGGGTAGGGGAAACCGGCAGTGTAGCCTTATGTATTCATGGCACAAAAACCTGTAAACAAATATGAAACTCCAATGTTTGAACACAAAGTTTAAAAAAATGAATGCACAAAATACATAAAGAATGGCCTGAAGGTCAGGCAACAAGATATTGTGATAAATTGTGAATAGGTCTAAAATGGATATTAATGATACCAAAGTCCAAACACAATAAGTGAAAAAAAAGAAAGGAAAAAAAAAAAATTATTATAATTCCAAGAAAGATTCTCCAGTGTGAATCGGTGAATCTCTAATGGTTAAACTTTAAATAATGTGACATCAAAGGAAATCCATGTGATCTGTCCACCAGATAAGACACCCGATTGACATAGTGTTGTAGTCTTCTTACCAGAAAAATATGACCACAACAGCAGTCAACAAGAACCCAGGGTATGTTTATAGTCTCCCAGCAAGACTTAGGCCGCGTACACACGATCAAATCTATCTGCTGAAAACGGTCTGACAGACCGTCTCAGCAGACATATTCGATCGTGTGTACGGGCGAGCCGACGGATTTGGCCAGCAGACAGATTTTAAAGCCTGCTTTAAAATCTGTCTGCTGGGAACCCGTCGGACCGATATGTCTGCTGGTTAGTACGCTAACCAGCAGACATATCTGCCCGCACATGCGTCGAATGGATTTGACGCATGCGCGGAAGTGTTTTACTTCCTGGTGCGGTGATGTGGCGGCGTCAACGTCACCGCCACGTCACCGCGCTGTCTGCAGGCGGGGATTTTGGTTTGATCATGTGTACAGCGTGTACATTTTTTTAATGTTATTAAAAACGATTGTGTGTGGGCTCCAGAGCATTTTTCACAATGTTAAAAATGGCAATTAAAAATTTAGAACATGCTCTAAATTTTCACATAGTTTTTCACATTGTCATTGTTAAAGTCGTAAAAAATGGTCGTGTGTAGGCTTTAACGGTGTGAAAAAAACGTGCATGCTCAGAAGCAAGTTATAAGACGGGAGCACTCGTTCTGATAAAACTAGCGTTTGTAATGGAGATAGCACATTCATCACGCTGTAACAGACTTTAAAGCACGAATCGTTTCTCACCAAACTTTTACTAACATGAAATCAGCAAAAGCAGCCCCAAGATTGATGCCATACGAATGGTACTTGCCCTTTATAGTGCCGTCATACGTGTTGTACGTCACTGCACTTTGCTCGAGCATTTTTTTTTTCACATTCGTTTGTAAGCAAGGCAGGCTTAACAATAATCGTGTTAAAAAAACGGGCGTTAGTCTTAGGACTAAAATGGCATTTGAGTTTTAGTCCCATTTTAGTCTTCTGAAAGTGTTTTCGTTTTAGTCTGACTAAAATGCCATTTTAGTTTTAGTCCCATTTTAGTCATCATATTTTGGTCGACTAAAATCTCCAGTACATTTTTGTCTAAGATAATCATTTTAGTCAACTAAAATTGAATGTGCACAGTACACAACCCCCCACCCTCTGAACAATACACAGCCCCCCACCCTCTGAAAAATACACAGCTCCCCACAGTACACAGACCCCCACAATACACAGACCCCCCACCCTATGCACATTACAAAGCCCCCCACAGTACAAAGCACAGCCCCCACCCTCTGCACAATACAATGCACCCAGAGTACACAACACAGCCCTCCACCCTCTGCATAATACAAAGCCCCCCACAGTACACAGCCCCCACCCTCTGCACAATACAAAGCCCCCCACAGTACACAGCCCCCACCCTCTGCACAATACAAAGCCCCCTGAAGGTAGATGTTCCTCGGAGATAGGTGCCCGGACCGTCCCCCCGTTCAGATAGTCCCTGACTATCGGTTGGCCCGTGTTGTGCCCAAGGGTACCCGGGAGATCAATTTCACCATAGAAAAGGACACAGAGTCATGCAGCAAGTGAAATCAGAGCTCTCCGTTTATTTAGGCTCGTCTAGATCTTTTATATGGTATAAAGAGGGGTGTAGAATACATTTACAAAAGATAACTTATTAACATTCTATAGGTAGATGTAAATGAGGAGGTTATAACCAGCTGTGACCGACATCTCAGAGAAAAACCAAGGAGGACAAGAACATGTTGTTCTGCAGAGGAGTGTAAAGGAAGATAAGAACATATTGTTCTGAGAAAGGCTGAGAAGACAGATCTAAGACAGTTTCAAGGTAACACATATCACAGACATGGACGTGCAAAAGCAAATATCTAAAATGGAGATGAAGAGTGAACAAAATGGCGTAACTATTGCAAAAGCATAAAACTCCTTCAATCCCCTCTTAAAATCATGTATATGTACAAAAATGATTTTCATCTATCTTCGTGTGAAGGATGTCATCAGGGACCTAGTCTCCCTGGGTGTGGGAAGTGTGAATAGGTGACTGAGCCTTGGGTTCCCTGCTAGTATAAAAAGGGACCTATTCCACCCATCCTAAACAACGAGGTTACACTTCTTTCTTAGCTTATGTTTCTTTATGTAATCAGCATAGCCTTGGGGGGAGGGGTTAAAAGGGATCTCCAAGTCGGAGGTTACAGTGGAAAGCATTGAAAGATTATCTATACCTTTGCTAAATATTTTGCGAAAGCAGGGGATCACACAGCAGACTATTACTACTATTACAAGGAGTACTACAACTATAAAAATTCCTAGTTGGACTAGGATTTGTTTCCAGTTAGCAAACCACCCAAACCACTGATCCCAAGGGTTGGCTAACCCTGAATTCTTCTTCAGTTCCACAGATAGGTTTTCTAGTTTCTGAATTGCTAGAGTAACCTTACCATTGGGACCAGTGTTATCAGGAATGTAGGTGCAACATCCGTCAGTCTTACCAATATATACACATGTGCCCCCCTTTTCAGCCAGAATCATGTCCAGGGACATCCGATTCTGGAAAGTCATTTGGAAAGTGTATTCGAGCTGTTCTGCTATCCCCTTTAGAGCATCCCTTGTATCATTAACAAACCTTTGTTGGTTGTAATAAATGTAATTTATCCAATCAACATTTTTATTCACAGTTATGATGGGGCTTAGTAGGGACTCAAAACCTGCAGCAACTTGATCTCTTGATTTAAATTCACTGGGGACCCCTCTTGGCACCCCTATCGAATCTATATATACATGTGTATCAAAACTTCCTCCTGGGGATTCTCTTTTTCTTCTTCTTAGGGGGTTGGAGGAAATCTGATCATTATCAGGATAACTTTCTGACACTATGTGTAGGGGCATTATAACCTTGGCCAGGGCGCATTCCCCTTTCCATGGGGAATCTAATTTGGTTCTTAATTTCATATCACCACATATCCAATAAATGTCCCCGAGGGACCTCGTTTGGTTTACAATTGTTGTATTCTTTCTCTCATGGCAGTAACCCTCAGGAAACACCTGGAGGTCTCTGCCTTTACCCTTAGGTGTACCATTGGATATATAACAGGTATAATTCCCTGGGTATATGGTGATATGACTACCTGGATTTGGGTTTTTTGATAAGATAGGATACTCTTTCTTCCATTTCTCGCAAAGCGTGTCATTAGTGGGTGTGGGGGTGAAGAGGCTCAGGAAACATTCCTCTTGGTTGGAAGGGATATTGAGGGGCACAGTACCCAAGTGAGGTCTGGCCTTACCACACACATAGCAATTACTTTTATTATGGGTGTGGGCATTATACTTCATCCATTCCAACCATAGGTTGACATCTGAGAGCCCAGTTTCTATGGCTAGAGTGTCTTCATATGTGGGGTCTGCTATGGCCATCATCTCTTGAATTGTTTGAATACGGGGTTTTAGAGGATTTATGGGGGGGCCTTGTTGCCATTCTTTAGAGTTATACATATCTTTTATTTCAAACTTGCCTAAAGGTCTATCAGTCCCTCGCGGGACCCATCTTCCCATCCAGTAAGCTCCCTCATCCCCCTTTTGTGGGTTTTCAATATTAAGGATTAGTTGGTACGCTGTGCCCCCCGGATCTAAACTTTACATCCCCATCACTCCCGGTGAGTGAATACCTACCGGTGGCACATCATTTGGGGGGTGGGCCCCTCCATGACAATGTCATCCTGGAGATAAGGGATTTCCCATTTCTATCTTTCCTACCTAGTGCTGACTGAGGTTTGTATGCCCAATCTTGTCCTATGCTCCATCCCACACTTCCCCAATGTTTACAGTCTTGTCCCCAATAATTGTCTGTGACACATATATATATTTCCGGGTCTTGATCTCTTCTTTCATGACACTGCCATGCAGCGCCGGGACATGGCGCAACATCACAGTAGTCAAACAAGAAGGTGGCTACCTGTGTATTGGAGGAGTTAAACCAGAGTTGTGTCAGACCTGTTTTCTGTGTGATGGCTACCTGTTGGGGATTTGGGGAAGAAAGAGGGACACTTCTCCTTGTCCTGCATGGTTGTTTGTTTGTATAAGTTTTACCACAAATAACTTGTAGCCCGCCCAAGTCCTCTGGATGATAAATGCAGTTAGTTGTGATCCACACAAGGGTGAACACTGAAAATGAAACCAGTCCTATCAGTAGCCACAATTTGCTTGAGTCCGGTGAAATCAGGATTGTCATTTTCTACAGGGTCAGGGCTGTCTGCCCCCGTTATTACCCCCTTTTCTTGACTGTCCTGTTCGAGGTCAGAGCTGTCTGCTCCCGTTAGTACCTCCTTGCTTGCTTCTGGGTCCTGTTCGAGGTCAGAGCTGTCTGCTCTCGTTAGTACCTCCTTTCTTGACTCTCCTGTTCGAGGTCAGAGCTGTCTGCTCTCGTTAGTACCTCCTTTCTTGACTCAGTTTCCTCTGACTCAGGTTCCCTGCACACCAGCAGCATGGATCCAGGTAGGACTGTGTTCAGTTAGTTAGTTTCCCTTCTTCAGCTGTTCTATCACCACTACATCTCCTTCCTTGAGAGGGTGAGTGTTGCCCTGTGGAAGAAACGGAAACTTGCGAGTAACATTGTCTTTGACTTCTATTAAAGTTTCAATCAACTTTCTCATATATTCATCCCTAATGTTGTCAAGATTGTCTTGTGTCATGAATGTGCGTCTGGCCCAAGGTGTTGGGAAAGGTCTATCCATCAGGATTTCAAAGGAGAATATCCTAGGGTTGCATTTGGTGCCATTCTTATCTCAGCAAGGACAGCTGGGAGGTATCTTTTTCACTTTTTAAACGTACCTCTCGTAGCTTTCCTCGGCTTGTCTTTGATTTGGGAAGTAAATGCTGGGCCTTGGTCTGAATTTATTTGTAGTGGTACTCCCCACCTGGGGATCATTTCCCCTGTGAGGATTCCCACTACCTTTTAGCATCTTTCCTCTTAGTGGGAAACATTTCAGGCCAGCGGGAGAACATGTCTGTAATCATACAGACTGGTTGTTGTCCTTCTTTCGCTGTGAAATGTGGGTGAAATTAATTTGAAGGTGTGTGAACGGGGTTGTGGGGTGGAGCAATCCGATGTGGGTTATTGGGTTTACTCCTGATGCATGTAATGCACCTTTTAACATAACTGACTACCAATTGCCTGGCAACTGTAACATAAAAATCTTTTAGTAGTTGTTTTAGAGTGCGTTTCCCAACCTAGGTGTCCCATCCCATGATAGTGTGCTATGTAGATCGGGGCGCTGTGTTGGGGGATGCATGGCTTCCCCTCTTTGCAAATTAATCCGGTCTTCGGATTCTTTTGCAATATCGGGTAACACCAGTCTCTTAATTCTGTAGTTGTAGCAGAAGCTTGTAGATCAGTTAACAGTTGCGTTTCATCTGGAAGGAGCGGTACGAGGTTTGGCATGGAGATTAAGGCACCTAGAGGTGATTTAAGAGCAGCCTGTTTTGCTGCACTGTCAGCTAGGGCGTTACCCTCAGAGACATCATCAGATCCTCTCGTATGGGCTCTACAGTGAATGATTGCCACTTCGGAGGGCAACATTATTGCAGCAAGGAGTTGTGATATTAACTGAGCGTGCGAGATCCGTTTACCATCTGCACCGATGAATCCCCTCATAGACCATAAGACACCATGGTCGAAGACGACGCCGTGTGCGTATCGGGAGTCAGTGTAGACGGTAACGGGTTTGTCAGCATAAAGAGTGCATGCTCTGGTTAGAGCAATAAGCTCCGCAGCTTGGGCTGACTGGTAAGGGATGGACTTGGCTTCTAAAACCACATCAAGAAATTTAACTACTGCATACCCTGCCAGGCAGGTGTTGTCATTGGGCCTAGTACATGAACCATCCACAAAAACAACATCTGTACCCGGGATGGGTGTGTTCATCATGTCCAGTCTGGGGGAAGTAACCATTTTGATTGCCTCCAGACAGTGATGACAATCGGGTCCTTTATCCTCAGCTGACTTCATGCCTAGAAGTGCATCTAGGATCATGGCCGGGCCCGAGTTACTGGCACTATACTCAATGTACAGCTGTGGATTACTGAGCAGAATAACCTCATACTCACTTAATCCCTGAGCTGACATGTGTTGGATGTGTATGCCTTTAAGCAGGCTTACTACATCATGTGAGGTATGTAAGGTTGTAGGATGTCCTAATGTGAACCCAGATGCCATTTCTACCACCATAGCGCATGTTGCCAGAGCCCTAAAACAGGACGATAAACCCTGGACCTATAGAGGCATGACCTTTGAAAAATAAGCTACAGGTCGTAGCTTGCCCCTGTGTTCTTGGGCCAGCACACCCGCCATGGTTTTACAATTGTCTCTAGCATACAAATTAAACATCAATGAAAAGTCAGGGAGGCTCAGTCAAAGACTCATTACTATAGCTTCCTTTAATGCCTCAAAGGCATGCAACATTTCATTAGACCATTTAACATTTTCAGAAGAATTTTTCAGAGTGGCTTGTCTCAGAACATTATCATAAAAAGAACAATCAGGGATCCATTGCCTGCAATAATTAATCATACCAAGGAAGGATAGCATCTCCCTCTTGGTTTGTGGGGTGACCAGGCCCACTATTGCATGGATACTTGAAAATACTGATGTTCCTTTTTGCCTTTTGTGAAGACAAAGCCCAAGTATTCAACATTTTCACTGCACCATTGCAACTTTTGCTTAGACACTTTATGACCACATTCACATAACCATAACATTAGTGATTCACTGTCTTGTTGACAGGCCTCCCTAGACTTACTACAGACCATCAAATCATTGATATACTGTAGTACTACCGAACCCTGGGGGGGGTGCCATGGCCTGAGTGTGGACTGAAAAACAGTACTGTATACCACGGGGAAGTCCACAAATCCTTGAGGCACTTTCAACCAGTTTAACTGGCGTTTGCCAACAAGGGAAAAAGAAAAAAAAAGAAAACAAAAGGTCTGGTCTTCTTGTCAACAGGGACACTAAGAAAAACATTCTTTAAGTCTATAACAGTAAAATGTGTGGCATCATGTGGTATGTTGGCAAGCACGGCATGGCGGTCAGGTTTCAGAGTGACCCTGTAAGGGGCACAGGAGATTAGGCCAGTGTCATACTCTCCTGTGGTCAAAACATTTTCAGACAGGTCCGGAGGATCCAGATATGCCTGCATGTTATACATGGTCACAATGTATGATTCAGTGAAAGCATCAATGGGTAACACCGAGGATTCAACAATTAATCCTCCTCCTTCCTCTATGGGGAACGGGTTACAACTGTTCATATTCTTGGTCCATGCACTTAAATTATCTATGAATGGGTTAATTAAATAACCGGTCCCACAAATGCGGGTCACATAATCCTCACCCGGTTGGGGTGGACTATGTTCAGACTCTGCAGCGCTCATTACCGGGACATAAAACCGCTGAAACAATCAATGAACAGCTGTAATCAACCCAGAGTCTGCCCAATATAATCTTTAATTGGTACAGAGAAATAACAATTAAGTTTATATAATACTTGGTTCTTGCAACAGCGCCTGGGGGGTCTACTGCCGCAAAAAACATGGGGTAGGTTATATGGTCTCTCACTAATATGTGGCTGTTAATGTGCAAAACAATAAAAAATATCTTTAAACAAAATAAACCTCTTGTTTAGAAAAATACACATTTGGCATAATGCCAACTATTTTATCGGACCCACATTGGATGAGTCCCATATACAGTCAGCTTGCAGCTCATTTAAACAATAAAAATAATAAATGCACAAGTTCCTTTTAATATTCCTGCATGCTTAATCAACCCGGCTACACAGAATACTTTTAATTCGTTCACAGAGAACCCTAAGGGTCTTCTGCGAAACTTCACTCACACTTAACATTTTTCAAATGTTTTGTTTTTGTATTAGCCAATGGACTCCAGACACCGATTAGTTATTGACCACTGATAACAAAATTTAATGACAATAACGGTTTGTCATTGCGGCCGCTCTTTTGCCAAAAGCGGGGTTCACTCATCTTTTCGGTCTGGGGTGTCCATTGACCCTCACTATCAGAATTTGTAATTTTTTTTTTTTTTATTACATTAACTCATAGAACACCATGGAGGTATAAGACTTTCATGTACCTTCACATAATCACAAACAATCACTTCATTCACTTCAATTGTCTAACAAGGTGTAAGTTATTGTCAGCTTTAGTATGCTTAAGTTCAATTACACAAACACAATACTTGCATGTCATTAATGTCTTTATATATATTATTAGTATTTTCTAACAGAAAGACAACCAGTGGTTCCTTATCCTTGCAGTACTGGCAGTCTATCTGCTACAAAATATATGTGGCTGCAGATGGTAGACGTTTCTAACCTGCCTATAAGTAAGCCCGAGTTGATTAGTCTATTTCTCCATGGAAATCGATTCTGCAATAAATTGTTCTACACTCGGGATGGCAGGAAATAACTCGTCTACCTAAGAATTTATTTTGCCCTGCAGGTGGGGTTATTGAGACTAACTTGGCAGCATTTAACTCATGATTTGTTATGTTAAAATTTAGACACTGAGTACAGGACGGGCAGGTCATCAGTTAACACAGTCTCTACTTGTCACAAATACAGCTTCAGTATATGTTAGATCAAATCTGTGATGTTCAATGCAGCATGAGCCTCTTCATTCGCTCCGACTCCACCCTTGATTGGTTTTAACCTCGGTAATAAAATCGAGGTTAACCTGATCTTTAGATGGAATCAGCCTAGACCAGACGCATGCTCGAGCCAGCTCGTATCTTGTTGACCATCACTATAGATTGACCATTAGACATACACTGAAGTAAACATTCAATGATTCTTATTACTTTAAATTCAATTAATGATCACAGTCCGTATACTCACTAACCGGACTATTGGACCATACAAACAGATTATCTTAAACTTCTACGCGACAGGTAAGAGAAGCAAAGCAGTTTTAGGCACAACACGGGTCAATAATTTGTCTCCCTGAGACAAGCTAATATTTCCCTGAAATATTAGTTTTGTTTTACACTCCCAGAGTGTTCACATTCCCTGAATGTGCTTTTTATTCACGCTCCCGGAGCGTGTTTGTTATAACTTTGCTCACACTCCCTGAGTGTGTTTGTTATAACTTCATTCACACTCCCTGAGTGTGTTCACAATCCCGGATTGTGTTTCTTATCACGCTCCCAGAGCGTCCACACTCCCAGAGTGTGTTTCTAAGGCTCAGGAATCGGAAACTTAGTCAGAGCCCTCCCCTCCCGGACAGTTGGAAAATAAAATATTTCAACTTACCGGGTGGGTGAGTAGGGTTGACGTTCCGATGCCGGACGAAGCCCCCAGACTGAAGGTAGATGTTCCTCGGAGATAGGTGCCCGGACCGTCCCCCCGTTCAGATAGTCCCTGACTATCGGTTGGCCCGTGTTGTGCCCAAGGGTACCCGGGAGATCAATTTCACCATAGAAAAGGACACAGAGTCATGCAGCAAGTGAAATCAGAGCGCTCCGTTTATTTAGGCTCGTCTAGATCTTTTATATGGTATAAAGAGGGGTGTAGAATACATTTACAAAAGATAACTTATTAACATTCTATAGGTAGATGTAAATGAGGAGGTTATAACCAGCTGTGACCGACATCTCAGAGAAAAACCAAGGAGGACAAGAACATGTTGTTCTGCAGAGGAGTGTAAAGGAAGATAAGAACATATTGTTCTGAGAAAGGCTGAGAAGACAGATCTAAGACAGTTTCAAGGTAACACATATCACAGACATGGACGTGCAAAAGCAAATATCTAAAATGGAGATGAAGAGTGAACAAAATGGCGTAACTATTGCAAAAGCATAAAACTCCTTCACCCCCCACAGTACACATCACAGCCCCCCACCCTCTGCACAATACAAAGCCCCCCACAGTACACAGCACATCCCTCCACCCTCTGCACAATACAAAGCCCCCCACAGTACACAGACCCCACCCTCTGAACAATACAAAGCCCCCCACAGTACACAGCCCCCACCCTCTGCACAATACAAAGCCTCCCACAGTACACAGCACAGCCCCCACCATCTGCACAATACAGAAATCTTCCCAATGAGTGCAAGTTTACCCACTTCAGTAGAAATGTTGTTGGTTGTTTATCATCCTGCACTTAAGCAGTTAAATAGTGCTCAGGTGTCAATTGCTGGTAGAAGGAGAGGGCACTACTGTCATCTCCTATAGCAATCAATGGGTTTGGAGGATCAGCATGGATGTCATGTGAGGTGGAAGGCAGGGAATGGTAGAATAAGAGGAAAGACCATGTTTTTGGGGGGGGTGAGATTTTCTAAAAATGTTGCCGGTATGTGTCTTGTGTAAATGGCATTTTAGTTTTAGTCCCATTTTAGTCTTCTGAAAGTGTTTTAGTTTTAGTCTGACTAAAATGCCATTTTAGTTTTAGTCCTATTTTAGTCATCATATTTTGGTCGACTAAAATCTCCAGTACATTTTTGTCTAAGATAATCATTTTAGTCAACTAAAATTGAATGTGCACAGTACACAGCCCCCCACCCTCTGAACAATACACAGCCCCCCACCCTCTGAAAAATACACAGCTCCCCACAGTACACAGACCCCCACCCTATGCACATTACAAAGCCCCCCACAGTAGAAAGCACAGCCCCCACCCTCTGCACAATACAATGCACCCAGAGTACACAACACAGCCCTCCACCCTCTGCACAATACAAAGCCCCCCACAGTACACAGCCCCCACCCTCTGCACAATACAAAGCCCCCCACAGTACACAGCCCCCACCCTCTGCACAATGCAAAGCCCCCCACAGTACACAGCACAGCCCCCCACCCTCTGCACAATACAAAGCCCCCCACAGTACAAAGCACAGCCCTCCACCCTCTGCACAATACAAAGCCCCCCACAGTACCCAGCCCCCACCCTCTGAACAATACAAAGCCCCCCACAGTGCACAGCCCCCACCCTCTGCACAATACAAAGCCTCCCACAGTACACAGCACAGCCCCCACCATCTGCACAATACAGAAATCTTCCCAATGAGTGCAAGTTTACCCACTTCAGTAGAAATGTTGTTGGTTGTTTATCATCCTGCACTTAAGCAGTTAAATAGTGCTCAGGTGTCAATTGCTGGTAGAAGGAGAGGACACTACTGTCATCTCCTATAGCAATCAATGGGTTTGGAGGATCAGTATGGATGTCATGTGAGGTGGAAGGCAGGGAATGGTAGAATAAGAGGAAAGACCATGTTCTTGGGGGGGTGAGATTTTCTAAAAATGTTGCCGGTATGTGTCTTGTGTAAGGCAGCCCTCCCCCCCCCCCAAGCTAGTTATCACTCTCTAAGTGGGGGGTGAAGAATATAAGCACTCAGCAGAGCTTTGGCATCACACATATGCCAAGATGGCCTTCCGTGCATATGCCCTCTTCAAAGCACTTCTAAATGAGCCCTTAATGTATTACTGTTTAAGAACTGAACCAGTTATGGTCCATCCATAAGAGGCGCATAGCCACCGCCCCCCATCTATGTGTCCACCCCCCCGTATCTACATACAGGACGCTGGATGAATGCTTTCCAAAGGTGTTTTTTTTAAAGTATGTTATTAGAGCCAATTAGTTTTTTTATATACAGTATACACCCCCTGGGCCTATTCAGAACACTGAAAAAAACATTGAGAGTGAAATATAACATGCACAGTAATATCAAAATATCACAGTGTCTAGTGCAGGGGTCTTCAAACTACGGCCCTCCAGGTGTTCAAGAACTACAATTCCCATCATGCCTAGTCATGTCTGTGAATGTCAGTGTGTTACAATGCCTCATGGGACGTGTAGTTCTACAACAGCTGGAGGGCCGTAGTTTGAGGATCCCTGGTCTAGTGTATTGGTATATTATCAATCAAAGTGATATATTATTTGATCATAACCAGGTTGGTTTGCCGAAATAATTTCAGTGCCTTGAGCAGGAATGCTTGCAAGCACATATAAATATAAAATATATTGTATGGAAAAAAAACTGTCATGTAGCAATTTGAAAGAGCACACATTTCTTGATATACACTTGGTAGCTGTTGCTACAGGTAACCTAGTACAGTGCAGTATTGTAAGGTGAATATCCAAAACCCCTGGTGTTGTACGCATTCAAAAAACAGTAAATGCCTGTTAATCCCCATAGGGAGCATAATTAAATGTTCTGCCACAATAATATAAGATCTAGAGCAGTTTTCTCCAAACTGTAGTCTGGGGTCCAGTTGCGCCTTTTGTTTGCCTCTATTGAGCCCTTAGGACACTATTCCTCCAACTGACACCAATTATGAGGCAATATTTCTCCCACTGATACAAATGATGAGGCACCATTACTCCACTAACACCCTTATTAGAATACTATTCCTCCTACTGACACCATAGATGGGGCACTATGCCTCCCACGGACACCATCAATGGGAGATTCATTCTCCCATTGATACCAACCATGGGGCACTAGAGAAGGGCCAAATACCCCCAGTTTGGTTTGCACCAGAACTTTCGAACATCACAAAAGTTTGGGGCTGAACAATAACTCCATTAAAGTCTATGGGACCTGAAATGGAAAATCAATAGTGTCCATTTTGAAGGCTCATATGGAAGTTATTGGGCATACAAAGGGTATGGGGGTCTGGGTACTGTCCTGGGGTACATGTACGTATCAATGCAAAAACGTTTAAAAAAAAAATCATTTTTAACCACTAATGCCGTGTACACACGATCACTTTTTGCGATGAAAAAAAACGACGTTTTCTCTCATGAAAAAAAACGAAGTTTTTCAAACTTCATTTTCCAAAACGACGTTGCGTACACACCATCGTTTTTCCCAAAAGCTCGAGCAGTGCGCGGTGACGTCCATCACGTACGACGGGACTATAAAGGCTAATTTTCATGCGGAAGCCGGCCTCTTTTGCTGATATCGTGTTGCTGCGTGTTAGAAAAAGTTTGGTGAGAGACGATTCGCGCTTTTCAGTCTTCGTGCTTTAAAAAACGTTTTCTGTCTTACAGTTTGTGCTTTTGTGTTCGTATCTGTGTTACAGTGCTTGTTTTCAGATCGTATCTGTTTTGGCAGTGCGTTCTTGTTTGCACGTTACTGTTTTGCAGGTTGTTCTTCAGAGGCCTTTCTGTTTTTCAGTGCGTTTTTTTTTTAGTCCGATCTGATTTGACGACCGTTTTCTAGCCATGTTGCGGGTACGTTCTCATCGCCGAGAGCATGCTTTGCATCTTGTTAGGATGTGTGCTGCATCCCGGCTCTGGTCCTTGAGGAGGGCGAGAAGGACTTTGTGGGCCAAGGACTGGTTTCTTCGCAGGGACCAGTTCTCTCATATGCCTCTGCTGCGGGAGATCCAAGAAAATAACCCTGATGATTTCAGGAATTTTCTTCGGATGTCTGACCCCGTATTCCAGCAGCTTTTGGCTTCGGTGTCGCCTTATATCGCCAGGCAGGACACTGTTATGCGGGAAGCCATCACTGCTGAGCAGCGGCTAGTTGCTACCTTGCGGTACCTGGCAACAGGGAGAAGTCTTCAGGACTTGAAGTTCTCGACGGGCATCTCCCCCCAGGCTCTGGGCCTCATAATCCTGGACACCTGTTGTGCCATAATCCAGGTTTTGCAGGAGGACTATATTAAGGTAAGTGGTGTCCTTTAAATGCACAAACTCTGTTATTATTTTTCATATTTTTGAGTAATGTACAAGCCCACCTAGCTTAGTCCCTATATCCCCCTTGATTTTTGTTCCCTATTGTTGTTCTGTATTTTTAAGTCCCTATATCCCCCTATTGTTGTTCTGTATTTTTAAGTCCCTATATCCCCCTTGATTTTTGTTCCCTATTGTTGTTCTGTATTTTTAAGTCCCTATATCCCCCTTGATTTTTGTTCCCTATTGTAGTTCCCCTCCCCCCAATCTTTTCCAATTTCCCTTTTTTTTTTTTAAGAGAAATGTTTCAAGGTCGCAAACTCATCTTGGGCCCCCCCTCACCCTATTTTGTTTGTGTTTTGTGACCATCAGAGGGTGTGATTAATATGCTTATTAATTCTTTATAATTTATGATTCGGTCAATAATACTTGAACTTAACGATCTTCTTTTTTTAGGATCCAAGAATGTTTTTGTATATTCTATTAGGAGTGTTTGTTTGAATAATTTTTTTGGGGTTTCTCTACAGTTCCCCACCACGCCACAGGAATGGCAGACTGTGGCAGCGGAATTCTCCCAGCGATGGAATTTTCCGAATTGTGGAGGAGCTATTGATGGCAAGCACGTCCGCATCGTGCCACCACCCCATTCCGGATCCCATTTTTTTAACTACAAGGGGTTCCACAGTGTCGTGCTGATGGCGGTGGTTTCTGCCAATTATGAATTTCTCTACCTAGACGTTGGGAAGAATGGGCGGATGTCGGACGGCGGGGTCTTTGCCGAGACCGAGTTTGCCCAACGGCTTGAGTCGGAGGACCTGGGATTGCCACCTGTAGAGGAGAACGAAGAGGGGCTTCCTTTGGTGTTCATTGCAGATGAGGCATTTGGCTTGGGTCCCCACCTCCTGAGGCCATTTCCCCAATGTGCCCTCACCCATGAGAGGAGGGTCTTTAATTATCGGCTGGCCAGAGCCAGAAGAGTGGTTGAGAATGCGTTTGGCATCATGGCCAGCCGGTTCCGCTTGTTTTTAACGACCATAAACATGGCAGAATACAAATGGGATACCATCATTTTATGTTGCTGTATCCTACATAATTATCTCAGAAGACATTCTGTCAATTATATAGCATTATTGCCTGACGAGGCAGTTCATGTTCCCGATGTGGCCCGTGAGGCAGGCCATCCAGGCTTGGCCCCCCAAAACGCACGTGCTGTGCGCCAGGCCTACGTGGACTATTTTATGGGTAGGGGGGCCATTCCAATGCCAGATCTTGGCTGATTTACATAATAAAAATCTTTGATGAAAGAAACAGTCTACTTATTTTTTAGACAATATTGTGAATGTTTGTGTATTTTCATTGCCTCCTAGGTTATCATAGTGATATGTGTTTTGAATGGTCTAAATATCCATCATTGTTTGATGTTACCAGCAGTAACATATTTTTAAGGTCAGCATTCATATAAAATAACAAGCCACACAATTGTGAAAGTGACCATTTTTTGTAATTTTTTAAATTATTTTAACAAGAAAACAGGTACAATCCTTTTTTTTTTTCTGGTGATTCAAACAAACACAATCATTTTTTTTCTTATTTTTTTTATTTTTCTGGTGATTCAAACAAACACAATCATTTTGTAAAAAAAATTTTCTGGTGATTAAAATAACTATAAACATTTTTTTTTTTTTTTTGTATTTTTTTCTGGTGATTAAAATAACTATAAAATCATTTTTTTTTCTATTTTTTTCAGGTGATTAAAATAACTATAAAATCTTTTTTTTTTTTTGTATTTTTTTCTGGTGATTAAAATAACTATAAAATAATTATTTTTTTATTTTTTTATTTTTTCTGGTGATTAAAATAACTATAAAATAGTGTTTGTTCCTCTCATTAACAAAACATAAATAAAAAAACATTTAAAAGACTTTAAACCCTCCCCAAAACATCCAGGACATTTTTGAGCTGGAGTCCCACCCTTTTTGTATTTTCCAGGATTTGTCTGGAAGCTAGCTGGAAGTCCTCAATTTGTTCTGCGCAGGACCATATTTCTCGAATGAGGAAAGGTGCAGTGTCCTTATCAAGTGCTGACCCAGCACGACTTGCTCCTTAAAGTGGAGTTCCGGCCACAATTTCACTTTTTAAATATAAATACCCCTGTAATACACAAGCTTAATGTATTCTAGTAAAGGTAGTCTGTAAACTGAGGTCCGTTTTGTTAGGTTGTTATAGCATTTAGATACTTTATAAAACAGGAATTGACCGTGGCCATCTTAAGTGTGGGAATCCATGAAGCCAGACTGTATGACTTCCTGGATTTCAGCTTTGCATATCTCGCACATGCTCAGTGCTGCACAAGCAATGTAATATGTTACAGATCAGGTTTCAATAGCAAAATCTCTCCTCCCCTCCTCCTTCCAGGAACCAGGAAATATACTAAATAATTTGTTATGTAGATATATCTGCACCGCACACCACACCGATCACAGCGCACCGATCACAGCGCACCACAACGCCCCGATCACAGCACACCGATCACAGCGCGACGATCACAGTGCGACGATCACAGCGCACCTCACAGCGCAATGATCACAGCACAGTGCACCGATCACAGCGCACCGAGCACAGCACAACGCACCGATCACAGCACACCGATCACAGCAAACCGCACAATGCACCGATCACAGCGCATCGATCACAGCACACCGCACAATGCACAGATCACAGCGCACCGATCACAGCGCACTGATTACAGCACACCGATCACAGCACAGCACAATGCACCGATCACAGCGCACCAATCACAGCGCACCGATCACAGCGCACCGATCACAGCACAACGCACCGATCACAGTACACCGATCACAGCACAGCACACCGCACAATGCACCGATCACAGCGCACCAATCACAGCGCACCAATCACAGCGCACCAATCACAGCGCACCAATCACAGCGCACCAATCACAGCGCACCAATCACAGCGCACCAATCACAGCGCACCGATCACAGCGCACCGATCACAGCGCACCGATCACAGCACAGCGCACCGATCACAGCACAGCACACCGATCACAGCGCACCGATCACAGCACACCGATCACAGCGCACCGATCACAGCGCACCGATCACAGCGCACCGATCACAGCGCACCGATCACAGCTCACCGATCACAGCTCACCGATCACAGCGCACCGATCACAGCGCACCGATCACAGCGCACCGATCACAGCGCACCGATCACAGCACACCGATCACAGCGCACCGATCACAGCACAGCGCACCGATCACAGCGCACCGATCACAGCGCACCGATCACAGCGCACCGATCACAGCGCACCGATCACAGCACACCGATCACAGCGCACCGATCACAGCACACCGATCACAGCGCACCGATCACAGCGCACCGATCACAGCACAGCACAACACACCGATCACAGCACAACGCACCGATCACAGCACACCGATCACAATGCACGATCACAGCGCATCGATCACAGCGCACCGATCACAGCTTACTGATCACAGCACAGCACAATGCACCGATCACAGCACAGCACACCGCACCGATCGCAGCACAACATTTAGTAAATATTCCCACATCGCATAGACCCCCCGCCCAATTGCATCACAATACCCACAAAATTGCATCGCCCCAGCCAGCACATCGCATTGCCCCCGCGAAATCACATCTCCTCCATCGCAGCACCCCCCCCCCCCCCCCCTTGCCAAATTGCATCACATCGCCCCAGCACATCACATCACACTGCCACCAAATCGCATCGCCCCAGCACATTACACAGCCCTTGTACCTCTGGACCCCTTTACATTACACAGCACTCTGGATCCCTTTACGTTACACTGCACCCTGCACCTCTGGACCCCCTTTACATTACACTGCACCCTGCATCACTGGACCCCTTTACATTACACAGCACCCTGCACCTTTGGACCCCTTTACATTACACAGCACCCTGCACCTCTAGACGCCTGTATGTTACACAGGCACCCCCCTTAACAGTTCTGGGCCCCCTAATTGTTACTCAGACCCCTCTACAGTACAGACCCCCCTTCCTACAATACAGACCCCCACTACAGTGAAGACCCCCCTTCCTACAATACATGACCCCCCTTCCTACAATTCAGACCCCCCTTCCTACAATTCAGACCCCCGCTACAGTAAAGACCCCCCCTTCCTACAGTACAGCCCCCCCTTCCTACAATACAGACCCCCACTACAGTGAAGACCCCCTTCCTACAATACAGACCCCAGCTACAGTGAAGACCTCCCTTCCTACAATACAGACCCCCCTTACTACAATACAGACCCCCGCTACAGTGAACCCCCCCCCTTGCTACAATACAGACCCCCGCTACAGTGAAGACCCCCCCTTCCTACAATACAGACCCCCCTTCCTACAATACAGACCCCCGCTACAGTGAAGACCCCCCTACAATACAAACCCCCCTTGCTACAATACAGACCCCCCCATTTAGACCCACAATGTATCAGTCAGAGAGCCCGAGGTAGAGGCTTGGCGGGGGTGGGGGGGACTTAGTGGCTTGGCGGGGGTGGGGGGGACTTAGTGGCTTGGCGGGGGTGGGGGAGAGTGCAAGCTGCTCCCCTGTCAGTCGGCACATCTGGGATCGGCGCGGCGCAATGATCCTCTTCTCTCATGTCATGTCTGATAAGTGTAGGGCAGCGGCCGTCAGCCGAGCAGAGAAGCCGCCTCCCCCCTTCTCCTGCATGCACAGCACTGTATAGACATAAAGGAGAAGGGGGAGGCGGCTTCTATGCTCGGCTGACGGCCGCTGCCCTACACTTATCAGAGACATGACATGAGAGAAGAGGATCATTGCGCCGCGCCGGTCCCAGATGTGCCGACTGACAGGGGAGCAGCTTGCACTCTCCCCCACCCCCGCCAAGCCACTACCTGCTCCACTCGGGCACTGTAGTCTGTCTGTGTCAGTCACTGCACAATGTTTAACCCGCGGCGGCGGTGTTTTTTTTTTTCATTCGCGGGGGGGGGAATCACGCGATGCTACGCGGCCAGGACCTCCTGGGGTTGATGACAAACATCTCCCAGGAGGCAACGCAGCACTCATTGACGGGGCAATGCCGCTGCGGCCGCGGCCGAGAAAAATAAACTCATCTGCACAGCACAGTGAGTTTTTCAAATAAAAAAAAAAGACACACCAATTCAATTTAAGGGGGCAGTATGAAAACAAATGCTTTAAAGTTGAAAAAGAGGGTGGAGCTCCACTTTAATTTGTGCGAGCAAACCATGTATTAATAAAAAGTAATCCTACACCTACATTACCTGTGTATCTGTGTTATCTGGTACATTACCGGATGTGGTGGCAGCTTCCCCTTCATCCAGATCCCTCGGGGGTGTTGCTTGATCAGTACTTGCATCCTGCCTTGATGCTTCCTTACGCCCTACGAAATTGAAGAAAGGGAAACCAGAAAGGTAAAAAATTAGAGGGATGAAAGATAATTCAAAATACAACTACAGAGTCCACATGTGTAGAATCCACTGCTGAGCACACTCTCCTTTTTCTGCGTATTGTTATTACTATTAATTATTCACATCTACTAGGTACACATCTACATTAACCACTTTAGCCCCGGACCATATTGCTGTCCAAAGACCAGAGCACTTTTTGCGATTCGGCACTGCGTCGCTTTAACTGACAATTGCGCGGTCATGCGACGTGGCTCCCAAACAAAATTGGCGTCCCTTTTTTCCCACAAATAGAGCTTTCTTTTGGTGGTATTTGATCATCTCTGCGGTTTTTATTTTTTGCGCTATAAACAAAAACAGAGCGACTATTTTGAAAAAAATGCAATATTTTTTACTTTTTTCTGTAATAAATATCCCCCAAAAATATATAAAAAAAAATGTTTTTCCTCAGTTTAGGCCGATACGTATTCTTCTACATATTTTTTGTAAAAAAAAAATCGCAATTAGCATTTATTGATTGGTTTGCGCAAAAGTTATAGCGTTTACAAAATTGGGGGTAGTTTTATGGCATTTTTATTATTAATATTTTTTTACTAGTAATGGCGGGGATCAGCGTTTTTTTTCAGTACTGCGACCTTATGGCGGACACTTCGGACACTTTTGACACATTTTTGGGACCATTGGCATTTTTTTAGCGATCAATGCTACTATTTGAGTTCTAACTGTATGGGGGGGTGGACTTACTAGGGGGAATCACTAATGTTCCGTTCATACATTGTATGAACAGAAAATCAGCATTTCCCCCGCTGACAGGAACGAGCGCTGTGTGTTTACACACACAGCTCCCGTTCCCCACTCTGTAACGAGCGATCGCGTGTGCCCCGCGGCGATCGTGCCCGCCGGGCACACGCACGGGACTCGGGGGCGAGCGGGGGGCGCGCGCGCAGGCCGCCGGCGGCGCGCACGCGCCCCCTAGTGGCCGTCGAAAGTGGCGACGTAGAGCTACGGGCTCTCGCGCAGGAGTGCCGACCTGCCGCCGGCTGGTCGGAAAGCGGTTAAAAAAACACAATTGATGTCACATTAAAAACATAATAAGATGTCACAACTTTAATGTTTGTGAGAACAATAACTGGTCGTAGGAGTCGTCGTAGGTTCAAACTGCAATCATACAAATACGCTCTTTTTAGAGGATACAGTGATTGCACTCCGATTTGTCCACGGGAACTAGGCATGAAGATCGTCGTTTATTAGTACAAAAGGCGACGAATGATCGACTACTCCTACGACCAATTTTAGTGTGAGCACAAACATAGATACAGTACAACCTGAAAGAAGAAGCACATGTGTCAGGAATGGTCCCCCCTGCTGGTAAATATGCCTGTTATTCTGGCTGCAGTACCGGCCTCCACCAGCGGGGGGTTCCTGGTCTTCTGGCGCTCACAGCCTTTCACAGGGATGGACTGGCCATTGGGACTACAGGGAGTTTCCCGGTGGGCCGATGGCTCAGTGGGCCGGCTTTAGTGACAGCAGACCGCTGCCCCCCCTCCGCTCCTCTGTCTCTCCCTTTCCGCAATGCTCAACTCCTCTCCCTCCCCGCAGTGCTCACCTGGGGGGAACAAAGAAGCAGGGGGAGGACCAGAGGAGCAGAGACGACGACAGAGGAGCATGGGGGCCTGGGATTTTTTCCCAATTCTGCCTAATCTTGTCTCAAAAGGGGGGGCACCGAACTGATTCTTTGCCCCGGGTGAAGGTGAAATAATGTCTAGCTTCCCCACTGGTACTGCGTATAAGAGTACCAGTACCAGCCGTTCTACTCTAATAAAGTAGAACAGCTAGTGAAGGGGTAGAGGGGGCTTAGGTGGCTGGGCCGGGGGGGGGGGGGGGGGTTGACAGTTGTCTGGCCGCCATGGGAGAGACCTGTCAAAGTGGGCCAGTCTGGATGAAGTCCAGGGCCAAATTGTTGTCCCAGTCCAGCCCTGGCCTTTCATACGTTCAGGTGTGACTTGAACGTAATTAAGACACTCCCTATTTATACCCGGCGAGCTCAAGCAGAGCTCGCCCTGGTATCTTCATATCTGCTGGACCTAAGCCTGTACCCTGACCTGTATTCTGATCCTGATTTTGTACCTTGATCCTGTTCTGATCCTGATCCCGCCTGGACTTGTCTGCCCTGCATCCTGATCCCGCCTGGACTTGTCTGCCCTGCATCCTGATCCCGCCTGGACTTGTCTGCCCTGCATCCTGATCCCGCCTGGACTTGTCTGCCCTGCATCCTGATCCCGCCTGGACTTGTCTGCCCTGCATCCTGATCCCGCCTGGACTTGTCTGCCCTGCATCCTGATCCCTGATCCCGCCTGGACTTGTCTGCCCTGCTTCCTGATCCTTGTCTCCCCTTAGCCTGTATCCTGCAGCTAGTCCATCCATCCGACCCCTGCTCCTTCCTGTCCCATCTGCTGATATCCCTTGTGTATGACCTCGGCCTGGCTTGACCTATGTGTATGGTATTCCCTTTCTGATTTTATATATATATATATATATATATATATATATATATATATATATATATATATATATATATATATATATATATATATATATAGTTTGCTATCCTCACTGGTTTTCTTATAATTAAACACCTTTTACTTCACTAATCATACTGTCTGGTTTCTCTGTGCAGTCACACGGGTCTGATCTCTCATCCCTCCTGACAGTATACCAGGGCCATTCTTGATCAGACGTGACTGCATTTGGGAACCATCCTGGTGTAGTGCATTGCTCTAAACATGGATTACGATGACATCCTTTATTATTCTCTGCTGGCTGAAGAGGATGAAGGGTATTGTCACCAGGTTTTGGAGGGTTGGACTAGTGACCAGCTAATGGAAACTATCCGATTAGCTCATTCCTGTGTGGATCAGGGTTGCATGACTTTTAATGATGTTCAGCCATTAATTCGGTTGTGTGTAAAACCAGCCCTGTCATCTATTCCTGTCGGTAGGGACGATTTCTCTCCCCCCTTCAGTCATGACCAAGTTGAATCCCTGGTGTGGCTATTAGAGGATGATCCGGCGTCTTTTGATGAGTATTATTCCTCCTGTCCCCAGCAAAAGTTATCTGAGTGTATTAGCTGTGTGCAGGCTCTGATTAGACAAGGTGTGTGTGAATCTGCTTTTGTTCAACCTGTGCTGCAGGCATGGTCAGATCTCCTGATTCCAGCCAAGCCAGTCCGTTCCAGCCCTACTATTAACCCTCTGCCTTCTCAGGGATCCATCTATCCATCACCAATGGCAACCCCAGCTCAGATAATTCAGCATCCTACCAAATATTACTACCCAGTTTCTACTTGTACCTACCCAGCCTTTAATCCACCTGTCTGCTCCAACCCTGCTATTAACCACCTACCTTCCCAAGGACCTATCCGCCCATTGCCAATGACAACCTCAGCTTTCGCCCAGTTAATTCCACACCCTACCAAATATTACTACCCAATTTCTACTAATTGTACCTACCCTGCCTATAATCCACCTGTAACAACTCCACACGAACCTCCTCCAGTCACCATCCCTGTGTCTCTGCCATATTCCAAACCCTCCTCCTACTTAAATCCATCTTCTTCATACATCGCTTCTGTTAACAAACCTGTAGTGTCTAAGTCTAAAAAGAAACGGAAGTACTTCCCAACTCACACCATCGTGCCAGTTACCCAGCCTGTTCCAGTGCCACCTGCTCAGCTTGTTCCAGTGCCACCTGCTCAGCTTGTTCCAGTGCCACCTGCTCAGCTTGTTCCAGTGCCACCTGCTCAGCTTGTTCCAGTGCCACCTGCTCAGCTTGTTCCAGTGCCACCTGCTCAGCTTGTGCCAGCCTCCCAGCTTATTCCTGTGCCAGCCTGCCACCCTGGTGTTCCTGTGCCAGCCTGCCACCCTGGTGTTCCTGTGCCAGCCTGCCACCCTGGTGTTCCTGTGCCAGCCTGCCACCCTGGTGTTCCTGTGCCAGCCTGCCACCCTGGTGTTCCTGTTCCAGCCCGCCAACCTGATGTTCCTGTGCCAGCTTGCCAGTCCGATGACTCCCAGTCCGCTGCCCAGCTTGACGACTTCCAGTCCGCTGCCCAGCTTGACGACTTCCAGTCCGCTCCTTTGAGGGGGGGTACTGTCAGGAATGGTCCCCCCTGCTGGTAAATATGCCTGTTATTCTGGCTGCAGTACCGGCCTCCACCAGTGGGGGGTTCCTGGTCTTCTGGAGCTCACAGCCTTTCATACGTTCAGGTGTGACTTGAACGTAATTAAGACACTCCCTATTTATACCCGGCGAGCTCAAGCAGAGCTCGCCCTGGTATCTTCATATCTGCTGGACCTAAGCCTGTACCCTGACCTGTATTCTGATCCTGATTTCGTACCTTGATCCTGTTCTGATCCTGATCCCGCCTGGACTTGTCTGCCCTGCATCCTGATCCCGCCTGGACTTGTCTGCCCTGCATCCTGATCCCGCCTGGACTTGTCTGCCCTGCATCCTGATCCCGCCTGGACTTGTCTGCCCTGCATCCTGATCCCGCCTGGACTTGTCTGCCATGCATCCTGATCCCGCCTGGACTTGTCTGCCCTGCTTCCTGATCCTTGTCTCCCCTTAGCCTGTATCCTGCAGCTAGTCCATCCATCCAACCCCTGCTCCGTCCTGTCCCATCTGCTGATATCCCTTGTGTATGACCTCGGCCTGGCTTGACCTATGTGTACGGTATTCCCTTTCTGATTATATATATATATATATATATATATATATATATATATATATATATATTGTTTGCTATCCTCACTGGTTTTCTTATAATTAAACACCTTTTACTTCACTAATCATACTGTCTGGTTTCTCTGTGCAGTCACACGGGTCTGATCTCTCATCCCTCCTGACACATGGCACAAAGAACAAACACCAAAAATGAGGCCACATCAAAATCACTTACTTTTGTTTTGAATCATTCTTTTTATTCGCTGCAGCTACTCTGGCTCTCTATTCTTCAGGTCAGACCACCTCTTTCTGACTTGTTCTTTGCTCCTGCTTTGACCAAATTTCTGCCTGAGGCTCCTAATGACTTTATCCATTATGTCCACCTTCAACTTATTGGGACGCAGGTAAGGGCCGTGCTTGCCATCATAGTCCTCTTGCAGAAAGATGGTCACCATCTCCACCATCTCCTTGAAAGCCATGTTTGACGCCTTGTACCTCCGCCTGGAGCTTCTTCTGGTCTGGCCCTGGCCTGCCTCCTGGCTTGAGCTTGCCATAGTTTTTGCCCGGGCTTGTTCCTCCAGAAATGACTACCACCAAAAAGTTAGAGAAAGGGCGTGTAAAGGACGAGACCGAACGTCAGGGGCGGGGTATGCCTTGCGTCACACGTGTGCGTCGCGTCACACGTGCGCAGTGTGTAAAGGGATCCGACGTCATTGAAAGCGTCGTTCACAGTCTGCGGAAGAAGGCGCAAGTCACGATCGAATAATACGACGGTATGTAACTGTATTTTGGACATTAATATTATTGAACAGTGGATGATGTTGTGTGCTAGAGAAGATATGGTGTTAAAGCTTTTAGTAGTAGGAGTGGCTTCACTGACACTAGGTTTTTATTTTCCATTTTACATGCAGACAACATGGAGGCCTTCAAGGAGCAAGAATTTTTTACTGAATTCATCCAAAGATGGAGGGAGCAGCCAGTGCTCTGGCAAACAAAAAACAAAAAAAATAAAAACAAACAGGCCAGGAAGCAAGCACTGGAGACCATTCTGGTATTTGTGAAGACAAGGGTCCCAAATGCAACAACTGAGACTGTGAAGACCAAAATAAATTCGATTAGGGGCACCTACAGGACCCAACGGTCACTAGTCCAGGCCTCAATCCGATCAGGAGCTGCAGCTGAGTCCGTATATAGGCCAAACCTGTGGTATTATAATCAGCTGCAGTTCCTGGATGACCATATTGAATCACAGCCATCCGTGTCGACCCTTCCCCCAAGGAGACAGGCCCCTCTTCCCTGCAGTCAGTCCTCCAATCTTCCCTGCAGGCAAGAGCAAGCTAGCTCGGAGGAAGAGCCCGAGTTCCTGGAGGACCCAGATTGTGACCCATGGAGCCAGGTATTGCATTTTACTAACAAATTATGAACTGCAATGTAGAATAATGTTGACAAATTGATGTTACAAGTGTTGAAAATTATATATGATTGCAGCAAAAATTAGGAACATGTCACTAGGCAATAGCCGCAAAACAGAATGGGGACACAATCCATAAATGCACAGGTCATAATGATTGTGTGTAATTTTCGGGTACGCCACTAGGGGGGTAAACACAATACACCGGGAAGGGGTCGCAGATGAGAAACAGGCTTTTTGTTAATTTCCATTTTGGCCACCCCAAAAAAAAAAAACATCCATTTTTAGTTTGGGGAAAGGCCCCCTACTAATTTCAGCCAACATCAACCCCCCACCTCTAGGGGGCACATATCTGTAGCTGGGTAAGGGGCCACAAAATTAGGTAAGTGTGCCCTGTGTGTAAACTATTTTTGCAGACAATTAGCATATGTCAGGATTTTAGAAATGGGTGTGATTAATGAGGACAACAAATTAACTAGGTGCCTTTTTTTCATACACAGACAGAGCAAAGCCAGGAGGAGGCAGGCCCCACGGGGAGACAGGAGGAGGCAGGCCCCACGGGGAGACAGGAGGAGGCAGGCCCCACGGGGAGACAGGAGGAGGCAGGCCCCACGGGGAGACAGGAGGAGGCAGGCCCCACGGGGAGACAGGAGGAGGCAGGCCCCACGGGGAGACAGGAGGAGGCAGGCCCCACGGGGAGACAGGAGGAGGCAGGCCCCACGGGGAGACAGGAGGAGGCAGGCCCCACGGGGAGACAGGAGGAGGCAGGCCCCAGGGGGAGACAGAAGTCACGCCGGCGAGATTGCATCTCCCAGATCCCTCCTCTACGCACTCCCGCAAAAAGGGCCCGGAGACTCATGCAAATGGAGGAGGAGACCCAGGCCATGCTCCGTGAAGCAACAGCGGCCATCAGAGAGCAACCCAGTGAAGAAGAGGGCTTTGGAGCGCTCATCGCGGCCAAGCTCCAAAAGCTGGGGCCGGGCCAGCGTGTGCGCTGCGAGCTACTAATCTTTAAGGCCATAAGCATGGCCACACTGGGCAAGCTCAATGACGACATTGACATTGGGCTGATCGGCACTCCTGTCCTCTCTGCTCTTCCTGCTCCGGCTCCTGCTCCTGCTCCTTCTCTTCCTGAGCCTGCTCTGGCTCCTGCCACAACCTTGCCTCCAGGAACCCAGCTCACGAGGACTCGGGCTGCAGGGAAGACTGCAGGGAAGACTGCAGGGAAGAGTAAAGGGAAGAAGAAATGATGGTGCCCCTAATCAAATGTATTTTGTCTTGAGAGACTTCAGTGTTGCTTTGTTGGACCCTTGTCTTTTCAAATACCAGCAGGGTCTCCTTTGCTTTCTTCCTGGCTTTTTTGTTTTTATTTTGATTCCATTTTTGTTTGCCAGATGTGTGTAATTTTGTTTTTTTGCTTTATTGATTTGCGACAGAAATAAATGTCTTTTTTGTTTCCGTGCAAAATTTGTACATGTGTATTTTGAACAATATATAGAGATCATTTACTGAGTAGGCAGACACATTTAAAAAAAAAAAAGGAACAAGGGACAACAACCTCCTTGTTGGTAATTTATTTAAAAAAAATATATATTTTTGTTGGGTCACTTCACACACTCCAAAATCAACCACAATTCACATTTTGATAAACATTTAAAAAAAAAAAAAAGGGAGATGATGTGCTTAACCAAAAAAAGAGGAAATAAATACATAAATAAAAAAAATAAAAAATAAAGTCAAAAGGTTAACAGGACTATGTAACAAGATCTGTTAACCTTTTGACTTTCTTTGTTTTTTTTTTTTTCTTTATTTCTTTATTTCCTCTTTTTTTGGTTAAGCACATCATCTCCCTTTTTTTATTTTTTTTTATTAAAACGTTTTTTTAAATGTCAACTATGTAACAAGATGAGCCACAACAAACTAGGAATTTAGTGTAGCATTTAAATGCATTGGTTCAAATGCAGCGCATTCTTTGCTTCATTATACTTATTCTTAAAAAGAAACGAATGTGCTTAATCCATTCTGAACAGTAGTTTTACCAGAACAAGCGCTCCCGTATGAGAAATTGCTTCTGAGCAGGCGCGGGTTGAAAACGTCGTTTTGCACATCGTTTTGCCCACACACGGTCACTTTTTATGACACAAAAAACGATGTTTTGAAAAACGACACAAAAAATTCAAGCATGTTCGAAATTTTTTTTCATCGTTTTTTTGAAGACATAAAACAACGTTTTGCCCACACACGATGATTTAAAATGACGTTTTTGAAAGCGTCGTTTTTTTCATCGCAAAAAACGATCGTGTGTACGCGGCATCAACCGCTTATGGACCGCCGCATGTACATTTACGTCGGCAGAATGGCACAGGCAGGCACATCAACGTATATATACGTTGCTGCTTTGCAGTGGCGGCTGGTGAAGTTTTAAGATTGGGGGGGCGCAAGACCCCGCCCCTCCACGATTGACCCCTCCAACTTCTTGTAAACCACACCCCTTATACTGTATAATCCACCTATTTTGTCCGCTGTATCTGTATTCTGCAACCTGTAAATAGCACATATCTGCACCCTGTAAATAGCACATATCTGCATTCTGCAACCTGTAAATAGCACATATCTGCATTCTGCAACCTGTAAATAGCACATATCTGCATCCTGCAACCAGTAAATAGCACATATCTGCATTCTGCAACCAGTTAATAGCACATATCAGCAACCTGTACATAGCACATATCAGCATTCTGCAACCCCCCTCCCCCCAATCAGGTCAGCTACAGTGCTACACTATACACATGGCAGGGGGTGATGGACACAGCAATCAACCCCCTCCCCAGACTAACACAGGATGGCAGGGCAGACAGACACACTCCTCCAGGCTCCAGCCTCTCCTTTTTACAAGTACAACACTACTACAAGTCCCAGCATTAAAAAACAAGGCATGACCACTCATCCTCCTTGTAGTTCTCCATCTTCTCCTGGGGCTCAGGTGCATGCTATCCACCATCTTTGTCCAGTTTTTCTCACTGCTGGTACTTGTAGTCCCATAGATGGTGGATTGCATGCACCTGAGCCCCAGGAGAAGATGGAGAACTACAAGTCCCAGCATGTTATAATATAAGGCTCCTAGGTGTATGGGTGTCCAATGCAACCAAGCACACATGTATGCAGCTCAAGGCAAATAAGCATATATCTATTACATGATCAGATTAGGTGACACACCCTAATGAAGGGGAATCTCCAGAGGACTTATATTGCATCTGTCATTTTACAAGGCCATGTGTGGATCAACATACCAGAAAGACAATTTCCCAAACAAGTGTGCAGATTCCCAAAAGATTGGTATACAGTGACCCCAGACAGTATGCTATCAAATATATATAGGATTAATTGTACGTAAAACAGATTGCAAAAAGGAAAAACCAGTCCATTTAAAACCTCCAAACACCACAAAAATCAATGTTGTTATTATGTAATTTAAAATTTAACACATACAGAGCCCAAGCACAAACTCCTATGAGCGGGTGGGGGAAGGATCAGATAACACCACATAAATACCTTTTATCCTTCAGATTGATACTCCTTTAAGTGGGCGATCCACTGCCCATGTGTGGTGTTAGCTGATCCTGCCCCCCCACCCCTGGGGATTGATAGGTGCATGCAATCCACACCCATCCACCTCAGAGCCTTATTGTATGTATACCCTGCTGGGACTTGTAGTTCTCTATCTTCTCCTGGGGCTCATGGAGAAGATGGAGATTGGAGAACTACAAGTCCCAGCAGTCTATATATATATAACTACAATAACAGGCTCCGAGGTGGATGGGTGTGGATTGCATGCACCTATCAATCCCGGAAGGAGGGGGGTGGTCAGGAAAGGAGTATCAATCTGAAGGGAAAAAGGTATTTATGTGGTGTTATATTCGCCCCAAAAGTCATCAGCGGTGCACTGCCTGATCCCCACCCATCCACCTCAGAGCCTGTTATTGTAGTTAGACTGCTGGGACTTGTAGTTCTCCATCTTCTCCTGGGGCTCATGGAGAAGATGGAGATTGGAGAACTACAAGTCCCAGCAGTCTAACTACAATAACAGGCTCTGAGGTGGATGGGTGTAGATTGCATGCACCCATCAATCCGGGGGGGGGGGGGGGGGGTGCAGGATCAGATAGTGTTATCTGATCCGCCCCCCCCCCCCCCCCCCCTCCGGATTGATAGGTGCATGCAATCTACACCCATCCACCTCAGAGCCTTATTGTATGTATAACCTGCTGGGACTTGTAGTTCTCCAATCTCCATCTTCTCCATGAGCCCCAGGAGAAGATGGAGAACTACAAGTCCCAGCAGTCTAAATACAATAACATGCTCCAAGGTGGATGGGTGGGGATCAGGCTGATGACCTAATGGGGCGAATGGGGCGATTAATCAAATCAAATACAAAAAAGAATCATGTGGCTTCACTTGGCTGGCTTACCTTACCAACGCCAGCTCCGCTCGGGCAGTGTGAACTTCAGAGAACCTGCCGCGTGACGTCACTTCCGATTTTCAAAATGCTGCCGGAAGTCACAGTAGTAATGCTCCCGGTGCCCATAGAGAGGCACGGGAAGCATATCAGCATTTTCCAATGCGCCCATAGGAAAGCTAGAAGCCTGGAAATGAAGTGCCATATTTAGATTGCAGTGACACGGCGCTTCATAGGGCAATGGTGGCCGGTGCTCAATCAGAGTGCATTAAAGAATTGTTTTCTTTTTTTTAAGTGTATTTCTTAAAGGGGCCAAAAAAATAAATATATATATATATATATATATATATATATATATATTTTGCCTACAGGAGGGGGGGTGGCGCCCGGGCGCCCCTATGGGCGGGCCGCCACTGCTGCTTTGACGTGGGTCGGGGGTCCGATCGGGACCCCCCCCGGTACATGCGGCGGTCCCCGCGGCTGTACGAGCGATCCGGGACGAGGGGGCGGCTATTCATTTTTGTCCGCCCCCTCCGGATCGCTCCCAGCCAATGCGCGCGCTCCCTGATCTGCACTTCCTACTCCTGTGTAAACACAGGAAGAGGGAAGTGATGTGATCTCTCCTCTCAGCGGTTTTTTCAACCGCCGCTGAGGAGAGATCACATCGCACAGTAAGTCTGCACGACACTACACTGACACACACTACATATAGGCACATTAACCCCTTGCGATCACCACCCCTCCCCCCTGTCACAGTGTCACTGAATGCAGTAATCATACATGTATGATTACTGTATTTAGTGTCAGTGTGACAGTCAGTTAGTGTTAGGTCCAGGGTAGCCCCCGTACCCCCCCCCCTAATAAAGTTTTAACCCCTTGATCACTGCCCAAGTTAAACCTTTCACTCCCTATTGCCAGCGTCACTAAGCGATCATTTTTCTGATCGCTGTATTAGTGTCGCTGTTTCCGCTAGATAGCTATTTTTTTTTTATTGCTATTTTTTTTACTGAAGACATGTGGCTAAATAAATTTTGGCCTAAATGTTTGACTAAAATTTAGTTTATTTGATTCTTCTTATAACAAAAAGTAAAAAAATATAGATTTTTTTTCAAAAATGTCGCTCTATTTTTGTATATAGTGCAAAAAATAAAAATCGCAGAGGCGATCAAATACCACCAAAAGAAAGCTCTATTTGTGGGAAGTAAAGGACGCAAATTTTGTTTGGGAGCCACGTCGCACGACCGCGCAATTGTCAGTTAAAGCGACGCAGTGCTGAATCGCAAAAAGTGGCCTGGTCATTTACCTGCATTTTGGTCCGGGTCTTAAGTGGTTAAGGATCGTAGGTGTTTTTCAGATTTGGTGTTTTCAAGACTAAAACAGTTTTTTCTGCTAGAAAATTACTTAAAACCCCCAAACATTATATATTTTTTTCTAACACCCTAGAGAATAAAATAGTGGTCATTGCAATACTTTTTGTCACACCGTATTTGCGCAGCGGTCTTACAAGCGCACTTTTTTTGAAAAAAAAAATTCACTTTTTTGAATTAAAAAATAAGACAACAATAAATTTGGCCCAATTTTTTAATATATTGTGAAAGATAATGTTACGCCGAGTAAAATGATACCCAACATGTCGCACTTAAAAATTGCGCCCGCTCGTGGCATGGCGTCAAACTTTTACCCTTAAAAATCTCGATAGGCAACGTTTAAAAAATTCTATAGGTTGCATTTTTTGAGATACAGAGGAGGTCTAGGGCTAGAATTATTGCTCTCGCTCCAACGATCGCGGCGATACCTCACTTGTGTGATTTGAACACCGTTTTCATATGTAGGTGCTACTCGCGTATGCGTTCCCTTCTGCGCGCAAGCTCGTCAGGACGGGGCACTTTAAAAAATGTTTTTTTTGTTTTATTTTTTATTTTTATTTATTTTCATACTTTGTACACTGAAAAAAAAAATGTGATCACTTGTATTCCTATTACAAGGAATGTAAACATCCCTTTTAATAGAAAAAAGCATGACAGGTCCTCTTAAATATGAGATCTGGGGTTAAAAAGACCTCAGATCTCATATTTAGACTAAAATGCAAAAAAAAAAATGAATTTTTGGAAACTGTAATTTTCTTCGAAAGGGAGGGACAGACATTTTGACGTCAGTTCCGCCCAGCAGAGCTATGGGGACGGGTTAAGGACATTTTTCCCTCACTCGCATCCCCAGTCAGCCGCTGCGGATACCACCGTTATTGTGTACAGGACCGCTCACACTAAAGATGGATAACTCGGTTGTGGCAGCAGCTGCTGCCGTTACCGAGATATCCATCTTTAAAGTACCGACGTAAATGTATATGAGGGGGTACTTAAGTGGTTAAATGAGCAGTGATTTAATGTTGCTTAAAGTGAGACAAAAAAAATGAAAATGTCATTTAAAAACAGTACGAGGGGGGGGGGGGGGGCGGGGTATCCTGGTGGTGCAGCAAAAATTCCATTTATAAAGAAAAACAAATGACATTTTCCCTGCAAGCTTTCTTTATTTTGTAAACAACTGCTTGGGAAGCCAGCCTGTATGACAAGGCTACAATTTAGGGCTCTTTCACACGTCCGTTCAGTTTTTTAGATCAGTTTTTTCCCCCTTCAGTTGATCCGTTTTTTCATCCGTTTTTCGTCCATTTTCCATCCGTTTACATCCGTTTCGTTTTCCGTCCGTTTTTCATCAGTTTTTTTCATCTGTTTTTTCATCCGTTTTTTTTTTTTTTTAGAACTTTTTTTTTTTTACATATTTTGATGAAAAACTGATGTTAGCGGATCGGATGGTAAACGAATCATCCGCTAACGTCCATTATTCGTCCGTTCCGTTTTTTTTGACGGAAGAAAAATAGGGTTTTCTTCCGTCCAAAAAAACGGAGCTTACCGCAGACGGATGTTAACGGACGTTAGCGGATGCACATCCGCTAACGGACGCTAACCCATAGGGAAGCATTGAGGTCCGTTAACGGACGTCCAAAAAATGGACAAACTGAACGGACGTGTGAAAGAGCCCTTAGTGCACTCGGAACAAGATTAGAGATTTTTGGGGATAAATTTCTGGGGGTAGATTCATGTAAAATGGCGCATCGTTGCTCCGGCGTGGCGCATCTTTTTTCCGCTACGCCGTACCAGCGGTGAGAGGCATGTACTGTATTCATCAATTTTCCACTCACCTGCGTAGCGGTTTTTCGACGGCGTAAGGCGGCGGAACTGTAAGTGGGCGTCAACACATGCAAATGATGGTCTGACGGTGGCGCGGCGAGATCCGCACGGTGTATCTTAAACGGCGCATGCGCACTGATGTTACCTGCCTGGCTGGCTCCTTTGCACATGCGCAGTACGGTGTGACGTCACCACCAAGATCCGCCGCACCACTTCCTACTAGTGCATAAATACGCACACAGAAGCGCCACTCCCTTGCAAAGCGTGACCAGCATTTTTTTGGAATTGCCAGGGCTTTTGCTTTTAGGATGGCTGCACAAGACACTGCCGGTGACCGCAGAATGTTTAATTTCAGCCCTCAGGAGAAGGCTGTGATCACTGATGCGCTCTCCCAACATGGGTCCCGCCTCTATGGGCCACAGAGTGCCCACACTGGCAAAGCGGAGAAGACACGCATTTATGCGGAAATCACCAGGCAGGTGAATGTTGTTGGTGTGGCAGAGAGGGAGCCCAAGCATATCCGAAAAAAAATTAATGATATGCGGAGAGTGGTCAAAGACAAACTTGTGGCCATCAGAAAGCATGCCAGTGGCACAGGAGGAGGACCAGCCACAAGAATGACCCTGACTGCAGAGGACATGGTGGTGGCCAGTTTGCTGGATAGGGAGCTGGTGGAGGGTCTTCCTGGCTTTGAATCAGGGGAGCAGCCTTTGAGGTCAGGTAAGTCTGTTTTATCCGTTTTGTGGTGACTTGCATGGGTGGGGGGGGGGGATACATGTGACAAGTGTGTGGCTCCTCCAACATGTGTTTGTTTTGTGTCATCCACAGATGTGCAGGATGGAGCTGGCCCGTCAGTTGATGCAGGGCGACCCACCCCATCCATGGTGGAGATTGCCCCTACAGCAGTGCTTGAGGAGGAGCACGTCGGGGTAGAAGAGGCTGCTGTCTATATTCTGGAGGAGACCCCCATACCTGGCCACTCCCAAACCACCCCCCCATGCAGGATTCCCCTTCAAGGGACACCATCCCCTCCAGGGATTCCCCCTCAAGGGACACCAACCCCTCCAGGGATTCCCCTTCAAGGGACCTCCCCTACAACCGTCCTCCAGCCTCTCAGGCCTCTAGGAAGGCAACGAGGAAAACCAGAGGAGTCCCTGATGATTTTGAAGATCACCTGGCAAGGGACCAGACAAGACAGACCCGCCATATTGGTTCTCTTGCGGGTGATCTTCATCGGGTGGCAGATAGCCTGGCGTCCTCGGCCGAGAGCCAGGCTGCTTGCACTGTGGCAGTGCAGGAAGCCATCACCCAGCAGGCTGGGCAGAATACTGCAATAAATGATAGCCTGCAGGACGTTGTGGGGAACGGGGCAGCCCTTCTGTCCTGCCTGGTGGACCTGCAGACCACCACATCTGACCTGGTCACCGAGGTCCGGAGCCTGTCAGCTGCTGTCCGTGAGGAGGGGAGGCAGACACGGCGACAGCAGCGCAGCAATACTACCCGCCGGCTGCGGATGCAGGCTGCCACCAATACTTACCTCCACCAGCTAGCCGTGGCAATGGAGGGCAGCCAGGCAGAGACTGGTTGAGGTTCAACCACCTGCCCCCCCACCTGTGGCTCGCCCCAGGCAACTGCGCCCCAGGAGCCTAGGGACAAGAAGAAGCCCACGACAGGGCCGTTGATGTTTGTCTAATTATGTTTTATACTCAGATTCTGATTTATATTTTTGTTTATCTCCCTGCACACGGTGAGGAGTGCAGGCTACAGTGTGAATGAGGTGTGAATGTGTGGGGGTGACACTCCTGCCATTAAGGGGTGTCACCCTCAGTCATAGGTGAGAAGTTATCACCACGACACGTGTGAATGGTGTATGAATGTACAGCAACATAATTGGAGCCGTGGCGTGGCGTTGCTGCTCCCAAGTCCCATGTGGTGTACTTGGGTCTAATCCAATTTGATGTGGATGTGGTGTGTGTGTGCTAGGGACCACATTGGTGTGCATGCATGCATGCTCATTGTGCCATGATTAATGTGTGTGTTTAACGTGAAAAGTAGCCTACCACAAGGACCCTCCTGACTGCTCTTCCCTGTAACATCCCTGCTACGCAACTACAGTAAACAGTTGGCTTTAAACTATAGAGGTCTCTCAGGTACAACCACCACTTCTCACTCAGAGTAATCAGAGAGATTGGGGTTAATTCATCACAACCTCTAGTGAATAACCAACTGAGAGACTGCAGAAGCGTATTCCCCTATAAGCAACTACCTCAGGGGAAAACAGGGTTGTATCTTAGATACACACAAGGTAGTACTGCAAATCTACAAGCACAGACTATAGATAGCTGATAGTATGTGGTACTTGCGGTTAGGAGAGTAAAGCCTGGTATGCTGGTGGTCCCGGAGGGAGTGTAGAGCGAACTGTGGGGTCCACTGAGGTTCAGAGCGGGTACAACAAGGTGGCGTGACAGGGATTCCCAGACGACAGCAGGCGTCCTTGCGCAATAGGGGAAGCAAGAGATAAGTCCGAGTCACAAGGCGTGGTCAGGTGTTGGAGAAGTCACAGGTATCCGAAGTCCAAGCCGGGTCAAGGGTTCAGGCAAGCAGCAGTCCAGAAAACAAAGCCAAGGGTCAAAAGCCGGGGTCAGTCAAGGAGCTTAATATATAAGCAGTTTGCTTTAGCACAGACAGGGAGATCAAACCAAAATGAACTGACACTGCTCTCAAAGTGAGGTAGGGCTTTATAGGCTGGCTAACTGGTTAAGCTGTGTCAGCTGGAGCAAGAATATCAGGTGTGGAAAGTAATGAAATCCAGCTAATGGTGAACAGCCCATTCAGCACCACCATAGCTGGAAAGCAACAAGAATTTCTAATTGAACAGTGGCTGAGAGGTAAGGGTTTGGGCTGGTAACAGAGAGGTCCCGGGTTCAATTCCACCCTAAGCCATCTGGAGCACGGCCACGCCTCGCCGTCTGCCTGTCACGACAGGGATCGTGACATTCCCTCAGCAGACGGGGGACCCTCGGGCAAGGGGGGACTGTGTGGGTCGGGGGTCAGGTCATCACGTAGCTCAATCTCCAGGCCCTTTCTCACGGCAAAGTTGTGCAGCATGCAACATGCCCCAATGATCTGGCACACAAAGTTTGGGGAATACAAGAGGGTACCCCCAGACTTATCCAGGCATCGGAAACGTGACTTCAGGAGGCCAAATGTGCGCTCCACCACTGCAAGGGTTTTGATGTGTGCTTCATTGTATCTTTGCTCTCCTCTGGTTTGGGGATCCCGGAATGGAGTCATGAGATGGGGTCCCAATGCATATGCCGCGTCACCTGGTAATGAAAAGACAGGAGGATGTTAATAGTGCATGTGCCCGTTGTGAGGTGTGCATCACGGGAGGGGATAGTTATGCCTGCCACCCATGTCACTCACCAACCAGCCAGCTGTCCCCATACACGTTCTGTTCAAATTCTGTGGAGATGGTGCTTTGACGGTATATGTAGCTGTCGTGGCTGGCTCCGGGGTCCTTGGTACGGACGTGCCATATGAGGCCTTGGGCATCGACTATCACCTGTACATTGATGGAATGCCAATGCTTCCGATTGCAGTATATGTGCTCTGTGTCCCGGGGGGGCCGTAGTGCCACATGTGTGCAATCAATGGCCCCCACAGTGCGTGGGAATCTGGCAAGGTTGTAGAAATCTGTCATTGCCTTCCTCCGCAGCTCCTCAGTGGTGGGTTTGATGATGTGGTTGGCCATGCGTCTGAGGATTGCAGGGACAACCTGGCGCACACATCTGCTCATGGTGGATTGTGACATCCCAGCCACCACTCCACTTGTACGCTGGAATGATCCACTGGCAAGGACATGGAGTGTTGCCAGTACCTTCACCAGTGGCTGCACTGCTTGTGAGCGTTGTGTCTGGCTGGTGATGTCCTCCTGCAGGGTTGTGGTTAGTTCCATGATGGCTTCAGGGCTGAATCTGAATAGGCGAAACACCTCCAAATCACTCATGCCAAAGACGTCAATGCGCGTGCGGAATATCCTCTCCCGTGCCCTCCTACGTGCACGTCGACACTGTAGGGCTATGAGCAAGGCTGCCCCTGGCATGTTGGCAGACAGATGTGTTGTCCAGCAAGTGTTTTTGCTAAATTCGTCTGTCACAGTGTTGCTTTAGCTGCTCTCCAGCTGATCTGTTCAACTCCTGTGCAAAGTTACCCCTGCTTTATGAGGGGTGACTTTCCGCAGAAAATTCCAGTTACGCGCACCGGCTTACGCCGGCGCAAGAGAAACGTGCGTTTCTGAATCGGAGGATCTCCCTCATTTGCATATTTGAATAGATAATCCATGGGAACGGTTGATCTGTCGCGCGTAAAGATGCGCCAAAGACACGCCGGCGTGGAAAAGTTACACCGGAAAAAATTACCCGATTTTAAGGCGGATCTGGTATAGTAGGTACGGCGCATGGATCTGACGGCGCAAAATAGCAGTTACGCCGCACATCTCTAAAAACGCCAGAGTAATTGCTACATGAATCTACCCCCTGGTGTTTCTGTTTCGCAGACATTGGATAGAAGTAACAGGTGTGGAAAAAATGAGCTTTCGGTGTTGGTGGTGCCTTTACACCATAACCCTATTGAGGTAATCTTGATGAAAGCAAGAATTGGCATTGCTGTAGAATCCTTGGGTGTTAATTGGGCCCCTGAAGCTCATGCCAAAAAAATTCTTCCATATAAAGTCAACACCCACAAAAGCTAGGCAGCCTAGACAGTCTTGCAGAGATTCCACATCCCAAAAAACACATCTGCGACATTGGCATCTGGGATTTGATAGCTGCTGCTAATCCAGGAATGATTCAGCCGGTCAACACAGTCTGTGGACAGACACGCTATTTTATCTTTCACAAAACCTCCAGGAACAGTGAATAACCATTTGGAAAGCATGCTGGTTGCAGGGCAGCCCAGCAGCTACATTGCATACTGGGCAAGTTCTGGCCAGTGGTCTATTCTCCAGACCCAGTAACCCAGGGAATTGCTGACTGGAAAGCTCTCTATGTCTGTTTTTGCTCTTAGATAATCTTCCATCATGTGATGTCCTGTGTGTTGTGAGAGACACAAGACTCTGGTCTGGAGCAATGGATGTTTATTCTCTACAGGCTGTACACTGCAACATGCATCTCAGGACATTACATCTTATCTGCTTTCTACATGAGCACACTCTAAGATGGCCACCGTACCCCTTGACCCTTGTCATCACTGCTGGGTGGAGCCAGCCTTAAAGTGCCAGTACATGTGGAACCCTTCAGGTATAACACATCATATGATACAGATGTAGCTGATGGTATGCGGAAGCTGACAATCATGGGCGCAGAGGACAACAAAAAATTTGAAATGCATCACTGAGTCGGCCTCCTTCTCCACTGCTTCGCCTTTGACCAACAGAAGCCTCAAAACTAGCTTTTCCATGAGACTGTAACCTACCAGAGTCTGGAAAGGTGTTACATAAACTCCACTTTAAGGTGTCCTCAAGATATTTCATCCTCTGCTTCCTCTGTGGGTGTTACGTACCAGCCAGATGAGCCTGACGTGTAGTGGGAAGGCTTCTCGTACAACCCCGGCTCAAGGGCCACCGATGTTGTGACAGTGGCCGCAAGAGCCTGGCGGTGTATGGGTGCCTGGTTCGTCTTGGGTCTTGTCAGTTCAGCAGGTGCAGCAGGAAACAGGAAGCAGGCTGGTGGGTGCACTGGCTGGGGAGACACTGAATATGTAGTCAGACAAGCCAGGTTTGGTAACAGATGATCAGATATAGGTATAAACGACAGGCAGAGAATGGTCAGTATACAGGCAAGTTCGGCAACGGGAAATCAAGCAGTGTAGAGCTGAGCAAGGTCACAAGGCAGGCCGGGATCAGGATAACCGAGATCAATCGTAGTCAACAAGCCGGGTCAAACACAGGAAACAGGAAACAGGTCAGATCAGAGGAACATGAAGTCAGGTAAGAACTGCAGATCAGGCAGCGAAGACACAGTGCTGCTGAGGTGTTTAAATAAGGCAGCCTGTTGCCAATCATTGAAATCAGTCTGCACTGTTAACTCTTACAGGCCTTGTACACACGAGGGGATATTTCCGCTGAACATGGTCCGACGGACCATTTCAGCCGAAAAATCCCCTCGTCTGTAGGGGCAAACGGACGCTTTTTGCCGGATTCATCCGGCGGAAAAATTTCAAAGCATGCTTTGAAATAATTCCGCCGAATAGCTGGCCGTCAGATATGTCCGCTGGTTAGTACGGCAAACCAGCGGACATATCTTGCCGCACATGCGTCGTATCCTGTGAATGGATCCGACGCATGCGCGCGGAAGTGTTTACTTCCTGGTGCGGTGACGTGGCGGCGTCAACGTCACCGCCGCGTCACCACGCTGTCCGTCGGCGGGGAATTTGATCCGATGGTGTGTACAGCCATCGGATCAAAACACTCCGGCGTAAATATACGCTGTAAACGGTCCGGGGACCGTTCACAGCGGATATATTCAGCCGTGTGTACAAGGCCTTAGGTGGCAGGTCCATGACAGTGGGGATGGGATGAGTTCCGAGACTTTTCCCTTGTAACAGTGTTCAAGGAGCGTTGCCAACCAATAATGACCCTTAAGGGCTTTGAAGAATAAGGGAGCCCATGCACTGCAAGTTTGTGGAGGCATGAGAAGCACAGTCATCGGTGTCATTGAGGATTGTAGTTTTTAGAACTGCCTCCTCCCAGCACATATTACTCCTAAGGTTTCTTAACACTGAAAACCATCTCTTGAGGCTTGACTAATGTCTTCCTCTGCTTTTTATGCTATCAAAACTGCCAGAATCATCCTCCTCCTCCCTCTCAACCTATCTCTCCTCTTGTGTGTTCTTGTGTGTTCTGTGGTGTCTGAATAAAGGGGGCCTTGAGAGTAAAGGAAGTCTTCCTGTTCCTCTCACTGCTCTGCCTTGAGTGCCCTGTCCATAATGCCATGCAGAGTATGCTCCAGCAGGGACACAAGATGGGTTGGGTCACTGATGCATGCATTGTCACAGCTCACTATCCTTGTCGCCTCCTCAAACGGTGAGAGAGCAGTGAATGCATCATTTATCAGCAGCCATTGGCATGGGGAAAAAGTTGAGCTCTCCTGCATCTGTCGTTGTTCCGTACTCACACTGGTACTTTTTGATGGCCCTCTGCTGCATGTGCAGTCACTGCAGCATTGCTAAAGGTGAGTTCCACCTGGTAGGCATGTCACAAATTTGGCGTTTTACAGGCAGGTGAAATTTCAGCCAACCAAATCCTGGCTGTGTATGATGGCCTGAAATAGCTACAGACTCTTCTGGCCTGCCTTAGAAGATCTTACAAACCTGTAAACCTGTTATAAAAGCGCTGCACCACCAAATTGAGGATATGGCCAGGCAAATGGCAGTCGCATCTTTTCACATGTTTTTTTTTCTAATAATATCTGTTTCTGTATTGCCCTTTTTTAGTCTATAACTGCCTCCCCATGTTCACAGTCATCAACCATTATATCCAAGGTCTCTGGTAATTTCTTCTATCATCGCCACAGTCTCTGACCATCTCCTGTATTATAGCCGCAGTCTCTGACCAAATCTTGTGTCATTTACATCTACCATCTCTTGTATAATGTTGACAGTCTCCCACTGTCTCTGACAGTGTCTGTCTATCTCTTGCCTCATGTCTGCACACTCTGGCCATCTCTTGTATTATGCCATTAGTGTTTGACTATATCCTGTTGTGTGTCTGCTTTTTCTCATAGTAATTATTCACCAATATTTATATGCCACCCTTTGGTGATGTCAAGGGCCGCACTTGAGGCTCTCCATGTTAGGAAAGCTGACCACAACTGTTTAAAATCACATTAATGAAAGGTTAGGACCATAGGTGTGCGCAACCTATTGCACTAGGGTGTGCACCCCAAAGCTCAAACACACATGCGTGTATGTGTATGTGTATACATATTGACAGTGTCAGTAGGGCAGATTTGTTTAGGAGCCCCGTTGGGTATGGGAATTCGTGGGTCTAAACAGGGGCACCTGACACACCCTGTCTGCATGCCTATGGTTGGGACCAACATAACTATGTATATGATGTACCAAGCCAATGTTGCTGGAAGCTGGAAATCACTGTAGACACCACTAATTCAGTGATTTCCACTTGCTTTTGGGTCCTGCTTGAGTAGCTTCTTTCCTGCATTGTGAACACAGGAGGTTGGCCACTTGGTGCATGCACTTTTCGGAGAATGATTTGCATTTTCTGAATGAATGAAAAACATTCTTTGATTAGATGAGGTGGAGAGTTGGGCTGTGACATCACGCTCTCCAATCAGGGAAAAATTTGGAATTCATTCAGAAGTGCAAATCATTCTCTGAATGGCTTCCGTATTGATTAGCCAGTCAACTTCCTGCATTCATAACGTAGAGCAGAGATTACTAGAGCAGTACATAGTTACCTTGATTCAAACTGCTTGAATTATTCTTTAAACCTTCCTTTTTCTATATTTTATTTATTTATTACAGGTACCTACAGTATGTAGCATCGTCAATTTATGTATCTCTTTACAGATACTGTATACTGCATATTGTACATTAACATCAGTTCCTGCCATCAATGAGCTCACAATCTAAGATCCTTAACCTGCATTCATACATAAACATACTAGGGCTTTTTTGGACAAGATCCAATTAACCTACCAGTATGTCTTTGTAGTGTGGGAGGAAACCAAAGTACCTGAAGGAAACTCACCCAGGCACAGGGAGAACATGCAAACTCTAGGCAGGGAGTGGTTGGAATGCGAACCGACGACCCTAGTGATTCTAGGTGGAAGTGTTAACCATTTACTGAACATTCTGTTGAGTATACTTTATATATTTATAACTTTAACCCATTGTTTGTGGATGATGCATTTATTCTAAGCATAGTAAAGTGAAAACCCCAGGATCATGAACATTTTATGTGCTCTCTTTTTTGCATCAATTAGCAATATGGAGTCTATTAATATAAAACAAATATATTTGTTTTACTCAATTAAAAATGCTTGTCTCTTAACCACTTAACCCCCGGACCATATTGCTGCCCAATGACCAGAGCACTTTTTGTGATTCGGCACTGCGTCGCTTTAATTGACAATTACGCAGTCGTGCGATGTGGCTCCCAAACAAAATTGCTGTCCTTTTTTTCCCACAAATAGAGCTTTCTTTTGGTGGTATTTGATCATCTCTGCGGTTTTTATTTTTTGCGTTATAAACAAAAATAGAGCGACTATTTTGAAAAAAATATTTTTTACATTTTGCTATAATAAATATCCCCAAAAAATATATAAAAAAACATTTTTTTTCCTCAGTTTAGGCCGATACGTATTCTTCTACATATTTTTTGTAAAAAAAAATTGCAATTAGCGTTTATTGATTGGTTTGCGCAAAATTTATAGCGTTTACAAAAAAGGGGGTAGTTTTATGGCATTTTTATTAATATTTTTTTTTTACTAGTAATGGCGGCGATCAGCGTTTTTTTTTTCAGTACCGAGACATTATGGCGGACACATCGGACAATGTTGACACATTTTTGGGACCATTGGCATTTTTATAGCAATCAATGCTATAAAAATGCATTGGATTACTATAAAAATTCCATTGGCAGTGAAGGGGTTAACACTAGGGGGCAGGGAAGGGGTTACGTGTGTTCCTGGGTGTGTTCTAACTGTATGGGAGGTGGACTCACTAGGGGAAATCACTGATCTTCTGTTCATACATTGTATGAACAGAAGATCAGCGTTTCCCTGCTGACAGGACCAAAGAGTTTTGTGTTTACACACAAAGCTCCCGGTCCCCGCTCTGTAACGAACGAGTGCGCGTGCCCGGCGGCGATCGCGTGCGGGACTCGGGTGACGAGCGGGGGCGCGCACGCGGGCCGCCGGCAGTGCGAGCGCGCGCCCCCTAGCGGCAACAAAAATGCGGACGTATAGCTACAGGCTCTCGACCAGGAGAGCCACCGTCCCGCCGTATAATGACGGTGGGCGGTCGGCATGTGGTTAATAACTGAATTCAGTAATTGGCATATAATTGTAACTTTTCTGCAGTTACAAACTATTACAAAGAGAAACTTAGCAAACAAACTCAACTTTTCCCATTTTAACTTTTTGATGTATACATCTAGTCAATTTAGTTGTAAAATAAAAAAGCATATAAATTCTTTCATCTTTGTGGCCTAGTTTAAAATGATGTGTAATTCAGTGCACAAATCTTTTCCTAGCAGGGAATCATTCTTTCAACTACAAAGAAACAAATGAGATGCTGGAGCAAGAGCCCATCTTTTCTGTTCAACCATATGTTTAGCTCTCAATCAATTTCAACAATGTTATTTTTGGAATACAAAAAGAAATGCTTTTATGAAATTTGTCATCCTAAAACACTTACGGCATAATACGGTTAGAGTTTAGCAAAGTACTGACTCAGCAACTTAACTCTGTTTTATAAAAAGTGTTAAATTGATTAACTGAGATAGTAACACTTCCACTGTTCTTCATATTAAAGGAAGCCCATACTGCAAGATATATGTGGATTGTTGTTTCAAACCCCTCTATGAAGATGCTAGTTGTCTCACCTGAAGCAAGCATGTAAATCAGAAACCTATAATTTGTAATTACTTATCTGCACTGTCATATGATTACCCAGGAGCAGGAATGAGTTTCAGGTTTAGATCAATGGGTTCAAGCAGGACCTTCTCTCCCGTGCACAGACCAGGAAGTTACTTGTATGGCAGTGATCAGTGTTGTGTCACTTGTAGCCCAGCCCTCCACAGTTAAAATCACTCCCTAGGACAAACTTAACCCCTTGATCGCCCCCTAGTGTTTACTAGTGTTTGTGTCATTTACACAGTAATCAAGGCATGTTTATAGCACTGGTCGCTGTACAAATGACAATGGTCCAAAAAATAGTGTCAAAAGTGTTCGAAGTATCCGCCGCAATAACGCAGTCACGATAAAAATTTAGGAAAAAAATATTAATATTTAATAATAATAAAAATGCCATAAAACTATCCCCTATTTTGTAGAGGCTATAACTTTAGCGCAAACCAATCAATATACGCTTATTGCGATTTTAAAAAAAAAAATATGAAGAAGAATACATATTGGCCTAAACTGAGGAAAATTTGTGTGGGATATTTATTATAGCAAAAAGTAAAAGATATTGGGTCATATTCAGAAAGCTATTTACGCAGTGTATCTATAGATACGCTGCATAAATACTAAGAATAGCCGGCATATCTTTTTTTTGCTATTCTGAAAAGAAGATACGCCGGCTTTCTTCTAAGATACGAGCGGCGTAATTCGCTTACACCGTCGTATCTTAGTTGCATTATTACGCTGGCCGCTAGGTGGCGTTTACGTCGATTTCTAATTTTCCTATGCAAATGAGAAAGATACGGCGATTTACGAGCGGACTTGCGACGGCGCGTCGTTTTTTACGTCGTTTACATAAGCGTTAGATGGCGTAAGGTTACCCCTGCTATAGCAGGCGCAGCCAATGTTAAGTATGGACGTCGGGACCGTGTCGAATTTGCCGTCGGCTACGCCGTTTGCGTAAATCGTTCGGGAATGGGGCTCGACGTTCACGTAGTTTACATTGATAAAAATCGACGTGCACTGGGAACGTCCAAAATCGACGCGCACTGGGAACGTCCACGGACGGCGCATGTGCCGTCCAAAAAAAAACGTGAATGACGTGGGGTCATGATTCATTTACATGAATCACGCCCCCACTCCATTCATTTGAATTGCGCGGCCTTACGCCGTGCAGTTTACACTACCCTGCCGCATAGTATGGAGCAAATGCTTTCTGAATAAGGCACTTGCCCATAATATTTGCGGCGGCGCAGTGTAAACACCATACGCTACGCCGCCGGGCAGATACGCAAAAGGTATCTGAATCGGGCCCATTGTGTTTTTTTCAAAATTGGCTCTCTTTTTATTTGTTTATAGCGCAAAACATTAAAACTGCAGAGGTGATCAAATACCACCAAAAGGAAGCTCTATTTGTGGGGAAAAAAAGGGTGTCAATTTTGTTTGGGTACAGCATCGCAAAATTGTCAGATGCAGTGCCCGAATCGCAAAAAATGGCCCGGGTAGCCTATTGTTCTGGGGCAGAAGTGGTTAATGCTTCCTGATGCATGCAGGGCCAGCACTCCACATGCAGAGGTAATGGAGTCAATGGATTTGGTTACCTGGATCGGTGTGTTTCTTCTTCATAAATACAATTTAGATTGTAACACAAAAACTTTTGCTGTATTACAGGGTAAACAAGAACGCCTAAGTCCATTTAACTAATTTCTTTAAATTGCATTTACACATTAATGGTCTTAAAAGCCTTTGGAAAAAAGAACTCTCCTAATCTGTTCGTCCTCACGTTTAATCGCCATGATTAAAAAAAAAATGACAGCCATGATGGGTCAAATGCCTCACTATTTCCCCTGCTCTACAAAACAATTAGTTCCATACATTTCATCTAGTGAGACAAGTTTGTAGCCCACAATTTTCTTTTCCAATATTTTTATTGAAAATTTCAAGTAAAAGTACAATAAACAACATTTGTCATTGCATTTTAAATAAAAGTACAATAAATAATATTAGTCATTGCATAGACAGTTTGTCTATGCATAAAACTCATACATAGATACATCCTTGGGGGTTCAATCATGTAGCTAAGAAATGAGTTGTGTATTTGAATTTCCTTGTTGCATCATTCAATTATTATAGTCATTATTATTAACAAATTCAAACCAGAAGAGAATAGAGAGAACCAAAGAAAGTAAAGGAAGAAGGAATAGAAAGAGGGAAAGAAAAGGGAGGTGCACTCCATGTTTAGAAGAAGAATACTTGGGGTCAGACCAGAGCATTAAGTGGTTGTAAGATTTTTAATCCAGAGATCCCACACTGTATTAAACCAAACAATATTGTCATCCCTAAAAGCGTTCATTCACCATTTTCCAAGATAGTTTGGCTTTCAATAAGTAAAACGGGACTGTAGGGGATTTCCATGATTTGACAATGCATACTCTTGCTTTGATGTCCCCTCCACTGGGTGTTTTAGGAGTGCATTCAGTGGGGATTTAATGAGGTTTACTTGGGTCAGGGAATATATAAAATTATAGGTAAGTATCCCGAATTTTCTCACTTTCTTGCAAGTCCACCAAGTGTGGTAAATAGTGCCCTCTGTATTACATCCCCTAAAGCATCGTGAGGATGCGCCAGGGCAAAAGAAGCCACTCGCACCTGGGACCAAGTACCACCTCAGAAAGACCTTATAATTTGCCTCTATCAAGGAGGTATTAATAATTAGTGTTGCTCACGAATATTCGCATTGCGAATATTCGCTACGAATATTGCATATTCGAGTATTCGCGAATATCTCGAATATCGCGGCGAATATTCGCTATTTCGAATATTCGTATTTTTAAATTTTCGCAAAGAATTCGCAAAAAATTCGCAATCAATTTCGCATTTGCGAATTTCGCAATGGCGAAATTTCGCAATAGCGAAATTTCGCAATTTTTTTTTTTTTTTTTTTTTTTATAAAATATCACGAATATTCGATATTTACGAATATTCACGACCGCATATGTGAAATTTCGCTTTTTTTTTTTTTTATAAAATATACCGAATAATCGTAAATATCGAATATTCGTGATATTTTATAAAAAAATAAAAAATAAAAAAAAAAACGAAATTTCGCATTAGCGAAAATTCGCATTAGCGAAAATTCGCATTGGCGAAAATTCGCAATTTTTATTTTTTTTTTTAATATCACGAATATTCGATATTAACGAATATTCGCGAATATTCTTCAAAATATTCGCGAAATATCGCGAAATCGAATATGGCGTATTCCGCTCATCACTATTAATAATGACTTAGATGCACTCTAATCAATTTACTCCCATAATTTTCTGCGCTGTAAAAAATGTTTTCTTTATATAACAAAAACCCTTTTCACACAATGAAAATTGCAGCTGTGATCCACTTGCTCAGCAGGGGATCTGTCCACTGATGCCCACTGAGCAGACAGAAGACATGTCCATGTCTGCACCACTTATGCAGAAAGGACATGGACACAGACTGCTCTCCTCTATGGGTGGCTGGATGTAAATAGACTGCCTGTTCATTTAAACATGTCTGCCACCTGATCCACTCTAAGCTGCTGAACAAAAGGGGAATGTATGAAAAAGCCCTAATGCTTTCAGGATAAGGTCAGAAATGGTAGCCTGTGTGTTACTCTTAAGGTAAGTGTACCTTTTTCAGGCTAACAACAGGAACTGATTTGAGATCTCTACAAAGTGTGGTCAAATCCCTTCTTAGACAGTCGTTACAGAAACAGGTGTTCTCAAAAGTGAATACCCCCATGACTCATTCCCCAAAAAATGAAATAAATACCTTTATTAGAAAAAAAATAAGTAAGCAATGTCCCCTTATGTAAATATAATGTGAATCACATTGTCCAGCCATGTAGATCCACCTGATGATGTTGACCTGCTGACACCACAACCCAAGACCCCTGGTGATCTTCACCCACTGCTACTTCCATCACAAATTACATATCCCCGGTGGCTGTCTTTGTCAACAAACCAGCCGGGGATGCTGGGTGATGCTATTGACCATATGTGGTAATTATGTCCATGCAACTTTATTGTGGCAGCGTGTAGCATCTGTACCACATGGTCCTATCCACACGATAACTTAAAAATATAAATAAAGTTAATACCCTCATAAGTGAGAAAAACCTTTGAGTTAAATGTTAAAAAAATAAATCTGTTACTGGGTTAACTCTAATGATAGCTAAGTCGTTTTGGAGATGCATGCATGGGAATGTGAAATTGCATGGAAAAGGCAATAAATAGGAATCTCTGTATATTCTGTTTCTTCTTTGAACCAATGTCAGATCCTATTAATGGAAAATGTATACTCTTATTTTTTTTCTAATAAATGCAAAGACCTTGAAGACAAAGAAAAATGGATAGCCGCACTCCAAAACCTGATGGGTGGTCTTTTATTCAATAGACAGCATGTACAAAAATAGGGTCACAGCAGTGGAAACAAGGAACAGCCGACGCGTTTCGCACTGGATCAGTGCTTATTCATGGCCAAAATGCTGTTTGAATGTGGGGGTGACATTCCTGCCGGAAAAGGGGTGTCACCCTCAATTTTGGTGGAGAAGGGTTCCCCAGGACCAGGGAGAAGTGATCCCCAGGTCCGTGTGAATGGTGTATGAATGTACAGTGACATAATTGGAGCCTTGGCGTGGCGTTGCTGCTTACAAGTCCAGCATGGTGGACTGGTGCCAATCCAATTTGATGTGGATGTGGGGTGTGTGTGCTAGGGACCACAGTGGTGTGCATGCATGCATTCTCATTGTGCCATGATTAATGTGTGTGTTTAACGTGCAAAGATGCCCAATGTGAGCTGTCTCCTGGCTGCTCTTCCCTCAGAAGACGAGGGACCCTCGGTTAGGGGGGGATTGTCTGGTTCAGGGGTCAGGTCATCACGTAGGTCAATCTGCAGGCCCTTTCTTTCTGCGAAGTTGTGTAGCATGCAACATGCACCGATGATCTGGCACACAAAGTTTGGGGAATACAAGAGGGTACCCCCAGACTTATCCAGGCATCAGAAACGTGACTTTAGGAGGCCAAAGGTGCGCTCCACCACTGCACGGGTTTGGGCATGTGCTTGATTGTATCTTTCCTCTCCTGGGGTTTGGGGGTTCCGGATAGGAGTCATGAGATGGGGTCCCAGTGGATATGCAGAGTCACCTGTAAGGGAAAAGACAGGAGGATGTTAGTCATGCATGTGCCCCTTGTGATGTGTGCATCATGGGAGGGGATAGTCATGCCTGCCACCCATGTCACTCACCAACCAGCCAGGTGTCCCCATACACGTTCTGATCGAATTCCATTCGGATGTGGCTTTGATTGTATATGTAGCTGTCATGGCTGGACCCTGGGTGTTTGGCACGGACGTGCCATATGAGGCCTTGGGCATCGACTATCACCTGTACGTTGATGGAATGCCAATGCTTCCGATTGCGGTACATGTACTCTGTCTCATGGGGGGGGGCTGGAGTGCCACATGTGTGCAATCAATGGCCCCCACAGTGCGTGGGAATCTGGCAATTCTGTAGAAATCTGTCATTGCCTTCAGCCGCAGGTCCTCAGTGGTTGGTTTGATGATTTGGTTGGCCATGCATCTGAGGATTGCAGGGACAACCTGGTGCACACATCTGCTCATGGAGGATTGTGACATCCCAGCCACCACTCCACTTGTACGCTGAAAAGAGCCACTGGCAAGGAAATGGAGTGTTGCCATGACCTTGACCAGTGGCTGCATTGCATGTGAGCGGTGTGTTGGGCTGGTGATGTCCTCCTGCAGGGTTGTGGTTAATTCCAGGATGACATGAGGGGTGAATCTGAAGATGCGAAACACCTCAGAATCACTCATGCCAAAGAGGTCTATGCGGGTAAGGTATATCCTCTCCCGTGCCATCCTCCGTGCCATCCTCCGTGCCCTCATCCTTCTTTGTTCATCTAAAGTCAGTAGTATAGCTATGTGCGACGATGCCCCTGGCATGTTGGCATACAGATTGTTGTGCAACACGTGTGACTGCTGAGCTCCTCACTAACAGTGTTGCTTTATCTAACAAGTAGACTTTTTTTCTCTTTTTAGACCAGCTTTTATATGGTCTAATTTTAGACAGGACATTTTGCTGTTGCGCACACTGCGTCGCCTGCACTGCCCCAACGTTCTTTTGTGGATCCCCGTAAGTCCCTCATTAGCATATTTGACTCGCAAATCAATGGTGTGTCTATCGCACTTTTGCGCGGACGGATGCGCCAGTCTAACGAAATTACGCGGGACAAAAAAAAGTAGATTTTTTGCGTATCTCGTTCTGGGGATGCCGTGCATCGAAACGCACGCGCACATTTCGACTTGCACCGCGCATCTCCTGTTGCACAGGCGTAATCGCTCTGTGAATCTGGCCCTGTGTGGCTAATCATCAAGGTAAGCTTGTTACATTTGGAGATGAATAAAACATAATTTTGAACACATTTTTATCTCGTCTTCAGTTTCCTCGGTATACTCTTGTCCATCCCATGCACCATACATCCCACATTTTTACACATGTTTGTCATAAACTCTTCCAACAAAATCATTTTATAGATCATTTGACTGCAAATTAAAATAATGATGGCTTAGACAGATTAATTTTGGTAGACTCTTGTGGACTACTAGAAACTGGTAAAAAGGTATACCCATCAGTGGATTTTCTATAATCCATAATGATTTAATCTTCTCTCTTAGAACAAGCTGCATGTCCCAAAAGTTTAGCATCTAGTATTACAATTACTTGTTAAAGTAAAGGAGGAAAATTAATTATATTCAACTTTACAAGAAGTATAATAAATATCCCTGTTTTTTTATCATTGATGAGGTAAAGGTTCAAGCATTCATCTAAATGATGAATGTTGTCCTCATCAGCATGGGGGCAAGGTGCTTTGCAAGGGGTATCATTCCTTCCAAGATACCTGTGCATGAGGGCATGTACAGTAGCCTAGCGTGGATTTGTAGGGGACCTCTTTTCCTGCATGTGTGTATAAAGGTCTGTTCTCCCCTTTTTTCCCCATTAACATTCATACCAGACACTAATAAAGGATAAAAGTTTGGTTTGTATTTTTAGGGGTAACCCTATGCATTTTTTGGAGGGGGTGCCTCATTAACATCTATAGAAGATCCCAGTGGCGGCTGGTGCTCCAATTTTTTTGGGGGGCGCAAACAACCTGAAAAAAAACATCAATTGCAGCCACTGTGCCCATAAAAACGCAGCCACTGTGCCCATTAATTGCCTCCACTGTGCCATCAAACACAGCCACTGTCACTGTGCCCATCAAACGCAGCCACTGTCACTGTGCCCATCAAACGCAGCCACTGTGCTCATAAAATGCAGCTACTACGCCCATCAATTGCCTCCACTGTGCCCATCAAATGCAGCCACTGTCACTGTGCCCATCAAACGCAGCCACTGTCACTGTGCCCATTAAACGCAGCCACTGTCACTGTGCCCATCAAACGCAGCCACTGTCCCATCAAACGCAGCCACTGTGCCCATCAAACGCAGCCACTGTCACTGTGCCCATCAAGTTCACCCACTGTGCCCATCAAGCACAGCCACTGTGCCCATCAAATGCAGCCACTGTGCCCATCAAATGCAGCTACTGTGCCCATCAAACGCAGCTAATGTGCCCATCCAATGCAGCCATTGTGCCATCAAACGCAGTCACTGTGCCATCAAATGCAGCCACTGTGCCCATCAAGCTCAGCCACTGTGCCCATCAAATGCAGCCACTGTGCCCATCAAACACAGCTACTGTGCCATCAAACGCAGCCATTGTGCCATCAAACGCAGTCACTGTGCCCATCAAATGCAGCCATTGTGGCCATCAAACATAGCTACTGTGGCCAAACAAAGCTACTGTGCCCAAACAAAGCTACTTTGCCCATCAATTGCCTCCACTGTGCCCATCAAGTGCAGCCACTGTGCCCATCAAACGCAGCTACTGTGCCATCAAATGCAGCCACTGTGCCCATCAAGCTCAGCCACTGTGACCATCAAGCTCAGCCACTGTGTCCCTCAAGCTCAGCCACTGTGCCCATCAAGTGCAGCCATTATGCCATCAAATGCAGCCACTGTGCCCAAACGCAGCTACAATGCCCATCAATTGCCTCCACTGTGCCATCAAATGAAGCCACTGCGCCCATCAAGTGCAGCAACTGTGCCCATCAAACGCAGACACTGTGCCCATCAAACACAGACACTGTGCCCATCAAAGGCAGCCACTGTGCCTATCAAAGGCAGCCACTGTGCCCATCCAACGCAACCACTGTGCCCATCCAGCACAGCTACTGTGCCCCATCAAATGATGCCAGTGTGCCCATGTCATGGACTCTGTACTGTGACATGCTGTGTATACAGTGGGGGAGGGGTCTCCTAGCATGCTGTCAGCGTTCTTACATGTCTCAGTGTAGCAGTAGCACACACACAGGCAGACGACATGTACAGCCCGCCTCATCCCCCCCCCCCCTCCGGACTTGTTCACAGCCACACATTCCAAGCAGGAAGGTTAGGGAGAGGGGGAGGTGGAGAAAGTGAAAGTACAAAGCTGCCCAGTGCCCACACATTGCTGGCTTCATTATCTCACCTCTCTATAACACACAATGCACTTTGTTCCCGATCCCTTATGCCGCGTACACACGGTCGTTTTTTGCGATGAAAAAAAACGTTGTTTTTTAAAACGTCATTTAAATTGATCGTGTGTGGGCAAAACTTTGTGCTTGAATTTTTTGTGTCGTTTTTCAAAACGTCGTTTTTTGTTTCACAAAAAGTCACCGTGTGCAGCAAAAACGTCGTTTAAAACGACATTTTTCAACCCGCGCATGCCCAGAAGCTAGTTATGAAGCGAGCTTAAATGGAAAAAAGTGGTGAACGTAACCACGCTTTTTGTGAAAAAAACGATGGTGTGTATGCAACATCGTCTTTGAAAAGTGACGTTTCAAAAACTTTGTTTTTTACTTCACAGAAAACATCGTTTTTTTTCATCACAAAAAATGATCGTGTGTACGCGGCATTACTCTCACTGTCCTCTATGGGCCAGATTCAGGTAGATGGGAGTTTCTTTACTCCGGAGTAACGCTTCTCATTTACGTTACTCCGCCGACACTTTCGGCGCAAGTACTGTTATTCACATAGCAGTTGCGCGTAAACTTGCGCCAGAGTAACGATAATGTGCTGGCGTAATCCGACGCAAGTGGAAGTGGGTGTGATCATATGTAAATGATGGGCGGAGCCCAGTGCAGAGGCTTACGATCAGCGCATCATCCACGGAGCATGCGCAGTAAGTGAGGCTTCACTTGCCCCCTTGTGCGCATGCTCACAACTTCCGTCGGCACCACTTCACGGGAAACGTCAGCGCAATGTGTTCCGTTGCGCGTATAAAAGCGCTAGCGGAAACGCCATTCCGGCGCAAAAGTATATCCGTTTCCCCCCACCCCAGGGAAGATACTTTTGCACTGTCATGGCTGCTCCCGCTACCCCCAAAGAGAGGAGGAACCTCAACTTTAATGCCCAGGAGGTCGATGTGGTCATCTCGGCGATGGAGACGTTTAATGATTTTCTCCACGGCAAAAAAAGTAGGAAGACCAGCCGGGAGAGGAAGCAGGGCATCCTGGAGGCCATTGCTGCCAGGGTCAATGTGTTGGGGTATTCCACCCGGACTGCTGGGGATATTTAAAAAAAAAAAAATGATCTGCGGCGCAAGGTCCGTGGCAAAGTGGCCACCATTAGGAGCCATGAGAGGGGCACAGGTGGTGGTCCACCATGTCCGGTCAGCCTGACCACAGAGGAGGAGGTGGTCGCCCACTGCCTGGACAGGGAGCAGTTGGAGGGGGTACCAGGCTTTGATTCTGTGGAGGAAGGCTCCAGGACAGGTAAGTGTTTTTTATCCCCTATTTGGTGTGTTGCATGTGGGGGGGAGGGTACATGTGCCAAGTGTGTGGGACCACCAACATGTGTCTGCTTTGTGTCATCCACAGATGACGGAGCTGGGCCATCATCTGTCGGCGGCCAGTCCACCCCATCCCCCCATCAGCACCCAGTGCCTGTGCCCCTGGGTGGTGAAGACACCGAGGTGGAGGAGGAGAGTGGCCACACCACACATGCAGAGGTCGTTGAGGAGGAGCCTGTTGGGGCAGAGCAGGACTTTGTTTTATTGTTAGAGGAATCCTCCTCTTCTGCAGGACCCTCTCAGATCCCCTCCCCTATTATAGGAAGCCCCTCAAGGGCGACTCCATCCCCCCGGGGACAAACATCTACTGGCCCCAGGAAGGCCATCCATAAGACCAGGGGGGTGTCTGATCTGGTCCAGGACCAGGTGGCGAGGGATCACGCCAGACAGACACAGCAAATGGGGGAGATTGCTGGGCACCTGGACAGAGTGGCTGACAGCCTGTGCTCCGTGGCCCAGATGTCTTCGGCAGTGCAGGATGTGAGCTGCAACTGCGCTGCAGTGGTGACCAGTCTGGGGGAGGTGCAGGGTGAGCTTTTTTTTAATAAAAATCGCAGAGACAATCAAATACCATCAAAAGAAAGCTCTATTTGTGGGAAGAAAAGGACGCAAATCTTGTTTGGGAGCCACGTGGCACGACCGTGTAATTGTCTGTTAAAGCGACACAGTGCCGAATTGTAGAAAAGCCTCTGGGCATTTAGCAGCATATTGGTCCGGGGCTTAAGTGGTTAAGCACCTGACAAAAGCCTGAAACATTGGCCCAGATTCACGTACATCTGCGCATTATTGGACCGGCGTAGCGCACCGCCTTTACGTTAGACTTGCGCAATTTTGCCGCGTAATCACCCTATTCTCGTAGCTTTTGCGCAGGAAATTGCGCATACGTAACGTTTTTCCAGAGGCGTAAGGAGGAGTAATACAAATTGGGAAGGACGTGGGCGTGTTACATTGAAATGAGCCGTGACCCCATGCAAATGAAGGGCCGGCCGGCTCGCGCATGCGCGCTTGAACGAGACCATGTCAGCTCCGATGTGCGCATGCTCACAACTCGGGAGCGGCGCAATCAGTGAAATTGGAAATGGACTAGGGCAACGTTGTGAACTACGCAAACAGCATAAATAGACACACACAAACGCACTTCCTTTGCAAAAGTACATCCCTTTGTCCCTTCCCATTTAACAAAGTGCTTTTGTTCTCGTTGTTCGTTGCGGTGTGTTTTGTAGTTGTCAGATTAGTGTTCTGTGTGATCAAGTGGTTGTTAGTAGATTTTTGAAAGTGGTTTTTGATAAGTGTTTGAGAGACTGTTTGTTTGATTGATATATTTATTTTTCTTTCTTTTTCTGCTGTATTTTTGTTTTGTTTTTTGGGGACTGTTTCTTGCTGAGTCGTTTTCTCTCTGTGTGTTTTTTTTTGTGATTGGTTGGGCTTGTTTGTGTGCGTGAATTTTGTTGACTGGGACTGTTTTTTTTTGGAAGGATGAGTGAGAGAAAACGCAAGCTGAATTTTACAGTTGTGGAAAAACAGATTCTTGCCCGGGCCATTAGCGAGTATGGGCGTTACCTCCACGGCCCAGAGAGTGCCAACACCACCCCGGCCAGGAGGAGGGAGATATTGGATAGGATCACTGACCAGGTGAATTCAGCGGGGCAGGGGGAGACACGGACCAGGTCTGGGATTGACAAAAAAATCAATGACCTCCGGCGTCTGGTCAAAAAGAAGTTGGCCAGAATGCATGCCCATGCCAGGGGCACAGGAGGGGGCCCACCATGCCGTATTAGCCTGACAGCGGAGGAGCGTGCGGTGGCCCTGACCTTTAATCGGCATGAAGTTGAGGGCCTGCCCGGCTTTGACTCAAGTCCGGAGCCCGTGGTGCCAGGTAAGTTTTTTTTTTTATATCAGGTGTGTAGCATGTGTGGGGGAGGGGGTGAAAGGGAATATGTGGCAAGTGTGTGGATCCTCCAACCTGTGAATGTTTTGTGTCATCCACAGATGTGCAGGAGGGTGCAGGGCCATCTGGCCTGACCGCACCAACCCCAGGACAGCAGCCTAATGAGGCCCCCCCAACAAGGCCGGAGTCCGCGGAGGAGGTTTAACAGGAGCAGGACAATCATGAGGAGCAGGACAATCATGAGGAGGAGGAGAATAATGAGGAGGAGGAGTCCATGTCAGGCACTGGATGTTTGGGTTTTGAGGACTCCTCCCCTCTGGCTGCCAGCAGGCAGGCCTCCCTAAGGGGGAGCCCCCCCCTCCTCCCCCAACATGGCTCCCCTCACAAGGGCCTCCCCTTCTCCCCGGCCACAAGCATCAGCTGGAGGCAGGATGTCATCCCAGACCACCAGGGGGTTGGCCGATCTCCTGCCCGCCACCCTGAGAAGGGACCAGTTCCTCCAGACCCGCCATCTGGGACAGGTCAGCCAGACATTGGTGCGGATGGAGGAGAGCCTGTCCTCCATCAAGGATACGCTGGGGAACCTGGACTCCCACTCCCGGGCTTTCACAACCTGCCTAAATGAACTGCAGACGACATCAGCAGGCGTTGGGCAGGATGTGAGGGCCCTTACCCTGGCTATCCAGGCCAACACGGCAACAGTTGGTGCTGCCCTGGACAGAATTGCCGTGGCCTTGGAGGGCAGGCCACCAGGTGGGCAGAGATCAGGGGCTGATCCTCCTTCCCCGGTTTTACCCCTTCCCCATGAGTCTCCCCTGAGAAGCCGGGGCCGTGGCCGGGGGCACCCCAGGCGTGGCTCACGCAGAGGGCAGTAATTTGTTTTTCCCCCAATTTTTTTATTTTTCAATATTTTTTTTTTTTTTTGTCATTTTTTTTTTTTTTTTTTTTGCTGGAAATTTTTTGATTTTGCAGGTCATTTTTTTTTTGGGGTTGTGAATGCTGTGTGAATGTGGGGGTGACATTCCTGCCGGAAAAGGGGTGTCACCCTCTATTTTGGTGGAGAAGGGTTCCCCAGGACCAGGGAGAAGTGATCCCCAGGTCCGTGTGAATGGTGTATGAATGTACAGTGACATAATTGGAGCCTTGGCGTGGCGTTGCTGCTCACAAGTCCTGCATGGTGGACTGGTGCCAATCCAATTTGATGTGGATGTGGGGTGTGTGTGCTAGGGACCACAGTGTTGTGCATGCATGCATTCTCATTGTGCCATGATTAATGTGTATGTTTAACGTGCAAAGATGCCCAATGTGAGCTGTCTCCTGGCTGCTCTTCCCTCAGAAGACGGGGTAACCTCGGTTAGGGGGGGATTGTCTGGTTCAGGGTTCAGGTCATCACGTAGGTCAATCTGCAGGCCCTTTCTTTCTGCAAAGTTGTGCAGCATGCAACATGCACCGATGATCTGGCACACGAAGTTTGGGGAGTACAAGAGGGTACCCCCAGACTTATCCAGGCATCGGAAACGTGACTTTAGGATGCCAAAGGTGCGCTCCACCACTGCACGGGTTTGGGCATGTGCTTGATTGTATCTTTCCTCTCCTGGGGTTTGGGGGTTCCGGATAGGAGTCATGAGATGGGGTCCCAGTGGATATGCAGAGTCACCTGTAAGGGAAAAGACAGGAGGATGTTAGTCATGCATGTGCCCCTTGTGATGTGCATCATGGGAGGGGATAGTCATGCCTGACTCCCATGTCACTCACCAACCAGCCAGGTGTCCCCATACACGTTCTGATCGAATTCCAATCGGATGTGGCATTGATTGTATATGTAGCTGTCATGGCTGGACCCTGGGTGATTGGCACGGTGCCATATGAGGCCTTGGGCATCGACTATCACCTGTACATTGATGGAATGCCAATGCTTCCGATTGCGGTACATGTGCTCTGTCTCCTGGGGGGGGGCTGGAGTGCCACATGTGTGCAATCAATGGCCCCCACAGTGCGTGGGAATCTGGCAATTCTGTAGAAATCTGTCATTGTCTTCAGCCGCAGCTCCTCAGTGGTGGGTTTGATGATTTGGTTGGCCATGCGTCTGAGTATTGCAGGGACAACCTGGTGCACACATCTGCTCATGGAGGACTGTGACATCCCAGCCACCACTCCACTTGTTCTTTGAAAAGAGCCACTGGCAAGGAAATGGAGTGTTGCCAGGACCTTGACCAGTGGCTGCACTGCATGTGAGCGGTGTGTTGGGCTGGTGATGTCATCCTGCAGGGTTGTGGTTAATTCCAGGATGACATGAGGGGTGAATCTGAAGATGCGATACACCTCAGAATCACTCATGCCAAAGAGGTCTATGCGGGTGCGGTATATCCTCTCCCGTGCCATCCTCCGTGCCATCCTCCGTGCCCTCCTCCTTCATTTGTTCATCTAAAGTCAGTAGTATAGCTATGCGCGACGATGCCCCTGGCATGTTGGCATACAGATTGTTGAGCAACACGTGTGACTGCTGAGCTGCTCACTAACAGTGTTGCTTTATCTAACAAGTAGACTTTTTTCTTTTTTTAGACCAGCTTTTATCAGCTCTAATTTTAGACAGGACATTTTGCTGTTGCGCACACTGCGTCGCCTGCGCTGCCCCAACGTTGTTTTGTGGATCCCCGTAAGTCCCTCATTAGCATATTTGACTAGCAAATCAATGGTGTGTCTATCGCACTTTTGCGTGGACGAATGCGCCAGTCTAACGAAATTACGCGGGACAAAAAAATTTTGATTTTTTGCGTATCTCGTTCTGGGGATGCCGCGCAACGAAACGCACGCGCACATTTAGACTTACACACGCGCATCTCCTGTTGCGCAGGCGTAATCGCTCTGTGAATCTGGGCCATTGAGCTTGTTATTGTATTGCCATCTCAACTCTTTATTTACTGACGTGAATTAAAATAGGTTTGTGGTTTAGTGATTGCAGATACAATACTGACTAGGGATGCACCGCGTTCGGTTTGCACCAGAACCGTCGAACAAACCGCGGGTTCGCGCAAACATTTAGAACCCCATTGAAGTCTATGGGACTCGAACGTTCAAATTCAAATGGTCTTGCCCCAGGGAACATGGATCAATGGAAAAAAGTAAAAAAAACGGTTGTTTTTTCAGGAGCTGGACTCCTGAAAAAAAGACCCTTTTTAAAACTTTTTTCCATTGATACATGTTCCGTCGGGCAAGACCCGGGTTCTCAAAGACGTTTTCACAGGCAAACTATAGACACCCAGCAGGTACAATATTTTAAGGATTTTTTTCATTTTTTTTTTCATTTAAACATTATTATCGAACTTGCACTTACAGTAAATGCGCTTACGTGCGATTACACAACAAACTTACACTTACAGTAAATGCACTTATGTGCGATTACACAGCAAACTTACACTTACAGTAAATGCGCTTACGTGCGATTACACAGCAAACTTGCACTTAAAGTAAATGCGCTTGCGTGCGATTACACAGCAAACTTGCACTTTAGGCAAATGCGCTTAGGTGCAAATAAGCAGGACTAGTGCAGTTACACCGAGTACGTTTAGGTGAAACTAAACACAGTACACAGCCACAGGCAATACAACACGTTAGAGCACTGCAGCTATGCACAATCTCCTGCCTGCACAATCTCCTGCCTGACAAATACTAATAGCAGATCTAGCTAAGCTATACAGTGTATAAATATATGTACAACTCCTATATATATTCTCTACATTCTCTACACTCTACAATAAAGCTAAACTGACTACCCTGCTCTAGCTAGCTAAAAAGATAATCTCTCTGTCTCTCTGACTGCTCTCTTTAACAAAGCCGGAACACACTACACTTCGTTTTTTAAGCGTCGTGATTGGCCAAGCATGCAGGGTCATGGTGCATGCTTGGCCAATCATCAGTGCGCAACGCCGCAGTGAATTATGGGCCGATGCGCGTCACTTGAATTTGGTGCGAATAACCCGTTTCGTTCGATTTTCAACGAATGATCAAACAGGCAATGTTCGAGTCAAACATAGGTTCGTATCAAACGCGAAGCTCATCCCTAAGGCCCCTTTCACATTGAGGCGTGGAGCCGCGGTGACGGTATAGCCGCGCTATTTGTAGCGCCGCTATACCGTCGTGTTTACCGCGATATTCGGGCGCTAGCGGTGAGGTTTTAACCCCCGCTAGCGGCCGAAAAAGGGTAAATACCGCCCGCGTTGCGGGCGGTATTACCGCGCTATTGCCGCGGTTTCCCATTGTTTCCAATGGGAAGGCGCGCTATAGGAGCGGTGAACACACCGCTCCTATACCGCGGTAAAGATGCGGCTAGCAGGACTTTTGGAGCGTTCCTGCTAGCGCACCGCTTCAGTGTGAAAGCCTTCGGGCTTTCACATTGAACACTACAGGGCATGATTTTTCATGCGGTATAGCAGCGCTATTTTTAGCGCTGTACCGCATGAAAAACGCCTCAATGTGAAAGGGGCCTAATACTGACCAATTAGCCAGCGAGACCATGTAATTTAAATATATCACCAAACAAAACTTGGTTGGTTATTAAGAGGGGGTACTGTGTTTACCTTCAAAGTAAACAAACACTCATGAATTAAATTAAATTAACCTAATTTAATTGTAAAAATCTTTGTTTGTCAATCTGTTTAACTTTTGTTATAATTCCACAGATGACTTAAAACCCATCATACTGAATTTATAGCTACGGACCATGACCAGGCAATTTTGCACAGCCCATTAAACATTTCTTTTGTCACATAATCAGAACACATTTTAACTTTGCCACTTTTGTTAAACAACTTTAAAGCAATTTTCTGAAACTGCTCTTTAATAGCATCATGTCTGGCAACTGAGTAGATAAAGACAAGACAGATGTCACCAAGGAACCAAACCTGTCTCCTAATGGTCATCATTCTAAATATAACATTGTTTTTATAAAGAATTTTGTACTTTCTTTATATTTGAGAAAGGCTTTGAAAAAAATTAAATTATTTTTTGCAAATTCTCGTGGAATAATATTACTTTACCATCATTTTCTTCAAACTGAAAATTGAAATGCAATTACTGTTTTTGTTTTTTTCCTTTAATGTAACATTAAACCTGTCATGAGTTGATGCCTTTTAATAGCTATTTAGAGCTATAAAAAACTGAGATGCTAAGACAAAGTTTTCACTCAAGATTCTGATGTTTACTTACTAAAAGTAAGTACTTAAAGTATTCACAGACAGATAGCAATCATTTTGTGATATTTTTGTTTGACACTCAGGTGGAGCATAAAGGTAAACTTTACTTTAAAGAGTCAGACACAGAGAGTAAATCAGCTGTCCTGCAATTTCCCTATAGTTTCATAATTTCATAATTTACACTTAATAATATGCAAGTCTGACAATCACAGCCTACATTCTACTTATCTATTGTCAGTAAAGTTATACCACTTAAATATATGGGCCTAGATTCACAAAGCGATTACGCCTGTGTAAATGTTGTTAGACAGGAGTAATTTCGATTTACGAGCGTTTTTACGCTAGTCGAAATCCTCAAACCATGAAAAGACACCTGCGTGCTAAATTTCGACTTTATTACGTGTTAGTACGCCTTCAGATCTACGCTGCCTGAAAATTGCGGCCACTGGGCGGACTTCCTGTTGTTTTTCGCCTTCATGGTATGCTAATGAGCTTTTGCCTGGAATCCACAAAATTTCGCTCTTCAAACGCAATCTCTTACGGCACCTTTAGTCATCTTTTTTTTCCGTTTCACTATACCAGCTTTTTGCTGGTCTAATATTAGACAGCCCATGTTAAGTATGGCCGTCGTTCCCGCGTCGAATTTCAACGTTTTTCGATTTCTTTTATTATTTTTAACGTAAGTCGTCCGGGAATAGGAATGTTCGTAAACGCCGCTACTCAAACAACGAATGACGTCACGACGTGATTTCGCGCAATGCACGGCGGGAAATTCCTGAACAGAGCATGCGCAGTTCGATCGTCGCGGGGACGCGCTTAATTTAAATGCTTCACGCCCCCTACTCACGTATTTCGATTGCGCGGCGGAAAAAAAATACGATACAATAGCGTACGCGCAAAAAAACTACCTGAATTCGGCGTAGAGTCTGGTGATAGACGGCAGCGTAGCGTATTTCGATTACGCAGCGGAAGATTACATCTATGTGAATCTGCCCCATGGTATCTTTACTTATGCTCATAGATATGTCTGACATACTTCAAAAATAACTTCACCCCCCTTCTATCCCCCCCCCCCCAACCCTCATAGCTGGGTTGTGCACAAGAAAATACTAACACACCTGGTGATCCAGCAATATTCTTTATGGATTCACCACGCTGCCACAAAACACATGGTCCCATGCCGCCATGTTCTTCTGATGACATCAGGGGTTGCTGGCTTTTTACCCCTGGATGTACAGAGCCCACATGAGGACTAGTATGTGATGCATGTCAGAGGGAAGCTGAAAAAAACATGAAGAAACAGCTTGCACCCCCTGATTATGTGGCATGGTGAATATGCGTAAAGTACCACACAGCCTCTTTGGGTCTATGGCATAGATACAGTATCTCAGGGGACGATGAACACTGTAAATGTCATTTTTGCCTAGGAGAGAAATGAGGAAGCATGGAGGGTCCCCAAGAACAGTATTCCCTCACCCATAAAAACAAAAAAATTCAGAAAGAGAAGGGGGGGGGGCACAGAAAGTGAAAGGGGAATACGTTCAGGAGGAGGGTGAATGTCTGCTTTAAGCTCTTGCTGGCCACATAATATTTATATGTGCAGTGTCAAGGAGGGTGGTATTTAACACCAACATGCCACACATATGCATCCATGTTGGTCAAGGTTTTTGTGCTGAGATTGCACTCACTGCAAGCTCACAGCATAGTGACTGAGCTGTCACAGACAGCCTCAGGTCTATGGTTAGGATCAGGAGCTGCCAGAACAAACTCCAAATCATGTACCTCTATGACAGCCAACCACATTGATCATATGATCAAAAAATCTGCCTTACCCTTCGCCATAAAGACCCAGGGTCGTATGTGCAGGAGAGGGGTGTGGAGGGAATGGCGGAGGCTAGTATGTAAAAGGGTCCCTGGATGGGGAGGGGTTAAGGTAGTTATTTTCTGTATGCAAAATAGGACAGCATCATTTCACACTCATTAAAAAGCGTTCATTACATTTTATTTCATATTTGGAAAACAGAATTATTGACATACAATAGCTGCAGATAAGAAAATGTACTACCATATTTTAGCTCTATAGGACACACCTGACCATAAGACACACCTAGGTTTTAGGGGAGGAAAACAAGAAAAAAAATGTTTTTAACCAAATGGTGTACTAAAATATTTACCAGTGCCCATGAAATGCAGCCTGACCTGTGCCAATAATGATAATGTCTTGTCTTGTATCATGCCTGCAGTCTCTGACCATGTCTTGTATCATGCCTGCAGTCTCTGACCATGTCTTGTATCATGCCTGCAGTCTCTGACCATGTCTTGTATCATGCCTGCAGTCTCTGACCATGTCTTGTATCATGCCTGCAGTCTCTGACCATGTCTTGTTTCATGCCTGCAGTCTCTGACCATGTCTTGTTTCATGCCTGCAGTCTCTGACCATGTCTTGTTTCATGCCTGCAGTCTCTGACCATGTCTTGTTTCATGCCTGCAGTCTCTGACCATGTCTTGTATCATGCCTGCAGTCTCTGACCATGTCTTGGATCATGCCTGCAGTCTCTGACCATGTCTTGGATCATGCCTGCAGTCTCTGACCATGTCTTGGATCATGCCTGCAGTCTCTGACCATGTCTTGTATCATGCCTGCAGTCTCTGACCATGTCTTGTATCATGCCTGCAGTCTCTGACCATGTCTTGTTTCATGCCTGCAGTCTCTGACCATGTCTTGTATCATGCCTGCAGTCTCTGACCATGTCGTGTATCATGCCTGCAGTCTCTGACCATCTCTTGTATCATGCCTGCAGTCTCTGATTATCTCCTGTATCATGCCTACAGTCTCTGACCATCTCATAAGACCTCCTAACATAAGCCCTCTCTCTATCTATCAAAGAGACCCCCCCCCAGGTCCCATTAGTGTACTCTTTTCTTGTAATTTGTTTATTGTTAAGAGGGTCCCAGAATAATGAAGACTTCTTAAGGGAGCATCTCTGTGTCTGAGTCGTTGAAACATTTTGTAAATGGGAGGAGTTAGTAAGATGACTACGCCCATGTGGGGGGCGCCAGAAATATTTCTGCACCCAGGCGCCTGTGACCCTAGGATCGACCATGCGTCTTATGGTCCAAAAAATATGGTATGTTGAAAGCATGAATGTGTGTAATAATGTGATTCATATATTTACCACAGGCTGCAATTTTGCAGTACATATTACAATTTCTAAAATTCTCTAATGCAAGAAGCCCAATATAGTAGATAATAAATAAATATTTCTTATAATTTCCCCATGGAAATAAGGCCAAATCCCTACATATTAATAAAAATTGTAGCCTTTTGGTTAGCGTGTGCAGTCATTTTGTAAGGTTATAAAAAAGAAATTTGCACTAGGTGTAAAATGATGATTATTATATGAACAAAGTGAGTGAAAACAGATCTGTGATAGATGTCCTGCAGCTAAACACAATAACCCTGATATGAGGCACAACTGGAATATATACAAAAAAAGTGTAGCGCTGTATAATAAGTGAATAAGTGACCTAAAAGAATAACATTTATGAAACAATCAGTGCACTGTCCATAGATCATGCAGCGTTCTTTGTAAACATGCATGAACAGTTCATAAATGTGAATACCCAGTGAAATCAACACTGGAAATAAAGGTGATCTCAATCGAATCCTATGCAACCCGCCACCTTAGGTAAAAATGAAGGCTTACTGAAAAGCCTGTGACCACCCTTGTTAGGGGAAGTCAAACAAGGCTTAGCAGAATAATGGTGTCCTCACTGAATCATGGGATACTCCTCAATTAGCTACAAGCAATGATGGCCCCTATAGGTGATGATTTGCATGGTTGGAGAGGCAATCCATACACATCAATGTATATAACTTGTCTATAGGAGATGTCACTGCACATGTCGGACTTTCATTGGCCTTCATCAGTAACATTTTTTGTAAGCACAGAAATAAATCACTTCAATCATGAATAGAAATTACCAGCACATACAACAAGGGCTGGTGCAATGATTTTTTCTTGACTCAGGTGAAGGTGCATTTTAGTGACACCCCACCCCACACTCTACCTCTCCTGGCACCCTAAGGTGGCATCTGTACGAGGTCCTCCTGCAAAAAATCCAAATTGCTCCTGCAAAAAAAAAAACTCTTTGTACATTGTTATGAGTTACTCCATTTTCACATTGTTAATAATTATCAAGTCTGATGGTGCTTTGCACTGGCCCATGAGAAATGTGGCTGAGCATCTTGACATAAAAAGAATCTTGCATTTAATGTAACTTGTTTGGCAAGCATTTGTAAATAATTGCACGTGTCCCACTACTTCCATCAGTGCCAAGTGTGAGCTGTGCTGACTGTGAACTTGTCATAATCCTCGTACACAGAGGGGTGAGTGCAAACTTGGAGTACTTCTGCTAAAATTGTTGTGGCCAAGGTTATGTGGAGCCTCAGGTTTCAGCATCCATCTTGATTGACAGTGGGGCATATTACAAGTAAAATAACTTTAAAGCAAGCCCTTTACAACTCTGTAAACATAAGCACTGTGGGAAAAAAATATATCTTCAAATGCATAACAGAAGCACGAATCTGATACTATGCCCTTTATCTTTATATATATCACTTCAGATGCCCTTTATATTTATCACTTCAGAATATAACACTCTAATGTAAACAAATGTGGTTTACATGTATGCGATTTAAATTAAATATATCTTATTTTTATATTTTTCTGCATTATAGTTTTCTGTCTAAAATATGATACATGTTTAAGAGTGAAGTAATAACCTAGTAGATACATCATCACCTCTTTTCAAGCTGATTTTATCACAGGAGCTAGGGGGCATTCATTTTAGCCCTAAATCCAAATCTGCAATTGTAACTCTTTTAACAAATAAGCGCATATCCTCTGCACTTACAAAGATGTTTTATAAGACTATTATACTTGCAAAGCAAATCCTTTAGTCCTGGGTTATGCAAAGGTTTATGAATGCTTAACATTACATTCAGTATCTGAAAATTTCTCTCGAAGCAAAGAATTACAGATAAGATACAAAACCTTATCTAGTTACTGAGCTGAAACAAATTAATAAAATGATATGTAGACTCCTAAAGCAAAGGGTAATTAAGGCTGTTTAATGCATTCAATCATTTTCGCAGGCTAATATGATTTCATTTAAGTGAGTAGCTAAATTATCTTCTTTTGTCATTATTGGTAATTATAGTGATAAGCAGTTATTCATTTTGTAATATTGAGATAAAACACTTCATTACTTCAGAAAATTTAAGCACATCCCACAGACACCCACAATCTACTCATTGTAATTATTGTTGTATGTGTATTTCTATCCAACTATCTATCTATATGATGCAAATTGATGGTCATAGTATCTACGCATATTGGGCCAGATTCTCAGCTGAGATACGACGGTGTATCTCAGATACACCGTTGTATCGCAGTTTTTTTCAATGGGCATCTATGCGAGTGATTCTTAGAATCACTTACACATAGATACATTAAAGATCTGACAGGTGTAAAGCAATTACACCGTCGGATCTTAGATGTAATGACAACGCTGGCCGCTAGGTGGCCTTTACGTTGTTTTCTCATTTGCCTATGCAAATGAGCCTAATACGCCGATTCCCGAACGTTTTTGCGACGCGGCGACGTAGTTTACGCAGGTTGCGTACACGTAAGGTTACCCCTGCTGTATGAGGGGTATGTTTCCGAAGTGCCGTCATTGCCATGTTAAGTATGGCGTCGGGTCAGCGTCGTCTTTTTCTGTCGGTTACGTCGTTTTACTAAGTCGTTCGTGAATAGGGAATTGCGTAAGTGACGATCACGTCGTTTTGATGTCGGTTTCAACTACGCTTTCCGACGTGAGCTGGAGCATGCGCACTGGGCTTTTTTCCCGGCCGGCGCATGCGCACTTCATTTGACGTGGGGGCGTGCTTAATTTAAATACAGCACGCCCCCTCACTGGAGCAAGTGCTGTATTCTCAAAGCACTTGCTCCGTAATTTTCGGCGGCGTAGTGTAAATGCGGCGTCGTAAGGCTGCGTAATTCAAATACTGAAGGAGGGGGCGTGCTGTATTTAAATTAAGCGCGCCCCCACGTCAAACGAAGTGCGCATGCACCGGCAGGTAAAAAAGCCCAGTGCGCATGCTCCAGCTCACGTCGGAAAGCGTTGTTGAAAACGACGTCAAAACGACGTGATCCTCACTTACGCAATTCCCTATTCGCGAACGACTTAGTAAAACGACGTAACCGACGGAAAAAGACGACGCTGACCCGACGCCATACTTAACATGGCAACGACGGCACTTCGGAAACATACCCCTCATACAGCAGGGGTAACCTTACGCGTACGCAACCTACGTAAACTACGCCGCCGCAGCGCAAAAACGCTCGGGAATCAGCGTATTAGGCTCATTTGCATAGGCAAATGAGAAAACAACGTAAAGGCCACCTAGCGGCCAGCGTTGTCATTACATCTAAGATCCGACGGTGTAATTGCTTTACACCTGTCAGATCTTTAGTGTATCTATGCGTAAGTGATTCTAAGAATCACTCGCATAGATACCCATTGAAAAAAACTGCGATACGACGGTGTATCTGATTTACACCGTCGTATCTCAGCTGAGAATCTGGCCCTCTGTCACCAGGAGTAGGACAAATTGGATTTGTAGCAGTTCACTAAATATCCAAAATACCACATTGCAGCCACATTTTTCAGTGTCTATATTATTGTTACAAAATTATAGCCTTTTGGCCTGGGTGCCAACTTGTTAATGAATAATTTGCAGTATCTGTGCGCAACATAGGTACCTACTGTGCGTAGACTATTTGACACTTTACATAAAAATGTTAGAGTGGGAGATTTAAATAAATAGTGTTCAATCATCTCATATTCTGCTGTTGATCCTATGGCAGTAACACCTTACATTTGAAGTAAACTTACCATAAACCTGGACAAATTAGATTGAGCATAAGATGAAAAAAAAATCAAAAACAGAAGTCACCTTGTCAAAATGACATGTCAATACAATCAATAAAACCAGATATATAGGGGCGGAGCCAACAGCCAGAGTGGTTGGACGTGTGTTAGGAGAGCTCTGACACACCGGGTGATTTACTGCGGCTCACAGCACACCAGGCTATCGCAAAAGCACACCGCTGGATAGAGGAGGTAAAAGGGCACATCCTGGCAGCAATGCACAAACAAAAGGCGAGAGAAGGACCCCGAAAACTGACTGATTTCTTCCCTCCAGCCGTGAGCCGAGAAATCCAAGATGGGCCATTCATCAGCCTCTACACAACATGCTGCCGTCAATCCACTGTCATCCTCTGGTGAGTCACAATCCCATGGCCATCCCCTGCCATTATCTCCTATTAACAGTCCTGCCAAGCAAAAAAAAAAGGATTGGGGAAGACTCCGGGACCCGGGATGGTGCAGATACAGCAGGGGAGGAAATGGAGGAATCCTCCATATATGCCCAGCAATTAGATGTGTTCCCCACTTCAGGGCAGCCCATTATTGACACTACCATGAAGGAGATCCTGCAAACATTGCGGGGGGCCCTCCAGTGTGATATGGCAGCGTTTATGTAGACCACTAAAATTGAAGTTTCTGCAGTCAGCAATAGAGTGGACTATGTAGAACAGAAAATGGAGAAATTCACATTGGCACATAATGAACTTGTTGATGCTCACTTTGAGGTGGAAGAAGAAATTAAAGCTATGTGCCTCGAAATGGCGGATTTAGAAGACAGGGCTCAAAGGAACAATATTAAATTCAGAGGGGTCCCTGAGACCATTAAACCTGCAGAGCTTACAGCATATCTGCAAAAACTTATGATGAGCCCAACGGATGTCACTATTGACAGGGCTCACAGATTGCCAAAGCCTTCTTTCCTGCCTGACCAAATCCCTAGAGATGTGATAGCAAGAATCCACTTTTATCACATTACGTATCTCTCTCTTCTATCCTGTCATCTGATAGTATCCCTCTGATATCTCATGTTTTAACCATCTTGCTACCATTTTTGGCCCAGGCCTTTCATTCAGACATAATTCTATGCTAATACTGATTGATTCTACTTTACTACTTTAAATGTCTGATAAACATACTTGTTCACAGCCTATACTTTTTTTTAACCAATGAGGTCTTTATGGATACATCACTATACCTACGCCATGCCTGCTCTCCGTTTGGCCTCTGGAGGGGTCCCTTCCTGACTCAGCCCCCTCAGCTCCCGGGTGAGGCACCTGCTGCTGCCGTCTTGGGGCCGCACATTTGCAGCCATGGTCAAGCTCAGTGGTGAGTATGGGGACCCACAACCCCTCCTACCCTGTGCCTTTACAACTAATACTGTGCCATATTGCCAAACATATATACTTTTTCATCCCAGGTACAGTGTTACACACCCCCGGAAGAGCAAGCTGGATCTTGTGAAACTAGGCTAGTCGGGTAGTACAATGCCTGTGTACTCTGTCCACTATTATACTTGTCTACTAATATTTACTGTTTATGTATCGTTTTAATTGGCAATTGTTGGTGTTATCCATGTATGTAACAATTTTACTTTACGCATGTAAACAATTTTACTTGAATAAATTATATACTGTACAATTACTGTTATCTTTACTGGCGGAAACGTTACCCACTTAATTTAAAGTCCCGGGGCGAATCCTTTTGTTTTGACTTCATAACATAAAGGATCAGCTTATGCACTATGCCAAACAGCACCCTGCTCTACCTGATCCCTTTGCTGGAATCACACTCTATGCTGAATTGTTGCAAGCTACGTTATCTGCAAGACACAAATTGGTCCCCATCACCAAAATACGGCCTAATCATAAGATCCTCTACAAATGGGGCTTCCCAGCCAAATTGCTAGTGGACATGAACAACGAATCGCATACAATCGCATCGCTGGGTAAAGGGCTAGGGCTTCTCCGTAAATGGCATCTGGTTCCCGCTGAAGGAATCCCTGTGGACCCTGATCCTCCTCTCCACGGTCGCAACAACCAACGCCAGAACAGAAGGAGTAAGTAATTGTTATTTGCAGAACGGTTATGCTGCCTGATGTCTCTTCTATGGACTGCCTTCCCTTTATCTCAGGAAAATTTTAAGCCTGGTGACTTTCAGTTTTTTTTTTTCTTTATTATGACACCCGATGTTTGGCTATTACTTGACTTTTACGTTTCTTTTCTCCCGTACTTTGTTACGAGATGCTTTCTGTAACCTGTTTGCCGCAAGACAAGTGGCCTGACCCTTTTGGGACACTTTTTTTTGAGCCTGTGGATTCTGAACATACCTAGACTAATCGTATTGCCGCTCAGAGCTACCACTAGATGGCAATGCTGCACAACCCACCAGTGGAATGATCCTTAAGTTTATGTCATACAATGTGAGGGGACTAAATAGCCCTTATAAACGCAGGGTCCTTTGGAAAACTGCCCTGGATTCAAAGTGCAATGTTTTATGTGTGCAAGAAACACATTTTTCTACCGTACAACCCCCAAAATGTACGCATGCCAAATTTCCACACATTTTTACTGCCAAACATGCCACCCAGAAAAATGGGGTAATGATAGCTTTTAAGGACACACTAACCTTCTCTCTGTTGCAGGAATATGCTGACCCCTATGGACGCTATCTCATACTGGTTGCAGAAATAGACCATGTCACCTATACTCTGATAAATCTGTATGCGCCTAATGTTAGACCTTTAAGTTTTATTCGCAAGGTTATTGAGAAAGCGAAAGAATGCAAAAGGGTGGAATATTAATATGTGGTGACTTCAATATGATTATGAACGAGGATTTAGATGTGTCTTCGGTGGCCCTCAGGGGGAGGCCCTCCTTAGGATCATTGTGCCATGAAGAAAGGCTCTTTGACCCATGGCGATGCCTCAGGGCTACCGAGAGAGACTATACTTTCTACTAAGCTGTGCACGATAGCTATTCCAGAATTGTTTTTTTCTTAACTGACATGCATACGCTGCAAAATGTTCAGGCTGCTAACATCCACAGCATCACATGGTCAGACCACACGCCGGTGACTATAGAGGTTGTGAATGCCAGCAAAACCTCCCACACACTGCTGTGGCGTAATAACACTTTCCTCCCGTCGCACCCCAAAATTAGGGATGAAATAGGTGAGAAGCTGAAAGAATTTTTTCTACTTAATAACAATGGAGAGTGCTCCTCTATGACAACATGGTGTGCACACAAAGCTTTCGCTAGGGGTACCCTTATACAGGTTGCCACCAGGGAAAAGAAAAAGAAACGGCAACGTATGGTACAACTGCATGAGTCCATAGCAGATCTAGAAGCACAACACAAAAACCCCAACACCAAGTCCAGTGATATCCTTAAGCGCCTCACTGTCTGCCATCAAGAATTACGGCAGGTACTTAGAGCAGATTATGACACCTTCTTTAAAAGGCTAAAAGTTTCTTACTACTCACAAAATAACAAAGCGGGAAAAATACTAGCTTCCCAACTTAAAAAGAGACAGGCTTGTTCCAATCTTATGCACATTAGACACCATCTCACTAATGTGACGTTCAATAACCCCAAAGATATCGCAAACGCTTTTAAGGATTACTATGAAGCCTTATACAATCTAAAAGCAGATCCATCCACACATCAACCAACGGATAGGGAGATTGAAGATTTTTTACAAGGTGTCCACCTTCCCTCTATAGATGGTACTTCCCTACTTGAATTCACCTATAACTATCCAAGAAGTTGAAAATGTTATTAAATCTCTTAAAAAAAATCCGGAAGGAAACACTGCGCTAGACAAAACTAAGAAGAGTGAACTAAAGAATAATACTTGATAATATCATAAGAGCAGCCAGTATCAATAATTTGTGATACAAAAAATTAAACAGAAAGAAAGAAAAAAGGATACGGCGCTTAATGATTGGAAGAGCTAAGATCAAAAGTTCAGATCGGGCTCAAAAAGTTAACATAAACATCTATGATTGAATAAATGTGATTAACAAAGAAAAGCACTCATGTAGTGCGTGAACAATGTGAGTGTGCTGAAAATACATATGGTGAAAAAAGTCCTTCAATACTGTCCATTCAATTAAGAAGAGAAAGAAAGTCCCAAAAGAAAGTCCAATTAGTCATCCATGTGTGTAGGGTGGGGATAGAATGAACTTAATCCACCGCAGAAAACACCCAGGTGTGGTGATGTAGTATCCTTACCATGTGTGTTGACCGCTATGTGGGTCACTCTGGGCGCGGGGGTTTAAGGTCTCCCTCCTGACCCTCTGTACTGTCACTGCGGTGTTTCTCAAATATAGCGCGATGTTTGACAAAAAATGAGAGAGAAATAGGACCATAGCGTGATACCAGAGAATGATTTGTTTTTAATTGTAAAAGAAATAAAAGCTGATGCACTCACATTTGATATGTTGTTATACAGCAGTGTGTCAAATATAGTGAAGCCGGCGGCTGATCGTCCCTCTCCTGCTCGTTTTCGTTCAAGCTTCCTCGATAGGACCAGCGTGATGGCGTCGATACAGCAAGCCATGCCTACGCGTTTCGTCACCACGGACGTCGTCTGGGATTGGCTGCGTATGTCGCGTCATCACGCATTCCCTTAAATAGTCGCGATCCGCCATTTTGACTAAGGGAAATCGGAAACGGAAATAGGGAAAGAGCGAACGAAATAACAGCGTGAAATGAAGGCTGTAAAAGAGCATGGAGAGTATATTCAATGGACGAAAAACAATGCTGCCATCTTGTGGCAATATTGGAGAAGGGCTAAATAACGAAAATACAAGCAAGAGTAAAGGACCGGTCAGCCGCAACTTCTTCTCATGTGATGTATGCACATTCTAGCAAATGTCCATACATATAACATATAGACATGCTATATTAAAAGAATGTTAGTACTATGATCTCAAAATCGTTATTATATTAAAAATGAATTCATTATTGTAAAATTAATATAAAATATAATATATAGTGAGAATATGCCAAAAAAAATTATGAATAATAATTGGCTAAGACAATTTTAGATAAAATAAATAATATAAAAAAGTCAAGAGTTGTTAATAAAACAATTAATATCCCAATCCACATTTAACCCATGAGGTAAATATGAGCACATATCAAATATCCATCTTGTTTCAATCTTAGAGATAGCTCGTACTTTGTTAGTACCTCTCCAGTGTGGGCGGAGCTTCTCAATAGGGACAAATAAAGTACCTTTTATTTGACGATCGTGGTATTTTGCATAATGTTTAGACAAATTATGTTTTGAGAATCCGCGGTTAATGTTCCCCACATGTTCCTCCAATCGAATGTGCACAGCTCTCTTAGTGCGTCCCACATATTGTTTTGAGCAGGGGCATTGAATGAGGTATATGACACATTCACTAGAGCATGTAATAAATGAATCAATGTCATATACCTTCCCAGTTTGTGTGGATTGAAAATTTTCAATTTTACGCCCTTTGAAGGAATTAAGTTCACATATTTTACATTTACGACATGGGAAAAAACCCTTCATAGTCTGAAAGAAGGATATTTGCTTGGGAGGGTTTATGATATTAGGAGCAATCTTCTGTCTGAGAGAAGGTGCTCCCCTAAAGATAACCACTGGACGTTCAGGAATGACAGGGCCCAATACTTTGTCGTTCCTCAAAATATTCCAGTGTTTATTGAATATCTTTCTAACTAGAAAATGTTGATTCGAATAGCCCGTAATCATAGAGCATCCGAAGTGGTTATCTGGGGGTTGGTTAGCAATGTTCTTTTTAGTGAGCATCATATTCCGATCCATATTAGTAACCACCCGGATAGTATCATCTATTTTTGTCTCTAGGTAACCCTTTTCTAAAAACCGTTGTTTTAAAACTTGTGCCTGTTGTTGATAATCCATCAGAGAGGTACAGTTCCGTCTCAATCGTTGGAACTGGCCCTTAGGTACTGCTGCAAGCCAACTGGTATGATGGCAACTGTTCAGGGGGATAAACGCATTACGGTCAGTATTTTTAAAATGCGTTGTGGTGATCAATGCCCCATCATTGATTGAGATATTGAGATCAAGGAAGTGTATTTGGGATTGGCTTGTTTCGTATTTAAGACAAATACCTCTATCATTTAAGTTTAATCCATTAAAAACATTTTCCAATGAAAGTAAATCCCCTTCCCATAAGACCAGAATATCGTCTATGTATCTTTTCCAGAGACGTAATTCTTTGGGCGGGTTTTTATCAATGACTTCCCTCTCCCAGTAGGCCATAAAAAGATTGGCGAGACTGGGGGCAAACTTAGCCCCCATTGCCACGCCACAGTTTTGTAAATAAAATAAACCGCCAAACCAAAAATAATTATGGCTTGTAGCAAAGATTAGAAGATTGATGATAAAATCCTTCTGAATCAATGATAGAGTTTTGTCTTGTTGGAGATAAAATCTCACTGCCTCTAAACCATGCTGGTGTGATATAATAGTATAGAGGGAAGTTACATCCGCCGTTGCCATGATGAACCCTTCTTTCCAATCTACATTAGTCAAAAGATTGATGACTTGTGTTGTGTCACGTAAATATGATGGTGTCGCTGTGACTAGCGGTTGCAGGAACTCGTCAATACACTTGCCAATTCTGGCAGTAACCGAGTCCAGTCCGCTGATAATCGGCCGGCCAGGCGGGTTTATTGTACTTTTGTGCACTTTGGGTAAGTAGTATATGACCGGCACTCTAGGTGCTGATGGTACTAGGTGCAATTTCTCCTTTTTGTTCAAAACACCCAATGAGTATCCTTCATTGATCAATGCCAGGAGTGCTTTTTTATACTTGACTGTGGGGTTAATTGCCAATTTAGTGTAAGTTGTGGTGTCAGACAAAAGCCTGTGCATCTCATTCAGATAGTCGATTTTATTTAAAACAACGACACCTCCGCCCTTATCTGCAGGTCTGATTATAATGTCATTACGGGCACAGATTTGTTTCAAATTACTCTGCAATGTATAATTGCCCCTATTTTTGGGAATTTTTATGGCAGTAATGTCTTTAAGAACCATCTCTTTGAATGTTAAAATAGACGGAGCTGTAAAACTGGGGGGGTTAAATAAAGATGCATTAGCAAACTTAGTATGCTGTACAGGGATATTCTCGCCTGTTCTGTTTATAGTGTTCATGCCAGAAGTCTCTGATGTTAGTGTCTGAACACTAATCAAGGAGGCTAATTGGCTAGAGTTTCCCAAAGGGTTGAGCAAGAAATGACGTTTAATGTTCATCTTGCGAATAAACTTGTGAGCATCAATGAATGTCTCGAACTTGTTTAGTGTCCGTGGAGGTGCAAATTTAAGCCCCTGGTTAAGTAGCTGCTGTTCACCCCGTGAGAGCTGTGCTGAACTTAGATTGAAGACTCCATTGATGGTTATTTCTTCCTTTTTTTTGGACCTGACTCTCCTCCCCCCTCTAGTTCCCCTCTGTCTTCGTGGCCCCTTTTGGGTCTCGTGTTGGCCAACTGAAAAAAACGACGGGAATCTTCAGGTCTATTAGATGCGGGAGGGGTTTCATATTCCATCTGTCTAAGACCAGTGGAATCTACAGCGTATTGATTGGGATGACTGAAGATAATGGGATCGTCCTCAAAACCATCTTGATAATGTTGTGAGAGAGGGGCAAATCTGTTGTGTACCAAGGTAGAGTTATTCCTCTGCGCAAGTTGGGACGGGCGATTCCGGAAATGATCCCTAGGGTCCTCTCTCAACTGGTCATACCCATGTTGTCTATTGTATGGGGAATTGTAATACCCTCTGGGTTCACTGTATTCCTTATATGTCAGTTGCTGAGGGTATGGAGTTCTCCTCTGAGGAGGTCCTGACCTATAAGGTTCTGGGTTCCTAACCTGAGATGGTCTAGACTCGGACTGACCCGACTGTGTCTTGTACTTCCTCGGTTTATTTTTATTGTTCTTAGGTCTTACTGGGGTATGTCTCTGTTGCGTATGTAAAGGATTTTGATTATTATGCGCAACAGCTCCAGCATAACTAGTATGGGTAGAGACTAATAAGGGGGTATTGAGAGGAGGTTGGGTGTGGTTTTGGGTTAATGCAGAGGAGGGTGGATTAACCACACTATCCACAACTTCTGCATTTAAGTTTACCTGCCATTTGAAAACCACTTTGTTCAAATAGTCTGAGAAATCACAATTGTATTTCTTCTTTTTCTTAGTTTTCTGCTCAAGATCTTCTTTTTCAAGAAAAATCTTAAGCTGATCAGACTTTTGTTTATAAAACTCTTGTTCTTTTAATGGTATGAGTTTTTCCCTCAATAAAGTTATTTCTTCATTTAATGACCTTAATTTAGAATGTTTTTTTTCCAAAAGAAACTGTAGGAATTTAACCCCTGTGTCATTAAAGTAGGTATACCACCCAACAAGATCATTTTTACCCTTTTGTGGGCTTACTTCCCATCTGAGGCTACGGGGGACCATTTTTTGAGCAACATATTGTTCCAAATAGGCTATATCCCAGCTGGTGTGTAACTCAGAAACTAGTAGATTTTTCAATCTGAGAAAAATGCCTGTTATTTCATCAGATGGTTCAGTTTTACCATCAAATACACCTTCTACATTGATGGTGTGTTGAGACCGATATTCAAAAATATCCATAATGATATGGTATCAGCAGCAATGTTATTGTATCTAAATAAACACTTAAAAAAAATTCGGAAGGAAACACTGTGCTAGACAAAACTAAGAAGAGTGAACTAAAGAATAATACTTGATAATATCATAAGAGCAGCCAGTATCAATAATTTGTGATACAAAAAATTAAACAGAAAGAAAGAAAAAAGGATACGGCGCTTAATGATTGGAAGAGCTAAGATCAAAAGTCCAGATCGGGCTCAAAAAGTTAACATAAACATCTATGATTGAATAAATGTGATTAACAAAGAAAAGCACTCATGTAGTGCGTGAACAATGTGAGTGTGCTGAAAATACATATTGTGAAAAAAGTCCTTCAATACTGTCCATTCAATTAAGAAGAGAAAGAAAGTCCCAAAAGAAAGTCCAATTAGTCATCCATGTGTGTAGGGTGGGGATAGAATGAACTTAATCCACCGCAGAAAACACCCAGGTGTGGTGATGTAGTATCCTTACCATGTGTGTTGTGCCTATGCACAAATCCCCAGGCATGGACGGCTTTTCCACCAAATATTATAAGGTATTCTCTGCGCTACTCGCCCCTGAACTAGTGGAAATATATAATATAGCGGCTTCCTCATGTTCTTTCCCGAAAGAAATGCTCCAAGTAGTAATAGTCACCCTGCCAAAACCTGGCAAGGATACTAAATTCTGATTTAAAAATCTATGCCAAAATCCTAGCAAATAGATTGATGGACATCACCCCCTCCCTTATAGGCTTGAATCAAGTTGGCTTTGTAAGGGGAAGGCAAGCACCGGATGGGACTAGGAGGATGCTGGATCTCCTGCGATTAGCGGAGGCCACGCAGACTCCTAGCGCCTTCCTGGCCCTAGACGTGGAGAAGGCCTTTGATAGGGTCCATTGGGGCTACCTGTCAAGGACTCTGCACAAATTTGGAATCTCAGGTCTAATGCATTCAGCGATTATATCCTTGTATTCTAATCCTACAGCTAGAGTCTACTCCTCTAGCCTGTTATCTGACCCTTTTACGATTTCTAATGGCACCCGTCAAGGCTGCCCATTATCTCCGATCATCTTCTCATTAATTATAGAACCACTAGCGGAATATATTAGAGCTGGCAACAAAATAACAGGCATAGAAACTAGCTCTGGGAGTCATAAAATAGGTCTCTTCGCTGATGATATTATTCTTACTATTTCAAATCCGGCATTCTCCCTACCTACAATGCAATCATTAATACACAGGTTTGGATGAGCCTCCTTTTACAAAGTCAACACAGCCAAATGTTATGCTCTGACACTCAATATACCTAGAGATGAAAAAACTAGATTACAAAATAGCTTCCCTTGCAATTGGGACCCTCCCTCAATCACGTACCTGGGCGTACAACTAACTGCCTCTTCATCTAAAATTTATGCAAGTAACTATCCCCCTCTATTAAATAAAGTGAAAGCGGAACTTGACCAAATTGGCACTCTACATCTTACATGGCTGGGGAGGATAGCTGCATACCAAATGCAGGTGTTACCTATGTAGCGCCCCCTTACTTTCAGAAAAAAAAGTTAGTAGGGTGAGACACTTGCTTGCTCTCATCCAGGTTGATTTGTTTAGGTTTGGCGGCTGTCAGCCCTGAATTGTCCTGTAAGTCATTCTGCGCTCCAGAGATGTGGTCCCATCTCTGGACGGCAGGTGGCACCAGAGGGATTCAGGCAGAGCCACTTTTCCCCAGTAGCCAATTGGAGGAGCGTTTCCCTTGCGGGGCATGCTGGGGGAGGGTATATCTGTGGCAGACGCCATATTTCGGGGTTCTTCACAGGTTCCTGGTTCCAGGTGCGGCACCCACCTTCAGGGTGTGCGCACATCATGGGCCCCACCACTATGGTCTACCTGGCCGGGGCCCGTGCCACACGGAGTTCCCGACTCTGGGCCCTCATGGCTCAGAGACACTAAAGTGACTGAGGAACCTCAGTGACTTACTGGGGTTCCGCATCTCAAGAGGACAGGAATGAGAGGATATGCTCTATTGCTCTTAAGTACCGGACCTGTGGCAGAGGCCTCTACTAATCTTCTAGAGCCAAGTCAGTGGCAGCGACTTGTTCCTTCTCAGCTTTCTCAGTGAAACTCTGGCTACCAGGTCTGTGTGAGAGGCCTGTCCAGGTGCTCTGCACCCACTCCGGCTGGAGTGGCGACAAGATTGACTTAATTACCGAAAGCAGGACTGCTTTCTCTATCCAAGCCTGACTTTGCGAAGTTACTCTACTTTCATCAACCTTTTCCTATCTACCTCAAGTTGATGTGTTGGACGTGTAGGACCAGGAAAATAAAGCATTCAGAAAACTTCAGCTACAGGTTGGACATTCGTTACTGCTTTGCTAACTACATCTACACCTAGACACCACACCACAGAGGTAACCTTATCCGCCGATCCCAATCTAATCAGCGGCTCCTGAATGGGGTAGCGCTACACCTAAACTTCTGTACCACTTCAGAACGCTGCCCATCCCGATTCCACAGAAATGTTTCACTCAACTAGAGATCTCTCTTAAGAAATGTATCTGGGGGAGTAAGAAGCCCAGAGTTGCGTTAGCACAACTTTAAACACCTAGGGCCAGATTCTCATAGATTTGCCCTGGCGTAGCGTAAGCCATTTACACTACGCCGCCGCAACTTAACAGAGCAAGTGCCGTATTCTCCAAGCACTTGCTCCGTAGTTTGCGGATGCGTAGAGTAAATGGCCCAGCGTAAGGCCGCGTAATTCAAAGGGGGCGGCTTGTATTTAAATTAAGTGCGCCCCCGCGTCGATCGAACTGCGCATGCGCCGGCCGGGCAACAAGCCCAGTGCGCATGCTCCAGCTCACGTCGGAAACCGTCGGTGTAACCGACGTCAAAACGACGTGATCGTCACTTACGCAATGCCCTATTCGCGAACGACTTAGTAAAACGACGTAACCGACGGAAAAAGCTGACGCTGACCCGACGCCATACTTAACATGGCATCCGACGGCACCCGACGGCATCCGACGGTACTGCGTAAGGTTACTCCACATCTTTGCAGGGGTAACCTTACGCGGACGAAAACGACGTAAGCGACGACGGGGCAGCGTAAAAGTAGTAGCCTCATTTGCATAGGCAAATGAGAAAACAACGTAAAGGCCACCTAGTGGCCGGAGTTGTCATTACATCTACGATCCGCAAGTGTAATTGTATTACACTTGTCGGATCTTCACCCGTATCTATGCCAAAGTGATGCTAGGAATCGCTCGCATAGATACCCGGGGAAATAAACGGCGATACGACGGGGTATCTGAGATACCCCGTCGTAGCGCCTCTGAGAATCTGGCCGCTAGGTGGAGTTGGTCTACCCAATGCTCAATTATAATATAGGGCTGCGGTTTTATTTTTTTTAACAGAAAAGTTTTTATTTGTCTCCAAAAGGAGAAACATAAAGACATACAACAAACATCGAAATTAACACGTTGCAGCTATACATAGCAAACTACATCACACAGAAATGGAATCAGAAACATTATAGTGGTTGAGGAACTGATCAACACATGTACATTCTTATCAACAGCACCTACACAGTTATCGAAAAAAAAAAAAAAAACAGGACCGGGAGCAAAGGCAGAAGGCCCAAAAGGGAGGGCTGAGGGGAAAGAAAGAAAGAGTGAGTGAGTGGGGGAAGGTGGGTAAGTGGAGCAAAAGGAGGAGGGGAACAGGAGGATGTGGAGGGCAGAACAGGGATGAGAGAGGAAGAAGGGGGGATTGGGATCACTCCTTGGCCCAGGCGCCCCATATCTTTTCAAACTTCTGTGGGCACTTACGATTCATGTATGTGAGTTTATACAGAGGCAAAGTAGCGTCTACGAGAGCTCTCCACTGGGAGACCGTAGGGGGATCCGGCTGCTTCCACTTCAGCAGAATTGCCTTTCTAGCATAAAAGGAGGTGCAGAATACAAACAGCCGTTTGTGCGTGTTGGGTATGATATTATCACATATACCGAGGAGCAACACAATTGGGTTCAGGTCAAGATGTAGATTGCCCACTGCATTGATCACCCCCAGCACCTCAGACCAAAATTTCTGAATGGCAGGACAGGCCCATACAACATGCAGAAATGTGCTCAGATCTGTAGTACACTTAGGGCACCTATCAGATTGGGATGGGTAAATTCGTGAGAGTCTCACCGGTGTATAATATGCCCTATGGAGAAATTTAAGTTGGATATATCTGTCCCTTGCTGAGATCATAAGGGGAATATACTGTTGAAGTCCTTCCTCCCAGTCGTCAGCAGCCAGGGCTGGCAAGTCTTCCCTCCACTTATCGTATAGCCTAGACCCACCGTCCGTCTCCCCACAAGTCAGTCTAAGATATAGAGAGGAGAGAATGTGGTCTACTCCCCTGGAGAACAAAACCGTCTCCACGCTATGTGACCGCAGTTCAATCCCCCCAGGAAACTGAGCCTGCACTGCGTGTCTTAGTTGTAGATAGCGAAAGAACATCTTAGGGGGCAATTGAAAAATGTCCTTCAACGTGTCGTATGGTAGGATCTGACCCCCGGACACAACCTGATGCAAAGTTTTGATACCACAGCGCACCCACAGTGTCGGGTCTGGAACGGTCTGCAGATGGGGCAGTCGGGGGTTACCCCACAGCGGTGTGTGCGGGGAAATGGTACCTGGCCCACCAAGTTTGGTCGTAATCTGATTCCAAACTCTAGTAGTTGTACGCATGGGAGTCGTCATCTCGGGATGTGCTTTAGGTCCCCTAAACACTAACTCGCTCAGCGCCGAGTAAGAGCCCAACACAGCAGCCTCTAGGCTGACCGCAGGGTTGGACCGGGGCTGGGAGAAGGGCTGCGGTTTTAAATCAGATGCGCTACTGGTTCTCCTGCCAAAACGGACAACCGATGGTCAGAAATTTAATGCGCGGTCACACCTGGCCACAACCTCCCAGCGCTGGCAATGGCTGCTAGCATGCACCACAAACCAATCACACCACCTTACCCGACCATACAAGCATCTATTAACGCCTGGTCTTCACTAACAAATACCCATTTTACTGACACCCCTATCCAAAAACTAAAAATTCCACTGGCAACTTACGAAATATCTAATTTCTAACTTTACGGTCCAACCGTGGAGTAAGTTGGGGGTGCACTACTCCACGCCCCCTCCAAATGAACAAAGTGCCTTAGACAGGTATAGAATATTCCAAATACAGCACTACTCACATGCCAACACAAACAGGCCTATAGAACTCCCACAGATCCTCTGGGACTTTTTGTTGAGCAAACCTTCAAGCAAATGCAAGGGGATATCCCTTTTCTACAAGTTTGCATCCCCTCTATATGTTCAGACAAATAGCCCTAGCATGTTGAAATGGGAATAAGAGCTGCAATTAGAGTTCTCCCTACACCAATGGCATAAAAGGGAATAACATATAATCGGCATGCGTGGACCACTGGCATTATGTGCAGAAAATATTGCATAGATGGTATTTAACCCATGTCCGGTTACACAAACTGAACAGTACTGTAACACCTCTATGTTGGAGAAACTGCCAATCAATTGGTAGCATGCTCCATATATTTTGGAACTGTAATATTATACAGACTTTCTAGTCAAAGTTCCAATCACTCATTGTAGAAGTCACTAAAGTTAGTTACGCATTTACTCCTTCATTTACACTACTGAGCCTAGGCATTGAGAACTTCCCACCGATAATGAGAAAAGTAGTCATTCACATTCTGTTTGCCGCACGTATATCGATAGCAAAAGAATGGCGCTCCCAATCACCCCCCAGTATCCCAAAGGTGATATCGAGGGTGAACTCACAATACACCATGGAAAAGGTGCTTGCTTACATGGAAAGGAGATCTCAAACCTTTCACAAACATTGGGAGATATGGAGGACGTCTAATTATGCCCCCTCACACTTGTGAACTCACTGATTCTAATGTATCAGCATCCCAACATCTAGTGGTAGGACTCAAAGATAGGTATGACCAAGAATGCTTGTTTTATATTTCTAATTATCAATGTTAAAACGTTCCATGGTTTTGTTTACTATTGGTTATTACTATAGCTTGAGAACTCTTACCATACAGATATGCTCCAAGGACCCTCATTAAGGTCCAGGACGGGCTACATGCTACCGTCCTTGCAAAAAGCCTGATCACAGTTTGAACTCAAAGGGGTGACAGGCCTAACCTCCTGCGGAGGTCAATCCAATTACCGTATTTATCTTCATATAGCGCACCCCCAACCTAGCTGGAAAATTCCTGGAAAAAAAAAAAATACTTACAGTTTGGATGCCCCTCGTCTGTGTCTTGCCCGGCGTCCATCAGCGGCCTTGTCCGGTCCGGCGTCCTTCTGCGGCCATCGTGGTGTCCTCCCTGCTGTGTTCTTCAGCTGATCCCCGATTTCCACGTTGTGTTTGAACCACTCCGCCGACATATACTGAGCGCAGTACACTTGGGCATGCTCGGCTCCTCTCGCGTAATGGACGCACAGGACGTGACTGCGAATGGAGCCGAGCCTGGCCGAGTGTACCCGAGTGTACTGCGCTCGGTATATGTCGGCGAAGTGGATCAAACACAGCGCGGGAAGCGGGGATCGGCGTATATCGTGCACCCACGATTTTCCCCTGATTTTAAGGGGAAAAAAGTGCGCGGTATAAGCCGATAAATACGGTAAGATGTTTGTAGCTCAAACTTCTGCACTGTATTTTCTTTGTTGTAAGATATATACCTGTTTTTTTTCGCTTTGTATATCTTTGTAGTGAACCGACTGCATTATTTTCTGTATACCTTGTGAAAATTTAATAAAAATCTATTTTTTTAAAAAAAAATAACAGATATATAAGCAGTTTAACGGTGGCTTTGAGCCAAATGTAATGGATTTTTTTTTTCTTTCAAAATATTTTATTTTCAAAAGGTACACAGTACGATTTTTTTGCATTACATTTCATAAACAGCAGATCCTGGAGGCTGACAACTTGAAAAAAAATTGCATATATCCTATAGATTTATGATGAGAAAAAAAGACCTCTGTAATTATAGCATCAGCACGTCAAATAGTCGGTAAAGCACATTCAAGCTAGGCCACCTCAGGGAAGCCCCGCCTAACAGGTCATTTGAGAGATGAGCATCCTCCTGACCCCCGGCACCCCTATCAGGATCACACTGTGCCAAGGGAGAAAGTCTCCCATCTCCCCCATGGCCTCACCCCATGGTCCCCAAAGCCTCCTGGCCAGAAGGACCCGACTATGTAGACAAGACTCCAGGCCAACTTGTCCGTCACTTTTCTTTCTAAAGAGTTAGAAAATAAATAGGTTTCCCTGAGGTCATCTCCAGGTTCCCCAATAACAGGGAATAGAAGAAGAAAAGAAAAAAGGGGGGGTAAAAAAGGAAAGAGGGAAGGGGGCGGGGTACGTGCCTACCCTAAGGCTGTTGAGGGGTGAGGGACCAATAGAACATCAGGAATAAGTGAGATCCCAACAAACCTAGCCCATGGTTCCCAGATCTTTTTCGAAATTCAGGATTGTATTATTCAGGATACTGGCCAATTTTTCTTGGGTCATTATCCATGATATTTTACATCTGGCTTCAGAGAGAAAGGGTTTAGGTTTCTTCCACACTTTGGCTATTGTTAGCTTGGCTCCTGTGATAATAAAGTGAATTTGTTTTTGTGTAACCTTTGGTAATTGAGGTATATGGGCATTTAGAAGGGCTACAGATGGGGACCTGGGAACCAGGCAATTAGTCACCTTGAGGATCAAACTGAAAACTTTGCTCCAAAAGGGGCAGATCCTATGGCAATCCCGCCAGATATGGGCCATGGACCCTGAGCGTTGGCAGCCTCTATAATAAGTCGGAACAGAAAAACCACAAAACAGGCGCCACTTAGAAAACTGTACACTTTAATAGAAGATCAGCATTAAAGCACTCACAGAAGTAGTTGAATACAGGCATGTAGACAAGGTCCAGGAGTCAGTCAGTTCACAGCCGTGATGTGGAAGTCCCCTGTTGCTATGTAGACCATTCGTAGCACTTGTGCACAACACATACGACGGCACTCTAAAGGGGAAGTTCTATTTGCCTTTGGGCTGCTTTTAGCTGACTCCTTGTTACATTGTGATGAATGTGCTTACTCCATTATGAATGGTAAAACTACTAAAACTACCATTCATAATGGAGTAAGCACATTCATCACGCTGTAACAGACAAAAAAGTTTTAAACCCGCGCATGCTCAGAAGCAAGTTATGAGACGGGAGCGTTCGTTCTGCTTCTGAGCCTGCGCGGGTTTAAAACTTCGTTTTAGCCCACACACGATCATTTTTTACAACACAAAAAACTACATAAAAAATTGAAGCATGTTTGAATTTTTTTTTTTTATGTTTTTCAGTAGACAAAAAACGATGTGATGCCCACACACGATCATTTTAAATGACGTTTTTAAAAATGTCATTTTATTTTATCACAAAAAACGGCCGTGTGTACGCGGCATAAGGACTGTTGTCTCACTCTAGGACTTTTTTCTGGAAAATCAATATATTATTTGTCAGTGTGCGCCATCATTGTAACTATTAATCTATAATAAGTCGGGTCTGCTGTTGGATATATGGCTGCAAGTTTAATGGGGGTTAAATACCACCTGCTTAAAACCTTAATATTAGCTTCAAATAGTGATAAGTTCAGGATTCTTTTGAAAGACTTTGAGAAAGCCGTATGCCAGGTGTCCAGGTCCCAGCTGTATTCAAAATCGGTTTCCCAAGCTTCCATATAGGAAGATTTCACTGTAGGGTGAGTGAGGGACACGTATATCACGGAGATTCCTCCCCTTAGCTACATGGCTTGTCCACACCATGTCTTGTATTTCGTGAATTGGGGGGGGGGGGTAATGGTTTATCCTTCCAGACTTGGTGTAAAAATGGTGTCATTTGACCAAAACGGAATCGTTCAGAATACGGGAGTTCCAATTTTTTTGACGCAGTGACTAAGAGTTATAAGACCCCCAGAATTAAAGATGTTAGCTATACGGTATTGTCCCTTGTCTATCCACCATTTGAATGCTTTTATGTCTAAGCTGGGGGAAATTCTGGGTTATTGAACAGGTGTGCAAGAGGGGTCCCTGCTCTGCTGAGACAAAGGCTGGGTGATTCCTGAGGCTGTCCCAGAGTGTACAGGATTAAGGGAGGCCAGTATGGAGGGTCATTTTTTGGGTGGACACCTTAAAGGTAATCTAGGGTGAAGCGGGGTACTGCCTGTCTTTCGATTTTGATCCAGTCCGGTTTTTCAGACTAGTAGTAGATCTTGGAGAGTTGTGCTAGTCTTGCTGCTATAAAGTATTTGAGTAAATCGGGGAGGCTTAGTCCTCCCTTACTTCTATGAAGGAACAGGGTATTCAGTAGCCAGTGGTTCCCCAGGTGTATTTGAGTTTCTTGCTCTGAAGTGTTTTCAATTGTTTTTTTTTGTTTTTTTTGATAGGGACGGGAAGTGATCTAAAGTAATAAAGAATTCTCTGGAGAAAGGTCATTTTGATCGAGTTGATCCTGACCAACCAGGAGAGTTTGTTTTTGGACCAAGTCTTAAGATCATTTTCTTATTTTTTGTATAGTGGGTGGTAGTTGTGAGCTTAGGCAGTCTCTGTGCGAGCTGTCAATGTGATGCCTAGGTATCTGATTGCCTTGTCTGCCCGGGATGAAGCCCACTTGGTCTTTATGTATGTAGGTATTGATAAAGGATGCTAAACGGTTGGACAGTATTTTTGTCATAATCTGCGCATCATTATTTATGAGGGAAATTGGGCGATAGTTTCAGGTAGGTGTCCTTGTTTTTTAGCATTAAAGTACTTAATTGTGGTGCTTGGGTTTCCGCAAAGGCCTTATAATAGGGAATGGATAAACCATCAGGACCCTGTGCTGACCCTGTCTTGAGGTCCTTAATGACCTCTAGAACCTCCTCCACTGTGAAGGCAGCTTCAAGTAAATTTTTGTGTGTGGTGTTGAAGGTTGGGATGGGAAGTATGTCTAGGTACCTAGAGATTGAGTCCTTATCAGGCTGGGAGGGTGAGCTGTATAGGTCGGATTAAAAGTCTTGGAATGCGTCCAGAATTTTGACAGGGTTGGCTGTAGGGGGTTGGTCTGCTCTTATGATCTTAGGTATAGTGCTAATCTTGACTCGGGGGGGAGAGTTTCATAGCCATTAGTGACCCCATTTTGCTTGCGCGTAAATAGAATTTGTTACCGCTCAAGCAGATTGCTTTCTCTGCCTGTGTAGTAAGGGCTAAGTTGAGATCTTGTTTGGCTTTATCTATCAGGGCAACGGGTACCTTGGAGGGGTCTCGTTCATGGCTAGCTCATAGGGCTTTATACTCCATTTCTAAACGCTCTATGTTACCGTTTAATTTGCGTGGAGATCCGTATAAAGGCCTTGTGGGCAGCCCATAGCATGTCTTCTGTATCATTAAGAGAAACATATTCCTGAAGTCCCTTATTGATTACCTCAGCTCTAGCCACATTAGAAAAAATGGATTCATTAGGTGTCCAATGGCCCCTTTTTCTACCTAGTGCACTAGAGCAGATAGATATAATTACCACCAAGTGTCTGTGTCTTTGATGTGAGCACTGAGTATGAATGGGAGAAGGGACACAAGGGTCAGAATATGATCTATTCTGGCATACATGTTGTGTGGGTGTGAGTAATGTGTGAAGTCCCATTTAGAGGGATTCAGTTCCGTCCAGGTATCAGCAAGAATATGGGCTGAAAGTATTATGGCAATTTTGTGGCTTTCTTTGGTCGGACAAGTCATTTGGGCCCTGTGGGGTTTGGATTTGTCCAAAGCCTGATCGATTGCAGCATTTGAGTCTCCCCCAAATATAATTGAGCCTGCTAGCATAGGGCTAAGGGTGTCCATCATGGTCTTGAAAATGCAGCTTGACCCTTATTGGGGGCATAGTAGGATACTAGGGAATAAAGGTGTCCTTCTATTGTGCCATTTACTAAAAGGATTTTCCTTTGGGATCAATGTATTCAAAGGTCTTCTAAAATGTACACGACTTTGAAAAAAAAAAAAAAAGGCTACCCCCTTGGTTTTAATTTCTGCACTGGCTAGGTGAAATTGGGGGAAATGCAGGTGTATGGGACTATACCGTATAGAAAAGTGTGTCTCTTGAAGTAGGAAAAAAAATAAAAAAGCAAGGGAAGAGGCGCCTCTAAGTGTAGATGTTTAAAAACAATTTA